>JAWHQI010000231.1:0-1407500 GCA_033032865.1 Dactylorhiza incarnata
ATTCGTGAGTTGGTGCCACCGCAAGACGACGGTTCTGGGAGGTAAGACACGGGAGCGTGCAAAAAAAGAGGTCTTACATAGTCAGCCTGGGTATTCTCCTCCCTTGGCACATGCCGAATGAAGAAGGTTCGAAACAGCCCATAAGCCCCTTGACCTTTGTCAGGTACTGTTATAGATTTGGCTTCCTAGTCTTGAATTCTCCCTTGATTTGTGACACCACCACCATGGAGTCTATGGAGACCTTTACATCCTTGACTCCCAAATCCTTTGCCAAATGGAGTCCTACTATCACCGCCTCATACTCGGCTTGGTTATTGTAAGAGGAAAGTGGATGTTTATTGCTTGCTCAATCTTTGTCCCCTAGGGATTATCAAGATCACTCCTCCTCCCAGTGAGTACCTTCCTGATGCTCCATCCACCATCATATCCCAGCATAGTAGTCGAGAGATTGGGATCCTTCTACCTCAACCATATACTCAGCCAAGAAGTCATCCACAGCGTGCGCCTTCATCGATAGTCGGGCTATAAAAGAATTTCAAACTCGCTCAGCTCCACTGACTATTTCGCCAACCTTCCTGAGTGCCATACTCCATCCACGATGTTACGGAGGGGATGGTCGGTCACCAATTTGACTGAGTGTGCCTAAAAATATGGCCGAAGCTTTCTGGCCTAGATGATCAGGGCGAATTCCAGCTTCTCAAGGATAGGGTATTTGAATTCTGTTTTTCTTCAAGACCATGCTTACATAATAGATGGGGAGTTTGCTTCCTGCCCTCTTCTCGAACCACGACTGAGCTTACTACCTCAACTCCTACTCCCAGGTAAAGAGTCAGGTCCTCTCCCACCCTGGGCCCCTGGAGTAGGGGTGCCTGCGTGAGTTGCCTCTTTAACTACTAGAAGGCCTCCTCACATTCCAAAGTCCACTCGAACTTCTATCTTTCCCTCAACAACTTGAAGAAGGGTGAGCACTTCTCCCTTCCTGGGAGAGGAACCTGCTTAACCCTGCCAACTTCCCTGTCAGCCGCTGGACCTCTTATGTATTCCTAGGGGACCCCAAGTCTAAGATCTCCTCACCTTATTGGGGTGGGATCCACCCCTACTGGGCGAGGAGGTGACCTAGGAACTTTCCCTTCTGCCCCGAAGACACACTTCAAAGGGTTAAGCCTCATTTTGAATTTTTGCAGGGTGGCAAGGTCTCTGCCAGGTCCTGAAGGTGAGACCCAACGTCCCTACTTTTCACATTAGGTCATCTACATAGACCTCTAGGTTTCTCCTCTTTTGCTCCTTAAACACTCGATCCATCATTCTCAACCCGAAGAGCATCATCTTATAGCAATAACACCCATCGTCCATGATGAAGGAGACATCCTTGACATCTGGCGGGAGCATTTAGATTTGATGGTATCCTAAAAAAACATCTAAAAACTCATCACAGTGAAACTGACACTGACTCTACCGCGCGTCGATTCGAGGCAAAGGGTAATAATCCTCGGGGCATGCTTTTTCAACAATGAAAAATCGATAAACATGCTCCACTTCTCATCTCCTTTCTTAACCATTACAACATTGGAGACCCAGACTAGGTACGGATCTTCGACACAAAGCCTGCCTTCAGCATCTTCTCTGCTTCTTCTCGGATGGGTCCGACCAGAGTAGTTGCCACAACTCTCTTCTTTTGGTGGATGGGACGATACTTGGGTCGATGTTGAGGTGATGACACACCATGTCCGCATAAATCCCTGGCATGTCCGCAATGCTCCAAGTGAAGACGTCGATGTTCAGTTGGATGCACTCTCAGACCTTCTCCTGCTCCTCCTCCCTCAGCCTCCCACTGGCCTAAACTTTCTCCAGGCTCCCATCCGATGTGATGACTTCCTTCATCCTGACTTCCTTTGCTGCCTCTAGCCTTTCTTGCCCTTTCATTGCTCTATCCCCTCCTCCGCTTCCTCTTTTCAGGTGATGGTGTTGATGACCGTGACGTATGAATGTATATCCACCTTAGGGTCTCCCCAAACTCGGATCTGGACACCCCCCCCCCCATGTTGTACTTTAAACATTGATGAATGGAGGAGGGTACGCACCAAAATGCGACGATGAGGGGTCACCCGAAGATAACATTATAAGTGCTCGGAGCGTCGACGACGACGAACCGACAATTCTTGGACGTTCCCCCAAAGTCATGAGGAGCTCGACTCCTCCCTCCACTTCTTTCATTTCTCCAGAGAATCCAAAGAGAGGTACCATCTTCACCTACACCTTCTTCTCATCGAAAGATTTCTTGAAGATCACGTTGACGAAACTCCCATTATCCATGATGATTCTGGAGAGTGTGATGTTCTCGATTGCCATTTGGATCATTTGCGCATTACAGAATGGGTCTTCGTGCTCGGGAACATCCTTGCTGTTGAAGGTGATCTTCTCCTCCGGGGTCGGTCTTGGAGGTCGAGGCGACACTCTGATGATAGATGGCATAGAGTCTCCCCTTTTGGGTGGCCTCGATCCCTACCCCCTGATCCCTCCTCGGGTTCCCACATCAACCCGGTCCTCGCACCAGTCCTCTACCTACGCTCCTTATCCTCCTCTTTTGGCATCCTGAAGTTGTTGCTGCCCCACCGGGGCTCTTAATGAGTCCGGTTTATATAGTGATTTCCGGACTCTTCTGGGTCATTTTTCTTGCCAATGCACTTCGCTTACTACTCATAAATGCTTATATTGATCACATTTCGTATTTCAACTCTTAGTGCACATTTATGCCCATTTTGGTGTGATTCCTTGTATTCCAGTGGTCCTGGATATTTTCATGCAGGTTCAAGGGTTGTGCGACACTCGGGATTTCTTCTGGGGATTTTCAGCCGAAAAAACCACTGGTCATGCATTTTTCTTCGCGCACGTCCAGCGCACGACCACTGGTCGTGGGTTAATTCCCCTTATCAAACAGAGAAGTTCGCACGATCACTGACCTTCTTCTCGCACGACCACTGGTCATGCGCCACTGACCGTGCGCTATTTTGTAGTTCAGGACTATGCTACAGGTTCTTTGCGCACGATCAAGGCATTTCTTCGCGCACGACCACTGGTCGTGTGCCTGACCGTGCGCACTGTTAATTTCTGCACTGCCTATAAATACATGTGCGCAATTTTAGGTCCAGAGGCTCTCCCGAACTCTGCCCGCTCCCCCCCATTTTCTGCAATTTTCGCAGGTTTCCGCCCCTTTGGCCTCCTCCATCATCCTCAAGCTCCAAGGAGAGGGATCTAGCCCTACATCCACCATTATCCAAGGAGAAGGAGCTAGTTTATACGGCCAGATTGTGACACGAAGAAGACGGGCCATTGGGAGAAGTGACAGCCCTCCTTTACCCTGGACGCAGTTGAGGACCAAGTTTGGACGCAGATTGACAACCCAGCGATTCCAACCGTGAATCTTCGACAAGGCTTGATTGGGTCGATTCCTTACTTTCTCCCCTTTTATTTTGATGATTGTATAAGCTAGATTTCTTATATTTTGATGATGTGCACTATAAACTCTGATTCGTAATGTTATTTCATGTCTATGTGAGTTTCCTTTAAGTTTATATGTGTGTATGAGGTGCGCCACCAAATCCACTCCACCCTCCACTTCATTCCGCTAGCCTACTCGCCCATTCCATGTTCCTACTCTTCCATCCGCCAAGCTAAGCGGTGCTAACGGCCCGTGTAATCCACCTCGACCCGCCGGTGCGAACCATTCCATCTGCAAGCCTTCTCGTCCATCCACCCTTGTGAAGTAGTGCGTTCAAGGCCTACGTAGTTTTCCATCCCGCCTGGCGAAGCATTGCATAGCGGCATTATATATGAGTAGTTGTAGTTTTTTTTTATTTTCCATAAACCAAACCCCCTTTTTTCTGAATCCATCCGCGCATAAGGACTTCAATCTCAATTCCCTCCTCGAAAGTTAACCCACCTTACTGTGTTCCTTGAGAGATTCGATACTCGGGATTCACTCCTCATTTTTATTACTTGACAACGACCAGTACACTACCGTTCAGACCGCAATTTGCTCCCGCCTATAAGCGGTGTAGGAATTTACGCGTCAAGTTTTTGGCGTCATTGCCGGGGAACATAGTCGTGTGAGTTTTCTAGAGAGGGAAACTGAGAGATAGAAGTTCTTCCAATTGTAAATTGCATCTTTTATTTTATTTCAGTTCTTTTTATTCCATTTTCTTGTTTTACATAGGTTGCTTAGTAAATTATTATTGGGTGTAGTATTTTGCACAATAGTGTTTTTCTTTTGAATCTTGTTATCTTCACACAATGTGGGCTTCATTTAATATTTTTTCCCGTTTGTGCGGAGATATATCTCATGCTAGTGATAGATGTCCAAAGGGAGATAATTGCCCTAGCACTCAAGGCCCAGTATATGGAGCACCGACTTCGTCTGGTCCTCCATATGGTGCGTGTAAGTCCTTTGGCTACTTTTCCGCTATGCACGTGCCCATTTTGCATTCATCTCCAGTCCAATTTGAGTCGAAGAAAATGCAAAACAGTGCTTGTTTTGTCGGAGCATGGATCATGCCTTGAAGGATTGTGCTGCATTTCTTTGCCAATTGGACGGGGATGACGAGCCGGATATCGGATCGTCCCAACTCCTAACTATGACAGCACACCTTCCACCTCTGATTACGTTGATGTATCACCTTCAAGTTTTGTAGGGAATGATACAGACACGCTCATCAGAGCTGTGTCTGATCTAGGATCTGACATGGCTGAGCCCATCTCCCCTGTGCATATATCAGAGCTGTATGGATTCGATTCCTTGTGAGGAATCGATGCTTGTCTTTTATCCAAGCACTATTCCTCCACCTATTATGCTACTACTACATTTGTCTCTGACGACATTACTGAGGATGTTTCGCAGGATAAGGCGGGTGATTTATGTGTTGTGCCTATTCTTATGGAGGAGGATATTTTCCAAGGTGATGAGGATTCTACCTCAGCACTGGTGGAGGAAGTCCAAATCGTGGAGGAGGTCACTGATGAGCCTACTGAGCCCTGCAGCATTGTCGATGATGCTGACATTATTTACTTTCCCATCCTGATGGGAGTGAGACCGGGATCACTCCCCCGATTGATTTTTATTCATGTTCTTCTTCTTGTTTATTTCTTGATCACCTTTCTCTATCTGAGCCTGTGCAGGTTGAGTCTTCATAGGTACCCCAGGAGGACTTGGAGCATGATGCTCAAGTCAATGATGAGAGCATCCTCTTATGTGAGGAGGTTGATCCCACCTCCGTAGAGGAAGTTTCCACTCATTGCCTTCTCCTCCTGCTGCCTCCCTGGAGATGACACCTTGCTGAGCAAGGATTTATTTTATGGTGAGACGAGTGAGGACCAGCCTTCCTCCTCTTCTTACTTCCTATTTCCTCTACCTGTGTTAAGCATGTATTATTATTTAGGTAAGGGTGTAACTGTTCTGTCGCCGTATCGGTACCCGATATCGACACGCGTATTAGAACAGTTACCTGTTCATTTCCTTTTTCATACGCCCATTAGCTAAAACTGTTATGTTTTTAATAAGTCATGCTGGGAAGACAATAACCCTAGTATTTATCTTACTTTTTCTTGCATTTTATTTTCGTTAGTTAGAATAGTTAATTAAATTTCAATTCAGTTTTAGTTTTTCTATGTTCTTTTGTTTTTTGCGGAGCTCACCCCTGCAGGTACTTTCTTTCTGGAAGGCGGCAGTTGCGATTCTTCGTAGGGCATCTTTGCCCTGGATTAACTTGCGTCTTCTGGTATGCTCACTTGCTGAGCATTGGGTACTCTCTTCCCCTAGCTCTATTTTTTTATTTTCAGGTTATACATTATGTGGTTTTTGTTTAGTTTAAGTCGGGGGGGGGGGGAGTCATTTTATGTGTCTGCTCACGTGCACTAATGCTTAGCATACTAGAAGCTTCTATTTAAGTTATTGTTCATTTTCATTGCACTTCGCAGCACCCACATGAGCGTGCGCTTAGCTGTTGGCACGTCGCGAGTCGAATTTGTCTCTTCTGTGTGATTTGAAAATCATCGTGCTGGCTTAGGATTATGAGGCGGAGTAAAATGTTGACTCCTGTAGTGCTCCTAGTCGAGTGCTCATGCCTCGCATAAAAATTCGTGTTGATTCAATTTCATTTTATGCTTTTAGATTATATTTTCTATTAGCGTAGATATTGTTTACTTTACTCAAAAATTGGTGAATCTGGTGTGAATCAAACGGTAGCATAGGAATGTGTGTAGATGTTCGCTAGACGTGTATTGCCCGAGCCGGGAGAAAGAATTATCTTTCTTGGTGGCTAAGAACTTGCCCCAAGCAATTCTTGAAGCATGGGTATACGGTTAGTCAATTGCGTGAATGTGATATAGGCCATCATTTTGCCCGGTTGAGCCTTTGTGCCTATTCCTATCGCTATATCCTCGTTAGCCAAGTTATGCCTACCCGTTCTTTGATTCAGCCCCACTTTTATCTCACCAAAGCCTAAAAGCCAATCCTAGTTGCACGCCCAAATTTGAGCGCTGGTTGTATATCATTTTCATGATTGGGGTGTTGATGTGGTGATATTTTTTGTGAAATGTGGATGTGTTTCATTGCTCATTTTGCTGAAAATGTTTTGAAAAGAAAAGAAAAGAAAAAAAAATAAGAAAAAGAAAAAGAAGTGAGAAGAAAAGAAAAAGAGACGAGCTTAAGTGAAAAAAAATATTTTTGTACAAACTTATGATTAGGAGTAGGCAGTGCACACACCCATGTAGTCAAGTTCAAGTCTGGGGGTGTGGTGTACCCGCGTGTCTTTTTGTGGTGTTTGAGGATAGTTTTCTGTGCCAGCTCATTTGGGTTTAGTGCTTAAGCCATCGTTTTTATCATTGTATACTTCACCTAAACCCAAGCCTCATCTAAAACCTAATGTCCTATTGATTCACGCATTTGAGTCAAACATGTGTCGTGGAGAGAGTGCGAACGGGCAAGCTTATGGTCACCGACATTGATGATTTCAATGGAAGTTGTCTCGAGCCCCGATCTTTGGCAATGCTCGCCTCAGCATTCAGTTTACTTTCTTACTATGTACGACCTTATGATTCACCGTGATTCACTTTTTGAGTAATTGTAATATATATATACGCTCCTAGAAAAGTATAAACTAATATGTATAATTAGAAATTTGTCTACTGTATTTCTACGCTCATGAGCATGCGACTTCGCATGGTACTCCACCCTTGCAGTTTCTATGACAACTTTGTATTTTCTCATCCGCTTGAGGGTTTGTTTTGCTCGGACGCGCAACAGGTAAGTCTGGGGTGTGTGATGGTGTGTGATGAGTCTGGTTATATAGTGATTTCCGGACTCATCTAGGTCGTTTTTCTCGCCAATGCACTTCACTTACTACTCATAAATGCTTTTATTGATCACATTTCGTATTTCAACTCTTAGTGCACATTTATGCCCATTTTGGTGTGATTCCTTGTATTCCAGTGGTCCTGGATATTTTCATGCAGGTTCAAGGGTTGTGCGACACTCAGGATTGGTTCTGGTGGATTTTCGGCAAAAAAACCACTGGTCGTGCATTTTTCTTCCCGCACGACCAGGCGCGCGACCATTGGTCGTGCGTTAATTCCCCTTATCAAACAGAGAAGTTCGCATGATCACTGACCTTCTTCATGCACGACCACTGGTCGTGCGCCACTGATCGTGCGCTATTTTGCAGTTCAGGACTATGCTACAGGTTCTTCGCGCACGATCAGAAGCATTTCTTTGCGCACGACCACTGGTCGTGCGCCTACCACTGGTCGTGCGCCTGACTGTGCGCACTGTTAATTTCTGCACCGCCTATAAATACATGTGCGTGATTTTAAGTCCAGAGGCTCTCCCGAACTCCGCCCGCTCTGCCGTTTTCCGCCATTTTCGCAGGTTTCCGCCCCTTTTGGCCTCCCCATCATCCTCAAGCTCCAAGGAGAGGGATCTAGCCCTACATCCACCATTATCCAAGGAGAAGGAAGCTAGGTGATGCGGCCAGATCGTGACACGAAGAAGACGGGCCTTGGGAGGAAGTGACATCCCTCCTTTACCCTGGACGCAGTTGAGGACCGAGTTTGGATGCGGATTGATAACCCAGCGATTCCAACCATGAATCTTCGACAAGGCTTCAGATTGGGTCGATTCCTTGATTTCTCCCCTTTTAGTTTGATGATTGTATAAACTCTGATTTGTAATGTTATTTCATGTCCATGTGAAGTTTCCTTTAAGTTTATATGTGTGTATGAGGTGCGCCACCAAATCCACTCCACCATCCACTTCATTCCGCTAGCCTACTCGCCCATTTCATGTGCCTACTCTTCCATCCGCCAAGCTAAGCGGTGCTAACGGCCCGTGTAATCCACCTCGACCCGCCGTGGCGAACCATTCTGTTGGGAATCTTGCCCCAATGATTCCTTATTTGAAGCAGTCACCAAGTCAAGAAAACTTCACTTTGTATTTGATCGCTTCTCTAGCTTATAAATCTCAGGAAGATAGAAAAACAAGATTCGTCGAACGCAGAATTGGCGTATTCGTCGAACGCAGAAGGAAGATCGACGAACGCTGAGATTTGGCGTGCTCGTCGATCGCTGAGATGAGACCAGAGAAGGAGCCGCTGAGAAGGCACAAAGGGCGTGTTTCGTTACGCAGAGAGCCATTCATCGAATGCAGAACAAAGTTCATCGACCGCTGAGATGAGATAGAAGAAACAATTGATAATAACGTGTTCGTCGAACGCAGAGAGCCGTTCGTCGAACGCAGAACAAAGATCATCGACCGCTGAGACGAGATAGAAGAAACAACTGATAATAGCATGTTTGTCTAACGCAGAGTGCTGTTCGTCAAACGCAGAGACAAGGCAGATCGTCGAACTCAGAAGGAAGATCGTCGACCGCTGAGACTCGGCAAGATCGTCGAACGCAGAGAAGACGCGGTATCGTTGACTTCACCAAAGTGGCCTTGTCGTCGAGAAAGAACTAACATCGCCGTAAAGAAGGCATGTCGTCGAGAGAACAACATGGTTACGACGATAGACAACAAGACAGAAGATCTCGACGACACAGTCTGAGACAGCATATCGTTGTATATGCAGAAGAGGCAGAATGTCTCAAATCATCGAGATATCTGCTTCAGAGGTAGAAGCAAGAAGAACTGAAGGTCTAACCAAGTTCAAGGCATCGACAAAGTCCTATCGTCGAGATAGTTTCCATGTCACCGTAACAATGGAAATATCGTCGAGACAGATTCAAATGTTGCGGACGCACTGTCAGCATTTAATGTCGCCGCCTGATTGTCTAATCAGCGCGTGCTCATAAGGAAAGGAGCGTCTGACACTTAAGCCACTTTTTCAGATGACCATTTGGGACCTCGCAGTCTTATAAAGAGATAAGAGGTTGCCCTAACATGGTATCAATCAATCGATCAAAAAAGAGAATTCAAAAAGAGAGAAAAAGTAGAACGAGAAAGAATCCCGCCGCTACACTTTAATAGAACAGTATTCTCGGCGGAGAAGAAGAAGGTCAAGTAGAGAGCAAGCATCAAGTTCTCTCTGAAGAATCAGTCATTTCATCGACTGTAAAGTTGCCGATCTTCATCAGGCTAAGAAGAGATTGAAGAAAAACTGCGCTGTCAAAGATCTGAATCAGAAAATCTTCTTCAACCTTAAGAAGCCAATCCTCAACATGTTAAAGTTTTAATCTTCATCTGGCAGAAGTAACTGTCTTATTACTGTAATCTCTTGTAAAGGCTTGCGGGCAATGTCCGTCTAGCTTGAGGGCTGGAGAGCTGTGAGGCTTGAGGGCCAGGGCAGTGGACTTGCGGTTCCGACACCGTCTAGCTTGAGGGCTGGAGAGCTGTGAGGCTTGAGGGCCAGGGCAGTGGACTTGCGGGCCCGACATCGTCTAGCTTGAGGCCTGGAGAGCTGTGAGGCTTAAGGGCCAGGGCAGTGGACTTGCGGGTCCGTGTTGTAAGGCTTGAGGGCCTGAAGTTTTTGGCGAAGTTTTGCTGAGCCTAGCACACTGCTAGGTAGGCGTAGAGGGAAAGAGGACTACTCAAGACACCCTGTATTGAGGAACCTCTATAGATCTTATGTCGTCTGTTGTGCTTTTTGTGTGTGACAGTTTACTACTGTGCTTAAATACTTATAACTCACACTACTTATTAAAAGAATCAAGATCACCTAACACCACCCCTCTAGGTGAACGTCCATAACTAACAAGTGGATCAGACGAGGTTGATCAAAGAAAGACTTAACCGTCTGATCTAGATCGAGGAACGATTCACCATGGCCAGTGGAGATCAAAATCTGGGGATGAGATCTATGAAACTACAAACGAGCGGCCAGTCGAAGTGGTTAATCGAGAATTAAAGCGAATTTTAGAGAAAACGGTTTCTATTAATCGGAAGGATTGGCAATAAAGCTCGATGACGCGCTTTGGGCCTATCGTACGGCGTACAAGACCGCTATCGGTTGTACACCATATCGAATGGTCTATGGCAAGGCTTGCCACCTTCCGGTCGAATTAGAACACCGCGCATTTTGGGCGCTTAAATTTTTAAATCTCGATTCCACTTTAGCGGGTGAACAAAGGAATTTTCAAATAAACGAGTTAGATGAATGGCGAGCGAATGCGTATGAGAGCAATAAATTATATAAGGAGCGAACAAAGTTTTTCACGATAAACATATAAATTTCCGAAAACTTTTTCGCCGGGCGATCTCGTCCTCCTTTATAATTCTCGCCTTCGCCTTTTTCCGGGAAAATTAAATCCCGATGGTCCGGACCCTTTATTGTTAAAGAGGTTGGTCCTATGGGACAATCCTAATTTCCCACCAGAAAAAGGCTCCTTCAAAGTTAACGGGCACCGCCTTAAATTGTATCTTCCGGGAGACGTACCTAATGACAAGAGTGATGCGATTTTTCTTCATCATATAACATAATCAGCAAGTGGGTCAAGCTACGCGACCTTAAACAAAGCGCTTTTGGGAGGCACCCAAAGTTATCTTTTTGTTATTTTCTCTTGTCTCTTCTTTTCTGCTTTAACAACTTTTGCAGGTAATCGCGGCTTCCCCACAAAAGCTTCAAAAAATCAGGGAAGCCCTTTTTCCTTCTCTTCTTTCGTTTTTGCATTTTTTTTTTTTATCTTTTCCTACTTCATACTTATTTTAAACATTGGGGACAATGTTTTAACTTTAAGTATGGGGGTGTGAATAGCCCTTTGTAAATTCTTGTAAATAGTTGTTAAATTAGAAAATTTTTCAAAAAAAAAAAAAAAAATATATATATATATTTTCTTATGTTTTTCTTCTATTTTAGCACTTGTAAAACCCAAAAACTCAAAAAAAAAATAGAAAACAGGAAAATTTAAATCTTGGAAAGGGACGTTTGGGATTTTATCCCATCACACCTCCTAGTACCTTGCGAACCCTTCACCGGGTAGCCCTTGGGAAGTCCAAGACTTGCAAAAAAATTTGTTAAGTTTTAAATCTAGTTTCCTTTCTTTGTAAATAGTTTTTAATGAGAAAAATTCAAAAAAAAAAAGATAATATCAAAAATTCAAAAAATTCTTATTTCCCTCCTTGTTGTTTTTGTGATTTCTTAGAAATCTAGTTGAGAATGTTATAAGCATGTTTAAGTTTTTAATTGGCTAAAAATTTTGCTTATCATAGTTTGTTAATTTTAAATTGAGGTAATCTTGATTTAAGAATCATCTTATGATTTTAAATTGATTAGAGAATTTTGTTAGCATGACTTCTCTTTTTATTTTTAAATGGCTTCATTTTGTAGTAAATTTCCTAAACCTCTTTAGATTTCAATTATACTTTCTTCTAACTTCTTAGATCTTAGGAATTTAATTTTACTAGAATTTGCTCTCAATATGATTTAAAACTAGCTAGATTTATTTTTCCCCTACCCTACCCCTTTGATGGCATAAAAAAAAATGTGTATTAAAAGATCATATGTCATGGGAATAAGAGGATAAAATTCATTATTCCCTAAAACATATGCACCCAAAATATTTGAAAAGATTATATGGCATGGAGTAAGAGGATAAAATTCATTACTCCTAAACCATATACATTTTGGGTTTTTATTAGAAGAGAGAAAAAAAAGAGAAAAGAAAAAAAAAAAAAGAGGGAAATTTCATGATAAATTCCATTTCCTCCATTCAAAAATTTCTCTTCTTATGCCAAATTCTATGAAATCACCCTTAGCCAATTATCATTGTTCTAGTTTTTAGTTGAAAATTATGGAGAGAGCAATATTTAGTAATTTACTTTTCCTTAAGATTCTTTTAAGATAGAGTTCTTATAATTTTAATTTAATTTAGTTTTATAATTTCTACAATTTTGTCAAACTACTTAATTTTCTTGAGAAGTTATTGCCTAAACATTTTTTCCCCTCTTTTCAATTCATCATCATAATTTAGGACTTAACTCCCCCTTGAATTTACTCTTAACTTAACTTTTGGTTAAATGAAATTTTAGTTTTAAATTAAAAATTTTTTTAAGGATGTCTTATAAATTATGTCTCACACTTTTGCTCTGGAATAGCAAAACCTCAAGTATGGGGGTATTTGATAAAGTAGTTTTATATAAGTTTTTAATAGAAAATTTTGTAATTATTTAATTTGAATTTTCCTTTTTATGTCAATTTTAGGTTATAAGTAGTTCTTTTTGTAATTTTGATTCTAACTTAGCCTAATTTTAATATTGCAGATTTCTGGGACAAATCGGGAAAAAATCACATGTCACGCCCTCGGTCACGCCCGTGACCAAGGGCGTGTAACCTGAAGATCAGTCCAGAGTCGCAGCCGTGCTGTTGAGCTAGTCCACACCCAGTCACGCCCCAGGTCACGCCCGTGACCCAAAGTCACGCCCGTGACCATGGCCGTTGTAATATTAGAATCTGCCGCGTGGAGCTGCCGTCGAGACGAGAAGTTGCCGTTGAGAAGTCAACCAAAGTCACGCCCCGTGACCAAAGTCACGCCCGTGAACCAAAGTCACGCCCGTGACCTTCCCGCGTGATCCAAGCACGCCGCCGCGCGGTCTGCCTAGCCCATGCCGCATTAAATGAAGCCGTCCTAAGTCACGCCCGTGACCCATATGTCACGCCCGTGACATGTCCGATTTTCTCCCGCCGTCACGCCAAGCCCACGCCGCTGCCGGATCAATGTTACAGTGATTACACGCCTTGGACACGCCCGTGACCGAGGGCGTGTAACTTGAAAATTTTGCCTATAAATTCAGAGGCTCTCCTTGAGTCGGGGTTCAGAATTTTGGAGTGGGGAAGGTGCTGCTGGAGCCAATCTTGAGTAGTTTTCCTTTTCATGTTTATGTTCATGTCTCTTTATTTTCATGCTCTCTTCCTTTTCTAATGCAATGTATTAGCTTTCCTTTAGTGCAATAGTCTAGTTTAAGCTTGTAATCTTGTTTTTCCTAGCTTGCAATTTCCTTTCTTAAGTCTTGTAATAGTTTTTTCATTAAATAAAAAATAGTTTGTTCTCTTTATTTTGTCTCCTCCTTAGCTAAAGTTTCTTAATATGCATTTTTATTTTTTTTTCCTCTTCCCCCTCCACCATGATTAACTAATCCTCATTAGTACTCGATCAAAATGATCCGAGGATGAGTTAGACAAGTTATGATTTTCTAAAGTTTTCTTTTCCGTTTTTATAAACACTTGAATTATCCTTGATTTTTAATTAGTGAGGCCATACTTTCGATATATGGTTTTCGCTTAAGTTTTCATATTTAGTTAGCCGAGAGGCTCAAAGTATGAATCGATCACTCAAGGGTAAAAGAGAGTTGCACGCACCCCTCGAGAGAGGATGACGTAAATCTCCCGGATTGGAGTCAAATCCAATAGTGGGGTTCACCTCGTAAAGCAAGTTTTAGGTAATCGATTATAGGACGAGAGTCCAGTTGATTTTTCCTAATCTTAGTTGGGCATTAACCTCGAGAGAGGCATGTTCGAGCTTCGGGAACCTCCACGGTCAAGTAGTTTAATTTAAACGGAATTAGATTTAATTTCTTTTTACTTGTCTTTTCTCACTCCAAGGTGACTTTTGATTGAGTACTAGCCTCTTTTATCATCATCTAAACCCTTAATTTAGCTTGCAATTTCTCTTTTTTTAGCTAAGAACCAAAACCCCAAAATATCATTAGATAAGATAATAGTGACTTTCCTCAAAGTAGAAGTATTCAACGCGCCCCGTGGAATACGACCTTGGTATTTCTTAATATCCTATACTATAGACGATAAGGTACACTTGCCTTTATCAGATATAGTTTTGGAGAAAATCTCAACCCTTCACTAAAATTTCAAAACCGTAAAAATATATATCAGAGGTCAATTTGGTGAATTGAGGGTCAATTGGCCTAAGGGAGTGACATTGGACTATGTTAGTTTTTGTGCCCTTGGTGTGCACTTAGCACACTCCACTTGATCCAAGGGACTTAGTGGCCACTCTGCACACCACCCATGCCCTAATACCAACTAGGGGTCTAGAAGGATTGGGGATGTTACAAATCCCAATAAACAAAAGAAGTATTTCGTCCTCGAAATTTAGGTTCGGATCTACGGGTTGCAAGTACTTATAAGATAAAGGATTTCAAAGACGTTTAATTTGCACCTGAGGTGATGAGTTACGGGAAACGTTGTTGCATGAAGTCCAAGGGCACCCAGCTGTGCCCCTCTTGCCCATGGTTGAACTATAATAATCGGACATCATAATCTCCTTCCACGAAAGAACTCAGACCTCTACTATATGTGAACTCAAACTGGAGCAACAGTCTTTGCCAAGATTTCTCATCGCACTTCTACTATTCCTTGCTAAGATTGTCGGCAATATTCCTACCAGGGGTTAATTGAAGGTTTATCCCACCGCTCAGACCCTCGTGCCATTAATCACAATGCGGGTTCTACTTTCTCCATCCCGGTAATAAATAGAAAATAAACACTTCAAAATCATAACAAGCTAACCAGGTGTGGGTGTTACCGAAATCACTACACCCCCTGGAGGAAGATCTATCTGTAATACATAAGACCCTACAGAGTTAATTTATGCTATCAAGCCACGCTAGGTGGCACCGAAATCCTTCGAGTTCGACTTAACTTCATAAGGTTATACTCACGAACCATGCTTACATAATACTCTGCTCATAAACCGATTGGCCAGGACGCGATCATTTAGCCAACCATCATTGTCTATTCTGATTCTTCACTATACGATTCCCTTACACGTAGGTGTTCACCACCACCTACACCAAGAGACCTTATCCCTTAACATATGAGGTCTCTGCTGATAAACCGTTTCCGACTCTGCGGATACAAGGTCAGGGTTTATCAGCTACAAAGTAATAATATAAACTTTGATTACACTTGGGCCACAGTCTTTTATGTCCTACGAATGTTACATGAGGTAAATGCTTCCTCACGTTAAATAAATGCAAATATCCTCCATGTTTTTCTCTGAGGCACATAACGTCTGTAGTTTAAAACTGATGATCGTGAAATGACTCCCAACTACTTTCCATATCCATTTGGTTCATAACTCACGAGGTTAAAACTTTTTTTATCATGACATGTTTTGACACAATTTGATTTCAACACGAAGGGTGTCTCATTAAAACCCATTAATCCTCGAGGAGTTTCACCATTTATATCTGGAAATCAAACCTGTCTCCCTTATTCTTGAATCTTCATAAATGTGATTATAACTTTTGGGGAAATTGTAAGTTCTGGTTCCTAAGATCGGAGGATTGTATGTAAATTATATATCTTCAATATATCATTCGTCAAATTTCACTTTAGATTTCCAATATTGAGTGAGCTAAACTTCCAAAGTCAAGTGGTCTCATCTCACTTAAGCTATAAACTATGACTTAAAGACTTCATCATAACGACCCTTCTCGTAGTTGTGTCGTCCAAAATTACGTCGATAAATATCATCAGGTAATATTAATAGTTTCAAGCGGGAGTTGATAGTAACAACACCTAACCATTTGTTTTAACTCTCAAATCCTCAACATCTTAGTACATGATGGTCGTTGTCATTTTTCCCGAGATCCGAACATCGTAAGATCCTCCACTTAGCCCTAAATAGTTTTATCATCATATTATAAGAACCAAAGAGTCACCTTCCTAAGCTCTCTGGTTATACATAAACTAATTCTAAGAGTAAAATGATCTTAACTAAAATTTACACCAAGGAGAGGGCTTGAATTTTAATTACAAATACTATCTGAAACAAAATTACCTTTGAAAGCCCTGAAGTGCAAGAAACTCTAGTTGTAATTTTTAACTTGCGAAAACTGATTCCAATCTTCAAAATTTCACGATGTGACGCATTTATCCCAAGCTACTAAACCTGGTATTCTTCTTGTTTTCAGTACTTGATAAAATGAGACATTGATCGGACGTCAATGTTTATTAATTGTTCCGATAACTCTACAAATCGATGTCTCGAGGTTAAGAAGGTGTATTTACAACAATACACTTGTAAGTTTGTTACGATAAACTGATTATTTCTTATGGTCATGAGAACTTAAAGCCCAGTCTTACTTCTATCCATTCTAAATCTTACTTGGTATTGCACTGAATTTGCCGTTTATGACGTTTTTCCTTGTGACCGGTAAGAGCTTGATGACCAAACGTCCTTATAAAAGACAAGACAACATTGTTTGGATCATGAAGTTAGTGAAATTACCTAAATTCTTAACCTGACTTTCTTGATTCCGAGAGTCTTATGCCCATACACTGGACAACCCCTTACGTATAACCAAATGATTAACAAGTTGATCACTTTTGTCGACTTAGATTCAGCCTTGGAGCAATAAGATGAGTACCCGCTCACGCATGAAAGTGCACTATTCACCTAACTTGCCAGTAAAACTATAGCGGTCACAACTTGGTATAGACAATCCCCGCTATTTAAGGTGAAGTAATTCTCCAAGGGTCTCAAACTTCTAAGGGGGGTTGGTCCACAAACCAAAAGTGTAAGAACAAGGTCTCGTCATCACCCGAGTATCATTGAATACTCCAAACCTCGAGCTTACTACGTAAATGTCACAACATTTTCTAAATAAAATCTAAGGGCAATCCAAGTCGGTATTTTATTAGCCAAATAAACAAAAGGATAAGCCCCTACCGATTTGGGCTAAGTCTCTTCAATACTTCTACGGTATATTCATCTTACATACGTACATAAACTTTAGGGCATATATTCTCTGACTTGGTGTTCCACCCTGAGACATATTGTTATGCTAAGACTTAGGCTCCCAATGTTATAAGTTATGTTACCTTTTCCGAGTTCCCTATATGATTAACTAGGAGAGGGGGCCTTTTCAAAAAAAAATTTCAAATTCCAATTCGACCTCTGGTATTTTATGGTGGTTGCCTCAACGTACTGTAATGAGAAGTATCAAGTTATGGTAAGGGAGTTATGCTTATGGGTCTTCTATTACTCTAAAGGAAGGCTACCGACACCCGATCTCTTCGAGATGGTCCTACCACTTGGTAGTAAAGCGTAAACTTTAGCGTGAAAGTCTCAACGTCTAGACTTATACTAACTTCTTCCTTTAGTTACGTTGGGTATCATTAACCTTCAACCAAATCTAGACACGAGGTCGCTCTTTAGACTAGGAAGCGTCACTAATTGTCTAAGTAAGTCAAAATTTGACCTAACTTGTTGCTTAGTGGACTGTTTTATGTGATTTCATACATGGGCACACCACAGCTTCCCTGCATAGTTTGTCCGCAAACTACACTCGAGCGGGGTGACCTAGTATGTTGTGGACTGTTCTCTTATGATCGTTCATTCAGTGATACCATTTGTAAGATCTCTTTTCTCAAAACCCGTTCGGGTGCATGAAAACTCGAACCTCTCTCGCATCGCACGGATGAGGTGGATCTTCGCCCAGAATCGCTGCCTTTGCGGTGTCCCCAACACTCAGTTTGGCAAACCCCGCTCAGCACCGACACTGCCGGCTATACGATCATAAGTAAATATCTGCCCAAAAGTAAGTACAGAACTAAAGGCATATCCACATGTCACAACATCATATAGATATATAATGAAACAGAAATGTCCAAAAGAGACAGTATAAGGAAAAGGGGCTTAAGCCCGATACATATCCAAAATGAGTACTCTCTCTACAATAAGCGAAAACTACAAAACTCTCAAATACTAAAATCTAACTATCTAATCATCAACCTGTGGCGTCGTGGTAGCACGATGCATCCGCTGCTCAGGTCCTGCCATGTCGTCCAGCTGCGCGCGGGGACACTCTGTCTCCTCGGACTCCTGCGGTCACAACCGACCGTTAGTCATAAAGACAGTCGTTTTGTCCTCGCCCTCCCTCCACGACTCCTAGGAACCGAGCGAGAGGAAGAAGCGGAGGACAACAAGGGGTAGACAAGGAAAGAGGTGACATGGCTCTAATCTTGCAAGTATAGGAAAAGCAGTAAAACTAGCTAGCATTATAGTGCAAATAAATAACAGTAAAGTAGAGCATGAAGTAAACCAGTTATAAAAATGCAGTGAAGTAAGTAAAACTAATCTACCATCACAGATTCGTACCTTAACTTATATGAACGCCCATACGACATATAAGTTAAGATGTCCAGGTAACCCATCATATAAAAGAGCCATACTAATTTATATGATGGCGGTATGCTAATGTGTATGTTATGTTATGCTATGCTTATGATGACTTAATGTGTTTATGCAATGTGACTCACCCACACGACTCTATGCGCACAGACCTTTATATTTCCCAATTTGTTTGAATGGAAGCCAAACTTTCGGGTACCGACCGCCGTGGCTCACGGTGGCAGTGGATCAGACACTCCATATCCTAGGCGGTATGGTCACTACCAAGCCTAGACCTCATGTACGCCTCAACGCTAAGAACACAACAGCGGAGCTCCTGCGTACTCTTGCTGGAATCCACCAGACTTTAAGGTCGGGGTGGGTTATTAGGATTGTCCTCCAGACCGCGGTACTCAAACTTACTGGCCCTTTAAACCTCACCCTCACCTGAGTCAACGTACTACCGTCGGTGACACGACTTGCCTAGTACCGAAGATTCGCCACTATTTGAATAAGTAACAGGTGTTAACAAGTCCACCCGAGCTTCCGGCTCAGGGACTAACACACAAGTTGATCCAACCCATCTCCTTCCCGAAGGAGATCCATACTGTTGGACATGTGTGTCACATCCCTTTGTTTGAGAATAACAAATCCCATATTGTATTTGATATTGCTTGTAGTATGTTTATAGTGTGCAGGAACTATAGGTGCAATACTCCACTGGTAGAAAGCAGCTTGGAACAACTTTTTGAAAGGAGGAGCGCTACTGCCAGCGCTATCGCTAGCGCCAGCGCTACCGCTACCGCCAGCACTACCGCCAGGCGCTATCTCAAATTCGCGCACGTCGCTACCGCTACCGCTACCGCCAGCGCTATCTCCCGCTACCGCCAGCGCTAGCGCTACCACCAGGCGCTATCTCCAGTTCGTGCACACCGCCATGCCGCCGACGGTTTGCGCAACCGCTCTACACGAACGATACCGCCGGCGCTATCCACTACTGCAGGTGCTAGCTCCAAGGTCTATAAATTGAAGTGTTCTCTCTCGTTTTGGTTAGACCTTCCAGAGATATTACTTGTGCCCAAACTCTTGTGCTGCTACTCTACCAAATCATCATCTCCCACTCAAAGCCAAAGAAGAAATTCTGGAGAAGGAAGCCATCACGCTGCATCCGAAGAACGATCGCTTCGACCTCGCTTGTGCTTCAGCGATCCTTCATCCGCATCTCCAGAAATCTCAAGAGGGAGTTTTGCTTGTTATTTATTATTTCCATTTCACACTTTTTGTATCCGTTGTAGTGAAATCGCCTTGTTTTTGGCGACTAGGTCCATGCGCGGCTTAGGGGGAATTCGCCGCGTGAGTTGGCAACTAGGTCTTGGGGATTAGATCTAGGGGGTGCCTCAAGGCCATATCCGGGGAAGGATTGGCTAGAGCGGCTTGAGGCCATATCCAGGGAAGGATTGGCTAAAGCCAACCGGTTCGTAGGGATACGAGTCGGTATAGAAAAGGAAAAGAAAATCATTTTTGTACGCTTCCGATTTCTAGCGTTATAGAAATCAAATTTTATGTAAATAATTTTTCACATAATATAATCATATCTCTTTTGTGTTTACTTTGATTTCCATCATTTTGCGTAATCTTTATTATTTTGTGTTTCTAAGTTTTCAATTCTAAATCTAAATTATTTATTTCTAATTTGTCATCATTATTTCCTATTAATCAAAACAACTTAGTAATTTTCTCAAAAATTGTAAAAAGAATTTTATTCCCTTATTCACCCCCCCCCCCTCTAAGGGCGCTGTAAGATCCAACAAGTGGTATCAGAGGGCAGGTTATTCCAAACGGTTTAAAAACCAGGAATAATGGCGTCTTATGATCTCGTTTTTTCCGAGGGTCAGGGAATTAATAGACCTCCACTATTTACTGGGTCGGATTATAATTATTGGAAAAATAGGATGCGTTGTTTTCTAATGACCCTAGATATTGAGGTTTGGAACATGGTAGAAGAAGAATACACTCCTCCTACATTTGTAGTTGGAGAGGTTATGTTAGAAAAACCCAAAGATAAATGGGATGATCGGGATAAACTCAAATGTAAAAATAACGCAAAAGCCATGAATGCTCTATTTTGTGCGTTAGATAGAAATGAATTTAATAGAATTTCTGCTTGTACTACTGCATATGAAATTTGGAATCATTTGGAAGTTACTCATGAAGGTACAGTGCAGGTTAAAGATTCCAAGCTTTTCCAACTGGAGTCGGAATATGAAAAATTCCGAATGGATGAAAGCGATGATGTTGATGGTATGTACACGCGCTTCACCAAGATCATCAATGCCTCAAAAGCTCTTGGAAAGACCTTCTCAAATGGCTACTTAATCCGTAAGATCCTTCGTTCTCTTCCTCCAAAATTCAACCCGAAGGTGACGGCTATTTCGGAGTCGCACAATTTAAGGACGCTCCAAGTTGAGAGCCTCATTGGGAATCTCAAAACCCATGAGGTAGAACTCAAAATCCAACATGATGAATACAACAAGGAGCCAAAGAAGAAGGCGTTGGCATTAAAATCAAAGAAGGAGTGCCAAGAGGATGAGGATGGAGATGAAGAGAGTCTTTTGGTAAAGAACTTCCGAAAGTTCATGCGTAATCCGGAAAGGAGAAACACCTTTCGAAATATTTCCAAAAGGGTGAAAGATGGAAAGGGTCATCTTCAAAGAAGGAAAAAGAGAGCGACAATGAAGAAGAGAGACCTCCAGCGGAATGCTATCATTGTAGGAAGACGGGCACATTCGGAGCCAGTGCCCAAAGTTCTTGAAGGAGAAGAAAGAAAAACAGCACAAAGGGAAGGAGAAGAAGAAAGTACTAAAAGCTAGAACATGGGATGACTCTTCGTCCTCCTCCTTCGAAGAATCAAGTGGGTCTTCATCAAGCGAAGATGAGGAAGCAAACATGTGCCTCATGGGACATGAAAATGACAACGACGACACCAGTGTTCCTAGCGACACTGAGGTAACTCCTCCCACTTATGATGAATTGTATAATGAATTTCTTGAAACTTGCAAAGCTTTTGATAAAAATATGAAAGATAGTATTTTATTAAATCATGAGAATGAATCTCTTATTAAAGAAAATCAAAAGCTTTCCAAAAAGGTAATTGTTTTAGAAAAGAGAAAGGTTTCTTGCCAAGAATGTGATCACTCCACTAAATTGGCAAAAGATATAGAAGAGCCACTTTCTAAAGCCCTCTCTCATGCCAAAACTCTTACAAAAGAGAAGGGGGAATTAGAAAGGAAATTGGAAGCCTCTCTTTTGCAAATAAAAAATAATAAGAAAGGTTTTGAAAATAGGTGTGTCATGCTTGTGAAAGAAAATTCTTCACTTAAAGCACATGTTCATGATCTCACCATGGCCATTAAAAAATTTGGAATAGGCCAAAAATCACTGGAAATGATTCTAGGGAACCAGTGCCATGGTTCTGGAAAGTTTGGGCTCGGATATCGAGGAAAGGGCTACCGCCCGGCGCTAGCCACTAACGCCGGCGCTAGCACCTCATATCAGAAACCAGAAATTTCTTTTTCAAAATGCTTTCCTTCTGTAAATCAAGTTTATTCCAGCAAGAAAATTTTCCAAGAAAAGGGTCTCAACCCCCTTTATTTCTTGTGCAAATTGTTATAGGTTGGGTCACACAGCTAGTTCTTGCAAGGAAAATAAAACAAAATACTTTAAAGCAAATCTGGGTACCTAAGGCTTCCACTTATTCTATGGGAGTTCCCACTTGGGTATCCGGATCTTTACTCTCAATCTTCTTTCTAGATGAGCAGGCAGGCTAAGGACAATGAAGACGTGTGGTACTTGGATTCAGGATGCTCCAAGCACATGACGGGCAATAAAGCTAAGTTCATAGCCTAGGAAGAAGAAGGGAGGGATCGTGACGTTTGGCGACAACGGAAAAGGAAGAATCATGGGAATTGGTACAGTTGGTAAAGAGGATGATCTATTACCTCCTTTGGAGCATGGTTATGAAGAACCTTCCAAGAAGAAGAAGAGGAGGCCAAGAAAGATGAATATGTACCTCCAAGCGTCTTAAAATTCACAAAGGATCTTCCACGGGAATTGATAATTGGTGAACCATCCATCGGGGTAAGAACTCGCTCTTCTCTTCATGAATCTTTTTCAAATATTTGTTTTGTTTCCGAAAATAGATCCAAAAACCATTACTACCGCTTTAAATGATGAATTTTGGTTTTTGGCTATGAATGAAGAGTTAGAACAATGTGATGCGAAATAATGTTTGGAAATTAGTAGAAAGACCATCTAATCACCCGGTTGTAGGTGTATAAAATGGATTTTCAAAAATAAATTAGATGGTGAGTCTAGAATATCTAGAAATAAAGCACGTTTAGTAGCACAAGGATATTCTCAAATTGAGGGGGTAGATTTTGATGAATCTTTACACCCGTGCTAGATTGGAGTCTATAAGAATTTTTCTAGCATTTGCAAGCTTTAAAAGAATAAAACTATTTCAAATGGATGTGAAAAGTGCTTTTCTAAACGGGTTTGTAAAAGAAGAAGTTTATGTTGAACAACCCCCCAGTTTTATTAATGAAAAATTTCCAAATCATGTTTATAAACTAGAAAAAGCGCTTTATGGTTTAAAACAAGCGCCCTGTGCATGGTATGAAAGACTTACATCAATTTTATTAAAGCACGGTTATATTATGGGAAGTGCGGAATAATACTCTCTTCATTAAGCATAATAATGATGATATAATTATTTTACAAATATATGTTGATGATATTATTTTTGGATCTACTAATGAAGAGATGTGTAAAGAAGTTATTTTAGTGATGAAAAATGAATTTGAAATGAGTCTTGTAGGAGAACTTTCTTATTTCCTTGGTTTTCAAATATCACAAAGAATTGACGGTATCTTTGTATGTCAAACTAAATATGTTTCATGATATGCTTAAACGTTTTGAATTTGAAAACCTTCAACAGGCTTCTACACCAATGAGTGCATCACTAAAATTAGGAAAAGATGAATCAGGAGTTTCTATAGATCAAACTTTATATAGAGGTATGATAGGATATCTACTTTATCTTAGTGCAACTAGACCCGATATTATGTTTGACGTATGCTTATGTGCTAGATTTTAAGCCAATCCAAAAAAAGCTCATTTAAAAGCGGTAAAACGAATTTTTAGATATCTCATTGGGTCATCTAGATTAGGATTATGGTACCCACATAGTGATTCATTTACATTGCATGGCTATTCCGATTCGGATTATGCAGGTTGCTCACTTGATAGAAAAAGCACTAGTGGTACTTGTCATTTTCTAGGACCTTCATTAGTTGCATGGTCTAGTAGGAAACAAAATTCTGTTGCACTCTCCACCACGGAGGCCGAATACATTGCATTAGGGAGTTGTTGTGCACAAGCACTATGGATGAGCCAAACTTTAGAGGACTTTGGTTTTCATCTAAGAAATATTGAACTAAAATGTGACAACAAAAGTGCCATTTGATCTCACAAATAATCCGGTACACCACTCTAGATCCAAACATATAGATGTGCGTCATCATTTCATAAGGGATCACATTAAAAGGAAATGTAAGGATTAGTTTCATTGGCACGGAATCTCAACTTGCTGATATATTCACTAAACCTCTTCCCGATGCAAGGTTTCAAATTTTAAGGTTGGAATTAGGAGTCTTAGACAACTTAGGATGAAAAACATATAAAACGCTAATGTTTTATGCAATGTGAGCAATCAAGACATCTCTGATAATTACAAAACTTCTGCATAAGACTACTCTTAAGACCCCTAACCAATATCAAAAATCAAAATTTAAAATTCCTAAGAAATCAAGTACTGTTTCCCGCGCTAGCGCTAGCGCCGGCGCTAGCGTGAGTGTTCAAATTTTTTGTTTTTTAAATTTTCTAAAAATCAAGAAAAATATGTTAGTGTATTTGTACTACTTTGATTTGTAGTTCTGACATTTTTTATTTTTTGTTTTATTTATTTTATGAAAAATCAACTACAAAAATTCAAAATTCAAAAATTACAAAAAATGTTTTTGTGTTTTTCAGTTTTTATTTCACTAAAAATTTTCAAAACAACAAAAAAAAACTGTATGATCTTTATTGCCAATATCAAGCATGTATGAATTCTATTATTTAGAACTATTTACAATGTTACAACATATTCTTTCAAATTACTATGAACATTGTTTTGCTTATCATGCTTTGATATATCCATTTAAAGTGCATCAGTTGTATTGAAAAATGTGTAGAACCAAGCTTAGCATTCCTCTAAGTATGAGTAAATGTTTTATGATTGATAATGATACATTTCACTCACTTATTTTGGTAATCAACATGTGTGTCTAAATCTAAAAATGCTTGATTGTGTATTGTATGTGTGCAATGAATTAATACTTGAATAAGTTTATTGCCTACACTACATTTGAATTGCACTTATGAAATTTAGAAAAGTGGTAAGTTACAAATTTTGGTTTGCAAAACAAGTGTATTCGGAGAATGTTGTCTCACAAATGTGAACAAAAAAATTATATATATGTAGACAAATATAACTCCACCAAGCACTACTTGAACCTCCTGATAAGTCTTCATAAGCATTGTGAGGTTGAGCACCTTGGAAAGAATAGTAAAGTTACTTGTGCAAACCTTGGTTATTACACCACTTTGTTAAAAACTGTGTGCATTAAAAAGTGTGTGAAAGTAATTTACTTGTGTTTTATTGTGCACTTTACTTTACATATGTCTTGTATTTTGATGATTTAAATCTATTGTTAACATTGCTCAAAATACACTTATGTGCACATCATTATCTTTCATAACACTTCTTCTCATGAGTATTGGATTCTAATGCTTTATCTATACTACTCCTTATATAAAAATGCACTAGATAACCTAGCATGATCTCTACAATGTTTTGGTATTTATTGAACTTAGAATTAACTAACATTGTAGCTTAATTTATCTTTGATTTGTTCATTTCATGCTTGGTCTTTTTATGAAAAACTTTGAGATTTCAAAAAGATTAAAACATCTTTCAAATTTGAACTAAAACTCATATTTCTACTTATGCTTTTCATGCTTACAAAAAGATGTTTATTATAATCTTCCGCTTGCTTACAACTCTTATATTTATATTTGAAATCTCGTATGTATGCTATGCTTAAACTATTTATCATTATTTATATTTCAAAAAGCTCGATCATGATATATTAATGCCGCCTTACTACCCTCACCCCACCTTCTTTTGATAATACCAAAAGGGGGAGATTAATTGAAGAAATCTATATAGAATCTATATAGAAGAAATATAGAAGATTAAGGGGAGAATAAATTCATGAACTATATCATTTAGGGGGAGTAACACATTAATTGCATTTATGTAGGGGGAGCATTAAGATAGGGGGAGTATGCACATTATCATGCATATCATATACTATAGTTGCACTTTTATCTTGCTTATCTTATCTATAAACACTATTGTTAATTTCTTGCTTAGAGGATTTGTTATTATCAAAAGGGGGAGATTGTTGGACATGTGTGTCACATCCCTTTGTTTGAGAATAACAAATCACATATTGTATTTGATATTGCTTGTAGTATGTTTATAGTGTGTAGGAACTATAGGTGCAATACTCCACTGGTAGAAAGCAGCTTGGAACAACTTTTTGAAAGGAGGAGCGCTACCGCCAGCGCTATCTCCCGCTACCGCCAGCGCTAGCGCTACCGCCAGGCGCTATCTCCAGTTCGTGCACACCGCCACGCCGCCGACGGTTTGCGCAACTGCTCTACATGAATGATACCGCCGGCGCTATCCACTACCGCAGGCGCTAGCTCCAAGGTCTATAAATTGAAGTGTTCTCTCTCATTTTGGTTAGACCTTCCAGAGATATTACTTGTGCCCAAACTCTCGTGCTGCTACTCTACCAAATCATCATCTCCCACTCAAAGCCAAAGAAGAAATTCTGGAGAAGGAAGCCATCACGCTGCATCCGAAGAACGATCGATTCGACCTCGCTTGTGCTTCAGCGATCCTTCATCCTCATCTCCAGAAATCTCAAGAGGGAGTTTTGCTTGTTATTTATTATTTTCCATTCCACACTTTTTGTATCCGTTGTAGTGAAATCGCCTTGTTTTTGGCGACTAGGTCCTTGCGCGGCTTAGGGGGAATTCGCCGCGTGAGTTGGCGACTAGGTCTTGGGATTAGATCTAGGGGGTGCTCAAGGCCATATCCGGGGAAGGATTGCTAGAGCGGCTTGAGGCCATATCTGGGGAAGGATTGGTTAAAGCCAACCAGTTCGTGGGGATACGAGTCGGTATAGAAAAGTAAAAGAAAATCATTTTTTGTACGCTTCCGATTTCTAGCGTTATAGAAATCAAATTTTATGTAAACACTTTTTCACATAATATAATCATGTCTCTTTTGTGTTTACTTTGATTTCCATCATTTGGCGTAATCTTTATTATTTTGTGTTTCTAAGTTTTCAATTCTAAATCTAAATTATTTATTTCTAATTTGTCATCATTATTTCCTATTAATCAAAACAACTTAGTAATTTTCTCAAAAATTATAAAAAGAATTTTATTCCCTTATTCACCCCCCCCCCCCACCTCTAAGGGCGCCGTAAGATCCAACACATACTAGCTTGCAGACCTACTTAGGCTACTCTTGCCTACAATTTAGTTAGTGTTATATTATGGTGAATCTTGGACTTCCCGCGGTGTACCCCGTAAAGGGGTTCCCAACGGTACTACGGATTCAATGGGCTCAACCCCACCGTCCGCCTCAAGACAATTACTTTTGTTGGTGATTAACATTTAGTTCACCCCTCATTATTTCATATACTTAAAGTGACTTAGCTCAACCCCGTCCCACCCAATTGGGTTGGACGTACCTCCATACCTCATACACTGACCCTAGCACAAACTCACTGCTAACCCTAGGTTTGACCCTCCTTGAATCATTGTGAATTATCACTCAAATATTTAATGGATATAAGATCTAAACACTACTTAGGGGTCTGAATAGTCTAAAATTCAAAATTCTGTTTTTACTAATCGCAGACCACTAAGTTGAACTAACCTCAAACCTCATAAGGGAATCCTTCTAAAACCTCATCACCAAGGTCTGGTATTATTATCCTAGGCTCCCAATATAACTTCTAACCACTACTTAGGGGTCTGAATTGTCTAAAATTCAAAATTCTGTTTTTACTAATCGCATACCACTAAGTTGAACTAACCTCAAACCTCATAAGGGAATCCTTCTAAACATTCATCACCAAGGTCTGGTATTATTATCCTAGGCTCCCAATATAACTTCTAAACACTACTTAGGGGTCTGAATTGTCTAAAATTCAAAATTCTGTTTTTACTAATCGCAGACCACTAAGTTGAACTATCCTCAAACCTCATAAGGGAATCCTTCTAAAAACTCATCACCAAGGTCTGGTATAATTATTATCCTAGGCTCCCAATATAACTTCTAACCACTAATTAGGGGTCTGAATTGTCTAAAATTCAAAATTCTGTTTTTACTAATCGCAGACCACTTAATTGAACTAACCTCAAACCTCATAAGGGAATCCTTCTAAAAACTCATCACCAAGGTCTGGTATAATTATTATCCTAGGATCCCAATATAACTTCTAACCACTACTTAGGGGTCTAAATTGTCTAAAATTCAAAATTCTATTTTTACTAATCGCAGACCACTAAGTTGAACTAACCTCAAACCTCATTAGGAATCCTTCTAAAAACTCACCACAAAGGTCTGGTATTATTTTCCTAGGCTCCCAATATAACTTCTAAACACTACTTAGGGGTCTGAATTGTCTAAAATTCAAAATTCTGTTTTTACTAATCGCAGACCACTAAGTTAACTAACCTCAAACCTCATAAGGGAATCCTTCTAAAAACTCATCACCAAGGTCTGGTATAATTATCCTAGGCTCCCAATGACCTTAATAAGGTATGTTCCAATTTCCATAATTTTCCATATTAATTTGGTATTTATTATAATTTAAAGTAGTTCAGGCCTTAAGTCAAATTACACATGAAATACCCTCAAAATGCGTTTACATGCTACATGGAAATTATCAGTAAGGTAATATCCCATATCAAGTAGTTCACTGAGTTCCATGACCCTAGGATGTCATTTGGCCTACTAAATCATCATAGTTGTATAATTACCAAAATGCCACTATAATTAGGAAAAAATAGTATTTCACATCTGAATATTCTACAAATATTACCAATTGTCCAGATGGGGATCTAGAGTCCTATGTCAAAGTATTGTGTCATTAACCTATGATTTGACATTTTAAAATGATTTAACTTCCAAGTGTTGTAAATACCAATTTCTACATGAGGTACAAGAAATACAAATCTACAAGCTTCCAAATAATTATCATGGGCATGTATCAACATAAGATGACAGATAACCAAGTTTCATAATTTTACCCAATGATTTGACATTTTTCATAATTAAATTCCTCTAAGCTAGTAAGCACTTAAAAATTCCTCCACAAGGGATAACACTTCAATGAATCATACTAAAATTAGCACAGCCTATTCTCATCCCAATACAACCACTGCTAAAGTTCCAAAGCCCTACAAAGTCATATGACCATGCATTTTATTTATTCAAGGAAAAGTGGCAATTTCATTTAAAAGTAGGAAAAAAAACAAAATGACTCTAAAAATTCCCGTTAAATTAACTAAGCCATTTTATGTTCTTAATAACATGCCTACTAAGTTCTGAGCCAAGGCAAGAACATTTGGTCCTATGTCCTTCACATGCCACAAAATTGCAACCTTAGGGTTTTAGGACACACCACCCTAATGGCTCCAAAGGCTCCATTAGGGTGTGTCACATGCATTTGTAAATCAATACCTACATAATCATCAAGGTGGAGGAGTCTAACTCACTCAACTCCTCAAAATGGCCTAAGCCCTAATTTAACCCTTAAAGGCCCTCCTTAGGGTTTCCCATTTTCCATAGCAAATCAACTCCAAATGGAGAGAAAATTTAGGCAGGCACTACTCATATACTAAAGAGCATGCCACCAAAGTTTGGATTCATTAGGACATCATATGCTCCAAAAATTAACATAATTTAAAACTCTAGTTACCACAAAAACCCTAGGTAAAAGTGCCCATCAAGGGATGTCCTTTGGGCAGGGGGTGCCCCTTGGGTATACCTACCCATGGTTAAAAGCTCAGCTTCAAAGCTTGAGGGGTTTGGGCTAGGTAATTATTTTAGTGGACTGACCTAGTGTAGGACCAGTCCTAGTAAAACAGCTCCCCAGGGAGCTGTGGATCACCAAATGACCTGAACTCAAGCCCTAATGAAATTCAAGACCAAGGCCTACAACTTTCATGTCGGGCACTTTTTCTAATTCAGCCATTAAGAGGCCTTAATTAATATTTGAAGTGGACTGATAAATAGAGGCAGAAAATCCATGCCTTGAATTAAATTAATACAAAGAAAATAGGATCTGCACGGATCTTAAAGCAGATCCGACCCTCCTCCTTCATCTTCTTCCTCCAGCCAACGGCTGTGATTTGCCCGAGCTGGGCCAACTTGCTCCTCCTTTTCCCGGCCACCCGGTGGCCACCACGGCCGGCCACCACCTCCACCACCTTCGTGGTGGTCGGGGCTACAACTTCCCGGCGACATGGCGGCCGGAGGAGGCATTTTTCGGCGATCCTAGCATGGCCGAAAATCACATTTTTCCATGGTTTTTAGATTTTGGATTCGGCTCAATTGAGACCTATCCTTCAAATTAAAGAGATAGGAAGCTAGCATAGAGGAGAGGAGGAGAAACGAACCTTAAAGGGGCTCGGCGGCGGCGGCGGCGGCGGTTGGACATTGAAGTGCTCCTCTCCAGCGACCTTGCCCATTTCCTTCATTCTCCATGAAAAGCTTCGATCCAAGGGGCGATTTCGACTGCTTGCCAGCTTTTGAAGCTAATGGGATGGATAGAATGGGGTGGGGAGGAGTGTATACCCGGTTTTGAACTTAGGTGCTCATGAGTTTGCATGGTTATCACCATGGCTGCTGATGAGTCCCGATTATATACACATATATGGACTCATCTGGGCCGTTTATCTAGTCATTCCACTGCACTTTAGCCTTGTTTTAGCTTATATTTGTTATCACTTGCTATGTGCACTTCTAGGCCCATTTTGGTGTGTTTTCATGTTTATCTTCATTAGTAGTTTTCATGCACTGTTAGGTGCCACTTTCAGTAGCTGGATTCGTGGTTGTACGCTAGAACAGGAGTCGTGCAGGTGCTTCCGGTGCAATTCTGCACAGGAACACTGCGCACGATCACTGGTTCTATTGCGCACGACCACTGGTCGTGCGCCACTGATCGTGTGCACTTAACACTTTTTTCATGAGTTCTGTTTGGTGTAGTGCGCACGACCATCTACGATAGTGCGCACGACCACCGGTCGTGCGCCACTGTTCGTGCGCACTTATCATCAATTTCATGAGTTCTGTTTCAACCAGTGCGCACGACCACCTACGATAGTGCGCACGACCACCGGTCGTGCGCCACTGGTCGTGCGAACATGTTATTTTATAATTTCTGTCTTTGCAGGCTCCGTCCAGGCAGAGCGCACGATCACAGGATTCTAGTGCGCATGACCACTGGTCGTGCGCCAATGACCGTGCGCACTGTTTATTCCAGCGCCTATAAAATGACCTGCTCGCGATTTTAGGTCGGATCCCGAATTTCAGCCGCCGTTTTCCGCCCGGTTCCGTCCAGATTCGCCCCTCCACCGTCGCCCACCATATGGAGGTGCTCCGGGCTTGCTCTTCACGCCAATCTTGAGCCGGAGTTTCCTCTCGGCCTCCTCCTTCATCCAAGAGCTCCAAAGAAAGACCTAGCCGCCATTGCCATCAAGCAAGAGGAAGTTTGCAACCTCTACCGGATCGTGACACGAAGAAGACGGGTCCATTGGAGAGTCGTGACAGCTCTCTCTACCCCGGACGTAGTTGCGGACCGAGCTTGGACGTGGATTGACAACCCGGCGATTCCAACCGTGATTCTACAATGAGACTTCGGATTCGGTCGATTTCTTGCCTTGTTCTCCTCTTATTGATTGTTGTAATAGTTAGATCTTTTGTATTTTGATGAAGAACACTGTAGACCTTGCTATTTAAAGTTATTTCATGTCTATGTGAAGTACCATTTTGTTTATTTGTGTGCTTGAGGTGCGCCACCATCCATCCTCCATCCCGCCGTCACGTTCGTGTGCCGCACTAGCAATTGCTAGTGGCGTGCTTGTCGAAGAGGTGCTTGCGACCCTCATCCGTATGCCTACTCTTCCATCCGCCGAGCGAAGCGTGGCATAGCGGCCCGTGTAATCCATTCCGACTCCGCTGGTGCGAACCATTCCATCCGCCAGCCTTCTCGTCCATCCGCCTACCGAAGCGTGGCATCGCGGCCCATATTCCATCCCGCCTAACGAAGCAGCGCGCTCAAGGCCTGCATAGTTCGATCCGCTTGCCTACTCGTCCATCCGCCCTTTCGACGCAGCGCGCTCAAGGCCTGCCTAGTCTCCATCCCGCCAAGCGAAGCATTGCATAGCGGCATTGCATAGGAGTAGTTGATAGCTTTTATTTTATTTTCCAAAAGCCAACCCAACTCCCCCGCATTCCATCCGATTTAAGGACTTCAATCTCAAGTCCTTCCTCGAAACCTAACTCCACCTTACTGTGTTCCTCAAGAGACCGACACTCGGGGATTTTCCCCATTATTATTACTTGCGCGACCGGTGCACTTGCCGAATCATCGCATCAGCTGCCACCCCCTGCTACCTCCTGCTCCTCCAGCAATCAGCCAGGACATTTCCCAAGCCCCAAGAGTGATTGGCTTGGGTGAAAAGGTGGTCAAGCTTTTGCTTCTCTTTTTGTCCCCTTACTCTCTCTCTCTTCCTTTTGCTTTTTAATGAATCATGCACACATGTGACCTTTGCCTTTCATAACCAAGTTCCATAGGGTATTAATTTGATGAAGATATTTGGTGGGGTCACTTGGTTTGAGCTTCGTTCAAGTGTATGAGGGCTAAGTCACTTATTTTCGGATATGTTGACCATGATTGACCTAGGGTTGACTTTGGTCAACAAGGTGAGTGGGTTGACCCCACTTGGGGGTCATGGGTCCCTTAACTTCACCAAACATTGGTTGGTCCATGGTGGGGCCCCATTTGGGCTACATTAGCCGTAAGGTGTGATTTTGACCTAAATTAAGCTAGAGTTGACCTTGGTCAAATTGGTCAACTGGTTGACCAAGGGATGGGGGTCTCAGGTACAATGAGTTCCTTAAAGTGTTTAGAGTGTGGTGGTAAGGTTAATTTGAACATCTGGGGTCAATTGAACACTAATTGACTTAGTTTGGTTAATGTTGACCAATATTTGACTTTGACCAAATTCATGCAATTGGTTCCCACCCAAGTGCAATTTCCATGGTTATGGTCTTCCTTAGTGGTTAGGGTGGTATGGGGGAGGTCAATTTGGTGAATTGAGGGTCAATTGGCCTAAGGGAGTGACATTGGACTATGTTAGTTTTTGTGCCCTTGGTGTGCACTTAGCACACTCCACTTGATCCAAGGGCCTTACTGGCCACTCTTGTAACACCCCAAAAGTCGTAATTTGTCGAAGTAGGCGGAATGGTAGTGCGGCGCTCAAAGTAGGCTGAATTTTCCCTACCTGCTCCTCGCGCACGGTCAGTGGCTTCCTTCGCGCACGACCAGTGACCGTGCGCCATGATCGTGCGTTAATTGAGAGGAATAGGGGTCGGCTGAAAGGTTGTACGCGCACGACCAGTGGCTTTCTTCGCGCACGACCAGTGATCGTGCGCCATGATCGTGCGTTAATTGAGAGGAATAAGGGTCGGCTGAAAGGGTGTACGCGCACGACCAGTGGCTTTCTTCGCGCACGACCAGTGATCGTGCGCCATGATCGTGCGTTAATTGGGAGGAATAGGGGTCGGCTAAAAGGGTGTATGCGCATGACCAGAGGTTCTTCGCGCACGACCAGAGACCGTGCGCAGTGTTTATTCTGCTCCGCAAAAATGAACGGAGAAGATGATCCGGCCGTTCAAAATTCTTGGAATTTGATCCAACGGCTGTGATGATTGGCTGGAGGGTATTAGGGCTTTTGAGAGGGGTTCTATCCTCATAATATCAAGGCTCTTCTCTCTCCTAGGCTAGAGAAAGAAGAAGGAGGCAAGGAAGAAGAAGAGGAGATCCCGCCATTGACGGAGCTCCGGAGCTCCATTTCGCGAGCCGTTTCCAGATCTGGAGAGTGCATCCCGGTGCGGTCCTATCCCTCCGTGTAAAATCTCAGATCCATGGATAAGAAGAACGCTCCTAGGGTAACGATTCTTCCTCCCGATATTTGGACTTGTCAATTGTCCTCTCTTTCATTTCTCTATGCTTGCATGAGGAATCCCTTTCACCAAATGGGTGAAGTGTAGGATTTCCTCAAGTTCTTCGGAACTCTGGGTAGATTGTGTCCGTCCCCGGCATTATTGCATGTAGAAATCCAGTAGTCGTGCGGATTTAGGCATTTTGTGTGAAGCCTATTCGTGGCCGTGAGCCCGAATCGGTGATGCTTGATTTGCAACGTTGCATTTAGGTTAAGCCTAGAATGCGTGCCGGATAATGACTCCGTGAAATCATCTATAGTATTGCGGGATTTAAGTGTAGGCGTCTTGTGAAGATCCTAACGAAAGCCCCATGCTTTGAGATTGGATGAAGGCAAACCTTCACCACGAAATTGATGCGGAACGTATTGTACCTCCCTTGTTGAGTATTTGTGAATCCTAGATCCTTGCGAAGGGGTTAGGTGCGTAGCATATAATTTGTGTAGAACTTGAAAGTGCTAAACCCTTATGGGCCGAGGTGAAGTCGTACCCGCGTCGTGCGATAGATGGCGACGATTAGAGCACAGGCAAAGCTAAACCGAACTCGTTTCCATGCAGATCGGTAAGAGGTCCCTACCTCATGGAAGCCGTGTGATCATGGGAGAGGTCGTGGAAGGTGATTTACCTAGACCGACCAAAAGCTCTTTTCCCCACCTAAGGCGATGGCCCTTACGGTGGAGTGTTTTGTGGAATTGATGTTGTCAGCCTCATGCGGTTGCTTAGGCGGTTGTGGGGAACCTTCGGGTGAACCCAACCAACATCATGTGCATACCTAGGTTCCCTCCTTTTGATGCTCAACCTAGAAGATTGATTGTGCTTGAAACCTCACATTGTGTAGTTGCACTTTCTTTATATTAGTACTTGTGCTAGTATGGCTTGCTTGCAGGGTAGAAGCTCCGCTACCTCGGGAAAGGGGTGGGGTCGTTATAATTTGGTCAGCTGTGCTGACCGTTACTTTGTTTGCCACCGCTTGGTGGAATGTTCTTATGCAGGTGCAGGTGAGCCTAGTGGGAAATAGCGGGCGGTGGCCCTTTTGCTGAGTTGGCCCTTGAAGGCCAGCCTCCCTTTTCTGCTTTCTCATGTATTGCCGGCCTGCGTGCCGAAGTATGTTCTGAGTTTTGTACATTCGTGAATGTAAGGCCTTAAGGCCGTAACTCTATTTTATGGTTTCATTCCTTTGATAGTGGACAGTTCTAACTGAAATGTTAAATCATTATGCTTCCGCTAGTGTTTAGTTTACTCTGTTGTAGTTCTTTCTGTTTATCACCTTTTAACTCCTAGCTAGTGTGGTTTGTATGGCGTGGGGTCCCGGCCAAACCTACTGTTATACTATTCATACTGGCAGGGCGTTACAATTTGGTATCGGACTTAAGGCGTCGATCCGTAGTTTAGCGAATTCTGGACGAATTCCTTTTAAGGGGTGATGTGCACGGGATGTGCATTCACCTACAACGACAAAAACTAATATGAATGTCCACTTAGGAATGGAAAAACATACTTGTTTGCGGAACCTGAGCGTTCCACGATTGTTGTTTGCTATGTTTTCAGCCACTAAATTGTGTCTTACACGATTATAGGTGACTAGGAGTGGTGCGGGGCCATCTCAACCCCGTAACACTACTGAAAGTAGTGGGTCGGCTGAAGTGCCAGCGACCACTCCTCCTGCTGAGATGATCAGGTTAATCGCAGAAGCTGTCTTTGCGATGATCAATGCTCAACCGCAAAGGCTTGCACAACCTGCTACGCCTAATACAGATGCGGCCCCGGTGATCGAACCTGCAGTGGAACCTGCGGTGGTGCAAAGGGTGGAGCGTCCTGTAGAGCGTGTAGCCATTGCGTGAGCGCGTGATCAACAACTGCAACACTTTCTAAGCTTTCACCCTCCAACTTTCTCGGGGACCGGATCCCCAATGGAGGCGGAGGACTGGCTGTCAACGGTTAGAAAAACTCTAAGGGAGATAGCAACATAAGAAGCTATGATGGTCACTTTAGCCACCTTCCTCCTTAACGAAGAGGCAGAGCGTTGGTGGGCCGAACAGGAAGTGCACAAGTTTGGAGGCAAGGAGATTACCGAGATCACGATAGCAGAGTTCTCAAAGTCATTTCTTCAAAGGTATATTCCTTCTGCCCAACGCATTGCGTTGCAGAACCAGTTTCTGAAGTTAACTCAAGGCGACAGCTCAGTGGATGAGTACTTGCACGAGTTCACTAAACTGGGTCGTTATGCGGGGCCTATATTGGAAGATGAAGAGACAAAGACGAACAAGTTCTATGAAGGTCTTCGGGACGAGTTGAGGCTGCTCCTTGCAGGCCCAATGACGTTAGGTTTCCATGTGATGGTCCAAACTGCCAGATCCCTAGAGTTGGACATGAAGAGGGTACAAGCAAAAACCGTGGCAAAGAAACCTGAGTTTCATGCGCCGGCCTCTCAGTCCAAGTCAGAGTTCAGAAAGAACAAAAGGAAGTTCAAACCGGCGGAGCATTCTCGCTCAAATGTTTCGAGAGCAACGACTGTGCGGGGTCCTATCACGTGTTTCACCTGCGGGAAGGTGGGACACAAGCCGCGGTGTGTCGAAGTGGTCCCCCGAAGGCAGAGAACCGAGCGTTGGACTATGCTCGTGCTGCGGAAAAGGGTAAAGCTGCGGAGTCTTCGGCTTCCCAGCACATTATTCCGACTCAGTCGAGAGTCTATTCGCTTGGCCAGCAAGAAGCTATACGACAGACTGATGTCGTCACAGGTACGAATTAGAAGCTAGCTTTTACAGCTATATAGATAATTCATACTGTTGTACGACTATATGCTTTATTTGTGTACAATTAGGTTTCGTACTAATTTTCAACTATCCGGCGAGAGCTCTATTTGATACGGGTGCATCACACTCTTTTCTGTCCGAGGACTTCGTGGTGCGAATTGGAGTGCCGTCTACCTTGGTAGAGGATAGATTGGAAGTAGTTCTACCCAATGGATCTCGCATGAGTGCGGATAGGAAGAGCAGTGTGAAGGTGTAGATCGGAAGTCAGGATTTCGACTTGGAAGCATCGTTATTACCGTTAGCGGAATTTGATGTGATCTTCGACATGGACTGGCTCTCGGAGCAGCGAGCATGCATAGATTGCAATTCAAAGGAGATCACTCTGGGAAAGAACACCGAAGAAGAAACAACGTTCGCCGGTATGCGAGGAGCGAGCAAGACGCTGATGTCTGCTCTCCAAGTGGTTAAGGCGGTGAGAAAAGGCGCCGAGTTGTTCTTCACTTTGTTGGAGGCTTCAGAACCAAAACCCAGGTTGTGTGATGTCCCAGTTGTAGCGGAGTACGCCGACGTGTTTCCTAATGAACTCCCTGGGGCTCCGCCTTAGCGAGAGATTGATTTCTATATCGATTTGGTGCCAGGTGCCAAACCTGTGGCCCACTCACCGTACCAGATAGCGCCAAAGGAATTGGCAGAGCTGAAGGTCCAATTGCAAGAGCTGCTAGAGCAAGGCTACGCACGTCCAAGTTCATCGCCTTGGAGTGCGCTGGTCCTCTTTGTGAAAAAGAAGGATGGGAGCTTGCGTCTATGTATCGATTATCGAGAGCTAAACAAGTTGACCGAGAAGAACCGATATCCGATTCCAAGAATCGATTATTTATTCGACCAACTGGTTGGGTCGACGGTATACTCCAAACTGGACCTAAGGTCCGGCTATTACCAACTGCGGATAAGGGAATGTGATATTCCAAAGACAGCGTTCAGTACCCGCTTTGGGCACTATGAGTTCACGGTGATGCCGTTCGGTATGTCTAATGCACCGTCGGTATTCATGGACTTAATGAACAGGACGTTTCAAGAGTATTTGGGTCAATTTGTGATCGTCTTCATCGACGACATTTTGGTATACTCTCAGTCAAAAAAGAAGCATGCATGGCATCTGTACGCAGTTCTGAGAACCTTGAGGAGGAGTCAGCTTTATGCCAAGTTCTCCAAGTGCGAGTTTTGGCTACCCTCTGTAGCATTCCTTGGTCATGTTGTTAGTGGAGAAGGAATTGCAGTTGATCCGTCGAAGATAGAAGCGATCTGAGCGTGGCCTTTGTTGAAAAACGTAGCGGAAGTCCGAAGTTTCTTAGGACTTGCCGGCTATTATAGGCGCTTTGTGGAGAACTTCTCGAGGATTGCACTCCCTCTCACTAAACTGACTAGGAAAGATCATAAGTTCGTTTGGTCGCCCGAGTGCGCACGAGCTTTTGAAGAGCTGAAGAGCCGTCTGACCACGACGCCCATTCTATGCTCGCCATGTGGTATGGAAGGCTACGAAATTTATAGCGACGCCTCGGGGAGTGGCTTGGGTTGTGTCCTAGTGCAGTTCGGAAAGGTAATTGCCTACGGCTCCCGACAATTGAAGGTTCATGAGAGGAATTACCCGGTCCATGATTTGGAACTGGCGGCTGTGGTATTTGCTCTCAAACTTTGGAGGCATTATTTGTATGGCGTGAAGATCGACATCTTTACCGACCACAAGAGCCTCAAGTACTTGCTGGATCAAAGGGAGTTGAATATGCGTCAGAGGAGGTGGATGGAGTTCCTGGGGGACTACACCTTCGACATCAAATATACTCCTAGAAAGGGAAATGTAGTTGCGGACGCGTTGAGTCGTCGGGCTCCCGCTCAAGCAAATTGGATTTTGATGCACGATGAGCGTCTAATCCGCGAACTGGAAGAAATGGAGATCATTTGCGTTGATAGAAGAGCGTCTACTTCAGCATGCTTGAACTGGACGGAGGTTCAATACGACCTTGCCAACCGAGTTCGACAAGCATTGGAGCTGGTTGAGAGCATGAAACGCTATAAAGCAGAAACCGTGGATGGGTTAAACTCTGATTTCTCCTTCGAAGATGGCCTTATGTGGAAAGAGGGCAGATTGTGCGTCCCAAACATTGGTACTCTACGGGCGGAGTTGATGTACGAGGCTCATCATACCAAGTACTCGATCCACCCGGGGAGCACGAAAATGTACATGGACATGAAGAAACTTTTCTGGTGGCCGGGTATGAAGAAGGACATTGCCCTTTACGTGGCCAAGTGTAATACTTGCGCGTTGGTGAAGGTGGAATGTCAACGTCCCGGTGGATTTTTGAAGTCCTTGCCGATTCCGGAATGGAAGTTTGATGATATTTTGATGGATTTCGTGCACGGTTTGCCGAGATCACAGCATGGAAACGACGCCATCTGGGTGATCGTGGACAGACTGACAAAGGTATCACACTTCATTCCGAACCGGAAGGATGATTCTGTAGAAAAACTGGCAAAGTTGTACGTGGATAACATCGTACGGTTGCACGGGATTCCCCGTAGCATCGTCAGTGATCGTGATGGGCGGTTCACATCGAATGATTGGAAGCTAATTCATCAACTATTGGGTACCAAGCTGAAGTTTAGCACGGCCTTCCACCCGCAAACGGATGGACAGACCAAGATGATAAATCTCCCTATTAAGAGACTGGCATTTCTTGTATACAATTCGTTGAATAATTCCTCCCAACGGAAGAGTATTCAATCGCTGTCGCCTTAGATCCTTCAGCTTATATGTATACCTAATCATTGATAGAAGGAGATCTGCCATATCAAACTGAATTCTTTCTAAAATATGGTAAGTGACCATACTCAATTATGATGTGATCATCCTTGTATCTCCCCCCTTTATCATGATCGTACGTCGCAGGATCTCTTGTATCATGTACACGTCAGAAGTCAGTGTTATGACCGATGAAATCAAATCATCTGCATCTCCTTGACCATGCAATAACTCATTCACTCGAGTCCAGTTCCGAAGTGTTCGAAACCTCTCTACGATATCCAAGAAATTGCTACTCCACTCAAGACCAAACTTTGCACGCAAATCTTCATGTAGTATTACTACCTCCTGACCTTGGATGTAGGAACCTACTCCTCCTTCGAGATTCATCTGAGCCGGATCCTCCAATCCCATGTAAAACTCCCTTACTAAAACTGAGGAAAAGCTATCATCTATTATCACAGAGAGAACACTCGAATCTGCCAGATATTCGTAGATATGCGCATGAATGGTTAATTCTACCCCCACCATCATAGCCACTCTGATGGTGGCATCCTCAATACCGAGAAATATATTACCACCATCTCGATTCTGATCTACATTTGATCGTCGAGCGCGACTACTGGAGGCAGCCATTCTCAAATCTAAACCAAAATAAAAGTGAAGGAAAAACATCAAAATCTGGACACGAGATCTACCGCGGCACGATAGCTACTACAGCTGCGTGGTAGCTGACGAAACTACTATTCATCTTCCTCATCCGATTTCATCCAAATAATCCTCCAAATCATTCAAAATAATATCTCATAGATCTACCAAAATGACTTGAAAAATTTGTCAAAAATCCTCCTATGATTAAATTGCCATGAAATTTTTTAAATTTGCTAGATCCTAGCTTGAATCACTAACATGAAGCATAAAAGAAAGTAAAAGAACAAAAGAAAATCCTTACCTATTGCTAACGCCGGCGGAAGATGAAGGAAAATGCGAGATCCAAAAACCCTTGACCAAATGAAATCTGACCGGGTCAGATCCTTTTATTTCACGTGAACTACCACGGCGCGGTACCTCTATCGCTGGCGGTAGTGAATCTTTTATTATTATTATTTTTGTCTTTCATTTTTTTTTGCTGTTCTCTTTTTTTCTATATGCATTTATTTACTTTTAATTATTTTCTTCACGAAAACCTCAAATAAAAAAAAATTAGAAAACATTCTCAAAACACCACAAATATTTTACAAAAATATAAAATCATTTTTTATATCTAAAAACAAAAAAAACTATAAAACAGATCAAAATCCAACCAAAAACATGCTTTATGTTTCTATATATCAAAACCAACTACAAAATTGAAAAACCAATAAAAACAACAAAAACATGCTTTATATTTGTTTTATTTTTTGCTTTTTGAAAAACTTAAAATTTTTATAAAAACTGATGTGTTTTTCTATGTTTCAAGGATGATATGGTTTATCTTGCCAAGTTTAGAATACAATGTTTCATTCTCTATTTTAAGTAACTTAATAACATTGTTTTTGTTGCGGCTTCTCAACGCCCTCGGTAGACCGGTTTCAACTCGGTCCGTCTTAGCCCGGGCGGCCGAGCGCGCACACAGTCAGAATGTTGCAGGGAGTAAATGCTGAAAATGATACACACAGAACTTTAGCGTGGAAAACCCTCCAAAGGGTGAAAAACCACGTGGCAAGGGCTGTGCTGGCCGAAATCCACTATCTCAGACTGTTACAATGCCTTTTTGGAGAAAGCGAGGGCGACAGGCCGCGCCTCGTTACAGTTGTGGGAGAGAGAGAGAGAGAGAGAGAGCTCCGTGGGTGACAGGCCACCACTTAGGAGTCGATCGCCCTGCTGCGTGTCTGGTACGGCTGCGCGCTTGCTAGGAGCGCACTTCGCGGAGCACTTTGACTTTGCTGTTCGGGCTTGGGGTGCTCGCCTGAGAGATGGCGCAGCACTTCTTCTCAGGTGAGCGGCGTTCGCAGGAGGAACCTGTCAGTTAGTAAAAACGAAGTGGCGGAGTAGCGGAATGTAGAGAGAGAAGCTCTGAGGAAGAAACGAAGAGAGAGAGAGTCTGGGCTCGAATGAGAAAGTCCCCCCAAATGAAGACCCTTAGGGGTCTATTTATAGGCTTGGAAGGTGGAAGTTACGGTGGTTATGCGGATAACCACCAAATGGAGGGCCGAGATCGTTGGGGACGATTGAAGGGTCGTGATCGCGCGAGATGATCGGAGGGCCGCGAGGGACTCGGTGGGATCCGACGGAGGAGGGTGAAGGGCGGCGACGGCGATGGCCGGCCATGGGTGGCCGGCCATGGCCGCCGGCCATGAAGGGGGCGGCCGCCGGCGGCGGCGGCCGGCGGACGGCGGCCGGCCGGCGGCGGCCGGCCCGCGGCGGTCGGCGGCGGTTGGAGGCCGGCCGGCGGCGGCCGGCGGCGGCAGGCGGGTGGCAGGCCGGCGGCGGCCGACGGCGGTTGGCGTCCGGCCGGGGGCGGCCGGCGGTGGCCGGTCGACAGCGGCCGGCCGGCGGCGGCCGGCGGCGGCCGGCGGCGGCCGGCGGCGGTTGGCGGCCGGAGGCCGGCCGGCGGCGGCCGGCCGGTGGTTGGCGGCGGCCGTCCGGTGGCGGTTGCCGGCCGACGGTGGCCGGCCGGTGGTGGCCGGCCGGCGGCGGTGGCCGGCCGGCGGTTGGTGGTGGTTGGCCGACGGCGGTTGCGATCCCGCGCGGGGCGGTTGGGATCCCGCGCGAGGTGGTTTGGATCGGCGCGCGGTGGTTTGGATCCGCCGCACGGGAGTGGGATCCGGTGTGCGAAGGTGGGATCCGGCGCGCGGTGGTTTCGGGATCCGCCGCGCCGTAATGGGATCCGATGTGTGGGAACGGGATCCGGTGTGCGGTGGTTACGGATTTCTCCATATATAGAGGGGGAACCCATCATTTGCCCCCCAAATCCCTTTGTTTGGAGCGCACGGAGAGCAATTGGATTTCCCCCTAAAACTTGCATTTGTGAGCGATGGTCGGAGTGAGCTCGGGTGCGGAGGTTGGCGGTGATGATGGCGGTGCCAAGGTGAGCGTGCGGGTGAAAGATCTAACATCCAAAAAGGCGGGCGAACGGCGCGCTAGAGATGTGGCGGGTCGTGCGGAGGTAAGGGGTGGTGCGTGCGCGCGGGCTGCCGCGCGCGCAATCGCGCGGCGACAGCGCGCGCGCGTGTGCGCGCGGGCTGCTCCGCGCGCGGGCTGTCGCGCGCATTGTCGCGCGGGGACAGCGCGCGCTTGCGTGCGCGCGGGCGAGCTGTCGCGCGCGCTGCCGCGTGGCGACAGCGCGCGCGCGCGTGCGCGCGGGCTGCCCCGCGCGCGAGCTGTCGCGCGCACTGTCGCGCGGGGACAGCGCGCGCGCGCGTGCGCGCGGGCGAGCTGTCGCGCGCGCTGCCGCGCGGCGACAGCGCGCGCGCGCGTGCGCGCGGGCTGCCGCGCGCGCTGCCGCGCGGCGACAGCGCGCGCGCGTGCGCGCGGGCTGCCGCGCGCGCGGGCGACAGCGCGCGCGCGCGCGTGCGCGCGGGCGAGTTGTCGCGCGGGCTGCCGCGCGGCGACAGCGCGTGCGCGCGGGCTGCCGCGTGTGCTGTCGCGCGGCGACAATGCGGGTGTTTGCGTGAGGTGTTTTCGCGGGGTCAGCCGCGTGCTTTCGGGCGTGTTTACGTGGTCTGCCTGTGTGCCGAGGCTTGTGCGATGGTTAGCCTCGTGGATGGACTCCCTTAACACTTGCCTGAGGTTTGTACTGACGCTTTTTCTTGTCCTTCAGGCTTCTCGGCGTGGCGGGCAAAGTCGCCCAATGCGACTGGGCTCGAGTCTTACTCTCGATCATGTCGCCATATGGAGGAGGCGCTTCAACTTGCCCCCCGAATTGGAGATTCGAATCCCAGGTCCTGAGGAGCGAGTAAAGAATCCGCCTCGAGGTTGGATGACTCTTTGCGAGTCGTCACTTCGGAGTGGCTTTCGTCTCCCGGTGTGCGAGGAGTTGATTCAGATCCTGAAATTTTGCGGCGTCCCGGTGTCACAGTTTACGCCTCAGGGGATGGTGCGGATCATGGGGCTGATCGCCTTCTTCCGCGAGCATGGTGCGAAGTTCTCCCTGGGCCTTTTCAAGGAATGGTGCGAAGTGCAGGTTGATGCCGGAGGTCGTATTGAAGTTTTTAGCAACAAGAGATGGCTGGAGTTCGAGACCCGGGTGGACCGCCGTCATGGGAATACTTTATTTGGCTATGTTAGGAACCCGGAGGGACTACCGGAGGTGTGGAACTCTTTACCTGATCGTTGCCGGCGCCTCAAAGGGCGTGAGCGGGAGTTTTCTCCTGTCCTCGGATTTTCAGATGCTCGAGAGCTGGGGAATATTCTGCACAGTATCTCTCTGTTCGTAGACGAGAAGCGCTTGCTTTTATGCGGGCTGTCCGTTGATGCTGGTCGTGCCGCTGCTGTTCCTCTTGTTCGAGACAGAAAGAGGAAGCTGGTTTTTAAAGGTCTGGAGGAGCCAGGTCCTGCTCCTTCACTGGTACAGGATGCTCCTCAGGAGGAGGCGGCTCCTTGTGCATCTGGTGCTGACGGCGAGCCGGTTGATGAGGAGGTCGAGGTCCTGGGATCTTCTGCCCCCCAGGCCTCTCCGGAGCGAGGCACAGCTCGAAAGGTGTCAGAAGGGAAGAGGGTCTCTTCCTCTCTGGAGGCCATGAGCCAGGCGGTAAGCCGGATTTTTTCTTCCCCTTGCATGACGTCATTCTGAGGTTATGGTTCTGACTTATACATTTTCTCTTGCAGATGGAGACCCAGGCATCGATTGCGCATATATGGAACAACCATTACGTGAGCTTGAAGGAGGGGTTTATGTCCATCCAGGGTGAGCTTCGGGAGGCGAGGAGCGCCCTTGTGGAGGCGGAGAGACGGCGGGATCGCGACATCTCGCGCTTCAGGCGGATTGGCTCGGAGATGCAGGAAGAGCTGGAGAGGACCAGGTCCGGTCTCGGTGCGGAGAAGGCGGCGTTGAAGGAGGCCTTGCGATCCTTAGAGGCAGCCGGTGGCGACGTAGTGTGTCGGGATGCAGAGCTGGAGCAGTGTCGGGCTGAGATAGCGCGTCTTTCTTCCGTGGAGCGGGAGACCGAGCTGAAGGCGGCTGGCTTGGCCGAATATCTGGAGTCGATTGACTACTTGAGGGACAGCTCCTTGATTTCCGAGGAAGTCCGGGATATGATCTGGACTCAGGAGGTGGAGCCTCATCTGGAGGATTCACGAGAGCTGGCCCTTCGACAGGGAGCGTCAAAGGCTCTCCGGATGGTATCCTGAAAGCGGGGCTACGATGTTAGTGGCCTTGGCTTTGATGACCTGTCAGAGGAGGAGGATCATAGTCCTGATGAGGAGTGATTTCTTTAGCCGCTTGTAGCTATGTTTGCCGGATACGGCTGTATCTCTTTTATTGTACTTGTCGTACTTGTTCATCTGCTCGATCTTGTTGATCTGGTTGTTGGCATCTGCATAGTTTGGTTATTTTGCGCGAACTTGAGCTCGCGGTTTTTATAAAATAGGTGCACGGGTCTGGCCCGCGGCTTTTTTGCACGAGTCTGTCTCGCGGCGAAAATTGGTGCACGAGTCTAGCTCGCGGCTTTTATAAAATAGGTGCACGGGTCTGTCCCGCGGCTTTTTTGCACAAGTCTGGCTCGCGGCTTTGCCGTAAGGGGGGCAGGCCCCTACGGCACCCAAGCAATGTTGAGGCAATGTGCCCAGGCAACGCTGAGGTAAGGCGCCCAAGCAACGTTGAGGCAATGTGCCCAAGAAACACTGAGGCGAGGTGCCCAAGCAACGTTGAGGCCATGTGCCCAGGCAACGCTGAGGCTTTGCCGTAAGGGGGGCAGGCCCCTACGGTGCACGAGTCTTGCTCGCGGCTTTTTGCACGAGTCTGGCTCGCGGCTTTTGCACGAGTCTGGCTCGCGGCTTTGCCGTAAGGGGGGCAGGCCCCTACGGTACCCAAGCAACGTTGAGGCAATGTGCCCAGGCAACGCTGAGGTAAGGCGCCCAAGCAACGTTGAGGCAATGTGCCCAAGCAACGCTGAGGCGAGGTGCCCAAGCAATGTTGAGGTAATATGCCCAAGCAACGCTGAGGCTTTATGCTATTTATTAGCGCGCTGCTCGGAGGCAGTTGCTGTTTATTAGCGTGCTGCTCGGGGGCAGTTGCTGTTTATTAGCGCGCTGCTATGAGGCAGTTGCTGCTTATTAGCACGCTGCTCGGAGGCAGTTGCTGTTTATTAGCGCGCTGCTCGGAGGCAGTTGCTGTTTATTAGCGCGCTGCTCGAAGGCAGTTGCTGTTTATTAGCGCGCTGCTCGGAGGCAGTTGCTGTTTATTAGCGCGCTGCTCGGAGGCAGTTGCTGTTTATTAGCGCGCTGCTCGGAGGCAGTTGCTGTTTATTAGCGCGCTGCTCGGAGGCAGTTGCTGTTTATTAGCGCGCTGCTCGGAGGCAGTTGCTGTTTATTAGCGCGCTGCTCGGAGGCAGTTGCTGTTTATTAGCGCGCTGCTCGGAGGCAGTTGCTGCTTATTAGCGCGATGCTCGGAGGCAGTTGCTGTTTATTAGCGCGCTGCTCAGAGGCAGTTGCTGTTTATTAGCGCGCTGCTCGGAGGCAGTTGCTGTTTATTAGCGCGCTGCTCGGAGGCAGTTGCTGTTTATTAGCGCGCTGCTCGGAGGCAGTTGTTGTTTATTAGCGCGCTGCTCGGGGGCAGTTGCTGTTTATTAGCGCGCTGCTCGGAGGCAGTTGCTGTTTATTAGCGCGCTGCTCGGGGGCAGTTGCTGTTTATTAGCGCGCTGCTCGGAGGTAGTTGCTGCTTATTAGCGCGCTGCTCGGGGGCAGTTGCTGTTTATTAGCGCGCTACTCGGAGGCAGTTGCTGTTTATTAGCGCGCTGCTCGGCGGCAGTTGCTGTTTATTAGCGCGCTGCTCGGAGGCAGTTGCTGTTTATTAGAGGCAGGGCCCCGAGGCGTCTCCTACGGTGGTACAGCTTGGAACAGATTGAAGATAACTAGTTAATGAACGCTGATACATGTGTAAGGGCAATCCTGCGGCTTTTAAGCCAGTAGGTTTTTGATACAAGTTTTACGAGAGAAAGAAGTAATGTTGCGCTCTCGTAGCGCTGCGCTGGTCCGAGCTTGTTCATCATGGTGGGCGGCTGCAACCTGGTGGCCGATCCTTGGTGGCATCCTTCTGTGTTTCTTTACGGAAGGCTTCCAGGTGTCCCAACCGGACAAGACGTTCAATTTCTTCCTTCAGTTTTGCACAGTGTTCCGTTCGGTGCCCTCGGCCTTTGTGGAAGTGGCAAAACTGGGATTGATCTCCCCTGTGCAGGGAGAGCGGCTTGGGCCAGTTGATGACCCTGTTGTTGTAGATTATGGACAAAATGTGCTCTCGGGAGGCGTTTAGCGGAGTGTAACCCTGGTGGCTTTGACCTGATGGCCCTTGGGAGCGGTCTGCTCGGCTCTGAGTAAGCAACTCAAATTTCTGCTGCTGGCCCTTTCTTTTGCGACTCGCATTGATTGGCTGTGGATTCGTCGGTGCCTGAGGTTTGGTTCTTTCCGCCGATGCGAGACTTGCGCGGTCCTTCCGCGCGCTTAGTCTTTCAGAATGTGGTTTCGGCAACGGGTCACTGTTGACCCAAGGGAGGTTGGGGTTGAGTGTGTCGAAACCATGCATTGCGCTCCTAAAGATGCTCCCTTTGTTGGCCATGCGCCCGGACATGGAAACGTCGTGGTCCATGGCGTCTAGCAGGAGACTCCCGAATATTGCATCGTAGGGGGAGTCTGCGTTTGCGACGATGAACTGAACGTCATACTGGACCGGTTCCGAGTGCATCCCTACTTGGACCGGAAGGGTGATGGTTCCTATGGTGGGTATCATAGTTCCGTCGGGGAGCTCCGCGTCGCTGGCCCTGAGCTTGAGGTTCCCGCTTAGGGGTTTGAGCCGTACCACGGCAGCTAGGAACAAGAGGTTGAAGGAGATGCGATGTGTTATCAACGCTCTCCTTAGCTCGCAGGGTGGACTGCCTATGCTCGCGTCTAAGGCGAAGTCCATCCATGCGCGGGGACATTTCAGGTGAGAATTTGTGCGGATCTTTTCTTGCTGCTTGTTCCCTTCCGCCCCCCTTAGGCGGGGTGGCTTGTCCGCGCTAGGCTTTTCTTCACGAATCCCTGGTGAGCGTGCTTCATATCGTTCAACGAACATTTGGGACAACTCGGTGAAGTTGTGGATCGCTCCGTTCGGCAAGGATTGATACCAGCGGAGGGCGTCTTCACACAGTGTTTTGGCGAAGATTTTGCAGATGATGGGGTCGGGAAGTCCGAGCCTCCGTATTGATATTAGGAAATGACTAACGTGTTCGTATGGATCTTCTGCTCCATGGAACTCCTCGTTGTACGAGGGCTTTAGCCATGACGGAACTGGGTATTCCAAAATTGACTTGGAGAGGGGGGATCGCTTTGGCTGATGCGAGACATCGTTCCGCTCCTGCCCTGCCGTGAAAGGGACCGGTTTGTCAGTTGATCCAAGCCACGTGGGCAGGACGGGAGTAGCGAGGAGCGCTCTTTTCGCCGGGCTCTCCGGGATTGAGGAACTGCATGCGTCGGATATTCTGGGGGAGGTGCCCATTTCTGCCGGTTCTGTGAACTCCGGAGAAACTGGTGCTATGCTCGGGAATCCTTTGTTTAGCTTTTGGGAATCGTTTCCCACAGACGGCGCCAAACTGTTGCGCCTTCTCAACGCCCTCGGTAGACCGGTTTCAACTCGGTCCGTCTTAGCCCGGGCGGCCGAGCGAGCACACAGTCAGAATGTTGCAGGGAGTAAATGCTGAAAATGATACACACAGAACTTTAGCGTGGAAAACCCTCCAAAGGGTGAAAAACCACGTGGCCAGGGCAGTGCTGGCCGAAATCCACTATCTCAGACTGTTACAATGCCTTTTTGGAGAAAGCGAGGGCGACATGCCGCGCCTCGTTACAGTTGTGGGAGAGAGAGAGAGAGAGAGAGAGAGAGAGAGAGCTCCGTGGGTGACAGGCCACCACTTAGGAGTCGATCGCCCTACTGCGTGTCTGGTACGGCTGCGCGCTTGCTAGGAGTGCACTTCGCGGAGCACTTTGACTTTGCTGTTTGGGCTTGGGGTGCTCGCCTGAGAGATGGCGCAGCACTTCTTCTCAGGTGAGCGGCGTTCGCAGGAGGAACCTGTCAGTTGGTAAAAACGAAGTGGCGGAGTGGCGGAATGTAGAGAGAGAAGCTCTGAGGAAGAAACGAAGAGAGAGAGAGTCTGGGCTCGAATGAGAAAGTCCCCCCAAATGAAGACCCTTAGGGGTCTATTTATAGGCTTGGAAGGTGGAAGTTACGGTGGTTATGCGGATAACCACCAAATGGAGGGCCGAGATCGTTGGGGACGATTGAAGGGTCGTGATCGCGCGAGATGATCGGAGGGCCGCGAGGAACTCGGTGGGATCCGACGGAGGAGGGTGAAGGGCGGCGATGGCGATGGCCGGCCATGGGTGGCCGGCCATGGCCGCCGGCCATGAAGGGGGCGGCGGCCGGCGGTCGGCCGGCCGGCGGCGGCCGGCGGCCGGCCGGCGGCCGGCGGCGGTTGGAGGCCGGCCGGCGGCGGCCGGCCGGCGGCGGCCGACCGGCGGCGGCGGCCAGCGGGGGCCGGCCGGCGGCGGCGGCGGCCGGCGGGGGCCGGCCGGCGGCGGCCGGCGGCGGTTGGCGTCCGGCCGGGGGCGGCCGGCGGTGGCCGGCCGGCGGCGGCCGGCGGCGGTTGGCGGTTGGCGGTTGGCGGTCGGAGGCCGGCCGGCGGCGGCCGGCGGCGGCCGGAGGCCGGCCGGCGGCGGCCGGAGGCCGGCCGGCGGCGGCCGGCGGCGGCCGGCGGCGGTTGGCGGCCGGAGGCCGGCCGGCGGCGGCCGGCCGGTGGTTGGCGGCGGATGTCCGGTGGCGGTTGCCGGCCGACGGTGGCCGGCCGGTGGTTGCCGGCCGGCGGCGGTGGCCGGCCGGCGGTTGGTGGTGGTTGGCCGACGGCGGTTGCGATCCCGCGCGGGGCGGTTGGGATCCCGCGCGAGGTGGTTTGGATCGGCGCGCGGTGGTTTGGATCCGCCGCATGGGAGTGGGATCCGGTGTGCGAAGGTGGGATCCGGCGCGCGGTGGTTTCGGGATCCGCCGCGCCGTAATGGGATCCGATGTGCGGGAACGGGATCCGGTGTGCGGTGGTTACGGATTTCTCCATATATAGAGGGGGAACCCATCAGTTTTGTATCATGCCTTGATAATTATCCTATGTGTGCTTTGAAATTGATTATAGAAATCATGTGTAGTTTTGCATAGCATGCCTCTATGTATGAGTAAATGGCTTATATTTACTAATGTTTTATTCACTCAGATTTTTTGATAACCTACATATGAATTTAATCTACTCTTACATGATTGTGTAGTGTAACAACTTAATATTATTGTTAAGCATGCTTAGTTTTACCTACACCACAAGTAAAAATCTTTTTCATGCACCTATTTTTGAAGAAGTGTGTCATTTCAAAAATCTTTTGTTTGCACATACAAGTGAATTCGGAGACCTTTTGCCGTGAAGTAAAAATTCAAATGAATAATTGACAAAGATAACTCCACCAAGCACTACTCACCCTCCTGATAAGTCTTAATGAGCATTGTGAGGTTGAGCACCTCGGAGAGAATTGTAAAGTGCCTTGTTGCAAACATTTTTTTACACTACTTCTTCTTGTACACCGGATCACAAATAACTAAAATTCAAAATAATAACTGTGATTCCCCAAGCACTGCTTTGCACCCTGATAAGTGTTAATAAGCATTGTGTGTGCAGAGCACCTTGGTAGTTGTACTATTTTTCTATGTGCATTGAATAATTTATATAGCTTTGTGGGTAGAAGTAATTTTAAAAATGCTTTTACAATAATATTGTGTTTATTCTATTATACATGTCATGTGTTTTGATTAACTCATATGTATACTTTTATCAAAAACACTATTTTGTACACATCATTATCACTTGTAAGCCTTCTACTCATGAGAATTGGAGTCTATTGCATATCTACATGTACTCTCTAAATTCTTAAGTAAATACACTAGATAGCTTTGCATGATCAATACAATGTATAAGTGTGCTTGATTTCTCAATTTACGACATTGTATTCTTCTATATTGACTTCATATGTTGTATCAAGCTTACATATTTTTTCCCGCTACGCCATGTGTACTCTTTATTGCTTATCTTTCAAAACAAGTGTATGGTTATGTTGCAACTGAAATCACTTTGTGTACTTAAATTGCTACAACATCTATTTTTTGTCTAAAACTCTTAATCATCTACTATGCTTCACCATTCATATATAGATGTTCACTTCAAAAATATATTTCTACATGCTTTCCATCTCTTTACTACTTGTACGCTCGATCATGAATACGTTTTTCCAACAAATGGTTTCCTTATGACAATTTCTTCACATTCCCTTTTTTCACTCCTATATATCGTTTTCTTCCTAAGCGTTTAACTCTTTATCATGTTCATTCCCTCTCTACACATTTATTGCACACATTAACGTTTAACTTTCTCTCCACCCTCTTCTGATAATACCAAAAGGGGAGAATAAATTTGAAAGAAATTCACATGTTTGGGGAGTCAAGTTCATTGGAAGTTTTTGTTGTAGGAGGAGCATTCACTTAGGGGGAGCATTCATTTAGGGGGAGCATATGCACATGTCTTAAATTTCATGCTTATCCTTTTTAATAAACACAATTCCTATCATTTGAACTATTTCTTTCTAAAGGGATTTGTTATTATCAAAAGGGGGAGTTTGTTGGAACATGCTTTCCACATCTCTTGGTTTGACAATAACAAATCCTATTGTATTTGATCATACTTGCATTGTGTTTATAATCTGCAGGATCTTCAACATTCAATCCCAAAAGGAGTGTGAAAAAGAAAGACGTCGAAGCAACAATCAGGATGATTCTCTGTTGATAGCGCGGTGCGGTAACACTACCGCTGGCGCTAGCGAATCAGAAACTGTTGAGAAGGAAACCGCTGAGAAGGAAATCGCTGAGAACGGAACTGGCGTTCGACGAAATGAAAGCTTCGTTCGACGAACTGGCGTTCGACGAAATGAAAGCTCCGTTCGACGAACTGTCATTCGACGAAATTGTGTTCGACGAACGTCTTGCTCTACCACGGCGCTCGACAAAATGCATGCTTTACCGCATCGTGTTAGAACTACCGCTGGCGCTTGTGTTCGTTCGAAGAAATGAAAGCTGCGCTCGACGAAATGTGAGGCCGGTTCGATGAAGATGCGCCTGACGAAAAGAGATGTGCTCTACTGCGGAGCGTTAGCACTACTGCTAGCGTTAGCATAAATGGAAACAATTGATGAGAAGAAAATAGTGGAGAAAAACGAATGTCGACGGGATGCTATTTTGGCAAGTACTATTGTGGCGCGTTAAGGACTAACGCCCGGCGGTAGCTTTTGAAAACCTCCCGTCTGCATGTGATTGAGGAGCAAATATGGAAGGAGATGTTGGATGAAGGAAGGTTATCTCTCTATTGCAGGGCGTTAGCGTTACCGCGGCGCGTTAGTTGGAGTTCAAAGTTTGGCGCTCAAATGTTGCATAAACTGCCACGATCTGCGTGCCTGATCATTGCCTAATGTGGCTAAAGCGGGGCGGTAGTACTACCACAGGCGGTAGTGGCTGATTCTATTTAAAGAAGCGCACTGCCTCCGTTGTTGCTTGCTGTTACAGAACGAATTAAAGCCACATATTCAGAGCACTCGTGAGAGCCTTCTCCAAGCAGCCCGAAGAACTTTGTCAACATTCGTGAACGCAAAAGAACTTGAAGACCAATCCGATCGCATCTACATCGACATCGAGTTCATCTTTTAAGGGAGTTTTTAGTTTGTGTTTTGTATTAGTTTCAAATTGTAACCTTTTTTATTTTTTGTTCGGTAGAGGAATTCGCCACACGATGACTAGGGCCTTGCGGGGACTAGGGGAAATTCGCCTCATCTTGGCGACTGGGTCTAGGGAGTAGATCTAGGGGGTGCTCGAGGCCTTTCTGGTGATAGATTGGCTAGAGCGGCTTGAGGCCTTATCTGGGGAGAGATAGGCTAAAGCCAGCCGGTTCGTGGGGATATGCGTCGGTATAGAAAACAAAAAGGGTTTCATATTATTCGCTTCGATTTCTAGCGTCATTGAAATCAGATTTTGTAATCAATTTTATAAATGATAATCATGTCTTTTCTTGTTTAATAAAATTAATTTCATTATCTCTTTATTTTTTATTTAACTTACTTCGATCAAAATATCAAAAGTTTGCTATTAAAGTTTAAAGTTTTTAAAACCCTTATTCACCCCCCCCCCCCCCCTAAGAGCGCCTACAGATCCAACACACAGTGGCCTCATCTGGCATCGTCTAGGCTGCAGCCCAAGCACCCAACCCCTCTCCATCCAGATGCGGGTTGTTGGTGGCCACAACCTCACTTTGATGAGGCAAACTCAATAGTTAAGTGTGCAACACGGGGTCTTCCCAGGAGGTCACCCATCCTTGTACTACTCCAGCTCGAGCACGCTTAACTATGGAATTTTTCCACTTCTCCATAGTTAAGCGTGCTTAGGCTGGAGTAAAACTGGGATTGGTAACCTCCTGGGAAGTCCTCGTGCTGCACACTTAACTATCGAATTTACCACATCAAAGTGAGGTTGTGGCCACCAACAACTCTCCTGTGGATGGAGAGGGATTAGGTGCTTAGGCTGCAGCCCGAAAAATGCAGGTGAGGCTACAGTGATCCTTGTATGATCCAGAGTGGGTCGGCCCTGGGTTGTCACTGTATGGCTCTGTCTAGCCTGAGCATAGAAGACATTATTTTTGAGGTAGGAAGCTAGGAGTACTTCTGAGTTGCAAGATCTTGTGGAATCTGAGGTAGGAGACTTGATCTCTGAGGTAGGAAGTCGGACAGGTCTTCTTAGTTGTAGGGTCTTGCGGGACTTGAGGTAGCAGACGATGTCGCTGAGTTGTAGGATCTATGGATCAGAGTTTTGGCAGAGATTACCGAGTCTAGCACTCTGCTAAATAGGCAAAGGAGTGCAGTGGAGTGCCCAGTGACACATTGTCTTGGGGAACCACTATAAATAACATGTGTATGTGTTGTGCTTGCCGTGTGATTGTGTCTTTCGTTTTTACTATTACGCAAATTTTTAATGCAGCCGACATCACTTATTCACCCCCCTCTATGTGAAGACGCCCCTGGACTTTCAATTGGTATTAGAGGGAGGTTGTTCAAAGAAATCTTAACAGCTTGAACATATCTGCCCTTGGGAGTGTCAACTGCTCATCATGACTTTTGGGGAGAACTCAAAGGAGCTTAGATCCATGAAGCTATCAATCTGCAGAGAGGATAATTTTTCAATCTGGAAGGAGAGGGTCAAGATTTTAATTGAAGCCTCTGATCTAAGGATCTTCATTACTGTTGACGGAGTTCCTTTTGTGCGAACCAAAGCCTCAGCTATTGATCCAACCAATCAAGTTCCAAAGAGGTACAATGAGATGGACAAGGATGAGATCATATTGGCCACTATGGATAAGAGAGCCAAGAACATCGTGGTACGTGACATGGATGATTCAACCTTTCAGAATCTGGTGCACTCAAGACTACCAAGGAGATTTGGAACTCCTTAATAGTATAAATGGAGGGAACTGAAGAAGTTAGAGATGACAGAAAATCTCTGCTAAATCAGGAATATGAAACCTTCAGGCATGACAAGAAAGACTCCATCTCTGAGTGTTTTGAGAAGTTCTTCAGAATTGTAAATGGTCTGAGAACATATGGGAGAGAGTTCTCCAACTATGACTTTAATGACAAGTTTCTCAGATCACTGAACAAAGAATGAGATATCAAGATTTTTGCATAAGAGAAATGGGCAACTTGGCCAATATGCAGCCCCAAAACCTTTTTGGAAAGTTGTTGTCCCAAGAGCTTTAGCTGAACACCAGAAAAGATGAAGAGGAGAATAGCATGTCACTCAGCATGGAGAAAACTGTTGCTCTCAATGCTGAGAGCTCAAGAAGAAGCATATAGGAATCTCCTATTCCTCATAGAAGACCTACTGAATCAGATTCTGAACCCTGTGTAAGATCTCTTTTCTCAAAACCCGTTCGGGTACATGAAAACTCGAACCTCTCCCGTATCGCACGGTTGAGGTGGATCTTCGCCCAGAATTGCTGCCTTGCGGTGTCACCAACACTCGGGTTGGCTAACCCCGCTCAGCACCGACTCTGCCGGCTATACGATCATAAGTAAATATTTGCCAAAAGTAAGTACAGAATTAAAGGCATGTCCACATGTCACAACATCATATAGATATATAATGAAACAGAAATGTCCAAAAGGAGACAGTACAAGCAAAGGGGCCTAAGCCCGATACATATCCAAAATGAGGACTCTCTACAACATGCGGAAACTACAAAACTCTCAAATACAAAAATCTAACTATCTAATCATTAACATGTGGCGTCATGGTAGTACGCTGCATCTGCTGCTAAGGTCCTTCCATCTCATCCAGCTGCGCCCGGGACAACTCCATCTCCTCGGACTCCTGCGATCACAACCGACCGTTAGTCATAAAGACTAAGTCATTTTGTCCTCGCCTCCCTCCACGACTCCTAGGAACCGAGCGGGAGGAAGAAGCGGAGGACAATAAGGGGTAAACAAGGAAAGAGGTGACATGGCACTAATCTAGCAAATATGGGAAAAGCAGTAAAACTAGCTAGCAGTATAGTGCAAATAAATGACAGTAAAGTAGAGCATGAAGTAAACCAGTAATAAAAATGCGGTGCAGTAAGTAAAACTAATCTACCATCACAGATTCGTACCTTAACTTATATGAACGCCCATACGACATATAAGTTAAGATGTCCAGGTAACCCAACATATAAAAAAGCCCATACTAATTTATATGATGGGGGTATGCTAATGTGTATGTTATGCTATGCTATGATGACTTAATGTGTTTATGCATTGTGGCTCACCCACACGACTCTATGCGCACAGACCTTTATAGTTCCCAATTTGTTAGAAAGGAAGCCAACCTTTCGGGTACCGACCGTCGTGGCTCACGGTGGCAGTGGATCGGGCACTCCACATCCTAGGCGGTTATGCTCACTACCAAGCCTAGACCTCACGTACGCCTCAACGCTAAGAACACAACAGCGGAGCTCCTGCGTACTCTTGCTGGAATCCACCAGACTTTAAGGTCGGGGTGGGTTATTAGGGATTGTCCTCCAGACCGCGGTACTCAAACTTACCGGCCCTCTAAACCTCACCCTCACCTGAGTCAACGTACTACCGTCGGTGACACGACAAGCCTAGTACCGAAGACTCGCCACTATTTGCATAAGAAACAGGTGTTAGTAAATCCACCCGAGCCTCCGGCTCAGGGACTAACACACAAGCTGAACCAACCCATCTCCTCCTCGAAGGAGATCCATACTAGTTTGCTGACCTAATTAGGCTACTCTTGCCTAAAATTTACTTAGTATTATATTTAGGGTGAATCTTGGAATTCCCGCGGTATACCCCGTAAAGGCCCCCCCCCCCCCCAACGGTACTAAGGATTTAATGGGCTCAACCCCGCCATCCTCTTTCTCAAGACAATTACTTTAGTTGGTGATTAACCTTTAGTTCACCCCTCATTATTTCATATAATTAAAGTAACTTAGCTCAATACCCGTCCCACCCAATTGGGTTGGACGTACCTCCACACCTCATACACCAACCCTAGCACAATCTCAATGTTAACCCTAGGTTTGACCCTCCTTGAATCATTGTGAACTATAACTCAATTACTGAATGGACATATCTTCTAAACACTACTTATGGGTCTGAATTGTCTTAAAATAAAAATTCTGGTTTTTACTAAACGCAGACCACCAAGTTGAACTAACCTCAAACCTCATAAAGGAATCATTCTAAAAACTCATCACCAGGGTCTGGTATAATTATCCTAGGCTCACACTGACCTTAATAAGGGATGATCCAATTTCCATATTTTTCCATATTAATTTGGCATTTATTATTATTTAAAGTAGTTAAGGCCTTAAGTCAAATTACACATGATCTATCCTCAAAATGCTTCTACATGCTACATGAAAATTATCAGTAAGGTAATGTTCCATATCAAGGTGGTTTACTGAGTTTCAAGACCATAGGATGTCATGTGGCCTACTAAATCATCATAGTTGTATAATTACCAAAATTCCACTATAATAAGGAAAAATATTGTTTCTCATCTGAAAATTCTACAAAAATTACCAAGTGTCCAAATGGTGGTCTAGAGTCCCCTTCCAAATGAATGTATCATTATCATATGATTTGACTGATTAAAATGATTTAACATCCAAGTGTAGTAATTACCAATTTCTACATGATGTACATAAAATACAAGTCCACAGGCTTCTAAATGATTATCATGGGCATGTATCAACATAAAATGACAGATAACCAAGTTTCATAATTTTGCCCAATGATTTGACATTTTAAAATGATTTAACATCCAAGGGTTGTAAATACCAATTTCTACATGATGTACATGAAATACAAATCTACAGGCTTCCAAATAATTATCATGGGCATACATCAACATAAAATGACAGATATCCAAGTTTCATAATTTTTCCCCATGATTTGACAATTTTCAAAATTAAATTCCTCTAAGCTAGTAAGCACTTAAAAATTCCTCCACAAGGGATAAAACTTCAATAAATCATAAAAAAATTACCATAGCCAATTCTCATCCCAATTCAGCCACTATTAATGTTTCAAAGCCATACAAGGTCATAAGGCCATGCATTTTATTTATTTAAGGAAAAAGTGGCAATTTCATTTATTAAGAGAAAAATACCCAAATGATTCCAAAAATTCACATTAAATTATTTAAGCCATTTTATGCTCCTAGAATCAAGTCTACCAAGTTCTGAGCCAAGGCAAGGACATTTGGTCCTATGACTTCACAAGCCCTAATATGCAACCTTAAGGGTTTACCCTTAGGGTTTTAGGACACACAACCCTAATGGCTCCAAATGCTCCATTAGGGGGTGTCACATGCATTTATATATCAATACCTACATAATCATCCAGATTGGAGGAGGCCAACTCACTCAACTCCTCATAATGGCCTAAACCTTAATTTACCCCTTAAGGGCCCTCATTAGGTTTTCCCATTTTCCATATCAAATCAACTCCAAATGGAGTGAAAATTTAGGCAGGCACTACTCATGTACTAAAGAGCATGCCACCAAAATTTGGCGTCATTTGGACTTCATATGCTATAGGAAAAATTATATCTTAACCACCACAAAAACTATAGGAAAAATTGCCCATCAAGGGCTGGCCTTTGGGCAGGGGGGGCCCTAGGGTATACCTACCCATGGTTAGAATATTAGCTTCAAATCTTGTGGGGTTTAGGCTAGGTAATTATTTTAGTGGACTGACCTAGTGTAGGACCGGTCCTAGTAAAACAGCTCCCTAGGGAGCTGTGGGTCACCAAATGACTTGAACTCAAGCCCTAATGAAAGTCAAGACCAAGGCCTACAACTTTCATGTTTGGCACTCTTTCTCATTCAGCCATTAAGAGCCCTTAATTAATTATAGAAGTGGACTGATTATTAGTGGCAGAATATCTTAGCTTTAAATTAAATTAATACAAAGAAATTTAGGATCTGCACGGATCTTAAAGCAGATCCGACCCTCCCCCTTCATCTTCTTCCTACAGCCAAGGGCTGGGATTTGCCCGTGCTGGGCCAACTTGCTCCTCCATTTCTCGGCCACCTGGTGGCTACCACGGCCGGCCACCACCTCCACCACCTTCGTGGTGGTCGGGGCTACAACTTCCCGGCGACATGGCGGCCGGAGGAGGCGTTTCCCGGCGAACTTAGATTGGCCGAAATTACTAAAAATCCATGGTTTTGATATTTCGATTCCGACCCAATTGAGCCCAAACCTTCAAATAAGATAGAGGGGAAACTAGTGTAGAGGGAGAGGAGGAGAAACGAACCTAATATGGAGCTTGGCGGTGGCAGCAGCGGCGGTTGGCCATGGAAATGCTCCTCTCCGACGACCTTGACCATTTCCTCCATTCTCCACCAAAATCTTTGATCCAAGGGTCGATCCCGACTGCTTTCCACCTTCTGAATCTAATGGGAGGGCTGGGCGGAGGTGAGGAGGCTTGTATAGGTGAGTTTTAACTAAGTGACCCACAGTTTTGGCTTAATTTCCCCCTTGCTGCCACCACCTGATGCTCTGCCCCTCCCTGACGTGTTCAGCAATCACCCAAGTAATCCTCCAAGTCTTCCCCAAGCCCCAAGGGTGATTGGCTTGAGTGTGGAGGAGGACATTGCTTTATCAAATCTCTTTTTGTCCCCTTTTCTTCTCTCTCCTCCTTTTTGATGAAATGAGTCATGCTCATGGGCTTGGGTTAGCTTATTCAGCTGGTTAGGGTCTAATGAGTCTTGAAAATGAGCTAGCCCACTTGGCTTGAATTTTGGTCAAAGGGAATTAAGCTAAGTTACCTAATTTGGCATTTATTGACCATGGTTGACTCTTGATTTGACTTGGTCAACTTGGTGAGTGGGATGGACCCACTTGATGGTCTTGGATCCCTTGTCACCGCCCAATATTGGTTGGCCCATGGTGGGGCCCCAATTGGGATAATTTAGCCTTAAGGTGTGATTTTGACCTAAATTAAGCTAGAGTTGACTTTGGTCAAATTGGTCAATTGGTTGACCAAGTGCTGGGGCTTTTTAGGTCCAATGAGTTCCTTAAAGTGTTTAGAGTGTGGTGGTAAGGTCAATTTGAACATTTAGAGTCAATTGAACCCTAATTGACTTAGATTGGTTAAATATTGACTTATTGTTGACTTTGGCAATTTGGTGAATTGAGGATCAATTGGCCTAAGGGAGTGGTATTGGGCTATGTTGATTTTGTGCCCTTGGTGTGCACTTAGCACACTCCACTTGGTCCAAATGCCTTAGTGGCCGCTCTGCACACCACCCATGCCCTAATACCAACTAGGGGTCTAGAAGGATTGGGGATGTTACAAATCCTAATAAACAAAAGAAGTATTTCGTCCTCGAAATTTAGGTTCGGGTCTATGGGTTGTAAGTACTTATAAGAATAAAGGATTTCAAATATGTTTAATTTGCACCTGATGTGATGAGTTCTGGGAAACGTTGTTGCATGAAGTCCAAGGGCACCTAGCTGTGCTCCTGTTGCCCATGATTGAACTATAATAATCGGACATCAGAATCTCCTTCCACGGAAGAACTCGGACCTCTACTACATGAGAACTCAAACTGGAGCAACAGTCTTTGCCAAGATTTCTCATCGCACTTCTACTATTCCTTGCTAAGGTTGTCGGCAATATTCCTACCAGGGGTTAATTGAAGGTTTATCCCGCCACTCAGACCATCGTGCCATTAATCACAATGCGGGTTCTACTTGCTCCATCCCTGTAATAAATAGGAAATAAACACTTCAAAATCAAAACAAGCTAACCAGGTGTGGGTGTTACCAAAATCACTGCACCCCCTAGAGGAGGATCTATGTAATACATAAGATCTTACAGAGTTAATTTATGCTATCAAGCCGCGCTAGGTGGCACCGAAAACCTTCGAGTTCAACTTAACTTCATAAGGTTATATTCACGATCCATGCTTACATAATACTCTGCTCATAAACCGATTGGCCAGGACGTGATCATTTAGCCAACCGTCATTGTCTATTCTGATTCTTCACTAAATGAATCCCTAACACGTAGGTGTTCACCACCACCTACACCAAGAGACCTTATCCCTTAACATATGAGGTCTCTGCTGATAAACCGTTTCCGACTCCGCGGATACAAGGTCAGGTTTATCAGCTACCAAATAATAACATAACCCTTGATTACACTTGGACCAGAGTCTCTTATGACCTACGAATATTACATGAGGTTAACGCTTCCTCATGTTAAATAAATGTAAATATCCTCCATGTTTTTCTTTGAGGCACATAACGTCTGTAGTTTAAAACTGATGTTCGTGAAATGACTCCCAACTACTTTCCATATTCATTTGGTTCATTACTCACAAGGGTAAAACCCCTTTTTATCATGACATGTTTTGACACAATTTGATTTCAACATGAAGGGTGTCTCATTAAAACCCATTAATCCTCGAGAAGTTTCACCATTTATATCTGGAAATCAAACATGTCTCCCTTATTCTTGAATCTTCATAAATGTGATTATAATTTTTGGAGAAATTGTAAGTTCTGGTTCTTAAGATCGGAGGATTGTGTGTAAATTATATATCTTCAATATACCATTCGTCAAATTTCACTTTAGATTTCCAATATCGAGTGGGCTAAACTTCCAAAGTCAAGTGGTCTCATCTCACTTAAGCTATAAGCTATGACTTAAAGGCTTCATCGTAACGACCCTTCTCTTAGTTGTGTCATCCAAAAATTACGTCGATAAATATCATCAGGTAATATTAATTGTTTCAAGCGGGAGTTGATAGTAACAACACTTAACCATTTGTTTTAACTCTCAAATCCTCAACATTTTAGTACATGATGGTCGTTGTCATTTTTCCCGCGATCCAAACATAGTAAGATCCTCCACCTTAGCTCTAAATAGTTTTATCAGCATATTATAAGATCCAAAGAGTCATCTTCCTAAGCTCTCTGGTTATGCATAAACCAACTCTAAGCGTAAAATGATCTTAACTAAATTTACACCAAGGAGAGGGCTTGAATTTGAATTAAGAATACTATCTGAAAATTACCTTTGAAAGCCCTGAAGTGCAAGAAACTCTAGTTGTAATTTTCTTAACTTGCGAAAACTTGATTCCAATCTTCAAAATTTGACGATGTGACACATTTATCCCAAGCTACTAACCCGGCATTCTTCTTGTGTTCAGTACTTGACTAAATCGAGACATTTGTTCGGACGTCAATGTTTATTAATTGTTCCGATAACTCTACAAATCGATGTCTCGAGGTTAAGAAGGTGTATTTACAACAATACACTTGCAATCTTGTTACGATAACTGATTATTTCTTATGGTCATGAGAACTTATAGCCTAGTCTTACTTCTATCCATTCTAAATCTTACTTGGTCTTGAACTGAATTTTTGTCGTTTACGACGTTTTTCCCTTGTGAACGGTAAGAGCTCGATGACCAAACGTCCTTATAAACGACAAAACAACATTGCTTGGATCAGGAAGTTAGAGAAATTCCTAACTTCTTAACCTGACCTTCTTGATTCCGAGAGTCTTATGCCCATACACTGGACAACCCTTTACGTATAACCAAATGATTAACAAGTTAATCACTTTTGTCGACCTAGATTCAGCCTTGGAGTAATAAAATGAGTACAAGCTCACTCTTGAAGTGTACCATTCACTTAACTTGCCAGTATAACTATAGCGGTCACCACTTGGTATAAACAATCCCTGCTATTTAAGGTGAAGTAATTCTCCAAGGGTCTCAAACTTCTAAGGAGGGTTGGTCCACAAACAAAAGTGTATGAATAAGATCTCGCCAATACCCGAGTATCATTAAATACTCCAAACCTCGAGATTATTACGTAAATATCACAACATTTTCTAAACAAAGTCTAGGGGCAATCCAAGTCTGTATTTTATTGGCCCAATAAACAAAAGGATAAGTCCCTACCGATTTGGGCTAACTCTCTTCAATACTTCTACGGTATATTCATCTTACATACGTACATAAACTTTAGGGCATGTATTCTCTAACTTGGTGTTCCACCCTGAGACATATTGTTATGATAAGACTTAGGCTCCCAATGTTATATGTTATGCTACCTTTTCTGAGTTCCCTATATGATTAACTAGGAAAGGGGGCCTTTCAAAAAATTCAAATTCCAATTTGACCTCTGGTATTTTATGGTGGTTGCCTCAACGTACTGTAATGATAAGTATCAAGTTATGGTAAGGGAGTTATGCTTATGGGTCTTCTATTACTCTAACAGAAGACTACAGACACTCGATCTCCTCGAGATGGTCCTACCACTTGGTAGTAAAGCGTAATCTTTAGCATGAAAGTCTCAACGTCTAGACTTATACTAACTTATTCCCTTAGTTACATTGGGTACCCTTAACCTTCAACCAAATCCAGACCCAAGGTCGCTCTTTAGACTAGGATGCGTCACTAAATTGTCTAAGTAAGTCAAAATTTGACCTAACTTGTTGCTTAGTGGACTGTTTTATGTGATTTCATACATGGGCACACCATAGCTTCCGCTGCATAGTTTTTCCGCAAACTACACTCGAGCGGGGTGACCCAGTATGTTGTGGACTGTTCTCTTATGATCGTTCGTTCAGTGATACCATTTGTAAGATCACTTTTCTCAAAACCCGTTCAGGTACATGAAAAATTGAACCTCTCTCGTATTGCACGGTTGAGGTGGATCTTCGCCCAGAATCGCTGCCTTGCGGTGTCACCAACACTCGGGTTGGCTAACCCTGCTCAGCACCGACTCTGCCGGCTATACGATCATAAGTAAATATATGCCAAAAGTAAGTACAGAATTAAAGGCATGTCCACATGTCACAACATCATATAGATATATAATGAAACAAAAATGTCCATAAGGAGACAGTACAAGCAAAGGGGCCTAAGCCCGATACATATCCAAAATGAGTACTCTCTACAACATGCGGAAACTACAAAACTCTCAAATACTAAAATCTAACTATCTAATCATCAACCTGTGGCGTCGTGGTAGTATGCTGCATCCGCTGCCCAGGTCCTGCCATCTCGTCCAGCTGCGCGCGGGACAACTCTGTCTCCTCGGAATCCTGTGGTCACAACCGACCGTTAGTCATAAAGACTAAGTCGTTTTGTCCTCGCCTCCCTCCACGACTCCTAGGAACCGAGCGAGAGGAAGAAGCGGAGGACAACAAGGGGTAAACAAGGAAAGAGGTGACATGGCACTAATCTAGCAAGTATAGGAAAAGCTGTAAAACTAGCTAGCAGTATAGTGCAAATAAATGACAGTAAAGTAGAACATGAAGTAAACCAGTAATAAAAATGCGGTGCAGTAAGTAAAACTAATCTACCATCACAGATTCGTACCTTAACTTATATGAACGCCCATACGACATATAAGTTAAGATGTCCAGGTAACCCATCATATAAAAGAGCCCATACTAATTTATATGATGGGGGGTATGCTAATGTGTATGTTATGCTATGCTATGATGACTTAATGTGTTTATGCAATGTGACTCACCCACACGACTATATGCGCACACACCTTTATAGTTCCCAATTTGTTAGAAAGGAAGCCAACCTTTCGGGTACCGACCATCGTGGCTCACGGTGGCAGTGGATCGGGCACTCCGCATCCTAGGTGGGTATGCTCACTACCAAGCCTAGACCTCACGTACGCCTCAACGCTAAGAACACAACAGCGGAGCTCCTTCGTACTCTTGCTGGAATCCACCAGACTTTAAGGTCGGGGTGGGTTATTAGGGATTGTCCTCCAGACAGCAGTACTCAAACTTACCGGCCCTCTAAACCTCACCCTCACCTGAGTCAACGTACTACCGTCGGTGACACGACAAGCCTAGTACCGAAGACTCGCAACTATTTGCATAAGAAACAGGTGTTATTAAATCCACCCGAGCCTCCGGCTCAGGAACTAACACACAAGCTGAACCAACCCATCTCCTCCTCGATGGAGATCCATACTAGTTTGCTGACCTAATTAGGCTACTCTTGCCTACAATTTAGTTAGTATTATATTTATGGTGAATCTTGGACTTCCCGCGGTATACCCCGTAAAGGGGCCCCCCCAACGGTAATAAGGATTTAATGGGCTCAACCCCGCAATCCTCTTTCTCAATAAAATTACTTTAGTTGGTCATTAACCTTTAGTTCACCCCTCATTATTTCATATAATTAAAGTAATTTAGCTCAACACCCGTCCCACCCAATTGGGTTGGACGTACCTCCACACCTCACACACCAACCCTAGCACAAGCTCAATGTTAACCCTAGGTTTGACCCTCCTTGAATCATTGTGAACTATAACTCAATTACTGAATGGACATATCTTCTAAATACTACTTATGGGTCTGAATTGTCTTAAAATCAAAATTCTGGTTTTTACTAAACGCAGACCACCAAGTTGAAATAACCTCAAACCTCATAAAGGAATCCTTCTAAAAACTCATCACTAGGGGCTGGTATAAATATCCTAGGCTCCCACTGACCTTAATAAAGTATGATCCAATTTCCATAATTTTCCATATTAATTTGGCATTTATTATTATTTAAAGTAGTTAAGGCCTTAAGTCAAATTACACATGATCTATCCTCAAAATGTTTCTACATGCTACATGAAAATTATCAGTAAGGTAATGTTCAATAGCAAGGTGGTTTACTGAGTTTCAAGACCATAGGATGTCATGTGGCCTACTAAATCATCATAGTTGTATAATTACCAAAATGCCACTATAATTAGGAAAAATAGTATTTCTCATGTGCAAATTCTACAAAAATTACCAAGTGTCCAAATGGTGGTCTAGAGTCCTCTTCCAAATGATTGTATCATTATCATATGATTTGACTGATTAAAATGATTTAACATCCAAGTGTAGTAATTACCAATTTCTACATGATGTACATAAAATACAAGTCCACAGGCTTCCAAATGATTATCATGGGCTGGTATCAACATAAAATGACAGATAACCAAGTTTCATAATTTTTCCCAATGATTTGACATTTTAAAATGATTTAACTTCCAAGGGTTGTAAATACCAATTTCTACATGATGTACATGAAATACAAATCTACAGGCTTCCAAATAATTATCATGGGCATACATCAACATAAAATGACAGATAACCAAGTTTCATAATTTTTCCCCATGATTTGGCATTTTTCAAAATTAAATTTCTCTAAGATAGTAAGCACTTAAAAATTTCTCCACAAGGGATAACACTTCAATAAATCATAATAAAATTACCATAGCCTATTCTCATCCCAATTCAGCCACTGTTAAAGTTTCAAAGCCATACAAGGTCATAAGGCCATGCATTTTATTTATTTAAGTAAAAAGTGGCAATTTCATTTATTAAGAGAAAAATACCCAAATGATTCCAAAAATTCCCATTAAATTATCTAAGCTATTTTATGCTCCTAGAATCATGTCTACCAAGTTCTGAGCCAAGGCAAGGACATTTGGTCCTATGCCTTCACAAGCCCTAATATGCAACCTTAAGGGTTTACCCTTAGGGTTTTAGGACACACCACCCTAATGGCTCCAAATGCTCCATTAGGGGGTGTCACATGCATTTATATATCAATACCTACATAATCATCCAGATTGGAGGAGGCCAACTCACTCAACTCCTCATAATGGCCTAAACCTTAATTTACCCCTTAAGGGCCCTCATTAAGTTTTCCCCTTTTCCATATCAAATCAACTCCAAATGGAGTGAAAATTTAGTCAGGCACTACTCATGTACTAAAGAGCATGCCACCAAAATTTGGCGTCATTTGGACTTCATATGCTCCAAAAATCAACTTTATTTAAATATCTTAACCACCACAAAAACTATAGGAAAAAGTGCCCATCAAGGGCTGGCCTTTGGGCAGGGTGGGACCCTAGGGTATACCTACCCATGGTTAAAATATCAGCTTCAAAGCTTGCGGGGTTTAGGCTAGGTAATTATTTTAGTGGACTGACCTAGTGTAGGACCAGTCCTAGTAAAACAGCTCCCTAGGGAGTTGTGGGTCACCAAATGACTTGAACTTAAGCCCTAATGAAAGTCAAGACCAAGGCCTACAACTTTCATGTTTGGCACTCTTTCTAATTCAGCCATGAAGAGCACTTAATTAATTATAGAAGTGGACTGATTATTAGTGGCAGAATATCTTAGCTTTAAATTAAATTAATACAAAGAAATTTAGGATCTGCACGGATCTTAAAGCAGATCCGACCCTCCCCCTTCATCTTCTTCCTCCAGCCAAGGGCTGGGATTTGCCCGTGCTGGGCCAACTTGCTCCTCCATTTCCCGGCCACCTGGTGGCCACCACGGCCGGCAACCACCTCCACCACCTTCGTGGTGGTCGAGGCTACAACTTCCCAGCGACATGGCGGCCAGAGGAGGCGTTTCCCGGCGAACTTAGCTTGGCCGAAATTACCAAAAATCCATGGTTTTGAGATTTCGATTCCGACCCAATTGAGCCCGAACCTTCAAATAAGATAGAGGGGAAACTAACGTAGAGGGAGAGGAGGAGAAACGAACCTAGTATGGAGCTTGGCGGTGGCGGCAACAGCGGTTGGCCATGGAAATACTCCTCTCCGGCTACCTTGACCATTTCCTCCATTCTCCACCAAAAGCTTTGATCCAAGGGTCGATCCCGACTGCTTTCCAGCTTCTGAAGCTAATGGTAGGTCTGGGTGGAGGTGAGGAGGCTTGTATAAGTGAGTTTTAACTAAGTGACCCAAGGTTTTGGCTTAATTTCCCTCTTGCTGCCACCACCTGATGCTCTGCCCCTCCCTGTCGTGTTCAACAATCACCCAAGTAATCCTCCAAGTCTTCCCAAGCCTCAAGGGTGATTGGCTTGAGTGTGGAGGAGGACATTGCTTTATCAAATCTCTTTTTGTCCCCTTTTCTTCTCTCTCCTCCTTTTTGATGAAATGAGTCATGCTCATGGGCTTGGGCTAGCTTATTCAGCTAGTTAGGGTCTAATGAGTCTTGAAAATGAGCTAGCCCACTTGGCTTGAATTTTGGTCAAAGGGAATTAAGCTAAGTTACCTAATTTGGCATTTATTGACCATGGTTGACTCTTGATTTGACTTGGTCAACTTGGTGAGTGGGATGGACCCACTTGATGGTCTTGGATCCCTTGTCACCGCCCAATATTGGTTGGCCCATGGTGGGGCCGCAATTGGGCTAATTTAGCCTTAACGTGTGATTTTGACCTAAATTAAGCTAGAGTTGACTTTGGTCAAATTGGTCAATTGGTTGACCAAGTGCTGGGGATTTTTAGGTCCAATGAGTTCCTTAAAGTGTTTAGAGTGTGGTGGTAAGGTCAATTTGAACCTTTAGAGTCAATTGAACTCTAATTGACTTAGATTGGTTAAATGTTGACCTATTGTTGACTTTGTTCAATTTGGTGAATTGAGGATCAATTGGCATAAGGGAGTGGTATTGGGATATGTTGATTTTGTGCCCTTGGTGTGCACTTAGCACACTCCACTTGGTCCAAAGGCCTTAGTGGCCGCTCTGCACACCACCCATGCCCTAATACCAACTAGGGGTCTAGAAGGATTGGGGATGTTACACCCAGCACTTCTGGGTCAGAATGGTCTGATGAAGATATGGCTTTAATCTCCAAGCAGTTCAAGAAGATACTCAACAAGAGGAGGGAATGGAAGAACAGGCCTTCCTCCTCCTCCAGCTCAAGAAGCTCAAAGTACCACAATGACCAACCAAAGAAAATCTCCAAGGAGGAAAGGTGCAACTCTAAACATAACAAACAATTTTCTACTAATGTTGTGTGTTATGGATGTAGTAAGAAAGGGCACATCATAGATGAATGTCACTCAAGAATAAAAGGGAATGAGAAAGAGGTGGAGAGAAGTCACTCAGAGGCAAGAAGAAGGAGAGAAGCATTATTATCAAGAAATCCAAGAATCAGAGTGACAGCAGCAGCAGCTCATCAGACTCTAAAGAAGAAGCCTATATTGGGTTACTCACTATGACTGATGACTGGGAGGAGGATGAATGTCCTGGTGTCAAAGTGGGGATAAGGGCACCCCTTACTCTCTCAAATTGTGAGTTTGAAGAGGAAGACTACTATAAGCTTGTGTTCCTATCAGATGATGAAGATTAGAATGACTCACATCCTGCTCAAGTATGCCTCCCTTCTGCATTTTCATTACCTGAGTCAAGAAGGAAGGCCAAGAGTGCATCAAATGCTAACTCATCATTTGATGAGGGGGGTTTTGATGGGGAATCAGATGATTGCTCATCATGTAATAATGAGAATCATTCTAATCTATTGGATCATCTTTGTACTCTCTTGACTTCTCTCAAGAAGAGCAAGAAGCTGGTCAAATCTCAGGATGAAGAGATAGGGATCCTTGAGCCATTCAGATCTCAAGTTGATGAGAAGACCAAGGAGATCACTAGAATGTCCTATGAGCTTATGGTACTTCAGAAGAAGTACAAAGCTCATAGTAGAGCAGTCAAATCTTTGGAGGTCAAGCTCCTTGCAGATAGGAAGCTTGTGGCAAGTTTCTTTAAGCCAAAGACTGTACTCCCAATTATAGACAGCTTCTCCTCTCCCTATAGAGGAGGGATTGGATATAATAAGGAGAAGGTGGGACAATCCAAAGATAAAACCATCTTTCAAAAAGTCACATTATCTTCAAATGCATATGACAATGACCTAATCAATGGATGCCTTTCCAATGTATGGTCCACTAGTGGAACAAAGGCAAAGCTCTCAGGAAGGAAAGCAAACATTGGACAAGCCTTCAGGGCACCTCGTAAGGAGATCCCGAGAAAAGATCATGGGTCATATGCATTTGGCTGAACAGCACCAACAACCAAAGGAAAGGAAAATGCACTTCATCAAAAGCCTATTCCTAAGATGAAACATGTGATTGTGCATCCCATCTTTTACCATGCTCACAATCACAAGCTCCATCCAGGAAATGCTAAAAATGTAGCATCCTACTACTTTGTTCACCAGCACCCACACCACATTCACAAGGTGACCCAGAGGAGGAGGTTCAATAAATTTGAGTGTTGGTGTTGTGACAAAGTTGGACACTTTGCCTTAGACTATTGGTTCAACCCAACAGTGTCAATGGCAAAGAATGTGAGGCTTGTCAGTAGTCGTGTTTTGGAGCAGCCAATATTTACGAATAACAATGATCTAGGACCCAGAAAAATCTCGGTTCCTAAGAAAAGATATCTGATCTTATTTTGTAGGTTCATCCAAATACCACTCAAACGCTAAAATGGTATTTGGACAGCAGGTAGTCTAAGGAGAGGTTTGAGTGGAATCCAGGTCAATCTTGTAGAAGCCTTGTCGAATGCAAAGCTGCACAGGAGACTTACAGCTTATTAGATCAGAAAATACTTCTTGCTAAAAGGAAGTAATCTTGGTCATCCATCAATATCATAAAATCAGACGGCCAAGATCTGATTGAAAAGGTATGCGCCGCTTGGTTTCCCCAAATCTTTATGTATAAAAAGAGTCGAATGTTAAATTAGGTCAAGCTTTCGTTATTCCTAATCACTCCCATCAAAAACCTTCACAAACCCTCCCTCGCTCTCTCAAGAATCGACAAAGAAGTCAGCATAAGCATAAAATGTTGGATGTCAACTTGTAAGGGAAGTATTTGAGAATGCTGAAGTATATATAAAAAAGGTAATAACTATGTGCACTGATGCGGGATTAGAGTTTATCCTCTCAGAATCTACCAAAACTTTTGATCGAGAAGTCGTGGAGTTTTACCAAAAACACGAAAATCTCCTTGACAGGAAAAGTAATCCGATCACATGTTGCTGGACACAAAATTAACATCATCACACATGTTGGGAAAAACCCTTTGATTTAACTTAACAAATTACCTAAAAGTGATTTTATCTCTAAGGAATGAATTACCCATTGTATAGTGAGGGTAATCTGGTCACTAGATGTCTTAGGATGTCACACTCAACCTAGGGCATTAAGGCCATATCAAGAGAAGCAAAACTTGGGCAAAGTTAACATTTGCGTCGAATAGAATTCGACGCAATGTCAAGTTGTTGTCGACACTACTATGACTAGAAGTCCAAGTAGTTCACCCTTCTATCGAAGTAATTCAAGTCGACGTTCCATCGAATAGGTATCGGCGTAGAGGCCATGGACCTGTCGAAGTACTTTGAGAAGTCGACGTAGCTTCTACTTCAACTCGGCGCAGAGAGAAGTACATGTCGAAGCAACCTAAAGTCGACGCAGCATCGACTTCATCTCGACGCAGATAATGAAGCTTAGAGCCATGCCATCAACTCGACGGTTACGTCGATAGGGTATCGACGCAACGTCGACTAGCAGAGTTCAATCAGAGCAAGACTGAATTTGAAGCTTCTCCTACAAAAACTTGAAGGTGCGTCGATAAGAGAGGAAGAGAACTCGATGTTACGTCAAATACAGTCTGAAAAGGGAAACCTTTTTAGCTGTCATTTTTGGACCCTCTCTCATGGCCCACCTCTCTCAAGACCGTTCTCCAACGGCTCCTTAATTACCTCAAATGGAATGAAAAATTAACAGAGGACAGAGAAAAGATTTCTTGGAAACAAGCTTTATGTTGGTGGACGGGTCGGGAATTAAAGAAGGAAAGAAGGATGTAAATGTCCAGACAAAAATACCTTTTCAGCTCTTACCAGAAAAGGAAAAGAAATTCAAATTGAACTGGACAATAAAAGGGATGAGAAGAAAGAGAAAAGTAAGGCATTCATTACAATCGGCCATCATCTTCTCTCAAGGGCTCTCTTCTTCTTCCTCCCTCAGGAACCCTAATAGAAAACATACAGAGAAGATAAGAACAGCTGCTCTTCATCACAATCATATAGCAGGCTGATCTTAATCAGAAGAAAAGAACAAAGGATCTGAAAGCTGCTCTTCATCACCAAAGGATCTGACAATCAAAGCTCCTGCAATACATCACTATCATAAGCAAAAGTTAATCAAGAGCAGATCTAGTGATAGATACAAGAAGTTGTGTATCATACAACCTTCATAAGAATTCTGATAACAGAATTCCTACACCATTTCTCTTCCTCTTTCTCCTTCTAATTCCCTTTTGTAAAACAGTTTTATTAATCCCTCTTCAAAGGATTCAGTGGTTCAAGATCTCATTATCAAAAGATCTGGTGGTTCAAGATCTTCTTATCAAAAGATCTGGTGGTTCATGATCTCCTTGTCAAAAGATCAGTGGTTCTAAGAGTCTCCTTACTGAAAGTCTCAGGCATAGTGTTGCATCCCTACCAGGTGGTAGAAGAGGGGAGTACCCACATTTTTGGGAACCTCTATAAAAATCTGTGTCTTTTGGTTTGCTAATTTTCTGTGATGTCCCTCTTAGCTAGTTTACATTACTTTTTTTTGCTTTATATTGCAGCACTATTTTATTCTGTCTGAGTTCTTGATTGAGCATAAATCCTTAGATTATTTTACTGTATTCACAGTTAGGATAGAAATAAATTTAAATCTCTATTCACCGCCCTCTAGAGGATTCTCAGAGGCACATTGTGCACTTTTAATTGGTATCAGATGGAGGTTGATCATTTAAAGGTTAACACCTTGATCAAAAAGACCTCATACTCTTACTTTTTTATTACAAACATATTTTATAAAGAAAATGAGCTCTAAGGATTATGCTTCTACAAGACCTCCAGTGTGTAATCTGAATAAGTTTACACTCTGGAAGGCCAGAATAAAACTATATATGAATTCTATTGATGAGGAAATTTTCAATGTCATCCTCACAGGTCCTCCAGCCCCAATAAGGAAAGACTCCACTGGAAAGGTCATACAAACCTCAGTCCCCAGAGCAGAATGGACTGATGATGAGAAGAAGGTCAAGGCATGTGATGCCAAGGCCATGAACATACTGGTCTCAACTATGTCTGATGGCATATTCCAGAAAGTTGCTGATTGCAACTCTACAAATGAGATCTAGGAATCTCTCTCCAGATTAGTTGAAGGAAGCTCTGATGAGAGAAAGGACAAAAAGGCTCTTCTCATATCCCAATATGAGAATTTCAAGAAAAAGGCTGATGAAAGCATTACAAAAATGTATGTCAGGTTCAGTCTCATCATTAATGAGCTGAGAGGGCTTGACAAGGAAATCTCTATGTCAGAGATTAATGACAAGCTCCTCATGTGATTCCCAAGCACATGGGACTCTAGAATCTGGGCTATCAGAGATTCTAGATGCCTCAGAGAGATATCAACTGATTCTCTCCTAGGAAAGCTCAAGTCCTATGAGCTCCTACTGAAAAGCAGGGCTTAGTCAGAAGCTCAAGAAAGGAAACCTACTTCTAAAGAGAGGACACTTGCCTTAAAAAGTGCAGAAGCAGAGTCTCCACCACTGAAGAAGAAATGTTTAATCTCTTAGCTTAGAGATTCAAGAAGTGGGCCAGGACAGAAGATTCCATAAGGAGAGAGAGGAGCTCAAGCAAACCAAGGTATGACAAAACTCCTAAATAGGAGATAATCTATTTCTCTTGCAGAAAGCCAGGACATATTTCTACTGAATGTCCTGAAGAAGAAAAGAACAAGAAAAACAAGCAGAGGAAGGAGCACAGGAAGAAATCCTTCATGAGAAAGGATAAGAAAGGAGAGATAGGTCTCTTAGCTGAGACCTGGAGTGATTCAGATTCAGAATCAAGCTCCTCCTCATCTGATGATGATGAAGATAGTAGATAAGAAGAAGCCTGCTTAATGGCTTTGTAAGATTCCACTAATGAAATTGAGGTAAGCATCTTTGAAGCTTTGACTTTTCTTCAAAAGATTTTAAAGAATGCTTTAAAGAATTTTGCCAAGATTACATTAACAATCAAAAGGAACCTTAAATAATCAAATCTGAAATAGAAGCTCTTAGTAAAGATCCTTTATTCTCAGTTAACAATGATCTGAAATGTGAACTGTTCAAGAAAGAAAAAGAAATTAATTTCTTAGATAATGAAAATTCAGACCTAAGGAAAGAACTCTCAAAGGCAAAAGCCTTTGAAGACTCCCTCAATGGAAGGAGCCAAAAGATCAAAGACATCTCACAAAATCTCTCCAAGAGATTTGATCATCTTGATCAAGAATCACAATCACTCACTAACAAACTTGCTTGTGATAGACCAGTAACATCTTTTAGGTCTAGGCCTAATAATCTATCAGAATCATGTGAAGAAAATGAGAAAAACAACCCTAATAAACTCACCACATTTAATAGGGTAAACATTAATGATGAACCAGGAATCCTAGGCAAACAACCCTTAGAAAATATAGATTTGAAAAATGAGTGTGCTACATGCAGAAGTTATAAAATTGAAATAGAAGAGATAGATGAAACTTTTGAGGAGTGTAGAAATGATTACCAAGCTCATATTGACTATGTCATTTCCACTCTTAAAAATAGCACAAATGCCTACAATAAAGCTAGACATGATTTAATGATCAAGAATGATAAATTAAGGTCAGAAATCAACTTGCTTAAGAAAATTGAAAATTCAAATTCACAAACACTGAATGATATGAATCATACGTCGAATAGAACTCGATGCAATTTTAGGAATGCGTCAAATGCATCTCGACGGACTCCAGCATATGCGTCGACATCATCTCGAAGCAACTATATGGGTGCGTCGAATTACACTCGACGCAACCAATACCATACTTCGAATGATTATCGACGGTACTATGTAGGTACGTCGAATTTCACTCAACGCAACTCTAAAACTACATTGATTTCTTCTCGACGCATATTTTCTACACGGAATCTCCAAACATCAAAACCTTCTTTCGCTTCTATACCTAGATGTTCTTGCTGTTCCAAATTAGGACATATTGCCAAGTATTATTGGCATAATAATGCAGCACTTCTTCACCTAAGGGGGAATAATGGAAGATCATCTCATTCTTTCATGTCTTCATATGATGATAGAAGAAAGATACCCCAGCATGAGAGGGTCTATACTAGTTTAATTTAATGTGCAGAGAGAAGCCTGTTCAACCACAAACCAGCAGTGGTATCTGTAAAGTGGATGCTCCATGCATATGACTGGAGCAAAAGATTTGCTGGAAAATTTCAAGGCCAAGGAAGGGCCTAAGGTAATCTTTGGGAACTCCCACTCTGGTCAAACCAAAGGATATGGTTTGCTCAGAATTGGAGAAATCTTCTTTTCTAAAGTAGCTTATGTTGAAGGACTTCAACATAACCTAATTAGCAGTAGCCAGTTATGTGATGGTGAATACAAAGTTGTGTTCACCAAATCTCTGTGTCATATAGTCAGCTCTAAGACTGATCAAATTGTATTGAGTGGTCTCAGAAAGGGTAAGGTCTATGTTGTAGATTTTGAATACACAAAGTTTGAGATCTGCTTATTCAATTCCCAAGTAGAAAATAGTGAGCTGTGGCATAGGAGACTTAGTCACCTAAACTTTAAGACTATCTCCAAACTCTCCAAACTTAACCTAGTTAGGGGTTTACCAACTGGTAAATTCAATAAGGACCGTCCTTGTAGAACCTTCCAGCTAGGAAAGCAGATCAAAGCATCATTCGAACCAATTGAAGACTAGCATCTCCAAAGTGAGAAAGGGAACCCAGGAAGTAGAGGAATCATCAAGAGAAAGAGAAGTAGCTAGGGACGTAAGAAACTTAGAAATCCCTGATGCAACTGAGGGGGAGAGCATTCCAGATCAAGATCAATATAATGCTCTAGTTGAGGGGGAAAATAATGTTGAGACAGTAATAGAAGATAGCTGCTGAATTAAAATTAGGTGATTATTGGCCGCATGAAAAGCTTTTGTTGATGATGATAGAATTCGGCGTGCGCTTTTGAGGCGTCTCGCGAGTACTCCTACTTCGAGAAAATAACCATTATCCTACTTCGATGAATAGAAGTAATGTTCTTTCCTTCTTTCGGAATATCGATGATTACGTCGCGACGGATACGAAAACTTATAAAAAAAAGAAAATAATAAATTGGAGAGGAAAAGCTTCCTGCAGAGTTTTTGTATCGATTATCCAAACCACTAATTCGATAAAGGCAAGTATACTTTATCGCGTGTAGTATATGATATTTATAGAAAATTATCAAGGTAGTATTTAGATCCGGGTTTGTTGAGTACTTCTACTTCAAGAAAACGGGCTATTGTTCTATCGATAGATCGCGTGATTTAAAGAAATTGAAATTACAGAATTGAAAGATAGAATTTGAAATTACAGAAAAAGAAAAACAAAATATCTAAAATAGGAAATGAAATTGCATAATGAAAGACAGAAGTGCAATCTCAACCCGAATAGGTAGAGCGAAAGTAAAGGCGTGAGCGAGTTCTACCCAAACGGGTAGACGAGAAATAAATGCGTGCGCAAGTTCTACCCAAACGGTTATACGGGAAATATATGCGTGACAGTAAAGAGAACTAAGTTATTAATGGAAAAGCAATTTAACTATTAATAAAACAAAAAAAAACGAAAAGATAAAATGACAAAAATGGAAAATAAGGAAAGCGGAAATTGCGAGAACGAAAGTTGCTTTGAAACAAAAATAAACGAAAACATAATATTCGGCTCTAATCCCTACCGCGTCAAGGAAGAAAAAGAACAAAAATTACGACGGCGAATATATTTGAATCAAATCGAAAAAAAAATATTATGGCGGTAAATAAGCTTAGCTAAGGAAAGAAAAATGCAGGACAGAATTGAAATTGCAGGAAATAAAGCTAAGCTAAGAATGAAAATTGCACGACAGAAATGAAATTGCAGAATTGAAATTGCATGAAATAAAAACTACTTATTTATTGCCATAATAAAGAAAATTACAAGAAATAAAAGACAATTACACTAAGAAATAAAATTACAAAACATTAAAAAAGAAAATACAAAAAAAATACATAAAATGGTGGAAAAGATAGTGGAAGATCGCCCCAAAATGGGCAATCCAAGAGGGGCTATTGTTGATTACTTCTACTTTGAGAAAACGGGCTATTGTTCTATCGATAGATCGCGTGATTTAAAGAAATTAAAATTACAGAATTGAAAGACAGAATTTGAAATTATAGAAAATGAAAGACAGAATAATTAAAGCAGGAAATGAAATTGCATAATGAAAGACAGAAGTGCAATCTCTACCCGAATAGGTAGAGGGGAAGTAAATGTGTGAGCGAGTTCTACCTAAACCGGTAGACGAGAAATAAATGCGTGAGCGAGTTCTACCCAAATGGGTAGACGGGAAATAAATGTGTGAGAGTAAAGAGAACTAAGATATTAATGGAAATGCAATTTAACTATTAATAAAATAAAAATAAAAACATAAAATGATAAAAAGAGAAAATAACGAAAGCGAAATTGCGAGAACGAAAGTTGCTTTGAAACAAAAATAAATGAAAACATAATATTCAGCTCCCGCGTCAAGGAAGAGAAAGAACAAAAATTACGACGGCGAATAAATTCGAATCAAAGCAAAAAAATAATATTATGGCGCTAAATAAGCTTAGATAAGGAAAGAAAAATGCAAGACAGAATTGAAATTGTAGGATATAAAGCTAAGCTAAGAATGAAAAATTGCACGACAGAATTAAAATTACACGAAATAAAAACTAAACTTATTTATAGTCAGAATAAAAGAGATTACAAGAAATAAAGACAATTACACTAAGAAATAAAATTACAAACATAAAAAAAATTACAAAATAAGAAAATACATAAAAGGGTGGAAAAGATGTTGAAAGATCACCCGAAAATGAGCAATCCAAGAGGGGAAATAGTGAGGGGGCAGCCTCTATTTATAAAAAAAATTGGGGCTACAATTAGCAAAAAAATGGAAGGAAGAAAGGTGCTAGAAGAGCAGTTGGCGGTTTGACTAGAGCAGTCGATTTTGACTTGAGAGTTGTGGGGTGCGGATAGCAGGTAGCAGCAAGCGGTTTGACTAGAACAGCTAAATTTGACTTGAGAGCTGTGGGGTGCAGATAGCAGCTAGCAGGTTGCGGATAGCGGGTTTAATCCAGCAAAAATTGCAGGGGATGGTTTCGAACTCGACACCTCAAGGGAGGCTATCTAGACCCTTTCCACTCACGCAAGCATGCTTATCTGTAAACACAAGCAAGCACGCTTATATTATAAAATAAAATAACTATATGTATTCTATAGACGTGAAGGAAAAATCGACATCCCGTCCCGTCGATAGACGGGAAGGGATGTCAATCGGGACTTAGAATAGTGAGCAGCTAATCGACGGGAAGGGTTGTCGATTGATGGGAAGGGCTATCGATTGACAGGACTCTGAGTTTAATTCAGAAAAACCAAAGCAAACATCGACGGGAAGCATATCGATGGGACAGGATGTCGATCGATGGGACGGGATGCCGATCGACGGGACTTTAAGCAGATTTCAAAAAACAAGTAAAATCGACGGGAAGCTAAAGTTATTATATTTTTAACTTTTTTATAGTTTATATTTACATATTTAGATATAGTTTTTATTTAATAAATATTTTTAAATACATTACAAATGCATTTACATATATATTTAGTATACTTTTACATATTTACCTACATAAATATTTACATACTTACTATATAGTTTCATATATAAATATATACTTATATAGTTCATTTTTACATATAAATATATAAATATAAAATTAGTTAAAACAAATCATTTATTCAAAAATGTACATGAACTATGTACAATATTACTTAAAACTATGCTAAAACCTATACTAAAATACATATAATTTACTATTCATCAAATACTCCTATACTTAAGCTTTTGTTATTCCAGAGCAAAAGTAAGGGATACATATAAGACATTAATAAAATTTCTAATTTACTAAAAATTTATTTAATCAAAAGTGAGCTTGAAATAAATTCAGGAGATTTAAAGAGGTAAGTCCTTCATTATGATAGTGATTTAAAAAGAGCGAAAAAGTTTTAGCCAATTAGACTTCTAAAGCTTGCTAAATATCGACTAAATATTTGCAATTACTAGCACCCTGATTAGAAAAGAATTATAAAAACTTTAACTTTTAAGAGAAATTTTTAAGAATGAATAAAATCTACTAATTATGCTCTCCCAAAATTTTTAATTTATATCTAGGTTTCAATTTTATTGGCTAAGGGATAGGGAAAACTTAGTAAGAGAAGAGATTTTCAATTTGGGGGTGCTGAATTTATCCTCTCACACCACTCAATTTTTTTATTTTGAATATGATTAGGGAATGAAACTCTTATTCCCATAAATTTTTTTTCTCTTCAAAAATTAACCCAAAATGTATATGTTTAGGGAACGAAAATCTTATTCACATGTCATATAATCTTTCAATAAAATTGTGTGCCTATGTTTATGGAATGAAATCTTATTCCCATTGACATAAGATCTTTTTAAAAAAAAATACCAAGTAAATGGGATAAGGGGTAAGCAAGAAATTTCTAGAGTTTATAAATTAAGAAAATTTTAAGAGCAAATTTTAGTATATTAGAATATTCCTAGAGTTTCATAAAATTGAAGTAAAAATAATTAAAATCTAAGGATGGTTTGCCAATATAATACAAAATGAAGCTATTTAGGGTAAACTAGAAGTAGTGCTAAAAAATTTATTCTCTAATTAATTTAAAATCATAAGGTATTCTTTACAACTAAAATTCTAAACATTTAAATCTACAAACTATGAAAAAAATAAAAGATGTAGCAAAACAAAAATAATGAAAATACTTATAAATAAACTCAACCTAGCTTGGAAAATAACAGAAAGCTAAGTATGGTGTTGAAACCGATTTCTCGATGTCTTGTGAAGCTCGGGCCCTCAACAAGTTGAGGGGCAGCTAGCCCTTACTAGTCCCTCGGAAGGAGCAGATTGGAGACTCAGAAATAGACTAAGACCTTAGTCACAGCGAGGAGGTCCCACCACAAACTAGGAAGATCGTTGAGCGCTTCCCTTCCCAAGCCAAAGCTGTGACTTGGGCACCTTGGAGAGCTAGAGAGTTAAACCAAAGTGACCAAGGGAAGAAGAAGCTCAGAGAACTGAGATTGGAATCCTCTCCCAAGGTGCCCTTTAAGGTCTATTTATATTTTTTTGTTCGTGGTCTATTAATAGCGGAATTCCGCCTTTTGGTTTTACTAAACACACCCCAATTTGGTCTGTTAACAGCCAAACTCCATTGTTAAGAGGGGCTAACGGCAGACCACCAGGGGCAGAGGGGTAATTTCGCCTCCTTAGCCTAGGGCAAGTGGCCTGCGAGAAGGCTACTCGCGAGAGCTCCCGCGAGCCTCCTCGCGAGTATGGCTCGCGAAACCCCTCTTAGGCGAGCGCCCTGCGAAGGCCCCGCTCGCACCCCTTTTGGCGACATCCATCAAGGCCAGGTCTCGCATGCCTTCCTGCGAGCTCCCCTCGGCCCTGTGAAAATCTACTGAACTAGATGGAAGATTGAGCTCGTCGAGCTGAGAAACAATTTCGTTGAACTGAAGCATGACGTTCATCGAACGCAGAATGGATTTCGTCGAACGCAGATTGAAGTTTGTTGAACAACGAAACTTTGAAAGAATCCAGCCTGCCCAGAAGATCACTATAAGTGGGCCGCGAGGATCTGGCTGGCCCACTTTCTCACGAGCGATTGGCGAGTGCCCGGCTCGCCCACCTTCCTACAAGCGACCTTTGAGACTATGGCCCGCCTTCCTTGTTACTTCCTTTGCCTGTTGAACGTATAACAAATTTCGTCAAACGTAGAGCTGAGTTCGTTAATCTCAAACTGAAGCTTGACGTTCGTCGAACGCAGAAAGGATTTTGTCGAATGTAGATTCAGTTCATCGATCTCAAACTGAAACTTGACGTTCATCGAACGCAGAACGGATTTTGTCGAGCGCAAATTGAAGTTCGTCGAACACCGAAACTTGGAAAGAATTCAGCTTGCCCAGAAGACCACTATAAGCGGTCCGCGAGGATCTGGCTTGCCCGCTTTCTCGCGAATTGTTGGCGAGTGCCCGGCTCGCCCGCCTTCCTGTGAGCGGCCTTTAAGACTCTGGCCCACCTTCCTTGTTACTTCTTTCGCCTGTTGACTTCTCCATCTATGCCCATGTCCTAGCGAATATCGGGGTTGTACACAATCCCCGCTCTTTGCGAGATTATTCTAAGCTCGCAAAGAATCATCCAATCCAGGATGTTCGCCGGGGACTGTTGATCTGTCGAGAATCTTTTCTGTGGGACCCACCCCACAGCTATAAATATTACCCGAGTCGGGGTGACACGCGCCATTAATCTCTCTTATTCTGCCAATTATTGTACCTGCCCGAGAATGCCACTTTCAGAAGAACTCCAGGCCCGCCTGAGGGTGTCCAAGGAGGGTGAGCTATCCACCAAGGCCAATGCCGCCTCTTGGATGACTTGCCAGACTCCAACGCCTACACCTGCGATAAAAAAGGCGAATCCGGTTCGCATACCTCCAGGAGGGGACAAGACCATACTGCTGGATTCTCCTGTCGATCGGCCTACTGAAAAGGTAATCTTCTCGCTTAACTATTCCCTCTAGTTTCTCTAAACCTCGCCTGACTGCAGGACCCGCCCACTGCCGACCAGGGCGCGGGTAGAGGCTTAACCGAGACCCGTCTCGATCCTCCGGCAAGGACTGATATAGTTAACGGAGAAACCGCTGGTAAGTTCCTTGATCCCACAAAACTGGATTGGCTTTCTACTAGAACGCTCTCATTTTTCCCTCTTACTTCCTCTCCCCGCGCGACTCCGGGTCGTCCAAGCTTGCAACCTCAGATGTCGGTCCCGCCCCCCCCCCCCCCCCCCCCCCCGACAGAACCATTAACACCCCGGGATTCAATCTCCTGAGGGGGGAGGGTTCCGGTGGCTCGCGACCTCCCCCGACGGTGTGTGCCTGATGAGTCCTGATCATATACACATTTATGGACTCATCCGGGCCATTATTCAATAAATTCACCGCACTTTAGCCTTGTTATAGCTTATATTTGATAATCCATGCTAGGTGCACTTTTGGGCCCACTTTGGTGTGATTTCGTTTTTTTTTTTTTATTATCATTAGTAGTATTCATGTGCTTGTTAAGTGCCACTTTCAGTGGCTAGATCTGTGGTTGCACTGGAATAGGAGTCGTGCAAGTGTCCCCGTTGCAATTCTGCACAGGAACACTGCGCACGATCACTTGTTCTACTGCGCACGACCACTGGTCGTGCGCCACTGATCGTGCGCACTTAACCCTTTTTCACGAGTTCTGTCTGGTGCAGTGCACACGATCATCAATGCCAGTGTGCACGACCATCGGTCGTGCGCCACTGCTCGTGCGCATTGACCATTAAATTCTTGAGTTCTGTCTGCTGTAGTGCGCACGATCATCGTCTCCAGTGCGCACGACCACCGGTCGTGCGTCACTGCTCGTGCGCACTCACCAGTAATTTTATGAGTTCTGTTTCATCTATTGCGCACGACCACCGACGCTAGTGCGCATGACCACCGGTCGTGCGCCACTGGTCGTGCGAACATTTTATTTCATAATTTCTGTCTTTGCAGGTTCCGTCCAGGCAGCGCGCACGATCACCGGACTCTAGTGCGCACGACCACTGGTCGTGCGCCACTGACCGTGCGCACTGTTTAATTCAGCGCCTATATAATGACCTGATCACGAATTAGGTCGGGGAGACGCATTTTGGCTCCGTTCCGTCCGCCGTTTTCGCCATTTTCAGAGGGATTTCATCCCCTAGGCCTCCTCCATCATCCAAGGGCTTGAAAGAAGGGTTCCTACACTCACTCTGATCGCTAATGAAGAGGTTCTTCGCTTGAGACGTGGCCGGATGGTAAATCGCTGGAGAAGACGGGTTCATTGGGAGGTGTGACAGCCCTCCTCTACCCCGGACGCAGTTGGGACCGAGTTAGGACGCGGATTGACAACCTGGTGCTTCCTACCGTGAATCTACAACGAGACTCCGGATTCGGTCGTATCTCTCGCCCTTTTTCCTCTACTTATGAGGTTATAGTGTTGTATTCTCTTTATATCGATGATGAACGCTATGAATGATGTTTAAGATTGCTTATTTCATGATTATGAAATCATTTTGTTCATTTGTGTTAATGAGGTGCGCCCCGATCGATTTTCCGCTCCATTACCATGTCCGGTGCCGCACTAGCAATTGCTAGTGGCGTGCTTGTTGAAGAGGTGTTTGCGACCCTCAATTCGTTAGCCTTCTCGCCCATCCGCCCTTTCGACGCAGCGCGCTCAAGGCCTGCCTAGTCTCCATCCCGCCAATCGAAGCATTGCATAGCGGCATTGCATAGGAGTAGGCATAGTATTTTATTTAATTACTTGCAAACCAAACCACCCATTCATTGTAGCACCGACTAAGGACTTCGATCTCAAGTCCTTCCTCGAAACCTAACTCCACCTTACTGTGTTCCTCAAAAGACCGACACTCGGGGATTTTCCCCATTATTATTACTTGCGCGACCGGTGCACTTGCCGAAATTATCGTATCAAGTTTTTGGCGCCGTTGCCGGGGAACACAGTCGTGTGAGTTTTCTGGAGAGGGAGAATCTGAGAGAGAAGCCCTTTCATTTGTAAATTGCATCCTTTAAATTTTATTTCTGTTCTTTTTATTCCGCTTTCTTATTTAATATTAGGTTGCTTTAGTAATTTCTGTTTGGTATAGTGTCTGCATAATAGCATTCTTATCTTGAATCATATTATTTTTACACTATGTGGGCACATCTCAATATTCGTTGCCGTTGGTGTAGAGATACTTCTCACTCTAGTGATGAATGCCCTACGGAGAATAGTAGGCATAGTTCCTGCAGCCCAGCATATGGAGCACCGACTTCATCTAGTACTTCATATGGTGCGCGTAAGTCTTATGGCTACTCTGCTGAGCCTTTACCGTCATACTTCTTTTCGGCTCCAGCCCCCGCTGTGCCAAAGAAGCCCGCTAGGCAGTGCCAGTTTTGTCGGAGCACAGATCATGCCCTGAAGGATTGTGCTATTTTTCGTCGCCAATTGGATGAGGATGACGAGCCGGATATCCGGATCGTCCCGAATCCTAACTCTGGCGGCACACCTTCAACATCCGGTTTTTTGTCATTGCCACCTTCACATCTTGAAGGGTATGGCGTTGACACAGTCACCAGATGTGTGGCTGATTTGGGCACCGACATTGCTGAGTCTATTCTCCCAGTGCATCCACCACTTCTAGTGGATTCGATTCTTCCCGCTGTTGTGCACACTACACTCGTCTCCGACGACATTGTTGATGAGGTGTCACAAGAGGAGGCGGTTGATCAGAGTGTTGTGCCTATTCCTATGGAGGAGGACAACCTTCTAGGTGAAGAGGAGTCTCCCTTAGCACCGGTGGAGGAAGTCCAAATCCTAAGCTTGGCCACCGTTGATCCCGCCGAGCCTTGTAGCATTGATGACAATGCAAGCATTATTTTGCTTCCCCAACCTGATGGGAGTGAGACCGGGACCGCTCCCCCGATGTTTGATCATTTACGTCTTTCGTCTCTTTTATTTCCTGACCCCCTTTCGTCATCTGAGCCGGTGCAGGTTGAGTCTTCACAGGTGCTTCAGGAGGACTTGGAGCTGTTTGCTCAAGTCAATGATAAGAGCATCCTCTCATGTGAGGAGGTTTATTCCCCCTCCGTAGAGGAAGCTCCATTCATTGCCTTTTCCTCCTGCTACCTCCCTGTTGACGATACCTTGCTAGGCAAGGATGTGTTTCGTGAGATGAGCGACCAGGCCTCCTCCTTTTCTTACGTTCTCTACCCTCTACCTGTGAGGAGCAGGTATCTTTATTTAAGTAGAGGGGTGACTGTTCTATCACCGTATCGGTACTCGTTACCGACACGCATATTAGAACAGTTACCTGTGCACTTCTCCTTCCATAGGCCCATTAGCTAGAACTTTTATATTTTCGAATAAGTCGTGCTGGGATGACATTAACCCCAGTAGTTATCCTTATTTTTCCTGAAACTTTATTTTGTTTGGTTTAGTTGAGTTTTTGTTAAGGCTATGAATGTCTCGCTGCGTGTGCTGACTCCTGTTTGTGCGTAAACTTCACGGTGAATGGAGTTTTTACTAAAATTTTGGCCGCTGAAAAATTCCTAAAGCGCACGATCACTGATCGTGCGCACTACTTATAGCGCACGACCACTGGTCGTGCGATCGGCCCAGATTTTTATAAAAAAACCCCGTCCGCCCGAGCCCTTCGCGCACGACCTAGGGTTCTCGTTCGCGATCGCCCGTGCGCCGCTTCTGCCCGCTTGCCGCCGATCGTGCACCTCCTTCCCTTCCGGTGAGCTCATCCTCTATTTCTCCTCCTTCCTTCGGCCTCCTACCACCATGAGCTCCCGTGATCGTCAAAATGTCTACCAACGCTCCGGCCGAACTTCCGCCTCTCCCGCTCAGATCCTCGCTAGGATGGCTACCTTTTCCAAAGATTCGCACACGAGGCGATTCAACTCTCTTAAGGAGAAGCCGTTCCTATCGCAGCGTCTAGTGGATTGGAACGAGTTGAATTCTATCGGCGATAATGGAGAGTTGTGCGAGGCCGTCCGCCAACGTTATTCCTTCGATCACTGGAGTGGGGTGCTTGGGTGCGAGGATCTCGGCTACCGGGAGCTCTCCTTGGAATTTCTCGCTACATTTGAGTGGGAAGTGTTGCCCTCCGGCCAACGTCCGGGAAAGTGCTCTTTCCGAATTTTGGGCAAGGTTTACACTCTCTCCTTATCCGAGTTGGCGGTGTGCGCTGGATTTTACACTGAAGCCGAGGCCGCGACGATCCCTTTTCTGGACTTGGATGTCTCCTTCCCTGATGGCGTTACTCCGCGTGCTGCGTGGGGTGCTCTTACGGGTCGTGATGAGGAATACGTGGCCAGAAAAAGCAAATCCACATGGATCGTCGCGCCTGCTCTCTGATACCTGCAGCACGTCCTCAGCCACTCTCTTGTTGCCCGTGCCCTTAGTCAGAATGTAGTAGGATGGCAAGATCTGATCTCCCTCTATAGTATGGAATTTCGGCAGCCCTTGCATCTCGGCTACATGTTGGCCTTCTTCTTCCATCACGAGGCTACCTACGGTCTCACCGGTGCCATTGGTGGTGCCTACTATATCACCCGCATTGCCAAAAGCTTGGGGGTTTGGAGTCTTCTGCCTCCGATGGTGCAGGTGACTGCACCCTCTTTCATCACGCGGGCCACCATGGTGAGTTTCCATCTATTACGGGTCGTGGGGAAGAAGAGTAGTCGACGTTTTGTGGTCGTGATGCCAGGAGATGCGCCTAGGGAGAGGCATGACGATGAGGAGCACGGAGAGCCGGCTGAGCCGCCTAATACTCACCGCGAGGTAGTTCTTCCGCAGCCGCGGAGTCATTCTTTTCAGCAGGGGAGGAGAGCCAAGGAAGAGGGCAGTTCTTCTAGAGCGCCGGAGGTGCCAAGTTTCGATCGACGCCTCTCCGATTTGGAGGCAAACCAGTACTGGCTTACGGATTTCGTCTATCAGCAGGCATTGCGGGGAGGGCTAAATATTCCCCCACCTCCGGGTCGGGCCGCATCATCTTCCAGACGGTCGCCGTCCGTTGTGGTGTTAGATAGCGACAGCGACGACGAGTGATCTTCCCCCCTGCATGCGAGATATTCTAAGCCTTGTTTTCTGTTTAGTTTCTTTTGTTGAGTCGTTTGAACTCCTTATCTTTTATTAATTGTAATAATAACATTTTGCTTGTGGAATGCTCTTCTGGGCATAGTTTATTTATTCAGCTTTTTCTGTTCCCTTATTTTGTGTGCGAGTGCTCAATATTAATGGCAGGAACAAGTTCACTCCCATGGGTGATAACTTAGATTTCTTGATTTTTTTTGTGCTCTCACGTGTTTAGTTCAGTTTTCACTATTTTTGTTGCTCTAGTGTATAACTTTCAGGTGGCCTTTATTTCTCATGATGGCGGACGTTGCGGACTGTTCTTGATCTTAAACGCCAATCGTCTGGTATGCTCATTTCTGAGCATTGGGTAACACTTCCTCCCCTCTTTCAGCTTCAAATTTCTAGATATCGTGTTTAGCTTAAGTCTGGGGGAGCGGTTGTTATTATCCACTGTGCACGAGCTGCATTGCATACTAGAAGGTTGCTTTTTATTTTTCATTATCATTATCATTGTTGCATTCCTTACACACCACTTCACCCACTTGAGTGCGTGCTTGTCTTTTTGTGTTGTTCCGTTTAAATTAGTTTGGTTGGAATGTGAAATAGTTTGTTAACATAGGAATTATTATTTGGAGCGCGATGTCGACTCATGTAGTGTACTAGTCACGTCGCATGTTATGGTAGAATTTGAGTAGAACTAGATTTTCTTTATGCATCTAATTTATATTTAGTATTTCGGCGTAAATTTAGATTTAGTATACTCAAATGGTGAATTTGTATGAAATTGACGATAACCCGGTATTGTGTGTGTACGATTGCTAGTCGTGTGTTGCTCGAGTCGGGAGGAAGGTTTATCTTTCTCATGGGCTAAGAACTTGCCCCAAGCGACTCTCGAAGCATGGGTGAGAGCTACTCGTTGAGTCAAACATGATGTAGGCCACTCTTTGGCTAGTTTGAGCTTTGTTATGCCATGTCCATTTCATTCACCTTTGCAAGCCCATGTTGTGCCTACCATTCCAATTTTCAGCTCCTCTTCATCCACCAAAGCCTGAAGCCTATCCTACACCCGCAACCAAAAATGTTTTAACTGCGCTCATAATTTTCAACTTGTGTGGTGTTTGGAACCATTGTGTTATGAAGGGAAAATAAAGTTTATCCGCTGATGTTGAACCAACCGGAGGATACATAAAAGAAAAAAAATATGTAAAAGAAAAAAAAAGTAGTTTGAAAAAAAAAAAAAAGTCCTCCCGAGCTAAAAACAGAAAATCTGTTGGTGTTTGTGAAGTAGGCCGTGTGCACACCTGGTTTTCATGATAAGTCTGGGGGTGTGTCACACGAGCGTAGTTTGTGGTTTTGTGGGGTGCAGCGTTCCGATAGCTCACTTGGGTTGCGCAGCCATCGTGTTTAACTTTGAATATCATACCGTAACATAAGCCCCGTTTTAATCCTATAAGTCCTACTGATTTGATTTGTGAGTTTGCTAGCGCCGTGGTGAGAGTGTGACCGGGCAAGCGTATGGTTCACGACGTTGATGGATTTCAGCGGAGTTATTCCTAAGCCCCGATCTTGTGCAACACCCGCCTCAGTGTCTCGTCGCTTTCATACCGGGCATGATCGCCAAATTCGTCATAATTCACCAACTGAGTATAACTAAATCTTTAATTACGCTTTAATACTTACGTAAATTAGTTAGCATAGTTAGAATCTTCTTCTACTAGAATTTCTACTCGCATGCGTACGTTACTTCGCACCGTACTCCCTTGTGTAATTCTCTATGTTAGCTATCGTTTTCACATTCCACCGGATTCGTTTGCTCGGGACGCGCAAACAGTTAAGTCTGGGGGTGTGATGAGTCCTGATCATATACACATTTATGGACTCATCCGGGCCATTATTCAGTAAATTCACCGCACTTTAGCCTTGTTATAGCTTATATTTGATAATCCATGCTAGGTGCACTTTTGGGCCCACTTTGGTGTGATTTCGTTTTTTTTTTTATTATCATTAGTAGTATTCATGTGCTTGTTAAGTGCCACTTTCAGTGGCTAGATCTGTGGTTGCGCTGGAATAGGAGTCGTGCAAGTGTCCCCGTTGCAATTCTGCACAGGAACACTGCACACGATCACTTGTTCTACTGCGCACGACCACTGGTCGTGCGCCACTGATCGTGCGCACTTAACCCTTTTTCACGAGTTCTGTCTGGTGCAGTGCGCACGATCATCAATGCCAGTGCGCACGACCATCGGTCGTGCGCCGCTGCTCGTGCGCATTGACCATTAAATTCTTGAGTTCTGTCTGCTGTAGTGCGCACGATCATCGTCTCCAGTGCGCACGACCACCGGTCGTGCGTCACTGCTCGTGCGCACTCACCAGTAATTTTATGAGTTCTGTTTCATCTATTGCGCACGACCACCGACGCTAGTGCGCACGACCACCGGTCGTGCGCCACTGGTCGTGCGAACATTTTATTTCATAATTTCTGTCTTTGCAGGTTCCGTCCAGGCAGCGCGCACGATCACCGGACTCTAGTGCGCACGACCACTGGTCGTGCGCCACTGACCGTGCGCACTGTTTAACTCAGCGCCTATATAATGACCTGATCGCGAATTAGGTCGGGGAGATGCATTTTGGCTCCGTTCCGTCCGCCGTTTTCGCCGTTTTCAGAGGGATTTCATCCCCTAGGCCTCCTCCATCATCCAAGGGCTTGAAAGAAGGGTTCCTACACTCACTCTGATCGCTAATGAAGAGGTTCTTCGCTTGAGACGTGGCCGGATGGTAAATCGCTGGAGAAGACGGGTTCATTGGGAGGTGTGACAGCCCTCCTCTACCCCGGACGCAGTTGGGACCGAGTTAGGACGCGGATTGACAACCTGGTGCTTCCTACCGTGAATCTACAACGAGACTCCGGATTCGGTCGTATCTCTCGCCCTTTTTCCTCTACTTATGTGGTTATAGTGTTGTATTCTCTTTATATCGATGATGAACGCTATGAATGATGTTTAAGATTGCTTATTTCATGATTATGAAATCATTTTGTTCATTTGTGTTAATGAGGTGCGCCCCGATCGATTTTCCGCTCCATTACCATGTCCGGTGCCGCACTAGCAATTGCTAGTGGCGTGCTTGTTGAAGAGGTGTTTGCGACCCTCAATTCGTTAGCCTTCTCGCCCATCCGCCCTTTCGACGCAGCGCGCTCAAGTCCTGCCTAGTCTCCATCCCGCCAATCGAAGCATTGCATAGCGGCATTGCATAGGAGTAGGCATAGTATTTTATTTAATTACTTGCAAACCAAACCACCCATTCATTGTAGCACCGACTAAGGACTTCGATCTCAAGTCCTTCCTCGAAACCTAACTCCACCTTACTGTGTTCCTCAAGAGACCGACACTCGGGGATTTTCCCCATTATTATTACTTGCGCGACCGGTGCACTTGCCGAAATTATCGCAGAAGTGCCGATGACGTGAAGCGGCGAGGTGGTCATGGGAAGTCTGCCTCGCTCCCCTTTGCTACTCTCTTCCAGGGCCTGCCAGCTACTTCTCTCCTTCCTACAGGTAATGGTTTTGCTGTATCTGTTGAGATGTTTCTCTCCATGTTAGTCTCGCTAACGGTTAACGATGCTTGGGTTTGCTCGCAGGTGATTCCGAGACTCTCCCCTGCGACTCTGATTTTGGGGAGGAAGAGATGTCGCCTCTCCCCTTGCCAGAGCAGATGGATGATTTCTTGGGCGACCGGCAGGATCCCGAGGCCATGAAGAAGTGGACCTCAGAATTATTTCAGAAGCAAGGGCGGATGCTGCGGGATCTTCACCTCCAGGCGTTGAGGGACAGGGAAGTCACCAAGGAGCGACGCGCCGCTTTGCTGGATGAGTGTGTGCGGCTCCGTGTCGAGCTGCCGGAGGACATTGGCGAGACAGCCACCTCCCCCTGGGACACATCTCACACGGGTAAATGATTATGCCCGCTTGATCCAATGTGAGGCTTGTGCGGTCAATACATATCATTACCCTAGGGTTCCACCGAGATCTGGAGTGCAAGGTCGTGGAAGATGGAAATGGCTACGTTACTAATCTAGCCCACACTTTTCTTCGGCTCGGCAATCCCCTCCGTAATATTTGAAGACTTGTTTAATTTCGCCGGACCATCTCGCGGACATTTCTTCTTTCATTATTAAACATTTCTCGCCCCCTCCTGGGGCTCTAGTGAACTTACTCATTGTTGTAATATATTTGTTTGTGATGCTAGCTTTCTTTTATTTCCGCTTTTTCTTGTTGTTTCATCATTGGAATTTTGCTTATATAACCCTGTAAACTGGTCTCGCTCGATAACATACCTGATGTTTTATCGTGTTCTCGCGTCATGCGGGGTTTTGCCTAACCGCACCCCCTCCGCTTCAACTTCTTTCCCGCACTTTTTATTTTCTATAAATAGGTTCCAGCGCTGATCACACCTACCGCATATAACTCTAGCTCTTATCTTCCCTCCACTTGCGAGATCTCGCACTCTCTTCTTCGCGCTTTCTTCCTCTTCTTCTTCGCAGGTCTCAACGATGGAAGGCGACGCGAGCGAGGCAGAAGTTCGGTTGAAGTGCGCCTGGGCCTTCGCCGATCACACTTTCTTCCATAACAACTTCACTAAAGAGGAATACCTTGCCGCGGTCGCTAATTTTGTCCCATCGGGGTTCTCCGGTCACTGCCCTAGTGAGGAGGACGTGATCAACGTACCCCTTTCGGACGAGCTCGCCATCCTGATAGCCCACTTCGGGGTCGGCCTGCGCTTGCCTCGGTGGCCAGAGGTCCGCCAGGTACTCCCTGATCTCGTGTAATTTTACCTTTCTGAATTTTGAAGCTCTCGCTCTCTTCTTAGAGACCTCGCGATGTTTCTTCGCCAGGTACTAAAACATTATGGTGTGATACTGGCCCAGCTGACCCCCAACGTCGTGGCAGTCATTGTCGCGTTCGCGTGCTATATGCGAGAGGAACGCATTGAGTTCAGCCTGCCGGTCTTCCGAAAGCTGTTCTCCTTCAGGGCCTACAAGGAGGGCACCACCTACTTCGTCGGCTCGGGACTCAAGGTTAACGAGACCATCAACAAGAGCCACTACTGGGCTCAGAAGTTCCTTTTCGTCAAAGGGAACTTCGGCAACATCCCATTCTCGCCGATTCAGCATGGCGAGAGCACCTACCGCCCTCCAGCTCTCGGCGGCCATGACGCCGCTCTGTACCAGTTCTTCAGCAAGAAGAACTTCGAGGTGGAGCATCTCCGCCGAAACCTCAACTCGCTACCACCAGTGATGCCCGGGGAGGGTACGTATCGCGCCTGCTCCCCCTTTTCTTCTCGGAGTTCTCGCCTAACGTTTCTAATTGCTGAACTATTGCAGGCGAGCAAGATCTCCCCATCCATCCCCTCTACGTGAGCAGTCGGTCTTTTCCTGCGGACCTCGCCCTCGCCAAGATGGGGGAGGACGCCTGCCGCGAGACCTCCCGGCATGCTGCCCCTCCTACCAAGAAAAGGGGTGAGTCCTCTGGTCGAAAGGACTCCTGGCACCCCACCCAGAAGAAGAGTAAGAAGAACCCCCTCCCCTCCGAGAAGGGAAAGGGGCACGTCGAGGCCTCCCCTGGCGAGGTCCTACCGACTGATTTCCCTGAAGAAAGGGAGTCCAATGAGCCGGTCGAGAAGGCCGCCAGGATCCCCTCCTTATCAGTGCCGATAAATCACTGTAACTTCGGTCTCGGCCAAAGGAACACAAACGAGGCCGGCGAGTACCTGCTGTACTGGAATCCAGAAGTCAATAAAGCCACCATCTACACCCTCCTCCCTTCTTGGGTGGAGCAGTCAACAGTTAATGGGTAGGCATTCTCGCTCTGCTTCGGATTGTATGGCCGCGAGGACGCCTCGGTCTTCAAGGCCGAGACCACGAGGACCCTGACGTACGAGAGGGCGCGAGCAGAGCTCCGCTCTATGGAGCTCACTTATATGATGGGCTGACAATGTCTCCAGCTGGAGCGTCACAATGAGGAGCTTACACTCGCCTACAAAGATTCCGCCACCGAGATCATGAGCTTGAAGGAGAAGCTGCTCGCCTCCGAGGCACTCTCCCTCGGCCACCAGGATGTGGTAAGTAATTGAGTTCTCACCTCCAACCCTTTCACAGTGTTCATATGGATTATCCATTTCCTCTACAGGATACCGAGACTATACAGGATCTTCGCTCTCACATCTCCGGTCTGGAGAATGAGGTTGCCGGGCTGAAAGCTCACAACCGTGAGTTGCCCCGCACCGCCATCCCTCCACCCCTCACAGTCTGAGGAACGAACATCGAGCCCGTGAGGAAGAATGCTGAGAGGCCTCCATTGTTGGATCGATTGGAGCCCTTAGAGGGGGGTGAATAAGGGAATAAAAGTCTTCTTTATAATTTTAGACAATTTACTAAATTGTTTTGAGTAATTTAGAATGAAATAACAATTTAACTAAAGGAGGAAACAATTGTAATTTGCAATTTTATAAATTATGCCAAATGATAGAAATCAAGTAAACACAGAAAGAGACATGATTATATTATATAGAAAATGTGTTTACATAAATTGATCTCAATATCGCTTGAAATCGGAGGCGTATAAAGTAATACAATTTTTCCTTTTCTATACCGACTTGTATCCCCACAAACCGGTTGGCTTTAGCCTATCCTTCCCCGGATAAGGCCTCAAGCCGCTCTAGCCAATCCTTCCCTGGATATGGCCTCGACCACCCCCTAGATCTAATCACCTAGAACTAGTCGCCAACACAAGGTGAATTACTCCCTAAGTCCTACCCAGACCTAGTCGCCAACACAACGCGAATTAACTAAACGATTACAAAAAAATATATGGAATGAAAAGAAATATAACAATAATGAAACTCCCTATATGAGATTTCTGAAGAAGGGGATGAAGGATCGCTGTAGCATAAGCGAGGTTGAAGCGATCGTTCTTCGGATGCACCATGGTGGCTTCCTTCTCCAGAAATCCTCTTTGGCTTTGAGTGGGAGATGAACTTTCAGCAGAGTAGTAGCTCTGGAAATTTGGCACAAGTAATCTCTCTGGAAGCACTAGCTCAAAACTAGAGAGAGCCCATCAATTTATAGATCTTGAAGATCGCGCCTGCGGTAGCGTTCGTGTGGAGCGGTTGCGAAACTGTCGGCGAAGTGGCGCTGTGCACAAACTTGAGATAGCGCCAGGCGGTAGCGCTAGCGCTGGTGGTAGCATTCGTGTGGAGCGGTTGCGAAACCGTAGGCTGCGTGACAGAACAAAATTTCTTCGAACGGCCTCAAATTCGTCGAACAGAGCAATTTCGTCGAAAGGAACACTTTTGTCGAACGGAGCTTCAAATTCGTCGAACGGCCTTAAATTCGTAAAACGGTATTTTCGTCGAACGAAATTTTCATCGAACGAAATTTTCGTCAAACGGAGCTTCAAGTTCGTCGAACGAAAATTTTGTCGAACGGAGTTTTTGTCGAACGAAGGCAAATTCGTCGAACGGAACCTGAGCTAGCGCCTGGCGGTAGCTCTAACGCTGGCAGTAGTGCATTCTTCCAGATATTTGAATTCAGCTGCTTTCTACCTGTGGAGTATTGCACCTATAGTTCATGCACACTATAAACACATAAAATACAAGATCAAATACAATTTGGGATTTGTTATTTTCAAACAAAGGGATGTGACACAAAGGGATGTGACACACATGTCCAACAATCTCCCCCTTTTGATAATAACAAATCCTCTTAGCAAGAAATCAACAATAGTGTTTATAGTATATGATAATCAAGATGATAGTGCAACTATAGTATATGATAAGCATGATGATATGCATACTCCCCCTATCTTAATGCTCCCCCTACATAAATGCAATTTATGTTTTACTCCCCCTAAATAATAGATTAAATGAATTATGCTCCCCTTAATCTTCTATATTTCTCCTATATAGATTTCTTCAAATAATCTCCCCTTTTTGGTATTATCAAAAGAAGGTAGGGTGAGGGTAGTAAGGAGGCATTCTTTAGGCTAGTTATAAATCAAGATCGAGCTTTTGTAATATATGAAATGATAAAGAGTTTAAGCATAGTATATATAAGAGATTTCAAATAAAAAGATAAGAGATGTAAGCAAGCGGAAGAGTATAAGAAACATCTTTTTGTAAGCATGAAAAGCATAAGTAAAAATATGAGTTTTAGTGCAAAATTGAAAGATGTTTTAACCTTTTTGAAATCTCAAAGTCTTTCATAAAGATACCAAGCATGAAATGAATATATCAAAGAAAGATTATACTACAATATTACTTAATATTAAGTTCAAGAGATACCAAAACATTGTAGAGATCATGCTAGGTTATCTAGTGCATTTCTTATATAAAGAGTAGTTTAGATACAGCATTAGAATCCAATACTCATGAGAAGATGTGTTATGAAAGATAATGATGTGCACATAATTATATTTTGAGCAATGTTAACAATTGATTTAAATCACAAAATACAAGACATATGTAGAGTAAAGTGCACAATAAAACACAAGTATATCAACTTTCACACACTTTTAATGCACATAATTTTTAACAAAGTGGTGTAGTAACCAAGGTTTGCACAAGACACTTTACTATTCTTTCCAAGGTGCTCAACCTCACAATGCTTATGAAGACTTATCAGGAGGTTCAAGTAGTGCTTGGTGGAGTTATATTTGTCTACATATAAATTTTCTGTTCACATTTGTGAGACAACATTCTCCGAATACACTTGTTTTGCAAACCCCAAATTTTTTAACTTAACCACTTTTCTAAATTTTATAAGTGCAATTCAAATGTAGTGTAGGCAATAAACTTATGCAAGTTTTAATTCATTGTACAAATACAATACACAAGCAAGCATTTTGGATTTAAACACACATGTTGATTATCAAAATAAGTGAGTGAAATGTATCATTATCAATCATAAAACATTTACTCATACTTAGAGGCATGCTAAGCTTGGTTCTACACATTTTTCAATACAATTGATGCACTTTAAATAGATATATCAAAGCATGATAAACAAAACAATGTTCATAGTAATTTGAAGGAATGAATTTTAATATTGTAAATAATTCTAAATAATAGAATTCATTCATGCTTGATATTCGCAATAAAGATCATACAGTTTTTTTTTTTGAAACTTTTTATGAAATAAACACAGAAAAATCACACAAACATATTTTTGTATTTTTGAATTTTGAATTTTTGTAGTTGATTTTTCATAATATAAATAAAAACAGAAAACCATAAAAACATATTTTTGTATTTTTTAATTTTGAAATTTTATAATTGATTTTCCATAATATAAATAACAAAACAGAAAATCTCAAAAACATATTTTTTGTATTTTTGAATTTTGAACTTTTATAGTTGTTTTTCATAATATGAATAAAACAAAAATAACAAAAATCAAAAACACAATCAAATAAGTAGTACATATGAACTAACATATTTTTATAGATTTTTAGAAATTTTAAAACACAGAAAAATCAGACACCCACGCTAGCGCCGGCGCTAATGCTAGCGCTGGAAACAGTACACGGTTTTTTAAGAATTTTAAAATTTTGATTTTTGATATTTATTAGGGGTCTTAAGAGTAGTCTTATGCAGAAGTTTTGTAATTTTCAGAGATGTCTTGATTGCTCAAATTGCATAAAACATTAGCGTTTTACATGTTATTCATCCTAAGATGTCTAAGACTCCTAATTCCAACCTTAACATTTGAAACCTTGGATCGGGAAGAGGTTTAGTGAATATATCAGCAAGTTGAGAGTCCGTGCCAATGAAACTTATTCTAACATTTTCCTTCTTAATGTGATCCCTTATGAAACGATGACGTACATCTATATGTTTGGATCTAGAATGGTGTACCGGATTATTTGTGAGATCAATGGCACTTTTGTTGTCACATTTTAGTTCAATAAGTTTTAGATGAAAACCAAAGTCCTCTAAAGTTTGGCTCATCCATAGTGCTTGTGCACAACAACTTCCTAATGCAATGTATTCGGCCTCCGTGGTGGAGAGTGCAACCGAGTTTTGTTTCCTACTAGACCATACAACTAATGAAGGTCCTAGAAAATGACAAGTACCACTAGTGCTTTTTCTATCAACTGAACAACCGACGTAGTCCGAATCCGAGTAGCCGTGAAGTGTAAATGAATTATTATGCGGGTACCATAATCCTAATCTAGATGACCCAACGAGATATCTAAAAATTCGTTTTACCGCTTTTAAATGAGATTCCTTTGGATTGGCTTGAAATCGAGCACATAAGCATACGACAAACATAATATCGGGTCTAGTTGCACTTAGATAAAGTAGAGATCCTATCATACCTCTATATAAAGTTTGATCTATAAAAATTCTTGATTCATCTCTTCCTAATTTTAGTGATGCGCTCATTGGTGTAGAAGCATGTTTAAGGTTTTCAAATCCAAAACGTTTTAGCATATCATGGACATATTTAGTTTGACATACGAAGATACCATTAATTCTTTGTGATATTTGAAAACCAAGGAAATAAGAAAGTTCTCCTACAAGACTCATTACAATTTCATTTTTCATCACTAAAATAACTTCTTTACACATCTCTTCATTAGTAGATCCAAAAATAATATCATCAACATATATTTGTAAAATAATTATATCATCATTGTTGTGCTTAATGAAGAGATTATTATCCGCACTTCACATAATATAACCGTGCTTTAATAAAAATGATGTAAGTCTTTCATACCATGCACGGGGCGCTTGTTTTAAACCATAAAGCGCTTTCTCTAGTTTATAAACATGATTTGGAAATTTTTCACTAATAAAACCGGGGGTTGTTCAACATAAACTTCTTCTTTTACAAACCCGTTTAGAAAAGCACTTTTCACATCCATTTGAAATAGTTTTATTCTTTTACAGCTTGCAAATGCTAGAAAAATTCTTATAGACTCTAATCTAGCAACGGGTGCAAAAAATTCATCAAAATCTATCCCCTCGATTTGTGAATATCCTTGTGCTACTAAGCGTGCCTTATTCCTAGTGATTCTAGACTCACCATCTAATTTATTTTTAAAAATCCATTTTACACCTACAACCGGGTTATTAGATGTTCTTTCAACTAATTTCCAAACATTATGTCGCTCAAATTGTTCTAACTCTTCATTCATAGCCAAAAACCAAAATTCATCATTCAAAGCGGTAGAAACATTTTTTGGTTCAATTTCGGAAACAAAACAAATATTTGAAAAAGATTCATGAAGAGAAGAGCAAGTTCTTACCCCGATGGATGGTTCACCAATTATTAATTCCCGTGGATGATCCTTTGTGAATTTCAAGGCACTTGGAGGTACATATTCATCTTCCTTGGCCTCCTCTTCTTCTTCTTTGGAAGATTCTTTGTCGCCATGCTCCAAAGGTGGTAATAGATCATCCTTGTTGCCTGCGGAAAGTTTTTCTACACAAGGAACAAACTCATCAAATTTTACATTTATTGACTCTTCAACTCTACTAGTTCTTTTATTAAAAATTCTATAAGCTTTACTAGTTGAAGAGTACCCCAGAAAAGTTCCTTCATCACATTTTTCATCAAACTTTCCCAAGCTATCTTTTGTATTCAAAATAAAACATTTACAACCAAAAACTTTAAAATAAGATACATTAGGCTTCTTTTGAAAATAGAGTTCATATGGTGTGAGATTAAGAGATGGGCGAAGTATGATTCTATTCAAAACATAACACAATGTACTTACGGCTTCGGCCCAAAAGGACTTAGATAATTTATATTCACATAACATAGTGCGTGCTAGTTCTTGAAGTGTCCTATTCTTTCTTTCTACAACACCATTTTGTTGTGGTGTGCGTGGTGCAGAGAACTCATGTTTGATGCCTAACATATCACAAAAGGATGTAAATTTTTCATTTTCAAATTCTCCACCATGATCCGAGCGAATGCATTTAATTTTTAAATCACTTTCATTTTGAATAAGAGTATATAATTTTGATAATTCACAAAACGCATCGGATTTGGAAGAGAGAAATAATGTCCAACAATATCATGAAAAATCATCTATTAAGACATATGTATATAATCTACCACCAAGACTTAGTAACGGGACCAAAAAGATGCATATGAATTATTTGCAAGGGTCTTGTAGTAGAAATGAAATTTTTTACTTTTGAAAGAGGATCTAGAAAAATTTACCTTTTTGACATGGTGAACAAAGTGAAGGTAAAGTTCCATTTAACCTAGGCAATCCTCTAATTAAATTACTTTTGGCATGTTTTACAATGAGCTTTGTGCTAGCATGCCCTAGTCTTCTATGCCAAAGTTCTAACTCATCGTTTTTAGTGATAAAACATTTTATAGATGATTTAGAAAGATCATGAAAAGAAACTATATAAACATGATGTATTCTTGGCGCAGTTAGTAAAATATCTTTTGTAGTAGGATTACATATTATGCATAAGTTAGTGGAAGATTCAAATAACACATCTAATCCTTTATCACATAATTGGCTAATAGAAATTAAATTGTGCTTTAATCCTTTCACATAAAGAATATTAGATATAGTAAAGGATTTGTTACCAACTGTACCAATTCCCATGATCCTTCCTTTTCCGTTGTCACCAAACGTCACGATCCCTCCCTTCTTCTTTTCTAGGCTAAGGAACTTAGCTTTATTGCCCATCATGTGCTTGGAGCATCCTGAATCCAAGTACCACGTGTCTTCATTGTCCTGAGCCTGCTTGCACATCTAGAAAGAAGATGAGAGTAAAGATCCGGATACCCAAGTGGTACCACCCATAGAATAAGTGGAAGCCTTAGGTACCCAGATTTGTTTTAAAGTATTTTGTTTTATTTTCCTGCAAGAACTAGATGTGTGACCAACCTATAACAGTTTGTACACAAAATAAAGGGGGTTGAGACCCTTTTCAGGAAAATTTTCTTGCTGGAAGAAATTGGATTTACAGAAGAAATACATTTTGAAAAAGAGAATTCAGGTTTCTGGTATGAGGTGCTAGCGCCGGCATTAGTGGCTAGCGCCGGGTGGTAGCCCTCACCTCGATATCTGAGCCCAAATTTTCTAGAACCATGGCACTGGTTCCCTAAAATCATTTCCATTGATTTTTGGCCAATTTCAAAATTTTTAATGCCCATGGTGAGATCATGAACTTGTGCTTTAAGTGAAGAATTTTCTTTCACAAGCATGACACACCTATTTCCAAAACCTTTTTTGTTATTTTTTATTTGAAAAAGAGAAGCTTCTAATTTCCTTTCTAATTCCCCCTTCTCTTTTGTAAGAGTTTTGGCATGAGAGAGGGCTTTAGAAAGTGACTCTTCAATATCTTTTGCCAATTTAGTGGGGTGATCACACTCTTGGCAAGAAACCTTTCTCTTTTCTAAAACAATTACCTTTTTGGAAAGCTTTTGATTTTCTTTAATAAGAGATTCATTTTCACGATTCAATAAAATACTATCTTTCATATTTTTATCAAAAGCTTTGCAAGTTTCAAGGAATTCATTATAGAGTTCATCATAAGTGGGAGGAGTTACCTCAGTGTCACTAAGAACACTGGTGTCGTCGCCGTCGTTTCCATGTCCCATGAGGCACATGTTTGCTTCCTCATCTTCACTTGATGAAGACCCGCTTGATTATTCGGAGGAGGAGGAGGAGTCATCCCATGTTCTAGCTTTTAGCACCTTCTTCTTCTCCTTCCCTTTTTGCCGCTTTTCCGTCTTCTCCTTTAAGAACTTTGGGCACTGGCTCCGAATGTGCCCGGTCTTCCTACAATGAAAGCACTCCGGTGGAGGTCTTTCTTCTTCATCATCGCTCTCCTTTTCTTTCTTTGAGGATGACCCTTTCCATCTTGCATCCTTTTGGATAAATTTCCAGAAAGTGTTTCTCCTTTCCGGATTTCGCATGTACTTTCGGAAGTTCTTCACCAAAAGGCTTTCTTCATCTTCATCCTCATCCTCTTGGCACTCCTTTGATTTTAATGCCAATGCTTTCTTTTTTGGGTCCTTGTTTTATTCATCATGTTGGATTTTGAGTTCTACCTCATGGGTTTTGAGATTCCCAATGAGGCTCTCAACTTGGAGCGTCCTTAGATTGTGCGATTCTGAAATGGCCGTCACTTTCGGGTTGAATTTTGGTGGAAGGGAACGAAGGATATTTCGGACCAAGTCGATGTTGGAGAAGGTCTTTCCAAGTTCTTTGGAGGCATTGACGATCTTGGTGAAGCGCCTGTACATGCCATCAACATCTTCACTTTCATCCATCCAGAATTTTTCATATTCCGACTCAAGTTGGAAAAGCTTTGAATCTTTAATCTGCGATGTACCTTCATGAGTAACTTCCAAATGATTCCAAATTTCATATGCAGTAGAACATGCATAAATTCTATTAAATTCATTTCAATCTAACGCAAAAAATAAAGCATTCATAGCCTTGGCATTATTTTTGCATTTTAGCTTATCCCTATCATCCCATTTATCTTTTGGTTTATTTAAAGTTATATCTCCAACTACAAATGTAGGAGGAGAATATTCCTCTTCTACCATATTCCATACCTCAATATCTAGGATCATAAGAAAACATCTCATCCTATTTTTCCAGTAATTATAATCTGACCCGGTAAAGAGTGGAGGTCTACTAATTCCCTGACCCTCGGAAAAAGCGAGATCATGAGACGCCATTATTCCTGGTTTTTAAACCGTTTGGAATAACCTGCGCTCTGATACCACTTGTTGGATCGATTGGCGCCCTTAGAGGGGGGGGGGAATAAGGGAATAAAAGTCTTCTTTATAATTTTAGACAATTTACTAAATTGTTTTGAGTAATTTAGAATGAAATAATAATTTAACTTAAAGGAGGAAACAATTGTAATTTGCAATTTTATAAATTATGCCAAATGATAGAAATCAAGTAAACACAGAAAAAGACATGATTATATTATATAGAAAATGTGTTTACATAAATTGCTTTCAATATCGCTTGAAATCGGAGGCGTATAAAGTAATACAATTTTTCCTTTTCTATACCGACTTGTATCCCCACAAACCGGTTGGCTTTAGCCTATCCTTCCCCGGATATGGCCTCAAGCCGCTCTAGCCAATCCTTCCCCGGATATGGCCTCGACCACCCCCTAGATCTAATCACCTAGAACTAGTCGCCAACACAAGGCGAATTACTCCCTAAGCCCTACCCAGACCTAGTCGCCAACACAAGGCGAATTAACTAAACGATTACAAAAAAAATATATGGAATGAAAATAAATATAACAATAATGAAACTCCCTATATGAGATTTCTGAAGATAAGGATGAAGGATCGTTGTAGCATAAGCGAGGTTGAAGCGATCGTTCTTCGGATGCACCGTGGTGGCTTCCTTCTCCAGAAATCCTCTTTGGCTTTGAGTGGGAGATGAACTTTCGGCAGAGAAGCAGCTCTGGAAATTTGGCACAAGTAATCTCTCTGGAAGCACTAGCTCAAAATGAGAGAGAGCCCATCAATTTATAGATCTTGAATATAGCGCCTGCGGTAGCTCCTAGCGCGTGCGGTAGCGTTCGTGTGAAGCGGTAGCGAAACCGTCGGCGGCGTGGCGCTATGCACGAACTTGAGATAGCGCCAGGTGGTAGCGCTAGCGCTGGCGGTAACGTTCGTGTGGAGCGGTTGTGAAACCGTCAGCTGCGTGATAGAACAAAATTTCGTCGAACGGCCTCAAATTCGTCGAATGGAGCAATTTCGTCGAACGGAACACTTTTGTCGAACGGTGCTTCAAATTCGTCGAACGGCCTTAAATTCGTCGAACGGTATTTTCGTCGAACGAAATTTTCGTCGAATGAAATTTTCATCGAACGAAATTTTCGACGAACGGAGCTTCAAGTTCGTCGAACAAAATTTTCGTCGAATGGAGTTTTTGTCGAACGATGGCAAGTTCGTCGAACAGAACCTGAGCTAGCGCCTGGCGGTAGCTCTAACGCTGGCGGTAGTGCATTCTTCCAGATATTTAAATTCAGTTGCTTTCTACCTGTGGAGTATTGCACCTATAGTTCCTGCACACTATAAACACACAAAATACAAGATCAAATACAATTTGGGATTTGTTATTTTCAAACAAAGGGATGTGACACAAAGGGATGTGACACACATGTCCAACATCCATGACCTCGACGCGCTATATTTTTCGGGCCATGCAGGGAGCCGACCTGCTATCCGCCGAGGCATCTGACTTGACGATTGAAGATGTGGTCCCGGAGCTATTCTTGCCCCCCTCTGCCCCCAGCAGATAGCGAGGACCAGCTGTTCCTCGGTGATGGTTAAATTGTTGTATATATATTTTTTTCGTCCCCTTTTTGGCTGGCGAGACCGTCGTGGTGGATGTAATAGACTTGAAAGAAATAGATGAAATTTTTTTCTTCTGGTTCGTTGTGTTCTCGCTATTTATGTATGCTGCCTTTTTCTCACGTTTATTACTTGTTCTTTTACCTATGCATTCGTCGTGCTCGCATCCGCCTATCACGTAATCGCGTAACCTCGACTTAGGATACTCACCACACTATTTCTCGCCCTTCTAGCCGGCCTTAAAGAGATTTCAGGATCCACCCCGATGAATTTCTATCTCGGGGGAGAGGGGGGGCGAATGTCTCCCTTTTAATTTCGGCGAGCGAGATCCCTGCGCTGCTTCTCGCGCCATTCCCAGAGACTTGAATGATCTTTTTCGTACGGCTCGCCCATCTGGGCCGCCCACTTGTCGACTTTCCCTTAGATTATCTGTGAGGAACCTATTTTACAGGGGGCCCCCGTTGTCTCGCCTGGTGAGACCACCAGTTCTTGTCGTTTTGAGGCCCTATTGACAATCAAAAACTTCCCATTTTGGCAGCGGAATCGATCTGACCCACCGTCCATGAGATCCCGGCAGTGGAATCAATCTGGGGCATTCCAGCACCAAAGGACTTGTTACTTGTCAGCCTCTCCATAGATCAACCTGACCCATCGTCTATGAGAGCCCGGCAGCGGAATCGATCTGGTGCATTCTAGCACCAAAGGACTTGTTACTTGCCAGCCTCTCCAGAGATCAACCTGACCCACCATCTATGAGAGCCCGGCAGCGGAATCGATCTGGGGCATTCCAGCACCAAAGTACTTGTTACTTGCCAGCCTCTCTAGAGATCAACCTGACCCACCGTCTATGAGAGCCCGGCTGCGGAATCGATCTGGGGCATTGCAGCACCAAAGGACTTGTTACTTGACAGCCTCTCCAGAGATCAACCTGACCCACCGTCTATGAGAGCCCGGCAGCGGAATCGATCTGGGGCATTCCAGCACCAAAGGACTTGTTACTTGTCAGCCTCTCCAGAGATCAACCTGACCCACTGTCTATGAGAGCCCGACAGCGGAATCGATCTGGGGCATTCCACCACCAAAGGACTTGTTACTTGCCAGCCTCTCCAGAGATCAACCTGACCCACCGTCTATGAGAGCCCAGCAGCGGAATCGATCTGGGGCATTCCAGCGCCAAAGGACTTGTTACTTGCCATCCTCTCCAGAGATCAACCTGACCCACCGTATATGAGAGCCCGGCAGCAAAATCGATCTGGGGCATTCCAGCACCAAAGGACTTGTTACTTGCCAGCCTCTCCAGAGATGAACCTGACCCACCGTCTATGAGACCCCGGCATCGGAATCGATCTGGGGCATTCCAGCACCAAAGAACTTGTTACTTGCCAGCCTCTCCAGAGATCAACCTGACCCACCGTCTATGAGAGCTCAGTAGCGGAATCGATCTGGGGCATTCCAGCACCAATGCTTGTTACCTGCTCAAAAATGACCCCAGAATCTATGTATGGATAATGAAACACACAATAAGTTAGTTACAAAAACTTTCAAGGATAGAATCTTTTCAAATCGTCCTCACTCCTGGCTCGTCCAAGGGGTATCCCTTCCACATCTTAGAGGTGGTACCCTCCCGACTTGAGTACTTCACTTACAATGTAAGGCCCACCCAGTTGGGCTCTAGCTTACCTACAACAGCTCCTCTCCCTGCCGCATTTACCTTCTTCAGGACCAAGTCCCCTTTCTCAAATTGTTTTATTCTGATATGTTGATCAAAGTACTGGCCATCCGCCTCTTGACTTCCTCCTGTCGAACAGTAGCGAGGTCTCGGAGCTCTTCAACCAGGTCCAGGGACAACCTTTGCTCTGCGTCATTTTCAACTAGCCATTCTTCATCCCCTTCGCCCGCGGTGATCACCCTGGGGGTTTTCAACTCAAACTCTATCAGGAGGATGTCCTCGGACCCATGAGACAGTTTGAAGGGGGTCTCCCTGTGGCCGTGTTTGGAGTAGTCCTCAAGGCCCACAGGACCGAGGGCAGCTGCTCTACCCAGTTGCCCTTGAGATTCTCCACTTTCTTCTTGAGCAGGTTGACAATTATCTTGTTCGCTGCCTCCACCTGACCATTACTCCTCTGGTGGTGGACCGACGCGAACCTGAGGTCTATGCCGAGTTGGGTGCAGAAACTAACAAACTCTTTGCTGGCAAATTTTGTTATGTTGTCCGTCACTATGGCCAAGGGGAGCCCGTGCCTGCAAATTATCTCCCCCCATACAAAATTTCTCACCACCTGGGATGTTACCTTGGCCGGCGCCTTTACTTCTACCCACTTGGAGAAATAGTCAATCATTACCAATAGGAACATCCTTTGGCCGCTAGCTTGTGGGAAAGGACCCACCAGGTCCAGACCCCATATGGAAAAGGTCCACGGAGCTGTGATGGTCCGGAGCCTCTGAGCTGGGAGGAGTTAGAGTGGAGCATAGAGCTGGCACTTTGAACACTTCCTTGTGAATTCTGCCGCATCCTTGCTGAGGGTAGGCCAAAAATAGCCTTGCCTCAACACTCTTCCCTCCAGAGTTCAGCTCCCGAAGTGACTGCCACATTCCCCCGAGTGGATTTCTTCGAGAACTCTCGGGACCTCCTCCTCTGATACACAATGGGCTAGGAGCCCCGAGAGTATTTTCCTGTATAGTACTCCTGCATGTAAGGAATAATAAGCCAACTTGTACCTGAAGCGTCATTTATCCACATCCCCTTCAGGGAACCTTCCCGATGCCAGGAAGGTGACAAAGGGATCCATCCATGATGCTCGCTGATCCACCTCCATCAGCTCCCCTTCCTCGATGGAAGGTCGGAAGAGTTCCGACACCATCCCCATAGCTCGGGGACCAAACTTGGTTAAGAGGTCTGCCGGGGTGCTCTCCTCCCTCGGCACATGCTTGATGGAGAAAGTGCGAAATTGCCCGATGACCCCCTTGGCCTTCTCCAGGTAGTGTTATAGGGTCGTCTCCTTTGCTTCAAATTCTCCCCTAATTTGGCATGCCACCACCATGGAGTCCATTGAGACCTCCACGTCTTGCACTCCCAGCTCCCTGGCCAGTCGCAGGCCTGCTATCACGGCCTCGTACTCGGCCTGGTTGTTGGTAATTGGAAAATGGATGTTCAAGGTTTGCTCAATCTTCGTCCCTTGGGGGCTTATTAGGATGATTCCTCCTCCATAGGAGTGCTTCCCTAATGCACCATCTACCAACATCTTTCATGCCACCAGGGGAGGTGATTCATGCTCCCCCACCTCGGTTGCGTTGTCTGCCGTGGAAGTCCACTACCGCTTGTGCCTTGATCGACATCCTAGGCACAAACGTGTTGTCGAACTCACTCAGCTCCACAGACCATTTTGCTAGCCTCCCCGAATGTCCACCCCTTCCATGACTTTGCGGAGAAGGTGGTCGGTCACCACTTGGATTGAGTGTGCTTGGAAGTATGGCCTGAGCTTCCGATCCGATACCACCAAAGAGAAAGCCAACTTTTCTAAAATTGGTACCGGAGCTCCGCCTTCCTCAGCACTCGGCTGACGTAGTAGATGGGGAACTGTCTCCTCCCCTCTTCCCGGACCAACACCGAACTTACTGCCTCAGATCCTACCCCTAAGTATAGGGATAGATCCTCCCCTTGCCTTGGTCCCTGGAGTAGAGGGGTCTGGGTGAGTTGCCCTTTCAAAGCCTGAAAAGCTTCCTCACATTCCGAGGTCCATTCAAATTTCTTGTTTCCCCGTAGCACCTTGAAGAAAGGTGCACACTTCTCACCCGCCTTGGAGAGGAACCTACTGAGTCCAGCCAATTTTCCCATGAGGCGCTGAACCTCCTTCGAGTTTCTTGGCGACTCCAACTCCATGATCGCTTTAACTTTATCAGGGTTGGGCTCTACCCCCGCTGGGGTGAGCAAGGGCCCCAGGAACTTTCCCCTGCTAGCCCCGAAGCCACACTTCAGGGGGTTGAGTTTCATATTATACTTTCGCAAGGTCCCAAAGGTCTCTTCAAGGTCTTAGAGGTGAGACTTGAGGTCCCGGCTCTTTATCATGAGGTCATCAACATAGACTTCCAAGTTTCTTCCCTTCTGCTCTCAGAAGACCTTGTCCATCATTCGTTGGTATGTGGCCCCTGCATTCTTGAGTCCAAAGGGCATCATCTTATAACAATAGCACCCATCCCCTGTGATGAAGGAGACATCCTTGATGTCGGGGGGTGCATTCGGATCTGATGATAACCTAAAAAAGCATATAAAAAGACATTACAGGGAAACCGATGGCTGAGTCAACCAGCGCGTCGATTCTAGGCAAGGCGTAGCAATCCTTGGGACATGATTTATTAAGCAAGGAAAAATCGATACACATCCTCCACTTACCTCCTCCTTTTTTCACCATAACCACGTTGGAGACCCAGCCTAGATACTGGATCTCCGATACAAAACCCGCCTGTAGGAGCTTGCCCACATCTTCCCTGATGGGGCCTTCCAGCTTGTCTGCTATGGCCCTCCTCTTTTGACGGATGGGGCGGGTGCCGGGGTCGAGATTGAGGCGATGGCAAGCCACAACTGCATCGATCCCGGGCATCTCCGCGACACTCCATGCGAAGACATCCACATTTTCCTGGATGCAGGCCATGATTTGCTTCTGCTCCTCCAGGCCGAGCTCCCCGTTGATGTGGACCTTCTCCACCACCACAGCCCGGGTTGTGACCTCAAGCTCCACGACCTCCTCCACGGCTTCTAGCCGAGACTGCTCTCCCCAAACTTCTTCCTTCTCCTCGTCGCAAGTCGGCACTTCGACCTTCTCCTCTCCTTATTCTCCCCGAACCTTCATCACCTATTCCACACCTTCCTCCTGGGCCCGACCCTCTACCTCTTCCTTCTCCTCCTCCGCTTTTTCTCCGATACCCGCCGGCTCACCCATCTCCTAATCCCATTTCTCTGCTTCGACCATCCAAGAGATGGTGTTTACTGTCGTCACGTAGCACTGCCTTGCTACCTTCGGATCCCCTCTTACCCGAATCTGGACTCCTCTCGAGCTGAATTTGAGACATTGGTGGAAGGTGGAGGGGACGCAGCTGAAAGCACTGATTAGCGGCCGTCCAAAGATGGCACTATATCTGCTGGGGGCATCCACTGTGATGAAGCGGTAATTCTGAGATTGCCCTTCTAGGACCACATGGATCCCCACTCCTCCCTCCACCTCCTTCCTTTCTCCGGAGAACTCGAACAACGGGCCATCCGAGGCCAACACCCTATTGGTTTCCACCTTCATCTCATTGAACGCCTTTTTGATGATGACGTTGATGGAGCTCCCGTTGTCTGCGAGGATCTGAGACACCATGAAGTTCTCGATGGCGGTCTGGATGACCAGAGCATCGCAAAAAGGGTCCTCGTGACCCGGCATGTCCCTTTGAGAGAAAGTAATTTTTTTGCTGGGGGTGGGGCCATGGATGTCGAAACCACGCTCCGGCTGTAGATGGTATGGAGGCTCGCCTTGCGGGTTGCCTCCACCCCTACTCCTTCGTGGATCACTCTGATCCCTCCTCGGGTCCCCACATCGACCCGGTCCTCGCACCTTTCCTCCTCATCCTCCCGAGGCAGGACCTCCTCAATCCTCACCTGCCGCTACTACCGCGGGACCGGCACTCTGGCCCTCTTTGTCTCCAAAAACTCTAGGCAGGTGGCCATTGAGTGACCCTCCTCATCATGGAAGTCACAGTATGGCAACGTCACATCCCCCCTCTCGGCATCTGCCACCCTATTCCCCCTTTCCTTCCTGCTCCTGCTTCTGCTCCTTCCCTCCTACCTCTTCCTCCCCTCCCTCGCCTGATCACCATGGCCTGCTGTGGCGAGGGAGGCACCGACCTTGGACCTTGCCTCCATCCCAACTAATGGGGTCTTCCTTGACACACATTGAAATTACCCCCTCCTGGGGCATGACCTCTTCCTTGACCTTGCATCCCCCCGCCCAGCTGCCTCCATCCCCCTCCGGGGCCCGGGGCTCTTCTCTTCTCCGCACCTCTTACTGCCTGACCTCTAGCTCACTGAGCTTTGCTAGCCTCCTGGTGAGCTCCGGATTGGCCTCCTCACTTTCGATTTCCTCCGCCACCCTCTCCATCAACTCCTCGTAGGAGACGGGGGCCTTTCTCTTCAAAGCCATCTTGAAGAAACTCTCCTTCAGCCTGACCGTGAAGGAGATTTAGAGAGCAAACCCAGGCATCTCCTGGGTGAGAAGCACCTCCTCCTGGAACCGATCCGCATAGCGAGCCAATGACTCCTTGGGCTCCTGCTTCACCTTGAAGAGGGACTCGGCGTCCTTCTTCCTCTTCTTCGAAGCTGAAAACCGCAACAAGAAGCTTCTACGCAAGTCCTCAAATGCGTAGATTGACCCGACAGGGAGTTGGTGGAACCAATCCCTGGCCTTCTCTTTTAGGGTGACGACGAAGAGCCGACACTTAAAGGCGTCCGACATCGTTCTGATAGTAACCGAATCCTCGAACGACTGCAGGTGCTGGACTGGGTCGTCCCTGCCATGGTAGTAGACCCTGTCCCATTCCCTGAACCCTTCCGGGACGGGTGCGGAAAGCACCAGCTAGCAGAAGGGGCTTCCTCCACCTGCTATCCTTTCCTGCTCCACTCGCCCCCGAGCACCCTCGCCAGGCTTGAACTCACTGGGCCATGCTCGCGAGAGCCACACTCGCTGGAGCCGCTCCTACGGGCGCCGCGCCTACCAGGATCGCGCTCGCCTGCTCCACACCTGCCTGCGCTGCACTTACCTGCGTCGCACACACCTGCGTCGCGCTCGCCTGCGCCGCACTTGCCTGCCCCGTGCTCGCTGGCACCGAACTCTCCGGACTGGCAAACAGCACTCGCCCCTCCAGGTCCTGCACTGACCCCCCCCCCTCCCCCGGCCTCCTCCTTTCTAGCCCTTCCTCCCGGGGCATCCTCTCCAACCGCTGCTGGAGGATAGAACACCTAGGCCACCGGGGCCGCGAATTCGCTTCGCAACGCTGCGACTGCGAACCCGAGGGTGTCGAGGACTTCCCTCCTGAAGTTCGAGAACATCCTCGGTGTCACCACCGGGGGTGACCCACAAAACTCCTCACCCTGCTATTCGTCTCCCGCCATGGCCCTTCCTAGGAACTTTCTTGGACTAGCCACACTCCACGCTCACCGCACCAAAATGTTGAAACCGATTTCTCGGTCTCTTGTGGATGGAAGATTGAGCTCGTCGAGCTGAGAAACAATTTCATCGAACTGAAGCGTGACGTTCGTCGAACGCAGAACGGATTTCGTCGAACACAGATTGAAGTTCGTCGAACACTGAAACTTGGAAAGAATCCGGCTTGCCCAGAAGACCAATATAAGCAGGCCGCGAGGATCTGGCTCGCCCGCTTTCTCGCGACCGGTTGGCGAGTGCCCGGATCGCCCGCCTTCCTTGTTACTTCCTTCGCCTGTTGAACGCAGAACGAATTTTGTCGAACGCGGAGCTGAGTTCGTCGATCTCAAACTGAAGCTTGACGTTCGTCGAACGCAGAACGGATTTCGTCGAAAGCATATTGAAGTTCGTCGAAAACCGAAACTTGGAAAGAATCCGGCTTGCCCAGAAGACCACTGTAAGCGGGCCGCGAGGATCTGGCTTGCCCGCTTTCTCGCGAATGGTTGGCGAGTGCCCTGCTCGCCCGCCTTCCTGCGAGCGACCTTTGAGACTCTGGCCCGCCTTCCTTGTTACTTCTTTCGCCTGTTGACTTCTCCATTTATGCCCATCTCCTGGCGAATATCGGGGTTGTACATATGGGTCTTATTCTATTTTTTGATTTTTTGCTTTTTTTTTAGTTTTTTTTTCATTATTTTTTTTTTTGGATTTTGATTTTGTTATAAAAAGCACAAAAGGAAACAAAAGAAATAAATAAATATATATATACTACTTATAAGGAAATATGGATGCTTTTAAATTCCATGCATTTAAAAGCCACAAAATAAATCATGTCTGTTCAATGTGAAGATTTAATCATAATTCCGGACTGCGAATATCAATTCAACCAAATCATTTTCCCCCTCTCACACTAAAATCCCGAGCCCTCTAAAATCAAAGAAAGAAAGGAGAGAGGGGGAGAGAGTTTGGCAGAGAGGGTGAGAGAGAGAGAGAGTGGGAGAGAAAGAGGGGGAGAGAGAGGAAGAGAGTGAGAGAGAAAAATAAATATTTTATGTATATTCGTATATTTTTTTACAAAATAAATGTTGTAATATTGATGTATATTTTTTACGGTCATTTTGAGTACTCATATGTACATGTTGTGGGTGCAGTCCGCAGACGCATCGATTACTGGCGAAGCCCGTGCGAAGGCGGGCAAATTCTGCCTGGATGCGGCCGAAGGCCGCCCGACAGCATCGCGCCGGGGGCGGGCGATGCCCGCCGTCGCCTGCCGGTACTATCGCGCTTGGGCGTAGGGGCGGAGCCCCGTGTCGGGCACTCTTGTATATATATATATGTATATATATATATATATATGTATATATATGTATATATATGTATATATATGTATATATATGTATATATATGTATATATATGTATATATATATGTATATATATATGTATATATATGTATATGTATATATATATGTATATTATATATATATGTTTATAATTTTTTTGGTTTTTTCTAAGTAAATTTTTTCATCATTTTTTTTTGGAATTTTTGAATTTTTTTTTTTTGGATTTTGTTATATCAATTTTTTTGTTGGTTTTTTCAAATATGCATATTTACATACTTATTAATACTTAAGAAAAAAACTTAAGATAAAAATACAAACGGAAAAAAGAAAAAGAAAAATATATATAAGTTTATAATTTTTTTTGTTTTTTCTAAGAAAATTTTTTCATCATTTTTTTGGGAATTTTTTAAATATTATATTTTTTGGATTTTGTTATATCAAATTTTTTGTTGGATTTTTCAAATATGCATATTTACATACTTATTAATACTTAAGAAAATAAAAAGCAAACTTAAGATAAAAAATACAAAAGGAAACAAAAGAAAAATATATATAAGTTTATAAGTTTTTTGGTTTTTTCTAAGTAAATGTTTTGATCATTTTTTTTGGAATTTTTGAAATATTATATTTTTTGTGGATTTTCATATATCAAAATTTTTTTGTTTGTTTTTAAAATAGGCATATTTATATACATATTAATACTTAAGAAAATAAAAAACAAACTTAAGATAAAAAAAACTAAAACATCTATTTTTTGGTTTTTCTATTTTTTTTTTCCTAAAATAAAAGAGTGGGAGAAAAATTACAAAAGGGGGGAAAGACACCCAGACTTAAAAGTTAATATTGTCCCCAATGTTGAAATTACGGATGAGTATGGGGAGGGAAAATGAGGAAAAATAAGATAAGAACAAAAAAGAAAAAAGGTAGGGGGAGGTAAAGGGCACGTCCCTAATTTTTTTTTCTTTTAACTTAAAAGTTACAAAACATAATTTCAAAATATATAAAAAACTATACAAAAAGCAAAACAAAGAGAGAGGTGCCTATTTTTTCATTTTGATGTTTTATATTTTTTGAAATTTATTTTGTTTTCTTAATAAATAAAACCTAAATCTATATACATAGAAAACTAAAAAACCTAAAGGGAAAATAAGTAAAACCACCTATACAAAACAAAAATAAACAAATACAAAATAAGAAAAACATAAGAATTAAAAACTATTTTGTCATTTTTATGAGTTTTGTAAAAAAAAATTATTTTTGTTTTCTTTTATCTTAAGAAAAGAAATAACACACTTTATTTATATATACATGTTGTGGGTCGCTTAGTGCTCTTGGTAGACCGGTTTACTTGAACCACCTTAGCTCGGGAGCGAACCAAGCGCGCAAACAGTTAATTTTAGATTCGTTGATTACACTGGGACTTTTTAGCGTGGAAAATCCGGAAAGGATAAAAAACCACGTGGACGGAACTGTGCCGACCAAACTTCCACTATCTTCTGGGGGGTTGAAATTAGAGACTTAGAAGCTCGAGCGCGACAGGCCGCTGCTCGTTACAATAATAGAGAGAGAGAGAGAGAGAGAGAGAATTCCGAAGGTGACAGACCACCTCCAGAAAAACTAAGTCCTTTCTCCTTCTGAGAAAGGTGGAGAATAAAAGTGAGAACGCCCTCGAGAACAAAAGTGAGCGCGCTGAGTCGCCTTTCGGGAAGAAGGAAATCTTCAAGTCCGAAGGAGAATTCTGCGAAAGTCTGCAAGAAGCTCTCCCGGGTCCAGAAGGCAAGGTCCCTTGAAATGAAGCCCTGAGGCTCCTTTTATAGCTTTGGCCGGTGGTAGCCCGGCAATTTCCCCGTTGTAACCACCTTAACCACCTGACGGACGAATCATATTTTCCGGTTCAGAGCACACGGATAGCCATTTTTCGTAATTGACCATCTTGCCCCTCGGGTAGTTCGGGCAGTTTTGTTGGAGGCAAAAAAGGCGACAAGCTGTTCCTGAAATCTGAGAAACTGGAAAGACAAAAAGTGAGCATGCTAGAAAGACAAAATGTGAGAAGTCAGAAAAGACAAAAAGTGAGCAAGTCAGAAAGACAAAAAGTGAGTGTGCCCAAAATGTGAAAGTGCTCTGAGCGCGCTCAGAAGTGTTCTGAGCGCGTAACGAACGGAGAAGCAATCTGAGCAACTAGGGAGGCGTTCTGCGAATGCTCAGAAGCATTCCGAGCGCGCATGAGCGCGAAAGTGCTCTGAGCGCGCAACGAACACGAGAGCACTCTAAGCGAACGGAGAGGCGTTCTGAGCGCGCAACGAGCGCGGGAGCGCTCTGAGCGTGCAACGAACACGAGAGCATTCTGAGCGAACGGAGAGGCGTTCTGAGCGCGCAACGAGCGCGGGAGCGCTCTGAGCGTGCAACGAACACGAGAGCGCTCTGAGCGAACGGAGAGGCGTTCTGAGCGCGCAATGAGCGCGGGAGCGCTCTGAGCGTGCAACGAACACGAGAGCATTCTGAGCGAACGGAGAGGCGTTCTGAGCGCGCAACGAGCGCGGGAGCGCTCTGAGCGCACAACAAACACGAGAGCGTTCTGAGGGTGCTGGGAGAGGCGCGCTTGTGAGCGCGAATGGAGGAGGCGTGCTGGTGAGCGCGCAAGGAGGACGTGCGCTTGTGAGCGCGCAAGGAGGACGCGCGCTTCTGAGCGGTCAAGGAGGAGGCGCGCTTGTGAGCGCGCAAGGAGGACGCGCGCTTGTGAGCGCGCAAGGAGGAGGCGCGCTTGTGAGCGCGCAAGGATGTGGCGCGCTTGTGAGCGCGCAAGGAGGAGGCGCGCTTGTGAGCGTGCAAGGAATAAGGAGGAGAGAGAAAATTCGTAGGAGGATTTTCTCGGCCGGAGAGAGAGAAAGTCTCAAAAGGGGGGAGAGATGGAGGAGGAGAAGATGGAAAAAAGAGAAGCCTTGGGGTTCTATTTATAGTTTTTGAGGGTGAGACTTTCGTAATTAAATGGGTGGTTATGGTGGTTATGGTGGTTATGCGGCTACCCGCACACCATAACCAATTTATGTGTTATACGCACACTTATCATGAATATAGCTACGCGCACACCAGTTTGTATAGTTTTGCGGTGATATGTATTCATATGACGGATATGGTTATGCGCACACCATAACCATATTATTTGCTATACGCAGACCGTATTGAAGGATTTTACTACTTGCACCCCCATGTTGGAGGATTTTACTATTTGCACCCCATGATGTGGGATTTTACTATTTACACCCACATGTTGGAGGATTTTACTATTTACACCCACATGTTGGAGGATTTTGCTATTTGCACTTCATGATGTGGGATTTTACTATTTAAACCCACATGTTGGAGGATTTTACTATTTTCACCTCATGATGAGGGATTTTACTATTTGCACCCCATGATGAGGGATTTTACTATTTGCACCCCATGATGTGGGATTTTACTATTTACACCCACATGTTGGAGGATTTTACTATTTGCACCTCATGATGAGGGATTTTACTATTTGCACCCCATGATGAGGGATTTTACTATTTGCACCTCATGATGAGGGACTTTACTATTTGCACCCCATGATGAGGGATTTTACTATTTGCACCCCATGATGAGGGACTTTACTATTTGCACCCCATGATGGGAGACTTTACTATTTGCACCCCATGATGGGAGATTTTACGGGGATAGTGGGGTTTATCTTGGTCAACCTCATTTCCTCCACCAAATGAGGCGAGCGATGTTCATTAGCGCACTGCCCGAATGCACTGCCTGAACATTTTGTGAGACCACATCACGTATCATCTTTACGAGTGCACATCATAAGTCCCCCAAACCTTCGGAGTCCGAATTACTGTGCGGAGGAGTTCGGAGGTTTTGATTTTTTTCTGCGGCGGCTTCGATCATTGCTATCTTCGTGGCGCCTTGGGTAGGAATTGTTGTTGTAGGATGAGTGTGCGGTTGCTTTTGCTTTCTTGTTCTGTTTAGGTGTCACTTGCTCTGCGCTGCGTTGCGATAGCACTCTCGTGGCCCCGCTGCCCTGGTTGTTGTCGAAGTGTCGATTGAGGAGAGGTGCTTCAAGATGGCCGGCGAAGGATGTTCGTACTTTGGGATTGTTGCTGGATTGCTATTTAGCGTTGATACCTGAACATCTTGATGGCCTTTTACAAAATACCGGACGAGCCTGCGCGAGTCTTAGTAGAATATTAGTTTGCGCGAGTCTGAGCTCGCGACTTTTTACATAATAGAAAAAAGAATTAGTTTGCGCGAGTCTGAGCTCGCAGCTTTTATAATATAGCAAATTAGTTTGCGCGAGTCAGAGCTCGCGGCTTTAATAATATAGAAAATTAGTTTGCGCGAGTCTGAGCTCGCAGGTTTTACATAATACAGGTTTGGCCGGTGAATAGCGTGTGTATTCAAACCGGGGGCGAACGTAAGTGGGGCAGGACCCTACGACGCCGGGACTCAACGGCGGAGGAGAAGGCCAAACCTTCAATCGACGGCGGTGCAAAGTCCCCGGGGCAGGGCCCCAAAGTGGCTAGTGAATAGCGGGCGTATTCAAACCGGGGGGGAACGTAAGGGGGGCAGGCCCCTACGACGCCGGGACTGGACGGCGGAGGAGAAGGGCGAACCTTCAATCGACGGTGGTGCAAAGTCCCTAGGGCAGGGCCCCAAAGTGGCCGGTGAATAGCGGGTGTATTCAAACCGGGGGCGAACGTAAGGGGGGCAGGCCCCTAAGAAGCCGGGACTCGACCGCGGAGGAGAAGGGCAAACCTTCAATCGACGGCGGTGCAAAGTCCCCGGGGCAGGGCCCCAATGTGGCCAGTGAATTGCGGGTGTATTCAAACCGGGGGCGAACGTAAGGGGGGCAGGCCTCTACGACGCCGGGACTCGACGGCGGAGGAGAAGGGCAAACCTTCAATCGACGGCGGTGCAAAGTCCCCGGGGCAGGGCCCCAAAGTGGGTTCATGTAGTATAATAGTTTAGGACAGGTAAAATATAATTAGAAAATGTACATTGATACATGCGCAAGTGCAATCTTGCGACTTCTGAGCCAATAAGTTTCTGATATAAGTTTGACGAGAGAGAAGGTAACATCGAGCTCCCTTTGCGCTGCGCTTGCTTGAGCTCTTTCGGTCGTTCAGCATGGTGGGCGGCGGTGACCGGGCGATCGACCCTCGGTGGCATCTTTCTGTGCTTCTTCGCGGAAAGCCTCAAGGTGTCCTGACTGGACAAGGCGTTCAATTTCTTCTTTCAACCTGGCACAGTGCTCCGTACGGTGTCCTCAGCCTTTGTGGAAATTGCAAAACTGGGATTGATCTCCGCTGTGCTGGGAGAGCGCTCTGGGCCAGTTGATGATTTTGTTGTTGTAGATGACGGACAGTATATGCTCGCGGGGGGCATTTAACGGGGTGTAGATCTGGGAGCTTTGATTTGCTAGCCCTCGGGAGCGGTCTGCTCGGCTCTGAATGGGCGGTACGGCCTTCTCGAACTATTGTTGCTGTCCCTTTCTCTTGCGACACGTATCTCCAAGTTGTAGTGGGTTTGCCGGTGCTGGAAGATTAGCTTTTTTGTCAATGTAAGGGTTGCGCGGCACTCTCGCACGCCTTGCTTCTCAGGGTTTGGTTTTGGTGACAGGTCGTAGTTGATCCAAGGGAGCTCGGCTGCGCCCGTGTCGAAACTACGAATTGCATCCCTGAGGATTCTCCCTTTGTTGGTCATGCGTCCAGACATGGAAACATCGTGGTCCAGGACTTCGAGTAGGAGGCTCCCAAATATTGCGTCGTAGGGGGAGTCTGCCTTTGCGATGACGAACTGAACGTCGTACTGGACTTATTCCGAATGCATCCCTACTTGGATGGGGAGGGTGACGACTCCTATGGTGGGTACCATAGTTCCGTCTGGGAGCTTTCCGTCGCTGGCCCTGAGCTTAAGGTTCCCGCTTAGGAGTTTGAGCCGCACCACGGCTGCCACGAACAGGATATTGAACGAGATGTGATGGGTTATCAACACCCTTCTTAGCTCGCGGGCTAGATTGCCTATGCTTGCTTCTGAGGCAAAGTCCGACCATCCACGGGGACGCTCATGGGGAAAGCTTGTGTAGATCTTCTCGTGCTGCTTGTCCGCTCCGCTTCCCCTAGGTGGGACGACTCGTCCGTCTCAGGCTCTTTTTCCCAGATCCTTGGCGTGCGCGCTTCATGCCATTCAACGAACAGTTGGGACAACTCGGTGAAGTTGTGAATCACTCTGTTTGGCAGGGATTGATACCAGTGGAGGGCGTCTCCGCGCAGTGTCTTGGTGAAGATTTTGCAGCTGATTTGGTCGGGAAGTCCGAACGTCCGCACTGTTATCAAGAAGTGATTAACGTGCATGTACGGGTCTTCTGCTCCTTGCAACTCCTTGAAGTGCGGGAGCTTTAGCCATGATGAAACTGGGTATGCCAAAATTGATTTTGACAGGGGGGATCTCCTTTGCTGGTGCGTGATATCGTTCGGATCCTGCCCCGCTATGAGAGGAGCCGCCTTGCTAGTTGATCCAATCCACTGGGGCTGGATTGGTGCAGCGACGAGCGCCCTTTTCACCGGGACTTCAGGGATTGAGGAACTGCATGCGTCGGATAGTTCGGGGGAGGTGTCCACTCTTGCTGGTTCCGTGAACTCTGGCGAAGCGGGCGCTACATTCGGAAATCCTTTGCTCGGTATTTGGGAATCCATTTCCCACAGACGGCGCCAAATTGTTGCGGGTCGCTTAGGGCTCTTGGTAGACCGGTTTACTTGAACCACCTTAGCTCGGGAGCGAACCAAGCGCGCAAACAGTTAATTTTTGATTCGTTGATTACACTGGGACTTCTTAGCGTGGAAAATCCGGAAAGGGTAAAAAACCACGTAGCCGGAACTGTGCCAACCAAACTTCCACTATCTTCTGGGGGGTTACAATTAGAGACTTAGAAGCTCGAGCGTGACAGGCCGCTGCTCGTTACAATAATAGAGAGAGAGAGAGAGAGAGAGAGAGAGAGAGAGAGAGAGAGAGAGAGAATTCTGAAAGTGACAGACCACCTCCAGAAAAACTAAGTCCTTTCTCCTTCTAAGAAAGGTGGAGAATAAAAGAGAGAACGCCCTGGAGAACAAAAGTGACCTCGCTGAGTCGCCTTTCGGGAAGAAGGAAATCTTCAAGTCCGAAGGATAATTCAGCGAAAGTCTGCAAGAAGCTCTCCTGGGTCCAGAAGGCAAGGTCCCTTGAAATGAAGCCCTGAGGCTCCTTTTATAGCTTTGGCCGGGGGTAGCCCGATAATTTCGTCGTTGTAACCACCGTAACCACCTGACGGACGAATCATATTTTCCGGTTCAGAGCACACGGATCGCCATTTTTCATAATTGACCATCTTGCCCCTCGGGCAGTTCGGGCAGTTTTGTTGGAGGCGAAAAAGGCGACAAGCTGTTCTTGAAATCTGAGAAACTGGAAAGACAAAAAGTGAGCATGCTAGAAAGACAAAATGTGAGAAGTCAGAAAAGACAAAAAGTGAGCATGTCAGAAAGACAAAAAGTGAGCGTGCCCGAAATGTGAAAGTGCTCTGAGCACGCTCAGAAGTGTTCTGAGCGCGTAACGAACGGAGAAGCAATCTGAGCAACTAGGGAGGCGTTCTGCGAATGCTCAGAAGCATTCCGAGCGCGCATGAGTGCGAAAGTGCTCTGAGCACGCAACAAACACGAGAGCGCTCTGAGCGAACGGAGAGGCGTTCTGAGCGCGCAACGAGTGCGGGAGCACTCTGAGCGTGCAACGAACACGAGAGCATTCTGAGCGAACGGAGAGGCGTTCTGAGCGCGCAATGAGCGCGGGAGCGCTCTGAGCGCGCAACGAACACGAGAGCGCTCTGAGCGAACGGAGAGGCGTTCTGAGCGCGCAATGAGCGCGGGAGCGCTCTGAGCGTGCAACAAACACGAGAGCATTCTGAGCGAACGGAGAGGCGTTCTGAGCGCGCAACGAGCGCGGGAGCGCTCTTAGCGCGCAATGAACACAAAAGCGTTCTGAGGGTGCTGGGAGAGGCGCGCTTGTGAGCGCGCAAGGAGGAGGCAAGCTGGTGAGCACGCAAGGAGGATGCGCGCTTGTGAGCGCGCAAGGAGGACGCGCGCTTGTGAGCGCGCAAGGAGGACGCGCGCTTGTGAGCGCGCAAGGAGGACGCGCGCTTGTGAGCGCGCAAGGAGGATGCGTGCTTGTGAGCGCGCAAGGAGGAGGTGAGCTTGTGAGCGCGCAAGGAGGAGGCGCGTTTGTGAGCGCGCAAGGAGGTGGCGCGCTTGTGAGCGCTGATGAGTCTCCATTATATACATGTTTTAGGACACATTTAGGCTTATTATCATGCATAGGTACTGCATATTAGGTGGATTATCGCTCGTATTAGATTAGTAGTTCATTTGCGTAGATAGTACCTTTCAAATCCTTTTTCTGTGTGTTATCTTGGATGCTCCCCTTTTATTCTTTTTGGTGCATATTTTATGTCGCTGGGGAGCTTTGTTTCTATGCCCCAGCGAGTATGTTTGAGTTTTCATGCAGGTTCATGGGTCGTGCGACGTTCGGAGTTTGTTTAGGAGCAGTTTATGCCTGAAATGCCACTGATCGTGTGTTTCCTTCACGCACGATCAGTTGATCGTGCGCCTCTGGTCGTGCGTGTTCATCTGCTGCCCAAAAACAGCTTCGGAGTTTGGTCGTGCGTTTGCTACGCACGATCGTGCGCACGGTTGTGCGATTTATTATTTTCTGTAGTTTTGCCTTGCAGGTTTTCGGCTACAGCGCGCACGACCACTAGCGGCCAAGTGCGCATGACCCCTGGTCGTGCGCCACTGGTCGTGCGCACTGTTTATTCCAGCGCTTATTTAAAGACCTGTTCCGCAATTTTTAGGTTATTCGGACAGTTTCGGCGCGAATTCTTCCGCAATCCTCCGCTGTTTTCCTCCTCCAAGCTCCATCCATCCATCCCCTTCCTTGGGAAAGCTTCATCCATCGATCCTAAGCTCCATCAAGGGTCCGGCAAGCATTCCCCTCCATCTACAGCAAGCATTTCAAGGTGTGGCATCTCCATTGAACTAGGTGGAAGAGACCCAGCTCTGAGAAGAAGAAGGATGATGTTTAGAGGTAGTGACAACCTCTGAACTCCGGAAGCAACCAAGGACTGAGCTCGGAGGAGGCGTGACGACCCCCCATTCCGACCAAGATCTACGGCGAGACTTCTCATCTCGTGGTTTCCTCTACCCTCTTTCTCTCTTTGGAAATGTACTTTTAATTGTTGTAATGAACTTGACTAATCTCTATTTGTCTATGAATAGAAGCTTTTTCTTGTTTCATTATTTATTTGATGCTTTGTTGTGATGCGCTCCGCCTCCACTCCACTCCACTTCCACACACACGTTCTAGCCAGCTCAGTATAGCAAAAGCTAGAGGTGAGAGTGAAGAGGTGCTTTCGACCCTCATCAAAACCCTGCACTGTAGCCATTTCACCCACATACCGAAGCACGGCATCGCGGCCGCAGCACTCACCCCCACTTTGCGAAGAGGTGTGTGTGACCCTCAATCGTCACAGTTACTTTCCGTCCACACGCCTTCCGAAGCACGGCATCGCGGCCGTTGCATCCATCCCGCCTTGCGAAGCGGAGTTTTGACCCGCATCTCTTATTTCTGCAATTGTCTAGATCACCCATCACAAAGCCCTTGTTTTTTTACTTTCTTTCACTCGTCATAACAATCGCCTCACTCTATTTTCTTATCACCACATCCTGCATTCCTTGAGAGATCGATACTTGGGGATAACTTCCTATTTTTATTACTTGAGCGACCGGTGCACTGCCGTCGTATCGCATTTCGTGCCTGCTAATTAGCAGTGCCGAAATAGCGCATCAAGTTTTTGGCACCGTTACCGTGGAATGCAGGCGTGATGAGATGTTGTTTGTGAGTCGATTATTTTCGAGTGAGTCTTTTATTCTTTTTAATTTATTCCTTTTCATGCTATTTTCTTCTTCTATATCATGTGGGCGCATTTGAATATCCGATGTCGTTGGTGTGGGGACACATCCCACGCTAGTGATAGGTGTCCCAAGGAGTATGGTGTTGTTCAGAAACCGTACGGAGCCCATAAGTCTTTTGGCTACTCTACTGCACCTTCGTTATCGCACCTTTACATGGCTGCCGCACCTTTTGTGCTGGCAAAGCCGGCAAAGCAGTGCCTATTTTGCAAAAGTAGAGAGCACGCCTTGAAGGACTGTGCTGCTTATCTTCGCAAATTGGTGGATGATGATGAGCTGGATATCTGTATCGTCCCATCTTCAAATTCTGCGAGCACAGCTTCTTCCTCTGATTACGTGTCACTTCCACCTTCACCTTTTGAAGGCTTTGGAATAGACACGTACGTCAGTGTCCATCATGACTCCGTTTCTGATGCGACACCTCATACTTCTTCGGTTCATGTACCACTTTGCGTGGATTTGTGCCCTTGCGTGTAGAGTGAGCCCAAACACTTACGAAGCATGTCCTCTCCCGCCACGCACAAAATTACATCTGTTGCTGATGTTTTTATTGAGGTCACTTTGCAGGATGTTGCGGACCTGCGCAATGTGGTGCCCACTCTCATGGAGGAGGACAGCCTTGATTGTGCTGAAGTAACCGCTTCGGTCCAGTGCGAGGAAGTCCAAGTTATAGAGGAGGCCATTGCGTGCGCTGTGGAGTCTAGCGAAATCTTCGATGATATCATCAGCTTGTCATTGTCGCACCCCATGGGGGATGAAGCCGGGATTGTCCCCTCAGATGAGATTTCTTTTAGTTTTTCTTCCAATTTATTTCCTGACCCCCTTTCTTTATGTACAAGGATGCAGGATGCCCCTCCTCCGGTTGATCAGACCTTATGCATAGAAGAGCTGAAAGCCTGGCGGGATGAGGTAGATATAGTGAAGGAACATCTTGTTTCCTCATCTTCGTTGGTGCTTCCCCTTGAGGATTGGTTACAAGGGGGCAAGCGGTTTTTCTTTGAAGATATAATACTGGAGGAGAAGAAGAGAGCGAAAAAGGAGGAGATTGGGGTTGGAGGCTGAGCATCTTACTTATTTTCCACCCCTACTACCAGGTCCCCGGACCTTTTTCTTTCATCAGCTGTTACTACTTCAAATCAGCTTATAGCTGATTTGTTTTGAGCTTGTAATAATAATTAGGATTTATTGACCTTTGCTCATTCCTAGACTTTTTAAACTGCTTTAATATAGGTATTTGGTCCACCTTTAAGGACGTTAAACAAACGGGCTTCTTGGGAGACAACCCATGGGAACCACCCGGTTCCGTTTGCTTGATTTAATCTCTATCATGTTTTGTTTGTTTTTGCTTTTGTTTTTAGCTATGCAGGTGTGAACCTGATTGGATGAAGAGGAGGATATCATTGAAGAAGGATTATACCGCTCTTCTGGCATGCTCTTAGGAGCATAGGTACTCCTAACCCTGCTCTTAGTTTACTTCAAAAGATTATATTTTGTTGTGTTTCAATGCAAGTCTGGGGGGAGCGATCCTGTGCTTACGCTACACGCACATACATACTAGAATGATGTGTTAGGAAATTTATATTTATTGTCTCATTGCATAACGCACACCACATGCGTTTTATTTTTACCCGTGTGCAATTATCGTGTAAATGCTTGATGAATATGTTTAGAAGTTTGATTGTTAGTTTAGGATTGTGTGGCTGAACAGGATGTGACCCGTGCGGTGCTACTAGTAGAGCGCTCACGCAGCTTAAAAATTCACGTAGAATAGATTTAATTACAAAGTTATAGTTTTATTTACTTCATTTGTGTAATTACTTAATACTCTACTCAAACGGTGAATTTGGTGAATCTAGCGGTAGCCCTTGGTCGAGTGTAGAAGAGCTGTTAGCCTCATGTTGTTTGAGTTGGAAGGAGAGGAGACCTCGCTCGGTGGTTAAGAACTTGCCCCAAGCTATTTTCAAAACGAGTGCGTTGAATGATCTTGTTGGGAGCGTGACGTAGGCCATCATTTTGTCCGGTTGAGCTTTGATTTCCCAACCTAACGTCATCCTTTGCTAGCCCCATTGAACCTTACCCTTCCTATTTGTTAAACTCCACTAATCGTTCACCAAGGCCCCATATCCTAACCTAAAACGCACTAGAGTCAAGCTTTGAAACCTATACATATTGATGATGATTGTGCGAAGCGGAGAACAAATATGTGGTTGTGTGTGGTGTGTGTGCGCAGAAAAAAGATGATGAGATTGAAAAAAGAAAAAAAAATTTGATTGATCCTAAATTATGTCTCTATGGATCTAAAAAAGGAGTAAAAGATCTCTAAAAAGAATCGAACCACAAGTGTGGTAGTCTCGCGCACATCATAGTGCTTAAATGAAGTCTAGGGGAGTGTGCTTCAAGGTGAAGATGTTAAGGTTGAGTTTTGTTTATTTTCTAGAGGTTGAGTGCGTTTAGCCTACGTTCTTCTACTTCATTACCGTACCTTAACCCAAGCCCAAGTCTAACCTAAAAGTCCTACTGATTCTTGATGAGATCGTCTCATGCAGTGGAGAAGGTGTGAAAGGGCAAGCATATGACCATCGACCTTGATGGATTTCTTGGAGAGCTCTTTCTTGAGATCCAATTTGAACAACGCTCACCTCAGCAGCTCACGCTATTTTCCCTAGGGCATGACTGTACGATTCAACAATAATTCACCTTAGAGTAGTGGTATTTTGTATTTTACACTTGTAGAAGTTCTTAAAATATAGTCTTTGTGTTAAAATCTTTTCTACTTTATTTTCACGCTCGTTAGTCTTTACTTCCCATCGTGTTTCGCCTGCACAGTTGCTTCCTTAACGTTCATTTTTCTACCATAGGATCGAGTGTTTGCCCGAGACGTGCAAACGAGTAAGTCTGGGGGTGTGATGAGTCTCCATTATATACATGTTTTAGGACTCATTTAGGCTTATTATCATGTATAGTGATAAGAAAATAAACGACGTAGGAGGCAAGCGCGCCTATCGCGTGTAGTATATATGATAAAAATCATATCAAGGTCGTATTTAGTCCTGGGTCCCGTCGAGTATTGTTACTTCGAGCTACGGCTATTGTTTTATCGGATATTAAAAAGATGATAAGTGCATTAATTTGAAAACAAAAATGATAACAATCGCGGGCTTGGTGTGCGTTTAGCAAAAACCAAGAAAAGCGATAGAAAAGACAGAAAAGGCTAAATTATGAAAGCTGTAAATATGCAGAAATTCTAAGTTATGAAAGCATTAAATAAAGCATGAAAAAACTACCTATGAGAACTTTAAAGAAAGCATGAAAAGCTAATTATGAAAGCCATAAAATCTAATTATCAAAGCATTAAAATTAATTATGAAAGCAAAAAAATTCTAATCTCATACACACACACTCTACTTAAATTAAAAAAGAGAAAATAAGACATGAAAAAGATTACTAAAAAAAAGAAAAAGAAAACAAAAGAAAAAAAGAACAACATGAAGAACACTAGAAGAACAAGATGAAGAACTTGATGAACAATAAAAAACACTTATCTATTTTATTAAGCCAAAAATTAACATTACGAAAGCTTTTAAAATTATGCTCATACACACACACACACTTACAAAAGTTAAGAAAAGAAAATAACCATAAAAACATGAAAAGAAAAAAAGAGGAAGAACATAAAGAACTTGAAAAAGAAGAACAAGATGAACAATAACAAAAACACTTATCTATTTTATTAAGCCAAAAATTTTTACATAACAAAGAGATGACAATGGATAACAAAGAGAGGAAAAAACCAAAAGTGGAACACAAACCCCCTACAAGGTTTGGAATTTGTGAACCTTTTTTACAAGGGAGAGGGCCTCTTATTTATAGCCAAGAGGTGGGGGTGCATTTAGCAAAAAAGAAAAGAGCTGGAGGCTTCTAGAAGGAGAAGAGGTTGCAAAATTGGACTTGAGAGCTTGCTGGAATTGGAGAGCTGGAGGAGCAGCTGGCTGGCGGTGAGCTACAGGGGCAGGCGCGGGCAGCAGGCGGATGGGCTGGCTGTTTGCTGGCTGGAGTGACAGCTGGCGGCGGGCAGGCGCGGGCAGCAGGCAGCAGCTTTAATCCAGCAAAATGTGGCTGGCTGGATTCGAACCCTCCACCTCAAGGAGGCTAGCCAAAGCCTTCTCCACTTGGCCAAGCGGATCCATCTGCAATATATAGGGGTATATTAATTATATTATATTACCGTCATAATTAATTAAAAGCAAAAAAGGGGGGAGAAAGCGCAGCTATAGATTTAATCCAAATAAATCTGCCAGCGCCAGGATTCGAACTCGGGCCAGCAGCGCTGCAAGCCAAGAACAGAACCAGTGAGCCAAGCGGTTCCTTCAACATATATAGAGCAATAATTATACTTATTATAATTACACAGATATTTTTATTTTTTAATTTAATTTTCATTTAATTTACAAAATTATTTATATGATTATATTTAATATATATTCTATTATTATTTATTATATATGTTTATTTATATATTATATACTATTATTATTTTACTTTTATTATATATATATATCAATATATTTAATAATATATATTTTATTTTATATACTATTATTTTTATTTATATATTGTTATTATTTATTATATATATTTACTATATATACACTTATTATTATTACATATATACATATATACTATTTATTATTACATATATACATAAATATATATGTATTAAAAATATATCAATATTTATTTATACTTATAATATTTACATATATTTACAAACAAGATAAAACAAGCTATTATTTCAATAATTTACATATTGCATGTACAAAAATACCCAAATTAGGCTAGAAATTATATTAAAAATATACAATATTTTCTATTCATCATATAGGTACTACATATTAGGTGGATTATCGCTCATATTAGATTAGTAGTTCATTTGCGTAGATAGTACCTTCCAAAGCCTTATTCTGTGTTATCTTGGATGCTCCCCTTTTATTCTTTTTTGTGCCTATTTTATGTCGCTGGGGAGCTTTGTTTCTATGCCCCAACGGGTATGTTTGAGTTTTCATGCAGGTTCATGGGTCGTGCGACGTTCGGAGTTTGTTTAGGAGCAGTTTATGCCGGAAATGCCACTGATCGTGCGTTTCCTTCACGCACGATCAGTTGATCGGTCGCCTCTGGTCGTGCGCGTTCATCTGCTGCCCAAAAACAGCTTCGGAGTTTGGTCGTGCGTTTGCTATGCACGATCGTGCGCACGGTCGTGCGATTTATTATTTTCTGTAGTTTTGCCTTGCAGGTTTCCGGCTACAGCGCGCACGACCACTAGCGGCCCAGTGCGCACGACCCCTGGTCGTGCGCCACTGGTCGTGCGCACTGTTTATTCTAGCGCTTATTTAAAGACCTGTTCCGCGATTTTTAGGTTATTCGGATAGTTTCGACGCGAATTCTTCCGCAAGCCTCCGCCGTTTTCCTCCTCCAAGCTCCATCCATCCCCTTCCTTGGGAAAGCTTCATCCATCGATCCTAAGCTCCATCAAGGGTCCGGCAAGCATTCCCCGCCATCTACAGTAAGCATTTCAAGGTGTGGCATCTTCATTGAGCTAGGTGGAAGAGACCCAGCTCTGAGGAGAAGACGGGTGATGTTTAGAGGTAGTGAAAACCTCTGAACTCCGGAAGCAACCAAGGACTGAGCTCGGAGGAGGCGTGACGACCCCCCATTCCGACCAAGATCTACAGCGAGACTTCTCATCTCGTGGTTTCCTCTACCCTCTTTCTCTCTTTGGAAATGTACTTTTAATTGTTGTAATGAACTTGACTAATCTCTATTTGTCTATGAATAGAAGCTTTTTCTTGTTTCATTATTTATTTGATGCTTTGTTGTGATGCGCTCCGCCTCCACTCCACTCCACTTCCACACACACGTTCTAGCCAGCTCACTCTAGCAAAAGCTAGAGGTGAGAGTGAAGAGGTGCTTTCGACCCTCATCAAAACCTCGCACTGTAGCCATTTCACCAACATACCGAAGCACGGCATCGCGGCCGCTGCACTCACCCCCACTTTGTGAAGAGGTGTGTGCGACCCTCAATCGTCACAGTTACTTTCCGTCCACGCGCCTTCCGAAGCACGGCATCGCGACCGTTGCATCCATCCCGCCTTGCGAAGCGAAGTTTTGACCCGCATCTCTTATTTCTGCAATAGTCTAGATCATCCATCACAAAGCCCTTGTTTTTTTACTTTCTTTCACTCGTCATAACAATCGCCTCACTCTATTTTCTTATCACCACATCCTACATTCCTTGAGAGATCGATACTTGGGGATAACTTCCCATTTTTATTACTTGAGCGACCGGTGCACTGCCGTCGTATCGCATTTCGTGCCTGCTAATTAGTAGTGCCGAAATAGCGCATCAAGCGCGCAAGGAGGAGGCGCGCTTGTGAGCGTGCAAGGAAGAAGGAGGAGAGAGAAAATCCGTAGGAGGATTTTCCGGACCGGAGAGAGAGAAAGTCTCAAAAGGGGGGAGAGATGGAGGAGGAGAAGATGGAAAAAAGAGAAGCCTTGGGGTTCTATTTATAGTTTTTGAGGGTGGCACTTTCGTAATTAAATGGGTGGTTAGGGTGGTTATGGTGGTTATGCGGCTACCCGCACACCATAACCAATTTATGTGTTATACGCACACTTATCATGAATATAGCTACGCGCACACCAGTTTGTATAGTTTTGCGGTGATATGTATTCATATGACGGATATGGTTATGTGCACACCATAACCATATTATTTGCTATACGCAGACGGTATTGAAGGATTTTACTACTTGCACCCCCATGTTGGATGATTTTACTATTTGCACCCCATGATGTGGGATTTTACTATTTACACCCACATGTTGGAGGATTTTACTATTTACACCCACATGTTGGAGGGTTTTACTATTTGCACCTCATGATGTGGGATTTTACTATTTATACCCACATGTTGGAGGATTTTACTATTTGCACCTCATGATGAGGGATTTTACTATTTGCACCCCATGATGAGGGATTTTACTATTTGCACCCCATGATGTGGGATTTTACTATTTACACCTACATGTTGGAGGATTTTACTATTTGCACCTCATGATGAGGGATTTTACTATTTGCACCCCATGATGAGGGATTTTACTATTTGCACCTCATGATGAGGGACTTTACTATTTGCACCTCATGATGAGGGATTTTACTATTTGCACACCATGATGAGGGACTTTACTATTTGCACCTCATGATGGGAGACTTTACTATTTGCACCCCATGATGGGAGATTTTACGGGGATAGTAGGGTTTATCTTGGTCAACCCCATTTCCTCCACCAAATGAGGCGAGCGATGTTCATTAGCGCACTGTCTGAATGCACTGCCTGAACATTTTGTGAGACCACATCACTTATCATCTTTACGAGTGCACATCAATACAAAAATTAAACAAACTAAAACAAAACAAGTAAAACAAAAGAAAGAAAGACACAATTTTGTTGTGTGGGCTTTTTAAAGTTTTTCATTTTTTGTGATTTTTTTTGGATTTCTTAAACTTTATAAAAATAAGGAAAGAAATATTTTTTGTGTTTTGGGGGTTTTTTATTTATTTATTTATTTTGGGGTTTTTTAAAGGAAAAACAAAGATAAGGATAAAATCAATATTGTTTTCTTTTTTCAAAATATCAACAAAAATCCTCGGCAAAAGCGCAAAAAACTTGATGAATTAAAATTAGGTGATTATTGGCCGCAGGAAAAGCTTTTGTTAATGATGATAGAATTCGGCGGGCACTTTTGAGGCGTCTCGCGAGTACTCCTACTTCTTGAAACTAACCATTACCAACTTCGATGAATAGAAGTAATGGTCTTTCCTTCTTTCGGAATATCGACGATTACGCCGCGGCGGCGGCACTGAAAACTTAATAAAAAAAATACGAAATTGGAGAGGAAAAGCTTCCTGCGGAGTTTTTGTATCGGTTACCCAAACTACTTATTCGATAGAGGCAAGTATACTTTATCGCGTGTAGTATAGGATATTTTTAGAGAATTATCAAAATCGTATTTAGATCCGGGTCTGTTGAGTACTTCCACTTCGAGAAAATGGGCTATTGTTCTATCGATAGATCGCGTGATTTAAAGAAATTGAAATTACAGAATTGAAAGATAGAATTTGTAATTACAGAAAATGAAAGACAGAATAATTAAAATGGGAAATGAAATTGCATAATGAAAGGCAGAAGTGCAATCTCTACCCGAATAGATAGAGGGGAAGTAAATGCGTGAGCGAGTTCTACCCAAATGAGTAGATGAGAAATAAATGCGTGAACGAGGTCTACCTAAATGGGTAGACGGGAAATAAATGTGTGACAGTAAAGAGAACTAAGCTATTAATGGAAATGCAATTAACTATTAATAAAACAAAAACAAAAACAAATGAAAACATAAAATGAAAAAATTGAAAATAATGAAAGCGGAAATTGCGAGAACGAAAGTTGCATTGAAATGAAAATAAACGAAAACATAATATTCTGCTCTAATCCCTACCGCATCAAGGAAGAAGAAGAACAAAAATTATGACGGCGAATTAATTCAAATCAAAGAGAAAAAAAGCAATATTATGGCGGTAAATAAGCTTAGCTAAGGAAAGAAAAATGTAGGACAAAATTAAAATTGCAGGAAATAAAGCTAAGCTAAGAATAATAATTGCACGACAGAAATAAAATTGCAGAATTGAAATTGCACAAAATATAAACTAAACTTATTTATTGCTATAATAAAAGAGATTATAAGAAATAAAAGGCAATTCCACTAAGAAATAAAATTACAAAACATAAAAAAATACAAAAAAAAAAAGAAAATATATAAAAGGGTGCAAAATATGGTGGAAGATCACCCCAAAATGGGCAATCCAAGGGGGGAAATAGTGGGGGGGGGGGGGGGCAGCCTCTATTTATAGACAACATTGGGGCTGCAATTAGCAAAAAATGGAGGGAAGGAAGGTGCTAGAAGAACAACTGGTGGTTTGACTAGGGTAGCCGATTTTGACTTGAGAGCTGTGGGGTGCGGATAGCAGGTAGCAGCTGGCGGTTTGACTAGAGCAGCCGAATTTGACTTGAGAGCTGTGGGGTGCGGATAGCAGGTAGCTGCTCGCGGGTTGCGGATAGCGGGTTTAATCCAGCAAAAATTGCATGGGTTGGTTTCAATCCTGACACCTCAAAGGAGGCTAGCCAGACCCTTTCCACTCAAGCAAGCGCGCTTATCTATACACACAAGAACATATATATATATACTATTCTAAAAAGAAATATGGTTGTCTGCGAATAGCGTGAGATCAAAAATCACCAAAAAATTAGGACCGTCGGATATATGGCTTCAAAATACAGGAGCCATCCGATCAAATGGAGCTGGAGTGCAAATAGCCAATCTTTGGATTTTCCAAAATCCATTCTCCCCAAATCCCCCGATAGCAGCCCGCCAACATTCCCCTCCTCCGCCACTTCCCTTCACCGTCGCCGCCTGAGCCACCAACGGCCTGACCGGAGACCACCGGCGAGTTCGCCGGACACCAGAGAACCTGCCGGGGTGAGTCCGGCGGTGCTCCGGCAGGGCCACCACCGGCGGTGGCCCTGACCGTGAGCATCCAGATTTGGCCGTTGGTGGCCCTGACCGCCGGCGGTAGCCCTGCCGGAGCGCTGCCGGACTCACCCCGGCAGGTTGCCGCTGTCCGGTGAACTCATCGGGGGGTCTCCGATCAGGCCGTTGGTGGCTCCGGCGGCGGCGGTGAAGGGAAGTGGCGGAGGCGTTGGGTTATAAATTATATCAATATAATACATATAAATCTTATAAATATATATATATATAAATCTTATAAATTATATTATATATATCTTATATTTATATATAATACATATATATATATATATAAATCTTATAAATTATATTATATATAATACATAATATTTACTGTTGCACCCATCTTATATATATATATATATATTATAAAATAGAATAACTATATGTATTCTATAGACGGGAAGGAAAAATCGACATCCCGTCCCGTCATTCGACGGGAAGGGATGTTGATCGGGACTTAGAACATCGAGCAGCTAATCAACAGGAAGGGTTGTCGATCGACGAGAAGGGCTATCGATCGACGAGACTCTGAGTTTAATTCAGAAAACTTAAGCAAACATCGACGACGGGACAAGATGTCGATCGACGGGACGGGATGGCGATCGACGTGACTTTAAGCAGATTTCAAAAAAACAAGTAAAATTGACGGGAAGCTAAAGTTATTATATTTTTAACTTATTCATAGTTTATATTTACATATTTAGATATAGTTTTTATTTAATAAATATTTTTAAATACTTTACATATACATTTTCATATATATTTAGTATACTTTTACATATTTACCTACATAAATATTTACATTCTTACTATATAGTTTCATATAAAAATATATACCGAAATAGTTCATTTTTACATATAAAAATTAGTTAAAACAAATCATTTATTCAAAAATGTACATGAAATATGTACAATATTACTTAAAACTTTGCTAAAAACTATACTAAAATACGTATAATTTACTATTCATCAATAGCAGTGCAGCTAAAGAGACAGCAGAAAACCACCAAGCTGACATTCCAAACTCATATGTTGCTGGTGGTCAAGAAATTCCATCAAGCTCTATTAACCAGATAAAAATTCTGCTAGATGACCAAAGAAGGAACCTTGAAAACCTTGTGCCAAATGCCATCAAGGAAGTAAGGGAGTATCTAATGTCAGAAATCAACCTCTTGAAATACAACATGGATCATGTTACCTCACAAATCAGTAAATGGTTTGTGAAGGCAGCTGGAGTGGTGGACAATAATGTTAAAGTGATGAAATCATTAATGAAAAGCTAGATAGTTCATCCCATGATATCTCTAACATAGAAAAATACCTGAGCAAAAATGATGAAGTACTGGAAAGTGGAATCAATCATTTGTAGCAATAAGTCCTCAACTGACAAACTGAGTTATTGCAAAACCAAGAAAGCAATAAGAATGACATTCTGCAAGATCAAGAGCACATAAATCAAAGCTGACAGGAAGAATATAAGCTTCCAAAGCTGAACTCCAATAAAGTGTATTTGAAGAAGCCAGAAAGGTGGAGAATATAGGGGATCAACAAGCAGCATGGCTAATGAATGAAATTCACATAGCTCTATGTCATCCTCCCTATGTGCCATCTGAAGAACAAGATCAACAACATCACTTCTCTCTAGTGCAGCATTATCAACTCAGCCCAAGTCAACAAGTATCAGAAGGCCTCTATATGCCTCCCGATTCCTATGACTCTGAGTATGATACTATTATTCATTCTGACAGAGGAAAGGGGATTGCTACTGATTAAGATGAAGTTCTGGACAAAAAAGGGAAGTATAGAGAAGAAAGGGAGAAAGACCTCAATTTTGAACATGGAGCCCTCAGTCAAGAAGCATCATTCTATCCACATGGGAAGTTTACAACAAAGAGGTGTGGATAGAGGTAGATTTTATAATTTTGTGGAATCGAAAAATATGAAGATTCAGAAACACGAAGACGGATACACTTCAAGGACAAGAAGCCTCGTCCAACTTCTCAAAGATACATTCACAAACTAGCCAGCTACTTTGAAAGACAAAGGCAGAAAAAGGAAGAAGCTGAAGCTAAAGCTGCTAAAAGAGCAAGAGGGTCAAGGGGTGTAATCATTAGAAAAAGGGAATGATGTAGCCTAGACCTCGTCAAGAACATTTTTAATCTATCTATATATAAAATTTGAAGGATGTTCCCAAAACTGTGTCAATATCATTTTTAATGTCTATGTGAATTCATCTATATTTGAGGTTCTGACGTCTTCAAATATGGGATGATTAATGGAACAGTGCCCACAATATTCCTGATTTGAAGAAGACCTCACAAGATAGATGAACATATCTGTATTTGATGCATATGTTTCCTTGTCAAAGTGATTTCAGGTACTTGACAGTGCAAGTCTAACATATGGCTAGACTTAGTGTCATCAGACATAATTTTGCCAATGTAATCCCTCATTGTGCAAAACACCATGTCAACCTATGATCTAGGTTATATTAAACTTGACACTAACACTAAATCATAAAGTATAAAAGTTTATAAAGTGAGCTGAAGCAAAGGGACTGAGTTGAGAACTTCAGAAATTGACTAAGGCAAATATCGTCTTGGTAATATTCAATATCGTCGAGTGAAGGTCTCGATATTGTCATGAAGACTCTAAGCTCCAAGACGATATCGTCTTATTAACTCGCATCATTGCTTTTATCGTCTTGTCTAAGAAGAAGAAGAAGGTTATCTAAATATTTTCTTGGTAAAATACTCTCCAAGATGATATCATCTTGACAAGGTTCATACACCTTCTTATCATCTTAGAAGTGTGCTACATATAGTCTGAAGGAGTTATATGAAGGAAGAAATTGACTAAGTCAATTATCATCTTGGTCACTAGAAATATCATCGAGGAACCAATACGATATTTCATGAATAACAAGCAATTCGGTTAGAAGAGCTTAAATATAATCTTAAAGACTGTGAAGATATATATCAAGTCAATTGGTGTTGAAGACTCGACTAAAAGTTTGAAGGAACAAAATGTCGTCTTGAAGAATATGAAGAAAGATCAAGTCAATTCATGGATGAAGAAACAAAATGTCATCTTGAAGACTATGAAGAAAGATCAAGTAGATTCGTATAGAAGAATCAACTATAAGACGGAAGGAATGAAATATCGTCTTAAAGAAAGATCAAGCTGATTCATGAAGAAGAATCGGCTAGAAGGCAGAAGGAATGAATTATCATCTTGAAGCAGAGATAGCAAAATGATTCATGCAGACAAATCGTCTAGAAGAAATAAGCGTGAAATATCATCTTGTAGACTATTAGTCACTAAGATGATTCATGCAGACGATTTGACCAGAAGAGTACTCTATGACAAATCATCTTAAAGATTATCATGGCATCTAGAAGAATCATGCAGAAGAACTGTTGGGTAAATTGCCCTAAATATTACCTTGATTTGAAGAGGCATCACTCTCAATACTAAGGACATATTGTATTTGACAAAGCTATACTTGTGTAGAATATACAGGCACAGGTGACTCAAAAGAAAGGGCCAAACATGGAATTAGATAAGAAGGAATCATCCACAAGGAGATGAAGATCTGTCTCAGCATAACCACTGAGACGATGGGTCAGAACCGCTGAGACGAGGAGCCGTCTCAGCGGGTCCACAGAGAAGAAGACTGGAGCAACCGCTGAGAAGGGGACTGGAGCTGCCGTTGAGACTGGATGCTGTCTCAGCCCAACCGCTGAGACTGGATGCTGTCTCAGCCCAACCGCTGAGACAGATCCAAATGTCTTGACGGGATCTGCTTTTGGCGCAAATGACATTTGAGAGGAAAAAGCAAGTCCAATCAGCTCCATACCGTGTCAGGAAGATCGATATAGCCGTTGAAGCCTTCTGGAGGTATACAAGGAGATGCTAGGGCACAACAACGAGTACTGTTCTATTGAGAAGCTTTTGCTACACGCCGCAATCGAGCATTCGCGATTCAGCCAGTTGAAGTCATTCTCTGCTGCTGAAGTTAATCTTCTAAGGGAGATTAGATAGCTCTTCCTGTGCCAACTCAAGAAGGGCAAGTTGATCTTTTGCTTGGCTGAAGGAGAAGATCAAAGTGATACAAATCTGAAGCTGTTGTTTTCAGATCTGAAGAAAGGACTCAGAAGACCTAAAAGTAATCCTTTTGTCCTCTCTGTTCAACTCAAACTCTATTATATCTTTGTAAGGCATTGTTGGCTGAGAAAAAGGCTGTTGAGCCTGTGTGTAAAGCTGTGTTGACAGCTTGAGTGGTAGGACCTCTTGATAGGTCTGAGGTAGGAAATCTGTGGGATTTCTGAGTGATAGGAGTTCATAACTCTGAGTTGTAGGGCTGCTGTTGAGCCTGAGGTATAGGGCTGTCGTGCCAGAGGTGTAGGACTGTTGGGCCTGAGTGTAGGGCTGTTGGGCCTGAGTGTAGGGCTGTTGGGCCTGAGTGTAGGGCTGCTATGCCTGAGGTGTAGGGCTGCTGAGCCTGAGTGTAGGGCTGCTGTGCCTGAGGTAGGATCACTCTTGATCTGAGAAGTTCTGAGGAACTTGTGGTGTAAGCTCAAGAAGCTGAGATTGAAGTTTGGAGGAGTTGGCTGATGATTTCGGTTGGACTTCTTCTTTTGTTTTATAAATAAGAGTTTAGAATTGACGGATGTTTTCGAAGAGTCTCGCAAGTAATCCTACTTTGAGAAATTAACCGTTATCCTATTGAAGGATAGAAGTAACGGTCTTTTTCTTCTTTCGGAATATTGACAATTACGCCTCGGCTACAACGCCGAATTCTATTGAATTGAAAAGTAGAAAAGGAGAGTTTTGCACTAAATGAGTTTGGAAAGCTGTGTTTGAATTCTTAGTCCAAATTAATCATTTGATAAAGGCAAGTATACCTTATCGCAAGTAATACAGGATATATTTTTTTGAAAATATCGGTTGAAAATATCGGGATCGTATATTTCCGCGGGTCGTGTTGATTATGCTACTTCGAGGAACAAACTATTATTTTATCGGAATAATATTTTTAGTTGGTTTAACTAGAGTTCTAAGTGATAAAATGCGAAAGATGATAATAAGCGATTAACTAGAGTTCTAAGCGATGAGAATGATAGCGCGCGACGTCGAATTACCTTGAGACGAAAATAGATTTTTTCGTAGAATTAAAAGTGATGACTTTTCAAAATATTAAAATGACTTGGCCGTGGAGGTTCCATAATTATGAACGCTCCTCTCTCGAGGGTACGCCCACCTGAGATTATGAATATTCGACCGAACTCTCGTTCTACAATCGAATCTTCTTGATACTCGCTTAATGTTGTGAACCCCGCTATTGGGTTTTTATTTCCAATTCGGGAGAATTACTTCGTCCTCTCTCGAGGGTAGAGCGCAGTTCTCTTTACCCGTGAGCGATCAATCCGTACGCACGAGCCTCTCAGCTAACTAGGTACGAAAATGGAAATGAAAACCACACATCGATTATGTGGCTCCACTCAACGTGATTCTCGGGTAAACCTTAAGCGTTAATTATTTTAGAAAGAGATGTTTTAATTTTATAGAAAAACTATTTTTGTGTCCCAATGCTCTTCGACGTCGTGTGCTAAAGGAAATTAGCCACTCATCGGAATGGAGACGGCATTATCGGTTGAAAAATACATGTTTAATAATTAAAGCGGATATAAGCGGATAAAAAGGAAATAAAAAGACTTATATAAAAACAGTAATAGTATCCGTCCCAACCACCTTAAACAAGCGCTAAAAAGATCTTAGCCTCTTATTCAAGAAGGGGGTGGTATAGAAATGAAAAGACTTATAAAGGTACAGAAATAATATCCGTCTCAACCGACTTAAATAAATGCTAAAGTTAATTAGCCTCTTATTCAAGATGGGGGTGGTATATAGCAGTTATATGAAGACTGAAATAAAACTAAGTTACAAAAAAGAAAAATATAATCTCATACACGCACACACTCTAAAAAAACTGAAAAGAAAGCGTTTAAAATGAAAGCGATAAAATAAAGCGAAAAAGAAAACGATAAAACTATTTTATGAAAGCTTGTAAATCTAAGCTATGAAAACAGTAAACCTAGATTATGAAAGCAATAAACCTAACTATAAAAGCAATAAAACTAAATTATAAAAGCAATAAAGCTAAACTTATACACGCACACACACGCTAACATTAATAAAAAGAAGATAATCCAAATGAGAAAAACATCATTTTATTTCTGAAATCAGCATTACCACTAGATTAGGAAGACGAAAAAAACTACAAACGAACTTAAACTGAATTGCATAAGAGAAGCTTACAATCACTCAAAAGAACTCACAATACCACAAGAACTACTCAAAATTTGGATGAAAAATACTTCAGCCGAGCCCCTCTATTTATAGGGAAAATTTAAGTTTTACACGCCCTAGGTCACGGGCGTGACTTGAATATCACGGCCGTGACTTAGGGCGTGACATTTGCTCGGCTGTATTCTCCGCCTTCTGGAAGGTCTGGCCATCAAACATGGCTGCACACGGGCGTGACTTGGTATGTCACAGGCGTGACTTTGTGAGTCACGGGCGTGACTATGGGTGGCTGATGTCGGCAGCATGGGCGCGGCTTCGAGACGTGACGCGCTGGCGGCACACGGCCATGACTCTGCTGGAACACGGGCGTGACTTGTAGAGTCACGGGCGTGACTTGGTCGACTGGAGTGAGCTGGAGTGGAATTCGTCGGGCGTAGAGCTTTAAATTTACACGCCCTTGGTCACGGGTGTGACCGAGGGCCTGACTTGAGCGATTTGTCGGGATTTGATCTGAATTGAGCAGTCCCATTGATATTTGATCTTTAAAATTACACGCCCTTGGTCACGGGCGTGACCGAGGGCGTGACATAGGAAAATTTTGCCAAAAAAATGCAAAAACAAAAATAAAACTAAGTTAGAAACCAGAAATAATAAAGAAGCAATTTATTCATTAATTTACATAGAAAATTCACAATATTAATTAAAACTATACTAATAATTATACTAAAAATACATATATTTTATTACTTATCAATTACCCCCATACTTAAGCTTTTGCTATTCCAGAGCAAAAGTAAGAGAGATCTATACGGGATTAACAGAAGTTCTAATTTTTGGCTATTGTTTTATTTTAATCATAAGAGACTGAAAAATAAAAAATTCGGAGTAATAAGAGTTAAGTCCTAAATTATGCAAATGATTTAAGTAGAAAGAAATGTCCTAGCCAAAAGACTTCTTAATTAAACAAATAGCAAACAAAATTGCAATCATTAGTAAACGAGATTAGATCGAAATTATAATAACCTTTGTTTAAAGAAACATGAAGGAAAACTACAAGTTACTAATTATGCTCTCAAATGATTTTTTTGAATTAAAACTAGAAACAATAATGTGGTTAAGGGAAAAGCGGGTAAAAAGTCATGACAAATTGAAGAGTACTTGAATTAAGGGTGAAGAAATTTTTTTTTTCACCCCTCTTAAATAGTTTCCTTTGACTCCCATCGTTGGTGTACGAGGGAAAATTGATCTTTTTAATTAACCCAATGCCTATGTTTACGGAATTTTCAATTCCCATTGACATAGGATCTCTTTTAACAAATATTGGGTGTCTATGTTTACGGAATTTTTTGTATTCCCATTGACATAAGACCTTTTTGGTTTCTTCTTTTGTTTTTGCCATGCTAAATTGGTGTATACAAGGGGTTTTCAAGAGAAATTCTAGAATAATAAAAAAAAGTTTTGAGAGCAACCTTAGTAAGTTGAATATTCCTAGATTCCTGAAGACATAAAGTAGGGATAATTGCAGTCTAAAGTTGTTTTGCCAACATAATACACATGTCTCTATTTTAGCTAGTAGAAGTAGTGCTTGATAACAAAGCCTCTATTTAAATTAAAAACACAAGATATTCTTTAAAACTTAACCCCGAATGTTTAAATCTATCGATCTTAGATAAAAAAACAAATATTAAAACTAGCGATTATGAAAATCCACAAACATATACTCTCTAAACTAAATGATTTAAGAATAAAAGTAAAGTAGGGTATATTATTTTTGGATCTTTTTTTTTTTCAACTACAAAAAAAATACATATTTTTTGAAGTAACGGTTTTTTTTTTTATTTGTTTTTTTTTTATTTTTTTTTTATTTTTTTGAATTATGACAGTTTAAATTTTGTTTTTGATTTTTTTTTTGTTTTTTGTAAAAAGAAGCCTTTTTTTTAAATGAAAACGGTAAATACACCCCCATACTTAAAACCCAACATTGTCCCCAATGTTGTAATGTAAGTATGAAGAAGAGAAAATAACATTGCAATATATACAAAAGGAAAGAGGAAGCAAAAAGGCTTCCCTGAATTAAAGCTGGCGGGGTCGGAAGAAACCCTGCAAAAACATATAAAAAGAACAAAGCATAGTAAAATATTAGATAAATATGGGGTGCCTCCCACAAGCGCTTTGTTTACCGTCTCATAGCTTGACGCATTTGGCGTGGTGAGATTATAAATTGGGGAGGGTTAAAGATTCCGTGTGTTCGTCCACTGGATCGCCCGCAAGATATAGTTTTAAACGGTGGTCGTTGACTTTAAAATCGCCTTTTTCGGGGTGAGAGATAAGAACAGTCCCATACGGCCAAACCTCTTTGACTTCAAAGGGGCCGGACCAGCGGGATTTGAGCTTACCGGGAAAAAGACGAAGACGTGAATTATAAAGAAGGACAAGATCGCCCGGCGCGAAAGTTTTTAGAAATTTAATTTTTCGATCGTGGTAGAACTTAGAACGCTCCTTATAAAATTTATTACTCTCATAAGCGTTCACACGCCATTCATCGAGTTCATTGAGTTGGAATGTCCTATTCTCGGAGGCTAAGTTCGAATCGAGATTTAAAAATTTTAAGACCCAAAAAGCGCGGTGTTCTAACTCTACCAGTAAATGGCACGCTTTGCCGTAGACTAATCGATAGGGCGTACAACCGATAGCGGTCTTGTATACCGTACGATACGCCCACAACGCGTCGTCGAGTTTTGAGGACCAATCCTTCCTATTTAAAGAGACGGGTTTTTCCAAAATGCGTTTTATCTCGCGATTCACTACCTCTACTTGGCCGCTCGTTTGGGGGTGATAGGCGGTGGCGAGCTTATGCGTGACGCCGTACTTAGATAAAATTTTTGAAAACTGGGCGTTGCAGAAGTGCGTGCCCCTATCACTTACTATTGCACGGGGCGTGCCAAAGCGAGAAAATAATTTTTGTAGAAAATGGACGACGACTCGCGCATCATTGGTGGGCAGAGCTTGCGCTTCTGCCCACCTAGATACGTAGTCGACCGCCACTAAAATATAGCGATTATTAAAAGAAGGAGGTAGGGGGCCTACAAAGTCTATGCCCCACAAATCGAAGATTTCGCATTCTAAATAAAAGTTTTGGGGCATCTCGTCACGACGAGAGATGTTACCCGACCGCTGGCAGCTATCGCATATACTCACAAAAGTGTGAGCATCCTTAAAGAGAGTGGGCCAATAAAATCCTGACTCTAACGCTTTCCGCGCGGTCCGGTTGGCTTGGTAATGCCCTCCAGCCGGCCCCTCATGACAATGTCGCAATATTTGCGCACCCTCCTTGCTTGAAACACATCTTCGTATCACTTGGTCTGCGCAGACGCGAAAGAGAAAGGGGTCCTCCCAAAAGTAGTTTTTCAAGTCAGAGAAGAATTTCTTCTTCTGCTGAGTCGAAAAATCTTTTGGAAGGACCCGTGCGACTAAATAGTTCGCGTAATCTGCGAACCAAGGGGTAGAAGAAGTTTTTGTATTATTTACGATTAAAAGGCGCTCCTCAGGAAATCGATAGTATATTTCTGGTTCGACGAGCGCTTCTGCGACGGGGTGTTCTAAACGTGAGAGGTGGTCGGCTGCTAAATTTTCAGCCCCCTTCTTATCCCGGATCTCTAAGTCAAATTCCTGTAAAAGGAGGATCCATCGAAGTAAGCGAGGCTTGGCATCAACTTTGGCCAAAAGATATTTTAGGGCGGAGTGATCAGTGAAAACGATCACGTGTGAAAGTGTTACGTAAGGCCTGAATTAATTAAAAGCAAAGATGACGGCAAGAAGTTCCTTTTCCGTCGTTGTATAGTTAGCCTGTGCGGCATTGAGTGTGCGAGAAGCGTAATATATTGGATGAAAATATTTATTTACGCGTTGGCCTAAGACAGCTCCTACCGCGATATTGTTCACGTCGCACATAATCTCGAACGGAAGGGACCAATCTGGCGCCACCAGAATTGGAGAATTGATAAGTTGCTTTTTTATAAAATCAAATGCCTCTGCGCAGGCCGTGTCAAAAATGAATGGGGTATCCTTTTCCAGGAGGTGAGTTAGCGGTTTGGTTATTTTTGAAAAATCTTGAATAAACCGCCGATAAAAACCTGCGTGGCCAAGAAAACTTCTAATTGATTTGACGTTCGAAGGAACAGGAAGTTGTTCAATTATAGCAACTTTGGCCCTATCGACCTCCATCCCCTTGGAAGAAATTTTATGGCCGAGGACTAAACCCTCTCGGACCATGAAGTTGCATTTCTCCCAGTTCAAGACTAAGTTCGTCTCCTCGCACCGTTGGAGGACTCTATCTAAATTTTTTAGACAATTTTTAAAAGAGTCTCCAAAGACGGAGAAGTCATCCATGAAGACTTCCATTATGTCTTCTACTAGTTCACCAAATATTGCCAGCATACATCTTTGGAATGTAGCTGGCGCGTTACAGAGGCCAAACGGCATCCTTCGATATGCGAAGGTGCCGAAAGGGCAAGTAAAAGTCATTTTTTCTTGGTCCTCGGGTGAAATAGGGATTTGGAAAAATCCCGAGAGACCATCAAGGAAGCAATAAAAAGGATGACCGGAGAGACGCTCTAAGATTTGATCAATAAACGGTAACGGAAAGTGGTCTTTTCTGGTGGCATCATTTAGTTTTCTGTAGCCGATGCACACCCTCTAACCCGTAACAGTACGAGTTGGGATTAATTCATTATTCGTGTTTGCCACGACCGTTATACCGCCCTTTTTTGGGACAACTTGTACGGGGCTTACCCACGTACTATCGAAAATAGGATAGAAAATCCCCGCGTCGAGGAGTTTAATAATTTCAGACTTAACGACTTCCCGCATGTTCGGGTTAAGTCGCCGTTGAGGCTGAATTGTTTTGCAGGGGTTTTCTTCGAGAAAAATTTTGTGGGAGGAGAATGAAGGGTTAATTCCCCTGATATCGGAAATTTGCCATGCAATTGCACGGCGATGTTTAGATAAAACTTCAACCAATTCGGATGTTTCCGAATTGGTTAAGGTAGACGATATTATAACCGGAAGTTTTAAGTTCGCGGCTTGAAAAGCATATTTTAAATGGTCGGGGAGTTGCTTAAGCTCCAAGACCGGAGGTTCTTCATAGGAAGTGGAGATTTTTAAATTTTTCGAATCAAAAGGCTCGAAAGGCGAATTTGGCGGTAATTCGTCTAAAGGAGGTTGATTCGCCAGATCTGAATCGTCTATCATTAAAGATAACAATTCCGAAAGAGAAGAACACTCGTCCATAAACGCGGATTCCAAATTGAAACATGAATCATCATTCGATAGTGAGTTCCGCATGGAGGGGTTGATATGTAAAGTAATTTCGTCGTCTCCAACTCGAAGGAGGAGGCGACCGTTACTGACATCGATTAACGCACGGGAGGTTGCGAGGAAGGGGCGACCGAGGATGATGGGTACCTCGACATCCTCCTCTATGTCCAGGATGACAAAGTCTACCGGGAAGATAAACTTGTCGACCTTGACCAGAACATCCTCCGCTACCCCTATTGGGTAATTTACCGAGCGATCCGCGAGTTGGATGCTCATTTTTGTTGGACTTGGGACGCCTAAATCGAGTGTTTTGAAAAGAGAAAAAGGCATCAAATTGATGCTGGCGCCTAAGTCCGCAAGAGCGTACTTTATTAACATATTGCCAAAGAGACACGGGATGGAGAACCATCCCGGGTCGTTTAGTTTTGGAGGCAATTTGTTAAGGAGAACAGCCGAACATTCCACGTTAAGGGAAACACGCGAAACATCCTCGAGTCGCTTTTTATTAGAAAGCAACTCCTTAAGATATTTCGCATATTTCGGCATTTGGGAGAGTGCCTCGCAGAAGGGGACGTTTATTTGAATTTGTTTTAAAATACGCAAAAATTTTTGATAATTTTCGTCCTCCTTCTCTTTATTAATTTTAGACGGGTAAGGAATTCGAGGACTCGAAACATTCGGCGCAACCGGAGAATCCGGAGCAATTAGAATCGAAGAAGAGGGTGGAGGGGTCGGAGGCGAAATGCATACCTTAGGCTCAACCCGCAATGGGGAGACGACCTCCTTGCCGCTTCGAAGGGTTATAGCGTTGGCATATTCCCTGGGGTCGGCTCCGTATTCCCTGGTAGAGCTCCGTATGGCCGCTCGGAGACCATCTTTGCAAGTTGTCCAACCTGGTTTTCCAAGTTTTTAATCGATCCGGTAAGATTCCGGATATTTGAATCGTTGGACGCGATGTATTTAGACAAAACATCTTCGAGCGGAGAAGGTTTTGGAGGAGGAGGCTGGAATCCCTGCGGAAATCCTTGGGGATTCAGGTTTGGGGGCCTCTGAGCATTGTTAGGATTGCTCCAGGAGAAATTAGGGTGGGTCCTCCAACCCGGATTATAATTATTACCATACGAGTTGTTATTAGGGTTGAAGGGGGGCCTAACCGGATTACCGAGGTAATCCACCGATTCTTCGATTACGTTATTATTATTATTATTCCATGCGGGAGTGGAGGAGGAAACAGTCATCTCCGCCACCTGCTTACTTAGCCGCTCAACCTGTGAGGCTAAGAAAGTAGTGGAGTCCACTTCAAAAAGACCAGCCGGTTTATTAGGACGCGACCTTGGCACGTTCCATTGGTACGCGTTCATGGCCATTTCGTCGATCAGAGCTTGAGCGGTCTCTGGGGTTTTGTTCTTTAACGTTCCCCCGGAGGCCGCATCAATCATCTGTCGCATAGAAAAATTTAAACCATTATAAAACGTCTGGACCTGTAGCCAAGTTGGTAGCGCGTGATGAGGACACCTACGCAAATATTCTTTAAAACGCTCCCAAGTCTCATAAAGAGACTCAGAATCGAATTGCACAAAGGATGTGATATCCGTGCGTAGTTTTGCGGTTTTTGACGGAGGAAAATACTTAGTTAAGAAAAATTCCGTCAATTGGGACCACGTGGTTATGGACCCTCTCGGAAGAGAAGTCAACCACGATTTGGCTTTTAACCGTAGCAAAAATGGAAATAAGCGTAAACGAATGGCGTCATCAGTGACGCCATTAATTTTAAAGGTGTCGCATATTTCTAAAAAGTTTGAAAGGTGCTGATTTGGGTCCTCATCTGGCAAGCAGTCGAACTGAATCGACTGTTGTACCATTTGAATTATGCTGGATTTTATTTCGAAATTTTTATTATTAACTGTTGGGCGAGTAATACTTGATCCTGTATCGTCCAAATTCGGCCGGGCATAATATGCCATGGTCCGGGCCGGGGCCGCATTTGGAATTGGATCACCCATATTTGCAGTATCTCCGATTGACTCTTCGGGGGTTTCGAGTAAGTTTTGATCATGAGATCGGATACGCTCACGAAGAGTGCGCTCGATTTCGGGGTCAAAAGGAATAGTCGAATCGTCGGACGAGCTTCCTCGGGTCATATACTAAAAACAAATTTTTTTGGGGAAATTTTTTCGTTTTCTTATTATAATTAATTTTTTAAATATAAGTTTTATATATAAATTTTTTATATTACTTTTTTGTATTTTTTGTTTTTTAGTAAAAATATATAGATAAGGAATAAAATTAATAGCAGTTCCTACTTTCAAATAACAACACAAAGTTCCCCGGCAACGGCACCAAAAACTTGAAGATTTCGGTTGGACTTCTTCTTTTGTTTTATAAATAAGAGTTTAGAATTGACGGATGTTTTCGAAGAGTCTCGCAAGTCATCCTACTTTGAGAAATTAACCGTTATCCTATTGAAGGATAGAAGTAACGGTCTTTTTCTTCTTTCGGAATATTGACAATTACGCCTCGGCTACAACGCCGAATTCTATTGAATTGAAAAGTAGAAAAGGAGAGTTTTGCACTAAATGAGTTTGGAAAGCTGTGTTTGAATTCTTAGTCCAAATTAATCATTTGATAAAGGCAAGTATACCTTATCGCAAGTAATACAGGATATATTTTTTTGAAAATATCGGGATTGTATATTTTCGTGGGTCGTGTTGATTATGCTACTTCGAGGAACAAACTATTATTTTATCGGAATAATATTTTTAGTTGGTTTAACTAGAGTTCTAAGTGATAAAATGTGAAAGATGATAATAAGCGATTAACTAGAGTTCTAAGCGATGAGAAAGATCGCGCGCGACGTCGAATTACCTTGAGACGAAAATAGATTTTTTCGTAGAATTAAAAGTGATGACTTTTCAAAATATTAAAATGACTTGGCCGTGGAGGTTCCATAATTATGAACGCTCCTCTCTCGAGGGTACGCCCACCTGAGATTATGAATATTCGACCGAACTCTCATTCTACAATCGAATCTTCTTGATACTCGCTTTATGTTGTGAACCCCGCTATTGGGTTTTTATTTCCAATTCGGGAGAATTACTTCGTCCTCTCTCGAGGGTAGAGCGCAGTTCTCTTTACCCGTGAGCGATCAATCCGTACGCACGAGCCTCTCGGCTAACTAGGTACGAAAACGGAAATGAAAACCACACATCGATTATGTGGCTCCACTCAACGTGATTCTCAGGTAAACCTTAAGCGTTAATTATTTTAGAAAGAGATGTTTTAATTTTATAGAAAAACTATTTTTGTGTCCCAATGCTCTTCGACGTCGTGTGCTAAAGGAAATTAGCCACTCATCGAAATGGAGACGGCATTATCGGTTGAAAAATACATGTTTAATAATTAAAGCGGATATAAGCGGATAAAAAGGAAATAAAAAGACTTATATAAAAACAGTAATAGTATCCGTCCCAACCACCTTAAACAAGCGCTAAAAAGTTCTTAGCCTCTTATTCAAGAAGGGGGTGGTATAGAAATGAAAAGACTTATAAAGGTACAGAAATAATATCCGTCCCAACCGACTTAAATAAATGCTAAAGTAAATTAGCCTCTTATTCAAGATGGGGGTGGTATATAGCAGTTATATGAAGACTGAAATAAAACTAAGTTACAAAAAAGTAAAATATAATCTCATACACGCACACACTCTAAAAAAAACTGAAAAGAAAGCGTTTAAAATGAAAGCGATAAAATAAAGCGAAAAAGAAAACGATAAAACTATTTTATGAAAGCTTGTAAATCTAAGCTATGAAAACAGTAAACCTAGATTATGAAAGCAATAAACCTAACAATAAAAGCAATAAAACAAAATTATAAAAGCAATAAAGCTAAACTCATACACGCACACACAAGCTAACATTAATAAAAAGAAGATGATCCAAATGAGAAAAACATCATTTTATTTCTGAAATCAGCATTACAACTAGATTAGGAAGACGAAAAAACTACAAACGAACATAAACTGAATTGCATAAGAGAAGCTCACAATCACTCAAAAGAACTCACAATACCACAAGAACTACTCAAAATTTGGATGAAAAATACTTCAACCGAGCCCCTCTATTTATAGGGAAAATTTAAGTTTTACACGCCCTAGGTCACTGGCGTGACTTGAATGTCACGGCCGTGACTTAGGGCGTGACATTTGCTCGGCTGTATTCGCCGCCTTCTGGAAGGTCTGGACGTCAAACATGGCTGCACACGGGCGTGACTTGGTATGTCACGGGCGTGACTTTGTGAGTCACGGGCGTGACTATGGGTGGCTGATGTCGGCAGCATGGGCGCGGCTTCGAGACGTGACGCGCTGGCAGCTCACGGGCATGACTCTGCTGGAACACGGGCGTGACTTGTAGAGTCACGGGCATGACTTGGTCAACTGGAGTGAGCTGGAGAGGAATTCGTCGGGCGCAGAGCTTTAAATTTACACGCCCTTGGTCACGGGCGTGACCGAGGGCGTGACTTGAGCGATTTGTCGGGATTTGATCTGAATTGAGTCGTCCCGTTGATATTTGATCTTTAAAATTACACGCCCTTGGTCACGGGCGTGACCGAGGGCGTGACCTAGGAAAATTTTGCCAAAAAAATGCAAAAACAAAAATAAAACTAAGTTAGAAACCAGAAATAATAAAGAAGCAATTTATTCATTAATTTACATAGAAAATTCACAATATTAATTAAAATTATACTAATAATTATACTAAAAATACATATATTTTATTACTTATCATTGGCCTTGTCTAACTCATTGTTAGAAAGGTGAAGGGGGAAAGAGGACTACTCAAGACACCCTATCTTGAGGAACCTCTATACATCCTTGTGTGTTTTCTGTGATTGTATTTTCTGCAGCTAGAAACATTAGGTTTATTGAAAGAAATTAAGTAAAACCTATTCACCCCCCCTAGGTATTATTGACTACACCTATATAAACTATCAAGTGGTATCAAACCGAGGTTGATCAAAAGGACTTAACAGTCTGATCAGATCCTATACAGGAGTAGTCAAATCTAAAATCCAATGGCAAGTAGTGGAATGAAGAAGGAGTTGGGGTCAATGAAGTTGCCCATATGCTCCAAAGAAAACTTTGGGATATGGAAGCAAAGGGTAAGGCTATTCTTGGAAGCCTCAGACCCAAGGATCTTTTTAACTGTCAAAAATGGTCCTTATACCTTTGAGAAAGTCTCCACCATTGACCCTACTAGAAAAATACTTAAGGTATTCTCTGAGCTGACCAATGATGAGATAGCACTGTACACTATGGACAAGAGAGCCCAAAACATAATAGTAAATTCCATTGATGACACTACATTTCAGAACTTGGTACACTGCACAACTACCAAGGAAATGTGGGACACATTGGTGGTTTATATGGAGGGAACAGCTGAAGTGAGGGATGATAGAAAGTCACTCCTCAATCAGGAGTATGAAGCCTTCAGACAGCTGAGCCAGGAGAATATCTCTATGTGCTATGAAAGGTTCTTTAGGATTGTAAATGAACTAAGAACCTATGGAAGGGTATTCACAGATTAAGAACTTAATGACAAGTTCCTTAGATCTCTAACCAGAGATTCGGACACTAAAATTTGTGCAATCAGGGAAGGGGCAAGGCTTGGAGAAACCCCTACCCATACTCTGTTTGGGAAACTGCTCTCACATGAGATGCAGCTTTCTGCAAGAAAGGAGGAGGACACTTCTTCCAGGGCTCACACAAGGGAGAGATCTGTTGCTCTCAAAGCTGAAAGCTCTAAGAAGAACAAGGTTAGAGTACAGTCACCTCCAAGAAAGACTGCTGAATCTGAAAAATCTGAGAGCAGCAATTCAGACAGCTCCTCTTCTGATGAGGAGTTTGCTGCCTTCACAAGGCAATTCAAGAAGATGATCAAGAGGAAACAATGGAAGAGCAAACCTTCCTCCTCTTCTCATCCCAAGAAGGATCATTACAGATCTGAGAGGCAACATCCCAAAGGGGACATGTATGACTCTAAATCTAGTAAACATGTTTCAACTAACATAATTTGCTATTGTTGTAGTAAGCCTGGACATGTCATTGCTGACTGTCCAGTCAAGAGAAAAGAAAGAGGTGACAAGAAGCCTCATCACCAAAAGGAAAGGAAGGGAGAAAAATCCTTCCTAGCTAAGAAAGGCAAGAGCTGGAGTGAATCTGAGTCTTCATCTTCAGATTCAGATGGTGAGGAGAAAGCCTACATGGGGCTGTTTGCTGATCAGGAGGAAGAAGACTATCCTAATACCAGGATAGGAATCAGGGCCCCTATATCACATTCAGATAGTGATGAAGAGGAGGATGAGGTCACTCTGGATGACCATGGGTTGATGGCTATAACTGAAGATGAGGACAACCACAGCAATTCAGAACATGAGCAGGTATTGATACACTGCATTTCTTCTTCTTCTGATTACGAAAAAAATCCAGAATCTGAATCTCCTCCATCTAAAGTTGGAGGTGAATCATACTCTGAGGAGGATGTCAATCAATTGATTGATGAACATGGTGCACTCCTGGAAGCTCTGAAAAAGAGCAAAAAGCTAGCCAAGAGGCAAGCTCAAGAAATTGCTTCCCTGAAGCAACCAAAATCTGAGTGCATTGAGCATGCTACCCAGCTAGCTCAAATGAGCAATGAGATTGGCAAGCTAAGGGGAATGTCAATGATCCATGTGGGCACCATTAGCCACAAGAACAAGATCATCAAGGATCTTGAAGAAAAGCTCCTTAAGGAGAGGATGCTAGTGGCTAAGTTCTCCAAGCCCAAAACAGTGATGCCTATTATTGACACCTTCAACTCCCAGAGCAAGAGAGGTATTGGTTTCAACAATGAGGCATCTACTAGCAACACTAAGGGAAAGGTCAAGGACTCAAAAGAATCTAAGACCTCCTTTGTGAAAGTCTTGATGCCCTCAAACAAGTATGACCAAGAAAGTGTTCATGGTCACTTATTAAATGGAAGTTCCTATAACTTGAGCAGGAATGCTCACAGCTATGGAAATTGAAAGGGCATGGGATTGAGTGTAATGAAAGCTGCACATGAGGAAATACAAATGGCCCAACCTGGACCATTTGTGTTTGGTGTCTCAGTACCTTCAGTCAAGAACATGGAAGCAAGCTCTTCCAAATCTGCTTCAGCAAAAAGCAAGACTGCTGTCAAATCTGTTGACAAGGCCTGCTGCCCAGTGTCTGATTCCATCAGATCTTGTATGACTGCCAAGTCAATGCAAGCTGAGGCTATCAGGACAAAGAGCAGCAAGACTGTCCACAGATTATCCTTCAGTCAGATTATTGCTGAAAGAAATAGGAAGATTGATGATATCTCTTCTGCTGAACATGTACAAAATGTTGTATCAATTCAGAAAACTGTTCAGAAAAGGAGATACAATATTCATGATTGTTGGTGCTGTGGCAAGGTTGGACACTTTGCAATTGATTGTTGGCACAACCCCAATGTGCCAAAGGCAAGGACTGAACCTCAAGCCAAACCAGCCCTCTCTAGGAATATTCCCTATGGTGTTAACAAGAACCTAGGACCCAAAGTCAGTTGGGGTCCTAAGGTACATTAAATTTTGTGTTGCAGGTTAGTTCAAGTAACAGTCTCAACCAAATATGGTACTTGGACAGTGGGTGTTCAAGGCACATGACAAGAACTAAGGATCTTCTAAAGGATTACCATCCAGTGAAGAATGGACCTAAGGTTATTTTTGGTGGATCAGAAAAGGGGGTCACCAAAGGATATGGTATGATTTCAAATGGCATAGTCTCAATCACAAGGGTAGCTTATGTTGAAGGGTTGCAACACAACCTTGTAAGCATAAGCCAACTATGTGACTTAGGCTATGTCATTGAATTCCACAATGACAAGTGCTTGATCAAAAAGTCTAATGACTTGGAGACCATTCTCTCATGCACTAGGAGTGGGAATGTTTATTGCTTAGACTTCATTTGCAATTATTCTATCTCCTCTGTGCGTCTTGTAGCTAATGAAAGTGAGTCTCTCTGTGTCCAATGGCACAAGAGACTTGCCCACATTAACTATAAGACAATGTATAGATTATTTTCTAAAAACCTTGTTAGAAATAGTCCTAATCTAAAATGTGTTAAAAGTGGCCCCTGTCATGCTTGCCAAATAGGTAAGCAAACTAGGACCACCTTTAAAAGTATTGGCTCCAAGGATACTGAAAGGTGTTTATACCTATTGCACATGGACTTGTTTGGTCCTTTGCCAATTCAGAGCCAGGGTGGAAAGTTGTATACCTTGGTGATTGTAGATGATCATTCAAAGTATACATGGGTATTCTTCCTTAAGAAGAAGTCAGATACCTTATGCGTCTTTATAAACTTTGTCAAGGCCATTCAGAATGATCGACTATGTACTGTGGTCAGAACTAGAACTGACCATGGCACATAATTTCAATCTGAAGCCATGATAAAATTTTGTCAAGAATTTGGTATCACCAAGGAGTTCTCCTCCCCAAGGACACCATAGCAAAATGGTGTGGCTGAGAGGAGAAATAGGACCTTGATAGAAGCTGGGAGAACACTGCTTAGTGACTCCTCACTCCCAGAATACTTCTGGGCTGAGGCAGTCAATACAGCCTGTTATGTTCTCAATAGAGCCTCCATCAATAAGGTCCTTGGGAAAACCCCTTATGAGATTCTGAAAGGCAAACAACCTACAATTTCTTACTTTAGAATCTTTGGTTGCAAATACTACATTCTAAATAATGGAAAATCTCAATTAACAAAGTTTGCAGAAAAATGCAATGTGGGGGTTGTTGTTGGGTATAGCTCACATAGTAGAGCTTATAGAGTTTATAACAAGAAAACCCATGTTGTAGAAGAATCTATGCATGTTGTGTTTGATGAGACCAACCTTCTCTACAAAGAATGGTCTAGTTCTTCTAGTTTGACAGGAAATGAAGAAGGGATGCATGAGATGACTGTCCAAGACAAGCCCAGCAGTAGCAAAACACAAACAGCTGCTGCAATTCCTGAAGAATAAGAGGTACAAGATGGTTAAGTCACAACCGAACCAGTGGAACAGCCACAGCCACAAGAGGACTACAACCTCAAGGTAAGGGAATCTCCTTTGTATTGTGGTTCATCCAGTGCAATATCTATTGCTAAGAATCATGTCTCTCATAGCAGGACTAAGCACATAGAGATTAGATATCATTTTATTAGAGAACATGTAGAATGTAAAGATATCTGTCTTGAATTTGTCCCCACTGACAAGCAAGTAGCTGATATCTTTACAAAGCCACTGGATGAATCTAAGTTTAATGCCTTCAAAATTGAACTTGGCATGCTTAGTATGGAATAGACCTAAATGTAGTAGCTGTCACTATAATCCATTCTAAATATTACATTATGAAACTTTACTTTACTCTACACTACAGCTCAGTGACATGTTTAGGACAACTATTCAACCAAAATATCTAGACTAGGTCTAAACCTTAAGATCAGCTAAAGTGCAGTAGTATGTTCAGCTGAATCAGCTGAGAAAATCCCAACTGAACCGCTGAGATGAGGAAACTATCCCAGCGGTTGACACTTTACTATCCCAGCGGCCTAGGTCTCCGTCTCAGCTGAACCGCTGAGACAGGATATGTTCAACATGACGTCTGTTAATTAACCCCGAAATCCTTGAAACAATAAGGTAATCAAGTCTAAAAACCTAGGGTTAATAAAATCGAAACAAAAAACCTATAAATAGACACACTGTAACCTAAAACAAATCACAAAGCCAAACCCTTAGCCGTCGAGACGATTCATCTTGTCTTCCGTCTCAGCGCATCGATTCTCTGCTTCCATGGCACCAAAAAGCTTGAAAGATCTCCTGGAGGGCTACGAAATCGTAAGAAATGGATTCCATGCCTCAGAAGAAATTCGACACGTGATTCATCTAAGGGAAGCTCAAGGTCTTGAGCACATGCTGTCTGAACCGTGCTGCATTCTCAAAACTGAAGTTCTGGAATGGTTCAACCATGTCAAACTGTCTCCATCCAAAACCATCCTGATGTCCAAGTTAGGAGGTGAGAAGATAAAGATTACAGTTAAAAGGTTGGAGAAGGGGTTGAAATTAACTCCCTGCAGTAAATCTGAAGAGGAGGAAATATCTGAAAAGGATAAGAGGACTGCCCTAAAGTGGACAGGATACAGTGATACTAAAACCAGTTATCTAAGGAGAAAGTTCTTCAATCAATAAGGGAAGCTGTTGTCTGATATTATAGGCAAAGCTATCCTATGCAAGCCTGGTTCACATGACACTGTCTCACAGTTCATGTTTGAATTAATGACAAGGATACTTCTGTCCAAGAGAACCTCATAGGGAGAAGTCATCTTTCAAATGATAAAGGAATCCCTACAAGCCCCCAATATGGGAAGAATACATAATAGTTATTCAGAGATCTTTGCAAACTCCAAGGGGTCAAATCTCCATTACCTCAAAATAATGGACATTAAAACTCTGGATAGATTCTCCAGGGTGCTCCCTATGAGCCAGCCATCTGTGGCAAAGGAAAAGAAGAAAGAAGTATCCCAACAGAAATCAAATTCATCCTCAAAATTAGATGGGTCTGACAATGAGGACATTCATGGGTCTGACCATAGATCTGCAAGCAGCCCAGTGAATATAAATAATGAAGATATCCCCAGGACAGGAATGGATGAGGAGCCCCAAGGAAGAGATGTGCCCAATCCTGAGCCAACTTAAATGAATGCTGATCCAGCTGTTGCTCAAGCTGAAGGTGAATTTCCCATTTCACCTACCCATGGTAAATCAAGACTTCAGTTAGGCCTCTCCTCTCTTTCAATTGTATAGTCTAGGTGTCTAATTCATCAATCATTCTTTTAGGTGACCCTAGACAAAACTCTCCTCCAATGGATGCCCTAAGTGAGGGGGAGCATAGCCCAGCCTATGCAGGAGAAGGTGGGTCTGCTAGTGAGGAAGAACATCAACAGGAACCAACCAATCCCAATCTACAAAGTGCTCTAAATGCCCCATCTGAGGGGGAGCAGATCCCTGATGCTGGAAGGGCTATAGCTCAGAGTGGAGCTGCAAAGCTGGTTGCAAAATACTTGGCCCAGGAAAGACCAGCTGCTGCTCTAGACATATCTGACTTGCTAAACTCAATACAAACCATGATTGAGGGTCAGATGCTGTCAGTAAAAGAACTGGTTGCTGAAAGAATACAAGATGCTACTGCTCAAGTTAGGGATGAGCTAAATGCTACAAGAGCTACATTGACTCAGGAGATCCAGGACAGTGAGCAGAGAATGGAGTTAAGAGTGGCTGGAGTAAGAACTAAGCTGAATGACCAGGTCAATGATGTCAAAACTGCATCAGATCATATCCTTCTGCAGATGACAAGATGGTTTGAAATGGCCAAAAATACTGTAGGTGCCCAGCACACAATTTTGAAGGACATTGCTGACCACCAAGGGGATTCCACAAAGGACATCACATATGTAAAGAATCACCTTTACAAAAACCAAAATGTCTGGGAAAAAGCTGTTGCCAGCATGGCACAAGTGGTCAACACATCATGCAGCCAAGTAAAATCCCACATTGATAAGGCAAAGGACTTCATTTTGGATGATGTGGACAACACCTTTCAGACTCTCTCCCAATCCATAATTCATCAACACTCTGAAATAGAGAAGAAAATAGTGGAAAACAGCAAAGAAGGGGAGGAGAAGATTACAAATCTACATGCTAAGATGAAAGGAGCACACATCCAGTTATATAACAACATGGAATCCTCACACAAACTGATACTGTCCAACCAAGAAGCAGCAAGCAAGCAAGTGGTGGAAGTGGTCAACAATGCTTCCAGCACTATTCAAGAAAATATCCTTGCAATGGTCAGAAAGGTCACTGACACTCAATGGGATACAAGTCTAAAAGTGTTGCAAGGAACAAGAGTTGCTTTGAATCTACCAATCCTGAACCCTAGCAGAGATGAAGATTTTGGCTTCCAAAGTCAATCAAATCTGATTGCTGATGAGAGAGCAGCAAAAAGGAGAAGGGTAGAAGGTATTCAAACTGCTGAAGAATACATGGCACAGAAAAAAATGGAAAAACTAGAGGACCCACTCCATGATGATGACAATCTGGAGTTGGACACAATTGTTGTGAATACCTGGGTGAGCCATGGCAATCCAATGAAGGACATTGACCATGTCTACTCAGCTGTTGAGTGGATCAAACACCTTGAAAGGGAATCCTTAAGGGAAAGGATTCTCAAAGAAAACATGGTAAGAAGGGAAACTCCTCTAAGGATTCTCCCAAGATATCTTCCCAAGCCACTTCTGTATTTCAAAGTAAAGGAGCAGATGAAGGCTGCTGAAGAAGCTAGGAAAAGAAAGTCTACTATTGGAGAATGCTCTTCACAGGGTCCATCTTAGAAGAATCAGCCTTGAAATTTATTTTGTTATTCTTGCATGTACAACTATAAGTTGAATTCTCTTTTATATATCTGTACTGAACATCTAAAGTGGAATGAAATTTCCTATTCTGCTCATAATATTGTGTTTGTTACTATTGATATATGTACTATGTATTTATTATTCTTAGTATTCAGTATCTTAAAAGAGAAATTCAATTTGAAATGAATCAGCTATTACAGAAAATAGCTCTCCAATTGAGGGGGAGTACAGTCCCTACTCAGGTTGAAGGGAAGTTGGCAACTGCCAAAATGTGTATAGACTAGCCTATAGGTTGATCCAAAGGGATCAATAGATATTGTCCCTCTATCCATAGAAGGGTTGAAGAAACCAGAAAGGGGGAGATGGGGCCAGAACCAATGCTGAAGAAAAGAGTGAAAGGGGGAGATAGTGTGAAAGGGAGATAGGACCAGTACCAATGACTTCACAGATGCTTTTTCTATGTAGATCACTCTTTTTGTGAAAAGATTAATATTGTTAATGGACCTTAGAATTGGGGATATTCTGCCTTCTTCAAATAGGGGGAGATTGTTGGGTAAATTGCCCTCAATATTACCTTGATTTGAAGAGGCATCACTCTCAATACTAAAGACATATTGTATTTGACAAAGCTATACTTGTGTAGAATATACAGGCACAGGTGACTCAAAAGAAAGGGCCAAATATGGCCTTAGACAAGAAGGAATCATCCACAAGGAGATGAAGATCTGTCTCAGCATAACCGCTGAGACGATGGGTCAGAACCGCTGAGACGAGGAGCCATCTCAGCGGGTCCACTGAGAAGAAGACTGGAGCAACCGCTGAGAAGGGGACTGGAGCTGCTGCTGAGACTGGATGCTGTCTCAGCCCAACCGCTGAGACTGGATGCTGTCTCAGCCCAACCGCTGAGACAGATCCAAATGTCTTGACGGGATCTGCTTTTGGCGCAAATGACATTTGAGAGGAAAAATCAAGTCCAATCAGCCCCATACCGTGTCAGGAGGATCGATATAGCCGTTGAAGCCTTCTGGAGGTATAAAAGGAGATGCTAGGGCACAACAACGAGTATTGTTCCATTGAGAAGCTTTTGCTACACGCCGCAATCGAGCATTCGCGATTCAGCAAGTTGAAGTCATTCTCTGCTGCTGAAGTTAATCTTCTAAGGGAGATTAGATAGCTCTTCCTGTGCCAACTCAAGAAGGGCAAGTTGATCTTTTGCTTGGCTGAAGGAGAAGATCAAAGTGATACAAATCTGAAGCTGCTGTTTTCAGATCTGAAGAAAGGACTCAGAAGACCTAAAAGTAATCATTTTGTCCTCTGTGTTCAACTCAAACTCTATTATATCTTTGTATGGCATTGTTTCCTAAGAAAAAGGCTGTTGAGCCTGTGTGTAAAGCTGTGTTGACAGCTTGAGTGGTAGGACCTCTTGATAGGTCTGAGGTAGGAAATCTGTGGGATTTCTGAGTGGTAGGAGTTCATAACTCTGAGTTGTAGGGCTGCTGTTGAGCCTGAGGTGTAGGGCTGTCGTGCCTGAGGTGTAGGGCTATTGGGCCTGAGTGTAGGGCTGTTGGGCCTGAGTGTAGGGCTGTTGGGCCTGAGTGTAGGGTTGATGTGCCTTAGGTGTAGGGATGCTGAGCCTGAGTGTAGGGCTGCTGTGCCTGAGGTAGGATCACTCTTGATCTGAGAAGTTCTGAGGAACTTGTGGTGTAAGCTCAAGAAGCTGAGATTGAAGTTTGGAGGAGTTGGCCTTGTCTAACTCATTGTTAGAAAGGTGAAGGGGGAAAGAGGACTACTCAAGACACCCTGTCTTGAGGAACCTCTATACATCCTTGTGTGTTTTCTGTGATTGTATTTTCTGCAGCTAGAAACATTAGGTTTATAGAAAGAAATTAAGTAAAACCTATTCACCCCCCCCCCCTCTAGGTATTATTGACTACACCTCTATAAACTATCAAGAACTGAAGTAAAGCTTTACAATGGAGAATCGTCCAGAAGAAGTAAAATCGACTAGACATCTAGTCGATTGGCAGAAACGCGTGAATTCAAATCAAAGAGGGATTTTCGCATCATGTCATTTATTGACGCCGCAGATTAAGCCAATGAATCACGCTTACTAAGAAAATTGATCTTTGACATAATGTCAGTACTAGAATCGATCGTTAGACATTCGTGTCTTACATAAGGGAATGCAATGCTAATGTAAACCCTAATCGACAAATTGAAAAAGAAAAGCTTTTTCGCCGCTGAAAGCGTTGCTCTATTGAAAAGCTTAAGGAAGGAGAAGACAAGCTCAAAGCAAATCTGTAATTTTCTCCAAGAAGAAAGGTCGATCACAGTTGTTGATTCAGATCAAGGAACGTTCAGCCAAAAGAAGAATCTTCATATGTGGAGAAGGAATTTCACTCTTCATCTACAACATCTGCAGGAAGATTCTAGTCGAAGCAAATCTTCATTAAAGCTTCAAGAAGACTCCAATGCATTCAAGCTTGTTTATTTTGAGTCTTTAGAAAGTTTTGTAAGAAAACTTATTAAATTGTACGATCTCTTTGAGATTTGAGCTGTAGGATTCCCATGTGGAATCTGAGTTGTAGGGATCTGTCTAGCCTGAGAATAGGTGACGTTGTCTCTGAGGTAGGAAGCCAGGAGTGCTTCTAAGTTGTAGGATCTTGCGGGATATGAGGTAGGAGACTTGGTCTCTAAGGTAGGAAGCCAGACTTGCGGGACCTGAGGTAGGAGATGTTATCTCTAAGTTGTAGGATCTGTGGATCTGAGTTTTGGCAGAGATTGCCGAGTCTAGCACTCTGCTAGATAGGCGAAGGGGGATAGTGGAGTACTCAGTGATACATTGTCTTGGGGAACGACTATAAATAACATGCATCTGTGTTGTGATTGCTGTCTGATTATGGATTTTGTTTTTACCATTTCGTAATTTTTTTAAAGTAGCCGACATCACCTATTCACCCCCCCCCCCCCCCCTCTCCCACCCACCTCCCCCCACCCTATAGGTGAAGACACCCCGGGACTTTCATATAATTCATAGCACGATGTCCATTTTTGCATCGCATTTACTTGTACACATTCAGCATATAATTGTGCCTATATTTCGTGCATCATATAAACAATAAACAAGCTTGATCAAATCCATAATATGATTTGTTATTCTCAAACCAAGAGATGCAGAACACAATGTATATGTAAACTCAAGAGATAAAACTACAATGTTACCATGTTGAAAAGATAAATAAAGAGGTATTGTAGTGATCATGACAAGTATTCTAGCATTTCATACAATGTAAAAAGTGTTCAATAATATTTACGGTTTAATTCTTATGCGCACAAGTGTTATATGAAACAATGAAATGTACATAAGTAAAAAAACATCAAGATTGATACATCATATAATAACCAATAAGGCATACATGCAATGCAATGTACACTGTCATAATTTTTATGCAAAGGAAAATTACTTCGCAACTTTTATGCACATATAAGTGTCACTATCAAGGTTCTTCTCACACACAATGCTTAGGAAGACTTATTAGGGATACGAAATAGTTCTTGGTGGATCATAACATATAAGACATATTTTTCATCAATAACAATGTGACATGGGGTACCAAGGAGAAGTGAATGTGGTAATTAAAATTGTTTTTGCACAAGATCGAGAAAATTCAAACCAATGTGCTCAACCTCACAATGTGTATTAAGACTTATCAAGAGAAGTGGTGCTTGTGAGGGGTTGTCCTTGCCATATTCATGATGCCCGATATTTATTATTCTATGAGATGAACAAGGGCTCCAAATTAATCCAAATTTGCTGACATATGCAGATACAATTTTACTTGTAAAACAAACATGCATGAAATAAACCACACTTCTTTAAATTTATGTAGGAATATCTATGGATTGCACGAAGGCAATCTGATTGAGTGTTTAATGATTTATTATGTATTAGTAATATGTTGCGACATAAGCACTACATATGCCTGTAAATAAGTTTACTATCATAAGTAGCAATAATGATAAGTGATGTGTGTATTTAACATTGTTTCAAATAAATTCTCACACATATATAGAAGCATGCATAAACATCTTGTCACAACTTCCTACATTTTATGATTAGACTACATGAAAGATTAACTAGCATGAAAGGTGACTATAATGAATTCTGAAATCAAGCAATTCAAATCAAACATTACAGTACATCTTAAGAGGTAACAAAGATCATGTTATTCTTGTATTATAGCTTAGCAGTATTTATAGAATTTTAGTTTTATGAAAGCAAAAGCAGGGGAACACAAGAAAATACGAAACAAAAAATAATGCATATTTTTGTTTTTTTAATTATCAAAAAATTTATGTGTGTTTTATTAATTAAAACCAAAATAAGGTAAACTAAGAAAACATATAAAACTGAAAAACAAAGAATGCTATACATTCATGTTAGAGACTCAATCAGTAGAAAAGCTACTATAATAGGTGTACTATGCGCTAAAGTTACAAAAGCACACAAAAAGGAAGCTACTGTCGATGGCACTAGCTATCACCTAGCAGTATCTACTAGAGACAAAAAATATACACAAAACAAATACAATTTTGGTTTTTGGTTTTTACAATTTTTGTGTGTTTTTCAGATGAGAACTATTCACAAAGTACCAAGGCATAACACAAAAGGGAAATAGTTCAATTCAGAGGAACTACATATCAATTCTTAGAATCCTAACAATGGGCATAAAAGATTGAATCGTGAGTCAGGTAGTGGCTCGGTAAATAGGCCTGCAAGTTGAGAGTCAGTCTCAATAAAGCTTATTTAAATATTTTCTTTCTTCATATGATTGTGAATGAAATGATGTCTAACATCTATTAGCTTTAATTTTGAGTGATAAACAGGATTGTTCGTAAGGTCTGGAGCGCTCTTATTGTCAAACTTAAGTTGTACATTACGAAAGTTTAGTCAAAAGTCTTCTAACATTTGTGTCATCCATAATGCTAATGGGCATAATATCTACTTAATGCAATATATTCAGCCCCAATAATGAAGTGGTCAACAAAATTTTGTTTTCTACTCGATCATGAAACTAGAGGTTGCCTTAAGAAGTGGAATGTGTCACTTGTGTTCTTCCTATCTAGTGAACAACCAGCATAATCTGATTCAGAATAATCATGTAAATAAATGACTCTTGGTGAGGATACCATAGACCTAACTTTTTTATATGTCAATTAAATACTTAAAGATGTGTTTAACAACTTTTAAATGATATTCTTTAGTGTCGGCTTGAAATTGTGCACATAAACATACAACATACATTATATTGAGGTGAGAATCACTTAAAAATAGTAAGGATCCAATCATACACATATACTTAGTTTGATCAACAGAGATGCTTGCTTCATCTTTTCCTAATTTTAGTGATGCACTCATTATAATATTTGCTTGTTTAAGACCTTCAAATCTTAATCTTTTGAGTGCGTCTTGAATACATATACATTTAACATATAAATAATTCATCATCTCATTGTGAAATTTGAAATAAAAAAAATAAAAGTTCTCCAACCAATCACATTTCAAATTCATTTTACATCAAATTAATAACTTATTTACATAATGATTCATTAGTGGACAAAAGATTATATCATCAACATATATTTATAAAATAATCAAATTATTCCTATATGTTTGATGAAAGAGTGGCACCAGCATGTCCAATTGAAAAATCATGTTTTAAAAAAATTACGTTAGAAGATCATACCAAAAATTTGGTGCTCATTTTAATCCATAAAGAGCTTTATCAGGTTTATAGACATGGTTTGGAAATTCACAATTAATAAGTCCTGGGGGTTGTTCCACATACAGTTCTTCTTTAATGATCTCATTTAAAAACACACTTTTAACACTCATTCGAAATAATTAAAATCTTGTATGACTAGCAAATGCAAGAAGATGCATATGGATTTTAAGCGTGCAACTGGTGCAAAAGTTTCTTCAAAATCACTCAGTTCTATTTGTGAAAATCCTTGAACTACTAACATGGCTTTATTCCTAGCGATTCTAGACTGACCATCAAGTTTATTTTTAAATGCCCATTTTACATCTACAACTAGATGATTAGACGGACACTCAACTAGGTTCCAAACTTTATTTTTCTCAAATTGGCTAAGCTTCTCACTCATCGCTAAAACCCATTCATCATTATGAGCGAAAGATATATTCTTTTGTTCGATATAAAAATAAATCATAAATTCATGAAAGATTCAAACAAAGAAGACCATATTGTTACCCTCTGATGGTTCACCAAGCAGAGTTCACTAAGATGATTTTTGGTTAATTTTAGTTCGCTAGGTGGTTCATATGCATCCTCCTCTTCCACCTCTTCACTGTCACTTGCATTATGTTCACCATTTTCCAATGTAGAAACGTTATCCAATGTTTGTCAGATATTTGACATTGTATGTATGCCTCACAACCTCAAATATTTATGAAAGACATATTAGGGTGTTTCCCAGTCCATGTCTCATATGTTGTCTTTTGAATTGATTTAGTAGGAATATGATTTAGTATAAAAGCAGTTGTCTCTAGAGCATATCCACAAAAAGAAATAGACGTACAGATCTGTATGACTTATCATAGATCGCACCATGTCCAAAAAGGTACGATTTCTACTTTCAAAAACATCATTATGGTGAGGTCTAGGTGGAGTGGGTTGTGATGCAATACCATACTCTCCAAAATAGTCTTGAAACTCCTGACTCAAGTATTTGCCACCTCAATTAGATTGGAGTGATTTAACTATTTTCCTAGTTGGTTTTGTACTTTTTTTTGAACTCCTTGATCTTTTTAAAGGATTCAGACTTATACTTCATAAGATACACATATCCATATCTACTGAAATCATTAGTAAATATAATGAAGCGGTGAAACCCATCAATAACCATAAAACTCATAGGTCTGCATACATCACTATGTATTATACCCAAAAGATCATTTACCCTCTCAGTATGACCAATGAAAGGGGCTTTTGTCATCTTTCCCAAAAAACAAGATTCGTTTCTCTCAAATGATTCATAATCAAATAAGTCTAATAGTCTAATGACCAAATGACAATGTCAAAGGTACGTAAGATTATAGTCATTTATTTTTAATCTTTTGGTATCATTAATGTTATAAATGCGTTGGTCTAAGTTCAAAACATAAATACCATTAAACATTTATGCAATTCCAAAACAAATATCATTCATATATATTAAACTACAATTGCTTTTAATAGTGAACAAAAATACTTTCATGTCCAAACAAGAAATAGATATAATATTTCTAGTAATAGTATGTACGTTATAGCAGTTCTCTAACTTTATTATAAGCCTATTAGGCAAAGATATATGATAAGTCCCTACATCTACGATATCAAATCTTGCTTCATTTCCAACTCATAGGTCAACCTCGTCATTAGCCAACATTCTCCTTCTTAGTTCTTATACATTTACACAAATGTGAGAACCATATCGGCTATCCAATACCCAAGATGAAAAATTAGAAATGTTGACTTCAATAATAAATATACCTAAAATGGAAGTATCACTTCCTTTCTTCTTTTTCAAATCTTCAAGGTATAAAGGCCAGTACCCTTCCTCCCCATAATGGTGGCAACACCCTTCCTTAGCCAGTCCATTCCATTCTAGTGTCGAAAACCTTAGATTAAAGTAAGACTTAGATACAATATTAGTCTTCTTAGATCCCTTAGTCCCGACGTTACCTTTATGCACCATCAGTATGAGAATAGTAGGCTCAGTCTTCTTCATATTTATTTCAACAGTTCTCAACATACCCAGGAGCTCAGTTAGCGATTTATCAATTTCATTCATATTGTAATTGAAGACAAATTACTCATAACTATCCAACAATGATTGCATGATCAAGTCATTGGTCAACTCTTGGCCCAATCAAAAACTCAATCTTTGCAGGTTCTCAATATTGTTGAAAATGTTGAAGTGTGTAGTTGGCGGTCTGGGAGGAGGTCGCGCGGTCTAGCTAACCGCGTGGTCTTGCGGTCTTTTTCTGCGGTCTGATCTATTCGCTCTAGCCGCAGGACTATTCGGTCTGACCGTTATTCTTTGTCCAAGGTTGCCGAGGTGAGGCCGAGCGGTCTGGTTTGTGTGACCGCGTGGCGAGCTGTTATTCAGTATGGTGAGGCTGCACGGTCTGGTTCGTGTGACCACGTGGCGGGCTGTTCTCTGAACTGTGCGGGTTAAGCTTTTGACCGTACAGGGTTGTTGTTTGGACGGTCTTCCAGTCTGGTGACTGTCCGGGTTCTTGTTGGTTCACGTGGACTAAGGCTCTCTTAGTCGCGCGGTCTCCTCTTTTGTGTTCGCATAAGCTGGTCCCTAGAGATCTGCTGGCGCATGCAGACACTGGTGTTGGTCAACTTGGCGGGTTCTTGCCTTGGTCGACTTGGCTGTGTTCGCGGTCTCTGGAGGAGGTCTCCTGTTACAAACACAGGTGGTGGGCATCATGACCGTGCGAGTTGTCATGATCGCGCGGCTTCTTGGAGGAGTGGCGATCTCCGGTCTGGTTTGAAGTCGGCGAGCTCACAGCGCAGAGCGAACTGCTGACCGCGCGGGTTGACCGGTCTTAGTCGCGCGGTCAGGGCGGTGACTCTATCTCATAGGGTGGTGACTGGATCTGGTTCCACACCTATAAATAGGAGTCACTGTTGCAGCATAATTAATCGCACCAAGTGTAAGCTGAGCTCGCGCCTATTTCTTGCGGTCTCGTTTTTGTGACCGATCGGTTAGTTGATTGATCTTTCCTTGTGCATCTTCTGCAGATTGTGCAGACAGCAGCGGTCACCTCTTCTTCTAAGATGTTTGGGCGGTCTTGCGGCTTGCAGTGCAGGTTGCTGGAGTTCGGGAGAGTCAGTGGAGTTTGGAAGGTCGCGGAGGTTCAGTTGGTGTTGTTCAAGTCGCCAGCATCTGTTCGCGCGGTCTCCTTTTCTAGTCGCGCGAACACGCAGGTCACGCGGTCAGGCGGTCTCAGTGTTCAGACCGCCAGTTATCTTTTCTTCAGCACTGTATTTTCCTTTTGGTTTTGTGTACTGGCGAAATCATGTCTCGTCATGTATACCTCGCTCTGTAATGAAGATTTCTGCTATTATCAATAAAGATTGTGTTGCTTCATGTACTTATGGTTGTTGGATGTAACTTTAAGTTGTACGATTCCTGCTCACTCCTAGATCTATGGAAAATTTCACATGGTATCAGAGGGAGGTTGGAGTGGATAGAGCAGTAAACAACTTAATGTTGTCATCGCCTTTGTGAAGAAGGAACCAGTGGTAAAGCCATGGAAGCAGGTTTTGCAAGAGGTCTTGAAATTGAGATGCTCACGTCGACTAACTTTAAGAAGTGGAAGTCGTGCATGCAGAGTTATCTTCTGGGCGAGGACCTCTGGGAGGTTGTTGGAGGAGATAGTATGGAGGAAGTTATCCCAGTTGGGGATAATGGTCATGAGGTGAGAAATTGGAGGAGGATTAATGCGAAAGCAGAGTTCACTCTAAAAAGGGCAATATCACCTGACCTATTCGATCACATCTTGGGGTGTGGATCAGCTGCCGAGATCTGGAGAGCCCTGGATGGGCTGTTTAACAAGAAGAATGTAGCGAGGCTACAGTTTCTGGAAAATTAGCTGGCTAGGTCAGCTTAGGGTGATCTGTCTATCTCCACGTTCTTCCTGAAGATGAAGAACCTGTGCGCTAAGATTTTAGCACTGGATCCTGATGAGCCAATTTTGAGGCGAAACTGAAGAGGCGCATCATTCGCGGCTTGTGGAAGGAGTATGTGGCCTTTGTGATGTCGGTGCAGGGTTGGGCGAATCAGCCGTCTCTGCTGGAGCTGGAGAATCTGCTTTCGTCGCAGAAGAGCCTGGCAAGGCAGATGGCGGGGGTGTTAGTGTCTGGGGGAGAAGGCGAGGTGCTCTTCACAGGGAAGAAGAAGAAATGGGATAAGAAGAAGAAGACCGCTGGAGGCAATGGGCCTTCAACTTCTAGACAGCAGGAGAGGGGCTATGCTCCCAAGGCTGAAGGGAAGAAGGAGGGAGAAGGACCCAAATGCTTTAGATGCAGAAAGCTTGGTCACATCAGGAAGGATTGCCGGCTGATGGGGAGGAGCCTTCTCGGCTTCTGACGGAGTTGCGACTCCTATCAACTATCAGGAGGACTGGATCGTGGACTCGGGGTGTGGTCATCACCTCACAGTGGACGAGTCGAAGCTTTCTTCAGTGCAGCCTTACTCAGGTAATGATGCCATCATAACTGCTGATAATACTGTGCATAGTGTCGAGAAGGTGGGGGTTGTTTCCTTGGGCAGTGATAGGGGGACACTAACTTTGAAGAGTGTCTATCATGTGCCCGCAATGAGGAAAAACCTCTTCTCCGTGACCAACGCTATTGATGTTGGGTATCACGTTCTGTTCGGTCCAACATAAGTGAGGTTTCTTCGAAATGTTGAGGCGGTAAAGGCTGATGTCGTTCATGTCGGGAGAAGGGCAAAAGACTTGTTTGTTTTATCAACAAGTTCTTATGTCGACAAGATGAAGACAAATGATAGTGCCGTCATATGGCACGAGAGGTTGGGGCATCTAGGGATGGATAAGCTGAAGGCTATGGCGATAAAAGGTCTGGTCATGGGCCTGACTAGTCAATCTTCCTACGGTGATGGTCATGTTTGCGCGGGATGTCAGTTCGGTAATTCTCATCGACTACCATTTGATAAGTCGCAAACAAGGAGTAGCGTGCCATTGGAGTGTATCCACGGTGACTTGATGCGAAAGACTGCTACCCCAAGCCTCGGAGGAAGCAGGTATATGCTGGTGTTGATCGACGATTACACCAGATATGTCTGGGTTTATTTTCTATAGGAGAAGACGGAGGTGTTTCCCAAGTTTGTGGAGTTCAAGGAGCTAGTGGAGGGTCGGCTAAGTCTGCGGATAAAGAAGCTGAGAACTGACAATGGAGGGAGTTCACCTCTGGTGAGTTCTCTAGTTTTTGCAGGAAGGCGGGCATCCGGAGGGAGCTTACTTGTGCGCATACTCCACAACAAAATGGAGTTGCAGAGCAGAAGATCCGTCATCTGACGGAGACCTGCAAGTGTTGGCTGCATGCCAAGAGTATCCCAAGGTCCTTCTGGGCGGAGGGAATGTCTTGTGTCGCCTACATCATCAACAGGATGCCTCTCAGTCCCATCAACATGTTGACCCCGCATGAGATGATGTTCAAGGAAAAGCCAAGTGTGGCGCACCTTCGGGTGTTTGGTTCCACCTGCTATGTGCACGTTCCAGATGCGCTTCGGACAAAGCTAGATGCAAAAGCAAGGAAGCTAGTCTTCGTGGGATATGATGATTGGAAGAAGGGCTGGAAGTGCATGGACCGGAGATGCGGAGATTTGTTGTATCTCGCGACGTTGTGTTTGACAAGGTGACGTCTTACAAGGGAAGTTTTGGTGTTGTCTTACCAGAAAGCAGGGTGGAGGAGCCGAAGAGAGTTGTAGAAAATCTTCAGGTGGAGCTGTCGTTGTCACTAGTGGTCCATCCATTTCTAGTTCTAAGATGGATGCTTCTAGATCAGGAAGCAGGGGGAGAGATGCTCCTACTGGAAGGGGAGCTAGGGAAGAAGCAGCTAGGGACAATGCGAGTCAGGAGAAGGCGTTGAGGAGATCGAAGCGAACGATCATTGCCCCTGATCGCTATACAGGAGGAAACATGGTGAGCTTCGTCTCATGTTTCTTTGCTGCTCCCCTGGATGAGTGGGAACCAGTGAGCTTTGAAAAGGCCAAAGGCGTAAAGCAGTGGGATTTGGCTATGGAGGAAGAGATGGTGGCTCTTGAGAAGAATAAGAGTTGGTCTCTGGTGCCCAGGCCCAAGGGCATTACCCCTGTGACATGCAAATGGGTCTATAAGCTCAAGAAGAAGGCAGACGACAGTATCGAGCGATACAAGGCTCTCCTTGTGGCTCATGGATTCTCGCAGCAATATAGTGAAGATTATGAAGAGATATTTAGTCCGGTGGCGAAGATGACTTTAGTTCGGTTCGTTATTGCCTTGGCGGCATTTTGGGGGTGGGAGATTTGGCAACTCGACGTATAGAATGTCTTCTTGTACGACGAGATTGACAAGGATATCTTCATGATCCAGCCGCCAGGTTTCGTATCCGAAGATTTCCCAGACTATGTCTGTAAACTGAAGAAGGCCCTATATGGGTTGAAGCAAGCGCCGAGGGCGTGGTACAGGAAGATTGCAGAATATCTCTTATTCTGTGGATTCGGTGCTTCAGACTCTGACTCAAGCCTATTTGTCAAGAAGAGCGGGGAGCTTCAAGTCATCGTGCTGCTTTACGTCGACGATATGATCGTGACGGGGAATTCGAAGGAGGAGGTAGCAAAGCTTCGGTCTGAGCTATCTATCAAATTTAAGGTGAAGGACTTGGGTGAACTCCACCATTTCCTTGGACTCTAAGTGCAGAGGAAGGAAAGTGGAGTGCTGGTGTCCCAGGCTGGATATGCGGAGCGAATCGTGGAGCGATTTGGCATGAAGGAAGGGAAATGCATTTCTACACCTCTAGAGAAGGCCATGAAACTTCGAAAGGATGAGGGGAGGATTCTGGAAGATCCGATTGTGTTCCGAGCTCTAGTTGGGAGCTTGATTTATCTGACGATCACTAGGCCGGATATTTCTTATGCGGTTGGCATGGTGAGTCGTTATATGGCGGAACCACGGATGCATCATCTACTAGCGGCCAAGATTAATTTGAAGTATATCAAGGCGACTTCGGATATGGGTCTCCTATACAAGAGGGATGCGGGCTTTGAGGTGCATGGGTACATGGATGCTGATTACGGGGGAGATTTGGATGATCGGAAGTCGACGTCTGGATTCGTCTTCATGACGGGCCCTACGTCTATATCATGGTGCAGCAAGAAGCAGGATTCCGTGTTTGTCTCTACCACGGAAGCATAATACAAGGCTTCGTCCTTTGCAGCTCAAGAAGCCATCTGGCTTAGAAGGTTGGTGGGAAACGTCCATAAGGAGGTTCGGGGTCCGACTCTGCTCTGCGGCGACAATGAGAGTGCACTCAAACTGGTTACTAATCCAGTGCGTCACACGAGGACCAAGCATATCGAGATCGAGCATCATTTCATTCATGAGAAGGTGCTAGAGGGGTCTCTTTCGGTCGAGCATGTTCAGAGTCAGGACAACGTTGCTGACATATTCACAAAGGTGCTGGCGAAGGGGTCGTTCACTCGGCTGAGGAGTTTACTTGGGATGTTTTCAACTTCCCACTTCAAGGGGAGTGTTGAAAATGTTGAAGTGTGTAGTTGGCGGTCTGGGAGGAGGTCGCGCAGTCTGGCTAACCGCGCGGTCTTGCGGTCTTTTTCTGCGGTCTGACCTATTCGGTCTAGCCGCAGGACTATTCAGCCTAACCGTTGTTCTCTATCCAAGGTTGCCGAGGTGAGGCCGCGGGGTCTGGTTTGTGTGACCACGTGGCGAGCTGTTATTCATTATGGTGAGGCCGTGCGGTCTAGTTCGTGTGACCGCGTGGCGGGCTGTTCTCTGAACTGTGCGGGTTAAGCTGTTGACCGCACAGGGTTGTTGTTCGGACGGTCTGGCGACTGTCCGGGTTCTTGTTGGTGCGCGCGGACTAAGTCTCTCTTAGTCGTGCGGTCTCCTCTTTTGTGTTCGCATAAGATGGTCTCTTGGCGATCTGCTGGTGTATGCGTACACTGGTGTTGGTCGACTTGGCGGGTTCTTGCCTTGGTCGACTTGGCTGTGTTCGCGGTCTCTGGAGGAGGTCTCGTGTTGTGAACACAGGTGGTGGGCGTCATGACCGTGCGAGTTGTCATGATCGCGCGGCTTCTTGGAGGTGTGGCGATCTTCAGTATGGTTTGAATTCGGCGAGCTCACAGCGCAGAGCGATCTGCTGACCGCGCGGGTTGACCGGTCTTGGTCGTGCGGTCAGGGCGGTGACTCTATCTCATAGGGTGGTGACTGGATCTGGTCCCACGCCTATAAATAGGAGTCACTGTTGCAGCATAATTAATCGCACCAAGTGTAAGCTGAGCTCGCGCCTATTTCTTGCGGTCTCATTTTTGTGACCGGCAGGTTAGCTGATTGAACTTTCCTTGTGCAGCTTCTGCGAATTGTGCGGACAGCAGCGGTCACCTATTCTTCTTAGGTGTTCGGGCGGTCTTGCGGCTTGCAGTGCGGGTTGCTGGAGTTCGGGAGAATTAGTGGAGTTCAGAAGGTCGCGGAGGTTCAGTTGGTGTTGTTCAAGCCGCCGACATCTATTCGCGCGGTCTCCTTTTCTAGTCGCGCGAACACACAGGTCGCGCAGTCAGGCGGTCTCAGTGTTCAGACTGCCAGTTATCTTTTCTTCAGCACTGTATTTTCCTTTTGGTTTTGTGTACTGGCAAAATCATGTCTCGCCCTGTATACCTCGCTCTGTAATGAAGATTTCTGCTATTATCAATAAAGATTGTGTTGCTTCATGTGCTTCTGGTTGTTGGTTGTAACTTTAAGTTGTACGATTCCTGCTCACTCCTAGATCTACGGAAAATTTCACAAATATACTCAATCATTTTGAGCACATGCGTTCCCACAGGGTCACAAGCTCCCATCTTACACTAAAACAGCATCGTTTACACATCGTACCTCTCTTATCGAGCATTCTCCTGAAACATTTTCTCGAGGTGCTCGACTATCACATAACTGTTGGACATATGTGTCACATCCCTTTGTTTGAGAATAACAAATCTCATATTGTATTTGATATTGCTTGTCGTGTGTTTATAGTGTGCAGGAACTATAGGTGCAATACTCCACAGGTATAAAGCAGCTTGGAACAATCATTTGAAAGGAGCAGCAGTACCGCCGGCGCTATCGCTACCGCCAGCGCTACTGCTAGTGCTACAGCTACCGCCAGCACTACCGACAGCATTATCACTACCGCCAGGCGTTATCTCGAGTTCGTGCACGCGACGGTTTCGTAACCACTACCGCCAGCGCTATCTCCCGGTACCGCCAGCGTTATCGCTACCGCCAGCGCTATCTCCCGGTACCGCCAACGTTATCGCTACCGCCAGCGCTATCTCCAGTTTGTGCACAGCGCCACGCCGCCGACGGTCGCGCAACCGCTCCATACGAATGCTACCGCAGGCGCTAGCCACTACCGCAGGCGCTAGCGCCAAGTTCTATAAAAGGGTGGGCTCTCTCTCGTTTTGGCTAGAGATTCCAGAGAGGTTGCTTGTGCCACAACTCCAGTGCTGTTATGCTGCCGAAGATGGATCTCCCACAAAAAACTTAAGGAGAATTTTGGAGGAGGACTACGTCACGCTACATTCGAAGGACGATCGCTTCTACCTCGCTCATACTACAGTGATCCTTCATCCTCATCTTCAGAAATCTCATATAGGGAGTTTTACTATTGTTATCTTTATTTTCATTCCATATTTTCTTAGTAACCGTTTAGTTAATTCACCTTGTGTTGGCGACTAGGTCTGGGTAGGACTTAGGGGGAAATTCGCCTTGTGTTGGCGACTAGGTCTAGGTGATTAGATCTAGGGGGTGCTCGAGGCCATATCCGGGGAAGGATTGGCTAGAGAGGCTTGATGCCATATCCGGGGAAGGATAGGCTAAAGCCAACCGGTTCGTGGGGATAGGAGTCGGTATAGAAAAGGAAAAATTATTTACATATGTACGCCTCCGATTTCTAGCGATATTGAAATCAATTTTTGTAAACACCCTTTTATATAAATACAATCATGTCTCTATTTGTGTTTACTTGATTTCTCTCCTTTGGCGTTATCTTTAATATATTAGTTACAAAGCTTTAAATTCAAATCAATTTAACTAAATTGTTTATTTCAATCTCTTAATCATAAAACAATTTAGTACTTATTTCGAAAGATGAAAATTATGATATTCTCACAAATTAGCTAAATTGTTATTTTGCCTTTCTCATATTACTTTATACAATTTAGTAATTATCTTAAAAATTATAAGAAAGATTTTTATTCCCTTATTCACCCCCCCCCCCCCCCCCCCCCCCGCCTCTAAGGGCGCCATAAGATCCAACAAGTGGTATCAAAGCTAGGTTATTCCAAACGGTTTAAAAACCAGGAATAATGGCGTCTCATGATCTCGCTTCTACTAGTAGGGGAAATTTTCTTATAAATGAAAAATCTTTAGCACCACCTTTATTTGAAGGCAAAAATTATAATGGGTGGAAATTTCTTATGGAAAAATTTCTTAAGTCTTTGGATATGGAAGTATGGAATATTACTATTAAAATACCCCCAATTACTTTAAATAAAAATGAAATGTTTTTAAATGCCAAATTAATGAATAATCTATATTGTGCATTGCATCAAAATATTTTCAAACTAATTTATACACTTCCTACTGCTTATGAAGTTTGGAAATTTCTTGAGAATACTTATAGTCTTCCTTCTACAGATGATGAACAAGAGGAATTCCTTATGGATCCAAGAGAAGAAATCGACGAGGAATTCCTTATGGATCCAAGAGAAGAAATCGACGAGGAATTCTTTATGGATCCAAGAGAAGAAATCGATGAGGATTCATGCTTGGAGGAAGAAAAATACAACATCACAATATTGGACTCATTTGTTGGCAACACATCAAGCAAAAGAGAAGACGAAAACAATTGCAAGGTAAGAAAATCAAAAAGTTCTCTTTTTGTAACGAATTCTATTTCTACATCTCGTATGCTTAAAATTGTTAAACGTAAAATTTTAAAATTTAAAATTACTAATTCCAAATTACGTTTAGAAAATAAATCTTTAAAAGCAAACGATAACGTAGAATCAAATATTGATGTGTTAAATTCTCTTTCATGCTCTTTAGTTGAAATTCCTATTCCTTGTCTTAATTGCAATTTATTAAAAGAAAAATTCAAGGAAATTGAAAAAAGGGCTCTTAATTTCTAAAAGGCATAATGAAAAATTGTTAATTGAAAATGATGTTTTATCTTGTAAGTTAATACAATTAAAATCTTTTGTTGAAAATTTTCAAATGTCATGTAATGAATTTCATCATAAGATTTTGAATAACAAGGATAAATTAACTTACAAAATCATTTCTAAAAAGGATCATTTTCACACATCAACTCAAAAGGAGTTTAGTTTCAAAAAGAATTATGACCCTCACAAAATTCTTAAGAGTCATTATTATAAATCTCAATATATTTTCAATCATGACTCAAATTAAAAAACTCCTTTTCATGAAAAACAAAGTACAAAATATTATCCTTTATATTATAAGAGTATGTCTATAAGAAAGAGTGGAAATGAAAATTATCAAAATAAGAATCAATTATTTACAACATTTTGTAATCCACTCTTTCAACAATCACTTCTAATGAAAGACAATCACTCTTATAAAATTTCAAAGAATCCATATAATGAAATTCATTATGATTATCAACATCAATCTATTTTGGAAAATAATTTGAATAAACATAAATCCCAAATGAATTATTTTTCAAACAACTATCATTCCAAAAAGATGTCACATAATCATAACATGAATTTAAAAGAAAAACAACCAAAGTATGAATGGAGGCCCAAAATTAAAAACGAAACACTAACTCCACTTGTAAAGGCCCATTCATCACTATCTCTCCAAAAGCCTACACGATGTATCTGGGTACCCATAGGAACCATCCCACTTGGTCCCCTTTGGATACCTAAATCCCTTATTAATTAATATCCATTCATTTGCATGAAGTAGAATCAAATAAAAATGAAATATCACTACTCTACTTCATGATATACTTATTGTCTCTTTTCTTTTATTTATTTTATATTTTTTTTAAACAAACATGCTATGATCACTTTATATATCATGAAATATGACTTTCATATATTAAGCCTAATGTTTATCAAATCAAATTTGAATTAAAATTGAACATTAAGTCATATATTTTTTTCAAAGTGATCTATCTCTCATCTTTGATTGTTTTTTATCCTTTTAAATCCTTTACCATTAATTGTCTTGAATTATCGTTAGAAATTGAATTTTGAAATTATTATCAAGACTATTGAAATTATTTTAAAAATTGGATTTAAATGGTTTATTAAAGAGCTTAAGCTAAAAATTAAAATGCGCAACAGTTTGATTATTTTCTATGTTATTTGCTGCATATCATAGCCCTTATAATGAAGAACATTATCTAGAAAAATTGAAAACAAAAATTCATCTAAACGCATGTTTAATCTTTCAAAAATGCGAGTTTACGATCAAAACTTCAAACATCCATATCTTTTGATCCGCTCGCCTGATTTTCGCGTTTAATATATTTTCGGAAAGAGCATAAAAATCTCCATCCAACGAAAAACTAGGCTTGCTCATTTGAATTCTTTTGGTGCTGTCAACTTGCCCAATTTCAACTCCGTTTTAAAAGCTATCTTAGTTTGCTTGATTTGGAAATTTCTGTGTTTATGGATTTTTCATCACATGATATCCTATGTATAATTGTTTCATATATTGATTTAGATATTATGTGTGATGTGTATCACCATTGTTTGCATGTAATTTAGACCTTAGAATCATCTTATTTCATTAAGATCAAATCAAAAGTTTAATCATTTCATTATAGGTCTAAAGAAAATTAATTTGTAAACTTCTCATATTACATGCAACATTATCTCCATTAATTCTATGTAATAACATTGCATTCAAACGTATCAATCTAGCATCACTTCTTAATTTGTGCTTAAATTTATATGCTAGGTATAACACTTACAATGTTATTTAAATTTGATGATAACTATGTGATTTGAAATTATATAGAATACTAAAATTCCAACAAACACATAGTTTATGGATTAATCATTAGAATATATATATGAATATTATATCATAAATCATATATTATCATGCAAAACCAAAGATCAATAGATTCAATTATTGAATGCAAATTTTATTATAAATTTCAAAATGTTATATATGTGATCTTTGTCTTTGATATGATTACATAATCATCAATTTCTAGACTTAAAAATCAAACATGCTTATTCAAAAGAAAATCACCAAATCATATTATCATTAGTCTAGAAGGATTAGAATTCTCATACATCATGATGATAACATATATTCTATGCAAAAATTCTCTTTAATCATAAATCATAATTCATGTTCTATCAAGACTTGTCTCAAATCGATAATAGGAATTATGAATCTTATGATAAAAATTATGAATAATTTTTTTTTCTTTACATTATTTGATGTATTTATTTGCTTTGCTAGTGATTGCATGTATCTCTCATATTTGTAGACTCTAGAATCAACTTTGTAATGAAAGTATAAATCAAACTAAATCATCACTCCATTTTAGATCTATAATTTGAAATTCTATTTTGGAATACATGCAATATTAATATTAATCTTATGACATGACATTTAACCCAAAACTCATCATACTAGCATTGTCACTTATTGAATATTAGTAATTGTGCTAGTTATCACATATCGTCATCTCATAAAAGTAAAAATAAAAACTATGCGGATTTATATAACTCATCACATTAAACAAAACCCATAGTTTTTATATCAACCCATAGTCTAAAAGGCATAGGTTGTCCAAAGATTATTCACCTTTGACTTCATATCTCACAATAGCGGGGGCGTAGGATTGGATACATTTGATACCTAACCTATAAGACATGTCTTGTCCTTAGCCGGGGAGGGTTCCAGTGGGGCCTTGCGAGGTACTGGGGGGAAAGAGTGCTAGGTTGAGTGTTCTCTAGTGTGTGCATATGGGACTAACACCCCAACCTACGGCATGCATGCAGCTCCTCATGCCCATCTGTCACTTAGTACGGGGCTAGGGTGTAGACATTAAATCGGGGTAGTCTTTAATCTTAGGACATACTTATATTACTCTTTGCATGATCATTTTATTTACTTATCACTTTAATCATGCATATTTTGGGTTGTTTAATAAAAAATGTCCTCTTGTGTCTTCATAGTTTATATCTTCATGCTTAAATGGTTTTGTAAAACACAAGATTTTGAAAAGCCAAAGTTTCATGCAAATTTGATCCACCTAGAGATCTCCAAAAATTCTGAAATTTCAGCATGGAACTACTTTAAGGACACTTAATCAATATCAATAATCAAAAATTTAAAATTCCTAAAAAATCATGTACTGTTTGCCGCGCTAGCGCTAGCGCCGGCGCTAGCGTGAGTGTGTGATTTTTCTGAATTTTAAAATTTCTAAAAATCCATAAAAATATGTTGGTTCATATTTTCTACTTATTTGTTGTGTTTCTGACTTTTGTTATTTTTGTTTTAATCATATTATGAAAAATCAACTATAAAAGTTCAAAATTAAAAATATACAAAAATATGTTTTTGTGATTTATGTTTTTTTCTTCATATTATGAAAAATCTACTACAAAAATTCAAAACTCAAAACTTACAAAAATATGTTTTTGTGATTTTTCTGTTTTTACTTGATTTAAAAAATGATAAAACAAAAAAACTGTATGATCTTTATTGCCAATATCAAGCATGTATGAATTCTTATTTAGAATTATTTACAATGTTAAACCTTATTTCTACAAATTACTATGAACATTGTTTTGCTTATCATGCTTTGATATATCTATTTAAAGTGCATCAATTGTATTGAAAAATGTGTAGAACCAAGCTTAGCATGCCTCTAAGTATGAGTAAATGTTTTATGATTGATAATGATACATTTCACTCACTTATTTCGGTAATCAACATGTGTGTCTAAATCTAAAAATGCTTGATTGTGTATTGTATTTGTACAATGAATTATATCTTGCATAAGTTTATTGCCTACACTACATTTGAATTGCACTTATGACATTTAGAAAAGTGGTTAAGTTAAAATTTTTGGTTTGCAAAACAAGTGTATTCGGAGAATGTTGTCTCACAAATGTGAACAAAAATTATATAGGTAGACAAATATAACTCCACCAAGTACTACTTGAACCTCCTGATAAGTCTTCATAAGCATTGTGAGGTTGAGCACCTTGGAAAGAATAGTAAAGTTACTTGTGCAAACCTTGGTTATTACACCACTTTGTTAAAAACTATGTGCATTAAAAAGTGTGTGAAAGTAATTTACTTGTGTTTTATTGTGCATTTTACTTTACATGTGTCTTGTATTTTGGTGATTTAAATCAATTGTTAACATTGCCCAAAATACACTCATGTGCACATCATTATCTTTCATAGCACTTCTTCTCATGATTATTGGATTCTAATGCTTTATCTATACTACTCTCCATATAAGAAATGCACTAGATAACCTAGCATGATCTCTACAATGTTTTGGTATTTCTTGAACTTAGAATTAAGTAACATTGTAGTATAATCTCTCTTTGATATGTTCATATCATGCTTGGTATTTTTATGAAAAAAACATTGAGATTTCAAAAAGATTAAAACATCTTTCAAATTTGAACTAAAACTCATATTTTTACTTATGCTTTTCATGCTTACAAAAAGATGTTTATTATAATCTTCCGCTTGCTTACAACTCTTATCTTTATATTTGAAATCTCGTATATATGTTATGCTTAAACTCTTTATCATTATTTATATTTCGAAAAGCTCGATCATGATATATTAATGTCTCCTTACTACCCTCACCCCACCTTCTTTTGATAATACCAAAAGGGGGAGATTAATTGAAGAAATCTATATATGAGAAATAGAGATAAATAAGGGGAGACTAATTCATGAAATCTATCATTTAGGGGGAGTAACACATAAATTGCATTTATGTAGGGGGAGCATTAAGATAGGGGGAGTATGCACATTTTCATGCATATCATTTACTATAGTTGCATTATCATCTTGCTTATCATATACAATAAACACTATTGCTGATTTCTTGCTAAGTGGATTTGTTATTATCAAAAGGGTGAGATTGTTGGACATGTGTGTCACATCCCTTTGTTTGAGAATAACAAATCCCAAATTGTATTTGATATTGCTTGTCGTGTGTTTATAGTGTGCAGGAACTATAGGTGCAATACTCCACAGGTATAAAGCAGCTTGGAACAATCATTTGAAAGGAGCAGCGGTATCGCCGGCGCTATCGCTACCGCCAGCGCTACTGCTAGCGCTACCGCTACCGCCGGCACTACCACCAACGTTATCACTACCGCCAGGCGTTATCTCGAGTTCGTGCATGCGACGGTTTCGTAACCGCTACCACTACCGCTACCTCCAGCGCTATCTCCCGGTACCGCCAGCGCTATCGCTACCGCCAGCGCTATCTCCAGTTCGTGCACAGCGCCACACCGCCGACGGTTGCGCAACCGCTCCACACGAACGCTACCGCAGGCGCTAGCCACTACCGCAGGCGCTAGCGCCAAGTTCTATAAAAGGGTGGGCTCTCTCTCGTTTTGGCTAGAGATTCCAGAGAGGTTGCTTGTGCCACAACTCCAGTGCTGTTATGCGGCCGAAGATGGATCTCCCACAAAAAACTTAAGGAGAATTTTGGAGGAGGACTACGTCACGCTACATTCGAAGGACGATCGCTTCTACCTCGCTCATACTACAGCGATCCTTCATCCTCATCTTCAGAAATCTCATATAGGGAGTTTTACTATTGTTATCTTTATTTTCATTCCATACTTTCTTAGTAACCGTTTAGTTAATTCGCCTTGTGTTGGTGACTAGGTCTGGGTAGGACTTAGGGGGAAATTCGCCTTGTGTTGGCGACTAGGTCTAGGTGATTAGATCTAGGGGGTGCTCAAGGCCTTATCCGGGGAAGGATTGGCTAGAGCGGCTTGAGGCCATATTCGGGGAAGGATAGGCTAAAGCCAACCGGTTCGTGGGGATACGAGTCAGTATATAAAAGGAAAACTTATTTACATATGTACGCCTCCGATTTCTAGCGATGTTGAAATCAATTTTTGTAAACACCCTTTTATATAAATACAGTCATGTCTCTATTTGTGTTTACTTGATTTCTCTCCTTTGGCGTTATCTTTAATATATTAGTAACAAAGCTTTAAATTCAAATCACTTTAACTAAATTGTTTATTTCAATCTCTTAATCATAAAACAATTTAGTACTTATTTCGAAAGATGAAAATTATGATATTCTCACAAATTAGCTAAATTGTTATTTTGCCTTTCTCATATTACTTTATACAATTTAGTAATTATCTTAAAAATTATAAGAAAGATTTTTATTCCCTTATTCACCCCCCCCCCCTCTAAGGGCGCCATAAGATCCAACAATAACCACACATTGTCTCATGTTACTTCTGAAGCTTATAGTTCATAGTTGGGAGCATGAGGCAGTCGACATCCAAGAAGTCATCCTTATACTTCTTATAAGCATCATTATCTGCATGAGAGGTAGATCGGAGTGGCACTTCAGGGGTATCTTCCTTTAAGACATAGAGCTTATGCTAATGTTTGAGGTCAATCATCAAAATCCTGTACCAGACTAGGAAGTTCGCCCCATTATGTTTGTCCTTCTCAAAGACCGGTCGCAGGGACAAGGTGTGAAATGTATTACTTGTTATGAATATTCTACAAAAGTATGCAAATTTATATTATTACTATATTTTAAAATATATTTTACTTTAATAAGGTCTTTTATTAAAATGCTCTCACTATTTTCTTCAAATTAATAACTCTTCGTATTAATTTGGAGAGCTTAAGTTAGTAGCTCTCTAGTGGGACAAGAACAGTATTTCACCTCCATCATGAGTCAGTTTTGGCTAATCAATCACAATGGTTATTTAGGTAAACAACTTTTGTTATTTGCATCATCATGCAACAATTGTACGGTTGGTTAAAAACCATTATTCGCATCCATCTTAAAGTGTATGTCAATCATATGCCTCTAAACACTCAACCGTTTAGGTCGCCTAGTTAAGTTGGACCCAATGTTGACAGCTGCATATCACAATTATCCCATCGCACCCCACCAAGATAGATTGATGCACCTTTCTTTGCCAAGCCTATATTTCATCGATCAAGGCAGAAAGAGTGTCATCCATCGAAAGGCATCCAAACACTTAATATTTGCTTAAGAGATTTTTCATAAAATATGATTAATATTATAATCGTGCACATTTTTAACCCTTTTAAACAAAATAGATGATTAATATTTAATCGTGCACTTATTTAAACCATTTAAATAAGACAATGAAAAATTACAACATTCACATTGTAGATACATCTCAGATATACATATAATACACATCGAAATAAAGAGTGCTCCTTGCGGGGTTCTAAGGTTTTGTGCCCCTAGCGATGGTCTCACTGGCCGATCAGCGAGCGGGGTCAAGGGGCAGAGCCCTTGCGGGGTGCGGGGTGCGGGGCAGAGCCCCGACCATTTTTGAAAAATCACCATCACTTTTTTCGTAAAAAATTCATCAATATTTGATGTTTCAGAAATAAATTTGAAGTTTCAGAAATAAATTTGATGTTTCAGAACCATTCTAAACAACTAGAATTACACGCACGTATATTTTAAATTTGTTATTCCTTAGACAGTAGACAACCTCACATATCTATATAACATCGAATGAAATTGTACAAAGACAGACTGTTACTGCAAAAAGGGCGGAAAACAATTTCTGAATTAATGAGAGGTTTTATAGCCTACTCTGATGCCACTGTTGGGTTTCAAGGGCATCGAATGCACATCGAAAATACAAAAAACTCTCGGCAGAATCCATGCAACCAAATGGCTACACTCGTGTATAACTCCCAAAACTGCAACCAAATGGCTACACGCATGTGGCACATGGGCGTGTGCCACATGCGTGTGGATCGCAAAATCACGTCTCCAGCTTTGGAAACTTCCTCCATGCATTGGGCCACCAAAAGACACATTCACTCACTTTAAACTGCTAGAGAGAGAAACTTTAATGGTATTTAGGCATTTCCATTTCAGTTCAAAACCAAATTTATTAATTTCTTTTATGATTAATTCATAACTATTCAAATACCATATAACATATATCTAGTATACGTATTTAGGATTTAGTTTCATAAATAAACACGATCAATCACTACAATTTCTGTGCGTCCTTATATGCGACTCGATATGCTCGTACCACGTTGACAGTGAAACTAATCTCATGACTACTTCTAGATTACAAGATTCCAACAGAAGATTCATGTTATGACCGTATAATTGGTAGTTACGTGCGTGATAAAATCGGCTTAGATATACTCCATGATATAGACTCTGTTTGACGCGGTGGTGGCGGGTGTGATCGAACGTGATGGTTATGAACCATCGTTTGTGCTAGCCCGACTCATCTAAGGAACTTCATCCACTTTTATGTTTGAACTGGTTTTATTTTTTGGTGGCGGTCATAACCATTGTCAACCAAACATACATTCAATAATTCTGGTGGGAGCCATAGTCAAATATGAGTAGTGGGTGTAATCTGAAAAGAGGGTCATTTTCCACATACAAGACATTCAACAACTCATTCGTGGATGACTACAATGTAATCATTTCCAAAAAAAATAGTGAACTTGGGCTAGAGTGAAAGAAATTTGGCATGGCCTCCTTTGTCATGTATACGGAGGTCAATGATGACGAATATCGTTGCGAAGGTCATGTTAGCTAAGATGGGCTGGCTCTAATGTCAGTGTAGACTTGCGGCATGCACGAGTGCGGCTAATACTCGCAAAAACAATTGAGTAACCCTTGGGCATGATGATGATCATGCTTCGTGACTTCACATTGAACCATATTAATATTTTTCCTTTTTCAACTCTACATGTACATTAATGTCTACAATCAATAGAAAGATCAGTGGATCACGTATTCACGTGAAACCTCAGGGCTAACATAAACCCCAACCAATTCATGCCTCCCTCTCTCCCTCTCTCCCTCTCTCCCTCCCTCTCTCAAATCCTTTTCCTCTCGCTCATGTGAACTATAGTAACTCTCCACCTCCCCCCATTCACTTCCCTCACGCTCTAACCCGCCGCCGCCACCACTCCCCGGTTACCAAATTAGTATAAAAACAACTCGAAATCTCAGCTACGATTCACTTCACCGATGAAAGATCTCTCCCTCTTCATCCTCAAAAACTCTCTCTCCTCCAAGATGAAGAAAGGCATCCAAAACTTCTGCAGCAGTACCACCTCCACCTCCACTCTCCTCCAAAGCAGCAACAGAGGCGCCGACGAACTCATGACAAAGCCGCCAACTTTAGAGGAGATGATAATTCAGCTCGAACTCGAGGAAGAGGAGGCGAGAATATCCCGGCTCGCCGACGACGACCAAGACCTCCTCCCCCGGAGAATGTCGTGCGTCGACGGCGTCGACATCATGAAATCTGCAAGAAATGCTCTTAACCAGTATCCTCGGTTCTCACTGGACGGGAGAGACGCCATGTACAGATCCTCATTCAAAAACTTTGTGGATGGCCGGAAATCGTTCTGCGGGTCTGGAGGGGCACGACTGCCGGCGACTGTGGCGGGTGAGAGGGTGATGTGGTGCAAGCCGGGAGTGGTAGCCGCGCTGATGGGATTGGATGCAGTTCCGGTGCCGGTGGGGAGGGAAGGGTGGAAGGGTGGTGGCAGAGGATTTGTGAGTAGGAAACAGAGTTTGAGGAGGATGGGGAAGATGGAGTTGGAGAAGGAGAGGCAGAGTGTAAATTTGAAGAACAGGAGGGTGGTGAGAAGGGAAGATTTGGGAATGTGCGTGCCGGCCTTCGAGAAAGTTCCAGTGAGTTCACATGGGAATCAAGCTGACTGGCGATTTAAGAGGGCTCGATAGGTATGGCTAATGGCTTCGGCTTTGTTTGGGACTGCTGTAGTATTTGAATAGAAACAATGTGGTAATTAACAGTGCGTTATCTTAAGCGCGTTTGGTATTTCTGGAGTAGCTTTTTTAGCCAAACACTATTTTCGTGGCCATGACGCAGTAAATGCCTGACCACTCAAGAATGATGCTGGCGGCATTTTAACTCAAACATGCTATTTTGAAGGAGCTGGCTTTGTGTTCTTAATTCGCTCGAAAAGAGCTGGCCCTTTGTAAGATTTGATATTAATATTCTGTGGGTAATTATATTGAAAAACTATGAGCCATACTAAATAAAATAAAAAATTTGGCCCTCAAAATCTTCCCACTTCTCAGACTCAAGCTCATAGAAAAGTCAATTCTTCCAAAGCTTAAAGTGTTCGAATAATAAATATCTGGTTCGACTATGTTAATTATACCTCTGTTGTTATTATCAATTCAATTTATGTGACCTAATTAACTGTGAAAATTATATTTCATATTGTACGAGAGAATTAGATTATGTGTGGGTATCAGATATCGTTTAAGTTTATTATGGTCGCATAAGAGTTATAATATAAATAATTTATGGTCCCGGGTCACAAGGCATTACTATTCACTCTCATTTTGTTCTAGCACCACACTGCTGGAGAGAGCCTAAGCAGGACTGAAACTCATCTTCTTCATCAACGTCTTGTAGACTTGAAATATCTGTGACCGCAATAATCCACCTTCATGGATTAAGATATGCCTCCATTCGTGTTCTCTTTTTCTTCTCGATAACTCGACTACAACTAATCTGTTTCCACCACGGTTTCACGGATTCATCGAGATTTTTCGGTGGTTTATCATTTTAATCCGACAAACTTTGGTGTTTTTCCGCACTGTATTTATAAGTAACCGTTGGGCCTCGTCACCGGATCAGCTGTCGTAATCAAACGACCACTGCTTATGAAGGCGCAACGGCATTCGATGCCCTTATGGAGACCGATAGCCATTGCGGACTGGACTATGGAGATTGTCGTTGGATCCCCCGGGTGCTTGCCCGTGCTTCATACCAACGGACTCATTATGAAAGGTTCCTTTCGGCGAATCCTTTGGCGGTGCCACCAAGACAACCTTCGGCAGCATATGGATTATCCTCGATTATTTCATGGTAGTTTCGCCATTCACGCCCCAATCTCTGAGCGCGGGATTTCGAGAGAGAGAAGCGTTAAACTTTTGCTACGACCATCTCCTCAACCCCATTTTTGCTTCGTAAAGTTTGAGGTGACACGTGAATGAGTGACATTGCTCCCCCTGCCTTGCGCGACAGCACTCACGCATCTCACAATCGGATGGGCTCCTACCACGATCAGGCAAGCTTTGCCCCATCTTCGGGAGGGCTCCGCCCATCTCCACGCACGGGGACCACGTGAACTATCACAGAAGCATTATATATTTCATTTAAAATTTGCCCAATGATTTTAGTTTATTATTTTCACACGTATATATAACGTAGTTCAATATTGTTTAATAAAAATTAGTTGGTATGAATGTATGATGATTGTCATCTCTGTTTGTCATTTTGGGGACCTGTGTTCAAATCTAACTATTGAAATTTTTTGCGAGATTAAAAATCGCGTCATATAATCCTCTTTTTTCAAAAAAATCAGGGATAAAATTGTAATTTCACGATATATGGTGATGTTAGGCTAAAACATAGGCCTAGGACACCCTACCATAATAGATATAAGAGCTCTAGTAAAAATAATCAAGGGGTAGATTAATTTAAGTGAGATCAGAGGTTTAGATTATAGCCCTAAGGGCTAGATTGCTTTAATCGAATAGCAACGATGATCGTGGGTCGATCGGATGAAGGAATTATAGTCCAGGTTTGATGGTCGACCATGTTACACCATGATATTATCTTTTATATATATATATATATATATATATAGGGGTTGCTTCTGTGCGGGCGGAAGGGCGTATGGTCAAGGGTCAAAATGACTCCCAATCAAAAAGTAGCCGACATGAAAGTTGTAGATCTCGACGAGACGAACAACTTTCATGCTGATCACTTTTGATTGGGAGTCGTTTTGACCCTCTATTTGAGGCTCGAAATGTGAGGCGACGAGACTGCTACAGTAATCCTACGAAAAAACCGATTTCGGGCTCGGATTTGGGGGTCAAGATGGCTTCAGGTCGAAAAGTGACCGAAATGAAAGTTAGTCGAGATCTACAACTTTCATGTCGGTCACTTTTCGATTTAGATCCATCTTGACTCCCAAAATGGGGTGCCCGTACGACCGCACCTAAACTAGCCCGCAAATGAAGGCTTCTCATATATATATATATATATATATATATATATATATATATATATATATATATATAAGTGGGTTGCGCCCGCATATGAGCATTAACCTTTTATTCAAAACACATGCATATGAGTACTTAAAATAACCATAAAAAATATGAATCAATATTACTATTTTTATTTTGTAAGAAAATGTAAATTTTTACCTAAAAAAATCAATTTCTCACTCCCTTTCTCTTCTGTCCCTCCTCCCTCCTATCCCTAAATATAGGTATTCGTCCGGCCGGCGACGACAGTACCCGGCCAGCGACGGCGGATTTCGCCCGCCCCCGGTGAGATTCGCGCGGGCGGGCTTCGCCCGCCCTGGCCAAGCGCGATAGTACCCGGCCATGACGTTCATGATGCTCCGGGCGGGCTACACCCTTGACGCTCCGGCCGCAGCCCGCATCAAGCCGGTTGCGCCCACAACATATACATATGAGTACTCAAAATGATCGCACAAAAAATTTAATTAATATTTTATAATTGTTTTTAAAATAAACATTTACATTTTAGAGAACTACTACAGTCACTGCCCAGGTTAGAGTGGAAGTTCAAGGATATAACTATGAATTTCACACACAGTTTATCACTCCTAACACAGTTGTATTTGGAACATTGAAGATAGTTTGACCAACGTAGCTAGGGTCACCCCGGGCTTGAAGGACGCTCCCGTTGGTGTCTGATGAGATTTATTGAGTACTTTTGTCCGTTATCATAGTGTGACCAGGACGGTCGTGTCGGATCAGGATGGATGGTGTACGTCCAAGAAGTGAAGATCAGTTCGGGCTTATCTAGGCTCTTGGTTTACGTTCAACACAGCTTTCCACCCTCAGAGGGACAAAGGCGCAGAATTCCACCATCTTGGACCCAGGATGAGGATTTAAAGAGACTCGGCTCTGAGTTTGTGAAGGACACAGATGCCCAGAGTGCGAATAATTCGAGTTAGGATGTTGAAGGCCCAAAGAGGCCAGGTCAGGTATTACGATGCGTGGTATTGTCAAGTAGAGTTCTAGGTTGGAGACCGGGTGTTCCAGATGATACGTCTGATGCATGGAGTCTTGCGGGTACGTGGGTGGAAGAAGCTCGTTCTAAGATAAATGGGGCTCTACAGGATCCTGGAGCGGATCGGCCCGTTGGATTATAGACTAGAGCTACCGCCGGAGTTAACGGGATTGCACGACGATTTCCATGTCTCCTCCTTTAGGAGAGCTCTACTATGGCCGGAGCAGCGAACTTCTACTATAGATGGTCGGGAGCCTCCGATCGATTGATTCACCTAGAGCCTGTTCGGATAGATGGCACGAAGATGCGGATCTTGCGGCGCAAGGAGGTCCCGCTGGTCGAGGTCCTGTGGAGAAATCATGGATAAGAGAAGCTTATCAGGGGACACTAGAACTGATGCAACAGAAGTATCTGGAGCTTTTTTGCTTCAGGAATAATTAGTCTCTTATGGGATGTTACGTTCAAGCACTTGTGGTTAAAGCCCCGCAGACCTAACCTGAATTTCGGGGACGATATTATTTTTGTTGTTTATTGGGATTTTTAACATCCCCCAAACAACTAGACCCCTAGAGTGGTTTTGTCATGACTAGGTCATGACAAAACCCTGGGAAGCTTGAAGAGATCACTTGGCCTTAGGCTTGAAGGGGAAGAGCACCTTGGTCTGCAAATAGCAATTTCTAGTTAACAAGCATAAGGTTCGACTTAAGGGCCTTACCTTGACCCTTTGACCCCACCATGACATACCTAACCTATAAGGGGTCCCTTAGAGCACTAAGGACCCATTGAGGTCAACCAAAGTGGCCAATTTGACCAAAGTCAATCCTAACCCCAAATTGGTCAAAGTAGCCTAATTAGGGTCAATTGACCTCCACCATGCCAAATTGACCTTTCCACTACCCTTATAAAGTTATAAGGGACACAATGGACCAAAAAGCCCCATCATGGGGCCACCAATTTGGCCAATTTGATCCAAGTCAACTCTAACCCTATTTGGGTCAAACCAACTCCTTTTGGATAAATTGGCCCAATTGGGGCACCACCATGACTCAACAAACTTTGGGTGATGTCAAGGGGCTCAAGACACACACTTGGACAAGTCAACCCATCAGTTGACCAAGTCAACACCTCAAGTCAACACTTGGTCAACCTTGGCCAAAAAGAGGGGAAAAGGCTAACTCAAGCTCAAACCACTTAGGCTAGGCCCAATTGAAGTGACACTCTAGCCTCATGAGGATGAAATTACATGGAATGCCATCCAATTTCTCAAGGGGGTGACTAGGAGAGAGAAATTTGGAGTTTCTCCCCATTTGAAGAGAGAGAAAGTGGTCATTCAATGTGAATTCATGGCATTCAAGGCAAATGGACCCCCCCCATTCATCTCCACACACCCTCCATTCATCTCCCCATTGAATTCTAAGACATTTTCTAGCCTTTCCCATGCCATCCGGTGGAGGATTCAAGATTTTTCAAGTGAAACCGAAATGGCCATTAATGGCACTCCACCATTAAGCCTCCCCCTCCTCAAATTGACCCTTCCATCACCTTCAGAAGGGGGATATCAGTTGAAATCGAGTCTTAGATCATTGCATTTGGTGGAGAATCAAGAGATCGGCAAGGAGCACAACTTGAAGGGGGCGTCCATGGCAAATCAGGGATACAACCACCCTCGAGCCCAATTGGAGGTCTGGTTCTCCTCCTCTTTCTCTATGGGTATATCTTAGATCAAAGTAGGTGAGAAATCGGGCTCAATTGAACCCGATCCAAGGGAGGAAAATCTGAAATTTTCCATGAAATAGACTTGGTCGGGTTTGCCGGAAACAGCCCCTCCGGCGGCCGTGCCGCCGCCCGACGATAGCCACCACCTCAACGGAGGTGGTGGTGGTGGACGGCCAGGGAGGAGGCCGGGTGGCCGGGAAATGAGGCTGGAAAAGCTTCAGGATGGGTCAATCTCGGATGTTGGCTCAAGGAGGAAGACGCATGGATGCCGTCCAATTTCTCATCTGTCCAAATCATAAATTTTATAACTATTCAATGATATAAATTCTCATTAGAAATACACATTTTTAAAATAGGAAAATGAGGCTCTTAGAGGCCTTTTTAGGAGATGTTGCCAGACACAAAAGTTTTAGAGTGTTGGGAAAATGATTTCTCTTAACCCCTAGAAATAAGTTAAATAAGAATTCTAAGAATGAAAAATAAGGCTAAGCAAAAATGCGTCGAACACTATTCGACGCAACGTCGAAATGAAGTCGACGTTTCCTTCAGATTGAGTCGAAGTAACTTTAGGAAAATTTCGACGTATGTGTTGTCGACGTTACTCTGATTTCTAGTCGACGCATCTAATGTAGTCGACGCACCTTTGTCGACGCACCTTCCTCTTATTCTCCTCTCGACGTCCAGACAGGATGTATTCGACGCTTGCGTCGAATAGTAATCGACGCACGTCGATCTTTATGACAGAATTCAAAATCGCCAGATCTCTTTCCTTATCTTATAGATCTGATTTATATGGAATCAATTTATGTCTTATAGCCATTCTGAATCTTTCTTTTCCTCTATTAGAATCTTGGCTAATTTGATAAAATTCATTATGGACATTATTTGAAATTAGAATGAATACTTTCCTTCTATGAATGTTATGGGAATTTCTCTTTCTTTCTAATACTCTGCCTAGTAATTGATTACTCTCCTATAGTGTTATCTTAATGAACTGAGCTATAAATAAAGAGGTGGTCGGCAGAAGAAACAGTGAAGTGATTCAACATTTTTACATTTGAAAAGAGGAAAAGCTCCCAAGTTAAAAAGAGAGAATTGAGAAATAGTCCTGCAACAATATTCAAGCATTCTTCTTCCTCTGCTTCTGAAGTCACCCTGCTGCAAATTCTGATAGCTCTCACATAAGAGAGAAAAGCTACAAATCTTCTTCTCTCTATAGAAGAAAGATTTAATTAACTTCTTGTGCTTCCAATCTTCTTGCTAGGAAGAAGATTCATTCTTGTTCTTATTTCTTTCTTCTTTCTTATTTTTACTTAAACATTGTAAAAGAGTTTTTAGAATCTCTTTTCAAAAAATTCAGTGTACTGGTTCTAAGAGTCTCCTTTTCAAAAGACTCGGTTGGTTCTAAGAGTCCCCTTATCAAAAGACTCAGGGTGGTTCTAAGAGTCTCCTTATCAAAAGACTCAGTGCAAGATAGTGAATTCCTACCAAGGGGGTAGAAGAGTGGACTACCCAAAGTTTGGGGAACCACTATATTTTCTTGTGTTGTGCTGTGATTTCTTTTCTTTCATTTACTTTCTTTATTTGTTTAATTCTTGTTGGTGTGTGGGAAGCTATAATTTGTTATCATACATATATATATATATTAACATTGCACAAAATATTTTTTTAATCTCTATTCACCCCCCCCCCCCCTAGAGAATTCTAGTGAGGTTAACTGTGCACTTTCAATTGGTATCAGAGCCAGGTTGATATAAAAAGGTTAACTCCTTGATCAAAAAGATCCTACCTCTTGTTTTTATATATATATATATTTTTTAAATTATTTTCATGGCACAAATCAAAGATTATGCTTCCACCAGACCACCAATTTGCAACCTTGAAAAGTTTGCACTTTAAAAAACAAGAATTAGAATCTATTTAAACTCTATTGATGATGAATTATTTAATGTTGTCATGACAGGTCCCCCCAAGCCATTCAAAAAGGATTCAAGTGGAAAAGCAACTGAAACACTTGCTCCAAAGGCTGAATGGACAGAAGAGGAAAAGAAAGCCCAAGCATATGATGCCAAGGCTATGAATATCCTAGTTTCAACTCTCTCAGAAGAAATCTTCCAAAAGATTGCTGAGTGTGAGTCAGCTAAGGAAGTATGGGAAGCTCTCACCAAAATGGTTGAGGGAAGTGCTGATGAGAAAAAGGACAGAAAGACACTACTCATCTCCCAATATGAAAACTTCCAAAAGAAAGAAAGTGAAAGTGTTGCTGACATGTATTCAAGATTCAGCCTCATAGTCAATGAATTGAGAACACTTGAGAAGGACATATCTCTTACTGAGATAAATGACAAATTGCTGACTTGCTTCCCTAGCTCTTGGGATTCAAGAATCTGGCCAATCAAAGACTCCAGAAGTCAAAAAGAAATCTCAACAGATGTCCTGTTGGGTAAATTAAAATCCTATGAACAACTGTTGAAAACAAGGGCTGAGAAAGAAGAGAAAGAAAAGGCCCCTCCACTCCCAAAAGAAAAGAGTATTGCTTTGAAGGCTGTTGAAGGAGAACCCTCTACAAGTGATGAGGAGCTGATCAGTCTACTGGCCAGAATGTTCAAGAAGTGGATCAAAACAGAAGGATCCAGAGGAAGAGACTCAAAAACCAGGTATAATAAAACACCTACTAAAGAGTTTATATGCTACTCTTGCAGGAAACCTGGACACATTGCACCTGAATGTCCTAAAGAGATCAACAATAAGAAGGATCTAAAAAGAACAGATCTAAAGAAGAAGAAGAAGAAGAAAGAAAAAGGATTCATTGCTCAATCCCGGAGTGATTCAGAATCTAAAGGAAGTACCTCATCAGATTATGATCAGCAAGAGGTCAAGCAAGAGGAAACCTGTCTGATGGCCACTGAGAAGCCTGATGATACATTTATGGTAAATATACTTGATAATATAGATTTCTCTTCTACTGATTTCAAACAAAGATTCAAAGAATTCTGTTTAGATCTAATCAAATCTGAAAAAGAAGTAAAAGAATTAAGAATTGAATTAAAAAATCTCAAACAGGTAAATACACATCATAAAAATTATAAGCTCAATCTAGAACTCTCAGAGGAGGAATTAGACAAAATCTATTCAGAAAATCTAACACTAAGGAAGGAGCTTGCAAAGGCTAAAGTCTTTGAAGACTCTCTAAATGGAAGAGGTCAGAAGCTCAAAAATATGTCTGAGAATCTCACTAATAGATTTAGACAGATAAATCAGAATACTAATGAAGCATCTAAACCTCAAACATCCAGCAAATCTGTCTGGAAACATCCAATTCACTTCACCAGGGAGAATTATCTAACAGGAGAAATATCACAAGAAAGCCCTGAAATAACCACTGTTTTTAATAAACCTAATCCCATTACAGATAAAGGAATCTTAGGAAAATATCCTCACAAAAAATTTGAACATGCGTCGAATTCTTACCAACGTGCGTCAAGTTCTAATCGACGCTTACACCAAAATGCGTCGACTTCTACTCAACGCAACCTCTCTCATGCTTCGACTAAAAATAGACTCAGAATGAAGAAAGCGTCGAATTCATATCGATGCAACCATAAGTCTACGTCGAATCCCTATCGACACAATAAATCAGACAGAAAATTTACTGTTTCCAAACAGGCCTCTCAATCCATGTCCTTCTATTATAAACATTATTTCTGTGATATCATCCAAGAAGATTGGTATGATAAGCCAGTACCCCATAAGAAGGAAGGATATCCTGAAAGACCCACTTATTCTTTTATTAAATCTTTTACTAATGAGAGGAAGGGACCCCAGCTTAGCAGGGTCCAAACTAATGTTTAAAATTTTATGTGCAGATGTATCACATCTCCAAGATGGTGTGGTACTTGGACAGTGGATGCTCCATGCACATGATAGGATGCAAAAACCTATTAATCAACTTTGAGGATAGACTTGGACCATCAGTAACCTTTGGAGATTCTAGCTGTGGCCAAACCAAGGGCTTTGGAGATTTCAAAGAAGGGAAAGTCACCTTCAAGAATGTGGCAGTAGTCAACGGAGTAAAGCACAATCTGATAAGTATAAGTCAGATATGTGAAAATGATAGGTATGAGGTAAAATTCACCACACTATTCTGCCATATTATTGATAACAAGACTGGTGCTACAGTACTAAATGGAACTAAAAAAGGAAAAGTATATGTAGTGGACTTTAGCTCTTCACCCACAGAAGTTTGCTTATTCAACAATATCATAGATAAAAATGAACTGTGGCATAGGAGACTAGGTCATCTAAACTACAAAACCATTAGTAAACTAGCAAAGAATAACCTAGTCAGAGGTTTACCAAAGGGTAGGTACTCTAAGGATTCTCCATGCAGACCTTGCCAACTGGGAAAACAGACCAAATCATCTTTCAAACCCATTGGTAAGGATGACTCTCCCAGGGCCCTATACTTACTACTCATGGATCTCTTTGGTCCCATATCCACTCAGAGCCAGGTTAAAATTAGAATCAAATCCTTACTTCCTCTTCTGACGATTGGATTACCTTGATTTCAGTTTCCTTTCTCGACGTTTCATCTTCTTTAAATAATACTTCTTATTTCATAACATATACCTTTTTGAACCCGCCAAAACTTTGTCTTCCACCTCTCTCTCTTTATGCATCAATAGCGCCTACTCCTGTTCAAACTGCCCTTATCAAAGCGATGAACGATGCTCTGGAAAATCTTCTCACCGACTTCCAGACACGTCTAACCAACGTCTCCAATGAATGTGCCAATATGATCACCACCTGTGAAGCCAAATTGATCACCCTATCTGCCTCTCTTCCTGAGCTTCATGCTGTTCTTCGAGAAGAACCTCTGTCGCCACAAAGGTTTACATCCTTCCTGAAAGATATAAACTAGGGGGAGAGTTGCTCCAGAAACCCCTCTTGCCAGGTCTTTGATCTCACTTAAAGCTCAGGTTTAACTCTCTTCTCTCCAACTCTAAGTATTCTCTCTAACTATTACTCCAATTCCATTATAGGCTCCACTCCTCTCAAATCACTCTGACTACACCTTCATCAAACATTTTGGTGAATCCTCCTCTTACAACACTGAAGGGGAGCATGCTGTGGATTCATCATTCAGAGTTGATAATCCATATAACCAGGGGGAGATTCCTGTAGTAAAGAACCCAGAAATCCAGGGGGAGGAAGAAGCAGTCACCTCTGATGATTGGAATGGACAGATATGGATTGATGCACCCTTATGTGAGGAGGAACTTCAACATCACTCCCCTGGCTTCTCTGCCAGTTACATCAAGCTGAAGACACCTCTACTTGAGGACATCCCTACAAAAGAGCTTGGAGGGGACAATCATCCCTCAGCAGAGATCATTCTACCTGAAGTCATTCTGCCTTCTATTGCAGAACAGACTCCTCTTCTTGATATTGTTCCCTCTCCACCCAAAGAGAAAACTCACTCTCCTTCATCTCCACCTCTACCTCTACCTCCACTTCAACCTTCTTCTCTACCTCCTCTGCTACCTCTACCTCCACAAGTGGCAAGCTTCTCCAAACAAATCCTACCTAGGCAAAGTTCAGGAGGACAGATGAAAAGGAAAAGAGAAGCCATTCCCTACTGGCAAAACTTCTCCAAAGAAGAAAGGAGAGAGTATGCAAAAGAAAGGAAGTATAGAAAAGCATGTGAGCAAATAAAAAGATTTGAAAAGATGCCTATTATCACTCCTAACAGCCCTGTGAAGGAGTACCATGACCCTGACATGGAAAAGAGGCATGAAGAGATACGAGAAAGAGAACTGTATGAATATGAAGCAGCTAGGAAAGAAGTGGAAGATAAAAGGAATGCTTGGATGGAAAAGATCAACAAGGGAATGACTAAAGAACAAATTCTCGCTGAATCTTCTATCAAAATTCCAAAGAAGTTGTTTGATATTGAAGCTTATCAAAAGAAAAACCCTCAGGCAGGGATCATCCTAGATAAAGGTCAAAAACACAAGAAGGGTGTAGGGTGTACAAAAGATACTTACATTCCCTACAAGAAACCCAACAGACCTATAAAATTAGACAAGTGGCATGCCTCACCCTGGAAAGGGAAAGGAAAAATGGCTAACATTCCAGAGAAGCAGCAATCAGAAAAGAAAACAAAATATAAGCCCAAGGTTGATAACAAGGGACCACCTGAGATCAAGCCTACTGAAAAGAAAGTTCAAAACATTACAATTGAGATGATTGATGAAAAGGCAGCAATCATCATCAGCAAAGGCTACTCCATAAATGACACAATCCCTGATGGTGATAAACTATTGGAAAAACTGCATACAATCATCAGGAATGTTCAGGAATGACCTGATAGAGTCAGGGGCTACATTCTTGATGCAATTGAAAACTTATCTAGGAAACTTTATTATGCTTTTGTCAACTTCATGTACAAAAAGAAGTTTCTGGTTTAAATTTTTGTGAAAGACAAATACATGTCATATGCTTTCTTATTCCAATTTCTCTTCTGATTATTTAATATATTTCTTATCCTTACAAATGCTGTGCTGGGTTAATTATATGCTAGTACAATTTCTCTCTAAATAGGGTTAAGACAAATAGGGGGAGATTGTTGGGAAAATGATTTCTCTTAACCCCTAGAAATAAGTTAAAGAAGAATTCTAAGAATGAAAAATAAGGTTAAGTAAAAATGCGTCGAATACTATTCGACGCAACATCGAAATGAAGTCGACGTTTCCTTTAGATTGAGTCGAAGTAACTTTAGGAAAATTTCGACGTATGTGTTGTCGACGTTACTCTGATTTCTAGTCGACGCATCTAATATAGTCGACGCACCTTTGTCGATGCACCTTCCTTATTCTCCTCTCGACGTCCAGACAGGATGTATTCGACGCTTGCGTCAAATAGTAATCGACGCACGTGGATCTTTATGACAGAATTCAAAATCGCCAGATCTCTTTCCTTATCTTATAGATCTGATTTATATGGAATCAATTTATGTCTTATAGCCGTTCTGAATCTTTCTTTTCGTCTATTAGATTCTTGGCTAATTTGATAAAATTCATTATGGACATTATTTGAAATTAGAATGAATACTTTCCTTCTATGGATATAACTATTATGGGAATTTCTCTTTCTTTCTAATACTCTGCCTGCTAATTGATTACTCTCCTATAGTGTTATCTTAATGAACAGAGCTATAAATAAAGAGGAGGTCGACAGAAGAAGTAGTGAAGTGATTCAACATTTTTACATTTGAAAAGAGGAAAAGCTCCCAAGTGAAAAAGAGAGAATTGAGAAATAGTCCTGCAACAATATTCAAGCATTCTTCTTCCTCTACTTCTGAAGTCACCCTGCTGCAAATTCAATCTTCTTCTCTCTATAGAAGAAAGATTTAATTCACTTCTTGTGCTTCCAATTTTCTTGCTAGGAAGAAGATTCATTCTTGTTCTTATTTCTTTCTTCTTTCTTATTTTTACTTAAACATTGTAAAAGAGTTTTTAGAATCTCTCTTCAAAAAATTCAGTGTACTGGTTCTAAGAGTCTCCTTTTCAAAAGACTCAGTTGGTTCTAAGAGTCTCCTTGTCAAAAGAATCAGGGTGGTTCTAAGAGTCTCCTTATCAAAAGACTCAGTGCAAGGTAGTGAATTCCTACCAAGGGGGTAGAAGAGTGGACTACCCAAAGTTTGGGGAACCACTATATTTTCTTGTGTTGTGCTGTGATTTCTTTTCTTGCATTTACATTCTTTATTTGTTTAATTCTTGTTGGTGTGTGGGAAGCTATAATCTGTGATCATACACATATATATATATTAACATTGCACAAAATATTTTTTTATTCTCTATTCACCCCCCCTCTAGAGAATTCTAGTGAGGTTAACTGTGCACTTTCAATAGGTTGTTGGGTCCAGCGTCTCCTCACTTGACCCGTAGCGCCCTTCCATTGATATAAAGATTAAGTTGCGCCTTCACCAACAGTCCGGGATTTTGGTGTAGTTGGTTGCGCTGGGTCCTCTCAATTGGTATCAAAGCAGGTTGCGGGTTCGAGACCGGGGGGGCGCTGATAATTCCTGAAATTCTCTCTACCTGTGTGGGTCCCAGTGGGTCAGGAGGCCGCAGCCATGTGTCAAGCCACCTCTGAGCCTGCGGGCCATGTGGAGCACCTCTGAATTGCGGGTCGTGCTGGACGCTGGGGGGGGGGGGGGTTGTTGGGTCCAGCGTCTCCTCACTTGACCCGTAGCGCCCTTCCATTGATATAAAGATTAAGTTGCGCCTTCACCAACAGTCCAGGCTTTTGGTGTAGTTGGTTGCGCTGGGTCCTCTCGTAGAGCTTTGTGTCTAGTTTAATATAAAATTGATTTGAGCCAATTCGGCCAACTGGTTTGACCGCAACACTCGTTTTGGTGCAAGGTGTCCTAAGGTTGACCAAAAATTAAAATGGGTACCCCCACTAAACCAGACATCCAAATGGCATGGAATTTGGAACATAGTCTAATTGTACATACACCCATAAAATATCCAAAGATGGGAATTTTAGGAGAACATTTTTCTATGGTTTTTGTAATAATTTCATAAATCAAATGTTAATTAATTAATGGGTCTAATGACCCCTAATCCACTCCAAATTTTGGTGAGTGCTTCTTAGGGATATTATATGACCCTGGTAAAAATTTCAGCCCAATTGGGACTGATTTAGTTGGGTAATTTGTTAACCCAACTTTGGTCAAATTAGGTCAAATTAGGGATGATGCTCATTTTGGGGTATTGTGGTCAAAACTCATCAACATGATGTGGAACCTTGTTCGCTGGTTTAGGACCACCTAAAACACCTCCATGATTGATTTGGGGTGATGTGGGTTGGATATGCCCTATAGCCCTAGCTTTACCCTTAGGTTTGCACTTGGAGCTTTGTGAGGGACATGAGGTTAAATGTTATTGAATGGTCATGAAATTTGGTGTACAAGTTCAAAGTGTGTAATAATAACCTAGGAAATTTTAGGAGGATTTTAAGAACCCTTACTCCCCCTAAATTAGATTATAATCCCTTTAGGGCATTTCATTATTAAAGAGATTTACATATTCAAATTGTCTTGGATGGTGATGAAACCTTGGTAGTGCCTTAATAATCATGTGATGGACCTCTGGTAATTTTTGTGTAATTAATTAAATTATTTATCCTGTACTTTATTCACAAAGCACTTATTTTGTCTTGGTCTTAAGAAAAATAATTGAGGGTCCAATACTCTCTGAAAAAATTTGTAACTTGGTGATCGAACTTTTCAGGGCATTATGAAGCTCTATGAATATTTGTGGAATTTTTGGAGATGGTTATCAGTAGGCTACTTCACAATATATTCATATTAGGATTTATTTGGAATATTTATTTAGGTGAGAAAATGATTTCCATAAATTTTGACTCTCAGTCAGTAAGTCTTTATGATCATTAGGGCTGATATCGAGTCGAGTTCGAGCGATTTTGGCCCGGCTCGAAATCGAAATTTTCAAGTCGAACGGCTCGAAATCGAAATTGATTTCGAGTCGACTCGACTCGACTCGAAATGTCTCGATTCTGAGCTGGCTCGAAATCAAATCGAGTTGGCTCGAAATCGAATTAAGCTGATTCAAAATCGAATCCAGTTGGCTCGAAATTAAGCATTTTTTCTCTTTATTCGTAATTGGCTCGAAATTAAATTGGGAAAGATCTAAATTTATCAAACGAAACAATTAAAACCTTCAATATTTTTATTTAGGTTTAAAATTTAGTGTTTTTAATTTTAAAATAATAACATGTTAATAAATAAATAATATTTTTAATTAATTCGAGTTGATTCAAATCATATTTCGAGCGATTCAGGGCTGGCTCGAAATCGACTCGAAATCAGATTCGAGTCAAATTGAATCGACTCAAATTGAGTCGAATCAATTGTATCCGATTTCGATTCGACTAAAAATTCGAGCGATTTTCGAGCGACTTTCGAGTTTCGAATATTATGCTTAGCCTTAATGATCATATTAGAGATCTGGTATTTCTTTCATAATTTTTGGAATTATTTAACAGTAGGCTCCTTCATAATTTTCCCTAGAAAGGGTTTATTTGGAATATTCATTTATGTGATTAATTTGCCTTTATAAATTCTAAAATTGGGCCAGTAGACTTTTCTGACTAAGATGAAGGTTTAGTAATTTTCCCATAATTTTTGGATAAGTATTTTTGATGGTTCCTTCATTAACCTCCAAATTGGGGTAGATGTTAAATATTATAATTAGAGGACAATTCGTGATTGTAAAATTGTGATATTCTGCACTTGCTGTTATTTTGACATAATAGATTTATCTTAATTTTATGGGAGCCATATCATATGAATACCTTACACTTCATGTTCATTTTCATACATGGCAAATATTAGAGAAATTAAAATAAATGTTAAATAATTAAGGAAAAATATGATCCTTTGGACTTAGTCTTAGGATATCATTATAAACTCTCAAAAATGATCTTGAGTCAGTTGGATGAATATTTGAGGTACCTCCTCGCATGCAACTCATATAACACTATTGGTCTGCGTATAATGAAACTGTAAAACCTGAGTACTTTATGGATCATTAGGTGGGAATGGAAGGAAGAGGTTGTACCCAGACTGGTTGAGAAGATGTGAGGTAATCAAAAGGAGTTTATAAGATGAGAGTGTGCTTGGAGAGTTAAGGGTAAGGTGGTGTCCGGGGCCGACGAAAGATCGTCTTTCCCCTTAGAGGGTCATAAAACACTTAGGAGGTTAATTCAAGTGAAATGACAAGAAGGGTATTCTTACGGGTAGTTACAAATAACATTAAGTGTCTTGAGAAAGCGAGCCTTGGGGTGTCATCCCGTTGTGGTTCCTAGTACCGTAGCGAGCCCCTGACAGGGTAATCCTCGGGAAGTCCAAGATTAACCATAAATTGTAGGGATAAGTTGATGCACAAGATTAACTTAATAATATGCACACCCACACCCCGTAGTTACGGGAGGTTAGTTGGTTTGGTTGTATGAGCGGTAGGCTCGGTGGTTGTAGCAGCAGACTAATTAGTCTGGTGAGCTTGTGACTCAATAATGTTTGTTGGTGCGGACGGGTTGGTCCGGCGAGCCAGTGGCTCGGAAGGTTATGGTGACGAGTGGGTTAGCCCGAGGAGCTTATGGCTTGGAGATAGATAGTAAACATGTTTGCATATGCATAAAGGTGGTGGGTCTTCGGTATTAGATGGTAGTTCCCACCGACGTCAATACGTTGACTCGGCAAGTGTGGAATTTGCACTTAGCCATAAAAGTCTGGTGGTCAAGTGATGCGCAAAACTATATCCGCAAATGACAACGGCAAGTGTACCGTATCTAATGTAGTATAGGTTGTAGATACCAAGGTCGTATTAGACTCGGGGCGGTTGAGTACTTTTACTTCAGAAAATCTCTATTATATTATCAATAATACTTTGGGTTTGTTTTGCAAAAGAGAAATATAAGATTAAACGATGAGGAACATTAGCACTCGATCCTTGAATCACCTCAGAGACAAAAATAAGACGAAAGAATAAAATCGCATTCTCTTACAAAAGTTGCCTTGACCGTGGAGATTTCCGAATTATGAGCGCACCTCTCTCGAGGAATACGTTCACCTGAGATTAGGTTGATCAATAAAACTTTCGTTCTATAATCAAAACCCCTAAAGCTCACTTTATGAGGTGAATCCCGCTATTGGCTTTTACTTCAATCCGGAATGGTAACGTCGTCCTCTCTCGAGGGTTGCATTCAACTCTTCTTTATCCTTGAGTGATCGATTCGTATAATGAGCCTCTCGGCTAACTAAAGTACGAAAACAAAAACATGAATTATATATCAAAAATATAATCTCATTATCTTAAAATCAAGGATAAATATTAAGCTTTTCAGAAAAGAGAAAGAGCAACTCTAAATTAATTCATGACTTATATTATTCCTTGGATCATCTCGATCGAGTACTAATAGAAATTTAGTTACTTATTGAGATGGAGGAATCAAGGAAATAAAAGAATACATGAAGAAGGAAGAGGAGAATGAGAGTAATAAGAACTATTTTATTAATTGATGCAAAGGAAATTACAACTAAGAAAAAGGGATTACAAGCTATTGAATTGAGAAATACAAATGCTAATAAGAAAAAGACATACTACTAAAAACATGAAAATAATACAAGAAATGAAAAGTCTAATCCTCCAAAAATTCGTCCCTGGTCATCTGGAGAAGCACCCTTTAAATAGCTAAACAATTTGTGTTACACGCCCTTGGGTCACGCCCGTGACCCTGGGGCGTGTAAGGGGCGTGATTTGCTGGGTGCGGGGAAGACGTCGTCTGGTTTCAATGCAGGTGTTACATGCGTGTCACGCCCACTGGGGTGTATACTCTCTAAAATTTGTTGTTGACGGGAAGCTTCGGCGGGAAGGAGCGCGGGGCGAGTCACACCCGTGAACTGATGTCACGCCCCCTGGTCACGCCCGTGATCGGGGGTGTGTAACTTTAATTGACATGGTAGGCGTATTCTGGGAGCAGGAGGCGAGTCGCGGCCGTGACATTGGGTCACGCCCCCTGGTCACGCCCGTGACCTGGGGCGTGTACTTGGCGAGTCTCCACGGAATGACCCCGAGGTGGCGGAAACTGGTCTAGAACACCTCGTAGGTTACACGCCCATGGGTCACGCCCGTGACCTTGGGCGTGCACTTGCACTTTTTGCCCAAAATGCCCAGAAAACCTGAAAACAAAAGATCAGCTTAAGTTAGTTTATGAAATCAAAAAGGGAATGATTTATATGATCTAATTCATATAATTTATATCATTTCATATTAAATATATATTAAAACTATACTAAAAGATGAGTATATAAACTACTCATCAAATACCCCCATACTTGAGTTTTTGCTATTCCAGAGCAAAAGAATGAGGAAACAATTACAAGACATCGATATTATTTCTAATTTACTAAAATTTCGTTAAACCAAGAGTAAGTTAAAAGTAAATTCTAGGAATTCAAGAATTAAGTCATAAGTTATGGTGATAATTTAAAAATAGAAATCTGCTTAGCTATATACTTCTCAAGATGACTATTTAGCAAATGAAATCATAGAAATTTTCAAACAAAATTAGATTGAAATTATAAACACTCTAATATAAAAGAAACTTAAGGAAAAGACACCTACCAAAATATTGTTCTCTTAATAATTTAGTTTAGGACTAGAAACAATGAAATTGGCTAGGGATGGGTTTAAACGAAATGGCAAAATGAAGAGATACTAAAATAAAGGTGATGAATTTTATTCTCTCACCTTATTTGAATACGAAATTATATATATTTAGGAAAATAATGAATTTTATCCAATTATTTTCCATGCCATATAATCTTATAAAAATTTCCCTCCAATCAAAAATCCAAAATGTATATGTTTTAGTTGTAATGAATTTTATCCTCTTACATCATGACATATAATCTTTTAAATGATTTTGGGTGCATATGATTAAGAAATAATGAATTTTATCCTCTTATTACCATGACCTATGATCTTTTTTTCTACATTTTTTTAAAAATTTGCCAACAAAGGGTAAGGGTAAAGAAATACTTCTAGTTTATAAATTAAACTATTTTGAGAGCAAATTTTTAGTGGAATGAAATTTCCTAAGATCTTAAAGTTAAAAGATAATATAATAAAAATTTAGAGATGTTTAGCCAATTTACCACAAAGTGAAGCTAGTTAAAATTAAAAGGAGAAGTAGTGCTAAATAGATTCTCTAATCAAATTAAAAACATAAAATGTTTCTTAAAACTAAATTATCAAATTTAAATTTAACAAATTCTGATAAAACAAAATATTAGCCAAATAAAAAATGTAGGAATACTTATAATCAGACCTCAAACTAGATTTATAGAAAAATAAAAACAACAAGTAACAAGGAGATATATCTATAAATATATTATTATATTTTTTTATTCTTGGACTTCCCAAGGTCTACCGGTGAAGGGTTCGCAAGGTACTAGGAGGTGCGATGAGAGTTCAAGCTCAAACCTTCCTTTCCAAGATATTAGATTTTTTTATAATTTTTATAAATATATATTTTTTTCTTTTTATAAATTGAAAAGAAAGCCTAGAAAGCTATGCTACACCCCCTACTTAAAATTAAACATTGTCCCCAATGTTTAAAACTAAGGATGAAGAATACGTGAAAGAAAAATGCATAAAAAATGCATGAAATTTAAAGATAAGCAAGGGGTGCCTCCCAAGAGCGCTTTCTTTTTCCCTTCTTTAAGCTAGACGATTATTGTTAGTTAAATGGAAATTGAAAAGACAAGTGCACATGCATCTCCCTTAATTCACATTTAGGTGAATGTGCTGATATCAGTCACTCAACTACTCCTCCATTTAACACGTGATTCTCCTTTTGTCCTTGACTTTGAATATGTAAATCCAAATCACCTATGCATACCTGAGGTGATTTGGATATATAAAAATGAGCGGCATATAGATCATTGATTATTTGGGGTCGCAACGACTCATCTTCAACCTGAAAATTATTAGTATAAAGAGAATCACAAATAAACGAGTCAGAAAATTTTTCGCAAGGAGGAGGCGCTTGCGAAAATATATGATCAAGCTCCGATTGTTTATTTTCTAAAATAAAATTTTCTTTAGAAGAATCTAGTGCATTACCAAGCGGAATAAAATTTTCGGACACAAAGTTTTCATGAATTTTTGGTTGAACTAAAATTGGAGAATTTTATGAAAATTCATGATGATCAAAAGAAGATCCGGGTGGAATAGGGGAAGAAACTTGTTCTTCTTCTATTTCATCAGGGGTGCCCACAACATTAAGAAATTCTTGGAACAATAATTTTCCTCCATTTTCGATAAAAGAAATTATGGGATTACATGAAACCACATGTTCCTCCATAACTAAGTTATCCAAAGATGGAGAAAAAGCACTAGACGAAATAAAGTTCTCATCTAAATTTTGGGGTAGAGTATCGAATTGAATTGGTGGAAATTCCCCAAAATTAGAGTACGAAACTTGCGGCGCAAAAGAGGAAGAACAAAAATTCAGATCTAAAGATTCATCTTCATTGTTCTGAAAACTATCCGGGTGAGCTTACCACCAAGAATAATCTACTACGGAGCTAGAAGAGAAATTATTAAAAACCGAAAAATTATTCCCGTGAAAATTAGAAAAAATATTTTCATCAAAGTTAGAAAACTTATTTTCTTGAAAAGAGGAAAAATTATGATCGTAATTATTATCAAAATTATTTGCATAAGATTGTGAAAAATTATTTTCATAATATAAATTTTGAGAATAAGAATGAAAAACACTTTGATGAGGAGCACCACAATAATTGTAACTAATTTTGCACTTTCGTGCGGCTTCCAAAAGATTAACTTGGTTTTGAAGCTCGACAACCTTTACGGCCAATTCAGATAATGTCATTTAATATAAAGAAAACAACCTTCACTTAAATGAATGGAATTTTTAGAGGGGGAATAGAGAAGAGAAATAATTTATATTAAATATTTTTTTTCAAAAAATGGGTTAAATTAGTCCCGGACTTCCCGAGGTCTACCCTATGAAGGGTTCGCAAGGTACTAGGAGATGCGATGGGAGTTCAAGCCCAAATCTCCCTTTCTGAGAATTTAAATTACGCCTTTTAAGATTCTTAAAATTTTTAAGAGAAGGGGGAGAAGAGATAGGATGATAAAATTAATAGATATTCCTTTTTTCGAAATATCAACCTAAATTCCCCGGCAACAACGCCAAAAACTTGATGCGCAAAACTATATCCGCAAACAACAACGACAAGTGTACCGTATCGAATGTAGTATAGGTTATAGAAACCAAGGTCGTATTAGACTCGAGGCGGTTGAGTACTTTTACTTCAGAAAATCTATATTATTTTATCAATAATACTTTGGGTTAGTTTTGCAAAAGAGAAAATAAGATTAAACGATGAGGAAGATTAACACTCGATCCTTGAATCACCTCGGAGATAAAAATAAGACGAAATAATAAAATCGCATTCTCTTACTAAAATACCCTTGACCGTGGAGATTTCCGAATTATGAACGCACCTCTATCGAGGAATACGTTCACCTGAGATTAGGTTGATCAATCGAACTTTCGTTCTATAATCGAAACCCTAAAGCTCGCTTTATGAGGTGAATCGCGCTATTGGCTTTTACTCCAATCCGGAAGGGTAACGTCGTCCTCTCTCGAGGGTTGCATTCTAATCTTCTTTATCCTTGAGTGATCGATTCGTATTATGAGCCTCTCGGCTAACTAAAGTACGAAAACAAAAACAAGAATTATATATCGAAAATAAAATCTCGTTATCTTAAAATCAAGGATAAATCTTAAGATTTTCAAAAAGAGAAAGAGCAACTCTAAATTAGTTCATGACTTATATTATTCCTTGGATCATCTCGATCGAGCACTAATAGAAATTTAGTTACTTATTGAGATGGAGGAATCAAGGAAATAAAAGAATACATGAAGAAGGAAGAGGAGAATGGGAGAAATAAGAACTATTTAATTAATTGATGCAAAACGAATTACAACTAAGAAAAAGGGATTACAAGCTATTGAATTGAGAATTACAAATGCTAATAAGAAAAAGACATACTACTAAAAACATGAAAATAATATAAGAAATGAAATGCCTAATCCTCCAAAAATTCGTCCCTGATCATCTGGAGAAGCACCCTTTAAATAGCTAAACAATTTGTGTTACACGCCCTTGGGTCACGCCCGTGACCCTGGAGCATCTAAGGGGCGTGATTTGCAGGGTGCGGGGAAGACGCCGTGTAACACCCTGCCAGTACGAATAATATAACAGTAGGTCTGGCCGGGACCCCACGCCATACTAACCACACTAGCTAGGAGTTAAAAGGTGATAAACAGAAAGAAACTACAACAGAGTATACTAAACACTAGCGGAAGCATAGAGATTTAACATTACCATTAGAATTGTCCACTATTATAGGAATGAAACCAAGAAAGAGAGTTATGGCCTTAAGGCCTTACATTTAACAAATGTACCAAAACTCCAAAACATACATCGGCACGCAGGCCGGCAATACATGAGAAAGCTAAAAAAAAAGAGGCTGGCCTTCTAGGGCCAACTCAGCAAAAGGGGCCACCGCCCGCTATTTCCCGCTAGGCTCACCTGCACCTGCGTAAGAACATTCCACCAAATGGTGGCAAACAAGGTAACGGTCAGCACAGCTGACCAAATTATAACGACCCCACCCCTTTCCCGGGGTGGCGGAGATTCTACCCTGCAAGCAAGCCACACTAGCACAAGTACTAAAATAAAGAAAGTGCAACTACACAAGGTGAGGTTTCAAGCACATTCAATCTTCTAGGTTGAGCATCAAAAAGGAGGGAACCTAGGTATGCACATGATGTTGGTTGGGTTCACCCGAAGGTTCCCCGCAACCTCCTAAACAACCGCATGAGGCTAACAACATCAATTCCACAAACACTCCACCGTAAGGGCCATCGCCTTATGTGGGAAAAAGAGCTTTTGGTCGATCTAGGTAAACCACCTTCCACGACCTCTCCCATGATCACACGGCTACATGAGGTAGGGACCTCTTACCGATCTGCATGGAAACGGGTTCGGTTTAGCTTTGCCCGTGCTCTAATCGTCGCGATTTGTCGCACGACGCGGGTACGGCTTCGCCTCGGCCCATAAGGGTTTAGCACCTTCAAGTGCTACACAAATATAAGCTACGCACCTAATCCCTTCACAAGGATCTAGGCTTCACAAATACTCAAAAAGGGGAGGTATAATACGCTCCGCATCAATTTCGCGGTGAAGGTTTGCCTTCATCCAATATCAAAGCATGGGGCTTTCGTTAGGATCTTCACAAGACGCCTACACTTAAATCCCGCACTACTATAGATGATTTCGCGGAGTCATTCTCCGGCACGCATTCTAGGCTTAACCTAAATGCAACGTCGCAATCCAAGCATCACCGATTCGGGCTCACGACCACGAATAGGCTTCACACAAAATGCCTAAATCCGCACGACTACCGGATTTTCTACATGCAATATGCCGGGGACGGACACAATCGACCCGGAGTTCCGGAGAACTTGAGGGAATCCTACACTTCACCCATTTGGTGAAAGGGATCCCTCATGCAAGCATAGAGAAACGAAGGAGAGGACAAAAGACAAGTCCAAACAACGGGAGAAGAAATCGTTACCCTAGGAGCGTTCTTTTTCTCCATGGATCCGAGATTCTAGACGGAGGGAAATGACCGCACCGGGCTGCACTCTCCAGATCTGGGAACGGTTCGCAAAACGGAGCTCCGGAGCTCCGTCAATGGCGGAATCTCCCTTCTTCTTCCTTGGCTCCTCCTTCTTTCTCTAGGGTTTGGAGAGAGAATGACTTAGAGAATATGAGGTTTAACCCCCTCTCATCAGCCCTAAAGGTCTCCCGCAACTAAACCTAGCCGTTGGATCAAATCCCAAAAGATTTGGACGGTCTGATCTTCTTCTCCGCTCAAAATCGCGGAACAGAATAAACAGGGCGCACGATCGCTGGCGCACGATCACTGGTCGTGCGCGAAGAGGGAAATGGTCGTGCGCACTGTCCGAGACAGAACTCGATTCTCTTCTGAATTAACGCACGATCGCTGGCGCACGATCACTGGTCGTGCGCAAAGAGGACAATGGTCGTGCGCATAAGCCGAGACAGAACTCCGATTCTTTGCGGGTTACGCACGATCATTGGCGCACGCTCACTGGTCGTGCGCTAAGAGGACAATGGTCGTGCGCATTGACCTGATCTGGAATCTTGAGCCTATCCCGAGCGCAACACCACCATTCCGCCTACCTCGCTGAACCACGATCTTTGGGGTGTTACAACTCCACCCCCCTTAAAAGAATTTCGTCCCGAAATTTCGAAAACAGTAATAGCAGGAAATTACAGTTTTTAAAGAACATTTACCTGAGGGAAATAGCTCGGGGTACTCCGCAAGCATCGCTTGCTCTCTCTCCCAAGTTAGCTCCACTCGGCCGCAATTATCCCACCGGACCTTTACCATCCGAATGGACTTGTTCCGCAACTGCTTTACCTCGGTATCCTCGATGCGTAAGGGTCTGACTTTCGTCGACAACCCACTATCCACCGACACTTTGCCGACCGCAACGATATGAGTAGGCTCTTGCACTGCCTTCCTCAGAACTGAAATGTGAAACACGTCGTGCAGACCACTCAGCTCTGCAGATAGTGCAAGCCGATAAGCCGCATCACCAACACGTTCCACAATCTCAAACGGTCCTAAGTACCTTGGACTGAGCTTTTTCAAGCGTCGGATCCTCGATACCCCTTTGAACGGTTTGATTTTCAAGTAAACCCGGTCGCCGACGGCGAACTCTAGGTTCCTATGCTTGGCGTTGTAATACTTTGCTTGCCTGTCCTGGGCAATCAATAGCCTTTCCCGAATAGATCAGATCGTCGAAGTTGCTTCCTCAACATCCTTTCGCTTTAATAGCTTAGTATCGCCCGTTTCTGCCCAAGACAACGGCGTACGACACTTCTTACCATAGAGGGCCTCGAAAGGAGCCATCTTTATACTGGCTTGGTAGCTATTATTGTAGGCGAATTCGATCATATAGAGATGATCTTCCCACTTCTTTCCAAAATCTAGAGCGCACATTCAGAGCATATCCTCCATAGTCCTGTTGGTCCTCTCGGTCTGTCCGTCCGTTTGCGGGTGGAAGGTCGTGCTGAATTTCAATTTAGTGCCCAACAGTTCATGGATAAGCCTCCAATCTTTCGATGTGAAACGCCCGTCACGATCGCTGACGATGCTACGAGGGACACCGTGCAGCCGCACAATACTATCGACATAGAGCTTCGCTAGCTTTTCTACAGAATCATCCTTCCGGTTCAGAATAAAATGCGATACTTTTGTCAGTCTGTCCACGATCACCCAGATGGCGTCGTTTCCATGCTGCGATCTCGGCAATCCGTGCATGAAATCCATCGAAATATCGTCAAACTTCCATTCCGGAATCGGCAAGGACTTCAAAAATCCACCGGGACGTTGACATTCCACCTTCACCAACGCGCAAGTGTTGCACTTGGCCACGTAGAGGGCAATGTCCTTCTTCATACCCGGCCACCAGAAAAGTTTCTTCATGTCCATGTACATTTTCGTGCTCCCCGGGTGGATAGAGTACTTGGTATGATGAGCCTCGTACATCAATTCCTCCCGTAGAGTACCAACGTTTGGGACGCACAATCTGCCATTCTTCCACATAAGGCCATCTTCGAAAGAGAAATCAACGTTCAACCCGTCAACGGTTTCCGCTTTGTAGCGTTTCATGCTCTCATCCAGCTCCAATGCCTGTCGAACTCGGTCGGCAAGGTGGTATTGAACCTCCGTCCAGTTCAAGCATGCTGAAGTAGACGCTCTTCGATCAACGCAAATGATCTCCATTTCTTCCAGCTCACGGATCAGACGCTCATCGTGCATCAAAATCCAATTTGCTTGAGCGGGAGCCCGACGACTCAACGCGTCCGCAACTACATTTCCCTTTCCAGGAGTATATTTGATGTCGAAGGTGTAGTCCCCAAGGAACTCCAACCACCTCCTCTATCGCATATTCAACTCCCTTTGATCTAGCAAGTACTTGAGGCTCTTGTGGTCGGTAAAGATGTCGATCTTCACGCCATACAAATAATGCCTCCAAAGATTAAGAGCAAATACCACGGCCGCTAGCTCCAAATCATGGACCGGGTAATTCCTCTCATGAACTTTCAACTGACGGGAGCCGTAGGCAATTACCTTACCGAACTGCACTAGGACACAACCCAAACCACTCCCCGAGGCGTCGCTATAGATTTCGTAGCCTTCCGTACCACATGGCGAGCATAGAATGGGCGCCGTGGTCAGACGGCTCTTCAGTTCTTCAAAAGCTCGTGCGCACTCGGGCGACCAAACGAACTTATGATCCTTCCTAGTCAGTTTTGTGAGAGGAAGTGCGATCCTCGAGAAGTTTTCCACAAAGCGCCTATAATAGCCGGCAAGTCCTAAGAAACTTCGGACTTCCGCTACGTTTTTCAACAAAGGCCACGCTCGGATCGCTTCTATCTTCGACGGATCTACCGCAATTCCATCTCCACTAACGACGTGACCAAGGAATGCTACTGACGGTAGCCAAAACTCGCACTTGGAGAACTTGGCATATAACTAACTCTTCCTCAAGGTGCCCAGAACTGCGTGCAGATGTCCTACATGCTCCTCTTCTGATTGAGAGTATACCAAAATGTCGTCGATAAAGACGATCACAAATTGATCCAAATACTCACGGAACGTCCTGTTCATTAAGTCCATGAATACCGACGGTGCATTGGACAGACCGAACGGCATCACCGTGAACTCATAGTGCCCAAAGCGGGTACTGAACGCTGTTTTTGGAATGTCACATTCCCTAATTCGCAGTTGGTAATAGCCGGACCTTAGGTCCAGTTTGGAGTATACCGTCGACCCAACCAGCTGGTCGAAGAGATCATCGATTCTTTGAATCGGATATCGGTTCTTCTCGGTCAACTTGTTTAGCTCTCGATAATCGATACATAGACGCAAGCTCCCGTCCTTCATTTTCACAAAGAGGACCGGTGCACTCCAAGGCGAAGAACTTGGACGTACGTAGCCTTGCTCTAGCAGCTCTTGCAATTGAACCTTCAGCTCTGCCAATTCCTTTGGCGCTATCCGGTACGGTGAGCGGGCCACAGGTTTGGCACCTGGCACCAACTCGATACAGAAATCGATCTCTCGCTGAGGCGGAGCCCCAGGGAGTTCGTTAGGAAACACGTCGGCGTACTCCGCTACTACTGGGACATCACATAACCTGGGCTTTGGCTCCGAAGCCTCCAACAAGGTGAAGAACAACTCGACGCCTTTTCTCACCGCCTTAACCACTTGGAGAGCAGACATCAGCGTCTTGCTCGTTCCTCGCATACCGGCGAACATGGTTTCTCCTTCGGTGTCCCTTCCCAGAGTGATCTCCTTTGTATTGCAATCTATGCATGCCCGCTGCTCCGAGAGCCAGTCCATGCCGAAGATCACATCAAATTCAGCTAACGGTAATAACGACGCTTCCAAGTCGAAATCCTGACTTCTGATCCGCACCTTCACACGACTCTTCCTATCCGCACTCATTCGAGATCCATTGGGTAGCACTACTTCCAATCTATCCTCTACGAAGGTAGATGACACTCCGATTCGCACAACGAAGTCCTCGGACAGAAAAGAGTGCGATGCACCCGTATCAAATAGAGCTCTCGCCGGATAGTTGAAAATTAGGACGAAACCTAATTGCACACAAATAAAGCATATAGTCGTACCACAGTATGAATTATATATATAGCTGTAAAAGCTAACTTCTAATTCGTACCTGTGACGACATCAGTTTGTCGTATGGCTTCTTGCTGGCCAAGCGAGTAGACTCTCGGCTGAGTCGGAGTAATGTGCTGGGAAGCCGAAGACTCCGCAGCTTTACTCTTTTCCGCAGCTCGAGCAAAATCCACCGCCCGAATACCAGTCTTCGGGGGACCACTTCGACACACCGCAGCTTTGTGTCCCACCTTCCCGCAGGTGAAACACGTAATAGGAGTCCGCGCGGTCGTGGCTCCCGAAACATTTGAAGGAGCTGGTTCCGCCTGTTTGAACTTCCTTTTGTTCCTTCTGAAAACCGACTTGGACTGAGAGGCCGGCGCATGAAACTCAGGTTTCTTTACAACACCCGTTGCTTGTACCCTCTTCATGTCCAACTCCAAAGATCTGGCAGTTTGCACCATCACTTGGAAGCTGAACGTCATAGGGCCTGCAAGGAGCAGCCTCAACTCGTCCCGAAGCCCTTCATAGAACTTATTTGTCTTTGTCTCCTCGTCCTCCACCAAGGACCCCGCATAGCGACTCAGTCTGGTAAACTCATGCAAGTAATCGTCAATGGAGCGATCACCTTGTGTCAACCTCAAGAACTGGTTTTGTAACGCAATGCGCTGGGCAGAGGGGATAAACCTTTGGAGGAACGACTTTGAAAACTCAGCCATTGTGATTTCAGTAATATCTCTACCGCAGAACTTATGCAACTCCTGCTCTTCCCACCACAGCACAGCCTCTCCATCAAGAAGGAAGGTGGCTAAGGTGACCATCATGGCTTCGTCCGTCGCTGTCGCCCTCAGAGTTCTTCTAACTCTTGACAACCAGTCTTCTGCCTCCGTTGGGGACTCAGATCCCGAGAAGGTAGGAGGATTAAAGCTCAGGAAATGCTTTAATTGCTGGTCACGCGCTCGCCCCGCCACTACTTGCGCAACTTGAGGTTCCACCCTCGGCGCTACCGCAGGTTCCACTGCAGCAACAGCCTCAGGGGCCACATCTGGAGTAGGAGTAGCAGGCTGGACCAGCCTTTGGGGTTGAGCGTTGATCATCGCGAAGACCGCTTCTACGACTAATTTGATCATTTCAGCAGAAGGAGTGGTCGCTGGCACTTCAGCCGACCCACTACTTTCAGCGGTGTTACGGGGTCGAGACTGCCCCGCAGCACTTCTAGTCACCTATAATCATGCAAAGCACAATTTAGTGACCCAAAACATATCAAACATCAATCATGGAACGCTCAGGTTCCGCAAACAAGTATGTTTTCTTTTCATTCCTAAGTGGACATTCTTATTAGTTTTTGTCGTTTTAGGTGAATGCACAACCCGTGCGCACCACCCCTTAAAAGGAATTCGTCCCGAATTTGCTAAACTACGGATCGACGCCTTAAGTCCGATACCAAATTGTAACACCCTGCTAGTACGAATAATATAACAGTAGGTCCGGCCGGGACCCCACGCCATACTAACCACACTAGCTAGGAGTTAAAAGGTGATAAACAGAAAGAAACTACAACAGAGTATACTAAACACTAGCGGAAGCATAAAGATTTAACATTACCATTAGAATTGTTCACTATTATAGGAATGAAACCAAGAAAGAGAGTTATGGCCTTAAGGCCTTACATTTAACAAATGTACCAAAACTCCAAAACATACATCGGCACGCAGGCCGGCAATACATGAGAAAGCTAAAAAAAAGAGGCTGGCCTTCTAGGGCCAACTCAGCAAAAGGGGCCACCGCCCGCTATTTCCCGCTAGGCTCACCTACACCTGCGTAAGAACATTCCACCAAACGGTGGCAAACAAGGTAACGGTCAGCACAGCTGACCAAATTATAACGACCCCACCCCTTTCCCGGGGTGGCGGAGATTCTACCCTGCAAGCAAGCCACACTAGCACAAGTACTAAAATAAAGAAAGTGCAACTACACAAGGTGAGGTTTCAAGCACATTCAATCTTCTAGGTTGAGCATCAAAAAGGAGGGAACCTAGGTATGCACATGATGTTGGTTGGGTTCACCCGAAGGTTCCCCGCAACCGCCTAAACAACCTCATGAGGCTAACAACATCAATTCCACAAACACTCCACCGTAAGGGCCATCGCCTTATGTGGGAAAAAGAGCTTTTGGTCGATCTAGGTAAACCACCTTCCACGACCTCTCCCATGATCACACGGCTACATGAGGTAGGGACCTCTTACCGATCTGCATGGAAACGGGTTCGGTTTAGCTTTGCCCGTGCTCTAATCGTCGCGATCTGTCGCACGACGCGGGTACGGCTTCGCCTCGGCCCGTAAGGGTTTAGCACCTTCAAGTGCTACACAAATATAAGCTACGCACCTAATCCCTTCACAAGGATCTAGGCTTCACAAATACTCAAAAAGGGGAGGTATAATACGCTCCGCATCAATTTTGCGGTGAAGGTTTGCCTTCATCCAATCTCAAAGCATGGGGCTTTCGTTAGGATCTTCACAAGACGCCTACACTTAAATCCCGCACTACTATAGATGATTTCGCGGAGTCATTCTCCGGCACGCATTCTAGGCTTAACCTAAATGCAACGTCGCAATCCAAGCATCACCGATTCGGGCTCACGGCAACGAATAGGCTTCACACAAAATGCCTAAATCCGCACGACTACCGGATTTTCTACATGCAATATGCCGGGGACGGACACAATCGACCCAGAGTTCCGGAGAACTTGAGGGAATCCTACACTTCACCCATTTGGTGAAAGGGATCCCTCATGCAAGCATAGAGAAACGAAGGAGAGGACAAAAGACAAGTCCAAACAACGGGAGAAGAAATCGTTACCCTAGGAGCGTTCTTTTTCGCCATGGATCCGAGATTCTAGACGGAGGGAAATGACCGCACCGGGCTGCACTCTCCAGATCTGGGAACGGTTCGCGAAACGGAGCTCCGGAGCTCCGTCAATGGCGGAATCTCCCTTCTTCTTCCTTGGCTCCTCCTTCTTTCTCTAGGGTTTGGAGAGAGAATGACTTAGAGAATATGAGGTTTAACCCCCTCTCATCAGCCCTAAAGGTCTCCCGCAACTAAACCTAGCCGTTGGATCAAATCCCAAAAGATTTGGACGGTCCGATCTTCTTCTCCGCTCAAAATCGCGGAACAGAATAAACAGGGCGCACGATCGCTGGCGCACGATCACTGGTCGTGCGCGAAGAGGGAAATGGTCGTGCGCACTGTCCGAGACAGAACTCGATTCTCTTCTGAATTAACGCATGATCGCTGGCGCACGATCACTGGTCGTGCGCGAAGAGGACAATGGTCGTGCACATAAGCCGAGACAGAACTCCGATTCTTTGCGGGTTACGCACGATCATTGGCGCACGCTCACTGGTCGTGCGCTAAGAGGACAATGGTCGTGCGCATTGACCTGATCTGGAATCTTGAGCCTATCCCGAGCGCAACACCACCATTCCGCCTACCTCGCTGAACCACGATCTTTGGGGTGTTACACGCCGTCTAGCTTCAATGTAGGCATTACGTGTGTGTCATGCCCCTAGGTCACGCCCGTGACCTGGGGCGTATAATCTCTAAAATTCGCTGCTGGCGGGAAGCTTCGGCGGGAAGGAGCGCGAGGCGAGTCACGCCCGTGAATTGATGTCACGCCCCCTGGTCACGCCCGTGACTGTGGGCGTGTAACTTTAACTGACGTGGCTGGCGTGTTCTGGGAGCAGGAAGCGAGTCGCGGCCGTGACATTGGGTCACGCCCCTGGTCACGCCCGTGACCTGGGGCGTGTACTTGGCGAATCTCCACAGAATGACCCCGAGGTGGCGGAAACTGGTCTGGAACATCTCGTAGTTTACACGCCCATGGGTCACGCCCGTGACCTTGGGCGTGTACTTGCACTTTTTGCCCAAAATGCCCAGAAAACTTGAAAATACAAGATCAACTTAAGTTAGTTTATGAAATCAAAAAAAGAATGATTTATATGATATAATTCATATAATTTATATCATTTCATATTAAATATATATTAAAACTATACTAAAAGATGAGTATATAAACTACTCATCAAATACCCCCATACTTGAGTTTTTGCTATTCTAGAGCAAAAGAATGAGGAAAGAATTACAAGACATCAATATTATTTTTAATTTACTAAAATTTCGTTAAACCAAGAGTAAGTTAAAAGTAAATTCTAGGAATTCAAGAATTAAGTCACAAGTTATGGTGATAATTTAAAAAGAGAAATCTGCTTAGCTATATACTTCTCAAGATGACTATTTAACAAATGAAATCATTGTAATTTTTAAACAAAATTAGATTGAAATTATAAACACTCTAACATAAAAGAAACTTAAGGAAAAGACACCTACTAAAATATTGCTCTCTTAATAATTTAGTTTAGGACTAGAAACAATGAAATTGGCTAGGGATGGGTTTAAACGAAATGACAAAATGAAGAGATAGTAAAATAAAGGTGATGAATTTTATCCTCTCACCTTATTTGAATACAAAATTGTATATGTTTAGGAAAATAATGAATTTTATCCTCTTATTTTCCATGTCATATAATCTTTAAAAATTTCTCTATAATCAAAAACCCAAAATGTATATGTTTTAGTTGTAATGAATTTTATCTTCTTACATCATGACATATAATCTTTTAAATGATTTTGGGTGCATATGTTTAGGAAATAATGAATTTTATCGTCTTATTCCCATGACATATGATCTTTTTTTCTACATTTTTTTTAAATTTGTCAACAAAGGGTAAGGGTAAAGAAATACTTCTCGTTTATAAATTAAACTATTTTGAGAGCAAATTTTTAGTGGAATGAAATTTCCTAAGATCTTAAAGTTAAAAGAAAATATAATTAAAATCTAGAGATGTTTAGACAATTTACCACAAAGTAAAGCTATTTAAAATTAAAAGGAGAAGTAGTGCACAATAAATTTTCTAATCAAATTAAAAACATAAAATGTTTCTTAAAACTAAATTTCTTCAAATTTTAATTTAACAAATTCTGATAAAACAAAATATTAGCCAAATAAAAAATGTAGGAATACTTATAATAAGTCCTCAAACTAGATTTCTAGAAAAATAAAAACAACAAGTAACAAGGAGATATATCTATAAATATATTATTATATTTTTTTTTATTCTTGGACTTCCCAAGGTCTACCGGTGAAGGGTTCGCAAGATACTACGAGGTGCGATGGGAGTTCAAGCCCAAACCTTCCTTTCCAAGATATTATTTTTTTTATAATTTTTATAAATATATATATATTTCTTTTTATAAATTGAAAAAAAAGCCTAGGAAGCTATGGTACACCCCCATACTTAAAATTAAACATTGTCCCCAATGTTTAAAACTAAGGATGAAGAATACGTGAAAGAGAAATGCATAGAAAATGCATTAAATTTAAAGATAAGCAAGGGGTGCCTCCAAAGAGCGCTTTCTTTTTCCCGTCTTAAAGCTAGACGGTTATTGTTAGCTAAACGGAAATTGAAAAGAGAAGTGCACAGGCAACTCCCTTAATTCACATTTAGGTGAATGTGATGATATCAGCCGCTCGCCTACTCCTCCGTCTAACATATGATTCTCATTTTGTCCTTGATTTTGAATATGTAAATCCAAATCACCTATACATACCTGAGGTGATTTGGAAATAAAAAGATGAGCGGCATATGGAACATTGATTATTTGTGGTGGCAACGACTCATCTTTATCCTGAAAATTATTAGTATAAAAAGAATCACAAATAAATGAGTCAGAAAATTTTTCGCAAGGAGGAGGCGCTTGCGAAAATATATGATCAAGCTCCGGTTGTTTAGTTTCTAAAATAAAATTTTCTTTAGAAGAATCTAGTGCATTACCAAGCGGAATAAAATTTTCGGACACAAAGTTTTCATGAATTTTCGGTTGAACTAAAATTGGAGAATTTTGTGAAAATTCATGACGATCAAAAGAAGATCCGAGTGGAATAGGGGAAGAAACTTGTTCTTCTTCTATTTCATCCGGGGTGTCCATAACATTAAGAAATTCTTGGAACAATAATTTTTCTTCATTTTCGATAAAAGAAATTATGGGATTACATGAAACCACATGTTCCTCCATAACTAAGTTATCCTAAGATGGAGAAAAAGCACTAGACGAAATAAAGTTCTCATCTAAATTTTGGGGTAAAGTATCGAATTGAATTGGTGAAAATTCCCCAAAATTAGAGTATGAAACTTGCGGCGCAAAAGAGGAAGAACAAAAATTCGGATCTAAAGATTCATCTTCATTGTTCTGAAAACTATCTGGCTGAGCTTGCCACCAAGAATAATCTACTATGGAGCTATAAGAGAAATTATTAAAAACCGAAAAATTATTCCCGTGAAAATTAGAAAAAATATTTACATCAAAGTTAGAAAACTTATTTTCTTGAAAAGCGGAAAAATTATGATCGTAATTATTATCAAAATTATTTGCATAAGATTGAGAAAAATTATTTTCATAATATAAATTTTGAGAATAAGAATGAAAAACACTTTGATGAGGAGCACTACAATAATTATAACTAATTTGGCGCTTTCTTGCGGCTTCCAAAAGATTAACTTGGTTTTGAAGCTCGTCAACCTTTACGGCCAATTCATATAACCTCATTTAATAAAAAGAAAACAACCTTCACTTAAATGAATGGAATTTTTAGAGGGGGAATAGAGAAGAGAAACAATTTATATTATTTTTTTTTTCAAAAAGCGGTTTAAATTAGTCCCGGACTTCCCGAGGTCTACCCTATGAAGGGTTCGCAAGGTAATAAGAGATGCGATGGGAGTTCAAGCCCAAATCTCCCTTTCTGAGAATTTAAATTACGTTTTTTAAGATTTTTAAATATTTTAAGAGAAGGGGGAGAAGAAATAGGACGATAAAACTAATAGATATTCCTTTTTTCAAAATATCAACCTAAATTCCCCGGCAACGACGCCAGAAACTTGATGCGCAAAACTATATCCGCAAACGACAACGGCAAGGGTACCGTATCAAATGTAGTATAGGTTATAGAAACCAAGGTCGTATTAGACTCGGGGCGGTTGAGTACTTTTACTTCAGAAAATCTCTATTATTTTATCAATAATACTTTGGGTTTGTTTTGCAAAAGAGAAAAATAAGATTAAACGATGAGGAAGATTAGCACTCAATCCTTGAATCACCTCAGAGATAAAAATAAGACGAAAGAATAAAATCACATTCTCTTACTAAAATAGCCTTGACCGTGGAGATTCCCGAATTATGAACGCACCTCTCTCGAGGAATATGTTCACCTGAGATTAGGTTGATCAATCGAACTTTCATTCTATAATTGAAACCCCTAAAGCTCGCTTTACGAGGTGAATCACGCTATTAGCTTTTACTCCAATCTAGAAGGGTAACGTCGTCCTCTCACGAGGATTGAATTCTAATATTCTTTATCCTAGAGTGATCGATTCGTATTACAAGCCTCTCGGCTAACTAAAGTACGAAAACAAAAACAAGAATTATAATCGAAAATATAATCTCGTTATCTTAAAATCAAGGATAAATCTTATGCTTTTCAGAAAAGAGAAAGAGCAACACTAAATTAATTCATGACTTATATTATTCCTTGGATCATCTCGATCGAGTACTAAAAGAAATTTAGTTACTCATTGAGATGGAGGAATCAAGGAAATAAAAGAATACATGAAGAAGGAAGAGGAGAATGAGAGAAATATGAACTATTTTATTAATTGATGCAAAGGGAATTACAACTAAGAAAAAGGGATTACAAGCTATTGAATTGAGAATTTCATATGCTAATAAGAAAAAGACATACTACGAAAAACATGAAAATAATACAAGATATGAAATGTCTAATCCTCCAAAAATTCGTCCCTGATCATCTGGAGAAGCACCCTTTAAATAACTAAATAATTTGTGTTACAGGCCCTTGGGTCACGTCCGTGACCCTGGGGCGTGTAAGGGGCATGATTTGCTGGGTGTGGGGAAGACGTCATCTGGCTTCAATGCAGGCGTTACGTGCGTGTCATGCCCCTAGGTCACGCCCGTGACCTAGGGCGTGTAATCTCTAAAATTCACTGCTGGCGGGAAGCTTCGGCGGGAAGGAGCACGGGGCGAGTCACACCCATGAACTGATGTCACGCCCCTGGTCACGCCCGTGACCGGGGGCGTGTAACTTTAATTGATGTGGCAGGCGTGTTCTGGGAGCAGGAGGCGAGTCACGACCGTGACATTGGGTCACTCCTGTAACCTAGGGCGTGTACTTGGCGAATCTCCACGGAATGACCCCGGGTTGGCGGAAACTGGTCTGGAACACCTCGTAGGTTACACGCTCATGGGTCACGCCCGTGATCTTGAACGTGTACTTGCACTTTTTGCCCAAAATGCCCAGAAAACCTGAAAACACAAGGTCAGCTTAAGTTAGTTTATGAAATCAAAAAGGGAATGATTTATATGATATAATTCATATAATTTATATTATTTCATATTAAATATATATTAAAACTATACTAAAACATGAGTATATAAACTACTCATCATCCAGCCAGTAAGAGTACGCAGATGCTCCGCGGTTTTGTGTTGAGGCGTACGATAGGTCTAGGTTAGGTAGTGTGAATACCAACCTAGAGGTGGGCGAGGACCAACCCACCACTTCCGTTTGCCACTACGGGAGTATCCTAGGAGTCTTGCTAGCTCCAAAAAGGGGGAACTAAAGGTCTGTGCGCATAGAGTCGAAGTGTGTGAGTTGCACTTGTATGAACATAACATAAACTGCATAACTCTGCATGTCATGGCATAAACATTGCATTTCAACCCCTACCCCTATCGTATAAATTGGTTATGGGACTTTTTATATGATAGGCCCTGCTAAATGACCTCTGGGTCTATAGGTTTGTATGGGCATTCCTATAAATCAATGGTTGCTTTTATATTATATACTTGTCTTTACTTACTGCTCTTTAATTGCTCTTTACCGTGCTTTATTTATTGCTTCATATGTATATATATACTTGAGTAGTGGTAGATATATCCTATAGACTAAATCCGTCGTCATCTGCTTTATTTTATACCCCTTGATGTCCTCCGCTTCATCCTCCTGCTCGGTGCCTAGGAGCCATTGGGGGAGGGGTGGGGAACATAAGGCTTAGTCTTTTTGACTAACGGTCGGTGGACCATATCATTTTAGGGGACCGAGGAGACGTAACAACACCAGAGGCCGGTGTAGATGGAGGCGGGCCAGTCTAGTACAGGAGTACACATTTCAGGATCAGTGAGTGATTAGTAGTTAGCTTCCGCGTGTGATCTTGTAGTGAGGACATGATGTGCAGGGCATGAGCCCTTTATTATTGTAACCTTTGTTATTTCAGTGGACATTTATTATATATAACATGTGATTGTGGACTTGAACTTCTATTTGTTTGTTTATTCTTTTCTTCTTCTGTGATCGATATGGACGGCAGGATCGGTGCTTTGTAGTGGCGACCTTCCCGTGTGTTGGTGCCACCGCAAAGCGGCAGTTCTGGGCATAAGACCGGGTTTTCAAAAGAAAAAAAGGGGTCTTACAAACTAGTATCAGAGCAAACCTCGATCCAAAGAAAAGAAGTCCACAAACCCTGGTCCACCCCGCGCGAGTTTAGGTTGAGGACAGACTAAGCAGCGGAAGCAATGGTGTGCCCATATGGGTATTCACATGAAAAAGTCCACCTTTAACTGAACCTTTTGGCAAGTTTTCTTTTGTAGCCTGCGGTGAACCCTGTCCCACATGACAATTCATGTGTTACACTAAACCCCACTAGGATACATGACCCACATGACAATTCATGCCATGCCCTAGCCTAAAATAGACCATAGGTATAAAGTTGATTAAGGTATGAGGATACCCCAAAGAGGCTAGAGAAAGAGAGATTGGCACATAAGCAGAATGGAAGGGGACTCGTAGATCTAACCCTCGTACCAGTGATATGTTTACATTGAGATAACCATCATGACAAACACCGAGGGTCGGACAAGAATTCAAGTTCGGAAGAGACCCGTTTGGGAGTGAGTTGCATGTTGACCTTGATAAGGTTGTCGTAGAAGGTACCCTGAAGTGTCTAAAGTATGAATCATACCAACAAGTCTCAAGATAGAACCCCAAGTCTAAGGTTGTGTGCCCTAAGAATTGTTTGCATACCTAGGACGAATATATCATAGTGATACCGAAGATACTTAGCCCAAAATGGATAGTGGCTTATCTTTTATTTATTGGGGCTTACCTTTTGTTTATTAAGCAAATTAATTACTGACTTGGGTTTCCCTTAAGATTTAATTTAGAAAGTGGTGCGTCATGAACATAATGATTTTGAAGTTGATCATATTCAATGTTACTTGGACGAAGATGAGACGGTGTAACAATATGTTTGGAATGATGATCTGTAGTATTACCAGGACAATGGATGGACATTGTTGATCGAACAATGACTTGACCTTAGCTGAAACATCAGAAATGTAAAGTCGTCAGGACTAATCACTCAGGGATGTCGATGTCCTAGTCTAGAAGTTAAGGACGGAAATTAGTTCTTAGAAGTTATAGTTATATCCCAAAGTTCTTATGGTTCAGGGCATTCAAAAGTGATCAACTTATGATTTATTTAAAATCACACCCTATCATGGTAGAAAATTTTAACTACAATAATAACCCTTATACCTTGGGAGCTATGATGATGAATAACCAGAGATCTTAGACGATAACATATTAAAATTAGAACATAGGGTTTGAGTTTACTATGATAAGAACGATCTAAGTTTATCTTACCTTGGACCATCCGAAAGTGATCAAGACTAGCATATGTGGAAGTGATAGTGGTGAAATAAACGTGAAGATATTTCCTTGATGAAATTGACTTGTGAAAAATCTTAGGGTTTCAAAATATTTTACCCGTATACCTTATGAATCAAACTCCACATAGAAAGTGATTGGGAGTCATCTTCAAACATTGATACTAGTGTTGGTTGGTTAACACATGTTCATAAGATTCACAAGTGCACCCCCTTAAAATTTGAGTATGACTGAGACGCTTGATGATCTGATCAGTCCCACCAATGGTAAAAACTGGATAAGTCATGGAGTGGAGAGGATTGATCACTCGGGCATAATTGAAGGAATAAGAACCTGAATGTATAGAGAAAACTTTATAGAGGCATTGCCTACGAACAAGAGTTGTAGTTATCGGAAAAATGGTGTATTCCGGAGCGTGTATGTCCTCGGAATGTAGAAAGGCGTCATAGGTTTTGTGATGCATGATGAAGGACAAGTGCAAAAGTCTTTAGAGAACTACCACAATCACTACCTAAGATAGAGTGGAAGTTCAAGGATATAACTATGGATTTCACACATAGGTTACCACTCCGAACACAGTTGTATTTGGAACATTGAAGATAGTTTGACCAACGTAGCTAGGGTCACCCCGGGCTTGAAGGACACTCCCATTGGTGTCTGATGGGATTTGTTGAGTAGTTTGTCCATTATCATAGTGTGACCAGGACGATCGTGTCAGATCAGGATGGACGGTGTACGTCCAAGAAGTGAAGATCAGTCCAGGCTTATCTGGGCTCTTGGTTGACGTTCAGCACAACTTTCCACCCTCAGAGGGAAATAGGCGCAGAATTCCACCATCTTGAACCAAGGATGAGGATTTAAAGAGACTCGGCTCTGAATTTGTGAATGACACAGATGCCCAAAGTGCGACTGATTCGAGTTAGGATGTTGAAGGCCCAGAGCGGCCAGGTCAGGTATTACGTTGCGTGGTATTGTCAAGTAGAGTTCCAGGTTGGAGATCGGGTGTTCCGGAAGATATGTCCGATGCATGGAGTCTCGCGGGTACGCGGGCGGAAGAAGCTCATTCTAAGATAAATGGGGCTCTACAGGATCCTGGAGCGGATCGGCCTGTTGGCTTATAGACTAGAGCTACCGTCGGAGTTAGCGGGATTGCCCGATCACTTCCATGTCTCCTCCATTAGGAGAGCTCTACTACGGACGGAGCAGCGAACTTCTACTATAGATGGACGGGAACCTCCGATCGATTGATTCACCTGGAGTCGGTCCGGATAGATGGCACGAAGATGCGGGTCTTGCAGCGCAAGGAGGTCCCGCTGGTCAAGGTCCTGTGGAGAAATCATGGATTAGAGAAGCTTATCAGGGGACCACTTGAACTGATGCAGTAGAAGTATCTGGAGCTTTTTGCTTCAGGAATAATTAGTCTCTTATGGGATGTTACGTTCAAGCACTTGCGGTAGAAGCCCCGCAGACTTAACCTAAATTTCAGGAACGAAATTATTATTTTTATTTATTGGGATTTGTAACATCCCCCAAACAACTAGACCCCTAGAGTGGTTTTGTCATGACTAGGTCATGACAAAACCCTAGGAAGCTTGAAGAGATCACTTGGCCTTAGGCTTGAAGGGGAAGAGCACCTTGGTCTGCAAATAACAATTTCTAGTTAACAAGCATATGGTTGGACTTAAGGGCCTAACCTTGACTCTTTGACCTAACCATGACATACCTAACCTATAAGGTGTCCCTTAGAGCACTAAGGACCCATTGGGGTCAACCAAAGTGGCCAATTTGACCAAAGTCAACCCTAACCCCAAATTGGTCAAAGTAGCCTTATTAGGGTCAATTGACCTCCACCATGCCAAATTGACCTTTCCCCTACCCTTATAAGGTTATTATGGACCCAATGGACCAAAAAGCCCCATTATGGGGCCACCAATTTTGCAAATTTGACCCAAGTCAACTCTAACCCTATTTTGGTCAAACCACTACTTTTGGATAAATTGGCCCAATTGGGCCACCACCATGACTCAACCAACTTTGGGTGATGTCAAGGGACTCAAGACACACCACTTGGACCAGTCAACCCATTAATTGACCATGTCAACACCTCAAGTCAACACTTGGTCAACCTTGTCCAAAAAGAGGGGAAAAGGCAAACTCAAGCTCAATCCACTTGGGCTAGGCCCAATTGAAGTGACCCTCTAGCCTCATGAGGCTGAAATTACATGGAATGCCATCCAATTTCTGGAGGGGGTGACTAGGAGTGAGAAATTGGGAGTTTCCCCCAATTTGAAGAGAGAGAAAGTGGCCATTCAAGGTGAATTCATGGCATTCAAGGCAAATTGACCCCCATTCATCTCCTCACACCCTCCATTCATCTCCCCATTGAATTCTAAGACGTTTTCTAGCCTTTCCCATGCCATCCGGTGGAGGATTCAAGAGTTTTCAAGTAAAACCGAAATGGTCATTAATGACACTCCACCATTAAGCTTCCCCCTCCTCAAATTGATATCAGTTGAAATCAAGTCTTAGATCATTGCATTTGGTGGAGAATCAAGAAACCGGCAAGGAGCACAACTTGAAGGGGGGCGGCCAAGGCAAATCCGAGAAACAACCACCCTCGAGCCCGATTGGAGGTCTGGTTCTCCTCCTCTTTCTCTATGGGTATATCTTAGATCAAAATAGGTGAGAAATCGGGCTCAATTGAGCCCGATCCAAGGTAGAAAAATCTGAAATTTTCCATGAAATAGACTTGGTCGGGTTCGCCGGAAACAGCACCTCTGGCGGCCGTGCCGCCGCCCGACGATAGCTGGGCGGCGGCAGTTGGTCGGGCGATAGCCAGCCAGGGAGGAGGCCGGGTGGCCGGGAAATGGGGCTGGAAAAGCTTCAGGATGGGTCAATCTCGGCTGTTGGCTCAAGGAGTAAGATGCACGGATGCCGTCCAATTTCTCATCTGTCCAAATCATTAAATTTTATAACTATTCAATGATATAAATTCTCTTTAGAATGCACATTTTTGAAACAGGAAAATGAGGCTCTTAGAAGCCTTTTTAGGAGATATTGCCAGAGACAAAAGTTGTAGAGCTTTGTGTCTAGTTTAATATAAAATTGATTTGAGCCAATTCGGCCAATTGGTCTGACCGCAACACTCATTTTAGTGCAAGGTGTCCTAAGGTTGACCAAAAATTAAAATGGGTACCCCCACTTAACCTGCCATCCAAATGGCATGGACTTTGGAACATAGTCTAATTGTACCTACACCCATAACTTATCTAAAGATGGGAATTTTAGGAGAACATTTTTCTATGGATTTTGTAATAATTTCATAAATTAAATGTTAATTATTTAATGGGTCTAATGACCCTAATCCCCTACAAATTTTGGTGGGTGCTCTTTAGGGATATTATATGACCCTGGTAAAAATTTCAACCCAATTGGGACTAATTTAGTTGGGTAATTTGTTAACCCAATTTTGGTCAAACTAGGTCAAATTAGGGTATGATGCACATTTTGGGGTATTGTGGTCAAAACTCATCAACATGATGTGGAACCTTGTCTACTGGTTTAGGACCACCTAAAACACCTCCATGAGTGATTTGGGGTGATGTGGGTTGAATATGCCCTATAGCCCTAGCTTTACCCTTAGGGTTGCACTTGGAGCTTTGTGAGGGACATGAGGTCAAATGTTATCGAATGGTCATGAAATTTGGTGTACAAGTTCAAAGGGTGTAATAATACCCTAGGAAATTTTAGGATGATTTTAAGAACCCTTATTCCCCCTAAATTAGGTTATAACCCCTTTAGGGCATTTATTTATTAAAGAGATTTGCGTATGTAAATGGTCTTGGATGGTGATGAAACATTGGTAGTGCCTTAATAATCATGTGATGGACCTCTACTAATTTTTGTGTAATTAATTAAATTATTTATCCAGTACTTTATTCACAACACACTTATTTTGTCTTGGTCTTAAGAAAAATAATTGAGGGTCCAATACTCTCTAAAAAAATTTGCAACTTGGTGATAGAACTTTTCATGGCATTATGAAGCTCTGTGAATATTTGTGGAATTTTTGGAGATAGTTATCAGTTGGCTACTTCACAACATGTTCATATTAGGATTTATTTGGAATATTTATTTAGGTGAGAAAATGATTTCCATAAATTGTGAAACTCAGTCAGTAAGCTTTTATGATGATATTAGAGATCTGGTATTTCTTTCATAATTTTTGGAATTATTTAGCAGTAGGCTCCTTCGCAATTATCCCTAGAAAGGGTTTCTTTAGAATATTCATTTATGTGATTAATTTGCCTTTATAAATTCTAAAACTGGGTCAGTAGACTTTTCTGACTAAGATGAAGGTTTAGTAATTTTCCCATAATTTTTGGATAAATATTTTTGATGGTTCCTTCATTAACCTCCAAATTGGGGTAGATGTTAAATATTATAATTAGAGGACAATTCCTGATTGTAAAATTGTGATATTCTGCATTTGCTGTTATTTTGACATGATAGATTTATCGTAATTTTATGGGAGCCATATCCTATGAATACCTTACACTTCATGTTCATTTTCATACTTGACAAATATTGGAGAAATTAAAATAAATGTTAAATAATTAAGGAAAAATATGATCCTTAGGACTTAGTCTTAGGATATCGTTATAAACTCTCAATAATGATCTTGAGTCAGTTGGATGAATATTTGGGGTACCTCCTCGTATGCAACTCATATAACACCGTTGGTCTGCGTATAGTGAAACTGTAAAACCTGAGTACTTTATGGATCATTATGTGGGAATGGAAGGAAGAGGTTGTACCTAGACTGGTTGAGAAGATGTGAGGTCACCAAAAGGAGTTTATGAGATGAGAGTGTGCAAGAAAAGTTAAGGGTATGGTGGTGTCCGGGACTGACGAAAGATCGTCTTTGCCCTTAGAGGGTCATAAAACACTTAAGAGATTAATTCAAGTGAAATGACAAGAAGGGTATTCTTACAGGTAGTTACAAATAACAATAAGTGTCTTGAGAAATGGAGCCTTGGGGTGTCATCCCGTTGTGGTTCCTACTACCATAGCGAGCCCCTTATAGGGTAATCCTTGGGAAGTCCATGATTAACCATAAATTGTAGGGATAAGTTGATGTACAAGATTAACTTAATAATATGCACACCCACACCCCATAGTTATGGGAGGGTAGTTGGTTTAGTTGTATGAGTGGTAGGCTCAGTGGTTGTAGCAACAGACTAATTAGTCTGGTGAGCTTGTGACTCAATAATGTTTGTTGGTGCGGACGGGTTGGTCCGGCGAGCCAGTGGCTTAGAAGGTTATGGTGACGGGCGGGTTAGCCCGGGGAGCTTATGGCTCAGAGATAGATGGTAAACATGTTTGCATGTGCATAAAGGTGGTGGGTCTTCTGTATTGGACGATCATTCACACCGACGTCAATACGTTGACTCGGCAAGTATGGAATTTGCACTTAGCCATAAAAGTCTGGTGGTCCAGCCAGTAAGAGTACGCAGATGCTCCGCGGTTTTGCGTTGAGGTGTACGATAGGTCTAGGTTAGGTAGTGTGAATACCAACCTAGAGGTGGGCGAGGCCCAACCCACCGCTTCCGTTTGCCACTACGGGAGTATCCTGGGAGTCTTGCTAGCTCCAAAAAGGGGAACTAAAGCTCTGTGCACATAGAGTCGAAGTGTGTGAGTCGCACTTGTATGAACATTGCATAAACTACATAAATCTGCATGTCATGGCATAAACATTGCATTTCAACCCCTACCCCTACGTATAAATTGGTTATGAGACTTTTTATACGATAGGCCCGGCTAAACGACCCATTGGTCTATAGGTTTGTATGGACATTCCTATAAATCAATGGTTACTTTTATAATATATACTTGTCTTTACTTACTGCTCTTTAATTGCTCTTTATCATGCTTTATTTATTGCTTCAAATGTATATATATACTTGAGTAGTTGTAGATATTTCCTGTAGACTAAATCCGTCGTCATCTGCTTTGTTTTATACCCCTTGATGTCTTCCGCTTCATCCTCCCGCTCGGTGCCTAGGAGCCATTGGGGGAGGGGTGGGGAACATAAGGATTAGTCTTTTTCACTAACGGTCGGTGGACCATATCATTTAAGGGGACCGAGGAGACGCAGCAGCACCAGTGGCCGGTGTAGATGGAGGCGGGCCAGTCAAGTACAGGAGTACACGTTTCAGGATCAGTGAGTGATTAGTAGTTAGCTTTCGCGAGTGATCTTGTAGTGAGGACATGATGTGCAGGGCATGAGCCCTTTATTATTGTAACCTTTGTTATTTCAGTGGACATTTATTATATATAACATGTGATTGTGGACTTGAACTTCTATTTGTTTGTTTATTCTTTTCTTCTTCTGTGATCGATATGGACGGCAGGATCGGCGCTTTGTAGTGGCGACCTTCCCGTTTGTTGGTGCCACCGCAATGCGGCAGTTCTGGGCATAAGACCGGATTTTCAAAAGAAAAAAGGGGGTCTTACAAACTAGTATCAGAGCAAACCTCGATCCAAAGAAAAGAAGTGCACCAAAAGCAACTTCTTGTATATAGTAGTTAAATATATATATATATATATATATATATATATACGTGTGACAGGTGACAAGTATATATATACGAGTGACAGGTATGAGTGACATGTATATATACGAGTGATAGGTATATATATATATATATATATATAGGAGTGACAGGTACGGGGCAATTTTGAATGGGCTATATATATATACGAGTGACAGGTACGGGGCTCCGCCCCTACTGCCAAGCGCGACAGTACTCGGCGGGCGACGGCGGGCTTCGCCCGCCCGCGACCAAGCGCGATAGTACCCGGCCCAACACGACAGCCTACGCCCATGACGCTCCGGGTTGCGCCCGCATCGAGCCGGTTGCCCCCACAACATATACATATGAGTACTCAAAATAACCGCACAAAAATTTTAATAATATTTTATTATGACTTTTTTTTCAAAAACATTTATATTTTAACAAAAAATTATTTTAAAGTATGTCTAGGAAGTCTAATCAGTACCTACCATATATGTGTAGGAGGTCAACTAAAAAACTTTTTGATTCTATGAATTTTCATATTTATTTTAATTATAGGGATATAGTGTAATTACACAAATAGTCATTATATTTTATGAATTTTCATTTGTTCATAATATATATATATAAGATTTTGAAAACCGGACCGGAGATTGAACCGGAATAAGGAGAGGTTCAAGGTCGACCGGTCGAACAGGTCCGACCGTGATTGAACCGCAATAACCTAATTAAATAAAACATATTTTAGAATTATTTGATTTTTTATCATCACAAATAACTCGAGCTGTTTTTTTATCTAGAGCTCGACGAGATCGTTTTAAATGAGCTCGAGCTCGTCGAGCTTGGTGCAAGCTCGCCGAGCTCGAGCTCGGTTCGAGCTCGAAAGTTATCTTATTACTTAATAATTATATAATGAATAATAATTAAATAATATATATTGTTTATTATGTAATAATTAAGTAATGTAAATATATTTATTATATAGTTATTATTTAATAATTAAAAAATATATAGTTATATAGTTTTGTCTCATTGAGAATAAAACTGAAGAGAGAGAGGAGAGAGGGAGCGGAGAGAGGCAATGTGGCAGACTGGTAGAGAAAGAGAGAGAGAGGAGAGAGGGAGGGGAGAGAGAGAAGATGTGGAGAGAGGTCTGGGAGAGAGAGATCGGTGGCAGAGAAAGAGAGAGAGAGAGATATTTAATTATTTATTTTATATTCGTTAAAGTTTAGTCCACATCCTTAATAACAATTTTCTCTCCCAACACTCAGCTATAAATAAAGTGGAGCCTAAAAATCAATGTCGAAAATGTGAAATGGCCTTTAATTGTTAACCGCCTGATTATCTTGAAACCGGCCCAGTTTTCGATTATCCGGTTCAACCGCCCGGTTAACCGGTTCTGGGTCGGTTTTTGGCTGACCCAGTTTTGAGCACTAGATCGGACCGGCAGTGGAACCGGTTGGCGGTCCAACCGATTGGACCGGCCGGGCCGGTTCGGTTTTTAAAACCTTGTGTATATATATATATAACCTCATTCTTTTACTCCAATGACTTAGCATATATTATTAAAAAATAGAAATTCATAAAATATAATGGCTATTTGTGTAGTTACACTATATCCCTATAATTAAAATAATGATGGAAATTCATAAAATTCAAAAGTTTTTAGTATACCTCCCACATCTACTATGGTAGGTTATCATTAGACCTCCTAGACTACTTTAAAATATTTTTTTGTTAAAATATAAATATTTTTCAATTTTTTTTATAAAATATTAATTAAAATTTTTGTACGATCATTTTGAGTACTCATATGTATATGTTCTGCCTGAGGCGGGTGAAGCACGCCCGCGCGAATCCCACCGTAGCCGGCCAGGTACTATCGCGCTTGGCAATAGGGGCGGAGCCCCATGCCTGTCACTCGTATACACACACACACACACACACACACTCACACACACACGCACGCACGAACGCACACACGCACACACGCACACACGCACACACGCACACACACACACACACACACACCACACACACACACCCACACACAGACCCAAGCACGCACACACGCACACACGCATACACACGCACACACGCACACACACGCACACACGCGCACACACGCACACACGCACACACACGCACACACACACACACACACGTACACACACACACACACACACGCACACACACACACGCACACACGCGCACACGCGCACACACACACATGCGCGCACACGCACACACGCGCACACACGCACACACGCGCATACACGCACACACGCGCGCACACGCACACACGCACGCACACAAACACACACACACACGCATACACGCACACACGCGCACACACGCACACACACGCACACATGCCCACACACGCACACAGACACGCGCACACGCACACACACGCGCGCACACACACACACACACGCACACACACACACACACACGTACACACACACACAGATAAATGTATATACACTTAACGCGTATATAAGAATATACGTGCTTTTTTGAAATACTGCTTATACGCGCATTTTCATGAAAAGTGTTCAACACAAAAGTTGTAGTTCTCGTCGAGATTTATAACTTTCATGTTGAACACTTTTCATGAAAATGCACGCACAATGCGTATTTTGGGCCCGATTGAACCTGGGCGGAACTATTGCGAATACGCATTGTTCCGCACAGGTTTCAATCAGGCCCAGAATATGCATTATGCGTGCATTTTTAGGAAAAGTGTTCAACATGGAAGTTATAGATCTCGACGAGATCTACAAATTTTGTGTTGAACACTTTTCATGAAAATGCACGTATAAGCTGTATTTCAAAGAGGCGCGTATATAGGGGATATATATACACATATATATATACATATATATACATAGATATATATATGTACATAGACATATATATATCTACATATATATATATATATATATATATATATATACACACGCACACATGTAATCATGCACGGGGGACCTTGTGCGGGGCGGTGACATTGGTCGGGGCAGACATTGGTCGTTAGCGGTGAGATTAGTCGTGGGGGGCGACATTGGTCGTGTGGGGGCGACATTGGTCGTGGGAGGCGACATTGGTCGGGGCGTCGACATTGGTCGGGGCGGCGACATTGGTCAGGGCGGCGATATTGGTCGGGGCGAGGACATTGGTCGGGGAAGGGGCATTTTCGTGGGCGGCGACGTTTGTCAAGGAGGGCAACATTCATCAAGGGGGCTGTTGGATCTTGAGGCGCCCTTAGAGGGGGGGGGGGGGGGTGAATAAGAGTTTTAGAAAACTTTAATCTTTTATCGAAAACTATAGATATTTGATTAGAAGTAAGTTAAATCAGAAGTAAAGAGATAGAAATTAGAAATGAAATCAATTTTATTAAACAAGAAAAGACATGATTATCACTTATAAAATTGATTACAAAATTTGATTTCTATGACGCTAGAAATCGAAGGTGAAATATGAAATACTCTTTTCGTTTTATATACCGACTCTTCTCACTAAGAACTGGTTAGCTTTAGCCGATCTCTCCCCAGATACGGCCTCAAGCCGCTCTAGCTCTTCTATCCCCAGAAAGGCCTCGAGCACCCCCTAGATCTACTCCCTAGACCCATACTCCAATACGAGGCAAATTCCTCCCTAAGTCCTACCCAGACCTAGTCGCCAACACGAGGCGAATTTACGAACTGATTACAAAGATAAATATAAAATACAAAAGACAAATATAAAAGCTCCCTATGAGGTAATCTTAAGGAGACGCCGCAGAATCGCTGAAGATCGTTGAAGTCCAAGCGTGCGTTCTTTGCGTTGAGTTAGCGTGTTGATTGATGAGTCTAATATTTGTACTATTTTATGGACTCATCCGGGCTAGTTTTCACTCTTATGCACATCTTATTCGAGCTATAATCACTTGTATTTCTCTTGTATTCACTTCCACGTTATGTGCACTGTTTAGGCACATTTTGGTATGCTTTTGTGCTTCATGTCATTGGGGGTAAGGACATGGTGCTCCCAAACCTTTTTTATATTTGTATTGAGCTGGAGGGGTATTCCCAGCTGTGTTGATGTTTATGTAGGTGGACGGTTCATCCAATTTTACCCAAATTTCATGTCTGCATTAATCGCACGGTCGTGCATTTCCTTGATGCACGGTCGTCCGCGATCGTGCGCTCTCATCTGTGGTGGAAAACGATGTTCGGTCTTTGCTTGTGCGAATTGTTCATGCACGGGCAGTTGCCCGTGTGCGAAGGAATCGCACGATCACCTGTTAAGTTTGGTTTTTAGGCTATCTGGAATTGATCGTGCATTTTTACGCACGGTCGGCTTCGACCGTGCGTGAGTAAAATGCACGGGCGTTGCTTCTTCATCTTCCAGGGCTTTCTTCTCCGTTAATAACACACGGTCTATGCACGGTCGTGCGATCGACCGTGCGTGACTTAATTTCTAACATTTCTGTATAACTGCCAAGAAATCTGCTGGCTTAGAGGGGATTGGAGAGAAGACTTTGGGATCCCGACATTTCAGCTCTATTCCGCCCTTTTCGTCGCTCTACCAGCATTCGACCTAGGAGAAGCTCTGGTCATCTCTTTCTTGTAAATCTTCCGCCAAAGCTTCCTCCTTGGCCTCCTCCATCATCCACAAGCTCAAGAACGCCATCGAGGGATGATTTCTGCTGCATTCAAGGTGTCTCCAACAAGAGCTAGCTTGAGCTAAACCACGAAGAAGATGGGTAACGTGGAGGAAGGTGACAACTCCTTTGAACCTTCAGCGAGTCTTCGAGCTTGGGTTTACTCTTTCCCCCTTGTGTATTGTTTCAGATCTTCCTTATGGATGTATGTTGTTTTGGATGATGTGCATAAACCCTTGTTTATGTTAATGTAATTTCATGTTTATGACATTTATTGTGGTTTATGTGAGTTGAGGAGCGACCCATTCCACCATCCACTCCACCACTACGTTGTGCGCCGCACTAGCAATTGCTAGTTGCCTGTTTCATGACGAAGTGCTTACGACCCTCACTACGCCGGTTACGAATCGTCCATCCGCAAGCCTTCTTGTCTACCCGCTTACTGAAGCACGACATTGTGGCCTGCACTCCATCTCGCCAAGAGAAGCGGTGCTTTAGGCCCGCATTTTCCTTTTATTGTTGTTAAATTAGGAAACACAATTCAACCCCCCCTTTTGTTAACTTAGAAATCTTTATAATCAATTTCCCTAACGAGAAATCATACACCCCAATTTGCAGTCCTTTGAGAACGATATTCGGGGAGTCTCTCCCAACTTTTATTACTTGTACAACTGGGGCACTTTTCGTAAGCGTGTCAATTTTTTGGCGCTGTTGTCGGGGGCTGCAAGCGTTGTATGAGTTTTTCTTCCAGGAAGCTGTTATAAAGGTTCATTATTGTTTTTTCTTTTTCTTTTTATTGTGTATAAGTTTATGCAAGGGCAAGGCCCTGGTGAGCTAGTTGAGTACGACCCAAAGATAGAGAGGACGCTGCGAGAGCGTCATCGTGCTGCTGTTGCCATGGATCTTAATGTCAACAGAAATGAAGTTAACCCCGAAGGAGAGAATGCGCCAGCTGCTGGTCATGTGGCTGATGAGAATGAGGTGGCCCGACCAAGGCCCAGAATAATGCGAGACTACACTGCCACTGTGGGGAGTGTGTATCCCAATTTTGTCCCAGCCATCACAAACAACCAGTTCGAGATCAGGCCGGCAATCCTGAACATCATCCGCAACAATTCCCAGTTCTCTGGGATGGGAAGTGAAGATCCCCATCTTCACTTGACAGAATTCTCAGAAATCTGTGAAACATTCCGGCATGCCGGTATAGCGGACGACACAGTGAAATTAAGATTGTTCCTGTTCTCCCTCTGTGATAAAGCCAAAGTGTGGCTCCATACGATCCCGCCGGGCACAAAAACCACATAGGAGCTGCTTTCCTCAAAATTCTTAACAAAGTTCCACCCAATGGACAAAACTGTGAACCTAAGGAGAGAGATTTCAACCTTCCAGCAACATGCTCAGGAAACCCTCACAGAAGCTTGGGAAAGATTTATGGAACTCCTCCGGAAGCGTCCTCACCATGAGCTGCAACCCTGGAACCTTATGGAGTATTTCTACTTCGCAATAGAGCCTAACTACAGAGCTATGATTGATGCTACCGCCGGCAGAACTCTCCTAAATAACACTCCTGATGAAGCTTTGCGAATTCTACAGGATACCGTGACTTATAGTTCTTTTTGGAGCGCAGGCCGGAACACCTCGCAGAACGCAAGAGGACTATTAGAAGTGAACACTTCTGGTCCACCTGCAGAGGCAGCACTGTCAGCATACGAGAGCATAGCATTGTTGAAGAGGACTGCCTCTTCTCCGACTCCGGTGATCGCTATTTCTTATTAAGCATGTGGGAACTCCGGACATCATACCTACGAATACCCTTCAGGTGAAATCTCCTCCGATTTTTCTAATCTCAATATGGAAGAGAATGTTAATTACATTCAAAATCAAAACCGCACTCCACCTTTCTCGAATACTTATAATCCGGGTGTGAGAAATCACCCAAATTTCTCATGGAACCAAAACACTGTAGGCCAACGATGGCAACCGGGCTAGCATTAATTTGATGCTCAAGCGTCCGGAAGCCAACCGAGGCCGCCTCAACCCGATTATAATCAAGGTGCTGCAGTGCAAAGAAAAAGTACGTTGGAAGAGATGATGGAAAAGTTTGTTGATGTGGCCCAAGCAAATATGGCCAATCAAACTGCCTCGATGAGGAACTTAGAAATGCAACTGGGTCAATTGGATCAAGTGCTCTCTGAGCGAACTTAGGGTGCTCCCCCTAGCACGACAGAAAAGAATCCACGTGAGTAGGGAAAGAGCCTAGTCGAGGCAGATGGTTGCAATGAGGGCGAATTGATATTAAAATGTGAGATAAAGAGTGTTGAAACCACCGCTCTTTGCGACACAAGATCGTCACGCAACGTTCTTGCACAACAAGACGTTGAAAAGCTGAACTTAAAAATCAATGTGAACGATCGGACACTACTTGTCCTCGCAAATGGAATGGTGGTGGAAACAGAGGGAGAAATTAAGGATGTTAAGGTAGTTGTAGATGGAGTGGCGGTTGTTGTTGGAACATGTTCTTCCGCATCTCCTAGGTTTGAGAATAACAAATCCTATGTGTATTTGATCTTGTGTGTTTAAGTGTGCAGGAAATCAAAGTCCACATGACTCAAGGATGGTTGTCCCCAAAATTGAGGCCAGAATTCCAACATGGCCACTAGCGCCGGCGGTAGCGATAGCGCCCGGTGCTAGCAATGATTAGCGCGATTCCGGCAGTGTTTTTAGAAAGAGCTAGCGCCCGGCGGTAGCTACTAGCACTGGCGGTAGCGTGGCGCACAAGAGGCATAGAGCAAAATATTGTCGCGGATTGAAGATCCTGCCGCGCAAAACATTACTTAATCCGGGCTAGCGCCGGTGGTAGTGCTAGCACCGGCGGTAGCACTGAGGCTATAAAATGCACACTTTGGCTCCGTCTTTATCATCCTCTTGCAATCCAGAATTCCAGAGCTTCGTTCCACAGCATAGAGAGGAAGGTTCAGAGAGATACTCCCACAAATCCATGAAGGCTTAAGGAGATCCGTGGAGAAGATTTCAACACGCGTCATCATCATGATGAAAGACCGCATCGACTACGATCATACTCTGCGGGCCTTCGTCCACTTCTCCAAGTGATCCATATAGGGAGTTTTTATTATTGTTGTCTTCTATTTTATTTCTCTTTTTCTTTGTAAACGGTAGTGAAATCGCCTCGTGTTGGCGACTAGGTCTGGGGTAGGACTTAGGGCTGAAATTCGCCTCGTGTTGGCGACTAGATCTAGGCTAGGTCTAGGGGGTGCTCGAGGCCACATCCGGGGAAGGATTGGCTAGAGCGGCTTGAGGCCGAATCCGGGGAGGAGAAGGCTAGGGCCACCGGTTCGTGGGGAAGCGAGTCGGGATAGAAAACGAAAAGAGCTTTTATTATTCGCCTCCGATCTCTAGCGCCATTGAGATCAAGTTTTGTAAAACTTATTTAATATCAATAAAGCTTGTCTCTCTTTTTGTTTTATTTGACTTCTTGTTTTAAATATTGCAATATTACAAAGTTTTTCTAAATAAAATCTAAAGTTTTTGAAAACCCTTATTCACCCCCCTCTAAGGGCGCCGACCGATCAAACAAGTGGTATCAAAGGAGTTTATTCCAAATCGGCTTAACAACTGGGAATAACGACGTCTCATGATCTCGCTTCTACTAGTGGGGTAAATCTTTATGAAGAAGAAAAATCTCCTAAACCACCTTTATTCGAAGGGAAAAATTATAAATGGTGGAAATTATTAATGGAAAAATTTATTAAAAGCTTAGATATCGAAGTATGGAATTTAGCCATTGTAAGACCTGCAGATGAATTAAATAAAAAAGAACGTCAACTAAATGCAAAAGCCAAACATTATTTATTTTGTGCTCTATCAAATGAAATTTTCAAATTAATATATTGCTTTTCTAGTGCATACAAAGTTTGGTAATTTCCTGAAGAAATGTATGATTTTCCTCTCGCAGGTATAGATCAAACACAAGAGGAGAAGAACATACAAGCATCCACTACTATTCAAGAAGATCTCTCTCGTTGCAAAGCCATGGAAATCATGGAAACTAACTTGGAAAAAGAGAGCAATACATCAAAAGAAAAAGAAGATAATTCATCTATGATGGAGGAAGGCGCAAAAGATAATGAAGGAACTTCATGCACACATTTTGCCTCTACCAAAAGCGCTGTAAGAAAGTCAAAATCTTCTTCTTGTGTGATAACTTCCATTTCTAGTTTCAATATACTAAAAACGGCTAAACGTAAGATCAAGAAATTGAAAATTACTAATAAAAATTTACGTTTAGAAAATAAGAGATTAAAAACTAATGTTAATTTAGAATCTAATTGTGATGTGGTTTCACCATCTTGTCCTTTACTTGAAAACACAAAACCTTATTTTGATTGTGATAATTTTAAGGAAAAACTTAAGGAACTTGAAAAAGAAATTATTTGTATAAAAGAACATAATGAAAAATTATCTTTAGAAAATTCATCTTTAAAAGGTGATTGTGCTACATGCAAAAGTTATAAAATTGAAATTGAAGAGATGGATGAAACATTTGAGGAATACAGAAATGAATACCAAAACCATATTGATTCAATTGTTTCTACTCTTAAAAATAGCACAATTGCATACAACAAAGCTAGACATAACTTGAAACTTAAGAACAATGAATTAGAAACTAAAATTATCTTGCTTAAGGAAATCTTAAAGAAAAATTCTCAATATCAAACAAACTCTAAAAGCAAGTTAAATATGATATCTCAAAATATGAATAAACCAAACAATGGGAATAAAAAACATTAAAAGATTGTAAATGAAATTCCAAAACACTATCATCATCATCATTTACAATATCAATCTTCTCCCAACGAAAAATTAAACGTTCACAAATTTCCTATGAAAAATACTTTCAATAATCATTACAATCATAATCATCAATATAAAGATTATCATAATGGAAATTTGACATATAAGAATAACATTAAACCAAAGTTTGAATGGAGGCCCAAAATTAAAAATGAAACATTAACTTCACATGAAAGGACCCATTCATCACTAACTACCCACAAACATACACGATATATTTGGGTACCCAAAGGAACCACCACACTTGGTCCCCTTTGGATACCTAAATCTCTAATTCATTAGGTATCATCAATTGCATGAAGTAGATCCTTTCAAAATGAAAAATATAAAGTTCTACTTCATGATATGCCTTCATGTCTTTTAATTTTTCTTGTTTTTCCTATTTCTTTAGAACTATCATATCATGGTCATCCTATACAGTATTAAAAATATGATTTTATCTCTTAAAAGCTTAATATATTCATAAAATCTAATTGATCAAAATTCAAAATCATATTTTATTTTGATGACCTATCTTTTATTCTTATATTCATTGCTTCTAAATATCTTATATTATCCATATGAATCAAACTCTAAATTTGCTATAAGATATTTCAAACTAAATCCGGTTATTTGGCTATTAAGATTCTTAGTCTTCACCAACAAGTGGTTTAGTGAAATAACTTGATCTAAAAGAAAATTCAAAGATCTAAATCAAAATTCTTAATTAAAGGAAAATCACTAAAATGTATTGAAAGAATTTATCTTCATAATGAATATAGAATTCACAAACACCACTATGATCTATTGATGTCCTTTGCTAAAATTCTCTAACATCATAAGTCATATCAAAAGTCTTCTAAAAATAATTATTTCTATCACATTTATGTGAATTATAATTGATATATTAACTGATGACAATTGATATTATAATGGTTGCTGCATATTGCGATTTATTTCTAGTTTAGACCTTTGAATCATCTTGATATCAAATCAAATAAAATCATCACTCCATTCTAGGTCTATAAGTTGAAACATTGTATCAACAAACCTTGGTATAACATTAATCTCAAACTTATTATACTAACATTGTCGCCTAAAGAATATTTGTGTCTATGTTAGGCTTTATTTGTTTACCAAGATATACAGGCTGGGTATTCTCATCTAGGGCTTATCCATGGTATGATTGTGCATGAACATTATTGTTAATCTCTAAAATCATGCATATTTGATTTGTTCATTCATGACCTCTCATGCTTACATTTCATATCATTTTCAAACTACATTGGTAAATATAAGACTTAAAAATATTAAAATGGAGATATAATGAAATATATCACTTACAATGTTTAGTTGGTAAAGTCATATACAAAATCGCTAATGTTTCATGAAATTTGCACTATCTAGACATTTCCTAAAAATCTGAAATTTCAGCATGAAACTACTAATTTGACACTTAATCATGATCCAAAATTAAAATTTCCAAAATCCTAAAAAATTGTTCACTATCTCCCGCGCTAGCGCTACCGCAGGCGCTAGCGTCCATGTTCGATTTTCTGTGTTTTTTAAAATTCGAAAATCCATAAAAATATATAAATCTATATTTTCTACTTACTTTTTGCACTTATGTGTTTCTTTATTTTTTAAAAAAATCAAATACAAAACTACAAAAACCAAATTACAAAAAATATGTTTTTCTTTTTCGCTTGTGTTGTTTCCTTTGTTTAAAGTTCATCCTTATGCAAAAATCAAATATAAAAATTACAAAAGCAAAAATTACAAAATTATGCTTTTATTTGCTAAAATCAAAAACAAAAATATAAAACTTTAAAACTATCAAAAAAAAAAACTGTATGATTTTTGTGAAAAATCAAGCATGATTTAATCTATTATTTAGAAAGTCTACAATGTTACAATTTATCTTTTCAAACTGCTTGGACATTGTCTTTCTTCATGCTTTGATATATCTATTCAAATGTGCATCAAGTATAGTTTAAAAGTTGTGTAGGATCAAGCTTAGCATGCCTCTAAGTATGAGAAATGTTTTATGTTTGATAATGATATCTATTCACTCACCTTTTTTTTGCATTGCCTACATATGTATTTAATCTAAGAATGCTTGTGTATGTTTTGTATTAGTACAAATAAATTAAAATTGCACAAGTATCTTACCTACACTCCTTTATTTTGCACTCTTAAAAGTTTAGAAAAGTGGTTATGGTTTTCATAAATTCTATTGATTTGCAAAACAAGTGTATTCGGAGAACTTTGTACAAAACAAAATTATAAAATAAATGACAAAGATAACTCCACCAACCACTACTTGAACCTCCTGATAAGTCTTAAAAAGCATTGTGAGGTTGAGCACCTTGGAAAGAATAGTAAAGTGTCTTGTGCAAATCAAATCTTTCTTTCAAAAATAAGAAAAACCACTTACTCTTAAGTACACCGGATCACTAGTCTCAAAATTCAAAATATAATATGTGATCCCCCAAGCACTACTTTGCACTCTGATAAGTCTTAATGAGCATTGTGTGTGCAGAGCACCTTGGTAGTTGTACTTTTTATTGTGCATTAAAGTGTGTGGAAGTAATCTTATTTGTGTTTTATTGTGCTCGTACTTTACATATATCTTGTATTTTTGATTAAAACATTTGTTTAAATTACTCAAAAATACACTTAATGTGCACATCATTATCTTCCATAACACTTCTTCTCATGAGTATTGGATCCTAATACTAATTCTATATTACCTTTTATTTATGAAATGCACTAGATAACCTAGCATGTGTTTCTATAATGTTTGGTATGATTTGAAATTGTGAATTGAAATAACATTGTAGTAATCTCTTTGTGAAAATATTATTTCATGCTTGGTTATTTTTGTCAACCATAAAAGATTTTCATTGAAACATGATTTACATAAACATCTTCTTTTTGAAATTAAACTCATATATCTTTTTATGGATTATTCTTGATTACAATAAGATGTTTCATGTATTTCTACAAGTCTTCCGCATCATCACCATATAACTTTTACCTTGCACTTTCATGCTTATATCAAGTCTTAAATCTCAATTATTTTCTTAAAAACAAGTGGTAGACTTGCTTGGTAGAATTTATATTGGTTGTTCTAACACGCATATCATTTTTATAGTAACAAACTTTGATTTATTTCAATATAAACGTGTATGCTAAACGCTCTTCCAATAAGTGAAACATTGCTAAAAGGATGTTGTTTCTTTCTTCCAAAATGCTTCAACTCTTATCTTTATAAAGTTAGTTTTGAAACTCAAAAACATCTCCTTTTTAACTTAAACTCTTATTTAGTATTATGGTATTTCTTTTTCGAAATCTTCCGCAATGCTCAAACTCTGATACATTCATGAATTTCAATATAGCTAAGTAAGTTTTATTACAAAAAAAAAATATATTCAATTATGATTCTTCCCATTAGATTTAAAAGCTTCATGTTTCAAAAAACTATTATCCGTGACTTCATATCTCACCATAGCGGGGGCGTAGGGTTGTAGACATTAGATAAACTTATCTTTAGTCATGTCTTGTCCTTAACTGGGGAGGGTTCCAGTGGGGCCTTGCGAGGCACTGGGGGGAAAGAGTGCTAGGTTGAGTTTTGTCTAGTGTTTGCATATGGGACTAACACCCCAACCTACGACATGTTTGCAGCTCCTCATGCCCATCCATCACTTAGTTCGGGGCTAGGGTGTAGACATATTGTCTGGGTAGATTGGTTATTTGGAAATCCTTATTTTTATGCTTAAAACTTTTATATAAAGGGAAAATCATTACTTTTTTATGCTAAAAACTCTGATTTCCTTCTATGAAAAATTTTGTAATGCTTATAACTCTGATCTATTTAAATGAAAAACAATTCTAAAACTCCTTATCATTTACTTCAAAAGCTCGATCATGCCTTATTTTCTACTTACAAACTTTTTTGGTGCTTTATTTCCCTACCCACTTTTGCTAATAACAAAAGGGGGAGAACTAACATGATAAATATAACCCGCTATCATAAACCCAACATGACAAATTCAGATGATAGCTTACATATTAGGGGAGCATTCACTTAGGGGGAGAATGTATTTAGGGGGAGCAATTCTAAATGCTAAAATCAATAATTATCCTAAGTCATCACTCTCACACACACACGTATAGTGTCATCATGCTTATTTATTAATGCTTTGATTTATCATTAATGGATTTGTTATTATCAAAAGGGGGAGTTTGTTGGAACTTGGTCTTCCACATCTCCTTGGTTTGAGAATAACAAATCCTATGTGTATTTGATCTTGTGTGTTTAAGTGTGCAGGAAATCAAAGTACACATGACTCAAGGATGGTTGTCCCCAAAATTGAGGCCAGAATTCCAACATGGCCACTAGCGCCGGCGGTAGCGATAGCGCCCGACGCTAGCGATGATTAGCGCGATTCTGGCAGTGTTTTTAGAAAGAGCTATCGCCCGGCGGTAGCTACTAGCGCTGGCGGTAGCGTGGCGCACAAGAGGTATAGAGCAAAATGTTGCCGCGGATTGAAGATCCTGCCGCGCAAAACATTACTTAATCCGGGCTAGCGCCGGCGGTAGCGCTAGCGCCGGTAGTAGCGCTGAGGCTATAAAATGGACACTTTGGCTCCGTCTTTATCATCCTCTTGCAATCCAGAATTCCAGAGCTTCGTGCCACATCATAGAGAGGAAGGTTCAGAGAGATACTCCCACAAATCCATGAAGGCTTAAGGAGATCCGTGGAGAAGATTTTAACACGCGTCATCATCATGACGAAAGACCGTATCGACTACGATCATACTCTGCGGGCCTTCGTCCACTTCTCCAAGAGATCTATATAGGGAGTTTTTATTATTGCTGTCTTCTATATTATTTCTCTTTTTCTTTGTAAACGGTAGTGAAATTGCCTCGTGTTGGCGAATAGGTCTGGGGTAGGACTTAGGGATGAAATTCGCCTCGTGTTGGCGACTAGATCTAGGCTAGGTCTAGGGGGTGCTCGAGGCCACATCCGGGGAAGGATTGGCTAGAGCGGATTGAGGCCGAATCCGGGGAGGAGAAGGCTAGGGACACCGGTTCGTGGGGAAGCGAGTCGGGATAGAAAATGAAAAGAGCTTTTATTATTTGCCTCCGATCTCTAGCGCCATTGAGATCAAGTTTTGTAAAACTTATTTAATATCAATAAAGATTGTCTCTCCTTTTTTGTTTTACTTGACTTCTTGTTTTAAATATTGCAATATTCCAAAGTTTTTCTAAATAAAATCTAAAGTTTTTGAAAACCCTTATTCACCCCCCTCTAAGGGCGCCGACCGATCCAACAGTTGTCACTAACTTTCAGGTTCTGGGACCCATGGAAACCACTTCCATGCCTCTTTTGGGTATCCCGTTCTTGAAGGAGAGTGGCGCAACTCTTCACATCGCTAAGGGGTGTGTCACTTTGTCACCCAAAGTGGCACACCACACCTTCCCCTCTACAATAACCGAGGATCTAAATTCTTTACCTGTCATTTCTGATAAATTTGTTAGTATGTTGAGTATAGTTGTGGAGAAGCAAAGCGAAGAAACAAATGCTGAGTCAGAGGAGGAGGAAAAGAAAATAGTGAAGAAATATGTGAGGGATGAAGAAGAAGCTGAGAACAAAGGCGGCGAGGCCGCGAAGTCTGAAGTTACCATGGCCGGCATGGCTAAAAACCTTTTGATTAATTTTGTTAAAACTGAAGTAAAATGCAAACAGTTAAAACAGGTTCGTTGGGCGGATCTGTCACCCGTGGTGGGTGAGGAAATGAAGCCCCTTGCTGCTCCAAGACTGCTAAACTTTGATTCTGATCTGGCATATTGTGCCCAATGGCGCTCCCCTTCTGTGGAAAAACATAAACAAGAGAGACTACTTCACGCTGCTTGTTTTGCCGCCCTCCGGCACGAGAAGGAAGAGGTTAGGGGCAAGGGAGAGAAATCTACTTTGAGCCATAAATACTTCACCTCCTTCCAATCTCGTGTGGCAGGGGAGAACCATCACAAATCAGCATTTAGCTGAGTCGTGATGGAGTCTCTGGGCTTTTGGGTTGCTGCTCGTTATTTCTTCTTTTGTTTTAGTCTTTAGTTTGTTTGCGTGTCTCTTGGTGATCTTTTGGACAATTGCTAGAACTCTTCTGTTTTATATAATGTTAATACATGTATTTGGTCCACCTTAAGGATGGTAAATAAAAGGGCTCATGGGAGACGACCCAATCTTGCTGTTTTGTTTATGTTTCTGCGGTTGTTGGAGATTTTGTTTTGCAGGTAGAGCGACTTCGATGGCGGATACATTGAGCTAATTTGTTGTTTAACGCCAATCTTCTGGTATGCTCATTTCTGATCATGGGATAATTTCTCCTCCTAATTCTTTTTATAATTGTAGCATTGCATTCTGTGATGGTTAGATTTAAGTCCGGGGGAGAGTAGCTTGTTGTTACCCACTTGCACATGCACATAAGCACAACATACTAGAAGTAACAATCTTATTTTTATTTTGATTCTCATCGCACACCACAACACCCACTAGAGAGCGCAATTAATCGTAGGCACGTAATGAGTCTAACTCGTTTCTTTTGTAGGATTGGAAAAATTGTTGTACTGGCTTAGGAATGTGAGACATAGTAAAATGTTGACTTCCGTAGTGCTCTAGTCGAGTACTCGCGTCTTGCATAGAATTGTGTTTAGAATAAATTTTTCTCTATGCTTATAGTTTTGTATTTTTTCTATGTGCGTAATAATGGTTTATCCAACTCAAAAGTGGTGAATCTGGTGTTAATCCGACGGTATCATAGGAATGTGTGTAGACGGTTGCTAGGTTTGTATTGCTCGAGTCGGGAGGAAGAATTATCTTTCTCGGTGGCTAAGAACTTGCACCAAGTGACTCTTGAAGCATTGGTATAAGTTAGTTCAATGTGTGAGCATGATGTAGGCCATCGTTTTGGTCAGGTTGAGCTTTGTGTACCGACCCTATCATAATCCTTGATAGCCCCTTTGTACCTACCCCGTATCTTGATTCAGCTCCACTCTTATTTCACCAAAGCCTAAAAGTTAATCCTAGTCGCACACCCAATCCGAGCTCTAGTGTTTTATTATTTTCAGTTGAGGGTGTTGATGCGGTGTAAATTTTGTGAAAGTGTGGTTTGCACTTCCTCAGTTTATTCGCTGAAAAAGTTGCGACAAAAGAAAAAGAAATTAAAAAAAGGGAAAAGAAAAAAAATATGATTAAGAAAAGAGCTTAATTGAAAATCTTTTAAGATTTGTTTTGGGAGTAGGCGGTGCACACACCCATGTTTTCAGGTTCAAGTTTGGGGGTGTTTTGCACCAGTGTGCTCATTGTAGTGCTTGGATAGTTCCCTTGGTGTAGGCTCTTTTAGGTTAGGTGCGTTACCTTCATGTTTATCATTGTATACCCTACCGAATCCAAAGCACCGTTTTTTATCCTAAAGTCCAACTGACTCATGTAATGAACCAAACTAGCACCGTGGAGAGAGTGTGACCGGGTGAACTTATGGTCACCGACATTGATGGATTTCAATGGAGGTTGTTCTGAGCACCGATCTTGAGCAATGTTTGCCTCAACGATCAGTACTTTCTTCCTATGCATAACCAGACAATTCGCCGTAATTCAACTTTTGAGTAGAAATAATATATAATTATGCTCTTAGATTATTACAAACTATTTGTATAATTAAAAATTTCTACTATTGCATTTCTATACGCGCGAGCATGCGACTTCGCATAGTACTCCGCTTTTGCAATTGTTAAGCCAACTAGTCCTTTTTCCCGTCCGCATAAGGGATGATTTCCTCCGGACAAGCAAGTGGTTAAGTCTGGGGGTTTGATGAGTCCAATATTTATACTATTTTATGGACTCATCCGGGCTAGTTTTCACTCTTGTGCACATCTTATTCGAGCTATAATCGCTTGTATTTCTTCATTTCCATGTTATGTTGTTTAGGCCCATTTTCGTATATTTTTGTGCTTCATGTCATTGGGGGTAAGCACATGGTGCTCCCTAACCCTTTTTATGTGTTTGTATTGAGCTGGAGGGGTATTCCCAGCTGTGTTGATGTTTATGCAGGTGGACGGTTCATCCAATTTTACTCGGATTTCATGTCTGCTTGAATTGCACGGTCATGCGTTTACTTGACGCACGGTCGGTCGTGATCGTGCGCTCTCATCTTTGGTGTAAAACAATGTTCTGTCTTTGATCATGCAAATTGTTCACGCACGGGCAGTTGCCCATGCATGAAGGAATCACACGATCACCTGTTAAGTTTGGTTTTTAGGCTATCTGGAATTGATCGTGCGTTTTTACGCACGGTTGGCTTCGACCGTGCGTGAATAAAATGCATGGGCGCTGATGCTTCATCTTCCAGGGCTTTCTTATCCGTTAATAATGCACGGTCTACGCACGGTCGTGCGTTCGACCGTTCGTGACTTAATTTCTAACATTTATGTATAAAAGCTAGGAAATCTGCTGGCTTAGAGGGGATTGGAGAGAAGATTTTGGGAGCCCGCCATTTCAGCTCCAGTCCACCCTTTTCATCGCTCTACCACCGTTCGACCTAGGAGAAGCTCCGACCATCGCTTTCTTGCAAATTTTCCACCAAAGCTTCCTCCTCAGCCTCCTCCATCAACCACAAGCTCAAGAATGCCATCGAGGGAAGATTTCTGCTGCATTCAAGGTGTCTACAATAAGAGATAGCTTTAGCTGAACCACGAAGAAGACAGGTAACGTGGAGGAAGGTGATAGCTCCTCTGAACCCCGGACGACAACTGAAGACCGAGCTCGGACGAGGCTTGACAACCCTACGATTCCGACCGAGAACCTTCAATGAGTCTTCGAGCTTGGGTTTACTCTTTCCCCCTTGTATATTATTTCAGTTCTTCCTTATGGATGTATGTTGTTTTGGATGATGTGCATAAACCCTTGTTTAAGTTAATGTAATTTCATGTTTATGAGATTTATTGTTGTTTATGTGAGTTGAGGAGCGCCCCATTCCACCATCCACTCCACCGCTACGTTGTGTGCATCACTAGCAATTGCTAGTTGCGTGTTTCATGATGAGGTGCTTACGACCCTCACTCCGCCGGTTACGAATCATCTATACATGACCCTTCTCATCCACCAGCTTACCAAAGCATGAAATTGTGGCCTGCAATCCATCTCGCCAAGCGAAGCGGTGCTTTAGGCCCGCATTTTCCTTTTATTGCAATTAAATTATGAAACCCAAGTCACCCCCCCTTTTTTATTAACTTAGAAATCTTTATAATCAATTTCCCTAATGAGAAATCATACACCCCAATTACAGTCCTTTGAGAACGATATTCAGGGAGTCTCTCCCAAATTTTATTACTTGTACGACCGGTGCACTTATCGTAAGCGTGTCATTGATCCAAGCCTCTTTTATTCCTCGTTTTGAAATTTAGTGGGAGATCCTTTGTGGTCTGGAAATACGCCCCTCACAAATAATTCGGAGTGCTGGAATAGGGCTCCTTAGCATTAGGTGTTGGAGAAGACAAAATCCACCTATTTATAGGACTGGAAGCTAACGTCGACGTTAAGGCTAATGCCTGGCGTTGACCCAGTATAGAAATGTTTTGATGGCTCGGATCTTCAAAATAGGATGGAGATTATGCATCTTTGGAAACATTCATTTTAGGCAACCTTAACGCAGATGTTGAGTCTAACGCCTGGCGTTGAGTCAAATCATTCCCAAAATGCTCCTGCAATCACGACAGCTTCCCTCCATGCCATTTTCATCTTGGTGGGAATGAAAGTCAACGGCCACGTTAAAAGTTAACGCCGAGCGTTAGCTCTTTTCCATTCATTTCAGCTTGTGAGCAAATCCAGACCAATAACAACAACCTAGTGTCATCTTTGTTCAAACCTGCATGCTAAAAACACAATGACAAACAAGATCAAATACAAGTAGGATTTGTTATTCTCAAAATAAAGGGATGCAGAAAACTATGTTCCATCAATCTCCCCCTTTTGATAATAACAAATCCAATAGAGATAAATCAGATTCATATTTAAGAGAGATGTGTTTTTAGAAGGATATATGACACTAAGCAATATTGAGACAATAATAAGAATTATATATTGTTAAATTATGCTCCCCCTACATAAGTACTCCCCCTTAGAGTATGCTCCCATAGACTAGATTCATGCTCCCCCTTAATCTAGTGAATCCGACTCCTTTAATCATTACGATTTATCATTTTATTCCCCCCTTTTGTTATTAGAAAAAGAGGGTGGAGTGAAACAAAACTAGAATGGAGAAGACAAATGTTAGGACATAACTAAGAGAGGATTAAGTGTAAGCGTAAAGCAAATCATGATCAAGCTAAGGGGGAGAGTAGCACAGCCGAAAAAGATAGGGTAAGCGTGAAAGAACAACATTTCATGTATTTACCAAAAGAATTTTACCACTTGTTTTTCAAATTAATTTTTAAACATAATACTACTTGTTGAAGAAAATGCAATATAGTTTGACAAGCACGAGTGAAGAAAAATCCTTAGAAGTAATCATGAGAATGCATGGTAATAATACACATGATCAAATTAGAAATGTGGACAAAAAACAAAACAAAATAACTATGATTAACATTTTTGTAATAGTTTGATCATTTCAACAATATGTGTAGACTCTTCACATTTGAGCATTTTTCTTTGAAAATTTTCATAACTAATAGGAAAGCATTATTTAACATATTCAAAAAGATAATAGCTGCAATGTAACCAATTAGTATTTCAAGTAAAAAAAATATTGTAGAAATCATGCATTGCAATCCAGTGCTTTTACTTATGTTTTTAAAGAATTATGTAATTTTGCATTAGGATCCAATTCTCATGAGCAGAAGCTTTATGAAAAACAATGATGTGTACATAAGGTATTTTGATAAAAGTATACAAGTGAAATAATCAAAACACATGACATATGTAATGAAATAGTAACAACAATATTAAGATTGTAATCTTATAATTACTTTCACACATCAATTTTAGAATAAAATTTCAAAGCACATAAACGGAGTATAATTACCAAGGTGCTTCGCCCACACAATGCTCATTAAGACTTATCAGGGAGCGAAGTATTGTATGGGGGATCACATAAACATTTTAATAAAAAAATTTATTTTTAGTGATCCGGTGTACAAATAGAAGTGATAAAATGGAATGTGTTTGCACAAGACACTTTACAATTCTTTCCAAGGTGCTCAACCCCACAATGCTCATTAAGACTTATCAGGAGGGTGAGTAGTGCTTGGTGGATTTATCTTTGGCATTTTATTTCATATTGTTGTAATTTTGGGCCAAGGGCCTCCGAATTTACTTGTTGTTGCAAACCCTTATAATTTTGAAATAATACTTCTATGTGTGAAAGAAATTTATTGTTTGAAAGATGGTGTAGGTAAGTTAGACATACAACTTAATAAGTTAAAACTATTACACTACACAATCATGCAAGACTAAGATTTTGAGCACATGTAGATTACCCAAATAGTGAGTGAATGAATCATTGATTAACATAAAATATTACTCTTACTTAGAGGCATGCTAGGCAATCATACACAATTTTGTATACACTATTTCACATAATCAGATTAAGGTCAAGACATGACAAGATAAAATAATGTTTAGGAAATTTGAAATTAAAATTAGACATTGAAGAGAATCTCTAAGTATATGCCTAATCAATTTTGACCATTTGAAACAGAATAACCAAGATGTTTGCTCTTGTGAAGTCTAGTCAAACCATAATTTTGTAAATATTTAAGAAAAACAAATGACAAAAACCTATTTTTGAGCATTTTGATTTATTTGTTTTTTTTTGTATTTTGGAATGAAATTAAGAAATTAAGAACATAATAATTTGAAATAAGAAAAAATAAACTAAGAAAATTTATTAGAAAAATACAAGAAATATTGTAGAAAAATTAGAATTTCAATTTGGCCAAAAGATCTAACGCCTGGTGTTAACTACTTAACGCCCAAACAGAACACTGTTTTTTAAGATTTTTGAAAAAAAATTCTTTGAAATAGAATTAATATATATAGGCCTTCTTAGTGTAGAAATTTCAAAAAATTTGAAGATGATTAGAAGACTATTTAGGCATGTTTTATTTCAAAAAAGGTTTTTATATTTTTATTTGGTTTTCAAATATTTGAGTTTTACAATATCATTAGAGCTCAAAAATGATAAAATATGCAAAACACAAGATAAGCATGTTCGATCAAAACAAGAATGCATGAATAACATAATCATAAAGAGTGCATGCAAAAATATGATATAGGTATGTCCTAGATAATAATACCCTAACTATATGCCTACACACTAGCCCCGTACTAAGTGACGGATGGGCATGAGGAGCTGCACGCATACCGCAGGTTCTGGTGTTAATCCCATATGTACACAATAGAGAACACTCAACCTAGCACTCTTTCCCCCTAGTGCCTCGCAAGGCCTCACTGGAACCCTCCCCGGTTAAAGAAAATACATGACATAAAGTTTAGGCCATCTAATGCATACAATCCTACGCCCTCGCGATTGCGAGACATATAATGTGGGTGAATGATCATGGACCTGCTAAGCATTTTGTACTATGGAAACAATTTGTAAACTATGGCTTTTTATGAGAGATTGATTTCTAATTATATTTTAAAGCAATATAGTTATTATGAGTTTTAAATTTTAATTATTCTACTTTAAGATGGATTCATTATGGCATTATTAGATGACTAGCATGAAAGATATTATTTATTAGTTGATAATGCTAGAATTATGAGTTTGAAAATAATGTTATGCCATAAGATTAATAAAGTTAATGTTGCATGTATTCAAAAATAATATTTCAATTATTAGACCTAGAATAAAGTGATGATTCTATTTGATTTGCTCTTATTAGTATAAAGATGATTCTAGGGTTTACATATAGGTGAGATACACACAAAACATATTTCATTCATATAATTATCATGATCACAAATATATGATAGAAGCAAAAAGGATCATTTGTAGTTATATTTAATGCTTGAATTTTAGAATGATAATATAAAAACTCATAGTTATCATGAATTTTAAGTTCTAATTTTTCTATTTTTATTGTTTGGCAAGAATATCAAAACTAACAATGCATGAGATTCGCATGATAACTTATAATATTCATTAGGTGACAATGTTTGTATAATGAGTTAATATTATGCCATAAGAATAATGCATGATTCTTAAATTTATAAAGATTCAATTTATAGACCTAGAATTAAGTGATGATTTGATTTATTGATGTCAAGGTGATTCTAAGGTCTAGATATAGTAAGATTAAGAAATTGTGAACCACCTTTCATAATACTCCTACCATGATATGAAGTTATAATAGCCAACATATAAATCATAATTCCTAAGTATGATAAAAGTAGTTGATTTAAGATAGTTCTTGATAGATCATGAATTATGATATATGATTATAGAGAATTTTATCATGGGATATCACAAGATCATGGTGGCGAGTGTGAATTCAATATTCATTCTTTTGAGTTATGACAATGAGTTCTTTCAATATATCTTTTGTGATTTTCCTTTTAAACATAATTTTGTGAGATCACAATATAATGATAATTTTCTTTTTCAGTCATTGCACGAATACACATGAGTCTATAATTATTTTAATCTTTGTTAGGCTTTAGTTGGACTTAGCAATTTAGAGTGAATCTTGGACTTCCCGAGGTTTACCCTGTGATGGGTTCACCCGGTACTAGGAGATGTGATGGAGTGACATCCCAAATCTCCCTTTCTCAAGATATTTAAATGTTATTGGTTGCTACCCATACTAAAATTTTAAAGTTTATAGACTCAAAATTATCGAAAAAGAAAAATTGAGATAGCTTTAAACAAAGTTGAATTTTAGCAATTTTAAGGGTCAAATGAACTCAAACAAGCGAAGCTGGTTTGCCAATGCATAGAGCTTATCGACCTTGTCCCGAAAAGCTATTGTGGGCGAAATTCTGACAAGTGGATCAAAAGTTATGATCATTTGAAGTTTAGGTCGAGATCTCGCATAATTTTTTTTTGGTTTTTTGGAAAAAAGTTTCCAAAGGCCTATATTATATTTTTTTTTAGTTTTCAATTCTAGTTTTTAATATGATAGGGGCTATCAATTGATGAAAGGATATTAAATTTATAAGCAAACACTTACACATTTTATACATTTAGAAAAGCCCCTAATATTACTCTTAAATCCATTTCTTTAACAATTATTTCATTGATCTTGATAATATACAAAAAATTTAGTTTTTAAATTTTAATGGTAATATAAGACATTTATAGGAAATGGATTTAGAAGGATAAACAAAAAGAAATATATAGATCACTTGAGGAATGATATGACTTTTTATTTAATTTTATTCAACTTGATCTATTAATGAATTTAGGCTTAATGTGTGAAAAGTCATATCACAAGTTATATAGAGTGATCTTAGCATGTTGGCTCAAGAAAGAAAATAAACAAACAAAAAGAAGGTTAAGCATATCATGAAGTAGAGTAAAGATATTCATTTTTTTGATTTATTTCTACTTCATGCAAATGATGATACCTAATGAATATGAGATTTAGGTATCCAAAGAGGACCAAGTGGGATGGTTCCTTTGGGTACCCAAATACATCGTTTTTGCTTTTGGGGAGATGGAAATGAATGAGCCCTTTTGAGTAGAGTTTGTGTTTCATCTTTAACTTTGGGTCTCCATTCAAACTTTAGTTTAATATTATTTTTATGCATCAAATTTCCATTATGATTGTCTTTATTTTGAAGAGTATAATTGTAATGATGATTGAAAATATTTTTCATAGAAAATTTGTGCACTTCTATCTTTAAGTTGGGAGAAGAATGATTTTGTAAATAATAGTGTTTGGGATTTTGATTTACAAATACTTTGTGTTCCTTACTCCCATTTTTAGGTTTAGTCAAGATATTCATATTCATATTCAACTTGTTTTTAGATATTATTTGATATTGTGAATTTATGTATTGTGAATTTTTATTCATAATTTTCATAAGCAAGTTGATTTTTGTTTTTAATTCATCATTATCTATCTTAAGATATTGTCTAAATTTATTATAGGCTATTATGTTATTTTTAAGAGTGGACATAATAGAGTCAATATGAGTTTGATAATTATTTCATAATTCTTCAAATGTTTCATCCATCTCTTTAATTTCAATTTTATAAGTTTTGCGCATAGCATAATTATTTTTCAAGGATGAATTTTCTAAACATAATCTTTTATTTTGTTCTTTTACAAAAACAACTTCCTTTTCAAGTACTTTGTAATTTTCTTTTAATTCATTATACTCAATACAAGGCGTGGAGTTTTCAAATGAAGAGCATGATGGAGATTGAAACACATCATTTTTGGATTCTACATTCACATTTGCTTTCTAAGTTTTATTTTCTAAATGTAGTTTTGCATTAGCCTTTTTTAATTTCTTAATCTTACATTTAGTAGTTTGTAGCAATTGAAATGTAGAAATAGAGGTACAAAATATGGAATTTGATTTCCTTACATTGCTTGTGGATGATATGATATTTGAACATGTAGTTCCTTTGTCTTCTTCATCTTCCACATCCAAACAGGAGTTTTCATCATCCCTTCCGCTTGATATGCCTTTCATGGATCCATCATGTGAGGAGCTTTCTTGAATACTCATGCAGGCTTGCATATTCTCTGGTTCATGGCTTTGTTCTATACCTACAGAAGGAGAATCATAAGTACTTTCAAGAAAACTCCAAATTTCATATGCGGTAGGTAAATTAAAAATTAGTTTGAAAATATTTTGATCTAGCGCACAAAATAAACTATTTATAAATTTTGCATTTAAAACAATTTCATTTCAAGTTAGTACGCTAGGTGACTTTTCAATAGTGATATTCCAAACTTTTTCAACTAAAGCTTTTAAAAAAATTCATTAATATTTTCCACCCTTTATAATTTTTGCCCATAAATAAAGGTGGTGATAATACTTTTTCATTTATATTAATATTTTCCCCACTAGTAGAAGCGATATCATGATCAAGAGATGCCATTATTCTCGGTAGTGAAATCATTTTGGAATAACCTACCTATGATACCACTTATTGGATCTTGAGGCGCCCATTAGAAGGGGGGGGGGAGTGAATAAGGATTTTAGAAAACTTTAATCTTTTATTGAAAACTATAGATATTTGCTTAGAAGTAAGTTAAATCAAAAGCAAAGAGATAGAAATTAGAAATGAAATAAATTTTATTAAACAAGAAAAGACATGATTATCATTTATAAAATTGATTACAAAATTTGATTTCTATGACACTGGAAATCGAAGGCGAAATATGAAATACTCTTTTCTACTTATATACCGACTCTTCTCACTAAGAACCGGTTGGCTTTAACCGATCTCTACCCAGATATGGCCTCAAGCTACTCCAACCCTTCTATCCCTAGAAAGGCCTCGTGCACCCCCTAGATCTACTCCCTAGACCTAGTCGCCAACACGAGGCAAATTCCTCCATAAGTCCTACCCAGACCTAGTCGCCAACACGAGGCGAATTTACGAACTGCTTACAAAGATAAATATAAAATACAAAAGACAAATATAAAAAATCCTGATGAGGTAATCTGAAGGAGACACCAAAGAATCGCTGAAGATCGTTGAAGTCCTAGCGTGCATTCTTCACGTTGAGTTAGCGTGTTGATCCAAGCCTCCTATGATTCCTCCTTTTAAAATTTAGTGGGAGATCTTTTGTGGTCTGAAAATACGCCCCTTACAAATAATTCAAAGTGCTGGAATAGGGATCCTTAGTATTGGGTGGAGGAGAAGACGAAATCCACCTATTTATAGGACAAGACGTTAACATTGGCGTTAAGGATAACATCTGGCGTTGACCAGTATAGAAATGTTTTGATGGCTCAGATCTTCAAAACAAGAAGGAGATTCTGCATCTTTGGAAACATTCATTTTAGGCAACCTTAACATTAGCGTTGAGTCTAACGCCTGACGTTGAGTCAACTCATTCCTAAAATGCTCCTACAATCACGGCAGCATCCCTCCATGCCATTTTCATCTTGGTGGGATTGAAACTCAACGCCGACGTTAAGAGTTAACGCCGGGCGTTAGCTCTCTTCCATTCTTTTTAGCTTGTGAGCAAATCCAGACCAACAATAACAATCTAGTGTCATCTTTATTCAAACCGGCTTGCTAAAATTACAATGGCAAACAAGATCAAATACAAGTTGGACTTGTTATTCTCAAAACAAAGGGATGCGGAAAACCATGTTCCAACAGGGGCGACATTGGTCGGGGGCGACGACATTGGTCGGGGTGGCAATATTGGTCGTGGACGGTGCTATTGGTCAGAATGGGGACATTGGTCTGAGCGACGACATTGGTCGAGGCAGGGACATTGGTTGGGGAGGGGACATTGGTCGGGGCGAGGACATTAGTCGGGACGGAGACATTGGTCGTGAGTGTTGACATTGGTCGGGGCGACAACATTGGTCAAGGGGGCGACATTGGTCGAGGGTGGCGACCTTGACCTTGGGCGGCTCGGGGCGGCGATTTTGGTTGTGGACGGGAAAAAATGGTGGTCCGTTAAACAATCCATGAATATTAAACATATAATAGTTTGCTTAAACATTCATCTTCTAACAATTCTAAATCCTCATCTCCAAACACGTATTTTTTAAGTTTTCATCTATCTCAACAAAGTCAACTTTAAAAATATGAAAATATATTACTGCTTAAATTTGACAAATAGAATAGTTATTAGAATATTTATTGGTCCATGCTAAAGAAATTAAAGCAATTGATTTATAAAACTTAATCCAAATTAGGAATACTGGATGATAAATTCATACTACAACGATTAAAGCATTTGATTGATAACACTTAAACCAAAATATACATAACTGATTAAAGTCCAAAATGCGCAAATAAAAAACACATCATGAAGCAAAAAACACATAATCCAAGAAAGTAGTACAATCCAAAGTTGGACACTTTGAATGATGTCTCTTAAGTGTTGTCGAGCCTCCTTTTGATAATTCTTCCTGATTCCAAACCACAAGGAAGATTGTTATAAACATTAATGTTTAAAATTTATAAAGTAAAGAATAATAATAAATAATAAATTTGCATACCAGTAGTTCTCTGCTTGTGGAGTTGTTGCTGCACTTTCAAAATATCATAGAACTTTGGTATCAGGTAAGTCTTCGATCTAGAAAACTCACGGAAGACGAAATTCCATTATTTGACACCTGATAGATTGCGAGGCACTATGAGGATGATTTTTCAAATACCTCGATAGTTGTATGCCGGTTTAGGCACTGCGTGCCATGAGTTTGGAAGCAAGTTTCCATATTGGTCTCTATATACATCTTCTATTTCTATCGAGATATCCAAAGTTCTTGCAGCAGGCATCACTGATAAGTGATTAGGAGTAGGGGCCTATTTGTTGCATCTTTAGGCACCCTTAGATGGAGGTGAATAAGGGTTTTAAGAAATTTATACTTAAATAAATTTATCAAAGTTTATCAACCAAGTTTCAGAATATTTTATAGAAAATTTTATTTTAACTTTGCGGAAAAGATTGTATCGAATGTTACTTTTTGAAATGAAAGAATTCAAACTTTCTTTGATACCACTGGCGGTAAGTACTACCATCAGGCGTTAGCTCACAAAGAATTAATTCCTTGAGTTATAGAACTAATGAACCTTGCAATATATTATGATTTTAAACTTCGATAGAAAATATTATTTAAAAAATTTATAAAGAAAAAATAAAATCCAATTAGTGAACAACAAAGAGAGGCATGATTTTATTTCATAAAACTTTGATTACAAAAATGTTTGATTTCTATAATGCTAGAAATCAAGGCGTGAATATGAAAATCCCTTTTGGTTTTCTATACTAACCCTTCTCCTAAGGACCGGTTTGTTCTAACCTACCTCTCCACAGATAAAGCCTCGAACCGCCCCTAGATCTACCATAGACCTAGTCGCCACAACACACAGTGAATTACGAAATCCTCCCGAAATCTCACGTCCACTCCCGATGATTTTGCCCAAGTCTTGCAAGACTTAATCGCCACAAACTGTGGTGAATTTCCCACAAAATCCTTCCTAGAATCCGACATTCTCCCTGAATGATTTCTCCAATCCCATTACAACAAGATAAAGCAAAAAGAATTATAAGATAAATAAACTATAAGAGAAACTCCCCAAGAATTTCTGAAGGTGAAGCCAAAGACGATGTAGACGTCGGCATTCTTGATGCGCCCGCCCTTCATGTTGAATATGCATTTTAGCCTTTCTCCTTTAGATTAATCATTTGATATTCTTGTTTTCCCACGATAGTTCTCTCAATGTCTTGACACGATCATCTCTCAAAATATTCGGAGTTTTGACTTTGGAGGCAAAAGAATAATCCTCATAGTTTCGAAGGAGAGGAGCCGCTATTTAAATAGACCATGGGAGCTAATGCCGACGTTAGTGATAACATCGGGCGGTAGCTAAATTAAGTAAGAGCAGCACACGTATCGTGGCAGAATCCGTAAATTTTGGGCACGACTTCTACCGCTAGGCGGTAACTATATCACCCAAGTTTGTGTTATACCTTTCCTCGCCGTCGGATCTCCTTCCTCCTTTGCTCCTTGATCACATACTGATTGACGGCCTTTCCTTATGTTATCGCTGGGCGTTAGAGCTAACACGCCATGGTAGTAACTTACTATGTATAGCTTCGTCAATGATATGTCGCAGTAACATTTTGCCGTCTTGGCGATATAGCAAGCGCCAAGCGGTATCGCTACCACTGACATTAGCCCTCAGATATTAGCAATGTCATCGATATGCTGCATCTTCCGCTTGACATCTCAACGATATCACTACCACTGGGCGGTATCGCTATCGCTGGCATTAACACAAAGAGATTGGTTTTGTCATCCATATTTTTTCCCCATTCAATATATGTTTGTACCTGTATGACTTGCACACTATAAAAACATAAAAGACTAGATCAAATACATCATGGTATTTGTTATGCTCAAATCAAGAGATGTGGAATGCATATTCCAACAAACCCCCCCTTTTGATAATAACAAATACATGAATGAGAAATTAGTGAGTTTAAGTCTATTATGTTTTTAGATAAGTGTGGTAAAAGATATTCATGATTAACAAGTTTGTAACATGATAGATTTAATGTAATTATGCAAACTCTTTCTATAAAGGCTCCCCCTACATAAGTGTTCTCTTTATATTTTACTCCCCCTAAATATAATATCTATTCTACTAGATTTCTCAAATTATTCTCCCTCTTTTGTTATTAGCAAAAGTGGGTAGGGATGAGTGTATAGTTGTGAGATTAAGTTGGGTGTACTTAAAGAAGGATTTTCATGATCGAGCAAAGAGTAAAGTATGCACCTCCTATGAATACCCTCTCTACATAGATGCTTCCTATGAAATTTTCAATGCACTCCCCCTACAATTTTGGATTTATGCAAAATATTTTTGTTGGATCTTATGGTGCCCTTAGAGGGGGGGGGGGGGAGGGTGAATAAGGGCTTTATGGAATTAAATCTTATTTATATTTATTAGAGTTTCCGACTGAAGTTTCAGAATATTTTATAAGAAAATATATTTTAATATCTTAGATAAGCTTATATTGTCCATTCCTTTTTAAAGAAGGCAGAATTCAATTTTTCTCCACTACCTCCAGCACGCTAATATTAATGTCTGGTGTTAGTGACAGAAGTTGAATTCCATAAGTTAATAATCAAAATGAATCTTACAATATATTTTGCTTTAGTGTTTTGTTGCAAACATAATTTAACACATTCTTAAAGAGGAAATAAAATCAATTGAATGAAACATTAAAGTACATGATTTTATTTCATAAGAAATTGATTATACGAATGTTTGATTTCTATAACGCTAAAAATCAATGCGAGAATATGAAAAATCCCTTTTTGCGATTCACCAGTCCTTCTCCCAAAGACCGGTTGGCTATATCCTATCTTACCCCAGATAAGGCATCTAGCCACCCCCTAGATCTAACCTCGACCTAGTCGCCACGCACAAGGCGGCAAATTCCCTCTAAACCTCACAAGGCCTAGTCGCCAACAATTGCGGCGAATTTCCCACAGAATCCTTCCCGTAATCTGACGTTCTCCCCGAACGATTTCTTCACACCCATTACAAATGGAATGCAATAAAATCTTGCAAGATAAAAATAAAGTAAGAAAAACTCCCCAAGAAATTCTGAAGGTGAAGACGAAGGCGATGTAAACATTGGCGTTCTTGAAGTGTTCATCCTTCGTATAGAATATGCATTGTAGACCTTCTCCTTCAAAATCTTCTTTATATCTTCATGTTAGCCCATGAGAGATCTCTCAATTGTTGTAGATGAGACACTCTCCAAAGAGTCAGAATTATAGCTTTAGAGGCAATGGAATGCTTTTTTATAGAATGAGGGGAGCTGCTCTTTAAATAGGCTCGGGAGATAACGCCTGGCGTTAAGAGTTAACGCCAACATTAGCTGCTCGTGTATGTCGTGGCTGAGATCATGCAACCTTCGAGATCGTAGCAGATCGTGAACTCAACGCGAGCATTAGCTCCAACACTGGCATTGTTACTTGGTACTATTCGATACTTCTTCTCGACGTCATTCCCTTCTCGATGGCATCCCTTATCGACGATAATTTAAGGCGAGGTGTTAACTATAACACGGATCTCTTTTGTAAGAATCGTCACCATTCAGCAAACTACTAATAGGGATGTGTAGCTATAGTTCCTGTATAACCTGCACACTATAAACACACAAAATACAAGATCAAATACATGAAGTCCTCCCCTACATAAATGTTCTCTTATAATTTACTCCCACTAAATATCTATTTTACTAGATTTCTCAATTTATTCTCCCCCACTGTTATTAGCAAAAGTGGGTAGGGATGAGTATATGTCTACTAAGATTGATTATGAACCACTTATTGAAGGATTGTCATGATCAAGCATATGATACTATATGCACCTCCTATATGATTACTCCCCCTACAAAGATACTTTTTTAGTTTGATATTATTATAATGCACTCCCCTTAAATATTAGATTTATGCAATTTATTCTTCCCTTTTGGTAATATCAAAAGGGGGTTTAGGTGAGAGTATGCAATAAGGATTAATATGATCTATGCAGAGAAGAAAAAATAGGATGCAATTAAAAGCTTGTTAAATACTACTTTTTGAGAAAAATATAAGCATGATGGAACATAAAATAGTAAGCAACATAGTTAAGATGATAAAATAAGCATTCTTATTTTAAGATACCACTTGATGAAAAATAATAGTCATGAAATAGCATAAGTAGTAAACTTAGCCGAAGAATATAATAAGCACTCTTAAACATAAACATCATTTTAGAAGATAAAATCATATAAAGGATAATGAGTTTTAAATTTGAAAAGTTGATGTTTGAGTTAGAGAGTCAAGAGATGGTATTCTATTAAGATAAAATTTCAAACACGATTTTATAATATCAAGAAAAGATACAAAAACTACAATGTAATAAAATTCGCATTTGAAATAAACATAAACATTATAGCGGTCATGTGTTGTTATCTAGTGCATTTACATACATTTGTAGAGAATTGAGCAGATGTGCATTTGGATCGAATTTTCATGAGTAAAAGTTTTATGAAGGATAATGATGTATACAAAATAGCGTTTTGTTAAGGCATACAAATGAATCAATCAAAAACACATGACATATATAATGAAATAACACAACATTAAAATATACAAATAATATTACTTCCACAATATTTCAATGCACATAAATAATGAGTACAACTACCAAGTTGCTCTGCACACACAATGCTTATTAAGACTTATAAGGGTGCAAACACTACACCATATCATGCATATGGTAACACTTAATTTGTAGCGGTTAAGTAAACGCTACCAAAAAATATTTATGGTAGCGCTTATAACCGCAATTGTAGATAAATAAACGCTACTATAACATATCATACCTATAATAATTATAAGCAGACCTATTTTTATTTCCCAACCCCGGCCCACCCTTTCTTAACCTAAGTGCGCACACACCCCGTAATCCCTCAGCCCCCGCATTTCCGAAACCTGCACGCCTCGACGATTTAGGTTCATAGAGTTCCGCCGCCTGCCATCCGGAGTTCCGCCGCCGCCACTCCACCCGGTGACCGCTGGCGTCGTCGCTGCCTAACCGATTCCAATCGTCGATGCCCTACTCCACCCGTGGATTCACTACAACATTTAAGACCCGCTGCGACATTTTTTATGTGGCATTTTTATGCGGCATTTAGCGGCATTTTTAATAACCAAGCGCTGCAATAAGCTAATAGTCTATTTTAAATATATTAAAATTTGTTTCTTAAAAATCCTATCGCCTTTTCTTCGGTCAAAACCCTATCACCTCGATCACGCCTCCGACATTTTCCCGCTTCGATCGCTGGACACGTCTTCCTCCCGTCGTCGAGCACTTGATACGTCTTCCTCCTCTCAAGCCCTAATCGCGTCTTCCTCCTCTCGAGCGCTGGATGCGTCTTCCTCCTCTCAAGCCCTAGTCACGTCTTCCTTCTCTCAAGCCCTAGTCTCGAGAGCCCTAGCCGCATTATCCTCGATCGAGAGCCATTTGTTCTGCCGCCCTCGCGTCCTCGCCGATGCCAAGCTCACCATTACCGATTACCTTCACCCCACCCACGCCCTCCCCTTTGCCTTGCCAACCAAATTGCCTGGTACTCCCCCGTCTCCCTCCGTAGCTTCGTATCTCCGATGCTGTTGATCGGCGATGCATTCTCCGCCAACCAACGACGATGAGGAGGTGAAGCAGCTTCTTGCCCCATGAGCAGGTGGAGCAGTCAAACCGAAACTCTATAAGGAGTGCCTCTTTGGTGTTTATAGGTCATCATTTTGATGAAATTAAGTTGCTCTTTTTTGGTTATACGAAATAGCATAATCATATGGTGATTTTTTTGCTTGGCAGAAGTTTGGATTAAAATCTTTTGTTCTAGATTTATTTTGCTGAAATCTTCAGCTTTTAGTCCCTGTTTTCTGCCTGTTTTTGGCAGTAAGCTGTCTTGAATACATTCGAGTATTGGTCATCTACATTTGGGTAATTGTTGTCCTGCTTTGGCCGTGAAATATTTTGCTTGGACTTGGATTAAATTTTATTATTCTCCTACAGGTACGACATCTAAGATGAGCTTTCTGCTGAGTTTGCCATATATGTAGCCTAAATTAATTTGTAAATTCTGAGAAAATAAAGTGCACACATTCTGTTTGATCAATTGCCCAAGAGAAATATGTTCAAACTACAAGATATTCACTGCACTTTCAACATATTCTATTATTATATCAACATTATTATATTCAGTGCACACATTCTGTTTCAAGTGTCTTTGCTTTTAGGGGGTCTGACTCATATTTAGTTTAATTTTGTGGATGCAAAGGTTCAGTTGTGTAGCCTTAAAAAAATCTTATCAGTCATCTATTTTTGTAAATTTATGCTGTGTAATTTATTCATCTTTCATTAGCAATGTCATGGACGCCAACCATCTTTCATTTCTGCTGTGTAATTTAATCTATTCCCTTTAGCTAAAGCATATAGCATGGTTTCTGTTATATTAAATTTTATTTTAATGGCCATGCTTTGAACATCCATGCCTTCCATCAATGTCTCTTATAATTTTTTACAATACTAATATATCCTTTTTAGCATAGTTTTTTGCTTTTTGCTCGATATTGCAAGCTACTGGAGGAGAACTCATTCAGAGGGCACACTGCAGATTTTTTTTATATGCTTTTATTTGGTGCCTTTGTTTTGACTGGGATTGTTCTTGTTGGTGGGATGAATCCATATGTATCTGTAAGTTTTGCGAATATTCTATTTCTAAGCAACTCATTGACCTTCTTGATGGTTAGTAGTGGAAGTATTCATGGATCAGTTTCTTATATGTTTGATGCATTCTCTTTGTGATCAAGCTTCTATTCAGTCAAGCACGAGGGTGCATTCAAAAAACACATGCGGCATTGATTAACTTATTCCTCGAATTGACCTCCATTATTCTGAAAATCATTCTTCTCATAACCTCCATGTCACACCCGTTACATCAACAATACTTAAATCTGTTATTTGCTTTCATATAATATGAATCTGATTTATAAAAATTAACTTGTGCTATCTAATGCTGCTAAAACCACCTGTAAGTTCTATATTAGTGTTTGAATTTCTTTTTGGTAATTATTCACTTTGGCTGGTACTTAGATTTGACTTTCGAATTTTAGGAAGGCAAAACCACTAGAGAAGTTAGAAGTTCAATATAGGAAGTTTCTTGGACGGTCGATGATGAGGAAGAGGGCAACAGAAGTATGCTACTTATTATGTTACTATTTTTCTTATTTTGCTTATTAATCTTGCACATGGTTGCTGATTTGATATTATGTACGTTACAATTTTAGGATGAAGTGTTGGATAACCACTTGCATATTCGATCTTTTGGAACTGTTTTAACTGATGCTGTAATCAGTAAGTTTTCAGATAAATTTCACGTATCTGCCAGCTCCTCTCCATTTTGTTATTGCCTACTTATGATATTTCTAATACTGTAGGCAGAGTACCTGATGAGAATGCTCAAATTTTAACAGGAAGATTAGGAAGCCACTCCAAAGGTAAATAATGTAGCGTTCATCTATGAGAATTTTGTTGCAACCTCACAGCAAAAACATCATCATGATTGATGAACGGGAATTGTGCTAATGTAATAATGTTACCTAAGCCATTCATCTTCATAATGAAATTTAAATGGGTAAATTTTGATCACGCTTTGGGTGGGTCCACATTCTTCGCTCAGGTCTCTTGTGCATTTTACGAATTTCCTTGTAGTCCCCAAAGGTTTATGATTTTTTGAATATCCTTTTTTAAAATGTTTTTTGAATGCACCCTCTTTGTGAACAAGCTTCTATTTAACCCTGGTTTTCAGACATGATCTATCCCAAAACTTGTGTCAAGAGATTTTGGTCTGCTTTACTTCACAACTGTTTCGTCCATATTACCTATATTTCATAATTTCTACTTGACATGTTCCTAATCAAATCTGCTTTGTGTTTTAGGTTTATGTCTGGAGCAAGCATAACCCCTACATTCACATGAGTTTCCTGGGCCTTTTCACCTTTACAGCAGCTTACATGGGTGAGTTTCCTGGACATGAAGATTCTATTTTTGTGATGTTAATGTGAAATATACTTTGCTGATTTAATATTTGTCATGGATACAAGTTCTAGTGCATACTATATATTGTGTTTCTTTGCCTAAATGAGGAATAATGAGAGAGATGAGAAATAAATTTTCATTTTTTATATATATGTGACTAGCATGTGCTACCAGTCTACCACTATACATAAGACTAGTTTTTTAAATTATTCAAATTTTTTTAAAATGCAGCAGCATTAGCGGCATTTTTTTATAAAAAACGCCGCTTAAGCCGCAACATTTTTTTAAAAGAGCTCCGCAGCTATTGGCGGTGTTTTTAAAAAAAAAAACCCAGCTACATCCTGTATGTATTGGCGGCGCATTCTGAAAAAATGCCTCTAATTCCTGCTTGCATTGGCGGCGATCGCATTCGCGGCGATTTAGCAACGTTTTTATAAAGCGCTGCAAAAACTTTCACAACGCTTGAAAAACGCCGCAGAAAGTCCCAAAAAACGCCGTCGTAGCCTCATTTTGTTGTAGCGATATCACAATTCCGCTAACTATATGGTGGTTGTTCTTTCATCATTGGAATTTTCATAGTTTATGGTAGTTATTCTTTTCTATTTGGAATTACCATATTTCATAATTTTCATATTTCATTCAGGTCTACCCCTAATTAAGAAGAAAAAGACATCTAGTATAGAGCGTGCAGTTAAAGGATCGAGGTTTCAAAGAAGGAAGAAGGCAAAGAAGAGGATGAGCCCGTGAAGAAGAAAAAGAATAATTTTCATGATCGAGCATATTATTTATTAATTGTATATATTTTTTCATGTATTGAGTTTAATAAAGATAGTTATGTGATCTATATATTGATTGTATTGAATGGTTTGGGCTATCTCCCACCTTCTTTGTACTATTAATGAAAAAAACTTATTTGAATTCTTTTACAAAATAGATATTATCTCTATTATATAAGCATAAATGCTACCATAAAGTATCATAAATGTTGCCAAATATAAGCATAAACGCTACAATAGAGTATCGTAACCGTTGCTGTAAAATGAAATAATCGCTACCATTGGATATCATAAACGCTACAATAGATGTACCTATAGTAGCGGTTAGAAAAACATCACAATACATTGGGTAACCGCTACCATACCCTACGACCACGGCGGCGGATGTAGCGCGCGCGCAACCGCTACCGTAGACCTACAGTAGCGGTTTTTTCACCTACAGTAGCGATTTTTGAGTGCTACCATATGCATGATATGGTGTAGTGAAAGTAGTGTTTGGGGATCACTTTTATACTTCTTAGCTTAATTTTCATTTTTTTGTGATCCGGTGTACTAAGAGAACTGATGTATAAATTGTTTGCTACAAGACACTGTACAATTCTTAGCCAAGGTGTTCAACCTCACAATGCTCATTAATACTTATTAGGAGGGTGAGTAGTGTTTGATGGATCTTTCCATATCATTTATTATTTGCTTTTTAGATTAGTGACTAAAGTCTCTGAATTCCCTTGTTTTGCAAACATAACATTTTAATTTTAAACCACATTTCTCTAAATAATAAGTGCATAAAAGACAAAGAATTGTAATAACGAATTCAATGTTGTGTAGGTAATCTATTTATGCATTTTAATTATTTATATTATTACACTACACAATCATGTAAGCATAAGATTGTAAACACATGTATATTATCAAAAATAAGGGAGTGAATTAATGATTATCAAACATAAAACATTACTCGTACTTAGAGGCATGCTAAGCATTTCTACACATCTTTATCTACAATCAATTTCATTCCACATAACAAGATAATTTTTAAGGCATGATAAATAAAAAACAATGTTTTTTAAGATACTTGAAAGTTAAATTAAACATTGTATATATGTTTGATTAAATAATTAATTGTTATTCATTGTCATTCTCAAGGATGATTAAATATATCAATTAAAGATTATATACAATGTTTAATTTAACTTTCAAGTTTCTTAACAAACATTGTTTTGTATTTGTCATGCCTTAAAAATTATCTTGTTATGTGGAATGAAATTGATTGTAGATAAAGATGTGTAGAAATGCTTAGCATGCCTCTAAGTATGAGTAATGTATTATGTTTGATAATGATTAATTCACTCCCTTATTTTTGATAATCTACATGTGTTTACAATCTTATGCTTACATGATTATGTAGTGTAATAATAAAAATAATTAAAATGCATAATTAGATTACCTACACAACATTGAATTGGTTATTACAATTCTTTGTCTTTTATGCACTTATTATTTAGAGAAATATGGTTTAAAATTAAAATGTTATATTTGCAAAATAAGGGAATGCAGAGACCTTAGTCACTAAACTAAAAAGCAAATAATAAATGATATGGAAAGCTCCATCAAACACTACTCACCCTCCTGATAAGTATTAATGAGCATTGTGAGGTTGAAGACCTTGGCTAAGAATTGTACAGTGTCTTGTAGCAAACAATTTATACATCACTTTTCTTAGTACACCGGATCACAAAAAAAATAAAAATTAAGCTAAGAAGTATAAAAGTGATCCCCAAACACTACTTTGCACCCTGATCAGTCTTAATAAGCATTGTGTGTGCAGAGCACCTTGGTATTTGTACTCATTATTTTTGTGCATTGAAATATTGTGGAAGTAATATTATTTGTATATTTTAATGTTGTGTTATTTCATTATATATGTCATGTGTTTTTGATTGATTCATTTGTATGCCTTATCAAAATGCTATTTTGTATACATCATTATCCTTCATAAAACTTCTACTCATGAGAATTGGATCCAAATGCACAACTACTCAATTCTCTACAAACGTATTTAAATGCACTAGATAACAACACATGACCGCTATAATGTTTATGTTTATTTGAAATGCGAATTTTATTACATTGTAGTTTTTGTATCTTTTCTTGATATTATAAAATCGTGTTTGAAATTTTATCTTAATGGAATACCATCTCTTGAATCTCTAACTCAAACATCAACTTTTCAAATTTAAAACTCATTATCCTTTATATGATTTTATCTTCTAAAATGATGTTTATGTTTAAGAGTGCTTATTATATTCTTCCGCTAAGTTTACTACTTATGCTATTTCATGACAATTAATTTTTCATCAAGTGGTATCTTAAAATAAGAATGCTTATTTTATCATCTCAACTATGTTGCTTACTATTTTATGTTCCATCATGCTTATATTTTTCTCAAAAAGTAGTATTTAACAAACTTTTAATTGCATCCTATTTTTCTTCTCTGCAGAGATCATATTAATCCTTATTGCATACTCTCACCTAAACCCCCTTTTGATATTACAAAAAGGGAAGAATAAATTGCATAAATCTAATATTTAGGGGGAGTGCATTATAATAATATCAAACTAAAAAAAGTATCTTTGTAGGGGGAGTAATCATATAGGAGGTGCATATAGTATCATATGCTTGATCATGACAATCCTTCAATAAGTGGTTCATAATCAATCTTAGTAGACATATACTCATCCCTACCCACTTTTGCTAATAACAAAGGGGGAAAATAAATTGAGAAATCTAGTAAAATAGATATTTAGGGGGAGTAAATTATAAGAGAGCACTTATGTAGGGGGGACTTCATATAGAAAGAGTATGCATTATCACTTTCAAATCTATCACGCTCTTAACCTATTAATCATGTATATCTTATTACCGCACTTATCTATAAACACAAATTGTCTTAATCTCACTAATTTTTCACATTCAGGTATTTTTTAGTATCAAAAGGGGGAGATTGTTGGAGCCTATGTTCCGCATCTCTTGGTTTGAGAATAACAAATACCGTATTGTATTTGATCTTGTATTTTGTGTGTTTATAGTGTGCAGGTTATACAGGAACTATAGCTACACATCCCTATTAGTAGTTTGCTGAATGGTGACGATTCTTACAAAAGAGATCCGTGTTAGAGTTAACACCTCGCCTTAAATTATCGTCGATAAGGGATGCCATCGAGAAGGGAATGACGTCGAGAAGAAGTATCGTATAGTACCAAGTAACAATGCCAGTGTTGGAGCTAATGCTCGCGTTGAGTTCACGATCTGCTACGATCTCGAAGGTTGCATGATCTCAGCCACGACATACACGAGCAGCTAATGTTGGCGTTAACTCTTAACGCCAGGCGTTATCTCCCGAGCCTATTTAAAGAGCAGCTCCCCTCATTCTATAAAAAAGCATTCTATTGCCTCTAAAGCTATAATTCTGACTCTTTGGAGAGTGTCTCATCTACAACAATTGAGAGATCTCTCATGGGCTAACATGAAGATATAAAGAAGATTTTGAAGGAGAAGGTCTACAATGCATATTCTATACGAAGGATGAACGCTTCAAGAACGCCAATGTTTACATCGCCTTCGTCTTCACCTTCAAAATTTCTTGGGGAGTTTTTCTTACTTTATTTTTATCTTGTAAGATTTTATTGCATTCCATTTGTAATGGGTGTGAAGAAATCGTTCGGGGAGAACGTCAGATTACGGGAAGGATTCTGTGGGAAATTCGCCGTAATTGTTGGCGACTAGGCCTTGTGAGGTTTAGAGGGAATTCACCACCTTGTGCGTGGCGACTAGGTCGAGGTTAGATCTAGGGGGTGGCTAGAGGCCTTATCTGGGGTAAGATAGGCTATAACCAACCGGTCTTTGGGAGAAGGACCGGTGAATCATAAAAAGGGATTTTTCATATTCTCGCCTTGATTTCTAGCGTTATAAAAATCAAACATTCGTATAATCAATTTCTTATGAAATAAAATCATATCCTTTAATGTTTCATTCAATTGATTTTATTTCCTCTTTAAGAATGTGTTAAATTATGTTTGCAACAAAACACCAAAGCAAAATATATTGTAAGATTCATTTTGATTATTAACTTATGGAATTCAACTTCTGTCACTAACACCAGACATTAATATTAGTTCTGGAGGTAGGGGAGAAAAATTGAATTCTGCCTTCTTTAAAAAGGAATCGACAATATAATCTTATCTGAGATATTAAAATATATTTTCTTATAAAATATTCTAAAACTTCAGTCGCAAACTCTAATAAATTTAAATAAGATTTAATTCCATAAAACCCATATTCCCCCCCCCCCCCCCCCCCCCCCCCCCCCCCTCAATGGTCACCATAAGATCCAGCAAAAATATCTTGCATAAATCCAAAATTTTAGGGGGAGTGCATTGAAAATTTCATAGGAAGCATCTATGTAGAGAGGGTATTCATAGGAGGTGCATACTTTACTCTTTGCTCGATCATGAAAATCCTTCTTTAAGTACACCCAACTTAATCTCACAACTATACACTCATCCCTACCCACTTTTGCTAATAACAAAAGAGGGAGAATAATTTGAGAAATCTAGTAGAATAGAGATTATATTTAGGGGGAGTAAAATATAAAGAGAACACTTATGTATGGGGAGCCTTTATAGAAAGAGTATGCATTATTACATTAAATCTATCATGTTACAAACTTGTTAATCATGAATATCTTTTACCGCACTTATCTAAAAACACAATAGACTTAAACTCACTAATTTTTCATACATGTATTTGTTATTAACAAAAGGGGGAGTTTGTTGGAACATGCATTGCACATCTCTTGATTTGAGCATAACAAATACCATGATGTATTTGATCTACTCTTTTATGTTTTTATTGTGCGCAAGTCATACAGGTACAAACATATATTGAATGAGGAAAAAATATGGACGACAAAACCAATCTCTTTGTGCTAATGCCAGCGATAGCGATACCGCCCAGTGGTAGTGATATCGTTGAGACGTCAAGCGGAAGATGCAGCATATCGATGACATTGCTAATATCCGAGGGCTAATGTCAGTGGCGGCGATACCGCTTGGCGCTTGCTATATCGCCAAGACGGCAAAATGACACTGCGACATATCATTGATGAAGCTATACATAGCAAGTTACTACCGTGGCGTGTTAGCTCTAACGCCAGTGGTAACATAAGGAAAGGCCGTCAATCAGTATGTGATCAAGGAGCAAAGGAGGAAGGAGATCCGACGGCGAGGAAAGATATAACACAAACATGGGTGATATAGTTACCGCCTAGCGGTAGTAGTCGTGCCCAAAATTTATGGATTCTGCCACAATACGTGTGCTGCTCTTACTTAATTCTGCTACCGCCCGATGTTATCACTAACGTTGGCATTAGCTCCCATGGTCTATTTAAATAGCGGCTCCTCTCCTTCTAAACTATGAGGATTATTCTTTTGCCTCCAAAGTCAGAACTCCGAATATTTTGAGAGATGATCGTGTCAAGACATTGAGAGAACTTTCGTGGGCAAACACGAAGATCAAACGATGAATCTAAAGGCGAAAGGCTAAAATGCATATTCAACACGAAGGGCGAGCGCATCAAGAATGCCGACGTCTACATCGTCTTTGGCTTCACCTTCAGAAATTCTTGGGGAGTTTCTCTTATAGTTTATTTATCTTATAATTCTTTTTATTTTATCTTGTTGTAATGGGATTGGAGAAATCATTCGGGGAGAATGTCAGATTCTAGGAAGGATTTTGTGGAAAATTCACCACAGTTTGTGGCGGCTAAGTCTTGCGAGACTTGGGCAAAATCATCCGGAGTGGACGTGAGATTTCAGGAGGATTTTGTAATTCACTGTGTGTTGTAGCGACTAGGTCTATGGTAGATCTAGGGGCGGTTCAAGGCTTTATCTATGGAGAGATAGGCTAGAACAAACTGGTCCTTAGGAGAAGGGTCAGTATAAAAAACAAAAAGGGATTTTCATATTCACGCTTTGATTTCTAGCATTATAGAAATCAAACATTTTTGTAATCAAAGTTTTATGAAATAAAATCATGCCTCTCTTTGTTGTTAACTAATTGGATTTTATTTTTTCTTTATAAATATTTTAAATAATATTTCTATCGAAGTTTAAGATCATAATATATTGCAAGGTTCATTAGTTCTATAACTCAAGGAATTAATTCTTTGTGAGCTAACGCCTGATGGTAGTACTTACCGCCGGTGGTATCAAAGAAAGTTTGAATTCTTTCTTTTCAAAAAGTAACATTCGATACAATCTTTTCCGCAAAGTTAAAATAAAATTTTCTATAAAATATTCTGAACTTGATTGATAAACTTTGATAAATTTTTTTAAGTATAAATTCCTTAAAACCCTTCTTCACCTCCCTCTAAGGGCGCCTAAAGATGCAACAAATAGGCCCCTACTCCTAATCACTTATCTGTGATGCCTGCTGCAAGAACTTTGGATATCTCGATAGAAATAGAAGATGCATTTAGAGACCAATATGGAAACTTGCTACCAAACTCATTGCACGCAGTGCCTAAACCGGCATACAACTATCGAGGTATTTGAAAAATCATCCTCATATTGCCTCGCAATCTATCAGGTGTCAAATAATGGAATTTCATCTTCCGTGAGTTTTCTAGATCGAAGACTTACCTGATACCAAAGTTCTATGATATTTTGAAAGTGCAGCAACAACTCCACAAGTAGAGAACTACTGGTATGCAAATTTATTATTTATTATTATTCTTTACTTTATAAATTTTAAACATTAATGTTTATAACAATCTTCCTTGTGGTTTGGAATCAGGAAGAATTATCAAAAGGAGGCTCGACAACACTTAAGAGACATCATTCAAAGTGTCCACCTTTGGATTGTACTACTTTCTTGGATTATGTGTTTTTTGCTTCATGATGTGTTTTTTATTTGCACTTTTTGGACTTTAATCAGTTATGTATATTTTGGTTTAAGTGTTATCAATCAAATGCTTTAATCGCTATAGTATGAATTTATCATCCAGTATTCCTAATTTGGAATAAGTGTTATAAATCAATTTCTTTAATTTCTGTAGCATGGACCAATAAATATTCTAATAACTATTCTATTTGTCAAATTTAAGCAGTAATAAATTTTCATATTTTTAAAGTTGACTTTGTTGAGATAGATAAAAACTTAGAAAAATACGTGTTTGGAGATGAGGATTTAGAATTGTTAGAAAATGAATGTTTAAGCAAACTATTATATGTTTAATATTCATGGATTGTCTAACGGCCCACCATTTTGTGTCGCCCACAACCAAAATCGCCACCCTGACCAATATCGCCGCACAAGGTCAAGGTCACCGCCCTCGACCAATGTCGCCCCCCATGACCAATGTTGTCGCCCTAACCAATGTCACCACTCACGACCAATGTCCCCGTCCCGACTAATGTCCCCGCCCCGACCAATGTCCCCTCCCCAACCAATGTCCCCGCCTCGACTAATGTCGTCGCTACGACCAATGTCACCATTCTGACCAATAGCACCGCCCACGACCAATATCGCCACCCCGACCAATGTCGCCCCTGTTGGAACATGGTTTTCCGCATCCCTTTGTTTTGAGAATAACAAATCCTACTTGTATTTGATCTTGTTTGCCATTCTAATTTTAGCATGCAGGTTTGAACAAAGATGACACTAGGTTGTTATTGTTGGTCTGGATTTGCTCACAAGCTAAAAAGAATGGAAGAGAGCTAACACCCGTCGTTAACTCTTAACATCGGCGTTAACTTTCAATCCCACCAAGATGAAAATGGCATGGAGGGATGCTGCCGTGATTGTAGGAGCATTTTATGAATTATTTGACTCAACGTCAGGCGTTAGACTCAACACCAGCGTTAAGGTTGCCTAAAATGAATGTTTCCAAAGATGCAGAATCTCTTTCTTATTTTGAAGATCCGAGCCATCAAAACATTTCTATACTGGTCAACGCCAGACGTTATCCTTAACTCCAACGTTAGCGTCTAGTCCTATAAATAGTGGATTTCGTCTTCTCCAACACCTAATGCTAAGGAGCCCTATTCCAGCACTCTGAATTATTTGTAAGGGTCGTATTTTCAGACCACAAATGATCTCCCACTAAATTTTAAAAGGAGGAATCAAAGGAGGCTTGGATCAACAAGCTAACTCAATGCGAAGAACGCACGCTTGGACTTCAACTATCTTCAGCGATTCTTTGGCGTCTCCTTCAGATTACCTCATAAGGATTTTTTATATTTGTCTTTTGTATTTTTTATTTATCTTTGTAATCAGTTCATAAATTTGCCTTATGTTAGCGAGTAGGTCTGGGTAGGACTTAGGGAGGAATTTGCCTCGTGTTGGCGACTGGGTCTAAGGAGTAGATCTAGGGGGTGCTCAAGGCCTTTCTAGGGATAGAAGGGTTGGAGAGGCTTTAGGCCGTATCTGGGGAGAGATCGGGTAAAGCCAACCGGTTCTTAGTGAGAAGAGTCGGTATATAAGTAGAAAAGAGTATTTCATATTTTGCCTTTGATTTCTAGTGTCATAGAAATCAGATTTTGTAATCAATTTTATAAATGATAATCATGTCTTTTCTTGTTTAATAAAATTGATTTCATTTCTAATTTCTATCTCTTTACATTTGATTTAACTTACTTCTAATCAAATATCTATAGTTTTCGATAAAAGATTAAAGTTTTCTAAAACCCTTATTCACCCCCCCCCTTCTAAGGGCGCCTCAAGATCCAATAAGTGGTATCAGAGGTAGGTTATTCCAAAATGATTTCACTACCAAGAATAATGGCATCTCATGATCATGATATCTCTTCTACTAGTGGGGAAAATATTAATATAAATGAAAAAGTATTATCACCACCTTTATTTATGGGCAAAAATTATAAAGGGTGGAAAATATTAATGAATTTTTTAAAAGCTTTAGTTAAAAAAGTTTGGAATATCACTATTGAAAAGTCACCTAGCGTACTAACTAGAAATGAAATTGTTTTAAATGCAAAATCTATAAATAGTTTATTTTGTGCGCTAGAACAAAATATTTTCAAACTTATTTTTAATTTACCTACCGCATATGAAATTTGGAGTTTTCTTGAAAGAACTTATGATTCTCCTTCTGTAGGTATAGAACAAACCCATGAACCAGAGAATATGCAATCCTGCATGAGTATTCAAGAAAGCTCCTCACATGATGGATCCATGAAAGGCACATCAAGCGGAAGGGATGATGAAAACTCCTGTTTGGATGTGGAAGATGAAGAAGACAAAGGAACTACATGTTCAAATATCGTATCGTCCACAAGCAATGTAAGGAAATCAAATTCCATATTTTGTACCTCTATTTCTACATTTCAATTGCTACAAACTACTAAATGTAAGATTAAGAAATTAAAAAAGGCTAATGGAAAACTACATTTAGAAAATAAAACTTTGAAAGCAAATGTGAATGTAGAATCCAAAAATGATGTGTTTGAATCTTTATCATGCTCTTCATTTGAAAACTCCATGCCTTGTATTGAGTATAATGAATTAAAAGAAAATTATAAAGTACTTGAAAAGGAAGTTGTTTTTGTAAAAGAACAAAATGAAAGATTATGTTTAGAAAATTCATCCTTGAAAAATAATTATGCTATGTGCAAAACTTATAAAATTGAAATTAAAGAGATGGATGAAACATTTGAAGAATTAAGAAATAATTATCAAACTCATATTGACTCTATTATGTCCACTCTTAAAAATAACACAATAGCCAATAATAAAGCTAGACATAATCTTAAGATAGAGAATGATGAATTAAAAACAAAAATCAACTTGCTTTTGAAAATTATGAATAAAAATTCACAATATCAAATAATATCTAAAAACAAGTTGAATATGAATGTGAATATCTTGACGAAACCTAAAAATGAGAGTAAGGAGCACAAAGTATTTGTAAATCAAAATCCCAAACACTATTATTTACAAAATCATTTTTCTCCCAACTTAAAGATAGAAGTGCACAAATTTTCTATGAAAAATATTTTCAATCATCATTACAATTATACTCTTCAAAATAAAGACAATCATAATGGAAATTTGATGCATAAAAATAATATTAAACTAAGGTTTGAATGTGGACCCAAAGTTAATGATGAAACACAAACTCCACTCAAAAGGGCTCATTCATTTCCATCTCCCCAAAAGCAAACATGATGTATTTGGGTACCCAAAGGAACCATCCCACTTGGTCCCCTTTGGATACCTAAATCTCATATTCATTAGGTATCATCATTTGCATGAAGTAGAAACAAATCAAAAAATGAATATGATTACTCTACTTCATGATATGCTTAACCTTCTTTTTATTTGTTTATTTTCTTTCTTGAGCCAACATGCTAAGATCGCTCTATATAACTTGCGATATGACTTTTCACACATTAAGCCTAAATTCATTAATAGATCAAGTTGAATAAAATTAAATAAAAAGTCATATCATTCCTCAAGTGATCTATATATTTCCTTTTGTTTATCCTTCTAAATTCATTTCCTATAAATGTCTTATATTACCATTAAAAATTAAAAACTAATTTGTTGTATATTATCAAGATCAATGAAATAATTGTTAAAGAAATGGATTTAAGAGGAATATTAGGGGGCTTTTCTAAATGTATACAATGTGCAGGAGTTTGCTTATAAATTTAATATCCTTTCATCAATTGATAGCCCCTATCATATTAAAAACCGGAATTGAAAACTAAAAAAATATAATATAGGCCTTTGGTAACTTTTTGCCAAAAAAAAAAAAATTTATTCGAGATCTCGACCTAAACTTCAAATGTTCATAACTTTTGATCCACTTGTCAGAATTTTGCCCACAATAGCTTTTCGGGACGAGGTCGATAAGCTCTATGCATTGGAAAACCAGCTTCGCTCGTTTGAGTTCATTTTGACCCTTAAAATTGCCAAAATTCAACTTTGTTTAAAGCTATCTCAATTTTTCTTTTTCGGCAATTTTTGAGTCTATAAACTTTAAATTTTTAGTATGGGTAACAACCAATAACACTTAAATATCTTGAGAAAGGGAGATTTGGGATGTCACTCCATCACATCTCTTAGTACCGAGCAAACCCCTCACAGAGTAGACCTCAGGAAGTCCAAGATCCACTCTAAATTGCTAAGTCCAACTAAAGCCTAACAAAGATCAAAATAATTATAGACTCATGTGTATTCGTACAATGAATAAAAAATAAAATTATCATTATATTGTGATCTCACAAAATTATGTTTAAAAGGAAAATCACAAAAGATATATTGAAAGAACTCATTGTCATAACTCAAAAGAATGAATATTGAATTCACACTCGCCACCATGATCTTGTGATATCCCATGATAAAATTCTCTATAATCATATATCATAATTCATGATCTATCAAGAACTATCTTAAATCAACTACTTTGATCATACTTAGGAATTATGATTTATATGTTGGCTATTATAATTTCATATCATGGTAGGAGTATTATGAAAGGTGGTTCACAATTTCTTAATCTTACTATATCTAGACCTTAGAATCACCTTGACATCAATAAATCAAATTATCACTTAATTCCAGGTCTACAAATTGAATCTCTATAAATTTAAGAAACATGCATTATTCTTATGGCATAATATTAACTCATTATACAAACATTGCCACCTAATGAATATTATAAGTTATCATGTTAATCTCATGCATTGTTAGTTTTGATATTCTTGCCAAACTATAAAAATAGAAAATTTGGAACTTCAAATTCATGATAACTATGAGTTTTTATATTATCATTCTAAAATTCAAGCATTAAATATAACTACAAATGATCCTTTTTGCTTCTAACATATGTTTGTGATCATGATAATTATATGAATGAAATATGTTTTGTGTGTATCTCACCTATATGTAAACCCTAGAATCATCTTTATACTAATAATAGCAAATCAAATAGAATCATCACTTTATTCTAGGTGTAAAAATTGAAATACTATTTTTGAATACATGCAACATTAACTCTATTAATCTTATGGCATAACATTGCTTTCAAACTCATAATTCTAGCATTATCAACTAATAAATATTATCTTTCATGCTAGTCATCTAATAATGCCATAATGAATCCATCTTAAAGTAGAACAATTAAAATTTAAAACTCATAATAACTATGTTGCTTTAAAATATAATTAGAAATCAATCTCTCATAAAAGCCACAGTTTACAAATTGTTTCCATAGTACAAAATGCTTAGTAGGTCCATGATCATTCACCCACATTATATGTCTCACAATTGCGAGGGCGTAGGATTGTATGCATTAGATGACCTAACCTCCATGTCATGTCTTGTCTTTAACTGGGGAGGGTTCCAGTGAGGCCTTGCGAGGCACTAGGGGGAAAGAGTGCTAGGTTGAGTGTTCTCTAGTGTGTACATATGGAATTACACCCCAACCTACGACATGCGTGCAACTCCTCATGCCCATCCATCACTTAGTATGGGGCTAGTATGTAGGCATATAGTTAGGGTATTATTATCTAGGACATACCTATATCATATTTTTGCATGCACTCTTTATGATTATGTTATTCATGCATTCTTGTTTTGATCAAACATGCTTATCTTGTGTTTTGCATATTTTATCATTTTTGAGCTCTAATGATATTATAAAACTCAAATATTTGAAAACCAAATAAAATATATAAAAACCTTTTTTGAAATAAAATATGCCTAAATAGTCTTCTAATCATCTTCAAATTTTTTGAAATTTCTACACTAAGAAGGCCTATATATATAAATTCTATTTCGAAGAATTTTTTTTTCAAAAATCTTAAAAAATAGTGTTCTGTTTGGGCGTTAAGTAGTTAACACCAGGCGTTAGATCTTTTGGCCAAATTGAAATTCTAATTTTTCTACAATATTTCTTGTATTTTTCTAATAAATTTTCTTAGTTTATTTTTTCTTATTTCAAATTATTATGTTCTTAATTTCATTCCAAAATACAAAAAAATTCAAATAAATCAAAATGCTCAAAAATATGTTTTTGTCATTTGTTTTTCTTAAATATTTACAAAATTATGGTTTGACTACATGACTTCACAAGAGCAAACATCTTAGTTATTCTGTTTCAAATGGTCAAAATTGATTAGGCATATACTTAAAGATTCTCTTCAATGTCTAATTTTAATTTCAAATTTCCTAAACATTGTTTTATCTTGTCATGTCTTGACCTTAATCTAATTATGTGAAATAGTGTATAGAAAATTGTGTATGATTGCCTAGCATGCCTCTAAGTATGAGTAATATTTTATGCTAATCAATGATTCATTCACTCACTATTTGGGTAATCTACATGTGCTCAAAATCTTAGTCTTGCATGACTGTGTAGTTTAATAGTTTTAACTTATTAAGTTGTTTGTCTAACTTATCTACACCATCTTTCAAACAATAAATTTCTTGCACACATAGAAGTGTTATTTCAAAATTATAAGGGTTTACAACAACAAATAATTCGGAGACCTTTGGCCCAAAATTACAACAATATGAAATAAAATGCCAAAGATAAATCCACCAAGCACTACTCACCCTCATGATAAGTCTTAATGAGCATTGTGGGGCTGAGCACCTTAGAAAGAATTGTAAAGTGTCTTGTGCAAACACATTCCTTTTTATCACTTCTATTTGTACGCCGGGTCACTAAAAGTAAATTTTTTTATTAAAATGCTTATGTGATCCCCCATGCAATACTTCGCTCCCTGATAAGTCTTAATGAGCATTGTGTGGGTGAAGCACCTTGGTAGTTGTACTCCATTTATGTGCTTTGAAATTTTATTCTAAAATTGATGTGTGAAAGTAATTATAAGATTACAATCTTAATATTGTTGTTACTATTTCATTACATATGTAATGTGTTTTGATTATTTCACTTGTATACTTTTATCAAAATACCTTATTCACACATCATTGTTTTTCATAAAGCTTCTGCTCATGAGAATTGGATCCTAATGCAAAATTACATAATTCTCTAAAAACATAAGTAAAAGCACTAGATTGCAATGAATGATTTCTACAATGTTTTTTTACTTGAAATACTAATTGGTTACATTGTAGCTATTATCTTTTTGAATATGTTAAATAATGCTTGTCAAATTATATTGCATTTTCTTCAACAAGTAGTATTCCATTTAAAAATTAATTTGAAAAACAAGTGGTAAAATTCCATTGGTAAATACGTGAAATGTTGTTCTTTCACACTTACCTTATCTTTTTCGGTTGTGCTACTCTCTCCATTAGCTCGATCATGATTTGCTTTATGCTTACACTTTATCCTCTCTTAGTTATGTCCCAACTTTTGTCTTCTCCATTCTAGTTTTGTTTCACTCCACCCTCTTTTTCTAATAACAAAAGGGGGAGAATAAAATGATAAATCGTAATGATTAAATGAGTAGGATTCACTAGATTAAGGGGGAGCATGAATATAGTCTATGGGAGCATACTCTAAGGGGGAGTACTTATGTAGGAGGAGCATAATTTAATAATATATAATTCTTATTATTGTCTCAATATTGCTTATTGTCATATATCCTTCTAAAAACACATCTCTCTTAAATATGAATCTGATTTATCTCTATTGGATTTGTTATTATCAAAAGGGGGAGATTGTTGGAACATAGTTTTCTGCATCCCTTTGTTTTGAGAATAACAAATCCTACTTGTATTTGATCTTGTTTGTCATTATGTTTTTAGCATGCATGTTTGAACAAAGATGACACTAGGTTGTTGTTGTTGGTCTGGATTTGCTCACAAGCTGAAATGAATGGAAAAGAGCTAATGCCCGGTGTTAACTTTTAACATCGGCGTTGACTTTCATTCCCACCAAGATGAAAATGGAATGGAGGGAAGCTGTCATGATTGCAGGAGCATTTTGGGAATGATTTGACTCAACGTCAGGCGTTAGACTCAACATCTGCGTTAAGGTTGCCTAAAATGAATGTTTCCAAAGATGCATAATCTCCATCCTATTTTGAAGATTCGAGCCATCAAAACATTTCTATACTGGGTCAACGCCAGGCATTAGCCTTAACGCCGATGTTAGCTTCCAGTCCTATAAATAGGTGGATTTTGTCTTCTCCAACACCTAATGCTAAGGAGCCCAATTCCAGCACTCTGAATTATTTGTGAGGGGCATATTTCCAGACCACAAAGGATCTCCCCCTAAATTTCAAAAGGAGGAATAAAGGAGGCTTGGATCAATGACACACTTACGACAAGTGCACCGGTCGTACAAGTAATAAAATTTGGGAGAGACTCCCCGAATATCGTTCTCAAAGGACTGTAAATTGGGGTGTATGATTTCTCGTCAGGGAAATTGATTATAAAGATTTCTAAGTTAATAAAAAGGCGGGGGGGGGGGGGGGGGGGGGTTGACTTGGGTTTCCTAATTTAACGACAATAAAAGGAAAATGCGGGCCTAAAGCACCGGTTCGCTTGGCAAGATGGATTGCAGGCCACAATGCCATGCTTTGGTAAGCGGGTGGATGAGAAGGGTCGTGGATGGATGATTCATAACCGGCGCAGTGAGGGTTGTAAGCACCTCATCATGAAACACGCAACTAGTAATTGCTAGTGTGGCGCACAACATAGCGGTGGAGTGGATGGTGGAATGGGGCGCTCCTCAACTCACATAAACAACAATAAATCTCATAAACATGAAATTACATTAACTTAAACAAGGGTTTATGCACATCATCCAAAACAACATACATCCATAAGGAAGAACTGAAACAATACTCAAGGGTGAAAGAGTAAACCCAAGCTCGAAGACTCACTGAAGGTTCTCGGTCGGAATCATAGGGTTGTCAAGCCTCGTCCGAGCTCGGTCTTCAGTTGTCGTCTGGGGTTCAGAGGAGCTATCACCTTCCTCCACGTTACCCATCTTCTTCGTGGTTCAGCTCAATCTATCTCTTGTTGAAGACACCTTGAATGCAGCAGAAATCTTCCCTCGATGGCATTCTTGAGCATGTGGATGATGGAGGAGGCTGAGGAGGAAGCTTTGGTGGAAGATTTGCAAGATAGCGATGGTTGGAGTTTCTCCTAGGTCGAACAGTGGTGGAGTGATGAAAAGGGTGGACTGGAGCTGAAATGTCGGGCTCCCAAAATCTTCTCTCCAATCCCCTCTAAGCCAGCAGATTTCCTGGCTTTTGTATATAAATGTTAGAAATTAAGTCACGCGCGGTCGAATGCATGACCATGCGTAGACCGTGCCTTATTAACGGATAAGAAAGCCCTAGAAGATGAAGCATCAATGCCCATGCATTTTACTCACGCACGGTCGAAGCCAACCGTGCGTAAAAATGCACGATCAATTCCAGATAGCCTAAAAACCAAACTTAACAAGTGATCATGCGATACCTTCATGCATGGGCATCTGCCCGTGCGTGAACAATTTACACGATCAAAGACAGAACATCGTTTTACACCATAGATGAGAGCGCACGATTGCAGCCGACCGTGCATCAAGTAAACACACGAACGTGCGATTCATGCAGACATGAAATCTGAGTAAAATTTTTATGAACCGTCCACCTGTATAAACATCAACACAGCTGGGAATACCCCTCCAGCTCAATACAAATACAGAAAAAGGGTTAGGGAGCACCATGTGCTTACCCCCAATGACATGAAGCACAAAAACATACCAAAATGGGCCTAAACAGTGCACATAACGTGGAAATGAAGAAATACAAGCGATTATAGCTCGAATAAGATGTGCACAAGAGTGAAAACTAGCCCCGATGAGTCCATAAAATAGTATAAATATTGGACTCATCACACCCCCAGACTTAACCATTTGCTCGTCCCGAGGAAATCATCCCTTATGCGGACGGGAAAAAGGACTAGCTGGATTAACAATTGCAAAAGCGGAGTTCCATGTGAGGTCGCATGCTCGCACACATAGAAATGCAATAGAAGAAATTTTTAATTATATAAATAGTTTGTAATAATCTAAGAGCATAATTATATATTATTTCTACTCAAAAGTTGAATCACCGCGAATTGTCTGGTTATGCATAGGAAGAAAGTAATCTTATCGTTGAGGCAAACATTGCTCAAGATCGGTGCTCGGAATAACCTCCATTGAAATCCATCAATGTCGGTGACCATCAGTTCACCCGTTCACACTCTCTCCATGGCGCTAGTTCGGTTCATTACATGAGTCAGTAGGACTTTAGGATAAAAACGGGGCTTGGGATTCGGTAGGGTATACAATGATAAACATGAAGGTAATGCACCTAACCTAAAAGAGCCTACACCAAGGGAACTATCCAAGCACTACAATGACACACTGGTGCACCACACCCCTAGACTTGAACCTGAAAACATGGGTGTGTGGCCTACTCCCAAAACAAATCTTAAAAGATTTTCAATTAAGCTCTTTTCTTAATCATATTTTTTTCTTTTCCCTTTGTTTAATTTCTTTTTCTTTTGTCGCAACTTTTTCAGCGAATAAACCGAGGAAGTGCAAACCACACTTTCACAAAATTTACACCGCATCAACACCCTCAACTGAAAATAATAATAAAAATTGGAAAATACCAAAATAATGCATGAGAAAATACCAAAAAAATTCAAAAAGAAATAAAAATTTTTTGGAGCAAAGGAGCTAACGCCAGGCGTTAGCTCTTAACGCCAAAACAGAACTACAAGTTTTGATTTTTTGAAAATTTTTTTTCTTAATTCAGTTGTATTATAAAGAGGTCTTCTTAATGTTGAAATTTCAGACTTTGTAGAGATGATTTGAAGGCTCTTTTAAGCATATTTTTGATGATTTTTCAAATACTTGTGTTTTATAAAATCATTAAAACTCAAAATAATAAAATATGCAAACACAAGATGCAAAGATAGAACAAAAATAATATGCATGATTTAAGTATACAAAGTGAGATGATGCTTATGCAATGAATATAATATAAGTATATTTAAGATCAAGATAGCCCCGTACTAAGTGACAGATGAGCATGAGGAGATGCACACATGCCATAGGTCAGGGTGTTAATCCCATATGCATACAAAAGATGAATCTCAACCTAACACTCTTTCCCCTAGTGCCTCGCAAGGCCCTACTAGAACCCTTCCCAATTAAGGACAAAAATGACTTAGAGGTTAGGTCTCTAGTGCACACAATCCTACGCCCTCGCTATTGTGAGACACATATCATAGGTTAATGATTATAAACATACTACGCATTTTAGCTTAAGGATGGATTCATAAAATATGAGTTTGTTTTAGTTTTAGAATATATAGTAGATTTTAAAGCCTCAAGGTAATAATGAATTTTAAAGTTCAAATTTCTCTACCTTTAATTTAACATGTTATTATATTGATATACCTAGCATAGGATATCAATAGATCATTGTGGAGTGTGTGAAATCATCTTCATCATTTTTGTAATTTTTCAATTCTGATTTTTTTAGATCATGATTTTCCAATATAGGGCTATTATATACAACAAACAAAAGTAGACAAGTATGCAATAAGTTGTGCATTTAATATTTTAGCCGAAGACCTTTAAAAGCCCATTTAAATCCAATTTTGAAAGTAATTTCATTAGTCTTAATAATATCATTTAGCAAATTTAGCATTCAATTTATAATGATAAAATAAGGCATTTATAGGCAATGGATTTAAAAAGGATAAAACCTAGAAAGGGAAAAGATAGATCACTTGAAAACTGTATAACTTTATATTCAATTTAATTCAATTTGATTTTTTAACCATTAGGATTAAAATGTGAAAGTCATATTGCATAATATATCTAAGTGACCATAGCGAGTTGGCTCAAAAATAAGAAAACAAATAAAAGAAAAAGACATTATACATATCATGAAGTAGAGTATTGTCTATTTCATTTTGATTTATTTCTACTTCATGCATTTGATTGGATACTAATAAATAATAGATTTAGGTATCCTAAGAGGAACAAGAGTGATGTCTCCTTTGGGTACCCAAATGTAGCTTGAAGTCTTATGAGGAGACAAGAATGAATGAGCCATTTCAAATGATTCATTTTTAAGAATGGGTCTCCATTCATACCTTGGTGGATTATCTTTTAAATTCATATTATGATTATATGACATCATTTTGTGGTGATAATTGGTTGAAAAACAATTTGTTTGAGACTTATGTTTCTTGATATTGTTTTTCAAAGTAGATTGATGTTGATAATCATAAAGAGTTTTAGAATAATCATTCTTAGAGAGTTTATAAAAGTGATGGTCTTTCTTAAGAATTGAATGTTGAAAGAGTGAGTGTGTGTTTATGGTCATTAAATAAAAAGTTCTTATTAACTTTTTTATTTTCATTTCCACTCGTTCCTTTAGACCAACTCTTATAATATGAAGTTAAGCTTTTGGACTTTTAATTTATTAATAAACTAGAGATAAGAGATTGTTTATTACTTGAGAAATTTTTAATTAACAATTTTAATGATTCTAGTTTACTAGTTAGAGCATCATTTTCTTTTATCAATTTTTCATTATGCTCTTTTGAAGTTAAAAGACATTTTTCCAAAATCTTGAGTTCTTCTTTAAAAGTATTATAATCAAAACAAGGTTTAGCATTTTTAATTAAAGAACATGAAAGTGAATTTGAAACATCAATATAAGATTCCACTTTAGCGTTTGCTTTTAGAGTTTTATTTTCTAAACGTAATTTGGAATTAGCAATTTTTAACTTTTAAATTTTACGTTTATCAAATTTAAGCACACGAAATGTAGAAATAGAATTTGTTACAAAAAGAGAAGATTTTGATTTTCTTACATTGTTATGGGGTGAGGCAAGATTTGAGCCAAAGGTTCCTTTGACATCTTCTTTGCATTCCTCTTCCATAGTTGAATTTCTGTCTTCTCTTTTGCTTGATGTGTTGTCATCATTTGAGTACAATATTGTGACGTTGCATTCTTCTCTCTTAGATAGATCTTCCTCCAAGCATGAGTCCTCATCAGTTTCTTCTCTTGGATCCATAAGGAATTGCTCTTGTTCATCATCTGTAGAAGGAAGACTATAAGCATTTTCAAGAAATTTCCAAACTTCAAAAGCAGTATGAAGCGTATAAATAAGTTTGAAAATATTTTAATCTAGAGCACAATATAGACTATTCATATATTTGACATTTTAAAATATTTCATTTTTATTTAGAGTACTTGGGGGCATTTTAATAGTAATATTCCACACTTCAATATCCAAAGATTTTAGAAATTTTTCAATAAGAGTTTTCCATCCATTATAATTTTCACCCATAAATAATGGTGGTGATAATGATTTTTCAACTTCATAAAATTTTTCCCTTCTAGTGGATACGAGATCATGAAGCATCATTATTCTCGGTGTGAGAATTTGAAAATAACAGGAATTTTTATTTCCAAAAAACTGAGTATTACAAGATGTAACACCCCCATCCGTTCGGGAGCATATAACAGAGGGTCCGGCCGGGGCCCCACGCCATATACTACAAAAGAAACGGGAGCGTCACTATTGAAATATCGAACGACACTAAACAACGAACCTAACTCAGAGCATTCTATGCGGAAGCAAAAGAAAGAGACAAGCTATATAAACCACAAAACCCGAACCTGGGTATGTCCACTTCTATTAATAGGAATAAAATGTTTTACACAACAAAAGAGGCACGACGGCCTTACAATTACCAACATCGGCGCGCAGGGAGGCCATACATGAAAAGCAAAAGAACATCAAAAGGCCTTCAAGGGCCGCAGCAGCACAAGGGCTTCAGCCCGCTAAGAGCCCGCTATGTTCCCGCTCGGTCCAGCACCTGTACAACATGCCCACCAAAAACGGTGGCAAAACAGGGCAACGGTCAGGTAAAGCTGACCAAAATATAACAACCCCGCTCCTTCGAGGGGGTGGCAGTTTCCCGTCCCTACAAGAGCATCACAGCATATATATATAACAGAATGAAGCGGCTAGCAAAGCTCACAACAGTTCATACATATGCAACAATCACAAACGTGGGAATGGCCTCCACGTCTCGTGCTCTCAGGCACTCTTTGGTGTACTCCGCCTTCCACCACCATCCACTCTTGATGGCTTTGCCCTTCGAGGCTAAAGTCGGTGGCCCGAATACCAAGGCTCCCCCGTACTTTAATTATGAACATCCCGTAGTCCGAAGACTCTTTCCCATTGCTTCCCGACATGCTGTACGAGACTCACTAATCAGGTGCTGCAATGGTGCGGTTTCAGGTTCGCCAAATGCCCGTTGTTCACAACTCTCGTTGAACAACATGAAGAGCGGGTATGGCATCCCCTCAGCCCAGGTATTCTCAATTAGCTGGCTCTACGGGCCGCTAAGTCATCCACCAGGACACCCTCACAGGTCAGGCACACAGGCCTCAGGTCCTCTCCACAGGTGGGCACGACAACATCACCAGAACCATGTCTGGGGGCTGTCCCCTGGCGATATCCAATATCGCCAGCGATAGTGAACAGAACTCCATTTTGGCTTCTATCTGTGGGTGCTTCCCGGGGCACACCCCCAGGCATTGCTGCACATGCAGTAGCATTGCCACTGCCTCAGAACGCACAAAATCACCAGAACCAAGTCTGGGAGCTGTCGCCTGGCGATAGTCAATATCGCCAGCGATAGTGAACAGAACTCCTTTTCTGCTTCTAACTTCGGGTGCTTCCCGGGGCATACCCCCAGGCATTGCTGCGCATGCAGTAGCACTCTCTAGTCCTACGAAGCAGGATATCAACACGGAGTTTTCCCCCGGCACGCACAATATCAAAAAGCATCACCAATCCGGACGAACCATCTCGGATGGGCTTCACACAGCGCGCCTACGTCCATTTCACGCATTGACTCTACATGTATGCAAGATTTGACAGGGATAACACAAATCGACCCGTCGGAGGCCACGACCTCACACTTTTGGGTAGGGGCCTCAACGATGCACGGAACGGACTAGAACATGTCCAAATGAGGGTAAAGAGGATCGTTACCCTTAAACGCCGCTTCGAAGCCATGGCTTGGTTTTTGGCACGGTTGGAAAGGAGCGTCTTGCCCTCCTCTACGCGTAGCCACCAACGTCGAGGGAATCGAAGTAGTGTAGCTCCACCAAATCCAAGCTCTAGGCTAGGGTTTACTATTGGATCTCCTTCTCCAAGCTCTCCCTCTCTCTCCAAATTAAACCCTTAGTGTAAAGAGGAATAATGGGGCTTTTCAGCCTTTCTATGCCAGCCACCGAGCCTCCCTGTCCAAAATAAGGCCCCAAAGTCAATGTGCCATCAATGCCCTTGATTTCGACCGCAAAGTACAACTTGGCGCTGTCGCCGGGCGACAGCGCTAACGCCTGGCAACAGCTCTAAGGAACCGACTCCGACCAGTCAACGTCACTGCTTTGAACAGTGCATGACACGTGTCACGGTGTCGCCGGCGTTAGACTTGCCGCCGCGCGATAGCCTCTCGATAGAGGCCTTCTTGCCAGAACGCTATCGCCGGGCAACAGTCGCTGTCGCCGACGATAGCGCTGGATTCCAGAAATCCAACTTCCTGAATTGGGGTCTTACACAAGAGTATTGCCTCCTTTATATAGAGTAGGAGGGAAACAGTAAAATACAAATATACGATGTGGGACTAAATACAAATACACAATACTCAAGAGAGCTGGGCGGTCAGGGCGATCAGCAAAATTGAGACAGCAGCGACCTCTGCGATCTGGAGTGAGATTCGACGGTCACACGACAGGAGAAAGGTCGTGTGACAGAGGAGACTGTCGGATGGTTAGATCGCTGTGGCGAACACTCCCCCATAATGGAGAGACCGGGAGGGCCAAACCGCTTCTCTTCATAAGACGCGCTCTGGTATATCCGAGATAAATCGGCAGTCTGGAGCATGGAGACCGCTGAGACCGCTGGCGCTAGACCGCTTGGAGAGATGGAATGATGCTGACCTTTATGAGACGCGATCTCGCATTCTTGAGGAGAAATAGCGGTCTAATTCTGGGAGACCGCACAAACCGCGGTTATCAAACAGTTGTCTGATAGGGCTGGAGATCGCCGACCTTTATCTTGCACAATCTCGCATATCTGAGGAACAACGGTCTGATTCTGAGAGACCGCACAGACCGATGGCTTCAGATCACGCGACTTCAAACCTTCGAGACCGCTTGGCTTCAACACCCGGTTGTGAAGCCATTTTGGATTAACCTAGCTCTGATACCACGTGTTGGATCTTATGGCGCCCTTTGAGGGGAGGGGGGTGAATAAGGATTTTATGGAATTTAAATTTTATTTAAATTTATTAGAGTTTGCGACCGAAGTTTAAGAATATTTTATAAGAAAATATATTTTAATATCTCAGAAAAGATTGTATTGACGATTCTTTTTTAAAGAAGCCGGAATTCAATTTTTCTCCACTACTGCCAGCGTTAGTGACAGAAGTTGAATTCCATAAGTTAATGATCAAAATGAATCTTACAATATATTTTGCTTTAGTGCTTTGTTGCAAACATAATTTAACACATTCTTAAAGAGGAAATAAAATAAATTGAATGAAATATTAAAGGACTTGATTTTATTTCATAAGAAATTGATTATACAAATATTTGATTTCGATAACGCTAGAAATCAATGCGAGAATATGAAAAATCCCTTTTTGCGATTCACCGGTCCTTCTCCCAAGGACCGGTTGGCTATAACCTATCTTGCAGCATCCCTTAAATAACTAGACCCCTAGAGTGGTTTTGTCATGACTAGGTCATGACAAAACCCTAGGATGCACAAAGAGATCATACGAGCTTAGGCTTGAAGGTGAAGAGCACCTTGGTCTGCAGATAGTAATTTCCAGTTACCAAGCATTGGGGACCTATGGACTTAAAAGGCCCATCATGGGGCCACCAATTTTGCCAATTTGACCCAAGTCAACTCTAGCCCTATTTTGGTCAAAGTGGCATATTGAGGGTCAATTGTTCTCCACCTTGCCAAATTGACCCTACCTAGACCTTCCTAACCCTTAAGAGAGGCTAATGGGTCACTAGAAACCCATTGTGATCAATCCAAATGGTCAAGTTGACCAAAGTCAACTCCACCCTAAATTTAGGTCAAAATGATCTATTTTGACCTAATCAAGCCCAACCCACTTGGGATATACCCAATTGAGGTGGTCCACTAGCTAATGGGGTTGGGAGTTTCTGAAATTGCCATTTAATATCTGAGAATTCGAATAGGAGAGAGAAAATCTCATTTTCCCCAAAAATGGAGGAGAGAGAGAAAGAGAGAAATAATGACCATTCATGGCTTTGGAGGCCAAATGCCTCCTCTATTCACCTCCCATGGCCTAGTACTTCCCCTCTCATTAATTTGGAGGAGTTTAATAGCCAGGGCTGGACACAAGGGGGCTGAATTTGGAGGATTTTCATGGTGGCCGAAAATAGCTTTCTTGGTCATTAATGGCAATCCCAAGCATAGACCCTTCCCCTCCCCAAATTGCCTCTTTAAAAAGCTTCACTGGGCTAGGAGAAAGAGTTTTCCTCGTTTGTCTGAAGTTTTCAAGCTAGTTGGTGTGGAGGTTCTAATGGCATCAAGAGGCAAGAGCTCGGCCATGTCCAATCGAAAAATGAACAAGGATTTCCCCCTCCCAACAGGTCCTCACCTACTTCTCTCTCTCTCTCTGTGGTTAGATCTACCTTCATTGGTGGATCGATTTGGGGCCAATTGGCCATGGATCGGGCTCACTGAAAGCTCTAGATTTGGAGCTTTTAATCTCGAGCAAAAAGCCATATTCCGGCCACCTCCGGCAGGCCAACCACCGCTATTCGCCGACCACCACCTCAACGGAGGTGGTGGTGGCATTGGCCGGCCGGGGCGACGCTCAGGTGGCCAAGAAAATGGGGTTCAGCCCAGTCGTGGGTAATCGGGTTCGTTGGCTGGAGGAAGAAGAAAGTCAGGGGTCATCTGATTTGCGCCAAGATCTTTGCAGGATCATTTATATATAAATGATTATTTGTTGTATTTTTGTCACGCATTATACAGCTCCTAGAAATAATTATAGAAAATACCTAGAAACCTCTGATGGAAAAATGTTCAACATCAAACTTGTATTCCCTGAGGTCTACTGTATTTTAAAATTGTGTTCACATCAATTGGGCCAGTGGTCTGACCACAACACTCAAAATGATACAGCATATACATAAGGTTGAACAGAGATAGATCTGAGTTCCCCCATCAATCCAGCCATCCAAATGCTCTGGAATTTGGGACATAGCCTACTTATACACACACCCTAAACATATCCAAAAATGAGAATTTTTGAAGAAACGTTTTTTAAAGTTTTTAAAAATATTTAATGATTCAGTTATAAGTTAATTAAAGGGTCTAATGACATCCAAACCCTTCTAAATTTTGGTGGGTGGACCTTAGGGTCATGAAATGACTCTGGTAAAAATTTCATTTCATTTGGGATTGATTTGGTTGGGTAATTAAGTAACCCAAGATTGGGCAAACTATGGGTTATTAGGTCAAAAGTGCGCTTGATGGAATTGAGGGATCAACCCTCATCCAAATGTTGAAAAATTTTGTCACTAATTTAATATCACATAAAACACCCCCACAAAGGATTTTGGGTGATTTGGGGTGGATGAGCCCTAGAACCCTAGTTCAAACCCTAGGTTGCAAATTGAACTTATTGAAGGGTATGAAACCATGTGTCCTTGGATGGGCTTGAAACATGGTAGGTAGTTTCTTGGGGTGGAAATAAGCCTTGGGGAGTATTGATAGATATTTTTGTAACTTTAGTCCACACTGAATTGCTTATTATTTAGTTAGGTCACCTTCTTTCAAAATGAAATTACATGTCCCTACATGCTAGGATGATTATGAAACTTTGTTAGTGGGTTTATATTGATGATATTATTCTCTGATAATTTTGCTAAGAATTTTGAAGTGATATAAACAGTACTTCATTCACAACCCCCAATATTTGCCCTAGTTGTATGAAAATTAACTATGGGTTTAATACCCTCGGGAAAATCATGAAACTTGGTCAGAGGACGTTTTAGGGAAAGTATATGACCTGTTAATTTTAATATAATTTTTTGAAGAACTTATACATGATTCTCTTCACAAGGTACCCTGGGCTCTATTTAATCAAATACAAGATTTATATTCTCTTCATAAGGTGCCCTAGCCCTAGACACTTGGTAATTTTCCTGTAATTTTTGAATAATTATTTTTGGTACTTCCTTTGTTAACCCTTGATTTTGATAAATTAGTCAATATTTCATTTGGAGGTCAAAACCTTTCTGGAAAATTATGAAATTCATATGTGGCTGTTATTTTGATAACATATAGTTGCACAAATTTTATCATGGTCATAGCTTAACAGAAAACTATACTTGGTGTTCAAAGTCATAGGTTCCCTAATTTTGAGGAAATTATAATAAATACTAAATTAATTAGGAAAATTATGAATTTCTGGAGATGGTCTTAACATATCATAGCACACCCCCAATAATAATCTTGGGTCATTTGAATGAATATTTGGAGTACCTCTTCTCATGCACCTCATATAACTACATGTGGTCTGCGTATAGTGAAAAGGCTGAATAAGGATAAACATGTAGGTCTTACATGGGGAGTTAAGGAAGTTGGTGCACCCATACAGATTGGATTTGAAAGGGGTCACCAAAAGAGGGTAGGAGTGAGATGCCTGGTTGACTAGGAGGCAAGAGTGTGGCTGAGATCGACGAAAGATCATCATTCCCTTAAGGTGAAATAAAACACAATTAGTGTTAGTAAGTATAACATTAATAGTGGTCAGGTCAAGGGTAGACACCAATAAGAATAAGTGCCTTGAAAAGGGAGCTTTGGGGTTCAGCCCATCAAAGCTCCTAGTACCGATGCTATCCCGTCACAGGGTAGTCCTCGAGAAGTCCATGGTTAACCCAAAACTGTAGGAATAATTTGTTATGCAAGATTAACTCAATAATACACTCATCTACACCACGTTGCTACGGGTGGTTAGTTGGTTTGGCCTTACGAGCGGTAGGCTCGGTGGTTGTAGGCATGAACGGTTTGGTCTGGCGAGCCGGTGGCTCGGAAGGTTATGGTACGGGCAGATTAACTCAATTTATACAAAAAAGGTTATATAAAACTACTTATCAAATTCTCCCATACTTGAGGTTTTGCTATTACAGAGCAAAAGTATAAGACATAATTCATAAGACATTCATATAATTTTTTTATTATACTAAAATTTCATTTAGATCAAAAGTTAAGTTAAGAATAAATTCTAGGAGGAGTTAAGTCCTAAATTATGATGATGATTTGAAAAGAGGAGGAAGTGTTTAGGCAAGGACTTCTCAAGATAATCAATTAGCAAACAAAGTTGTAGAAATTATAAAACTAAATTAGATTAAAATTATAAGAAACTCTATCTTAAAAGAAACTTTAAGGAAAAGCAACCTACTAAATATTGCTCTCTCCATAACTTAAATTAAATGTAGATCAAAGATATTGGCTAAGGGGAGATTTACAAAGCTTGGCATAAGAAGAGATCTTAGAAAGGAGGTGATGAATTTTATCCTCTCACCTTACTATTTTTTTTGTATATGTTTAGGAGTAATGAATTTTATTCTCTTACTCCATGCCATATAATCTTTTAAAAGTCTCTTCTAACAAAAAACCAAAAGTATGTTTAGGAGTAATAAATTTTATCCTCTTACTTATGCCATATAATCTTTTAAATGATATTGGGTGCATATGTTTAGGGAATAATGAATTTTATCCTCTTATTCCCATGACATATGATCTTTTAAAACACTTTTTATGCCATCAAAAGAGGTGGGTAGGAAAAATTTCTAGCTTATAAATTAAATTATATTGAGAGAAAATTCTAGTAAATTTAAATTTCCTAAGATCTAAGAAGCTAGAAGAAAATATAATAGAAATCTAAAGAGGTTTAACAAATTTACTACAAAATGAAACCAATTAAAAAGAACAAGAGAAGTCATGCTAACAAAAATTCTCTAATCAAGCTCAAATCATAATATGACAAATCATAATATGATTCTTAAAATAAGATTATCTATGATAAATTTTTTGATTTGGATCGTTTAGGAGTAAGCAGGAGTTGCATCAACTGAGTTCTAGCCAAACAACCACAATGCCACACAGCAACACAAAAGACTTTATTGAATCACACAAACTTCATTACACTTCGAGACATACATGGCGAGACATGATTCATAAGAATCACGAAGGAGAGAGAAACAAAACACACCAAAAAACAAAACTGGCGGCTTGACAAGCAGAGACCGCACAGACCGCTGAACACCAGAGACCGCCTGGCTTGACCTGAGACCGCACGAACAGAAAACAGACAGGATGCCTGTACTGCAAGACCGCCACCTCAGACCGCACGAACTGGAGCTTATTGAATTGAACGAAGAACAGAAGCTGTCGCCAGACCGCAACTCAGATCACCTAACCGCCGAAGGTCGCCTGATCGCTGAGCTCGCTGCGAACAGCACAAGAACAACATAAACCAGTCCGCAGACAAGCCGCTGCCGAACTGTTTATTCGAGCCGCTGGGAAATCACCAAGGAAGGAGACCGCAACCTGTTGACCGCAAACAATTCTCATTATGAATGACGGGCCATGCACCCCTATTTATAGGCGACAAGACGGATGTCGTCACCGCCACAAAAGAGGTACAGTCACCACCCGTCAGATCATCAGCGGTATCACAGAGCAAACCGCGCGATCACACCACTTGGACACATCTGTCCAAGACCGCAAGTTAGCAGCAGACCGCGCACAAACTGCGCGGACACAAGAACACTCCTTCCTTAGATCACCAAGAGCAGACCAAGAACATCTGGCCGACTTCAGACAAGTCTCCAGACCAACCTGTATAAGCCGCCCGGTCACAGTGGTTACACATGAACAGACCTCCCGGTCTTCTACAAAGAAGATAGACCAACTAAGCAGAACAACCCGGGAAGAGACCGCAACAAACAAGAACAGGCAGGCCAACCAGCAGACCGCCAAAACCAGACCGACAGAGAACCAACACAAAGACCGCGCGGTCTCTGCGGTCACCAAATATCAGACCGTCGGCCACCTTCCACTTCACTTCAATAATTTCAACACTCCCCCTTGAAGTGGGAGGTGGAAACTAGCCCAAGTAAACTCCGCAACAGAGTAAACGTCCCTTCGCCAGCGGCTTTTTGGAGATGTCTACAACATTGTCCGCACTCCGAACATGCTCGACCATAAGAGATCCTCCCAACACCTTCTCACGAATGAAATGGTGCTCAATCTCAATGTGCTTGGTCCTCGCATGACAAACTGGATTATTAACCAGCTTGAGAGTACTCTCATTGTCCCCGCGTAGCATGGTGGGACCTCAAACCTCCTCATGAACGTCCTCCACCAACCTCCTGAGCCAAACGGCTTCCTGAGTTGCCAAGGCCGAAGCCTTGTATTCCGCTTCTGTGGTAGATACAAACACCGAGTCCTGCTTTTTGCTGCACCAAGAATTAGCTGTGTGGCCTGTCATAAAGACAAAACCAGACGTTGATCTCCGATCATACACGTCTCCCCCATAATCAGCATCCATGTATCCAATCAACTCCAAGCTTGACCCTCTCCTATATAGGAGACCCAAATCACAGGTCGACTTCACGTACTTCAAAATTCCTTTTGCCGCCAGAAGATGAGGCTTCCGTGGCTCCGCCATGTACCGACTCACTTTGCCAACTGCATAAGCAATATCTGGCCTCGTGATGGTCAAGTAGATCAAGCTCCCAACCAGAGCTCGGAACACCAATGGATCAGATAGAACTCTCCCCTCATCCTTCCGAAGTATATGATGTTGTTCCAAAGGTATAAAGCTGCTCTTCCCTTCCCCCATACCGAATCGTTGAACGATCCGCTCCGCATATCCAGCCTGAGAAAAGAGCACACTGCTCTCCATCCTTTGAACCTCGAGTCCAAGGAAATGGTGAAGCCCACCCAGATCCTTCATCTCAAACCTGATAGCAAGCTCAGCTCTCAGCCTTGCTACTGCTTCCTTCGAGTTCCCAGTGATAATCATGTCATCCACATACAGCAGAACAATAACCCGAAGCACCCCCTCCTTCTTGACGAACAAGCTAGAATCAGAGTCTGAAGCAAAGAACCCGCGGAATAGAAGATATTCCGCGATCTTCCCATACCACGCCCGAGGCGCTTGCTTCAACCCATATAGGGCCTTTTTCAGTTTGCAGACGTAGTGCGGACAATCCTCCGAGATAAAGCCCGGCGGTTGGATCATGAAGATATCCTTGTCAATCTCTCCGTATAAGAAGGCATTCTTCACATCGAGCTGCCAAATCTCCCATCCACTGGACGCCGCCAAAGCAATAACAAATCGAACCGAAGTCATCTTTGCCACTGGACTGAATGCCTCATCATAATCTTCTCCATACTGCTGTGAGACCCCGCGAGCCACAAGGCAAGCCTTGTATCACTCGATCGTGCCGTCAGCTTTCTTCTTAAGCTTATAAACCCATTTGCATGTCACAGGGGTAGTGCCCTTGGGCCAGGGCACTAGAGACCAAGTCTCATTCTTCTTGAGAGCATCCATCTCCTCTTGCATAGCAATGTCCCACTGCTTCACGCCTTTGGCCTTCTCAAAGCTCGATGGCTCCCTCTCATCCAAGGGACCAGCAAAGAAACATGAGATAAAACTCACCATGTTTCCTCCTGTGTATCGATCAGGTGGCTTGATTGTCCTCTTCGACTTCCTAAGAGGTTGCTCCTGACTAACCACCTCCTCAGCTGCTTCTTCTGTGCTAGCTCCTCTTTTAGACGAACTTGGAGCATCGCTCCCCCTGCTTCCAAAACCTGAAGCCTCCATCTCAGATCTTGACAGAGCTGGAGCTCCTGGTGAAACAGGCAACTCCACTTGAAGATTTTCCGCAGCCTTCCCTTCTTCATCAACCCTGCTCTCCAGTAGTTCAACTCCTGAACTCCCCTTGTAGGAAGTCACCTCATCGAACACCACATCTCGAGATACCACTGATCTCTGTGTCTCAGGATCCATGCATCTTCATCCCTTCTTCCGCTCATCATATCCAACAAATACTAGCTTCCTTGCTTTCGCATCTAGCTTTGTCCGAAGAGCATCAGGGATATGCACATAACAGGTTGACCCGAACACCCGAAGTTGTGCAACACTCGGCTTCTCCTTGAACATCAGTTCGTGAGGGGTCTTCATGTTGATAGGACTTAGAGTCATCATGTTGATGACGTATGCCGCACAAGACATTCCCTCTGCCCAAAAGGACTTTGGGATACTCTTGGCATGAAGCCAGCATTTGTAAGTTTCCGTCAGATGATGGATCTTCCTCTCCATAACGCCGTTTTGCTGTGAAGTATGGGCACAAGTGAGCTCTCTCCAGACGCCGTGCTTCCAGCAAAAACTTGAGAACTCACCAGAGGTGAACTCCCCACCATTGTCAGTTCTGAATTTTTTCAATCGCAGGCCTAACCGACCTTCCACCAGCTCCTTGAACTCCTCGAACATTGCAAAAGCTTCCGACTTTTCTTTTAGAAAATACACCCAGACATATCTGGTGTAATCATCAATCAACACCAACATATATCTGTTGCCTCCAAGGCTTGGGGTGGCAGTCGGTCCCATCAAATCACCGTGAATGCACTCCAACGGCGCTTTGCACCTTGTTTGCGATTTATCAAATGGAAGTCGATGAGACTTACCAAACTGACATCCCGCACAAACATGGCCGTCTCCATAAGAGGACAAGCTAGGCAAGCCCTTGACAAGGCCCCTTACCGCCATAGCCTTCAATTTGCCCATGCCAACATGCCCCAACCTTTCGTGCCAGATAGCCGCGCTATTGTTGGTCTTCATCTTGTTAACATAGGTACTTGTCGATAAAACGAACAAGTCCTTCACCCACTTTCCAACATGAATAACATCTCCCTTTATCTCCGGTTGAGTTTTAAGAAGCTTCACTTCTGTTGGGACAAATTGAATGTGATAACCGGCATCGACCGCATTGGTCACAAAGAAGAGATTCTTCTTCATACCAGACACGTGATAAACACTCCTCAATGTGAGTGGACCCTTATCATTGCTCAGAGAGACAACACCTTCTTGTTCTACTGCATGAACAGAATTATCAGCCGTAATGATAGCATTGTTACCTGAGTAAGGCGCCAAAGAAGAGAACTTTGATTCATCCCCGGTGAGGTGATGCCCACACCCTGAATCCACGATCCAATCCTCTTCGAAGTTGATAGCAGCCAAGACCTTAACGGGCATCGCCGTCATATTGGCCGCAAAGGCTCCTCCCCATTCAGCTTCATCAGACTTTGGCTTTTCCTTCTCCGCTGCATGTACCGGCTGAAGATTAACCCGACAATCCTTCTTGAAGTGGCGGGTATTATTGCACCTGAAGCACCTTGGTCCCTCTCCCTTCTTCTTCCCATCAGACTTAGAAGCATAACCCCTATCCTGCTGACCTGAAGTAGAAGGTCCATCATGACCTGGCTTCTTCTTCTCCCACTTCTTCTTCTTCTTCTTCCCAGAGAACAACACATCACTATCTCCCCCAGAGATAGAAGTCCCCGCCATCTGTCTTGCCAAACTTTCTTGCGAAGAAAGTAGGTTTTCCAGCTCCAACAAAGATGGCTGATTTGCCCAACCCTGAACTGACGTCGCAAAGGCAAGATACTTCTTCCGCAACCCGCGGATGATATGCCTCTTCAGTTTTGCCTCCTAAATGGGCTCATCAGGGTCCAATGCAGAACTTTCTGCTGTGAGGTTCTTCATCTTGAGAAAGAAGCTAGAGATAGAAAGATCACCTTGAGAGGCCTTCGCCAACTCATTTTCAAGAAACTGTAGCTGAGCTACATTCTTCTTATTGAACAGCCCGTCCAAAGACGTCCAAATCTCAGCAGCAGATTTACATTCAATGATGTGATCGAATAGCTCTGGTGAGATATACCTCTTGAGTGTGAACTCTGCCTTTGCATTAGTCCTCCTCCAAAGTCTCACCTCTGCCATATTATCTCCTACTAGAAACACTTCTTGTGTGTCTTCTCCTCCAACTATCTCCCATAGATCCTCGTCAAGTAAGTAACTCTCCATACACGACCTCCATTTCTTGTATTTAGTCGATGTGAGGAGTTCAATACCAAGCCCTCTTACGTATCCAACTTCCATGGCAAACTATGTGGTATCTTCTTCACAAAGACGATGGCAACTCAAGTTGATCACTGCTTATCCACTCCAACAACCTACCTCTGATACCATGATAAAATTTTTTATTTGGATCGTTTAGGAGTAAGCAGGAGTTGCATCAACTGAGTTCTAGCTAAATAACCACAATGCCACACAGCAACACAAAAGACTTTATTGAATCACAAAAACTTCATTACACTTCGAGACATACATGGTGAGACATGATTCATAAGAATCACGAAGGAGAGAGAAACAAAACACACCAAAAAACAAAACTGGCGGCTTGACAAGCAGAGACCACACAGACCGCTGAACTCCAGAGACCGTCCGGCTTGACCTGAGACCGCACGAACAGAAAACAGACAGGATGCCTGTACTGCAAGATCGCCACCTTAGACCGCACGAACTGGATCTTATTGAATTGAACGAAGAACAGAAGCTGTCGCCAGACCGCAACTCAGATCGCCTAACCGCCGAAGGTCGCCTGATCGCTGAGCTCGCTGCAAACAACACAAGAACAACATAAACCAGCCCGCAGACAAGCCGCTGCCGAACTATTTATTCGAGCCGCTTGGAAATCACCAAGGAAGGAGACCGCAACCTGCTGACCGCAAATAGTTCTCGTTATGAATGACGGGCCATGCACCCCTATTTATAGGAGACAAGACGGATGTCGTCACCGCCACAAAAGAGGTACAGTCACCACCCATCAGATCGCCAGCGGTCTCACAGAGCAGACCACGCGATCACACCACTTGGACACATTCTGTCCAAGACCGCAGGTTAGCAGCAGACCGCGCACAAACCGCGCAGACACAAGAACACTCCTTCCTTAGATCACCAAGAGCAGACCAAGAACATCTGGCCGACTTCAAACAAGTCGCCAGACCAACCTGCATAAGCCGCCCGGTCACAGTGGTTACACAAGAACAGACCGCCCGGTCTTCTACAAAGAAGATAGACCAACCAAGCAGAACAACCTGAGAAGAGACCGCAACAAACAAGAACAGACCGGCCAACCAGCAGACTGCCAGAACAAGACTGGCAGAGAACCAACACAGAGACCGCGCGGTCTTTGCGGTCACCAAAAATCAGACCGCCGGCCACCTTCCACTTCACTTCAATAATTTCAACAACCTAAAATTTAGATTTAATAAACTATGATAAACAAAATTTTAGTTAATTAAAAACATAAAAATGCTTATAAATATTCTAAACTAAATTTCTAAGAAATCACAAAAACAACATGTAGGGGTTTAATAAAATTTTTGGTTTTTGTTCTAAGTTATATATATATATATATATTTGGAATTTTTTTTTATTTTTGATAATGAAAGAACGGAAACTAGTTGTAAGTCTAATAATTTCTGTTAACTCTTGGACTTCCCGAGGTGTACCCCATGGAGGGTTCTCAATGGTACTAGGAGATGAGATGGGATGATAGCCCAAACGACCCTTTCCAAGATTTAAATTTTCGATTTTCGATATTTTTTTGAATTTTTGGGTTTGAAAAGTACTTTAATAAAAGAAGACATAAGAAAATACATTTTTTGAAAAGTTTTCTAAATTAAAAACGGAGAGCTATTTACACCCCCATACTTAAAATTAAACATTGTCCCCAATGTTTTAAAACTAAGTATGAAGTAATACGAAAATGAAAGAGATAACAAGGTGCGAGCTAAAATAAAAAGGAATGCAAGAAAAAAAAGAAGGAAAAAGAAGGAAGAAGGGCTTCCCTGGTTGTGAAGATGCAGGGGAAAGCGTCGGTTACCTACAAAACATGTTAAAATAGAAACAAAAAATAAGAGAAAACAATAAAAAGATAACTTTGGGGTGCCTCCCAAAAGCGCTTTGTTTAAGGTCGCGTAGCTTGACCCAATTGGCGCTCCGAATATTGGCAGAAGAATTATTGAATCACTCTTTTCGCTCAATAGATCTCCTGGAACATATAACTTAAGGCGGTGCCCGTTTACTTTGAAGGAACCTTTTTCGGGTTGGGAAATTAGAATTGTCCCATAGGACCAAACCTCTTTAACAATAAAGGGCCCGAACCATCGAGATGTTAGCTTTCCCGAAAAAAAGGCGAAGATGAGAATTATAAAGGAGGACGAGATCGCCTGGCGAAAAAGTTTTTGGAAATTTGATATGTTTATCGTGATAAAACTTTATTCGCTCCTTATATAATTAGTTACTCTCATAAGCATTCACTCGCCACTCATTTAATTCGTTTATTTGAAATTTTCTTTGTTCGCCCGCTAACGTAAAATTGAGGTTTAAAATTTAAGCGCCCAAAATGCGCGGTGTTCTAATTCGACCGGAAGGTGGGAAGCCTTGCCATAAACCATTCAATATGGTGTACAATCGATAGCGGTCTTGTACGTTGTTCGATAGGCCCATAGCGCATCATCGAGCTTAAGTGCCCAATCCATCTGATTTATAGATATATTTTTTTCTAAAATCTGCTTTAATTCTCGATTTACGTCTTCGTCTTGGCCGCTCATTTGTGGGTGATAAGCAATGGATAGTTTGTGCATGACATCATATTTTGCTAAATTTTTTGTGAATTGGCTATTGCAAAAATGGGTGCCCAATCACTAATTATAGCGTGCGGCGTGCCAAATCGAGAAAATAATTTTTTTAAGAAATTTATGTAACTCTCGCATCATTAGTGGGGAGAGCTTGTGCTTCCGCCCACCTCGACACGTAGTCGACCACGACGAGAATATACTTCTTTGAATAAGAGGGAGAGAGAGGACCAATGAAATCAATACACCAGAGGTCAAAAATCTCGCATTCTAAGAAAATATTTTGGGGCATCTCATCCCGGCGGGAGATGTTCCCCGTCCACTGGCAGCTGTAGCAAGTATTCACAAGGGTGTGAGCATATTTGAATATCATGGGCCAATAAAAGCCCACCTCCAGCTCCTTCCTCGCGGTTCGGTTCGCTTGATAATGACCACCAGTTGGTCCTTCGTGACAATGTCATAAAATTTTTAGACCTTCCTCACTCGAGACGCATCTTCTCACTACCTGATTCGCGCAGACACGGAATAGAAAGGGATCCTCCCAAAAGTAATTCTTTAAATCAGAAAAGAATTTATTCTTTTGCTGACTCGAGAATTCTTTTGGCAGGACCCGGGCTACTAAATAGTTAGCCAAATCCGCGAACCAAGGGGTGGAAGATGTATTTATATTTTCGAGAGCAAGGAGGCGCACTTCAGGGAATTTATCATTAATATCAACTTCTATTAACGCTTCCATAGCGGGATTCTCTAAACGGGAAAGATCTGCTGCCAAGTTTTTGGCTCCCCTTTTGTCCGGGATCTCTAATTCAAACTCCTGCAAGACGAGGATCCATCACAAAAGATGGGGCTTGGAGTCCGATTTACTTAAAAGATATCTAAGAGCGGAGTGATATGTGAAATGATTACTTTGGAGAGAGTGATGTACGACCTAAACTTATCAAAGGCCAACATGATCACTAGAAGCTCTTTCTCGGTAGTGGTGTAATTTGCTTGTGCCGACATGAGTGTTTTGCTCGCATAATAAATAGAGTGGAAATACTTACTTACCCGTTGACCTAATACCGCGCCTACCGCAATATCACTCGTGTCGCATGTAATTTCAAAGGGTAGCGACCAATCCGGGGCGACTAAAATTGGAGAATTTATAAGTTTTTCTTTGATAAGTTTAAGGCCAAACAGCATTCGTCGTTAAAAAGGAAAGAAGTTTTTTTTTGAGAAGATGGGTTAACGACTTTGTGATTTTGGAAAAATTTTGTATAAAACGCCGATAAAATCCTGGCCTAGAAAACTTCTAATAGCTTTTTCATTCGTTGGAGGGGGGAGTTTTTGATAACTTCGATCTTGGCTCTAACGACCTTGATCCCTTTGCCCGATATTTTATGGCCAATGACTAATCGTTCTTTGCCCATAAAATGGCATTTCTCCCAAGTAAGAGCTGGATTTGTTTCATCACAACGTTGTAGTACAAGCTCGAGATTTTTTAAACAATCCTTAAACAAATTTCTGAAGACGGAGAGTCATCCATGAAAACTTCCATCACTTCCTCTACTAACTCGTCGAAAATTTCTAGCATACATCTTTGGAATGTAGCCGGCGCATTACAAAGACCAAATGGAATCCTACGATAAGCGAAGGTGCCAAAGGGACAAGTGAATGTGGTTTTCTCTTGGTCGTCGTGTGAAATAGAGATTTGAAAATATCCCGACAAACCATCGAGAAAATAGTAGTAGGAGTGACCTGAAATGCACTCTAAGATTTGATCGATAAAAGGTAACGTGAAGTGATCCTTACGGGTGGCATCATTTAGTTTTCGATAATCGATGCACATACGCCAACCCATAACAGTACGTGTTGGGATCAATTCGTTGTTTTCATTCGCTACTACCGTTCCACTGCCTTCTTTTGGCATGACTTGTACTGGGCTTACCCAAGTACTATCCGATATCGAGTAGATGATTCCCGCGTCTAAAAGTTTAATAACTTCAGCCTTAACTAATTCTTTCATATTCGGGTTTAGCCGTCATTGAGGTTGGACTGTGTTGCGGGAATTATCTTCGAGGAAGATTTTGTGAGTACAGAAGGAAGGGTAATACCCTTGATATCCAAAATTTGCCACGCAATTGCGTGACGGTGATTGCTTAAGACTAGAGTCAATTTGTCGGATCAAGCACAACCAACTATCCCAAAAGCCCAGACTAATGGGAAGGGCGCTACTTTTTTCTTTAAGAAAGTAGGAAAGGCGCTACAGGTCATGTGAAGGAACGCTGGACCCAATGATGTAGGCCGACCAAATCGATCCTACACGGACGACGCAATACGTCTCTCGCTACATTCTACGCCCTCTTTACCACACGCTAACGAATCGCAGCCATTACAATTATTTTTATTTATCTTTCGCGCTAACGTATGGGTAGCCACACCGCACTTGGTTCGGAGAATGGCTATAGGCCAAAATCCGCTCCGGCTAAAAGGAATAATATTGATTCCGACGAGCTTGGAGTTGTACCAAAACAGATCCACCAAAAATAAAACACGATTCGAAAGTGGTAGGATCTATCCCAACTAGAAAAAAGAACGAGGGTCTCCAATCCTCTCGAGAGTTATCGGAAAACCAAACAAAAATCACAGATCTATTATAAGACTACCGCGATAATTAAAATTTTGAAAATCCACGCAAAAATCGTCCACCACAAGAACTATCATAGAAAGGAAAATCTCTTGAGTAGTATTTTTCGTTACCCCTCTCGGAATAGTAGATCTGAGATGATGGATCCACAAGAAATGATCGCCCTCCGCCGAAACCCACGGGAAGTGCACCAAGGATGAAGATCGAACACGTCTGTCTTCCCCGCTTCACACCGTAGAAGATCCGTAGATGATCACCACAAAACCTTTTCTTTCTTGCACGAGAAGATCTTGAGGCCGTGGATGAAATGAAGAGATAGAGAGATGAAAGGTGGTAGAGGAATAGTGTGGAGGAGAGAATAGAGAGGAGGGAGAAGGGAGAGAAAGGAGCGGCCGATACTTGGAAGAGATCCCTCAAGAGGGGGCGGCGGCAATGAGAGGAAGAGGGAGATAGAGAGGGGCGGAAATTTGAGAGAGAGAGGGAGAGAGGAAATTAGGTTTAGGAAACAAATCTTCGTTTAATATCAATAATATTCTACCATCATAGAAAGAGTTTTGGCCTTATATATAAGGCTTACATCCAAACGTCTAATAGCAGCCCATAGCAGTGGTTAAACGCACACCACAAGTCAAAAATGACATAAATAAAATAATTAAAAGCAAACCATATAGTTGGATAATGGTAGACCATAAACTAGCAAGATAAATTAAATTAAATTCTTGTTGCGTGGACGAAGATTGTAGCCGTGACCGCTACGGCGCCGCAAGTCTTTGGCTGGCGGTTCATCTTCATCATCTTCCACCACAATCTCATGATCACCAAGTGCGCCATGGTCGTCATCTTCATTACCAAGTTGGTCGTCGTGGTGGCCGTCTCCATCAATCCTCCCCCGCTCAAAAGGACTCATCACCGATGAGTGTGCGGGTAAGTAACTGCGTAGGAGATCCACGTCCATAATTTCCACCTCCGAGGTAGAGAGACAAGAGACGTCTAAAGAGGGGCGACCTCGCCACCTGATCAAAAACCTGTGAATGTCACAGTCGGGAGTGGGGAACACTGCATCCTGCAAAATCCTATCAGGCAAGAAATCGGCCCGGGGAACCTTGGAAATGCATTAGGCAAAGAAGAAAAACATGTTTCATCATCAGTAGGCAACATACCTCCCGTAGACTCCGAAGGAGAGAGCGATCCAGAAACCATCTCACCCCCCACCCCATTAGAAGATATAGTGGAAATATTAAACGGAGAGATAGATAGTTCAGGTGGCGGAGCGACATAAGGCGTTAAATCCGAAACGTTAAAAACAGGGAAAATTCCCCAATCAGTAGGTAACTTTAATAGATATGCATTTTCGCCTAGCTTCTTTAAAACCCAAAAAGGAACGGCTCTCCTATTCGCCAATTTCTTTACGGTGCCCGACGGCATCCGTTCCGGGATTATACAAAACATTACTAAATCACCAATATTCAACGTGACTGCTCGCTTATGTACGTTAGTATTCAATTGATAAATAGAATATTGCTTCGCTAACGTCTCGCTAATGTGCTTATGGAGAGTGTGAACATGCGAGGCGAAGTCCTGTGCAAATTGACTGGATTTAAAAGATGGCGGTAACGGAACCAAGTCAAGAGGCACGGGCGCCTTATATCCATGTATGATCTCATTTGGTGATAAACCAGTGGACCTATTCTTAGAATTATTATAAGCTAGTTGAGCATGAGGAAGAATAAGGTCCCACGTACCTTTATGGTCACCCACGAGGCAACGAAGTAAACTACCCAAACTTCGGTTTACCACTTCCGTTTGCCCATCCGTTTGGGGATGATAGGCTGATGAAAACATAAGTCTAGTTCCCAAAAGCTTCCAAAGTGTTTTCCAGAAATAGCTAGTAAATTTAACGTCCCTATCTGTCACTATCATTTTGGGGACGCCCCGATGAGCCACGACCTCCTTGAAATACAATTTAGCAACATGTGATGCATCGTTGGCGTTATTGCATGCAATAAAGTAGGCCATTTTGGAAAACCGATCCACTACGACCAGAATAGAATCGTGACGCCTACATGTCAGGGGTAGACCCAATATGAATTCCATGCTAACGTCCTCCCATGGGACAGACGGAATCGGCAGTGGTGTGTAAATACCTGCATTGGTCTTGTTAACTTTCGCTAATTGACATACACGGCAACTCCCAACGATTTTATTGACCATTGGTTTGAGGCCTGGCCAAAAGAATTTATCCTCGACTAGTGTGATAGTTTTATCCCGGCCGAAATGTCCACCTAACCCTCCACTATGTAACTCCCATATAATGAAATGGCGAAGCGAGGAACTGGGAATACATAACTGCGTATGCTTAAATAGATAACCGTCACGGATGTAGTATGCAGATATAGTTGACGGGGAATTTTCCTGAGCCGCTAAGTATATATCCTTAAAATCCGGGCATAACACATATTCATCCTTAATTCTTTCAAATCCTATGACCGTTACTTCCATTGCAGATAATAATAGGGTGACACGACTAAAAGCGTCTGCCACCCGATTTAATGTACCCTTAAGGTGCTTGATAATGAACGTGTACTCCTGAAGGTACGAGACCCATTTGGCGTGTCGATGGCTAATTTTACTTTGGGAGTTTACATATTTTAGCGCCTCATGATCTGATAAGATTACAAATTCTTCCGAAATAAGATAGTGTCGTCAATGTTGGAGACAATGTATTATGACATAGAACTCATGATCATAATTGGAATAATTTAATTTCGGGCCCTCAAGCTTCTCGCTAAAATAACCTATCGGATGTCCCTCTTGACATAAAACTCCTCGATTCCTATCCCCGATGCGTCACATGATAATTCAAACACTTTGCTAAAATCCAACAACCGTAGTAGTGGTGCTTCGGACATCCGTTCCTTAATCGCTTGAAATGCGGTAGTGGCCGCTTTAGTCCACTTAAAATCACTCTTCTTCATGCATTCAGTGATTGGTGCCATAATACAACTAAAATTACGAATAAACCTTCGATAAATGTGGCCAATCCATGAAAACTTCTAACCTCCCGGATATTTTTTGGTTCCGTCCATTCTCGAATAACTTGGACCTTTTTAGGGTCAACATGAATACCTTCGAAACTCACTATGTATCCTAGAAACTCTACGGAAGTCACACCAAAAGCGCATTTTTTAAGATTAATAAATAAAGTTTCTTGGCGCAATGCTGTAAGGATCGTCCGCAAATGTTCTTCATGGTCCATCAGCGAGAGGCTAAATACTAATATGTCATCGAAATAGACCACTACAAATTTACCCATATATGGTTTAAATATTTGAGTCATCAACCGCGAGAAGGTACTCGGTCCGTTGGTGAGCCCCTCTCCAAGCACCAACCACTCATAGAGCCCATCCTTAGACTTAAATGCCGTTTTCCATTCGTCTCCCTCCCGTATCCTTATTTGGTGGTAACCACTTTTAAGATCCAACTTTGAGAATATGGTGGCTCCAGATAACATATCTAATAAATCGTCCAAACGTGGGATGAGAAACCTATATTTAACAGTGATTTTATTTATGGCGTGGTAGTCTACACACAATCTCCAAGACTTATCTTTCTTTGGGACCAAAAGTGCAGGGACGGCACATGGACTCTTACTATGGCGAATATATCCCTTTGCTAATAAATCTGAAATTAAAGTTTGTAATTCATTATGTGCGGAGGAATTGAGCCGATAATGGGGGAGATTAGGCAATGATGAGCCCGGGACAAAGTCAATCTCGTGTTGGATTTCTCTCATGGGTGTCAACTTAGATGGTAAGTCCACCAGATAGACGTCCTTATACTCTTCCAAAAGCGTTCGCAGAGATAACGGTAGATTCTCTAATGATGGTGAATCGTCCTTAGCTTGTAGACATACTAAAGCATAGATGACGCCATTCATGAAGGTCTCACGCTCTAGTTCCTTCCTACTTATCAAGCCTATTGTTTTCTTTTCCACAGGCACAATTGTGTCTTTGGAGGCAATCGACAGATCCTTAGGCGGTGAGGGGTTCAAGACAATGGTCTTACCGTTAAACTTAAACTCGTATGTGTTGGCTCGTCCGAAATGTGTCACGTCATAATCATAAAGCCACGGAAGTCCTAGTAGTACATGGCAAACATCCATGGGGATGACGTCGCACCACACCTTATCGATATAGCTCTTCACCGTGAGCGGCACTAGACAACGTTTAGAGACCGCAATAAATGTTTTGTTTACCCACGCTATTTTATACGGTTGGGGGTGCGGTTCTGTGACTATGTGCATACGAGTGATAGCGTTCTCCGAAATTACGTTCATGCTACTACCGCTATCTTTTATTAGTTTACACCACTTCTCACCGCTTTTAAAATTCAACAAAAAGATATTCGTCCGATTATACTCATCTGACGCACGCGGTGTGGCCAAAATACACCTCATAACCATCATATAAGATTCATCTTCAATATCACTCGGCTCGGCATCAGATTCATTGCCAGCTTCATAGACGATCTCGGCGGGTTCAGACGTGTAGTCTAATAGTGCTAGTGGTTTACTCTTAGTGGGACACTCACTAGAGTAATGCCCTTGGATCCCGCAAGAATAACATGTGGCGTTTGTCTTATTAATCCGTCCAACCGGAACTCTCTCGCCAGTGGGATTCCTAATGTTCCTAGCAGTGATAACTACAGAATTCGAATCAGTCGTTCGAAACCTTCCTTTGTCTCTCATGGAGGACGAAGGTGGGGCTCCTAAAAGGGACTTTCCTTTCTGGAATGCTCGTCCCTTGGACTTGTAAGCGTTGTGCTTCTCTATGTCTAAGGAAGCATTGAATATCGTGTTAAGGTCCGTATGACCATAACGCAAGAACATGCCTTGGATGTCTGGGTTGAGTCCCTTACGAAAGAGAGATAGTGTAACTTCGGGCATTTCCCGTATGTCACACCGCATCATCATATCTTTCAGGAGTCTCATGTACTCCGCTACCGATTTGCTACCCTGACGATGAGTGGCTAACTCGTCGAACAGTTGGGTTCGGTGATACATCGGGACATATTGGTCAGACAAGAGTGCTTTCATGGCAGCCCACCCAATTGGGGGTGCTCCATTTACGGTACCTAGACGTCTCTCTTCGTTCAACCAGAACGTTTTGGCTCTACCCAGAAGCATCTTCCGTGCAACCCGCACTTTCTCACCATCCGTTAGATTCTTCCACTCAAAGTAACACTCGATCTCCATAATCCAGTTTAAAAATACTTGGGGTTCACCCATTCCATCGTCTGACGGTGGATCAATTTTCACGGCTCTAGTTACATCGAACTCATGAGGAGCTCGAGGCGCTTGCTCATCGTTCTGGTTACGGGGATGGTTTGGTCTCTCATCTCGTTGGTTGGCAACGGGATTTCGAGGCGCCGCTTGATTGAATGCTAACCCTTTTATTAACTGTGTGAGTGCATCAAACTTACCATTAAATTCGTCTCGAAGCTCCGCGATCGTTGCGGGAGTGTGCTCGTCATCATGGTCGTCTGCCATGGTGGAAGCGGTTGGGAGATATTCCGTGCCACGCCTAGTGTGCATAAACAATGGGACAAGTGATTTTTTTTGTAAATTTTCTGCAGAAAAATTATTTTGTTTTTTTACTAAATGCAGACCAGAATTTTAGATCAGGACAGAAATTTTACGAAATATAATTTTATTCCCGCCTAATAACTAAGGAAAGTAAAAATATTTTTTGATTTTCTTACAGAAAATATTAAGTAGAATATCCAGAATTTTTGTTTTTGAAGTTCGTTGAAAAATGAGAATTTTAGACCGCTATTCGCAGACCAACGAATTTTTTTTTTTGTTTTTTTTTTATTTTGAATGCCAAATCGTGTGACGATTGTGAGTGCCGTTGTTCTAAGGAAACCTAAGGAATGCGTCAATTAAGAAATTGACATGAACCTCGCTCTGATACCAAATTGATGTAGGCCGACCAAATCGATCCTACACGGACGAAGCAAATACGTCTCTCGCTATGTTCTACGCTCTCTTTACCACACGCTAACGAATCGCAGCCGTTACAATTATTTTTATTTATCTTTCGCGCTAACGTACGGGTAGCGGGTAGCCACACCGCACTTGGTTCGGAGAATGGCTATAGGCCAAAATCCGCTCCGGCTAAAAGGAATAATATTGATTCCGACGAGCTTGGAGTTGTACCAAAACAGATCCACCAATAATAAAACACGATTCGAAAGTGGTAGGATCTATGCCAACTAGAAAAAAGAACGAGGGTCGCCAATCCTCTCGAGAGTTATCGGAAAACCAAACGAAAATCACAGATCTATTATAAGACTACCGAGATAATTAAAATTTCGAAAATCCACGCAAAAATCGTCCACCACAAGAACTATCACAGAAAGGAAAATCTCTTTAGTAGTATTTTTCATTACCCCTCTCCGAATAGTAGATCCGGATGATGGATCTACAAGAAATGATCGCCCTCCGCCGAAACTCACGGGAAGTGCACCAAGGATGAAGAACATGTCTGTCTTCCCCGCTTCACGCCGTAGAAGATCCGTAGATGATCACCACAAAACCTTGTCTTTCTTGCACGAGAAGATCTTGAGGCCGTGGATGAAATGAAGAGATAGAGAGATGAAAGGTGGTAGAGGAATAGTGTGGAGGAGAGAATAGAGAGGAGGGAGAAGGGAGAGAAAGGAGCGGCCGATCCTTGGAAGAGATCCCTCAAGAGGGGGCGGCGGCAATGAGAGGAAGAGGGAGATAGATAGGGGCGGAAATTTGAGAGAGAGAGAGGGAGAGAGGAAATTAGGTTTAGGAAACAAATCTTTGTTTAATCTCAATAATATTCTACCATCATAGAAAGAGTTTTGGCCTTATATATAAGGCTTACATCCAAACGTCTAATAGCAGCCCATAACAGTGGCTAAACGCACACCACAAATAAAAAATGACAGAAATAAAATAATTAAAAGCAAACCATATAGTTGGATAATTGCAGACCATAAACTAGCAAGATAAATTAAATTAAATTCTTGTTGCGTGGGCGAAGATTGTAGCCGTAACCGCTACGACGCCGCAAGTCTTTGGCCGGCGATTCATCATCATCATCTTCCTCCACAATCCCATGATCACCAAGTGCGCCATGGTCGTCATCTTCATTACCAAGTTGGCCGTCGTGGTGGCCGTCGCCATCACCCAACAATCCCCCCCGGCATCCAGCATAACCTGCAAGCTCAGAGGTGCTCCACATGGCTCAGAGGTGGCGCACCACATGGCTCAAAGGAGGATTTACACATGGCCGCAGTTGCCTGACCCACCGGGACCCACACAGGTAGAGAAATTTCAGGAATTATCAAAGCCCCCCCCCGGTCTCGAACCCGATGTTGGGATTTCTACATACCATTCGAAATGATAATAGCATATCCAATATGCACAGCGGAAGAAACAAAAATAAGAACAACCCAAAAGAGTTTCGAATCTTGCGATTTCATGAATCAAGAAATAAGAAAAGCAACACATTGCAAAACCTGAAGAGGATTGAGTCAATACACAACCAAGGTGCTCCACAACTTAAATCGAGAGAACAGTCGTTGAGTCCCAAGCGTCGAAATGGATTGGCGCCTCTACGGGAGTCCACACGAGCGAAAGGAAAACCCTAGCTTCTTGTCGCACAAGAACTAGGTCGGAGAAGAAGAGTCCTCTACGTCTCCCATGAACTGCTAGGTCCGACAATAAGGGAGAGGCGGCAGCGACGTCGGGGTGCGGGGACAGCCGATCGGAACTCTTCCTTCGGAATCTCAAAAAGCTTCTTGTCGCACTTCGGAACTCTTCCGCCGCGCTCTCGATTCGCAAAAGGGGATCAGATGTTTAGGTCGTAGAATCGTATTCAATTTATACCCAGGCAAGAGAAATGCTATCCGCACACCCACGATATATATTGGAGTAAAAAAGAAGTCGTCAAGTGAACCATTCACTGAAGAAATTCATCGAGTAATACATAATTCGTCAAGTGGACCTTTCACTGAAGAAATTCATCGAGTACAACTCAATTCGTCGAGTGAACTTTTCACTTCTCATCGAGTACAAGTCAATTCGTCGAGTGAACTTCTCACTTCTCGTCAAGTACAAGTCAATTCGTCGAGTACATGAGTTTGTCGGATTCATCGAGTCTATCATGGATTTGTCGAATCAACTTTTAATTTGTCGAGTCAATAAGGATTCGTCGAGTCAACAAGGATTCATAAGAGTCATCGATACATTCTCGATGACTTATCTCGAAGACTTGCCAACACGCTCCATACAGTATTCACAATACCTGTGGAGCATTCAATTGACTCGACAAAACTCCAATAAGTCGTAGGATTGGTCCTTCACTCATATCCAATATGAGTAAGGCCAACACAACTCTTCCTACAACTTCTCCAAACACTCTTGTGTGTGACTCCATAGGCTCATATCCCGTTAGTAGTGAGACTAGATACTTGATCACTTCCAGATCACCTTGGATACACCAACAGTCTCCCACTTGATCTTGAACGTATCAAACAAAAGTCTCACAAACAATGAGCGACATCTAGCAATACATCATTGCTACCCAAGCGATAAGAGTTCATAACTTAACAAGCCTGTCTTGACCAATGTACCAGTGCTGTCATGTCCCTTTGTCCCTTACATCTGGATAGAACTAGAGGCATGGACCATGTCACCCTCATAATTGTTCAATCCTAGTTTCTCGATCTAGAATAGACCTTAAGAGAGTGGTAAGCTCAATATCACATATTGGCTCAACCCAGCATGGCCATGCATTTCTCTGTCTCATTCCATAAAGGGCCCATGGACGTAACTCCTGTCATAAAGGAGGAAAAATCCCATTTATGTCCACACACAAATAAATCGTAACATACCCAATAACCACCCTTATCATCAAACTTTCTCAAGGAAGACTTTAGATGGAATCAAAGTACGCTCTTCCTCACTTTATGAATGTTGTGACTTCAGGTCAAAGAACTACAAACACCATTGTCAGTTGAGACCTACTTGTGACACGTTCATATAACAATCCACAAAGTAGTCTCAAGGTGGGTCTGTCTAGTACAACTTGTTCACTAACAAGTACCCATGTGATGACTTGATATCACAATATCATGACCTGTGAGAATTGGTCATCAGATAACGCACGTGCTAGTCGTAACGTATAATCATTTCCCTTCAACTTCTAAGATGATACTCCGACTAGGGACCATTTAAGAATGAAGCTTCTAGTAAACATAGGCCATCACATTCAAGTCACGTACTTGAATTCCTATGGAAGCAAACATTCTAAGAACATTTATTATGCTAATTAATCTATCAAATAGAAACTATTGACATAACAATAAGAAATTGTCATAAATGTAAAATGAAAAACACAGTACATATCACAATTCATCAAATGAATAAACAACCAACAAATATACAGTCCACAAGGCTCCCACTAAAGACTATCATTCAGGTATCTAATACCCATTGATCTAACATGACCATCATGCTTCTTTTGCGCTAGAGGCTTTGTCAGTGGATCCGCTATGTTTTCTTCAGTCAGTACTCTGCAAATGTTCACATCTCCTCGATCGACAATCTCTCGAATAAGATGGAACCGCCAAAGTATGTGCTTGGAGAGCTGATGAGATCTAGGTTCCTTAGCTTGGGCTATTGCACCATTATTGTCATAGTAGAGAACTACAGGACCACAAGTGCTAGGAACTACACCAAGCTCGCTGATGAATTTCCTAATCCACACAGCCTCCTTCACCGCATTTGCAGCAACGATATACTCGGCCTCAGTCATAGAATCGACAACTGTCTCTTGCTTGGAACCCTTCCAGGTTACAGCTCCTCCATTAATGCAAAATAAAAAACTTGATTGGGACTTTGAATCATCCCTATCAGTCTGGAAGCTAGCATTTGTGTAAACATTTACATCGAGCTCTTCCTCTCCAACATACAACAAGAACATATCCTTAGTCCTTCTCAAGTACTTTAGGATATTCTTGACAGCAATCCAGTGACTATCACAAGGATCAGACTGATACCTATTAGTCATGCTCAAAGCATATGAGACATTGGGTCAAGTACACAACATTGCATACATGATTGATCCAATTGCCGAAGCATATGGAATCAACTTCATGCGGTCCTTATGTTCCAAAGATTTAGGACACTGGTCCTTAGAGAGACTTACACCATGAGACATGGGTAAGAATCCCTTCTTGGACTCAAGCATTCTGAACCGCTTCAGCACCTTTTCAATGTATGTACTTTGGGTCAAACCCAACAACTTCTTCGATCTATCTCTATAGATCTTAATACCAAGTATGTAAGTCGCTTCGTCCAAGTCTTTCATAGAAAAGAAGCTCCCTAGGTTGTTCTTAACAACTTGTAGGGTCAGAATGTCATTCCCGATCAACAGTATGTCATCTACATGCAATATCAGGAAGACAACAATGCACCAACTAATCCTCTTGTAAACACAATGCTCATCCTCGTTCTTGATGAAACCAAACTCTTTGATTTTCTCATCGAAATGCAGATTCCAACTTCGAGAAGCTTATTTCAATCCATAAATGAATTGATTAGGCTTGCATATTTTAGTGGCTTCACTTGGAGATACAAAACCCTTGGGTTGTGTCATATACACTTCCTCGAGGAGGTTTCCATTAAGGAAAGAGATTTTGACATCCATTTGCCTGATCTCGTAGTCATAATACGCAACAATAGCAAGTAGAGTTCTGATGGACTTGACCATGTCCACAGTGGAAAAGGTCTCATCATAGTCAATACCATGAATTTGCCTGAAACCTTTAGCCACCAGTCGTCCTTTGAACGTTTGTACATTCCCATCCATGTCGGTCTTCTTCTTGAAGACCCACTTGCACCCTATGGGTCTTACCCCTTCAGGTGGTTCCACCAAGGTCTAACTTTGTTTGTATACATGGAGTCCATTTTAGATTGCATGGCCTCAAGTCAGTTCTTGGAGTATGGTCCATTCATAGCATCTTGGTAGGTTGCAGGCTCATCATCATGATCCATAAGCAACACATTACCTATTTGAGACACGAGAAATCCATATCTCTCAGGCTCAAATCTTGGTCTACCCAATCTACATAGGACTTGTGTTTCTTGAGCAGGCTCTCCAGCTACAACTTCTTGTAGTCCTTGCACAGGTTCCATTTTCGGTTCGTTCATTGTTTGTGGTTCTTGAACTTCTTCAAGTTCTATCTTTGCAGTCTTTCTGGATAAGAACTCTTTCTCTAAAAAGACGCTAGTCCTTGCGACAAACACTTTGCCCTCAGATGGCATATAGAAGTAGTACCCTTTGGTCTCCCTAGGATACCCCACTAGTTAACATTTATCCGATTTGGGTTCCAGCTTGTCATACATTTGACGTCGTACGTATGCCTCACGACCCTAAATATTAATAAATGATATACTAGGACGCTTCCTAGTCCATATCTCATATGGTGTCTTTTGAACCATTTTTGTTGGAACTCGATTTAGTGTGAAAGCAGCAGTCTCTAGAGCAAAACCCCCAAAAGAAATGGGCATATCTGCATGACTCATCATCGATTGCACCATGTCTAACAAGGTATGATTCCTCCTCTCAGAAACACCATTATGTTGTGGTGTTTCGGGCGAAGTGAGTTGTGATACAATACCACACTCTTTTAGATGATTACAAAACTCATGACTCAGATATTTGCCACCTCGATCAGATCAGAGTGCTTTTATCATTTTTCCCAGTTGGTTCTCTAATTCATTCTTAAACACTTTAAACTTTTCAAAGGTTTCGTATTTGTTCTTCATAAGAAACACATATCCGTATCTACTGAAATCATCAGTAAATGTATCGAAGTAGTAGAACCCACCTCTAGCCATAGAACTCATGGGTTCGCATACATCACTATGTATTATCCTCAACAGATCATCAACCCTCACACTACAACTAATGAAATGTGCTTTCGTCATCTTTCCTAATAAACATGACTCGCATCTCTCAAATGATTCATAATCAAATGAGTCCAGCTGTCCTTCTCTATGGAGCTTGGATATGTGTTTCTCATTTATATGGCCTAAACGACAATGCCAAAGGTACGTAGGATTCGAGTCATTCATTTTTAGTCTTTTAGTATTTTCTACATTATAGATTGGATGGTCTAAGCTCAAAATATATACACCATTAAACAATTGGGCTACACCATAACAAACATCATTCATACAAATCGAACAACAATTGTTCTTAATTATAAATGAAAAACCTTTCATGTCAAGACATGAAATGGATATAATGTTTCTAGTTATGGCTGGAACAAAATAACAATTATCTAGTTCTATTACAATCCCAGTAGGCAAAGAGAGATAATAGACACCAACGACAATGACATCAACTCTTGCTCCATTTCCGACGTGCAGGTCTACCTCCCCTTTACCTAACATTCTTCTCCTTCTTCCCCTTTAGCCAACATTCTTCTCCTTCCCAGTTCCTGCATATTTGTTCAAATGTGAGAACCACATCCAGTATCCAATACCCAAGATGAAGGAGCAGAAAGGTTTATCTCTATAACGTAAATACCTGAAGTGGAAGTCACACTTTCCTTCTTCTTTTGCAGATCCTCACTGTAGAGGGGACAGTTCTGCCTCCAATGCCCTGCCTTACCGCAGTGGTGGCACTCTCCTTCCTTCGCCACACCTTTCCTTTTCAATATAGAAGATTTGGGATCAAAATGAGACTTAGATCCTATCCTTGTCTACTTCAATCCCTTAGCCTTGCCCATGCCTTTATGCACCATCAGTATGGGGCTAGCAGGCTTGACCTTCTTCATATTGTTTTTGGCAGTTCTCAACATTCCTAGGAGCTCGGGCAGTGTCTTGTCTATTTCATTCATGTTATAGTTCAAGACGAACTGCTCATAACTGTCCGGCAATGATTGCAGGATCAGATCTGTGGCCAACTCTTGGCCCAAGGGAAAACCCAATCTTTCAAGGTTCTCTATATACCCAATCATCTTGAGTGCATGAGTCCCTACTGAGTCTCGAGCTCCCATCTTGCACTGAAATAATGCCTTGGATATGTCAAACCTCTCTTGCTGAGCTTGCCCCTCGAACATTTTCTTGAGGTGCTCGATTATCTCATAACCACACATGCTCTCGTGTTGCTTTTGAAGCTCGAAGGACATGGTAGCAAGCATGAGGCATTCCACATCTAAGGTATCATCCTGATTCTTCTTGTAAGCATCTTTGTCTGCTCGCGGAGCATTCCCGGTCGGCTCTATAGGGGCTTCCTCTTCCAAGACATAAAGCTTGCGCTCTTGCCTGAGAACAATTCTCAGATTTCTGTACCAGTCAAGGAAGTTCATCCCATTGAGCTTGTCCTTGTCAAGGATGGCTCTCAGGGACAAGGTGGAGTGTGATGTGCTTGCCATGGAAATTCTATAAGGAATTTTCCAAAACTTTTAGTACTGTATTTCAAAATACACTTTATTTAATAAGGACTTTTATTAAAAGCTCCCACTATTTTAATCAAATCGACAACCCTTAATTTCGATTCGGAGAGTTTATGTGAGCTACTCTCTTAGTGGACAAGATCCGTATTTCACCAACACAACGAGTCCGCTTTGGCGTTCCTCTCATAATGCAGTTATTTAGGTAGACAACACTTGTCAATTGCATCACTATGCAACTCTTGTATAGTTAGTGAATAACTCTTTATTCGCATCCATCATATGGAGCATGCCAACCATATTCCTCTAGGCACTCAACCTTTGAGGTCACCTAGTTAAGTTAGACCCGATGTCGACAATGGGATATCACAATTATCCGCACGCACCCTTACCAAGATATATTAATGCACCTTGCTTTGGCAAGCCCACACTTCATCGATCGAGGAAGGAAGAGTGTCATCCATCGAAAGGCATCCATATACTTAATATTGGATAAGGGATTTTATTATTCAATCGATGAAAATTTCATCGTGATTAACATTTAATCACTGTGCACATTCACAAAATAGAAATACAACAACATTCATAATCCAAATACATCCCAGTGCACAAAATAAAATCATCAACACTTTGATGAAAGGGCTAACTCTGAACATTCAGAACTCTTCTAAATATCCAGATTTACATGCATTGGACCAATGAATAATAACTCCACCTATGCAGTAAACAAGCTCGTCTCTTAATGTCAGATTCAAAATCTAAGATATATGGTTTCACAAACCATTTTGAGGGATAGTTAATGCTAAGGAGAAATAATTTCTGGAATAATGAAATCGCAATGCAATCACATGCGTTCCTGGCAGTGTACAAATTTAGAACACTTCATCGGAATCCAAACACCCAGGAAGAAATCCAGACATTTAAAACACTTCTAAATTTCTAATTTACACGTATTAGTTCGCCAACCTAGCTCTGATACCACTGTTGGGATTTCTACATACCATTCAAAATGATAATTGCATATCTAATATGCGTAGCAGAAGAAGCAAAAATAAGAACAACCAAAAAGAGTTTCGGATCTTGCGATTTCATGAATCAAGAAATAAGAAAAGCAACACATTGCAATACCTGAAGGGGATTGAGTCAATACTCAACCGAGGTGCTCCACAACTCAAATCCATAGAACAGTCATTGAGTCCCAAGCGTCGAAATAGATCGGCGCCTCTACGGGAGTCCACATAAGCGAAAGGAGAACCTTAGCTTCTTATCGCACAAGAACTAGGTCGAATAAGAAGAGTTCTCTACGTCTCCCATGCAATGCTAGGTACGACGACAAGGGAGAGATGTCGGCGACGTCGGGGTGCAGGGACAGCCGATCAAAACTCTTCCGCCGGAATCGCGAAAAGCTTCTTGTTGCACTTTGGAACTCTTTCGTCGCGCTCTCGATTCGCAAAAGGGGATCGCCTGTTTAGGTCGTAGAATCATATTCTATTTATGCCCAGGCAAGAGAGATGCTATTCGAACACCCATGACATATATTGGAGTAAAACATAATTCGTCGAGTGAAACTTTTACTGAAGAAATTTGTCGAGTAACAAATTGAATTTGTCGAGTAAAACAAAATTCGCCGAGTGAACCTTTCAGTAAAGAATTCGTCGAGTACAACTTAATTCGTCGAGTGAACTTTTCACTTCTCGTCGAGTTCAAGTCAATTCGTCGAGTGAACTTTTTACTTCTCGTCAAGTATAAGTCAATTCGTCGAGTACATGAAGTTTGTCGGATTTGTCGAGTCAATCATGGATTCGTCGAATCAACTTTTAATTCGTCGAGTCAACAAGGATTCGTTGAGTCAATAAGGATTCATACATTCGATGAACTGAGGTAAGAGTCATCGAGTCATTCTCGATGACTCGTCTTGAAGACTTGCCAACATACTCCATACAGTATTCACAATACCTTTGGAGCATTCAGTTGACTCGACCCAACTCCAATAAGTCGTAGGATTGGTCCTTTACTCATATCCAATATGAGTAAGGCCAAAATAATTCTTCCTCCAACTTCTCCAAACACTCTTGTGTGTGACCTCATAGGTTCTTATCGCGTTGGCAGTGAGACTAGTTGCTTGATCACTTCCAGATCACCTTGGAAACACCAACACCCGCAACCTCCTCTGATACCACTTGTCAGATCAAGCGCACCCATTATCCCAAAAGCCCGGACTAATGGGAAGGGCGCTACTTTTTTCTGTAAGTAAGTAGGAAAGGCGCTACGGGTCAAGTGATGGAATGCTGGACCCAACACAATTCAGAAATTTCTGAATCGCTCAGTTCGGATGACATAATAACGAGTTGCTTAGAGTCTTTTTCTAAAAAGAGATATTTTAGGTGAGGGGGAAGTTGTTTTAATTCCAATATGGGTGGATCTTCACATGAAGTTTTAATTTTTAATTTTTCTAATGGCTCGGGTTGTGTGGAGCGAGAGATTTCTTATAGACAAAAGAGCTCAACGAGCTTGGAATCGTTACTCGATGTGGAGACTAACTCGGGAAGAGGATAAAAATCATTTTCAAAATATTCTTCTAAATAAAAACACGAATCGTCATTCACTAAAGTGTTTCACATTGAGGGATTTATACTAAAAGCAACTTATCGTCTCCAACCCGCATGATGAGCTTTCCATTACTTACGTCGATAATCACGCGGGAGGTGGCAAGGAAGGGGCAGTCGAGTATGAGTGGTACTTCGGTATCCTCTTCGATATCAAGAATGACAAAGTCCATCAGGAAGATGAACTTGTCAACCTTAACGAGCACATTCTCCACTATCCCTACTAGATATTTTGTTGAATGATCTGCGAGTTTAATACTCATTCGGGTGGGGCTAGGATTTCCTAGACCTAACTTTTGAATAATGAAAAAGGCATGAGATTTATACTTGCTCCAAGATCAGCTAAAGCGTGTTTTGCTAACGAATTGCCAAATAGGCACGGGATGGAGAACCGTCCTGGGTCATTTGCTTTTTGGGGCAATTTGTTAAGTATAACCACGGAGCATTCTGTGTTTAAGGAAATTTGCGAAATATATTCTAATTCTTTCTTATTGGAGAGCAACTCCTTAAGATATTTTGCATGCTTCGGCATTTTAGAGATAGCCTCGCAGAAGGGTATATTAGTATGAATTTGTTTTAAAATTTCTAAAAACTTTTTAATTTTTCTCGGCGCACTCACTCCTAAGCTTAGACGGATATCGAATATTTGAACTAGAAGCGTGCGGATCCACCTTCTTTCCACTGCGGAGAGTAGTTACCATGGGTTTGTCCTATTTTGAAACCACCTCCTTTCCACTGCGGAGAGTAATCACGTTTGCGCTATCCCTTGGATTTGGCTCCGTATTTCCTGGTAGTGCTCCATGCTGACGATCGGAGAACATTTTCGCTAGCTGGCCCACTTGATTCTCTAAATTTTTGATCGATCCGGTGAGGTTCTGGATGTTCGTTTCATTTGTAGCAACATATTTTGCAAAGACCTCTTCAAGCGGAAAGGGTTTTGCTGTTGCGGTGGAAAACCGGGCGGATTAGAATTTAGAGGGGGAGTTAAGTTAAGAAGTTGATTTGGGGGGTTGATTCATATTCAAAGGATGCTGAGCATTTCTTTGGTTGCTCCATAAGAAATTCAGATGATTCCTATAACCCGCATTGTAGGTGTTGTTGTACGGAGCGGAGTTCAAGTTATAGGAAGGCCGAGGTGGATTTCCCATGTAGTCAACCTGCTCTTCAATTAAAACATTATTAGCCCAAGGAGGAGTGGCGAAGGAAGCAGACATCTCCGCCACTTGCTTTATTAAGCGCTCAACTTGTAAAGCTAAAGTAGAAGTAGCGTCTGTTTCAAAAAACCGGCTGGCTTATTAGGCCGCGCTCAAGGCAGATTCCATCGATAAGCATTCATGGCCATTTCCTCAAAAAGCTCATGAGCGGACTCTAGGGTTTTCTTATTTAATGTACCCCCGGCGGCCGCATCAATCATTTGCCTAGTTTGGAAATTCAAGCCATTATAAAAAAATTTGCACTTGTTGTCAAGCGGGAAGTGCGTGATGAGGGCATCTACGCAAAATCTCCTTGAAGCGCTCCCATATATCATAGAGAGTCTCCGAGTCGATTTGCATAAATGACGCAATATCTGTTTGCATTTTGGCGGTCTTTGCAGGCAGCAAATATTTAATGAGAAATTTTTCCGCCTTATCGGCCCATGTAATGATGGACTCCCTAGGAAGTGAGCTCAACCACTGCCTGGCCTTAGACCGCAAAGAAAAAGGAAAAAGACGTAATCGAATGGCGTCATCGGTGATGCCATTGATTTTAAATGTGTCGCAGATTTCGAGAAAATTAGAAATATGACAGTTTGGATCTTCGTCTGGCTGACCATCGAAGGTCACTGATTGCTGCACCATTTGTATGATGATGGACTTGATCTCAAAGTTATTGTTCGCCACCACGGGGCAAACAATACTTGACTGTGTGTCTTCCAAATTCGGTCGTGCATAATAGGACATGGTCCGTTGCGCGGCCTCATTAGGATTGGGCGCGTTAGGATTATGAAGATTAAGATTAGGATCCATATTTGTTGTGTTAGTGTCCCCGATCGACTCTTCGAATAATAAGTGTATTTCCTGATCACGAGAACGGTGGCACAGCGAAAGGGTTCGCCCGATCTCTAGATCAAAAGGAAGATTCGAAGTGCTACCTCGGGTCTTACACTATAAAGGAAAAAGGGGAAAGAAGAAAATGGGAAAAGAGAGAATAATAAAACTAAAAATAAAGAAAGAGGAAGACTTGATTATTATATTTTTTTTCTTTTAGGTGGATTAAGTTAGTCTTGGACTTCCCGAGGTATACCATGTAAAGGGTTCTCACATGTACTAGGAGGTGTGATGGGGTGATAACCCAAACATCCCTTTCCAATATTTAAATTACACCCTTAAGATTTTCGAAATTAGAAAAAGTAAAATAAAATAACATGATAAAATTAAAAGCTATCCTCTTTTCAAAACATCTACGCAAAGTTCCCTGGAAATGATGCAAAAAATTTGATACAAAAATTAAACTCTTAGCCGCTTTTTACTTAGAGATTTGGAAATATGAAAGAGCGAAGAGATTGATAATGTTTTCCAAACTATATCCGATGAAGGCAAGTGTACCTTATTGTCTATAGTATATAGGATATTTTGAAAATACCAAGGTCATAATCCTCGGGGCACATTGATTACTTCTACTTCGAGGAGATCACTATTATCTTATCTAATGATTTTTCAAGGTTTGTTTTACTTAGCTAAAAGAGATAATTTGCAAACTAAAGAAGGTTTTAAATGATGGTAAAAAGGATTAGCGCTCGACCAAAAATTACCTTGGAGTGAGAATAATCAAGAGAAAGCAAAAAATAACTCTAATTCTAATTATGTAAACTACTTGACCGTGGAGGTTCCCGAAGCTCAAATCTGCCTCTCTCGAGGGAAATGCCCAACTAAGTTTAGGAAAAATCAATCGAACTCTCATTCTATAATCGATTACCTAAAACTTGCTTTACGTTGTGAACCCCTCTATTGGATTTGACTACAATCTGGAAGATTTACGTCATCCTCTCTCGAGGGGTGCATGCAACTCTCTTTACCCTTGAGTGATTGATTCATACTTTGAGCCTCTCTCCTAGCTAAGTATGAAAACTTAAGCGAAAACCATATATCAAAAATATGGTCTCACTAATTAAAAATCAAGGGTAAATCAAGTATTTACAAAAATGGAAAAAGAGAGCTAGAAAATCATAACTTGATTATCTCATCCTCGGATCATTTTGATCGAGCACTAATGAGAGTTAGTTAATCATGGTGGAGGGGGGCAAAGGAAGAAAAAAACTCGATTGCATGAAGAAAAGCTAACTAAAGTAGAAAGAGAGTGAAGAAAATTAAAACTAAATTTTATTAAAACCTAATGTGATTACAAGCTTGAAAGGAGATTACAAAGCTAGAATAATAAAGGTTACAAGCTTACACTAGACTATTGCATTAAAAGAAAACTAGAACATTGCATGAAACGAAGAGAGAGAGAACATGGAAGGAAAAAACAAGAAAAAGCATGAAAATGTTCACTAATAGCTCTAGCAGCACCTCCCCCTCTCCAAAATTCTCTACCCTGGACTCAAGGAGATCCTCTGAATTTATAGAAAAAAAATTTCAAGTTACACTTCCTCGGTCATGGGCGTGTAACCACTGTTCAGCTCAGCTCCGACAGCGGCGTGGGTCTTGCGTGACGGCGCGGCTAAAAAAGGACAAGTCACGGCCGTGACATTTGGGTCACGGGCGTGACCTGTTATGACTTCATTTAATGCATCGTGGGCTTGACTACGACGCGGTGGTGAGCAGGGATCATACAGGAAAGTCACGGTCATGACATATGGGTCACGGGCATGACTTGAGTTGACTTCTTGATGACATCACCACGATTAGACGGCATCTCCGGGAGCATCACTTTAAGTTTAAACGCCCTTGGTCACGGGCGTGACCCATGGGAAACGGGCGTGACCGAGGGCGTGACTTGCTGTGGACGAGCTCAAATAGTGCAACATCAATTCTGGACGATCTTATGATAACATGCCCTTGGTCACGGACGCGACCTAAGGCGTGTCATGCAAATTTTTCCAAATTTGTCCCAAAATTCTGCAAAAATACAAATAAGCTAAATTAGAAACAATTTTCATACAAAAACTAGATATAAGCTAAAATTGACATAAAAAGGAGAAGTTCATATTAAATAATTACTAAAATTTATACAAGAAACAAGGTTATATAAAACTACTTATCACTCGGAGATACATAGTAATCTTAATTGCATGTGAATAAAGGTGGTGGGTCTTCAGTATTAACAGTCGTTCACACCGACATCGATATGCTGACTCGGCAAGTGTGGTCACTTAGCCATGAAAGTCTAGTAGTCCAGACAGTAAGAGTACGCAGGTGCTACATAGGTTTTGCATTGAGGCGTATGATAGGTCTAGGTTAGGTAGTGTGAATACCAACCTAGAGGTGGGTGAGGCCCAACCCACCGCTTCCGTTTGCCACTATGGGGGTATCTTGGGAGTTTTGCTAGCTCCAAAAAGGGGGAACTAAAGGTCTATGCGCATGGAGTCAAAGTGTGTGAGTTGCACTTATGTGATCATAACATTACCCAACATAAATCTACATGTCACAGCGTAAGCATTGCATTTCAACCCCTACCCCTATCTTATAAAGTGGTTATGGGACTTTTTATACGATAGGCTTTGCTAAACGACCCCTTGGTTTATAGGTTTGTATGGGCATTCCTATAAATCAATGGTTACTTTTCTATTTTATACTTGTCATTACTTACTTACTTTACTTATTTTTTACCCTTCTTTATATACTGCTTCAATTATATATATACACTTGTGTAGTCGTAGATATTCTTATAGCTAGGCCATGTCATCTGCTTGATATATACCCCTTGCTGTCCTCCGCTTCATCCCTCCCGCATGGTGCCTAGGAGTCATTGGGGGATGAGTGTTGGGAAATGAGGCTTAGTCTTTTTGACAAACGGTCGGTGGACCACAACATTTTAGGGGACCGAGGAGATGCAGCAGCACCAGAGGCTGGTGCAGATGGAGGCGGGTCAGTCTAGCACGGGAGCACCAGTTTCAGGATCCATGAGTATTACTTGTAGATTTTGCTTCTGTGAGTGATTTTGTAGTGAGGACATGATGTACTGGGCATGACCCCTTCTTATTATTACTCTGTTATGTCAGTTATTGTCTTGTGAACTATTATTTTGACCTATATATATCATGTGATGTGGACTTTAGCTTATATATGTTCAAATATACTTTTCTTCTTCTGTGATCGATATGGCTGGCAGGATCAGCATTTTGTAGTGGTGACCTTCCCGAGTGTTGGTGTCACCGCAAAGCCGTGGTTCTGGGCATAAGACCCAGTTTTGTAGCAAAAAATGGGGTCTTACATATCTTACCCCAGATAAGGCCTCTAGCCACCCCCTAGATCTAACCTCGACCTAGTCGCCACACACAATACAGCGAATTCCCCCTAAACCTCACAAGGCCTAGTCGCTAACAATTGCAACAAATTTCCCATTGAATCCTTCCCAGAATCCAACGTTGTCCCGAACAATTTCTTCACACCAGTTACAAAAGGAATGCAAGAAAATTTACAAGATAAAAATAAAGTGAAACTCCCAACAAATTCTGAAGGTGAAGACGAAGGCGATGTAGACGTTGGCGTTCTTTAAGCGTTCGTCCTTCGTATTGAATATGCGTTGTAGACCTTCTCCTTCAAAATCTTCTTTAGATCTTCATGTTAGCCTAAGGGAGATCTCTCAATTGTTGTAGATAAACCTCTGTCTAGAGAATCAGAATTCTGGCTTTAGAGGTAATGGAATGCTTTTTTATCGAATGATATGAGCTATTCTTTAAATAGGCTCGGGAGCTAACGCCTGGCGTTAAGAGTTAACGCCAGCATTAACTACTCATGTACGTCGTGGCTAAGATCATGCAACCATCGAGATCATGGCAGATCATGGACTCAACACGAGCGTTAGCTGCAACACTGGCGTTGTTACTTGGTACTCGATGACACTTCTTCTCGATGGTATTCCCTTCTCGATGACATCCCTTATCGGCCATAAGTTAACGCAAGGCGTTAACTCTAACACGAGGCGTTAGCTCTCTTTTTATAGAATCATCTCCATTCAGCATACTACTCATAGGGATGTGTAGTTATAGTTCCTGTTCAACCTGCACACAATAAACACACGAAATACAAGATCAAATACAACACGGTATTTGTTATTCTCAAACCAAGAGATGCAGAACATAAGTGTTGAAACCAATTTCTCGGCCTCTTGTGAAGCTTGGGGCCCTCACCAAAATGAGTGGAAGCTAGCCCTTACTGATCCCTCGGAGAAGGTAGACTGAAGCCTAGGAAAATGACTAAGACCTTAGTCACAGCATGGAGGTCCCTCCACTAACCCGGAAGATCGTTGAGCGCTTCCCCTCCCAAGCCAAAGCTGAGACTCGGGCACCTTGGAGAGCTAGAGAGCTAGACCAAAGTAACCAAGGGGAGAAGAAGCTCAGAGATCCCAGATCAGCCTCTCCCCCAAGGTGCCCTTTAAGGTCTATTTATAGTTTTTTTACTCAAGGTCTGTCAATAGCAGAATTCCGCCTTTCGGTTTTACTAAACGCACCCCAATTTGGTCTGCCAACAGCCAAACTCCGATGTTTGGAGCGGCTACTTGCAGACCAACGGGGGAAAAGGAGTAACCTCACTAGGGGTGAATTCGTCGAACGGGAAAACGAGTTCGTCGAACGGGCTCCATCGAACGGGCTTCGTCGAACGGAGAACGAAATTCGTCGAACGCTAAACTGGGTTCAGCGATCCCGACAAATGCTCGACATTCGTTGAATGTACTTCGGCGTTCTGCCGAACCCTTAGATTTGGAAAGAATCTGATTCGCTTGCCCTCTCGCGAACAGCCGGCGAGTACCCAGCTCGTCGACCTTCTCGCGAGCAGCCGGCGAGTACCTGGCTCGCTCGCCCTCTCGCGAGTTGACCCTGAAGCTTGGGCCGCAGGGACACGGCTCGCGCCCCCTCCCGCGAGTAGCCTTCGATAGCTCTGGTTTGCCTTCTAACATTCTTTCTTCCTCTGTTGGATTTAAAACCCCCTTTAGGCGAGCGACCTGTGAAGACCTCGCTCGCGTTCTTGCCGGCGACGTCCATCGACACCGGGTCTCATACTCCCTCGTGTGGATTCTTCCGCTGAGATAAGTGCCCGTCCCAGTGGATCTGCTGGGATGAGATAAAGATTGCCGCTGAGACGGCCATCGGACTGGGAAGCGAATTCGTTGAACAGACAGTGGGGTTCGTCAAACTCAGGACTTCGTCGACCGCCGAGCTGGGGTACAAGCGTCGAGCGCTGAACCGCTCTATTCGTCGATCGCTGATATATTGCTTCATTCATTGTCCGCTGCTATAATGTAATTCGTTGATCGCCATTCGACATTCGCAGAGCGCCGTTCGTCATTCGCAGGGAGCATATGTCAATTTTGTTCTTTCTCTTATTTTCTGCCTTTAACATATATCCCACCCGCGTTACTTTTACTTGTTGGTTATTCCTCCGTCTTTGTTCACCCACTGGGCGAATATCGGGGTTGTACACAATCCCTGCTCTTCGCGAGGCTTTTAAGGCTCGCAAAGAATCATCCAACCCCTGGTATTCGCCGGTCCCTTGGTGACGTGGCGAGAATCTTTCGGTGGGCCCCAAGCCCACCACTATAAATACAACCCTTCTCTACCGGCATTTGGACTTTCCTGTTCTTCTCTCCCTTTTCTTACTCGCCGCGAGCCCCAACGCGATGTCGAAAAAGATGAAATGTTGGCTCTCCTGAAGGCCTCGCAAGCGATCCAGAAGGGGAAAGCCGCCTCCATCGGCTCCTGGAATTCTCCGCGGCGCTCTCCGCCTCACCCTCTATGAAAATGGCGAAGGCTGTTCGGTGCCTGCCCGGCGGGGGTGGGTCATCTTCTTCTCTGTACTCCCCCCATGATGGGCTCGCCTCACAGGTACTATCGTCAAGCTCACTGGTTTTTTGTTTCCCTCTTTCCACTTGACTTATCTTACTCGCAGAACGCTTCCCCGGATGAGGGTGCCTTGGAGAGGTCAAGCACCGAGACCCACCCCCCTTCTACGGGCGGGGCTGATGCCTTTCTCATGGATGCGAGGTCCGTCGGCCAACAGGACTCGCCTTCGCAACGAGGTGAGTTAGTTACCTTATCTTCCTTTGCGCCTCTCAACTTACCCAATCACATCTACTCCTTATGCAGTGTCCCCTCTCGCGGCCCTGGAGGAACAAGTTCCTCCTCCAGCAAACTTGCCTATCCCACCGAACCAGACCATCATCACTCCCGGATTCGGTTTCCTGGGTCAAAGGAGCCCTGGGGGGACGTTGATTGTCGAGCACGGACTTGACTCTAGGCCCGCGCCTGCTCACGGTCTGGGTAAGGCCATTACCCCTGCCTTTGTTGAAGCATTCTGAGGCCAGCCAGGCACCTCTCGCCAGCGGCCCAGTACTCAAATTCCTCCACTAGGTTAGATTGTCTCTATTGAGTATCATTCTCCACCTCCTTGCTGATTCCTCCTCCGTAGGTGACCATATGACCCCGCCCACCGAGTCAGAGTCCGGAGCGTTGGAGCTATCTCCACCCCCCTCGCCGAGTCAGGTCGCTGATTTTCTGGGGGATCCCAATGATCCGGAGCGAATGAAGTGGCAGGTCACCGAGATATTCCAGAAACTTACCGCCCTGTTGAGGGATCTGCACGAACAGAATAGGCTCGACCGGCTCGCTAATGAGGAAAGGTTTGCCGCGATGGAGGACGCAAACGCGCGCATCTTTGCCGAGGTGCGGCCTACTGATCATGGCGACGCGACCTCCCCCGGGGTGTACATTGCTCGAATTGACGATTACATGCAGATGTCGAGCCAGGCGAACCGATCGGTTCGCGAGTATCACTACCCGCGAGTCCCCCTCGCTCTGGTGTCCGGGGTCGCGGTCGCTGGAAGTGGTTGCGATATTAAGGATTCTTGCTTTGCATTTTATTTTTCTTCCCCCTCCCCTTCGTAGGGAGGGGTCGCGAACAAATTTCTGAAAGTCTGTAATAATAATACTTTGACTCACTTGCGAGACCTTGTTTTCTATGTTGATTATATTTTCTTTCACTATGCCTGGCTTGCTTGTTCGTTGGTTACTTTTGTGCTTCTATTACTCGCACTCGCGTCCTGCCCTCGCGTTTTGCTTTATTTATTGTCCAGCGTTAGCTTGCCGACGTCCAGTGGGAGGAAGTTCGGCAAGATGTTGACTCGTTGGGATCAGATAGGACCCCTGGAGGTGGAAAAATGTCGTGCGAATCCGCTATCCGCAGACTCCGACGCTTCGACTTCTTCCTGCCTTTTTGATTTCTATAAATAGTCGCCCTTTTTTCTTTTCAACCACCGCATTTACTATTTCTCCTTCGCGCTCCCTCTCTTTCTAACTTTCTCACAAACCTAGCTCGCTCTCGCAGCTTTTATGATTCTCAAGTTCCAGACATCATGGTCGTCGAGGCGGAAGCTGAGGGGCGGTCCAAGTGTTCTGGGGCCTTCCTTGATGGCCTCTTCTTCTGCGCCAACCTCACAAAAGTGGAATACCAGGCTACCGTTGATCAATACATTCACTCCGGGTTTGTGGCTCGCTTTCCTATCGAGAGGGACACCATCAGCAACCCGCATCCTGATGAGCTCGCTATCCCCATCGCCCATTTCGAGAATGGGTTGCGACTCCCACTTTGGCCGGAAGTGCGCCATGTATGTTTGTTCCTTGCCCCTTATATTCCTGACTCGCTTTGCAAGTGACGTTATAACCCTTGTTGACTTCTCAAGGTGCTCAAGTACTTCGGCGTCCTGCCGAGCCAGCTAATGTCGAACGCGATCGTCGTGGTGGTCGCATTCGCCAGTTTTCTCAGGGCGAAGAAGATCGAGTTTAGTCCTGCCGAGCCAGCAAGTGACGTTATAACCCTTGTTGCCTGCTCATTCCGCGCGTACAAGGACGGGACAACTCACTTTGCGAGCCAGCATGTCACCGTCTGCGAGACGGTGAATAAGTCTCATTATTGGACGTAGAAGTTCGTCTTGGTGAAGGGCCCTTTCGGCAATATCTCCTACTCCCCCACCCAGCGAGACGAGGCCGCCTATCACCCTCCTGCCTCGCTAGGGGGTTGTGATGCGGTCCTGTACCAGTACCTCAAGGGAAAAAGCTTTGAGGTCACCTTCCTCCGAGAGCGGGTGGACCTGTTGCTACCTATCCCCCCAGGAGAAGGTTTGACTCGCACCCGCTAACCTCCTCACTCTCTTTTCCTTCAAACAGCTAACGCTCTTAGTTATTCTTGCAGGAGAGCATGAACTTCCACTCAATCCTCCGCACGCGCCCCCTTCATCCCTTAACTCTGGCTCGCTAGCTGGCATGGCCGCCGAAGCTTTCCGCGACATACCGAGTTCCTCGTCGGGGAAGAAGCGATCCCTTCCTCCACGCCGGCCCGCCTCGCAGGGAGCGGCGAAGAAGACCAAGAAAGCCCCTCCGCCCCCAAGGAGAAGGAGGTAGTTGACCTCTCTGAACCCGACCTCCACCCTTCTCCAGCAGCAAGTCAGGAGCATGCCCAAGAGGGTTACAGGCCGGAGGAGGCGGCCGCCAAACCCAAGCCGACGAGCCATGCGAACTTCGTGCTCGGTATGAAGCTTGCGGACGCAGTTGGCGAGCTGGTGCTCGCGTGGGACCCCGAGAAGAACAAGGTCATCTTCTCCTCTCTACCCCCTTCCTGGGTAGAGGACGACATGGCTGGGGTGAGGGATTCGCCCTCGCCTTCGGCCTTTACGGTCGCGAGGATGCCTCCCTCTTCCGATCCTTTACACCGAAGGGGGTGGTATATGAAGCTATGCGAGCCCAATTCAGGGCGACGGAGCTTACCCACATGGTGGGCCGCCAGTACTTCACAGCGGATAGGGAAATCAGGGAGCTTAATGTTGAGCTCCAGAAATCTGCGGAGAGGAGAAAGAAGTCGACCGCAAAAGATCAATGGAGATCGCGGAGCTCTTCCTCGACACTCTCAAAGGGGTGGATATGATCGTTCCAGACACCATGGAGTTCACTGCGGAAGAAGTCGTTCCTGACTTGTTCGCGCCCATCTCCGAGGCAGAGGATCGAGAGAGCAACTAGAGGGATACCTGGCGTGTCGCCTTAGTTTCTGTTTATAATGTAAAACTTTCCTTTTTGTCGGCGAGCTCGTCGTTGGATTGTAATTTTTGTGAATAATGAAAAGAGTCATTTTGTCCATCTGTTCAATATTATTGCCTTACTTATTATTCGCATGTGCCCTTTCATTCGTGCTTGCGTGATCTTTATTTCCTTATGCTCGTACTTTTAAAACATTCATTTGATGCTCGTGCTCGCGTCTTTTTAATTAACGATTCTCCCTTCGCCATATTGTACCTAGGACGCTCTCGCTCCCCTTTCTCCTGCGGCGATGGCAGGACACAGTTTGTAGGATCTTAACCTTGTTTGGGATGTACCTCGTTGGGAAACCTTGCGAGAGGGGGCCAGTATTAGATCGCCTCGCTCGCACTCGCCTTCTGCGAGTTCTTGTCGTTATACATGGACCTCCGTGGAGACGGGCCCTCTCCCGCTCGCTGTATTTACTCGCACCACTGAAATTCATAAGTGACTTTGCGAACAGCCGACTCAGTCGCTCTGCCGTGATCTATTCTAGTATGTGAATGGCCTCTGGTCTCGCCTCCCTTGGGCCTAGAAGTGGCTCGCGAGCCGAGTCACTTGTCCTGAGTAACCTATTTACTCGCTTCTCCAGAGACCAACCTGACCCACCATCTCCGAGAGCTCGACAGCGGAATCGATCTGGGGCATTCCAGCACCAACCACTTGAAACATTGCCAGCCTCTCCAGAGATCAACCTGTACCCCCCGCCTGGTGAGATCCCGGAAGCAGATTCGATCTGGGGCATTCCAGCACCAACCACTTGAAACATTGCCAGCCTCTCTAGAGATCAACCTGTACCCCCCGTCTGGTGAGATCCCGGGAGCGGAATTGATCTGGGGCATTCCAGCACCAACCACTTGAAACATTGGCAGCCTCTCCAGAGATCAACCTGTTCTAGTGAGAGCCCGGGAGCGGAATCGATCTGGGGCATTCCAGCACCAACCACTTGAAACATGGCCAGCCTCTCCAGAGATCAACCTGTACCCCCCGTCTTGTGAGAGCCCGGGAGCGGAATCGATCTGGGGTATTCCAGCACCAACCACTTGAAACATTGCCAGCCTCTCCAGAGATCAACCTGTACCCCCCGTCTAGTGAGAGCCCTGGAGCGGAATCGATCTGGGGCATTCCAGCACCAACCACTTGAAACATTGCCAGCCTCTCTAGAGATCAACCTGTACCCCCGTCTAGTGAGAGCCCGGGAGCGGAATTGATCTGGGGCATTCCAGCACCAACCACTTGAAACATTGCCAGCCTCTCCAGAGATCAACCTGTACCCCCCATCTGGTGAGAGCCCGGGAGCGGAATCGATCTGGGGCATTCCAGCACCAACCACTTGAAACATTGCCAGCCTCTCTAGATATCAACATGTACCCCCATCTAGTGAGAGCCCGGGAGCAGAATCGATCTGGGGCATTCCAGCACCAACCACTTGAAACATTACTAGCTTCTCCAGAGATCAACCTGTACCCCCCGTCTAGTGAGAGCCCGGGAGCGGAATCGATCTGGGGCATTCCAGCACCAACCACTTGACACATTGCCAGCCTCTCCAGAGATCAACCTGTACCCCCCCGTCTAGTGAGAGCCCGAGAGCGGAATCGATCTGGAGCATTCCGGCACCAATAACTTTAAACTTTTGTTATCCTCGCATATAAGTTATATCCATCATATAAAGAAAGGTAAGATATTCAACAGACAATATAGTAAAAAAGAAAGAGCTTTCAAGGGTAGAATCGCTTCAGGTCATCTCCACTTCTGGCTCGGCTGAGAGGTACCCCTTCCACATCCCGGAGGTGATACCCTCCTGACTTGAGCACTTCGCTTACAATGTATGGACCCTCCCAATTGGGGTTAAGCTTACCCACCGCGACACCTCTTCCGGCCGCGTCGACCTTCTTCAGGACCAGATCTCCTTTTTGTAAGTGCTTTATTCAGATATGCTTGTCGAAATACCGGGCCATTCTTCGCTTGACTTCCTCCTGCCTGACGGTGGCCAGGTCCCGGAGTTCCTCCACCATGTCCAAGGATAGCCTTTGTTCCGCATCATTAGCCACTAGCCACTCTTCATCCCCCTCGCCTGCAGCGATCACCCTGGGGGTCCTTACCTCGAACTCTATGGGAAGGACAGCCTCGGACCCATGAGAAAGCTTAAACGGAGTCTCCCCGGTGGCGGTGTTCGGAGTAGTCCTCAAGGCCCAAAGGACAGAGGGTAGCTGCTCCACCCAGTTCCCCCGGAGGTTCTCCACCTTTTTCTTCAGTAGGTTGATGATTACCTTGTTTGCCGCCTCCACCTGGCCATTACTTCTCGGATGGTGAACTGATGCGAACCTGAGGTCGATGCCAAGCTGGGTGCAGAAGTTAACAAATTCTTCGCTAGCAAATTGTGGCCCATTGTCTGTCACTATAGCCAGAGGGAGGCCGTGCCTGCAAATTATTTCTCCCCACACAAAATTCTTTACAACTTGAGATGTTACATTGGCCAGCGCCTTCACTTCTACCCATTTGGAGAAGTAATCGATCATGACTAGTAAGAACCTCCTCTGGCCACTAGCTCGAGGGAAAGGGCCAACTAGGTCCAACCCCCATATGGCAAAAGGCCAGGGAGCAGTGATGGTCCGGAACCTCTGAGCTGGGAGGAGTTGGAGTGGATCATAGAGCTGGCACTTTATACATTTCCTTGTGAACTCCGCTGCATCTTTGCTGAGGGTAGGCCAGAAGTGTTGAAATTGTTGAAGTGGAGAAGAAGGGAGTCCGGCCGGTCTGAAGGCTGGAGACCGCAGAGACAGCGCGGTCTGTGCTGGTGCTCTGGCGGTTTGGTTCTGCGATCTCTCCTTGCTTGTTTGATCTGGTGATCTGCTGTGATCGGCCAGTTTGTTCCCTGGTTTGGTTACTAGTTCTGGCGACCTGCTGCGAGCTCTCCTAGTCTTGCTACTGGACAGTCTGTTCGGTTTGTTCTGGCGACTTGACTCAAGTCGGCCAGATGTTCGTCCTTGTCTTGGCGATCTCAGGAAGGATGATCCTGTGTCCGCGCGGCTTGTTCGTGGCTTGCTGCTGACTTCGGTCTTGGACAGAATCTTGTCCAAGTGTTGTGTTCGCACGGTCTGCCTTGTGAGACCGTTCGCGATCTGACGGGTGGTGATTGTATCTCTTCTGTGCGGTGACGACATCCGTCTACTCGCCTATAAATAGAGGTGCAGGGCCCGTCATTCATAACAAGAATTGTAAGAACAAGAGCCCAGATTGTTTCTTGCGGTCTCAGGTTTGAAGTCGCGCGATCTCGGAAGTGAGCTAACCGGTTGTTGTGTTCGCAGGTTTGCGGTCAGCAGGTTGCGGTCTCCTTCCTTGGTGATTTCCGGTGGCTTGAATAAACAGTTCGTCTGCGGTCTGTCAGCGAACTGGTTTATTGTGTTCTTGTGGTGTTCGCAGCGAGCTCAGCGATCAGGCGACCTTCAGCGGTTAGGCGATCAGAGTTGCGGTCTGGCGACAACTTCAGTTCTTTGTTCAGTTCAATAAAGCTTCAGTTCGTGCGGTCTGGGATTGCGGTCTGGCAGTGCAGGTTGTCTGCTTCTGTTCGCGTGGTCTCAAGGTGTTTCTGCGGTCTGACTGTACAAGCAGTCTGGAAATACAGCAGAGCAAGCCGGGCGATCTGAACTTTTTGCTGTCTGTGCGGTCTCTGCTTTGGCAGATCGCCAGTTTCAGTTTTGGTGTGTTTTTTGTTCTTCTCATCTCCGTGATTCTTATGAATCATGTCTCGCCATGTATTCCTCGAAGTGTAAAGCAGTTCTGTTTCAATAAAGATTTCTTGTGTTGTTGTTTTGGCATTGTGGTTGTTTGGCTATAACTCTTGTTAATACAACTCCTGCTTACTCCTAAACGGTCTTTCAAAAATTTTAACAAGAAGTAGCCTTGTTTCAACACCCTCCCCTCCAGAGTTCGGCTCCCGGAGTGACTGCCACACTCCCCGGAGTGAATTTCTTCTAGGACTCTCAGAACCTCCTCTTCGGAAATACAACGGGCTAGGAGTCCCGAGAGAGTTTTCGTATATATCCCTCCCGCATGCAAGGAATAATAAGCCGACTTATACCTGAAGCGTCGTCTGTCTATGTCTTCTTCAGGGAACTTTCCTGATGATAGGAAGGTGAGGAAGGGATCCATCCACGAGGCCTGCTGATCTATCTCCATCAGCTCTCCTTCCTCGATGGTAGGTCAGAAGAATTCTGAAACCATTCCCCCTGCTCGGGGACCGAACTTGGCTAAGAGGTCTGCGGGGGTGCTCTCTTCTCTTGGCACGTGCTTGACGGAGAAAGTGCGGAATTGCCCGATGACCCCCTTGACCTTCTCCAAGTACCGCAAGAGGGTCGGGTCCTTTGCCTCAAACTCTCCCTGTTAAAATTTTTGATTTGAATCGTTTAGGAGTAAGCAGGAGTTGCATCAACTGAGTTATAGCCAAACAACCACAATGCCACACAGCAACACAAGAAACTTTATTGAATCACAAACTTCATTTACAGTGCGAGGTATACATGGCGAAACATGATTCATAAGAATCAGGGAGGAGAGAAGAACAAAACACCAAAAAGCAAAACTGGCGGACTGACAAGCAGAGACCGCACAGACCGCTCGACTCCAGAGATCGCCCGGCTTGACCTGAGACCGCGCGAACAGAAAACAGACAGACCGCCTGCACTGCAAGACCGCCACCTCAGATCGCACGAACTGGAGCTTTATTGAACAAAGAACTGAAGCTGTCACCAGACCGCAACTCAGATCTCCTAACCGCTGAAGGTCGCCTGATCGCTGAGCTCGCTGCGAACAGCATAAGAACAAACATAAACCAGTTCGCAGACAAGCCACTGTCGAACTGTTTATTGAAGCCGCTGGGAATCACCAAGGAAGGAGACCGCTGTTGGAGTTACCATTGTGATCTAGAAGTGGTCAAACATGTAATCTCACTGCCAACGCGATATGAGCCTGCAGGGTCGCACATAAGAGCATGTGGAGAAGTTAGAAGATTGACTATGTTGGTAAAGGTTACCAATCACCATATAGAATGGGGGAAGTCCAGCAAATGTAGCTGTCTGAATTCGTCGGGTTTACACGGATAGAATTCGTCGTGATTCGTCGGATTGTTCCGTGGAATCTCGACGAATTGTTACAGAGATCCTTAACTCGGCAAATGTTGCCGTTTGGCATGATTCGTCGGATTCGTTGGGATTCGTCGGATTGTTCCGTGGAATCTCGACGAATTGTTATAGAGATCCATAACTCGGCAAATGTTGCCGTCTGATAGAGTTCGTCGGATTCGTCGGGATTCGTCGGATTGTTCCGTGGAATCTCGACAAATTGTCACAGAGAGCATTAACTCGGCAAATGTTGCCGTCTGATGTGATTCGTCGGAATTCGTCGGATTGTCCCGTGAAAACTCGACGAATGCTGTTCCGTGGAATCCTGACGAATTGTAACAGAAGCTCCTATTCTGTTGTGTGGTCTGCGGATAGCGATTCTTCTAGAAGCTGTTTATCCTTTGCGTATAAATAGGACTTCTTTTAGGGTTCTCATAACTTACGAAGAGAAGCCGATGGAAGGAGTTTCGCTCGAACCCTAGACGGAAGGAGGTCCGTCAGAATCGCCTCCGCCGACTTCCTCTCCGACGATTGTCGCCGGTGTTGTTCTTCCTGAAGCGGATCTAGCAATCCGTGGAAGCGCAAGGTGTAGTCTTCTTCTCCCGGCTCGTGTGGACTGCTGTAGAGACGTAGACATTATTCTACGTGAGAACTCTTGCAAAGCCGACGAAGGCAATCTTCTTCTTGGAGCATCTAGGTTGGATTTGATCCAATCCCGCCAAGGTAATTTCATACCTAGCATTTTTGTTAACTTCTTGATTCAATATTCATGGCCCGATCAAAGTCTTTTGGGTTGTTTCTCTTTATTTCCGCTGCGCCTACATTTGATGTATGGTTCTAGAAAAACCCAACAGTGGTATCAGAGGGAGGTTCTGGTCATGAATGTTGTTTCAGAAGTTAGGTTATTCCAGTACGTGCAAATCTAGGTATTTGGAAGCGTTCTAAATGTCAGGGGCGCTGCCCCTTGGACCCCGTTAGGGGCTCTGCCCCTTGGACCCCGTTAGGGGCTCTGCCCCTAAGACCCCGCCAGGGGCGCGGCCCCTTGGAACCCCGCCAGGAACGTCTGGGATTTCGTGGTTATTTCTAATTGTTAGAAATTGTTGTCTCCTTAGCAGTAACCGTCCCTCAAGTGGTTAATGAACCTTTGTATTGTTTTGTATTTTGAATCCAACAATGAGAGACGAGCTTGTCTACTGCTTTAAGTCGAGTTGCCTTTGCCTTTGTCCAATGCATGTAAATCTGAAGATTTGGAAGAGTTCTAAATGTCCAGATTTAGCCCTTTCGTCTATCAAAGGTTGATAGTCTTATGTTGTGCACATAAGGGATGCATGTGGATTTTAGAATGCTTGTTTTTCTGTGGGTGTGCACTTTGATCAAATGTTGATCATGGTTAAGTGTTAACCTCTTATTTAAAATTAAAATCCCTTCATCAAATATTAAGTGTTCGGATGCCTTCCGATGGATGACACTCTTCCTGCCTCGATCGATAAAGTGTGGGCTTGCCAAAGCAAGGTGCATTAATCTATCTTGGTAAGGGTGCGAGCGGATAATTGTGATATCCCACTATCGACATCGGGTCTAACTTAACTAGGTGACCTCAAAGGTTGAGTGCCTAGAGGCATAGGGTTGGCATGCACCATATGATGGATGCGAATAAGGAGTTATTCACCAGCCATACAAGAGTTGCATGAGGATGCAATTGGCAAGCGTTGCCTACCTAAATAACCGCATTATGAGAGGAACGCCAAAGCGGACTCGTGGTGTTGGTGAAATACGGATCTTGTCCACTAAGAGAGTAGCTCGCATGGACTCTCCGAATTGATAGTGAGGGCTATCAATTTGAATAAAATAGTGGGAGTATTTAATTGAAGTCCAAATTAAAATAAATTGTATTTTGAAATTATGGTACTGATTAAATTCTGCATGAATTCTTGTAGAATTCCATGGCAAGTGGTTCACATTCCACCTTGTCCCTGAGAGCTATCCTTGAGAAGGACAAGCTTAGTGGGACAAACTATATGGACTGGTATAGGAACCTGAGAATTGTTCTCAGGCAAGAGTGAAAGCTCTACGTCTTGGAAGAAGAAGCCCCCCGAGGTGCCGACCTGGAACTCGTCCCGTGTTGATAAGGATGCTTATAAGAAGTATACCGATGACGCCTTAGACGTCGAGTGCCTTATGCTTGCCACCATGAACTCTGAGCTTCAGAAGCAACACGAGAACATGGGGTGCAAGGAGATTGACGAGCACCTAAAGAAAATGTTTCAAAGGCAAGCTCGTCAAGAGAGGTTCGATGTCACGAAGGCCTTATTTCAGTGCAAAATGGGAGCTCGAGACTCGGTTGGTACTCATGTACTCAAGATGATTGGGTATATAGAGAACCTGGAGAGACTGGGTTTTCCTCTGGGTCAAGAGTTGGCCACAGATCTTATCCTGCAATCGTTGCCGGATAGTTATGAGCAGTTCGTCTTGAACTACAACATGAATGAAATAGACAAGACACTGCCCGAGCTCCTAGGCATGTTGCGAACTGCCGAGATAAAAATGAAGAAGGCCAAGCCTGCTAGTCCCATATTGATGGTACATAAAGGCAAGGGTAAGGCCAAGGGCTTCAAGAAGATGAAGGAGAGACCTAAGTCACATCTTGAGCCCAAATCTTCTGCGCTGAAAAAGAAGAGCACCGTGAAGGAAGGGAAATTCCACCACTGTGGCAAGGCTGGTCATTGGAGGAGGAATTGTCCTTCTTACATTGAGGGTCTGCAGAAAATGAAGGGAGGTATGACTTCCGCTTCGAATATTTATGTTATAGAGATAAACCTTTCTGCTCCTTCATCTTGGGTATTGGATACCGGATGTGGTTCTCACATTTGTACAAATGTGCAGGAACTAGGAAGGAGGAGATTGCTGAGTAAAGGACAGGTGGACCTGCGCGTCGGCAATGGAGCAAGAGTTGCTGCTGTAGCCGTAGGGGTTTACCGTCTTTCTTTACCCAGTGGGCTTGTAATAGAACTTGATAATTGTTATTTTGTTCCGGCCATAACAAGAAACATTATATCCATTTCATGCTTAGACATGATTGGATTTTCTTTTATAATTAAGAACAATTGTTGTTCTATATTTAAGAATGATGTTTGTTATGCTGTAGCTCAATTGTTTAATGGTCTTTATGTTTTGAACCTGGACCATCCGATCTACAATGTAAATAATAATAAAAGACTAAGAACAAATGACTCAAATCCTACATATCTCTGACATTGTCGTTTGGGCCATATAAACGAGAAGCGCATATCCAAGCTCCATAAAGATGGACTATTGAACTCATTTGATTATGAATCATTTGAGCGATGCGAGTCTTGTTTGTTAGGCAAGATGACTAAAGCCCCTTTCACTGGTTATACTGAGAGGGCTGAGGATCTTTTGGGTATAGTACATAGTGATGTATGCGGACCCATGAGTTCTATGGCTAGAGGTGGGTATTTCTACTTCGTTACATTTACTGATGATTTCAGTAGATACGGATACGTGTATCTTATGAAGTGCAAATCCGAAACTTTTGAAAAGTTCAAAGAGTTTAAGAATGAAGTGGAGAACCAATTGGGTAAGAAGGTTAAAGCACTCCGATCTGATCGAGGTGGCGAATACCTGAGTCATGAGTTCCGTGATCATCTGAAAGAGTGTGGTATTGTATCACAGCTCACTCCACCTAGGACACCACAACATAATGGTGTGTCTGAGAGGAGAAATCGTACTCTGTTAGACATGGTACGGTCGATGATGAGTCATGCAGACTTGCCTGTTTCCTTTTGGGGTTTTGCTTTAGAGACTGCTGCAATAACACTGAATCGCGCTCCAACGAAAACGGTTCTAAAGACACCATATGAGATATGGACTGGGAAGCGTCCTAGTATGTCATTCATTAAAATTTGGGGATGTGAGGCATACGTACGACGTCAAATGCCTGACAAGCTGGAACCCAAATAAGATAAGTGTTATCTGGTGGGATATCCTAAGGAAACGAAAGGATATTACTTTTACCTACCGTCTGAGGGCAAAGTGTTTGTCGCAAGGACGGGTGTCTTCTTGGAGAAAGAGTTCTTGTCAAGAAAGACGCAAAAGGTAGAACTTGAAGAAGTTCAAGAACCACAAGTAGTGAATGAACCAGAGTTGGATTCTGAGCCAGGACTACAAGATGTTGTAGCTGGAGAACCTGCTCAAGAGACACAAGTCCTACGTAGATCTGGTAGACCAAGATTTGAGCCTGAGAGATATGGATTTCTCGTGTCTCAAATAGGTAATGTGTTGCTTATGGATCATGATGATGAACCAGCGACCTACCAAGAGGCTATGAATGGACCGGACTCCGACAAATGGCTTGAGGCTATGAAATCCGAAATGGACTCCATGTATACAAACCAAGTTTGGAACTTGGTGGAACCACCTGAAGGGGTACGACCCATAGGGTGCAAGTGGGTCTTCAAGAAGAAGACCGACATAGATGGGAATGTACAGACATTCAAAGGGCGACTGGTGGCTAAGGGTTTCAAGCAAATTCATGGTGTTGACTATGATGAGACCTTTTCCCCTGTTGCCATGGTAAAGTCCATTAGGATATTGCTTGCTATTGCTGCGTATTATGACTATGAGATCTGGCAGATGGATGTCAAAACGGCTTTCCTAAATGGAAACCTCCTTGAGGAAGTGTGCATGACACAACCCGAGGGTATTGTATCCCCAAATGAAGCCACTAAAATATGCAAGCTGAATAGGTCCATCTATGGATTGAAACAGGCCTCTAGAAGTTGGAATCTTCGTTTTGATGAGAAGATCAAAGAGTTTGGTTTTGTCAAGAATGAGGATGAACCGTGTGTTTACAAGCGAATCAGTGGGAGCATTGTTGTCTTCCTGATATTGTATGTAGATGACATACTGTTGATCGGGAATGACATACCTACCCTGAAAGTTGTTAAGAACAACCTAGGGAACTGCTTTTCTATGAAGGACTTGGGTGAAGCGACTTACATACTCGGTATTAAGATCTATAGAGATAGATCGAAGAAGTTGCTGGGTTTGACCCAGAGTACGTACATTGAGAAGGTGTTGAAGCGGTTCAACATGCTTGAGTCCAAGAAAGGATTTTTGCCCATGTCTCATGGTGTAAATCTCTCTAAGGACCAGTGTCCAAAATCTTGTGAAGATAAGGACCGCATGAAGTTGATTCCATGTGCTTCGGCAATTGGGTCAATCATGTATGCAATGTTATGTACTCGACCCGATGTCTCTTTTGCTTTGAGCATGACTAGCAGGTGAATGTCACTGGATAGCCGTAAAGAATATCCTGAAGTACTTGAGAAGGACTAAGGATGTATTCTTGGTGTATGGTGGAGAGGAAGAGCTCGTTGTAAGTGGTTACACGGATGCCAGCTTCCAAACTGATAGGGATGATTCGAAGTCTCAGTCAGGGTTTGTGTTTTGCCTGAATGGAGGAGCTGTGAGCTGGAAGAGTTCCAAGCAAGAGACAGTTGCTGATTCTACAACTGAGGCTGAGTATATCGCTGCGGCAAACGCAGCGAAGGAGGCTGTATGGATTAGAAAATTCATCGGCGAGCTAGATGTAGTTCCTAGCATTGTTGGTCCCGTAGTTCTCTACTGTGATAACAATGGTGCAATTGCACAATCTAAGGAATCTAGATCCCATCAGCGCTCCAAGCACATACTTCGGCGGTTCCATCTTATTCGTGAGATTGTCAAACGAGGAGATGTGAACATTTGCAGAGTGCCGACTGAGGAGAATATTGCAGATCCACTAACAAAGCCTCTCGCGCAGAGAAAGCATGATGGTCATACTAGATCAATGGGTATACGATACCTGAGTGATCAACTCTAGTGGGAGTCTTGTGGGTTGCATGTAAAATATATATATTCTGTTGGCTGTTTATTATTTATTCATATGATAAATTGTGTACCAATTATTTATTTTTACAATTAATGATAAGTTCTTTTATTATGATATACTGTTTCTATATGATAGAATAAAATTCGTGATAAATACCCTTAGAATGTTCGCTTCCATAGGACATCGAGTACGTGACTTGAATGTGAGAGCCTATGATTTCGAAGCTTCATTCTTAAAAGGTCCCTGGTCAAGGTATCATCGTAGAAGCTAAGGGTGATGATGATACATTAAGACTAGCATGTGTGTTGACTGATGACCGGTTCTCACAGGTCATGATATTGTGATATCAAGTCATCACGTGGGTACTTGTTAGTGAACAAGTTGTACTGGACAGACCCAATCTGAGACTACTTTGTGGATTGTTACTTGAATGTGTCACAAGTAGGTCTCATTTGACTATGGTGTTGTGGTCCTTTAACCTGAAGTCACAACATTCATCGAGTGAGGAAGAGCGTGCTTTGATGTCATCTAAAGTCTTCCTTGAAGAAGGTTGATGATAAGGGTGATCATTGGGTACATTACGAATCATTTGGGTGTTTGGGTGTGAGCAGATATGGGATTTGTCCTCCTATATAACAGGAGTTGCATCCTTGGGCCCCTTGATGGAATTGGACTGAGAAATGCATGGCCATGCTTGGTTGAGTCAATATGTGATATTGAGCTCACCATTCTCTGGAAGTCCATTCTAGATCAAGAAACTTGGATTGAGCTATTAAGAGGGTGACACGGTCCATGCATCTAGTTCTTTCCGGATGTAAGGGACAAAGGGACAAAGACAACACTGGAACATTGGTCATAAAGGCTTATGAGTTATGAACTCTTATTGCTTGGGGAGCAATGATGCATTGCTAGATGCCGCTCATTGTTTGTGAGGTTTTTGTTTGATACTTTCAAGATCAAGTGGGAGACTGTTGGAGTTACCATTGTGATCTAGAAGTGGTCAAACATGTAATCTCACTGCCAACGCGATATGAGTCTGCAGGGTCGCACATAAGAGCATGTGGAGAAGTTGGAAGATTGACTATGTTGGTAAAGGTTACCAATCACCATATAGAATGGGGGAAGTCCAGCAAATGTTGCTGTCTGAATTCGTCGGGTTTACACGAATAGAATTCGTCGGATTCGTCGGGATTCGTCGGATTGTTCCGTGGAATCTCGACGAATTGTTACAGAGATCCTTAACTCGGCAAATGTTGCCGTCTGACATGATTCGTCGGATTCGTCGGGATTCGTCGGATTGTTTCGTGGAATCTCGACGAATTGTTACAGAGATCCTTAACTCGGCAAATGTTGCCGTCTGATAGAATTCGTCGGATTCGTCGGGATTCGTCGGATTGTTCCGTGGAATCTCGACGAATTGTCACAGAGAGCATTAACTCGGCAAATGTTGCCGTCTGATGTGATTCGTCGGAATTCGTCAGATTGTCCCGTGAAAACTCGACGAATGCTGTTCCGTGGAATCCCGACGAATTGTAACAGAAGCCCCTAATCTGCTGTGTGGTCTGCGGATAGCGATTCTTCTAGAAGCTGTTTATCCTTTGGGTATAAATAGGACTTCTTTTAGGGTTCTCATAACTTACGAAGAGAAGCCGACGGAAGGAGTTCCGCTCGAACCCTAGACGGAAGGAGGTCCGTCTGAATCGCCTCCGCCGACTTCCTCTCCGACGATTGTCGCCAGTGTTGTTCTTCCTGAAGCGGATCTAGCAATCCGTGGAAGCGCAAGGTGTAGTCTTCTTCTCCCGGCTCGTGTGGACTGCTGTAGAGACGTAGACATTATTCTACGTGAGAACTCTTGCAAAGCCGACGAAGGCAATCTTCTTCTTGGAGCATCTAGGTTGGATTTGATCCAATCCCGCCAAGGTAATTTCATACCTAGCATTTTTGTTAACTTCTTGATTCAATATTCATGGCCCGATCAAAGTCTTTTGGGTTGTTTCTCTTTATTTCCGTTGCGCCTACATTTGATGTATGGTTCTAGAAAAACCCAACAACCGCAACCTGCTGACCGTAAACCTGCGAACACAACAAACAGTCAACTCACTTCCGAGACCGCTGATGAGTCCTGATCATATACACATTTATGGACTCATCCGGGCCATTATTCAGTAAATTCACCGCACTTTAGCCTTGTTATATCTTATATTTGATAATCCATGCTAGGTGCACTTTTGGGCCCACTTTGGTGTGATTTCGTTTTTATTTTATTTTATTATCATTAGTAGTATGCATGTGCTTGTTAAGTGCCACTTTCAATGGCTAGATCTGTGGTTGCGCTGGAATAGGAGTCGTGCAAGTGTCCCCGTTGCAATTCTACACAGGAACACTGCGCACGATCACTTGTTCTACTGCGCACGACCACTGGTCGTGCGCCACTAATCGTGCGCACTTAACCCTTTTTCACGAGTTCTGTCTGGTGCAGTGCGCACGATCATCAATGCCAGTGCGCACGACCATCGGTCGTGCGCCACTGCTCGTGCGCATTGACCATTAAATTCTTGAGTTCTGTCTGCTGTAGTGCGCACGATCATAGTCTCCAGTGCGCACGACCACCAGTCGTGCGTCACTGCTCGTGCGCACTCACCAGTAATTTTATGAGTTCTGTTTCATCTATTGCGCACGACCACCGACGCTAGTGCGCACGACCACCGGTCGTGCGCCACTGGTCGTGCGAACATTTTATTTCATAAATTCTGTCTTTGCAGGTTCCGTCCAGGCAGCGCGCACGATCACCGGACTCTAGTACGCACGACCACTGGTCGTGCGCCACTGACCGTGCGCACTGTTTAATTCAGCGCCTATATAATGACCTGATCGCAAATTAGGTCGGGGAGAGGCATTTTGGCTCCGTTCCGTCCGCCGTTTTCGCCGTTTTCAGAGGGATTTCATCCCCTAGGCCTCCTCCATCATCCAAGGGCTTGAAAGAAGGGTTCCTACACTCACTCTGATCGCTAATGAAGAGGTTCTTCACTTGAGACGTGGCCGGATGGTAAATCGCTGGAGAAGACGGGTTCATTGGGAGGTGTGACAGCCCTCCTCTACCCCGGACGCAGTTGGGACCGAGTTAGGACGCGGATTGACAACCTGGTGCTTCCTACCGTGAATCTACAACGAGACTCCGGATTCGGTCGTATCTCTCGCCCTTTTTCCTCTACTTATGTGGTTATAGTGTTGTATTCTCTTTATATCGATGATGAACTCTATGAATGATGTTTAAGATTGCTTATTTCATGATTATGAAATCATTTTGTTCATTTGTGTTAATGAGGTGCGCCCCGATCGATTTTCCGCTCCATTACCATGTCCGGTGCCGCACTAGCAATTGCTAGTGGCGTGCTTGTTGAAGAGGTGTTTGCGACCCTCAATTCGTTAGCCTTCTCGCCCATCCTCCCTTTCGACGCAGCGCGCTCAAGGCCTGCCTAGTCTCCATCCCGCCAATCGAAGCATTGCATAGCGGCATTGCATAGGAGTAGGCATAGTATTTTATTTAATTACTTGCAAACCAAACCACCCATTCATTGTAGCACCGACTAAGGACTTCGATCTCAAGTCCTTCCTCGAAACCTAACTCCACCTTACTGTGTTCCTCAAGAGACCGACACTCGGGGATTTTCCCCATTATTATTACTTGCGCGACCGGTGCACTTGCCGAAATTATCGCATCAAGTTTTTGGCGCCGTTGCCGGGGAACACAGTCGTGTGAGTTTTCTGGAGAGGGAGAATCTGAGAGAGAAGCCCTTTCATTTGTAAATTGCATCCTTTAAATTTTATTTCTGTTCTTTTTATTCCGCTTCCTTATTTAATATTAGGTTGCTTTAGTAATTTCTGTTTGGTATAGTGTCTGCACAATAGCATTCTTATCTTGAATCGTATTATTTTTACACTATGTGGGCACATCTCAATATTCGTTGCCGTTGGTGTAGAGATACTTCTCACTCTAGTGATGAATGCCCTACGGAGAATAGTAGGCATAGTTCCTGCAGCCCAGCATATGGAGCACCGACTTCATCTGGTACTTCATATGGTGCGCGTAAGTCTTATGGCTACTCTGCTGAGCCTTTACCGTCATACTTCTTTTCGGCTCCAGCCCCCGCTGTGCCAAAGAAGCCCGCTAGGCAGTGCCAGTTTTGTCGGAGCACAGATCATGCCCTGAAGGATTGTGCTGTTTTTCGTCACCAATTGGATGAGGATGACGAGCCGGATATCCGGATCGTCCCGAATCCTAACTCTGGCGGCACACCTTCAACATCCGGTTTTGTGTCATTGCCACCTTCACATCTTGAAGGGTATGGCGTTGACACAGTCACCAGATGTGAGGCTGATTTGGGCACCGACATTGCTGAGTCTATTCTCCCAGTGCATCCACCACTTCTAGTGGATTCGATTCTTCCCGCTGTTGTGCACACTACACTCGTCTCCGACGACATTGTCGATGAGGTGTCACAAGAGGAGGCGGTTGATCAGAGTGTTGTGCCTATTCCTATGGAGGAGGACAACCTTCTAGGTGAAGAGGAGTCTCCCTTAGCACCGGTGGAGGAAGTCCAAATCCTAAGCTTGGCCACCGTTGATCCCGCCGAGCCTTGTAGCATTGATGACAATGCAAGCATTATTTTGCTTCCCCAACCTGATGGGAGTGAGACCGGGACCGCTCCCCCGATGTTTGATCATTTACGTCTTTCGTCTCTTTTATTTCCTGACCCCCTTTCGTCATCTGAGCCGGTGCAGGTTGAGTCTTCACAGGTGCTTCAGGAGGACTTGGAGCTGTTTGCTCAAGTCAATGATAAGAGCATCCTCTCATGTGAGGAGGTTTATTCCCCCTCCGTAGAGGAAGCTCCATTCATTGCCTTTTCCTCCTGCTACCTCCCTGTTGACGATACCTTGCTAGGCAAGGATGTGTTTCGTGAGATGAGCGAGGACCAGGCCTCCTCCTTTTCTTACATTCTCTACCCTCTACCTGTGAGGAGCAGGTATCTTTATTTAAGTAGAGGGGTGACTGTTCTATCACCGTATCGGTACTCGTTACCGACACGCATATTAGAACAGTTACCTGTGCACTTCTCCTTCCATAGGCCCATTAGCTAGAACTTTTATATTTTCGAATAAGTCGTGCTGGGATGACATTAACCCCAGTAGTTATCCTTATTTTTCCTGAAACTTTATTTTGTTTGGTTTAGTTGAGTTTTTGTTAAGGCTATGAATGTCTCGCTGCGTGTGTTGACTCCTGTTTGTGCGTAAACTTCACGGTGAATGGAGTTTTTACTAAAATTTTGGCCGCTGAAAAATTCCTAAAGCGCACGATCACTGATCGTGCGCACTACTTATAGCGCACGACCACTGGTCGTGCGATCGGCCCAGATTTTTATAAAAAAACCCCGTCCGCCCGAGCCCTTCGCGCACGACCTAGGGTTCTCGTTCGCGATCGCCCGTGCGCCGCTTCTGCCCGCTTGCCGCCGATCGTGCACCTCCTTCCCTTCCGGTGAGCTCATCCTCTATTTCTCCTCCTTCCTTCGGCCTCCTACCACCATGAGCTCCCGTGATCGTCAAAATGTCTACCAACGCTCCGGACGAACTTCTGCCTCTCCCGCTCAGATCCTCGCTAGGATGGCTACCTTTTCCAAAGATTCGCACACGAGGCGATTCAACTCTCTTAAGGAGAAGCCGTTCCTATCGCAGCGTCTAGTGGATTGGAACGAGTTGAATTCTATCGGCGATAATGGAGAGTTGTGCGAGGCCGTCCGCCAACGTTATTCCTTCGATCACTGGAGTGGGGTGCTTGGGTGCGAGGATCTCGGCTACCGGGAGCTCTCCTTGGAATTTCTCGCTACATTTGAGTGAGAAGTGTTGCCCTCCGGCCAACGTCCGAGAAAGTGCTCTTTCCGAATTTTGGGCAAGGTCTACACTCTCTCCTTATCCGAGTTGGCGGTGTGCGCTGGATTTTACACTGAAGCTGAGGCCGCGACGATCCCTTTTCTGGACTTGGATGTCTCCTTCCCAGATGGCGTTACTCCGCGTGCTGCGTGGGGTGCTCTTACGGGTCGTGATGAGGAATACGTGGCCAGAAAAAGCAAATCCACATGGATCGTCGCGCCTGCTCTTCGATACCTGCAGGACGTCCTCAGCCACTCTCTTGTTGCCCGTGCCCTTAGTCAGAATGTTGTAGGATGGCAAGATCTGATCTCCCTCTATAGTATGGAATTTCGGCAGCCCTTGCATCTCGGCTACATGTTGGCCTTCTTCTTCCATCACGAGGCTACCTACGGTCTCACCGGTGCCATTGGTGGTGCCTACTATATCACCCGCATTGCCAAAAGCTTGGGGGTTTGGAGTCTTCTGCCTCCGATGGTGCAGGTGACTGCACCCTCTTTCATCACGCGGGCCACCATGGTGAGTTTCCATCTATTACGGGTCGTGGGGAAGAAGAGTAGTCGACGTTTTGTGGTCGTGATGCCAGGAGATGCGCCTAGGGAGAGGCATGACGATGAGGAGCACGGAGAGCCGGCTGAGCCGCCTAATACTCACCGCGAGGTAGTTCTTCCGCAGCCGCGGAGTCATTCTTTTCAGCAGGGGAGGAGAGCCAAGGAAGAGGGCAGTTCTTCTAGAGCGCCGGAGGTGCCAAGTTTCGATCGTCGCCTCTCCGATTTGGAGGCAAACCAGTACTGGCTTACGGATTTCGTCTATCAGCAGGCATTGCGGGGAGGGCTAAATATTCCCCCACCTCCGGGTCGGGCCGCATCATCTTCCAGACGGTCGCCGTCCGTTGTGGTGTTAGATAGCGACAGCGACGACGAGTGATCTTCCCCCCCCTGCATGCGAGATATTCTAAGCCTTGTTTTCTGTTTAGTTTCTTTTGTTGAGTCGTTTGAACTCATCTTTTATTAATTGTAATAATAACATTTTGCTTGTGGAATGCTGTTCTGGGCATAGTTTATTTATTCAGCTTTTTCTGTTCCCTTATTTTGTGTGCGAGTGCTCAATATTAATGGCAGGAACAAGTTCACTCCCATGGGTGATAACTTAGATTTCTTGATTTTTTTTTGTGCTCTCACGTGTTTAGTTCAGTTTTCACTATTTTTGTTGCTCTAGTGTATAACTTTCAGGTGGCCTTTGTTTCTCATGATGGCGGACGTTGCGGACTGTTCTTGATCTTAAACGCCAATCGTCTGGTATGCTCATTTCTGAGCATTGGGTAACACTTCCTCCCCTCTTTTTGCTTCAATTTCTAGATATATCGCTTAGTTTAAGTCTGGGGGAGCGGTTGTTGTTATCCAATGTGCACATGCTGCATTGCATACTAGAAGGTTGCTTTTTATTTATCATTTTCATTATCATCGTTGCATTCTTCTCACACCACTTCTCCCACTTGAGTGCGTGCTTGTCTTTTTGTTGTTGTTCCGTTTAAACTAGTTGGTTGGAATGTGAAATAGGTTGTTAACGCAGGAATTATTATTTGGAGTGCGATGTTGACTCATGTAGTGTTCTAGTCACTTCGCATGCTATGGTAGAATTTGTGTAGAACTAGGTTTTCTTTATGCATCTAATTTATGTTTAGTATTTCTGCGTAAATTTAGATTTAATATACTCAAGTGGTGAATTTGTATGGAATTGACGATAACCCGGTGTTGTGTGTGTGCGATTGCTAGTCGTGTGTTGCTCGAGTCGGGAGGAAGGTTTATCTTTCTCGTGGGCTAAGAACTTGCCCCAAGCGACTCTCGAAGCATGGGTGAGAGCTACTCGTTGAGTCAAGCATGATGTAGGCCACCCTTTGGCTAGTTTGAGCTTTGTTATTCCATGTCCATTTCATTCCCTTTGCAAGCCAATTTTGTGCCTACCAATCCTTTGTTCAGCTCCTCTTCATCCACCAAAGCCTGGAGCCTATCCTACTCCCGCAACCAAAACGTTTTTAACTGCGCTCATAATTCTAAACTTGTGTGGAGTGTGGAATCGTTGTGTTATGATGGGAAAATAATGTCCATCCGCTGATTTTGAACCAACCGGGGGTTACACAAAAGAAGTGAAATATGTAAAAGAAAAAAAAAGAGTATTTTTAAAAAAAAAGTCCTCCCGAGCTAAAAACAGAAAATCTGTTGGTGTTTGTGAAGTAGGCCGTGTGCACACCTGGTTTTCATGATAAGTCTGGGGGTGTGTCACACGAGCGTAGTTTGTGGTTTTGTGGGGTGCAGCGTTCCGATAGCTCACTTGGGTTGCGCAACCATCGTGTTTAACTTTGAATATCATACCGTAACCTAAGCCTCGTTTTAATCCTATAAGTCCTACTGATTTGATTTGCGAGTTTGCTAGCGCCGTGGAGAGAGTGTGACCGGGCGAGCGTATGGTTCACGACGTTGATGGATTTCAGCGGAGTTATTCCTAAGCCCCGATCTTTTGCAACACCCGCCTCAGTGTCTCGTCACTTTCATACTGGGCATGATCGTCAAATTCTTCATAATTCACCAACTGAGTAGGACTAAATCTTTACTTACGCTTTAATACTTATGTAAATTAGTTAGCATAATTAGAATCTTCTTCTACTAGAATTTCTACTCGCATGCGTACGTTACTTCGCACCGTACTCCCTTGTGTAATTCTCTATGTTAACTATCGTTTTCGCGCTCCGCCGGATTCGTTTGCTCGGGAGGCGCAAACAGTTAAGTCTGGGGGTGTGATGAGTCCTGATCATATACACATTTATGGACTCATCCGGGCCATTATTCAGTAAATTCACCGCACTTTAGCCTTGTTATAGCTTATATTTGATAATCCATGCTAGGTGCACTTTTGGGCCCACTTTGGTGTGATTTCGTTTTTATTTTATTTTATTATCATTAGTAGTATTCATGTGCTTGTTAAGTGCCACTTTCAGTGGCTAGATCTGTGGTTGCGCTGGAATAGGAGTCGTGCAAGTGTCCCCGTTGCAATTCTGCACAGGAACACTGCGCACGATCACTTGTTCTACTGCGCACGACCACTGGTCGTGCGCCACTGATCGTGCGCACTTAACCCTTTTTCACGAGTTCTGTCTGGTGCAGTGCGCACGATCATCAATGCCAGTGCGCACGACCATCGGTCGTGCGCCACTGCTCGTGCGCATTGACCATTAAATTCTTGAGTTCTGTCTGCTGTAGTGCGCACGATCATAGTCTCCAGTGCGCACGACCACCGGTCGTGCGTCACTGCTCGTGCGCACTCACCAGTAATTTTATGAGTTCTGTTTCATCTATTGCGCACGACCACCGACGCTAGTGCGCACGACCACCGGTCGTGCGCCATTGGTCGTGCGAACATTTTATTTCATAAATTCTGTCTTTGCAGGTTCCGTCCAGGCAGCGCGCACGATCACCGGACTCTAGTGCGCACGACCACTGGTCGTGCGCCACTGACCGTGCCACTGTTTAATTCAGCGCCTATATAATGACCTGATCGCGAATTAGGTCGGGGAGACGCATTTTGGCTCCGTTTCGTCCGCCGTTTTCGCCGTTTTCAGAGGGATTTCATCCCCTAGGCCTCCTCCATCATCCAAGGGCTTGAAAGAAGGGTTCCTACACTCACTCTGATCGCTAATGAAGAGGTTCTTCGCTTGAGACGTGGCCGGATGGTAAATCGCTGGAGAAGACGGGTTCATTGGGAGGTGTGACAGCCCTCCTCTACCCCGGACGCAGTTGGGACTGAGTTAGGACGCGGATTGACAACCTGGTGCTTCCTACCGTGAATCTACAACGAGACTCCGGATTCGGTCGTATCTCTCGCCCTTTTTCCTCTACTTATGTGGTTATAGTGTTGTATTCTCTTTATATCGATGATGAACGCTATGAGTGATGTTTAAGATTGCTTATTTCATGATTATGAAATCATTTTGTTCATTTGTGTTAATGAGGTGCGCCCCGATCGATTTTCCGCTCCATTACCATGTCCGGTGCCGCACTAGCAATTGCTAGTGGCGTGCTTGTTGAAGAGGTGTTTGCGACCCTCAATTCGTTAGCCTTCTCGCCCATCCCTCCTTTCGACGCAGCGCGCTCAAGGCCTGCCTAGTCTCCATCCCGCCAATCGAAGCATTGCATAGCGGCATTGCATAGGAGTAGGCATAGTATTTTATTTAATTACTTGCAAACCAAACCACCCATTCATTGTAGCACCGACTAAGGACTTCGATCTCAAGTCCTTCCTCGAAACCTAACTCCACCTTACTGTGTTCCTCAAGAGACCGACACTCGGGGATTTTCCCCATTATTATTACTTGCGCGACCGGTGCACTTGCCGAAATTATCGCATCAACCGCCCGACCTCAAAGTTGAGACCGCACGAATTAACCCAGGCTCAGTTCTTACAGTTCTCGTTAAGAATGATGGGCCATGCACTCCTATTTATAGGCGGGTAGACGGATGTCGTCACCGCACAGGAGAGATACAATCACCACCCGTCAGATCGCCAGTGGTCTCACAAGGCAGACCGCGCGATCACACTACTTAGACAACCTTCCGTCCAAGACCACAGATCAGCAGACAGATCGCGCACAAGTCGCGCGAACACGAGATTGCGCACAAGCCATGCGGACACAAGTGTACTCCTCCCTTAGAACACCAGGATCAAACCAAGAACCATCTGGCCGACTTCAGACAAGTCGCCAGATCGCCAGCACAAGCCTCCCGGTCAGGCGGTTACATAAGAACAAACCGCCCAGTCTTCCAACAAAGAAGACAGGCCAACCAAACAGAACAACTCGGGATCAGACCGCAGCAATCAAGAACAGACCGGCCAACCAACAGACCGCCAGAACAGACCGGCAGAGCTAGACCGGCAGATCACTAACACAGACCGGTCGGTCTCTGCGGTCACCCAAAATCAGACCGCCCGGTCACCTCCACTTCAATTCAATAATTTCAACACTCCCCCTTGAAGTGGGAAGTGGAAACTAGCCTGAGTAAATTCCGCAACCGAGTAAACGGTCCCTTCGCCAGTGACATTGTGAAGATGTCTGCAACATTGTCTGCACTCCGATAATGCTCGACCATAAGAGATCCTCCCAACACCTTTTCACGAATGAAATGGTGCTCAATCTCAATATGCTTGGTCCTCGCGTGACAGACTGGATTATTAACCAGCTTGAGAGCACTCTCATTGTCCCCGCATAGCATAGTGGGACCTCGAACCTCCTCATGAATGTCCTCCACCAACCTCCTGAGCCAAACGGCTTCCTGAGCTGCCAAGGCCGAAGCCTTGTATTCCGCTTCTGTTGTAGATACGAACACCGAGTCCTATTTTTTGTTGCACCAAGAAATGGCTGTGGGGCCCGTCATAAAGACATAACCAGATGTTTATCTCCGATCATCCACGTCTCCCCCGTAGTCAGCATCCATGTATACATGCAACTTCAAGCTTGACCCTCTCCTAAATAGGAGACCCAAATCAGAGGTCGACTTCACATATTTCAGAATTCCTTTTGCCGCCAGAAGATGAGGCTTCTGTGGCTCCGCCATGTACCGACTCACTTTGCCAACTACATAAGTAATATCAGGCCTCGTGATGGTCAAGTAGATCAAGCTCTCAACCAGAGCTCGGAACACCAACGGATCAGATAGAACTCTTCCCTCATCCTTCCAAAGTTTATGATGATGTTCCAGAGGTATAGAGCTGCTCTTCCATTCTTCCATGCTGAATCGTTGAACGATCCGCTCGGCATATCCAGCCTGAGAAACGAGCACTCCACTCTCCTGCCTCTGAACCTCGAGTCCAAGGAAATGGTGAAGCTCACCCAGATCTTTCATCTCGAACCTGATAGCAAGCTCAGCTCTCAGCCTTGCTACCGCCTCCTTCGAGTTCCCGGTGACAATCATGCCATCCATATACAGCATAACAATAACCCGAAGCACCCCCTCCTTCTTGACGAACAAGCTAGAATCAGAGTCTGAAGCAAAGAACCCACAGAATAGAAGATACTCCGCGATCTTCCCATACCACGCCCGAGGTGCTTACTTCAAACCACATATGGGCTTCTTCAGTTTGCAGACGTAGTCTGGACGATCCTCCGAGATGAAACCCGGCGGATGGATCATGAAGATATCCTTGTCAATCTCTCCGTATAAGAAAGCATTCTTCACATCGAGCTGTCAAATCTCCCATCCACAAATGCCGCCAAAGCAATAACAAATCGGACCGAAGTCATCTTTGCCACTGGACTAAACGTCTCGTCATAATCTTCACTATACTGCTATGAGAACCCGCGAGCTACAAGGCGAGCCTTGTATCGCTCGATCGTGCCGTCAGCTTTCTTCTTGAGCTTATAAGCCCATTTGCATGTCACAGGGGTAATGCCCTTGGGCCTGGGCACTAGAGACCAAGTCTCATTCTTCTTGAGAGCATCCATCTCCTCTTGCATAGCAATATCCCACTGCTTCACGCCTTTGGCTTTCTCAAAGCTCGACGGCTCCCTCTCATCCAAGGGACCATCAAAGAAACATGAGACGAAGCTCACCATGTTTCCTCCTGTGTATCGATCTGGTGGCTTGATAGTCCTCTTCGACCTCCTAAGAGGTTTCCCCTGACTAACCACCTCCTCAGCTGCTTTTTCTGTGTAAGCTCCTCTTCCAGACGAACTTGGAGCATCGCTCCCCCTGCTTCCAGAACCTGAAGCCTCCATCTTAGAGCTTGACACAGCTGGAGATCCTGGTGAAACAGGCAACTCCACTTGAAGATTTCCTGCAGCCTTCCCTGATTCATCAACCCTGCTCTCTGGTAGTTGAACTCCTGAACTCCCCTTGTCGGAAGTCACTTCATCGAACACCACATCCCGAGATACCACTGATCTCCGTGTCTCAGGATCCATGCATCTCCATCCTTTCTTCCGCTCATCAAAACCAACAAAGACTAGCTTCCTTGCTTTCGCATCTAGCTTTGTCCGAAGAGCATCTGGAATATGCACATAACAGGTTGACCCGAACACCCGAAGGTATGCACACTTGGCTTCTCCTTGAACATCAATTTGTGAGGGGTCTTCATGTTGATAGGACTTAGAGGCATCCTGTTGATTACATAAGCTGCATAAGACATTCCCTCCGCCCAAAAGGACTTTGGGATACTCTTGGCATGAAGCCAGCATTTGCAGGTTTCCGTCAGATGACGGATCTTCCTCTCCGCAACGCCATTTTGCAGTGGAGTATGGGCACAAGTAAGCTCTCTCTGAATGTCGTGTTTCTTGCAAAAACTTGAGAACTCACCAGAGGTGAACTCCCCACCATTGTCAGTTCTCAATTTTCTCACCCGCAGGCCTAACCGACCTTCCACCAGCTCCTTGAACTCCACGAATCTCGCAAAGGCTTCCGAATTCTCTTTCAGAAAATACACCCAGACATATTTGGTGTAATCGTTAATCAACGCCAACATATATTTGTTGCCTCCAAGGCTTGGGGTGGCAGTCGGTCCCATCAAATCACCGTGAATGCACTCCAATGGCTCTTTGCATCTTGTTTGCAATTTATCAAATGGAAGTCGATGAGACTTACCAAACTGACATCCAGCACAAACATGACCGTCTCCATAAGAGGACAAGCTAGGCAAGCCCTTGACAAGGCCCCTTACCACCATAGCCTTCAATTTGTCCATGCCAACATGCCCCAACCTTTCATGCAGATAGTCGCGCTATCGTTGGTCTTCATCTTATCAACATAGGTACTTGTCGATAAAACGAACAAGTCCTTAACCCGCTTTCCAACATGGATAACATCTCCCTTTATCTCCGATTGAGTTTTAAGAAACTTCACTTCTGTTGGGACAAACAGAACGTGATAACCGGCATCGACCGCATTGGTTACAGAGAAGAGATTCTTCCTCATACCAGGCACGTGATAAACACTCCTCAATGTGAGTGGACCCTTATCACTGCTCAGGGAGACAACACCTTCTTATTCTACTGCATGAACAGAATTATCAGCCGTAATGATAGCATCGTTACCTGAGTAAGGCACCAAAGAAGAGAACTTTGATTCAACCCCGATGAGATGATGTCCACACCCTGAATCAACAATCCAATCCTCTTCAAAGTTGATGGCAGCCAAGGCCTTAACAGGCATCGCCGCATATTAGCCGCAAAGGCTCCTCCCCATCCAGCTTCATCAGACTTTGGCTTCTCCTTCTCCGCTACATGTCCCGACTGAAGATTAACCCAACAATCCTTCTTGAAGTGGCCGGTCTTATTGCACCTGAAGCACCTTGGTCCCTCTCCCTTCTTCTTCCCATCAGACTTAGAAGCATAACTTCTATCCTGCTGACCTGAAGTAGAGGGTCCATCCTGACCTGGCTTCTTCTTCTCCCACTTCTTCTTCTTCTTTCCAGAGAACAACACATCACTATCTCCCCCAGAGATAGAAGTCCCCGCCATCTGTCTTGCCAAACTTTCCTGCGAAGCAAGTATGTTCTCCAGCTCCAATAGAGATGGTTGATTTGCCCAACCTTGAACTGAATTCACAAAGGCAAGATACTCCTTCCGCAACTCGCGGATGATATGCCTCTTCAGTTTTGCCTCCGAGATGGGCTCATCAGGGTCCAATGCAGAAATCTCTGCTGTGAGGTTCTTCACCTTGAGAAAGAAGGTAGAAATAAAGAGATCACCTTGCGAGGCCTTCACCAACTCATTTTCAAGAAAATGTAGCCGAGCTACATTCTTCTTATTAAACAACCCGTCCAAAGACGTCCAAATCTCAGGAGCAGATTTACATCCAATGATGTGATCAAATAGCTATGGTGAGATAGCCCTCTTGAGTGTGAACTCTACCTTAGCATTAGTCCTCCTCCAAAGTCTCACCTCTGCCATATTATCTCCTGCTAGAAACACTTCTTGTGTGTCTTCTCCTCCAACTATCTCCCATAGATCCTCACCAAGTAAGTAACTCTCCATACACGACCTCCATATCTTGTAGTTAGTCGATGTTAGGAGTTCAATACCAAGCCCTCTTGCGTATCCACCTTCCATGGCAATCTATGTGGTCTCTTCTTCACAAAGATGATGGCAACTCATGTTGATCACTGCTTATCCACTCCAACAACTTTGCATTGATACCATGTTAAATTTTTTGATTTGAATCGCTTAGGAGTAAGCAGGAGTTGCATCAACTGAGTTATAGCCAAACAACCACAATGCCACACAACAACACAAGAAACTTTATTGAATCACAAACTTCATTTACAGTGCGAGGTATACATGGCGAGACATGATTCATAAGAATCACAGAAGAGAGCAGAACAAAACACCAAAAAGCAAAACTGGCGGACTGACAAGTAGAGACCGCACAGACCGCTCGACTCCAGAGATCGCCCGACTTGACCTGAGAATGCGCGAATAGAAAACAGACAGACCGCCTGCACTGCAAGACCGCCACCTCAGACCGCACGAACTGGAGCTTTATTGAACAAAGAACTAAAGCTGTCACCAGACTGCAACTCAGATCGCCTAATCGCTGAAGGTCGCCTGATCGCTGAACTCGCTGCGAATAGTACAAGAACAAACATAAACCAGTTCGCAGACAAGCCGCTGCCGAACTATTTATTGAAGCCGCTGGGAATCACCAAGGAAGGAGACCGCAACCTGCTGACCGCAAACCTGCGAACACAACAAACAATCAACTCACTTCCGAGACTGCCCGACCTCAAAGTTGAGACCGCACGAATTAACCCAGTCTCAGTTCTTACAGTTCTCATTAAGAATGACGGGCCATGCACTCCTATTTATAGGCGGGTAGACGGATGTCGTCACCGCACAGGAGAGATACAATCACCACCCATCAGATCGCCACTGGTCTCACAAGGCAGATCGCGCGATCACACTACTTGGACAACCTTCCGTCCAAGACCGCAGATCAGCAGACAGATCGCGCACAAGTCGCGCGAACACGAGATCGTGCACAAGCTGCACGGACACAAGTGTACTCCTCCCTTAGACCACCATGAGCAAACCAAGAACCATCTGGCCGACTTCAGACAAGTTGCTAGATCGCCAGTACAAGCCGCCCGGTATGGAGGTTACATAAGAATAGACCGCCCGGTCTTCCAACAAAGAAGACAGGCCAACCAAACAGAACAACTCGGGAACAGACCGCAGCAATAAAGAACAGACCGGCCAACCAGCAGACCACCAGAATAGACCGATAGAGCCAGACCGGTAGATCACTAACACAGACCGCGCGGTCTCTACGGTCACCCAAAATCAGACCGCCCGGTCACCTCCACTTCACTTCAATAATTTCAACACTCCCCTGACTTGGCATGCTACCACCATGGAGTACGTCGAAACCTCCATGTCTTGCACTCCCAGTTCTCGAGCTAACAGCTGGCCTGCTATCACCGCCTCGTACTCTGCTTGGTTATTGGTAACCGGGAAGTGGATGCTCAAAGCTTGTTCGATCTTTGTCCCTTAGGGGCTCACCAGGATGATTGCCCCTCCATAGGAGTGCTTTCCTGACGCACCATCCACCAACATCTTCCATGCCACTTGGGGGGGGGGGGGCAATTCATGCTCCCCCACTTCGGTTGCGTAGTCAGCCATGAAGTCTGCCACTGCTTGGGCCTTGATCGACGTTCTGGGCACGAACGTAACATTGAACTCACTCAGCTCCATGGACCACTTTACCAACCTTCCTGAGTGCTCCACCCCTTCCATGACTTTGCGAAGTGGGTGATCTGTCACTACCTTGATAGAATGTGCTTGAAAGTAAGGTCGTAGCCTCTGGGCCGTCACTACCAATGCGAAGGCCAACTTTTCCAGAATCGGGTACCGGAGCTCCGCCTTCCTCAGCACTCAGCTGACGTAGTAGATGGGGAATTGCCTTATCCCCTCCTCCCGGACCAATACTGAACGTACTGCCTCCGAGCCTACCCCCAGGTATAGGGATAGGTCCTCTCCCGGTCTCGGCCCTTGGAGTAGGAGAGTTTGGGTGAGTTGTTCTTTAAGAGCCTGAAAGGCTCCCTCGCACTCCGGGGTCCATTCAAATTTTTTGTTTCCCCTTAACACCTTGAAAAAGGGTGCACATTTATCCCCCGCCTTGGAGAGGAACCTACTGAGTCCAGCCAGCTTTCCAGTAAGGCTCTGAACCTCCTTCGAATTTCTGGGCGATCCCAACTCCATTATTGCCTTGACGTTGTTCGGGTTTGGCTCCACCCCCGCGGGGGTGAGCAGGTGACCTAGGAACTTCCCTCGGCTAGCCCCGAAGACACATTTCAAGGGGTTGAGCTTCATCTTATACTTCTGCAAAGTCTTGAAGGTCTCTTCAAGGTCTCGGAGGTGGGCTTCAAGGTCCCGACTCTTTACCATGAGATCATCGACGTAGACCTCCAGGTTTCTCCCCTTTTGATCTCGGAAGATCCTGTCCATCATTCTTTGGTACGTGGCACCTGCGTTCTTGAGCCCGAAGGGCATCATCTTATAACAGTAACATCCCTCCCCTGTGATGAAGGAGACAACCTTAATGTCCGGGGGGGGGGGGGGGGGGGTGCATGCGGATCTGATGATAACCTGAAAAAGCATCTAAGAAAGACATTACAGGGAAACCAACGGCTGAGTCAACCAGCGCATCGATTCTAGGCAAGGGGTAGCAATCCTTGGGGCACGATTTATTGAGTAAGGAAAAGTCGATACACATTCTCCACTTACCTCCTCCCTTCTTCACCATGACCACGTTAGAGACCCAGACTGGATACTGGATCTCTGATACAAACTCTGCCTGAATGAGCTTACCCACCTCCTCTCGGATGGGTCCTTCCAGCTTGTCCTCTATGGCCCTCCTCTTTTGACGGATGGGGAGGGTGCCAGGGTCGAGGTTGAGGTGGTGGAAAGCCACATCTGCATCGATCCCTGGCATCTCTGCGGCGCTCTAAGCGAAGACATCCACGTTCTCCTGAACGCATGCTAGGATCTGCTTCTGCTCCTCCAGGCCGAGCTCCCTGCTGATCCTGACTTTCTCCACCACCCCGGCTTGGGTGGTGACTTTAAGCTCCACGACCTCCTCTACGGCCTCCAGCCAGGACTATTCTCCCTAGTTTTCTTCTTGCTCCTGTCCTTCTTCTCGGACCTCCATCACCTCTTCCGCCCCTTCTTCCTGGGCCCGACCCTCTACCTCTTCCTTCTCTTCCTCCATCGGCTCCTCCGACCTCTACTCCATCTTCTCCTTCTGGTCGCCTCCTCTAAGTCTTGCCGACTCACCCATCTCCTAGTCCCATTTCTCTGCCTCGGCCATCCAGGAGATGGTGTTGACCGCTGTCACGTAGCACTGCCTCGCGACCTTCAGGTCTCCTCTGATTCGGACTTGGACTTCTCCGTCATTAAACTTAAGGCACTGGTGGAATGTAGAGGGGACAAAGAAGAACGCGCTGATGAGCGGCCGTCTGAAGATGGCGCTATAGCTCCTGGGGGAATCCACTATGACAAAGCGACAGTTCCTGGATTGCCCCCCCAGAACCACATGGAGTCCCACTCCTCCCTCTACTTCTTTCCTCTCCCCAAAGAATCCAAACAATGGACCGTCCGAGGCCAACACCCTTCGCGCCTCCACCTCCATTCCATCGAATGCCTTCTTGAAAATAACATTGACCAAACTTCCATTATCCACCAAGATTCGGGAAACGGTGAAGATCTCGATCGCTGTCTGAATGACCAACGCGTCGCAGAATGGGTCCTCATAACCCGGCATGTCCTTCTGGGTGAAGGATATCATCTCCTCTGGGGGTGGGGTTAGGGACATCTATGCTACGATGATAGATAGTATGGAGGCTTTTCTTCCGGGTTGCCTCAATCCCCACCCCCATGGATCACCCCGATCCCCCCTTGGGACCACAAATCAGCCCGGTCCTCGCACCTCTCCTCTTCTTCCTCCCGAGGCTCGACCTCCTCAATCCTCATCGGATGCTGCTGTCGCGGCGTGGGCACTCGGGCCCTTTGTGTCTCCAGGAACTCTGGGCAGGTGGCCGTCGCGTGACCTTCCTCATCATGAAAGTCACAATACGGCAACGTCACCTCCCTTGCCTCCGCATCCGCCATCCTATTCCTCCTTCTCCTTCCTACCCCTGCTTCTTCTCTTGCCTCCCCTCTCCTTCCTCTTCCTCCTCTTCCCCGCCTGATTGCCATGGCTTGCTGGGGTAGAGGAGGCATCGCCCCCAGACCCTGCCTCCATCCCAACTGATGGGGCCTTCCTTGACCCCCATGGCAGTTACCCCTTCCTGGAGCGTAACCCCTTCCTTTGCCCTGCATTCCTCCGCCATGCTGCCTCCAATCCCCCTCCAGGGCCCTGGGCTCTACCCTTCTCCTCACCTCCTGCTGCCGGACCTCCGGCTCACTGAGCTTTGCTAGCCTCTAGGTGAGCTCCGGGTTGGCCTCCTCACTCTCGATTTCCTCTGCCACCCTCTCCATCAACTCCTCGTAGGAGACGGGGGCCTTCCTCTTCAGAGCCATTTTGAAGAAACTTTCCCTCAGCCCGACTGTGAAGGCGAGCTGGAGCGCAAACCCCGACATCTCCTGGGTGAGCAGCACTTCTTCCTGGAACCGATCTGCATAGTGAGCCAACGACTCCTTGGTCTCCTGCTTTACCTTGAAGAGGGACTCGACGTCCTTCTTCCTCTTCTTCAAAGTTGAAAACTGCAACAAGAAACTCCTGCGCAAATCCTCAAACGCGTAGATTGACCCCACAGGGAGTTGGTGGAACCAATCCCTGGCCTTCTCTTTAAGGGTGATGGCGAAGAGCCGACACTTGAAGGTATCTGGCATCGGCCTGATAGAGAACGAGTCCTCGAAAGACTGGAGGTGCTGGACAGGATCATCCCTGCCATTGTAGTACACCCTGCCCACTCCATGAACCCTACCAGGACAGGTGCAGAAAGTACCAACTCACAGAAGGGACTTCCCCCTCCTGCCATCCTTTCTCGCTCCACACGCCCCCCCCCCCAAGCTCTCTCGCCAGACTCGAGCTTACGGGGACCGTGCTCGCGAGAGCGGCGCTCGCCGGAACCACTCCCACAGTCGCTGCATCCTCCTGGCACGCGCTCTCCTGCGCCGCGCTCGCCGGCACAGAGCTCGCCGGCACAGAGCTCGCCGGGCTGGCGAACAGTACTCGCCCCTCTAGGTCTTGCACTGAACCGCCAACAATTTCCTTTCCGGCCCTTCCCCCCGGAGCATTCTCGCCAACCGCCGCTAGGGGAGGTGTCGTCTGAGGCGCTGGGGTCGCGAACTCACTTCACAGTGCCGCGATAATGAGTCCGAAGGTGTCGAGCACCTCCCTCCTGAAATCTGCGAACATCCTCGGCAACACCACCTGCGGTGACTCACTAAACTCCTCGCCTTGCTCTTCGTCTCCTGCCATATCTTATCCTTGGAACTTTCTTGGACCAGCCACACTCCACGCTCACCGCACCAAAATGTTGAAACCGATTCCTCGGCCTCTTGTGAAGCTCGGGGACCTCACCAAAATGAGGGGCAGCTAGCCCTTACTGATCCCTCGGAGAAGGTAGACTGAAGCATAGGAAAATGACTAAGACCTTAGTCACAGCGAGGAGGTCCCTCCACTAACCCAGAAGATCGTTGAGCGCTTCCCCTCCCAAGCCAAAGCTGAGACTCGGGCACCTTGGAGAGCTAGAGAGCTAAACTAAAGTAACCAAGGGGATAAGAAGCTCAGAGATCCCAGATCAGTCTCTCCCCCAAGGTGCCCTTTAAGGTCTATTTATAGTTTTTTTACTCAAGGTCTGTCAATAGCGGAATTCTGCCTTTCGGTTTTACTAAATGCACCCCAATTTGGCCTGCCAACAGCCAAACTCCGCTGTTTGGAGCGGCTACCTGCAGACCAACAGGGGCAAAGGAGTAACCTCACCAGGGTGAATTCGTCGAACGGGAAAATGAGTTCGTCGAACGGGCTTCGTCGAACGGGCTTCGTTGAACGGGCTTCGTCGAACGGGCTTCGTCGAACGGAGAACGAAATTCGTCGAACGCTGAACTGGGTTCAGCGATCCCGACAAATGCTCGGTATTCGTTAGACATACTTTTGCGTTCCTTCGAAACCTAAGATTTGGAAAGAATCTGATTCGCTTGCCCTCTCGCGAACAGCTGACGAGTACCCGGCTCGCCGACCTTCTTGCGAGCAGCCGACGAGTACCTAGTTCGCTTGCCCTATCGCAAGTTGACCCTGAAGCTCAGTCCCATAGGGACACGGCTCGCGCCGCCTCCCGCGAGTAGCCTTCGATAGCTCTGGTTCACCTTCTAGCATTCTTTCTTCCTCTGTTGGATTTAAAACCCCCTTTGAGCGAGTGACCTGTGAAGACCTCGCTCGCATTCTTGCCGGCGATGTCCATCGACACCGGGTCTCATGCTCCCTCCTGCGGATTCTTCCGCTGAGATAAGTGCCTATCCCAGTGGATCCGCTGGGATGAGATAGAGATAGACGCTGAGACGGCCGTCAGACTGGGAAGCGAATTCGTCGAACGGACAGCGGGATTCGTCGAACTCAGGACTTTGTCGACCGCCGAGCTGGGGTACAAGCGTCGAGCACTGAACCGCTCTGTTCATCGATCGCTGATATATTGCTTCATTCGTCGACCGCTGCTATAATGTAATTCATCGATTGCCATTAGACATTCGCAGAGCGTCGTTCGTCATTCGTAGGGAGCATATGTCAATTTTGTTCTTTCTCTTATTTTCTGCTCATTAACATATATCCCACCCGCGTTACTTTTACTTGTTGTTTATTCCTCCGTCTTTGTTTACCCACTAGGCGAATATCGGGGTTGTACAATAAGCTCCTACAATTTTCCCCTTATTGGTAGTATTAAAAAAAGGTATAAGAGAGTGTATGCATTATGTCTTAAAGAGATCTATGTAGAGAAGAAAATAAAATACCATGAGGAAGTTTATAGATACCACTATACCACTTGTTGAGAAAAATGTATGCATGATTGAATATACTAGTAGAGAGTAAGACAATACCACTTGTTTAGACATATTATACTACTTGTTGATAAAATAATCATGATTAAGCACAAGTAGTAAGCATAAAAAAATATGATAAATGCTATTAAAATTCACATTTGTTTAGAAAATAAGATTATATAAAAATAATGAGTTCTAAGACTAATAAAAAGATGTTTTCAATTAAAATCCAAGAGATGTCATTTCATTGTAATTTTAGAGGTAAAATTGCAAGCATAATTTCAAAATATCAAAAAGAGATAAGAACTACAATGTAAATTAATTTTCATTTCAAGTAAAATTAAACATTGAAGTGGTCATGATTTGTCATCTAGTGCATTTATTTAAGTTTGTAAAGAATAGTGTAGTTGTGCTTTATGGTCCAATTCTCATGAGGAGAAGTTTTATGAAAGATAATAATGTGTACAAAATAGTGTTTTGATAAAGTATACAAGTGAATTAATCAAAATACATGACATATATAATGTAATAACACAAGATTAAACTATACATATAATATTGCTTCAACAATATTTCAATGCACAGAATAAAGAGTACAACTATCAAGGTGCTCTACACACAATGTTTATTAAGACTTACCATGGTGCAAAGTAGTGCTTGGGGATCACATTTATTCTTTTTACTTTTATTTTTGTGATCAGGTGTACTAAGAGAAGCGGTATATAATTTGTTTGTTACAAGACACTTTACAATCCTTTCTAAGGTGCTCAGCCTCACAATGCTCATTAAGACTTATTAGGAGGGTAAGTAGTGCTTGGTGAAGTTTTTTTGGTCAATTTTTATTTAATTTTTATTTTAGTGACTAAGGACTCCAAATTCACTTGTTTTGCAAAAAATAATATTTTAATTTTTTAAATCACTTTTCTCTAATGAATAAGTGCAAGAAAATACAAAGAATTGAAATAAAAAATTTAATGTTGTGTAGGTAATTTATTTATACATTTGAGTCTATTTTGTTATTACACTACACCATCATGCAAGACTAAGATTAACAACATGTGTACGTTATCAAAATAAGTGAGTGAATATATTATTATCAAACATAAAACATTACACATACTTAGAGGCATGTTAAGCATTCTTACACATATTTTCTACAATCAATTTCATTGCACATAACAAGATAGTTTTCAAGACATGACAAATACAAAACATTGTTTTTAAGAAACTTGAAAATTAAATTAAACATTGTATTTAATATTCAATTGATATAATTAATCATCATTGACAATGGTAATGAATAACAATCAGTTTTTATAATTTATGATTTTTTAAAAATACAAAAAATAAACACACATAAAGAAACAATAAGAGAATCATATTTTGTTCTTTGAAATTGTTTTGTAATTTTGTCTTTGATTTTTAAGTATTTTAAAATATATAATTTTCTAGAAAGCATAGAAGTATATTGAGAGCATATCAGTATAATGATCATCTATGCCAGAGAAAAAATGCAAAAGGAAATGAAACATCAGTTTTAATACTACCGTCAGCGCTAACTATTAACGCTCAACGCTAGCAATAATGATTTGTTCTTTCGCTTAAAAAATCTAGTTTTTTGATAATTACTCATTCTAATTTTTCATGATTAATGTTTTCTAATATAAGGGACACCAAATACCACAAAGAGTTTAAAAAAATAATGAAAAAGTTACGGATTTAAAAAATTTTAGCCTAAGGTGTCAAAGATAGGGTAATTCTCAAGGTACTTTGTGTTTTTTTTCAAAATTCATGAAGGCTAAGAAATATATATTATGAAAAATATAAGATAACATGTTCGAACAAAATACTATGCATGATTTTAATGATCATTAAGAGTGAAATATTGTTCATACAATGTATATAATATGAGTATGCCCTAGATTAAGATACCCTAGCTATATGTCTATACCCTAGCCCTGTACTAAGTGACTGATGGGCATGAGGAGCTGCACATATATCATAGTATGAGGTGCTAATCACATATGCACACAAAAGATGACGCTCAACCTAGCACTCTTTACCCTCAATGCCTCGCAAGGTTCCATTGGAACCCTCCCCAGTTAAGCACAAGACATGACCTAGAGTTTAAGTCTCTAATGCACACAATCCTACACCCTCGCTATTGTGAGACATATGTCATGGGTTAATGATCATGTACATACTAAGTGTTTAATCCTATGGGCTAACCAATTCATAAACTTTGAGTTTGTTTGATTTTTAGAATTATATTAGATTTTAAAGCCACATAGTTATCATGAAATCCAAATTTTTCAATTTTCTACTTTTATATCATGGTAATGTTAGATAATGAGCATGAATAATAATATTTATTAGAAGATAATGCTAGAATGATGGGTTTGAATGCAATGTTTTGCCATAAGATTAACAATGATAATGTTGCACATATTCAAAAATAGTATTTCAATTTATAGACCTGGAATGAAATAATGATTCTATTTGATTTGTTCTTATTGGTACAAAGCTGATTTTATATTCTACATATAAGTGAGATACATGCAAACAATAGTGAAATATATCAATACACGAAATAACATAAAGAAACATGATACATATATCCATTATATGATTCATAATTCTTATGTGTAATAGAAATAGTCAATTAATTCTTGATAGATCGATCATGGATTATGATATATGATTATAGTGAATTTAAGCATAGGATATCATTTTAATCATAATAGATCATTGTGGTGTATGTTCAATCTTTTTATTTTATTAAGTTGAATGCTTTCAATACGAATATGCTTTGGTGATTTTTGAGTTATTTTTCGTAAATTTTCTTTTTGATTTTTGAATATTAACCAAAACATATATAAAACTTTTTGAACACAAACATAGTGATGATTAAAGTAGCAGAATAATTTTCTTAAAATTAATATTTAGAGAAATTAGAATTTTTCAAGAAAATAGGCTACCGCTAGTGGTAAGGGTTGTCGTCAGGCGGTAGCTCACAGAGACTAGAGTTTTTATGAATTAAACATATTTTTGTGATTTTTTTATTCCTTTTTTTCTTGATTATGATTTAACATGATGAGGGTTATCATATGTAGCAAAAAATTAGACAAATAAACAAAAAATTGTGTATTTAATATTTTTGCCTAAGACCCATAATAACCCATTTAGATCCATTTTTCAAAATAAATTTATTAGTCTTAATAACAAATTTAGTATTGAATTTTTAATGATAATATAAGATATTTATAGGCAATGAGTTTTAAAAGGATAAAAACTAGAATTAATGAGATAAATAGGTCACTTGAAATGATATGACTTTTATTCAATTTCTTCCAATTTAAAAGGGCAGCCCGGTGCACAAAGCATCCCCGCGCACCGAGGGTCCGGGGAAGGGTCCCACCACAAGGGTGAAATGTTGGCAAACCTTACCTTACATTTTTCCAAGAGGCTGCTTCCAGGGCTCAAACCCGTGACCTTAAGGTCACACGACGACACTTTAACCTGTGCGCCAAGGCTCCCCTTCAAATTTCTTCCAATTTGATTTATTAAAATTTAAGCTTATGCAAGGTGATTGTGTCATATCGCATTATGTATAAAATGACCATAAAGATGTTGGATCAAAAGTGAAAAACAAAACAAAAATTGTACAAATCAACAAGAATAGAAAATTGTTTTTGTTTTTAATTTTAAGTTAAGCATAACATTAAGTAGAATTTTGTATATTCAATTTTGATTTGTTTCTACTTCTTGCATTTGATTTGATACTAATGAATAAGAGTTTTAGGTATCCAAAGGGGACCAAGTGTGACGGTTCTTTTGGGTACCCAAATATAGTGTGTTGGTTTGTGAGGAGATAATGATGAATGGCCCTTTCAAGTGAAGTTAGTGTTTCATTTTTAATTTTGTGTCTCCATTCATAATTTAGTTTGATAGTATTTTTATGCAACAAATTTCCATTGTAATTATTTTTATCTTGAGGCTTAGAAAGTTAATGGTTCTTGAAAACATTTTTCATAAGAAATTTGTGAACATTCAATTTTATGTTGGGAGAAGATGTATTTTGTAAATCATGATGATCGTGATTTTGAATTTGATTTACACACATTTGGTGTTTTTTGCTCCCATTATTTGGTTTAGTTATGGTGTGGGAATTCAGGTTCAACTTGTTTTTTAATTTTTTTTATATTGTGGTTTTATAATTTGTGAATTTTTATTACATAATTTCTTTTAGCAAGTTAATTTTTTTTCAATTCTTTAATTTTAATCTTAACATTTTGTCTAGCTTTGATATAGGTGATCGTGTTATTTTTAAGAATGGTGACTATAGAATCAATTTGAGTTCTAGAATTATTTCTGAGTTCTTCAAATGTTTCATCCATCTCTTTAATTTCAATTTTATAATTTTTGCACATAGCACAATCAATTTTCAAAGATAATTTTCCAAAAGTAACTTTTCATTATGTTCTTTTGTAGAAAGCTCTTTCTCAAATACCTTAAAATTTTCTTTAAGTGTTTGAAAGTATCTAGTTGCTACCTAAATCACCTAGAGGGGGGTCAATAAGTGAGTTATATGTCTTTTAAGCAGAATTAAAATTTTAAACGAAAGCACACAGAAATCAAAGATCACACCGAGACACAAGGAGTTTTCTGGTGGTTCCCCAATGTGGGTACTCCACTTTCCCCCCTCACCTATCTAGCAGACCCGACTATACTAGGCTACTTCACTAATCTCAGATTAAAAGTAATCTTACAACTCAGAGTTCACAACTCCTACAAGCTCGGAGACCATGTCCCCTACAAACTCGGAGAATAAACTCACCTACACACTCGATCCTTTAATCTAGGATCTACAAGAACTCGGAAGACAAAACTTCCTACAAGAATAAGTAAAAGGTGTTACAAATACTTTGAATTGAAAAATCCAATCTCTAAGAATCTCTAAGAGATTCAACTCCTTCAGTTATGAAACAATAAGTCTTCTTCTTCCTTGAGAAAGGAAATCCTGAACTTGAATAAGGGAGAAGAAAACTCTTTCTCTTGAAAGCTTTGATTTGAACACTTATCAGCTCAACAAGATCTAGAGGAATATAAAATCAATCCAAGCACATGGATCTTATTGAATGGAAATGTGCAGAAGAATCGAGCACGATGCTTGTCGGCGACAGAAGATCGTCTTTTGCGTTTAGCGAGAGGAACGTCGACGGACCTTTCGATGTCTTGATTTTGATTTTGCACTTAGGGTTGAACAAAAAACCCTTTAATACTTATATTGATCCTTATCTAACCGCTAGAAATGAAACTTATGGGATAAGCACCACGTGTACTGTATATGGCAGAAGCCCTAAAGGAAAGTCATCTGCAAATTTGAACAAGAAAACGCGCTGATATAATTCGTCAAGTAATATGAATTATTCGACGAAATCGCACACGACGAATTCTCACACGACGAATTTGCACACGCCAAAATCATATACGATGATTTAATTTGGATAAAAGAAGTAGAGATGGGAAGAAACTTCAGTCGAAATTCCATGTGAAGTTTAGTATTACTCGACGAAGTAAATTCATTACCCGACAAAAATACTTAGAAAAATTATTTTCTTCCAATGTTTAAAACAACAACAGCTTTTCCTTGACTCTTCCATAGTGTTTGAATATAATGTACATCACAATAGAGAGATTTATTATGAGTCAACGCCATGATCTACAGAATGTGGAATTACATTGAATAGGCCTGTGTTTTGTGACCCATTGAAACCTGACATTGGTTTGTACTTAGCAATTGATATCCTGCAAACACATAACTAAAATGCTACATCAAATGCAATATCAATTCACCTTAGTTTAAGGGATACTTCTTCAAATCAAGGTTATTGTGGCTACAATATCCAACAATCTCCCTCTATTTGAAGAAGTCAGAATCCTATCTACTAAGATGAATTGCACAGATAATAATCATAATCACAAGCAAAATTAATGGCATAATTAAATGAGATAACAACAAAACATTAATACATATATAAATGTTTTTAAGAGTTTAACACATTGTCACAACACTTTGCTCAGGGCATTCTAGCCTTTTCCTTCTTGCTCTTCTTTAATTGTTTGTCAAAATCTGCATTTGGCTTGGGATAATATTTTGGAGGAGGAGGAGCATCTGGATTGTTGTACCCATATTCTCTGAAGTGAATCCTTCTCTTTAACTTTGATGTTTGAGATTGTTGATTTCTTCTTGAGGGTAATATTTCTGAGGCTCTTCATTTGAGATTTCAATCAGGTTGAAAGTGTCCAAGATTATATTTTTAGACATAGGACTCCATCTTTCACCATGATCTCTTCTTTTTTCAGCTTGTTCCCTCAAGATTATACCAGCTCCCCTTCTCTCTCTCAAAACCTGATCAGTTCTGCTTTCTTTCTTCTTTGCAGGATGCCTTGAAGATTATGTAACCTCCTCCTGATCAGACCAAACAGGAGAGTATGAAACTGGAGGAACATAAGGTTTCTCCTCAAAAGCTTTCTCAAGGAAAACTTGATTTGGAATGACTTGCTCTTGAACAATTTGACCTGGAGCTCTTCCTGTCAAAAATTCATGTAGCCAACTGATATTCTGATATTGATAGATATTATTTTCATGGAATCTGCTTTCTACTTCCCTGCTCAATTCATCCATTTTTGCTAACATATTTTCCTCCCCCTTTCTGACTTCTTCATAAAGGGTTTGGATAATTTCTTCCTTGAAGATTCTTATTTTAAAGTGAAGAATTTGAGTATTTTCCTCTGTAGATCTCAGCAATATGTCTTGACCTCTATCTACTGTGTCAGCTTTCTAATATTGAGCAGACATTCCTTTCGTGGAGAGATTCATGCCTTCAGCAGCAACATCAAACTTTTCATCCAATTCTCTTCCTTAAATCCCCATGTTATGGTTGATAGCTGCAAGACCATTGCTGACATCTCCTTCCACCTCTCTGATTTTGTTGTAGGCTTGCTTTAAGGAGAATTCAGAGTGCTCTGCTTGGTTCTTGAGCAGAGCCTCAATTGTTTGTAACAATTCATCAGAGGAGGGTACTGCAGGAGCAGGCCTTGGAGAAGGAGCTCCAAAGCTTTCACCAATAGAAATGAAGATATGTGAGTCTGCCTTACTTGGAGAGGCTGGAGATATCTCAGACTGCACATCTTTGTTGGGTTCATAGAGTACAATGGCATCTGATCTCATCTCCTCTTCTCTTATCTCAACTGTTCTACTCTGCTCCCCCTCAAAGCTTGTAATAACTTCTGTATGCTCAGAATCTGCATCTGGGGCTGCACATGCATCAGAAAGAACTCCACCAGATGTGGATTATTAGCCTTGCTCAGCTGCTTCCTTTTCAGAGAAATGAGTATTGATGACATTATCTACCATTGCTACATTTACTTGAGCATAGGGGTGCTCTCCACCATCATCATCATTACTATCATGATCATATTGATCATCATTAGCTTCAGTCTCAGAATTAGATTTATCTTGAGCATCTGCTCTTGGAGAAGGAATAAGGGAAGAAGGAGAATGAACTTGTGGAGCTTCTGGAGAAGCCCCTGGTGCTTGAGCATTGATGTCCTCCCCCGGACTGGTGCTCTTACTGATTTGGACCTTTTCTTCCTCTTTAATCTTGGTTCTTCTTCACTTTCTTCTTCTTTATCCTCTACAACATGCCTCTTCAGACCAGGCCTAATAATTTTTCTGTCCCATCTTTGAAGAATTGAAGAGTCAATCCTTTTCATGGGATGAAGAACACTTCCAGAGGCCATATCAAACAAATGGCCATCAACTTGATTAAGAAATAAGCAGATGATCCTACCAAAGTTAGGAGTCATCATACTTACTTTAATTTTATAAAATAGAATAGATCCCCAATCTACTTTCTTCCTGCATATGACACCTGCCAGCATATTGAACATTTCATTAGAGAGGTAGTCATGAGAACCTACCTTGCATAGGAGAACTTTTCCCAAGATGTCTGAGAGAAGTTTCCCTTCTTCATTCATATTCTTTCTTCTGACTAAGGTGGTGCACCGAGGCAGTCCACAGAATAAAATTGTTTTGATGTGATCTTCTTCAAACAAGCAATCTTCCTCTTCCACTATCGGCAACCTCAGGAATTTGGTTAGACGGGATGGCTTCATCTTGATGACCTTGTCCTTGACTGATGATTTGATAATCTTGCCATGGTGTCGAAGGGAGGAATTCTTAAAGAACTCTATCACTTCCTTATCTAGAACACGACAGGGGTGTTCGAGAACGAATGACATCCTGGCCTCTTCTAAACAAATGATGATATTACAAAATTCATTTGAAGCCTTTGCGAACCCTTCATGGACTAGCTCTCCCCTACAAGAAGGAATCCATGGCTTTTTCGAGACATTGCGAGCAGATGGAGATGAGGGCGGCTATTGGGAGACGAATCGTCAGAGAGTTCGAAAAATGACGAAGAAAACGGCGTATATGACTCATGAAACCCTTAAAGTCTTTATATAGTATTAACATTTTGAAGGGAGAGAGGGCGCGTACCTTAGATTAAAAGAAGATACTATTCGGATCCATTAAGTTGAATTAAATAGAGAAATGGTGATTCGATAAAAATATTTATGGAGAGATTCAATTCGTCGAAGAACTTATTGTTACTCAACGAATTTTTGAGAATAAGTCCAGTTCGTCGAAGGTAAAGATTTTACCCGACAAATTTTCACAATGACTCGTGAAAAGTACATGGATTCTCGAATAAGTCTGATTTTCTAATTTTTGGTCTTGATCCTTTTGCCTTCTCTTCAAGATTCCTTGTTCAGCATACAAAGTTCTAGCTTGAAGAAGTTGAATTTGGTCACATCAAGCGGCTTCATTAAAATGTCTGCAACTTGCTTATTCGTCGGGACATAACTGAGGTTTATGTCCTTGTTCTCTACATGCTCCCGGATGAAGTGGTAGCGTATCTCTATATATTTTGTCCGACTGTGGGAGACTAGATTATTTGCAATATCTATGGAACTTGATGAGTCGCAGAACATCGGAATCTCCTTCAGCTTCAAGTTGTAGTCTTCAAGCTGATTTCTGATCCACAGAAGGTGTGCACAGCAACTTCCTGCAGAGATATACTCCGATTCAGCAGTTGAGATTACCAGACAATTCTACTTCTTGCTACTCCACAAGACAAGCCTTCTTCCAAGGAATTGGAATGTCCCAGAAGTGCTTTTCCTATCATCCCTACTACATGCAAAATCAGCATCTGAAAATCTTGTTAGTTCGAAGTCATTACTTCTTGGGTACCATAGCCCAAGATTTGGTGTGCCTTTAAGATATCTCAAAATCCTCTTTGCAACGCCATAGTGAGATTCCTTAGAGTTCACCTGAAATCTAGCACATACACATGTTGAGAACATTATGTCTGGTCTACTGGAGTAAGGTAGAGCAAGGATCCCATTATGCTCCTGTATTTGGTTTCATCAAAAGTTTTCCCTTTCTCATCCTTGTCCAGAGCCATATATGAGCCCATTGGAGTCCTCATTGAGGTTGCGTTCTCCATTCCGAATTTCTTGATTTAATCATTGGTGAACTTTATCTGAAAGATGAAGATTCCATCTTCAGATTGTTTCACCTGAAGTACTAAGAAATACTTCAGCTAACCCATACTACTAATTTCAAATTTCCCTTGCATTAAATTCGAGAACTTTTTGCAAAGGTTATCATCCATAGATCCAAAAATAATGTCGTCGACATAGATTTGCACTAGCCAAATCTTGTCTTTCACTTCCCTAAGAAATAATGGCTTATCTATCTTTCCTCTTGTGAATTTGTTCTCAAGAAAAAAGCTAGAGAGCATCTCATACCAAGCTCGAGGTGCTTGTTTTAGACCACATAATGCTTTATGTAAAAAGTAAACATAGTCAGGGAGGGTTGAATCAACAAAACCTAGGGGTTGTTCTACGTATACTTCTTCTTTTAAGTTACCATTAAGGAAGGATAACTTCACATCCATTTGATAGACCTTAAATCCTTTGTGAGCCGCATACGCTAGAAACAACCTGATCACTTCGAGCCTTGCCACTTGAGCATAGGTTTGATCAAAGTCGATCCCTTCTTCTTGTCGATAACCTTGGGCAATAAGTCTGGCTTTGTTCTTGATGATTATCCCATCTTCATCCAACTTATTACTGTAAACCCATTTTGTTCCAATAACGTTCTGACCTTTGGCTGTGAAGCATACTCGTCTCATCAAAAATAACATTAATTGATTCTTCTACGACCAGTGTTTTCTTGCTAAAAATTATATATGACTTACTATGGCTACTATATCCTACGAAAATACCTTCAAAACATTTTTCACTAAACTTAGTTTTGTAATACTTCTCGTTGTTAAGAACGAAGCATTTACTGCCAAAAATTCTAAAATAGGATATAGTTGGTTTCCTGTCCTTTAGAAGTTCATAAGGTGTCTTATGATGATTCTTGTTGATTAATGCTCTATTTTGCACGTGACAACCAGTGTTGACGACTTCTGCCCAGAAGTATTTCGGAAGAGAAGAAACATTCAACATTGTCCTGCTTTCATGTATTCTTTCTCTTCGCAACTCCATTTTGTTGTGGAGTACGAGGAGATGAAAACTCATGAAAGATACCTAAGCTTTCGCAAAATTATGTCATAGCCCCAAATTTGAATTCTATTTCGTGGTCACTTCTAATTTTAACTACGGAGCAGTTTAATTCATTCTGTATTTGCCTGACATAATTAGTGAAAGAATCAAACATATCTGACTTGTGTTTTAGAAAGAATACCCAAGCAAAACGTGAGTAGTCATCAACAATAGCCAAAGTATAAGCTTTACCTCCTAAACTTCTAACTGGCATGGGACCAAATAGATCCATATGTAGCAGATATAAGCATCTGGTAGAATATTTGCCAATTATGCTCTTAAAGTTAGCCTGAGTCTGCTTGCCCATTTGGCATGCATGACAAGGTCCCTCTTTAAAGCACTTAACATCAGGAGCGTTGCGCACTAAGTTCTGAGAAAATAACATATTGAACGTTTTGAAATTAATATGTGTTAATCTCTTGTGTCATTGATCATAAAGAGATGCACTATCTTTTGCCACAAAACAAACTGGTGTAGATGAATCTAAGCAAAGAAAATTTAAGCAAAAGATATTTCTACTCCAAGTGCCTATTAAAACAGTTTCTGACATATCAGACGACTTTATCAGGCACTTGTCCTTGTAGAACTCAACCATATAGCCTTTGTCACAAAGTTAGCTTATACTAATAAGATTATGTTGTAATCCCTTAACATAAGCTACATCTGTGAAAGAGACTATATCAATGGTAATCATACAATAGCCTTTTGTGATTCCCCGATCGGATCCACCAAAGATAACCTTTGGACCATCCTTGATTGGGGTGAACTTTTGTAGAAGGATTCTTGTTCCGGTCATGTGCTGCGAACATCCACTGTCCAAATACCATATAGGCGTGATGTTGGCATTTGGACATACCTGCAATCAACAATATGTAAGATCCCCCTCGTCCTTACTGGATAGTTCCTGGATCTTATGCACAGGACCGCCGTCTTGCGGTGACACCAACTCACAGGTTAGTCATCACCGCTCGACGTCAATCCTGCCGGCTAGTTTGATCATAACACAGGCTAATTTGCTAGAAGTGATATCATAAATATGACAAGTTCACAACACAGCATATATATATGAAAGAAAAGTACAAATAGTCCACAATGAGCACAAATCTAAAAGAGTGCAAGGGCTTAAGCCCGATACATATCCAAAAGGAAATACTGATAACATAGCGCTCTGTCACGCGGTATTATGCGGAAGCAACTCAAGATACTCTCCAACCTGTCGTCGTGTGGTAGTAGTGATGCGCAACATCTGCTTTTCAGGTTCTGCCGTCATGTCCTGTCTGATGTACTGCGGCTCCTTCTCCTCGATCTCCTGGTGTTATGGACACATCCGACCGTTAGTCAAAAAGACTAAGTCATTTTTCCCCGCCTCCCCCACGACTCCTAGGTACCGAGCGGGAGGACGAAGCGAAGGACATCAAGGGGTAAAAAGAAATACAGGTGACATGGATAGTACTAATAGTATAAAGGGTAAATGAGTAGTGAGACCAACAATAACATGTAATAAATGCAATAAGTAAGACAACAGTAGTAGGTAAGTAATGAGCAGTAAATAAATAAATGCAGAGCGGGTGAAGTAATAAGTAAATCTTCCACACCATCATCTAGAGTATCTTAACTTATACGAATGCCCATACAAACATATAAGTTAAGATTTCCGGAATTATAACTTATCATATAAAAGAGCCCATACTAATTTATATGATAAGGGTCTACAAATTTGTATGTCATTATGATGTTATGAATGTTATGATTTGCTATGCTATGTTCATACAGTGCAACTCACTCATATGACTCTGCGCGCACAAACCTTTAGTTCCCGCTTTTCGGAGGTAGCCAACCTCTCAGGTACTTCCGTGGTGGCAACAGAATCAGTGGATCGTGCACTCCACTTCTAGGTGGGTATACACACTACCAGACCTAGACCTTATGTACGCTGCTGTACACGTCCTAGGTGCACTTCTGTGAGCTTTTGCGTACTCTTGCTGACATCCCGCCAGACTTTTATGGTCGGGGGTGGGTTACTAGGGATTGTCTGCTAGACCGCAGTAAAGTAACCTATTGGCCCTCTAACTCACCACACCCCGCCAAGGTCAATGTACCGCCATTGGTGTGACAAATGGACCAGTACCGAAGACTTACCACTAGTTTATGCACATGCAAGATTCGTTATAATTCTCGAGCCACCAACTCGTAGGACTAATTAATCTTGAACCGTTCCATCCATCCTAATCGGACGAGGTTTACTTTTCTCAATTTAACTTTGTTAGGAATTACTCTTGGTTCTTACTTAGGCGACCAAATCAATTTAAGGTGAATTCTGGACTTCCCGAGGTCTACCCGGTGAAGGGCTCACATCGGTACTAGATGGTATTCTGGGATGACATCCCAGACCTTCCATTCTTCAAATATCTATTCTTATCGGTAACTCTTCTTGTTAAGGTTACCCTCATGGTTGCTCTATACTACTTAAGTATGATTTAGATTTCTTTTAGGTAATTGACGACCTTTTTCTAATGCATGGTGCAAATCCTTATGATTTCACCTAAACACTCATACCTAAACTTGAATTCTTCATTGTCGACTTAACTATCTAAGTGTCACTATATGTACTATGGATATAAAACCCTCAAAGTTACTTCGATTGTTCATCGAGACGTACTTCCGTTCACTATTCTCTACGGGGAAGACTTTCTCCAATTAGCATACAACTCATGTGAACTGTAGTTATATATGCCCTAATGTTATGTTCCAAATTTCATTCCATTCCCACATGTTTTGGCTAGCCTAGATACTACCCCAAGTTTTTGCTAAACGTAGACCAACTCAACATTGGGCTAATTCAATCTCCTTAATGTGAACATCACCAAAACATGACCAAATGACTTAAGATTTTTATCGTAGATTAAAAATTACCTAATTACAATATGGTCAAAAATTCATAATTCTCCCAACTATTTTGTCCAATTATAAAAATACTTTAATGATCATGCATACCTCACTTTACACATGAAGTACAATGTTCTGAAGTTAAAATACTCTCAATAAATTATCAGTGACATATAATGTATAAATATCATGGCTATCTGGATTTCCTAATTTTTCATAGTATTTAAGAGCACGTACTGAAATAATTGCTCCAAAAATTCTATAAAAATTGCCATAGACTGATGATGATAAAAATACAGCCTAGCCAGATTTTCAGAATTTTCCAGATAATATTAGTTCTATAAATTTCATTAATACATAAGTGTGACAAAGGGCATTTTTGGTAATTATCAGTGTGAATGAATTCTAAAAATTCTACCAAAATTTCCAGAGTTGTATTTCAAGGTAAACTATCATATGCCAGTGTATTGGAATTTTTCCCTAGGTTTTAGGTGATGTTTATTCCATTAATACACTTTGTGACAAAAGGGCATTTTTGGTAATTATCAGTGTGAATGGCTTCTAAAACTTCTACCAAAATTTCCAGAGTTATATATCATGGTAAAATATCATATGTCAGAGTAATGGATTTTTCCTTAGGTTTTAGATTATGTTTATTCCATTAATACAATTTGTGACAAAATTCATTATTCACAAATGTCCACGAAAATTAATTCCAAAAATTCCAACAAAATTCACAGAGGTGCATAACATCCTAAAATATCATTTGACGGAAAATCAGATTTTTCCTAGGTTGTTTGATCACTTTTATTTGATTAATATATTTATGTGACAAATTCATTATTGTCCAAATATTTAGGATTTTTCTTTCCAAAAATCCTAATATTTCTAAAGGTGGTGCCCTCCTCTATGCTAGGTGTGTTACCAATATTTTATGAGCTTACTTCCAGCCATAAGTGATGAAATTACAAAAATACACAAATGTGTTATGTGCACACCACCCCTCCACACATCACATTCCTATGAATATGAGAAAATATGAACTAAAGTGAGCCAAATGGTCTCAAATTTTGGCATGCTACTCATTAGGGTCTAACCCTCATACCACCCAAGATTTGGGTCACTTTGCATATACTTATCCATTAATATTTCATTACTATGAAAAATAACATTTAACATAAAACCATAGAAAATGTTGCCCTAAAATTTTGATTTTTAAGCAGGGGATGAGTCTATACTATTTACAACTATGACTAAAATATTAGACTCATCCCTGTAAGTATGAAGTCTAGATCTACAAAATAAGGTCTAAACACCCTTTTAGACATGTCTCGGTAAAATAGACCTAGAAGGGACTGTATGTCACCAAATGGGGTGATTCAAATCCCTATAGGAAGTAGAGAGCAAGGGCTACAAAAGTTTTCTCTGGCACTTTTGCCTAAAACAGCCTCTATGTAGCATAAATATTGAGTTTAATCTGCTGTATAAAGTGTGACAGATTAATTAATATGTATAATTTCTGGTCTACACATAGCCATCAACTGAAATCAACGGCCTTGATTTCGTCTCCTTCCTCTAGCCGATGACCAGCATTACTCCCAGCTGGGCCGATTTCCACCTTCATTTCCCAACCACCTGAGGGCCGCCACTACCGGCCACCACCTCCACCACCTTCGTTGAGGTGGTGGCTACCGCCAGGTGGCGTCATGGCTGCCGGAGATAGCTCCTCCGGCGATCCCGAGCTAGGAGAAAACCTGGGAAAATCTTCCTCTTTCTCACATGGGATCAGGCTTAATTGAGCCCGATTTCTCTCCTAAGTGGTTCTAGATGCTAGCACAAAGGGAGACGGGGAGAAACGGACCTCGATTGTGGCTCGGCGGCGTGTGCTCTGGCGTGCGTCCATGGATTTCTCCATCTCCGGTGAGCTTGCTCGATCTGTGGATTCTCAACCGTTTCCCCTACTCCAGTAGGTTGGCTCGACTGCTAAGGTCCTTCTGAAGATGATGGAAGGTTCAAATGGAGGAGTGGGTGGCTGTATAGTGAAAATGGGGTGGGGTGTTTCAGTCATAGGTGGTACAACCTCTACTCCACTGTTTGGGTGGTTGCCATGCCTGAAGTGATTGTTCATGGCCTGGGAATTTGGCTGGGTAGCTTGAGCAGAGGTGGTGGGGGCCATGGAAGTTCCTTCACTCCAACTCATTTTCCCCCTTTAAGCTTTTTGGGAAAATGGCATTTTGCCCCCATGCTCAACATTTCTTTCCAAATTCAAATGTGGGGTGCTAATAGGCTTGTGTCATGCTGGTTAGGCATGGGGTGGGGCCTAGATTCACTTGGATTTCACTTGGTCATTCAATTTCTCTCTTAAGGCCTTATGTTGACCATAGTAGACTTTAGGGTTGACTTGGTCAATTTGGTGAGTGGATTAGCCCCACTTGATGGCCATGAGTCCTATATGTTGGAACATGGTCTTCCGCATCTCCTAGGTTTGAGAATAACAAATCCTATGTGTTTTTGATCTTGTGTGTTTAAGTGTGCAGGAAAACAAGTCTACATGACTCAAGGATAACATATGAAAGAAGCGCCCGAGTTTGGAGCCAAAACTCAAAACTGGCCGCTAGAGCAGGCGGTAGCTCAGGCGGTAGCTCAGGCGGTAGCTCCGGCGGTAGCTACTAGAGCAGACGGTAGCTGCTAAAGCAGGCGATAGTTGCTAGCGCAGGCGGTAGCGCAGGCGGTAGCGCTTGAAAGCACAAAAGTAAAATTCAAGCTGTTGGGATACATATATAGAAGGCAGATAGCGCTGGCGGTAGCTGATAGCGCTGGTGGTAGCGCAAAGCAATAGAGGAAGGAGGTCGGCTTGCCTAAAATGAAGGATTCTCCCGCGCAGAATAATGCCTAATCTGGGATAGCGTCGGCGGTAGCGCAGGCGCTAGTACCAAGACTATAAAAAGGACCCCTTGGATTCGTCTTCTTGATCCTCCTACCACCCTAAAATTCCAGATCTTCGTGCCACATCATATAGAGGAAGGTTCAGAGAGATACTCCCACAAATCCATGAAGGCTTAAGGCGATCTGTGGAGAAGATTTCAACACGCGTCATCTTCATGATGAAAGACCGTATCGACTACGATCATACTCTACGGGTCTTCGTCAACTTCTCCAAGAGATCCATATAGGGAGTTTTAACATTATTGTCATTTCACATCTTTTGTAACCGTTAGAGAATTCGCCTCGTGTTGGCGACTAAGTCTGGGTAGGACTTAGGGCAGAAACTCGCCTCATGTTGGTGACTAGGTCTAGGGTGTAGATCTAGGGGGTGCTCGAGGCCATATCCGGGGAAGGATTGGCTAGAGCGGCTTGAGGCCGTATCCGGGGAAGGATAGGCTAGGGCCACCAGTTCGTGGGGATACGAGTCGGGATAGAAAACGAAAAAGAGTTTTATTATTATTCGCCTTAGATTTTTAGCATCATAGAAATCTAGTTTTGTAAATCATTTTTATTAATAGTAATCATATCCCTCCTTTTGTAATAAAAATGATTTGTTCTTCATTTCTCTAAATTGTTTATTGTCATCGCTTTTATTATAAAATAATTTAGATCTTTATTCAAAATCAATATTTTGATCTCTTATTATTTCAAGTATTACAAAATATAATATAAGTTTTTAAAACCCTTATTCACCCCCCTCTAAGGGCGCCTACTGATCCAACAAGTGGTATCAGAGCCAGGTTTTATTCCAATCGGCTTAACAACCAGGAATAATGGCGTCTCATGATCTCACTTCTATTAGTGCGGTAAATTTTTATGAAGAAGAAAATTCACTTAAACCACCTTTATTCGAAGAGAGAAATTATAAAGGGTGGAAATTTTTAATGGAAAAGTTTATTAAAAATTTAGATATCAATGCATGGGATATAGCAATAGTTAGACCAGCAGATGAATCAAATAAATAGGAATGTCATCTAAATGCAAAAGCTTTAAATATTATTTTCTGTGCTTTATCTCACAAAATTTCAAAAGTAATATATTATTTTTCTAGTGCATACAAAGTATGGAAATTTCTTGAAGGAATGTATGATTCTCCATCTACAGGTATGGAACAAATGCAAGAAGTGGAGAACATACAAGATTTTCACATCAAATGGAAAAGAGGAAATCCCATCTTTGGAAGAGGAATGCCAAATAGATGAATACAACAAAGAAAAGTCGTGCTCAAATCTCACAGCATCCAAAAGCACTGTAAGGAAATCAAATCATCTTATTGTTTGCAATTCTATTTCTACTTTACAATTGCTACAAATTACAAAGCGCAAAATTAAGAAATTAAAAATGCGAATTGCAAATTGCGCTTAGAAAATAAAAATTTAAAAGCAAGAGTTAAAGTAGAATCAAAATCTGATTTAGCTTTACTCATGTCACTTCAATTGAAAATAAAAAACCTTGTTTTGATTGTAATGATATTAAAGAAAAATTTAAGGAACTTGAAAAAGAAATTATTTGCATAAAAGAACATAATGAAAAATTTTCTTCAGAAAATTCATCTTTAAGAAGTGATTGTACTACATGCAAAAGTTATAAAATTGAAATTGAAGAGATGGATGAAACATTTGAGGAATACAGAAATAAATATCAAAACCATATTGACTCAGTTGTTTCTACTCTTAAAAATAGCACAATTGCTTATAATAAAGCTAGACATAATTTGAAACTTAAGAACAATGAATTAGAAACTAAAATTAACTTGCTTAAGGAAATCATAAAGAAAAATTCTCAATATCAAGCAAACTCCAAAAGTAAGTTGAATATTATTTCTCAAAATTTGAATAAACCAAACAATGGAAATAAAAAACTTCAAAATATTGAAAATGAAATTCCAAAATACTATCATCATACAACATCAATCTTCTCCCAACATAAAATTAAATGTTCACAACTTTCCTATGAAAAATACTTTCATTAATCATCAATATAAAGATTATCACTATGGAAATTTCACATATAAGAAAAACACTAGTTTGATTGGAGGCCCAAAATTAAATATGAAACATTAACTTCACATGAAAGGTCTCATTCATCACTAACTACCCACAAGCATACACGATATATTTGGGTACCCAAAGGAACCACCACACTTGGTCCTCTTTGGATACCTAAATCTCTTATTCACTAGATATCACCAAATGCATGAAGTAGAATATTTTCAAAATGAAATATACAATTTTCTACTTCATGATATGCTTTCATGTCTTTTAATATTTCTTGTTTTATTTTTTATTTTTTAAGCTATCATGTAATGTTCATCTTATATGTTATTGGAAATATGATTTTATCTCTTAAAACTTAATGAGTTTATAAATCAAATTAATCAAAATTCAAAATCATATTTTATTTGGATGACCTATCTTTTATTCTTATATTCATTGCTTATAAATATCTTATATTATCCATATGAATCAAACTCTAAATTTGTTATGAGATATTTATCTAAATTATTAAGAAAATCACAAAAGACATATTGAAAGATTAATTGTCTTAAATACTAATGCCACATGCACCACCATGATGTATTGATGTCCTTTGATAAAATTCTTTAAAAATCATATATCATAATTCATATAAAAAATCATCTAAAAACAACCATATCTATCACATGTATATGAATTATATGATAACAATTGGCATTATAATTGTTTACCATGGTTGGTGTATTATGTTTGTATTGTGATTTATTTCAAGTTTAGACCTTAGAATCATCTTGATATCAATAAGATTATATCAAATAGAATCTTCACTTCATTCTAGGTCAATAAGTTGAAACACTATCATACTTTGGCATAACCTTAATCTCAAAACATTGCCACCTAAAGAATATTAGTACATATCTATTTTGTTCAAAAATGTCTTTTTGTTTGCATATCCTATAATATTAAGCTTAAATGGTTATGCAAAACTCAAGCATTAAGGTTTAATAAATATAGAGCTTTATTGAATATGGAGTCATGTTCTACAATTTTAACTTCCACAACTTTTTGTGATTTCTTCTCGTCTCTTCACTTCATTAGACAGGTCTTACATTGCACAAACTTAATTAAGCAAAATCGGAAGTGAAATTAAAGAAAATCTAGGTTATATGATTAAAATAAGCACTCTCTGTGAGCTAACACAAGCGCTAAGACCTACCGTCGGCGCTAGCTCGAGTGTCTGATTTTCTATAATTTTAAAATTCTGAAAAATCACTAAAAATATATTATTTTATATGTACTACTCATTTTTGCATCTATGCCTATAATTGATTTTTGAAAAATAAAAATACAAAATTACAAAAGCCAAATTACAAAAAAATATTTTTTTCTTACTTCCTTTCTTTGGTTATTTGTTTGATTTCTATATGCAAAAATCAAATACATAAATACAAAACAAAAACAAGTATGAACAAGTATTTTTTGAACTTACATTTTCTACTTACATGTATCTTGCGAAAGGGAGATTTGGGCTATCATCCCATCACATCTCCTAGTACCGGGCGAACCCCTCACAAGGTAGTCCTCGGGAAGTCCAAGATCAATCTTATGAGTTCAAACTTTAAATCAAAATTATTCTTCAAAATATCAAAAATACTGTATGGACTTCATTGAAAATCAAGCATGATTTAATCTATTATTTAGAACTTCTATAATGTTCTAATTTATCTTTTCAAACTACTTTGAACATTGTTTTCATCATGCTTTGATATATCTACTCATTTGTGCATAAAATTGTATTGTAAAAGTTGTGTAGAACCAAGCTTAGCATGCCTCTAAGTATGAGTAAATGTTTTATGGTTGATAATGATAATCATTCACTCACTTATTTTGGCAAAGTTTACATATGCTTTTAATCAAAGAATGCTTGCTTGTGTATTGTAATTGTACAATGAATTAAAATTTGCACAAGTATTTTATCTACACTACATTTACTTGCACTCTTAAAAATTAAGAAAAGTGGTTGTACTTTCATAATTCAATTGGTTTGCAAAGCAAGTGTAATAGGAGAACTTTGTACAAAAAAATCATAAAAAAATTGACAAAGATAACTCCACCAAGCACTACTTGAACCTCCTGATAAGTCTTAATAAATGTTGTGAGGTTGAGCACCTTGGAAAGATTAGTAAAGTGACTTGTGCAAACTTTTCATTTTTAAAATAAAATCACTTATTCTTATGTACACCGGATCACAAAAAAAAACAATATTGAAGAATAAAAATGTGTGATCCCCCAAGCACTACTTTGCACCCTAATAAGTATTAATGAGCATTGTGTGTGCAAAGCACTTTGGTAGTTGTACATTGTTCTTTGTGCTTAAAAGTGTGTGGAAGTAAAATTATTTGTGTTCTATTGTGCACTTTACTTTACACATGTCTTGTATTTTTGATTAAATCATTTGTTTACTCTCTTCAAAATACACTTATGTGCACATCATTATCTTCCATAACACTTCTTCTCATGAGTATTGGATCCTAATGCTAAAATTCTATAATACTCTTTCTATATATATGCACTAGATAACCTAACATGCTTTCTACAATGTTTGGTATGTTTTGAAATTGTGAATTAAAGTAACATTGTAGTAATCTCTTTTTGATAACATTATTTCATGCTTGGTTACTTTATTGTCAAACTTAAAGATTTTAAATGAAAAATGATTTACAAAAACAGCTTCTTTTTGAAATTTAACTCATATATCTTTTTATGGATCATCATTGATTACAATATGATGTTTCTTGTATTTCAATAAGTCTTCCGCATCATAACTGTAAGACCCCTCTCCCGCACCAGGAGAGTTCCCGGATCTTATGCCCAGAACCGCCGCCTTACGGTGATGCTAGCACACAAGTTAGCCATCTCCGCAAGACGCCGATCCTACTGGCAAGCACGAACAACCAGGCCAACCAGAGATAAGAAGAAAATCTAGCATATAAGTCCACAATCACACGCATCTGTATATAAATATATAACAAATGTACACTGTCCATCAATGAGTACAAGGAAAGAAGGAGTAAAAGGGCTTAAGCCCAGTACAAGTCCGAATGAATAAAAGAAGTACAACTCTCTCTCACTATATATATAACTATGTGGAAGCTACAAAACATCTCTCGTCAACACCTGTCCAGTAGCGGTAGTAATGCACGGCGTCTGCTCCTCAGGACCTGTCTCCCCTGCCAGCTGGGCTCCAACTCCTCGGTTACCTACGGTCACCACCGACCGTTAGTCATAAAGACTGAGATGATTTTGTCCCCGCCTCCCCCCGCGACTCCTAGGCACCGTGCGGGGAGGAAGAAGCGGAGGACATCAAAGTGGAGTAATCAAAAGCAGGTGACAAATTCTCTAAGCTAACAAGAGTATATCCATATAATTTCTATACTAACAGTATAATTATACATTAATAAGTTCAGTAAGGTAATATTGCAGCAGTAAAGGAAGTAAACTACGCAAGTAAAGTAATGTAAAAGTAACCATTGATTTATAGGAATGCCCATACAAACCTATAGACCAAGGGGTCGTGTAGTAGGGCCTATCATATAAAAAGTCACATACCAATTTATACGATAGGGGTAGGGGTTGAAATGCAATGTTCATGCTATGACATGCAAGTATGTTGTTATGCTATGTTCATACAAGTGCAACTCACACACTACGACTCTATGCGCATAGACCTTTAGTTCCCCCTTTTTGGAGCTAGCTAGACTCCCAGGATACTCCCGTAGTGGCAAACGGAAGCGGTGGGTTGGGCCTCGCCCACCTCTAGGTTGGTATTCACACTACCTAACCTAGACCTATCGTACGCCTCAACACAAAACCGTGGAGCGTCTGCGTACTCTTGCTGACTGGACCGCCAGACTTTCTAGGCTAAGTGTATATACCACACTTGCCGAGTCAACGTATTGACGTCGGTGTGAACGTCCGTCCAATACAGAAGACCCATCACCTTCGTGCACATGCAACATGTTCTACAAACTATCTCCGAGCCATAAGCTCCCCGGGCTAACCTGCCCGTCATTAATAACCTTCCGAGCCACCGACTCCCCGGGCTAACCCGCCCGTCATTAATAACCTTTACTGAGTCACAAGCTCACCTGACGTATCAATCTACTCTTACAAACACTGAGCTTACTGCTCGCAGCACCAAACAGACTAGGCTCCCATAACCGCGGGGTGTGGGGGTGAGTGTGTTATTAATTTATTCTTGTAACATCTTAACCCTACGTCTTACAGTTAATCTTGGGCTTCTCGAGGATTACCCTGAAGGGGCTCACTACGGTACTAGGAACTACGATGGGATGACACCCCAAAGTTCCCTTCCTCAAGACACTTTGTATTATTGGTAACAACCCATGAGATTACCCTCTCATCACTCTTTATAACTTACGCCTTATGTTTCATCCCGCTCCTATGCAATCGATCTCTTGGACTCAACTCTAATAATTCTTAGTCCCCCAAGTGGTCTAAACTCATCTCTTGTTGTAATTCAATTCTCCCCGATTTCCTTATGATTATATTGACTTATTCATCATAATGAGTTTTACTATCCGCAGACCACGACATATAGCTAACTTAGATTCCTAAGGTGGAACTTGATCAAATTACTTCCAAGTGACTTCTAATTATTATCCTAGGTTCATAGTGGACAAAAAGAGGCGCGATCAAAATCCAAACATGTTCATATGATTTTCCAATTAATACAAGCCCATATTATTCATTCAAAACAAGTGGTGTGCCAATAAGAGTTTAACCCACAACCACCACTTACATGCCTCAATAGAATCTGATTAAATCACAGGTGTATGTTATTGGCTTGAAAACAGCAATGCCTAAATTTCATATTAATCCAAGGAGTATTTACCCTTAGTTATATTTGTTACATTTGGTGTGCGTATAAGGATTTACACTACAAGCACAATGATTAGTCTTCAATAAATACTACAACTTCAGAAAATGGGGTATTCCATCATCACCAACTCATAACCATAACTTCAATGGCATCTAATGGGGCATTTGAGCCAAAATCACCTTTTCCTCATTTTGCTAAGTGCAACCCAATTTTCCCTAAACCCTTAAGTCCCAAGCCCCAACTTGAAGCTCAGGGAAATCCACTCCTACATGTGAGTTGGGTTCTTAACTAGGGGTGGTTGGAATCATACCTGAGTCATGGGTAATTCTTCAAAGCATTTGCATGAGCCCATAACACTAAATGCACAAACTACACATTTTTACATGTCTCACTAAAAGTGGCCTAGAAGGAGCTATATTTATCCAAATGACATGAAATTAGGGCATTGGAAAGGTAACCTAAAGGGCTACAATATCTATGTTGATCATTTTCTCCAGAAATGTATTTAACCTAGGTGAATTCAACTTACAAGTGCTGTACAAAGTGTTTAACTTAACAAAACACTAATCTAGATATGCCACACCAAAAATGATATTGAAAGAGCTACACTTATCCAAATGACATGAAATTAGTGGCATTGGAAAGGTAACCTAAAGGGCTACAATATCTATGTTGATCATTTTCTCCAGAAATGTATTTAACCTAGGTGAATTCAACTTACAAGTGGTGTACAAAGTGCTTAACTTAACAAAACACTAATCTAGATATGCCACACCAAAAATGATATTGAAAGAGCTACACTTATCCAAATGACATGAAATCAGTGGCATTAGAAAGGTAACCTAAATGGCTACAATATTTATCAATAATCAACTAATTTCAAGTTTCATAATAATTCAGGGAGTACTTATCATACTACTCAATAATCCAACAAGTTATGCAAGGAAGATATTTCAAATCTTGAGAAAGTACTAAGCTAAGTTTTTCTTCTAGTTCACATGAGATTATTTCTACTGATGTGACTCATCATAAAGCTACACATTCCAGAAAATCATCATTCTCCTTAAATAAATTCCTTACTAATTTATTAAGTTTCCCTTGGAGAGCAATTCAAAATTGTAAAGGAGTTACCCTAAATTTTCAACCCAACCACATGAATTTTTCAACCAAACCCCATGAGATTGTTTCTAAGGGTATTTAATATCATAAAAGACTATGCCTAGAGAGGAGATTATTGTTAGTCATTTTAATTTCATAAGTATCATTAAACTACTTATGTGACAATTTCCATTAAATTAAAAACTTTAGGGTAATAGCTTCCAAAATTTCAAGAGACTTATGTCAATCATGTATAGCCATATGTCATACACTAACCCCAAGGTTTCAGAGGCATGCAAGGTGATTCCCACCTTCAATTCCATCAAAGGCTCAAAGCCCAAATTGACTACTAGCACCCCAAATTTTCCTCTTAAGACCCTAACTTCATTTTGAAGTTCAGAGAAAAATACTCATGCACATGAGATGAGATTTTAACCAGTGATTTAGATATGTATGAAGAGCACACCCCCCAAATTAGGAGGTGTTTGGAGTTATACAACTCCTCAAATACAAAGAATTTACTTTTACTAATATATGAAATAACACAATGGATACACCTCCAAAAATTCTCAAATTAAGACCCTAGGTGTGTCATCATACCATGCATGCATGGTAGAAAATTCAAGTGATTTGGTTGAGCCAATTAAAAGTTATAGCCTTTTTAATTTCTGCCCTACACAAGGGGCAGTCTTAGGAAAATGTGTGCCCTGGTGTCCACAGTGCACCAAATCAGATGATTAAGGGGCAAATGAAAGTAGACCCATAGGGATACAAAAGCTATCTCTTCCACTTTTTACAAAATCGGCCTCTAAGGCCTTCAAAAATGGCATGCAAACTACTTAAAAATCTTAGGCAGAAATATTATGGTTTGCCAATAGACATAAAGAGCAGTCCTAGAAAAATGGGTGCTCTGGTATCCACATTGCACCAAATCAGATGATTAAGGTGAAAATGAAAGTAGACCCATAGGGCTACAAAATTTATCTCTGCCACTTTTTACAAAATTGGCCTCTAAGGCCTTCAAAAATGGCATGTAAACTACTTAAAAATCTTAGGCAGAAATATTATGGTTTGCCAATAGACATAAAGAGCAGTCCTAGAAAAATGGGTGCCCTGGTGTCCACATTGCACCAAATCAGATGATTAAGGTGGCAAATGAAATTAGACCCATAGGGCTACAAAAGCTATCTCTTCCACTTTTTACAAAATCGGCTTCTAAGGCCTTCAATAATTGCATGCAAATCACTTAAAATCCTAGGCAGCTTTAAGGTGGTCTGCCAATAGAGATCAAGGAGATGAAATCAACGGTTGTGATTTCGTCTCCTTCCTCTAGCCGACGGCCCAGAGGAAACAGCCTTGATCCCGGCCAACCACCACCCTCCCCGGCCATCTGCCGCCGCCACCACCTCCGTTGAGGGGTTGACCGTCGATTGGCAGTGGAATGGTGGCCGGAGGTGGTGGTTCCCGGCGATCCCTGGAGGAATCCCAATCGGAGCTTGGGAGGGAAAAATCGCATGGTTGACGGCTCAATTGAGCTCGTATGCCCTTTCTAGGACCCTAGATAACTAGCACAGAGGGAGGGGGGAGAAATCGTACCCTAAGCGAGCTTGGTGGCGCGTATTGAGGCGGTGCGGCACGGTGGCGGCGAGCTCCGGCGATCCTCCCAGAAACCCTGATTCTCCATGGTTTGCTCCACTGTAAAAGGCTAGCTCCACTCCTCTCGACCCTCTGAAACTGATAGGATATTCATATGGGGTCGGGGGAGTCTTGCTAGCTGCCAGCCATTATTGGCGATTTCTCCTATGTTGCCACCACCCTCCATAGCCACTGCCATAGCTCCAACTCAGCAGAAAATTGGTGCTCGAGCTGTGAGGAGCTGATTAAGGGTGAAACCCAGGCTCAATTCCTCTTAATTCCTTGGTCACCATTAATGGTGGCCGGCCACATGGTGGAGCTCCTCTTCCTCCCCTCTTAACAGCAGCTAGCTCAGCTCAAAAATGCTGGCAACTCCTTGGGGGAGCTGAGAGCAACCCAGAAATCAGGGGGTGGTGGCCAAGTGGTCATCCTTCCATGGGTTCATGGTTTGCCTCTCTCCAAAATTGGGGAAAAATCCTAAAATCACCCTTGCATGTCTCCTTCTTCCAAAAACTGAGGGACAAGCCTGGTAATTGACTCTTGGGCCTCAGAATGGCCCCTAAATGAGGGCCTTAGTCCATTGAAATTTGGATTAATTCCAAATAGGCCCAATTTAGGCAAAATTGACCATATGTTGACTTTTGGGTTGACTTGGTCAATTGGGTGTGTTGACTGGTCCAATGTGATGGTCTTGAGTCTATTGACACTATCCAAGGTTGGTTGAGTCATGGTGAGGACCTAGGTTGGCTAATTTGACCAATAAGTGTGGTTTTGATCAAAATTGGGGAAAAGTTGACTTTGGTCAATTTGGCCAAATTGAAGACTCCATGATGGGGCTTTTGAGTCAATTAGGTCCCTCATGATGCCCTAAAACTAGGGGTGAAGTCAATTTTATGCTTTGTGGTTCAATTGAACTTACTGGGGAGGATTTGACCTATGCTGACCTAAGTTTGACTTTGGTCAAATTGGGTCAATTGGTGAGCCCATGATGGGGCTTTTGGGTCTATGGCATTCCTTGGAGTCCTTATCATCTATTGGAGGAGTCAATTTGCAAGTGTGAGTTCATGTTGAGCTAGTTTGACCTAGGTTGACTTGAGCCTTATAGTAGACCACAGGTGAGTTCTCCTAACCCTATGTGTCCTAAGGCTGCAATCTAGCTCAAACTCACCACACTCCCCACCTGTCTCACCCAAAATTGGAGTTAGGGGGTCTAGTAGGAAATGGGATGTTACAATAACCATATAATTGTTTTACCTTGCGATTTCATGCTTACTTAAAGTCTTTTATTTTGTGTGCATCATCACTTGAATCTTAAAATTCCTTTCTTTCAATTAACAAGTGGTAGACTTGCTTGGTAAACTTTATATTGGTTACTCTAAACAAGAATATTTTTTTGCTAAGAACTCTGATTTATTTCTATGAAAATATTGTTATATTAAAAACTCTGATTCATTAATGGATTTCAAAATAGCTATGTCAGTGTTTTCATAAATTCAAATAAAAATATAAACCCATAGGCTATGAACTTATCACTAAATTTAAATGATTAATGTTTCCAATAATAATTATCCATGATTACATATCTCACCATAGCGGGGGCGTAGGGTTGTAGACATTAGATAAACTAACCTCTAAGTCATGTCTTGTCCTTAACCGGGGAGAGTTCCAGTGGGGCCTTGCGAGGCACTGGGGGGATATAGTGCTAGATTGAGTTGTTTCTAGTGTTTGCATATGGGACTAACACCCCAACTTACGGCTTGTTTGTAGCTCCTCATGACCATCCATCACTTAGTACGAGGCTAGGGTGTAGACATATTATCTGGGTAGATCAGTTACTTGGAAATCATTACCTTTTTATGCTTAAAACTCTTATATAAAGGAGAGAAGTAACATGATAATATTGATTACTTGCAAATGTTATATTGTTCATCTTTATGCTAAAAACTCTGATCTATTTCAATGAAAATTATTCTAAAACACCTTATCATTTCCTTCTCTCTAAAAGCTCGATCATGCCTTTATCTTATTATCAAAAAAAAATTGTGTTTTACTTCCTTATCCACTTTTGCTAATAACAAAAGGGGGAGAACTAACATGATAAATATTAACCGCTAGCAAAAGGGAAAACTAACATGACTAATGATTAAGATGATAGCTTACATATTATGGGAGCATTCACATAGGGGGAGCATGTATTTAGGGGGAGCAATTCTAAATACCAAAATCGACAATTATCCTAAGTCATCATTCTCACACACACACAAGTAGGTTTCACAAAGATTATATATTAATGCTCTGATTTGTCATTAATGGATTTGTTATTATCAAAAGGGGGAGTTTGTTGGAACATGTTCTTCCGCATCTCCTAGGTTTGAGAATAACAAATTCTATGTGTTTTTGATCTTGTGTGTTTAAGTGTGCAGGAAAACAAGTCTACATGACTCAAGGATAACATATGAAAGAAGCGCCCGAGTTTGGAGCCAAAACTCAAAACTGGCCGCTATAGCAGGCGGTAGCTCCGGCGGTAGCTACTAGAGCAGGCGGTAGCTGCTAAAGCAGGCGGTAGTTGCTAGCGCAGACGGTAGCGCAGGCGCCAGCGCTTGAAAGCACAAAAGTAAAATTCAAGCTGGCGGGATGCATATATAGAAGGCAGATAGAGCCGGCGGTAGCTGATAGCGCTGGCGGTAGCGCAAAGCAATAGAGGAAGGCGGTCGGCTTGCCTAAAATGAAGGATTCTCCCGCGCAGAATAATGCCTAATCTGGGATAGCGCCGGCGCTAGCGCAAGCGCAAGCGCTAGCTCCAAGGCTATAAAAAGGACCCCTTGGATTCATCTTCTTGATCCTCCTACCACCCTAAAGTTCCAGAGCTTCATGCCACATCATATAGAGGAAGGTTCAGAGAGATACTCCCACAAATCCATGAAGGCTTAAGGCGATATGTGGAGAAGATTTCAACACGCTTCATCTTCGTGACGAAAGACTGTATCGACTACGATCATACTCTGCGGGTCTTCATCTACTTCTACAAGAGATCCATATAGGGAGTTTTTACATTATTGTCATTTCATATCTTTTATAACCATTAGAGAATTCGCCTCGTGTTGGCGACTAGGTCTGGGTAGGACTTAGGGAAGAAACTCACCTCGTGTTGGCGACTAGGTCTAGGGTGTAGATCTAGGGGGTGCTCGAGGCCATATCCGGGAAAGGATTGGCTAGAGCGGCTTGAGGCCGTATCCGGGGAAGGATAGGCTAGGGACACCGGTTCGTGGGGATACGAGTCGGGATAGAAAATGAAAAAGAGATTTATTATTATTCGCCTTAGATTTCTAGCGTCATAGAAATCTAGTTTTGTAAATCATTTTTATTAATAGTAATCATGTCTCTCCTTTTGTAATAAAAATGATTTGTTCTTCATTTCTCTAAATTGTTTATTATCATCTCTTTTATTATAAAACAATTTAGATCTTTATTCAAAATCACTATTTTGATCTCTTATTATTTCAAGTATTACAAAATATAATATAAGTTTTTAAAACCCTTATTCACCCCCCCCCCCTCTAAGGGCTCCTACCGATCCAACACTATAACCTTACCCAAAGTCCATTGGGTCATGGTCTGGTCTCAATTTGGTTAATTGATCCATGTGGTGTGAGTTTGACCTAATTTGGCCTAAGGTTGACTTTTGTCAAATTGAAGGGAATGGTTGATCACTTGATGGGGCTTTTGGTCCTATTAGAGTCCTAATGGGTTTATGAGATTAGGGGTCAAGTCAATTTGACCATTTGAAGGTCAATTGATCCTTGATTGGGTTGATTTGGGCTATGTTGACTAAAAGTTGACTTTGGTCAACACCTTGGAATTGAGTGGAATTATTTAGTGATTATTGAACTAATGACCTCCCTTAGTGGTTTTGTTAACCCAGGTAAGGACAATTTGAAGTATTGGAGGTCTATTGAGTCCAATTGTGTTGAATAGGGCTTTGTTGACCTAGGTTTGACTTTGGTCAATTTAGCCTATTTGGGTGACCAATTGTTGGGGTTCTTGGTCAAATGAGTATCCCTTAGGGTTAGGGACACAATAGTGAGTTCAAATTGTTCTTGTGGGTGCAATTTGTGCAGTTTGACCAATGTTGACTTGTGTACCCTAGGGAACCCTGTGTGAGTATAGCCTAACTCAAAGAGTCTTAGGGTCTCCCCTTGTCTCAACTCACCTTTCTCTCCTCATGTTATGCCCTAACATCATCATGAGGTCTAGTAAGATTGGGGATGTTACAAATCCCAATAAACAAAAATAATAATTTCATCCTCGAAATTTAAGCTCGGGTCTACGGGATTATATACAAGATGAGAATAAGGTGTATAAAGTCATGTGTAGGGTGTACCTGAGGTGAATAATCCAGGGTATTGCTGTTGGATGAGATCCCTCGATTCCCATGTGTGCTCCTCTCGCCCATGATTGGACCATAGCACCTTGACAAGAGGAACCTTCTTCCTCCGCACAGCTCGGACGGTTGTATCGTCGATGCGGATGGGCTCTAGGCGGACTGATCGGTCGGATGCTATCAAGCCTGCTTTAGTCGTAATATGTTGTTCTAGCCAAAGTAAAGCTCTCTGAAGTGAGGAGATGTGGAAGACATCATGCAGGTTCGCTAACTCCTATGGCAGCTCCAGACTATAAGCCAAGGGGCCGATCCGCTCCAGGATCATATAAGGCCCCATAAATCGTGGGCTGAGCTTCTTCTGTCCTCGCACCTGCGAGACACAATGAACTGGTCGTATCTTCAAGAATACCCTGTCTCCTACTTTGAACTCCACCTTCTGATGCTTCGCATCATAATACTTGGCATGCTGGCTCTGAGCTTCCAACATCCGGTCGCGGATCATCCATACCACAGCATCTGTATCATCTATATACTCCGATCCAAGTGCCCTTGGATCCTCATCCTGGACCCAAGACAATGGTGTCCGACGCTTCCTCTTGTACAGAGCCTCAAATGGTGTCATCCCAATGCTTGCCTGGTGGCTGTTATTATAGGAAAACTATATAAGTGGTGACAGCCTGTCCCAGGGTTTCCCCATATACAGATTGCATAAAAGCAGAAAGTCCTCCATCGTTCTGTTGGTGCGCTCTGTCTGGCCATCGGTCTGTGGATGAAAAGCATTGCTAAAGGTGAGTCGAGACCCTAGATATGTCTGCACTGCCCTCCACTCCGTCGAAGTAAAAAGACCATCCCTATCTGAGACAATCGTCCTGGGCACGCCGTGGTACCTGACGAACTGCTCTGCAAATAACCTCACTAAAATAGCAACTGAAATGTCCTTCCCGACCGGGATAAATCTGGCCACCTTGGTCAACCTGTCTACAATGACCCAGATGGAATCATGCCCAGAATGAGACTGTGGTAGCCCATGCACAAAATCCATGGCTATGTCTTCGAACTTCCACCCTGGGACTGGTAGCGGTTGTAGCAATCCGCCAGGGCTCTTGCACTCTGCCTTCACCTGTTGGCAGGTCTCGCAGTGCGTCACCCAAACTATGATCTCCCTCTTCATCCCAGGCTAGTACATAGTCTTTCGTAGGTCCGTCGTCATCTTGATGATCCCGGGGTGCACTGAGTACCGAGTGCAATGTGCCTCCCTGAGTATGTCCTCATGTATCCCACCTCCTACGGGTATGTATATATGGTCCTGGAAATGAATGAGGTCATCCTGAAATGAGTAGTCTCCTGAGCTGCCCTCTCCTAGGGCTCTGAATACCGGCTCCAGTGTTGCATCCTGTCTCTGTTGTGCCCTGATGCGGTCTCGGATATCACAGGTAATGCGCATGGCAGCTAGGCACACTCTGTAGGCCTCAGGTTCGTCCCTGGATACCAAAGTGATCCCCATGTCCTCCAACATCTTCACCAGCTCCATAGCCATCACTTGGGGCTTCGGTCCAGATGTACTGACTCTCCTACTCAAGGCATCCGTCACCGTGTTCGCTTTTCCCGGGTGATAGTGCATGGTGTTGTCGTAATCGCATAGGAACTTTAGCCACTTCCGCTGGCGTAGGTTCAAATCCTTCTGTGTATCTATATACTTGAGGTTTTTGTGATCCGAGAAGATCTCACAATGAACCCCATATAGATAGTGCCTCCATATCTTCCAGAAGAAGATCACGGCTCCGAGCTCTAAATCATGTACTGGGTAGTTCTGCTCATGCTTCTTCAACTACCTCGATGCATATGTTATGACGTGCCCGTGCTGCATCAATACCGCACCCATCCCCTGGTAGGATGCGTCTGTAAATATCTGAAATCCTTCCTTCCCAGATGGAAGGGCAAGGATCAGGGATGATGTGAGTCTATCATTTAGCTCCTGGAATGCTGCCTCGCACTGCACTGTCCAAGTGAATGTAGCATCCTTCTTCGTCAAATATGTAAGCGGGAGGGCAACCTTTGAGAACCCATGTATGAACTTGCGGTAATAACCCGCCAGTCCGAGAAAGCTTCGAACGTCTGATGCCGATCTCAGTTGTGGCCACTCCCTAACTTCTTGCACCTTGGCCGGGTCTACTACTAACCCGGGTCCGCTGATGGTGTGCCCCAAGAAGGCAACCTCCTGCAACCAAAACTGGCACTTCAAAATTTTGGCATACAGCTGGTGCTCACTCAGCTTCCCCAATACCAATGTCAAATGCTGAGTATAGTCCTCCTTGGTCCTAGAGTAGATCAAGATGTCGTCGATGTAAACTATGACGAAGATGTCCAAATAGGCCTCGAATACACGGTTCATCAGGCTCATGAACGCGGATGGCGCATTCTAAAGCCCGAAAGGCATCACCGTGAACTCGTATAAACCATAGTGCGAGCTGAATGCTGTCTTGGGTATATCCTCCTCCTGGATCCTCAGTTGTTGGTACCCTGACCTCAGATCGAGTTTGGAGAACCAGTGGGTACCCTGAAGCTGATCAAACAATTCGTCGATCCTCGGTAGAGGGTAAGTATTCCGCACCATCAGTCGTTTCAGCTGTCGGTAGTCGATGCAGAGTCGTAGCGACCCATCTTTTTTCTTTACGAATAGCACCGGAGCTCCCCATGGCGATGAGCTCAGCCTAACAAATCCTACCTCCACTAGATCCTGGAGCTGAGTGCGGAGCTCGACTAGCTCCTTGGGTGCCATCAAGTATGGTGCCCGATACACAGGGCTGACCCCGGGCACCAGCTGGATCTGGAACTCCACGTCTCGTGGTGGAGTTAATCCAATCAACTTTACTAGAAATACGTCGGAATAGTCCCGAACAATGGGGATGTCATCCATGGAGGCCCCCGCCTCTACCATTCCAAAATAGACCACATACACCTTATCTCCCTGGTGATGGGCTTTAACAGCCTGAATAGAGGATAATAAATACGGGAGACGGGTCTTATACCTTGTACGACCACCTCGGAGTCATCATGCTTCAGTACGATCTTCTATGTTGGGCAGTCGATCCTGGCCTGGTTCCCATGTAGCCAATTCATGCCCAGGATCAGATCATAGTCTGGCATCTTTAGGCGGGTTGTCGGTGTCTCAAATGTCTTCCCTCCAATATCTACCACCATGTTGCACTTTGCGCACGTCTCTATCTCTGACCCGTCTGGTAGTCTCACCTTCCGGTGGATGCCCTCAAAATGCTGGAGTTGATCCAGATTATGCACAAACTCCTCCGATACGAATGAGTGCAAAGCACCCGTGTCGAATAAAGTGTAGGCAGGTTTTCCATAGACAAACACTATACCTGGGGTGGTTTTGTGGTTTGGGTTATAAGTCTAATAAAACTATTATTTTGCAAGGTACTATGTAATTGTAAAGAAGGTATTGGAGTACCTGTGATGACTTCCTCGGGGTTCCTTTCCTGGGCCAAGTCCAGTGCATACACTTGCTCCTCTGCCCTAGCTAGTGGCACCCAAAACATACCACCGGGTAGAATCCTCTATGATCGTGCCTCGGTGGCTCCTGAATCCACACTAGTGGAGGGACTGGCACTGCAGGAGGCTGTTGCTGATCCGGCCTGAAGTTAGGACGAGGGTGTACTCCGCCTCTCCTATGCCTCAAAATCCTGCCCCACTGTGGTCCCCTGCTGCCCTCTCCAAAATGTGTCCCATCCTATGGTCTCTTCCCTCTACTCTGTACCATCAGATGATCTGCCTACAGCTTCTTCATTGTCTCTACAATCTTGGCCAAACTGTCCTCGACCACGAACAATAATGCATGCCTCAATGGGTCTCTAAGTCCCCGATAAAACCTCTTGGCATAACCTCTATCATCCAGTGAGTGCATCCCAGCAAATCTAGCCAGATGGGAGAACTCCCTCTGATACTCTATCACCGACCGGCTCCCCTTTCTGAGGTTCAAAAACCTCTCCTCCATCTCGTCCTTGTCCAACACTGTCACAAAATGCTCCAAAAAAGTGGTGCTGAACTCCTCCCAAGTAATCTTCGAATAATCCAAGTCTGCATAAGTGGAATCCATCACGGACTTCCACCATCTCTTGGCATGGGCATCCAAAGCAGTAGTCTCCAAAGAGACTGTCGTGCTAACCGGAGAGTTGATTCCTGCGAGCATCTCCTGAATGGTATCCAACCACTCCTCCATCTTTAGCGCAGTCTCTGTCCCGGGATACATCGAAGGGGACAAGATCTTGAATGCGCTCAACCAGTTAGATCCCGGGTTTGGCTGAGAGGCCGGAACCTGCTGTGCCTTAAAGGCCTCCAGGATAGCTATCAATGTCTGACCGAGCTCTGACTACAAGAAGGGAGTGGCATCCAGAGGGAAAGGAGCGGTATCTCGTGGGTCGGTACTCCTTGGGGGTTACACAAATGTAAGGAAGTTTATTAGAATCGACCTAACTCATTGTTTAGATGGACTATACTTGTGATCTCACACTTGGGCACACCATTGCTTCCGCTGCATAGTTTGTCCTCAAACTAATGCTCGAGCGAGGTGACCCAGTGTTTTGTGGACTTCTTTCTGTTATGATCATTGTCAAGTGATACCATTTGTAAGATCCCCCTCCTCCTTACTGGAGAGTTCCTGGATCATATGCCCAGGACCGTCGTCTTGCGGTGACACCAACTCAAGGGTTAGTCATCACCGCTCGACGTCGCTCCTGCCGGCTAGTTTGATCAAAACACAGGCCAATTTGCAAGAAGTAATATCACAAATATGACAAGTCCTCAACACATCACATATATATATATATGAAAGAAAAGTGCAAATAGTCCACAATGAGCACAAATCTAAAAGAGTGCAAGGGCTTAAGCCCGATACATATCCAAAAGGAAATACTGATAACATAGCACTCTCTCATACTACACTATGTGGAAGCAACTTAAAATACTCTCCAACCTGTCGTCGTGTGGTAGTAGTGATGCGCGACATCTGCTCTATTGGAACATGGTGTTCCGCATCTCCTAGGTTTGAGAATAACAAATCCTATGTGTATTTGATCTTGTGTGTTCAAGTGTGCAGGTTAACATAGTCCATATGACTCAAGGAGTACTCATGATGACTGCCCCCAAAATTGATGCCAGAATTCGAAGAGGCTCACTAGCGCCAGCGGTAGCAACTAGCGCCGGGCGCTAGCAATGAATAGCGTAATTCCAGGAGCTGTTATAGAAGGCGCTAACGCCTGGCGGTAGCGGATAGCGCCGGTGGTAGCGATGAACACAGAAGGAATAAAAGCAAGGTTGTCGCGGATTGAAGATCCTACCGCGCAAGAAGTTTCTTAGTCGGGGATAGCGCCGACGGTAGCTACTAGCGCTGGCGGTAGCATGACACACAAAAGGCATAGAGCAAAATGTTGCCGCGGATGGGAGATCCTGCCGCGCAAATTGTTTCCTAATCCGGGCTAGCGCCGGCGGTAGCGCTTGGGCTATAAAAGGACCCCCTCTCCTCTTGTTTTCGTATGCACCCATTGCATACACCTCAGAGAGAGAGAGTACTAGAATTCCAGAGGCTTGTCTTAGCCGAAATTTGAGGTCCCAGCGAAGCTCTGCCAATTTCTGAAGGAGAATTTCATCACGCCGAATCCAGACGAAGTCCGCTTCAACAAACGCTGATTCTACAGCGGATCTACATCTCCGACTTCAGAAGTTCATCTTAAGGGAGGTTTTGTTTTGTTATTTCTCTTTCTTCATTGTAAACGGTAGTGAAATCGCCTCGTGTTGGCGACTAGGTCTGGGGTAGACTTAGGGCTGAAATTCGCCTCGTGTTGGCGACTAGGTCTAGGGAGCAGATCTAGGGGGTGCTCGAGGCCTTTCTGGGGATAGATTGGCTAGAGCGGCTTGAGGCCGTATCTGGGGAGAGATCGGCTAAAGCCAACCGGTTCGTGGGGATACGAGTCGGTATAGAAAACAAAAAGAGCCTTTTTATTATTCGCCTCCGATATCTAGCGTCATCGAGATCAAGTTTTGTAAAACTTATTTATCATTAATAAAGCTTGTCTCTCTTTTTGTGTTACTTAACATCTTTCATGTCATTAATCTTGCAATAATTCAAAGTTTTCTAAATATAATCTAAAGTTTTCAAAAACCCTTATTCACCCCCCTCTAAGGGCGCCGACCGATCCAACAAGTGGTATCGGAGGTAGGTTATTCCAATCGGCTTAACAACCAGGAATAATGGTGTCTCATGATCTCGCTTCAACTAGTGGGGCAAATTTCTGTGAAGATGAAATATCACATAAACCACCCTTGTTTGAAGGAACAAATTATAAAGGATGGAAAATATTAATTGAAAAATTTATTAAAACTTTAGACATCGAAGTATGGAACATAGCAATTATAAGACTTGCGGATGAATCAAATAAAAAAGAACGTCAGCTAAATACCAAAGTCAAACACTATCTATTTTGTGCACTATCTAATGAAATTTTCAAATTCATATATTGCTTTTCTAGTGCATACAAAATGTGGCACTTTCTTGAAGAAATGTATGATCTTCCTCTCGCAGGTGTGGAACAAACACAGGAGGAAAAGAACGTACAAGAATCCATTATTATCCAAGAAGATCTCTCTCGGAGCAAAGCCATGGAGAATATTGAAATAGAGAAAGAGAACAATACATCAAAAGAAGATGAAAACTCATCTATGATCGAGGAAGGACTAAAAGATGACAAAGGAACTTCATGCTCATATTTTGCCTCCTCTAAAAGCGCTGTAAGAAAGACTAAATCTTCGTCTTGTGTAATAACCTCTATCTCTAGTTTCAACATATTAAAAATAGCAAAACGAAGGATCAAAAAATTGAAAATTGGTAATAAAAATTTACGTTTAGAAAATAAGAGGCTAAAGGCAAATGAATCAAATTGTGATGTGTCTTCATCATCTTGTTTTTTACTTGAAAATACAAAATCTTGTTTTGATGGTAATAATATTAAAGAAAAAGTCAAAGAACTTGAAAAAGAAATTATTTGTGTGAAAGAACATAATGAAAAATTATGTTTAGGAAATTCATCATCGAAGAATGATTGTGCTAAATGTAAAGACTACGAGATTGAAATTAAAGAGATGGACGAAATATTTGATGAATATAGGGATGAATATGAAAAACATATTGAATCAATTGCTACCACTCTTAAAAATAGCATAATCGCTTACAATAAAGCCAGACACAATTTACAAACTAAGAATGATGAATTAAATGCTAAAATCAACTTGCTCAAGGAAATCATAAAGAAAAACACTCATTCACAATACCATGATATATCTAAAACCAAGTTAAATATAAATTCTCAAAATATTAATAAATTAAACAATGGAAATAAAAGACATCAACAAATTAAAAATGAAATTCCAAAGTACAATTATTATCATCAAACTTCTCCCAACATAAAACTTCACAAATTTCCTATGAAAAATGCTCTCTATAATCACTACAATTATAATCCTAAAGATAATGAGTTTCACAATAGCAATTTGACTCATAATAATAATATTAAACAACGGTTTGAATGGAGGCCCAAAACCAAAGATGAAACACAAACACCACAAAAAGGGGCCCATTCATTTCCATCTCCCCAAAAGCAAATACGTTGTATTTGGGTACCCAAAGGAACCATCACACCCGGTCCTCTTTGGATACCTAAATCTCTCTTTCATTAGGTACCACAAAATGCATGAAGTATAATATTTTCAAAAGAGAAATATACAATTTTTCTACTTCATGATGTGCTTTAATGTTTTTAAATCTTCTTTGTTTTCTTACTTCTTTGAAATTATCATGTTATGGTCATCTTGTATAGGAAACATGATCAAAAATTTTAATGAGCCTATAACTCAAAAATCTTATTAAGATGACCTACTTATTATTCTTATATTCATTATACATATATTTATCAACAATTAAATTCAAAATCTTCTATGCGGTGGTAAAATATTTAAGATCTAAAAAAGGTATACCACATAAAAATTCTTCCTAAATATCACCACTTCATAACATCAAATTATAAATAAAACATTCTAGTCAAACATCCAAAAGATAACAAAATAAACATAATTCAATGAACAACAACATCCAAGACATAGGTTCAAATTCCTGAATTATTACATAAAAATTGTTCTTCTCACAACTACTCCTCCTCATCTATGTCCTCCACACTAGGACTCGGGGAGCGTCTCCTGCGAATCCTCCGGATCGAGTGGCGGGGCGGATCTGAAACTGGACTCTCCCACTCCCTCCGCTCTGGTGTAGATGGGTTTAACTTTAAAGCTTTCATCATAAACTTCATCATTTTTTTGATCCCTGTGACATCCTTCCTTATCACAGAAACATCCTCCTCCACCCGGGTCATCCGCTCACCCATCTCCTCTCGAAAGGACCCATATGGAGCATCTCGAGCCCCTTGAGAAGATGCTCCTCGCCGGAGTGGTGGTTGAGTTGATGATGATGGCTCGTCCGAGACAAAGGATGTTCGCAAATGCGAGGTACTATAAATAGGAGGATAGCAATCTACTAAAAAGAAACCTAAGTCAATAGTAGGATACAAAACCTGAATAACTCGCTGAATGATGCCACCCAGGGGTAGGTTGTTGAATCTATGACAGGTTGGTTGCCGCAACTTGTAGGAATAACAGATCAAGGAGAGTAACAAATCCGCCACATCAAACCTCTCCCTCTCTAAAATAATATAGGTAACATAACTTAGTTGCGCTGTGACCTTGGCAGTATCACCCAACTTTAGTAGGATTGTATGGTGCAACACATTTTGCACTACCAAGGCATCCACGGTTAGAGTCAAAACGGAAGAGATCAGACTCCTGCAATCCTTGTTATGCAGCGCCATGTTCACTTGAGTCCAATCTCTGTCTGCCCTGAACCTCTCAACAATTTCCAATCTATGTGAATGCTGAGTCAATCCGAACACGATCCTCAACTGCTCATGGGTAATAGTAACCATCTGCCCCTGCACTTGTGACTGGACTCCTCCATCCAGCTCTGTCGTTGATGGATCTTCCAAGTGCATGTAAAAATTGCGCACCAACTCGGAAGAAAATCCGTCAGGAATAAACAAGCTCAACACCTCTGGGGCAGCAAATAGCTCCATAATGTGGTGGTGTCGCGGCAAGTCGAACTCCACGACGTATGGCACTCCCACTACAGCTGCCTCTACGGCCAACTCAGTATTCTTCTTTCCCTTATAACCCGGTGCCATCTGCAACATTACAAAAAATTATTAAAACAAGAAAACAAAATCCTCATCTAAAAACAAAAATTTTTATATCTCCTTAAAATTAAAATACGTTCATATCCTAACTTAAAACCAAGAAATCCACATATTCAAAACCAAAAACCTCATCAAAACCACAAACCTTAGAGAAAACCTAACGGTGTAGATCTAGTTCCTAAATCTACCTAAAAACTTCAAATATCTCCATCTCTAACATCACAATCAAGCTTTAAAACAAAAATCGTAAGAAAGGATGAAGAATTACCTCAGATCTGCGCGTAGAACGAGTCGTCTTCTAGGGTTTTTTGGGAGGAAATGAAAGATAATGACGGATCTGAAAAAAGAACTCGGTTTTAACAAAAGCCTCGATAGCGCCAGCGCTAGCGCTAGCGCAGGCGGTATCAGACCCTTTTGAGTTTTTCATACAACAAAATTCTATTAAATGCCTAAATTTATTATCTGCTATATGTACTAGTTGGTGATGCAAGATTTCGTTTATTTTAACTTGTGTTAAGTGTCCTAGATCTTTCAAACTAACACAAATTCAAAAATGCAATTTTTGGTGTTTAACCGTCAAAAACATCTCCTTAAATTCTGCAATTTCAGCATGAAACTACTATTTGGACACCTAATCAAGATCAAGAATCAATAATTTCAAAATCCTCAAAAATCACTTACTGTCTCCCGCGCTAGCGCTACCGCAGGCGCTAACGTCCATGTTCTTTTTTCTGTATTTTTTAAATTTCTAAAAAACCCTTAAAATATATAAATCTATATTTTCTACTTAGATTGTGCACTTCTGTGTTCCTTTATTTTTTGAAAAATCAAATACAAAACTACAAAAACCAAATTACAAAAAATATGCTTTTTTCACTTGTGTTGTCTCTTTTGTTTAAAGTTCATCTTTATGCAAAAATCAAATATAAAAATTACAAAAGTAAAAAATTACACAAATATGCTTTTCTTTGCTAAAATCAAATACAAAAATATAAAACTTTAAAACAAACAAAAAAACTGAATGATTTTTTCAAGCATGAGTTAATCTATTATTTCGAAATTCTACAATGTTACAATTTATCTTTTCAAACTACTTTGGACATTGTCTTTCTTCATGCTTTGATATATCTATTCAAATGTGCATCAATTATAGTTTAAAAGTTGTGTAGGATCAAGCTTAGCATGCATCTAAGTATGAGAAATGCTTTATGTTTGATAATGATATTTATTCACACACTTTTTTTTGGCATTGTCTACATATGTATTTAATCTAAGAATGCTTGTGTATGTTTTGTATTAGTACAAATAAATTAAAATTGCACAAGTATCTTACCTACACTCCTTATTTTGCACTCTTAAAAATTAAGAAAAGTGGTTATGTTTTTCATAAATTCTATTGATTTGCAAAACAAGTGTATTCAGAGAACTTTGTACAAAACAAAAGTATAAAATAAACGACAAAGATAACTCCATCAAGCACTACTTGAACCTCCTGATAAGCCTTAATAAGCATTGTGAGGTTGAGCACCTTGGAAAGAATAGTAAAGTGTCTTGTGCAAATCAAATCTTTCTTTCAAAAATAAGAAAAACCACTTACTCTTAAGTACACCGGATCACTAGTCTCAAAATTCAAAATAAAATATGTGATCCCCCAAGCACTACTTTGCACCCTGATAAGTCTTGATGAGCATTGTGTGTGCAGAGCACCTTGGTAGTTGTACTTTTTATTGTGCATTAAAGTGTGTGGAAGTAATCTTATTTGTGTTTTATTGTGCTCGTACTTTACATATATCTTGTATTTTTGATCAAACCATTTGTTTACATTCCTCAAAAATACACTTATGTGCACATCATTATCTTCCATAACACTTCTTTTCATGAGTATTGGATCCTAATGCTAATTCTATAATACTTTTTATTTATGAAATGCACTAGATAACCTAGCATGTGTTCTACAATGTTTTGTATGTCTTTGGAATTATGAATTAAAGTAACATTGTAGTAAATTCTTTTTGATAAACATTATTTCATGCTTGGTTAGGTCTAACTACAAAATGATTTACAAAAACATCATCTTTTGTGAACGTTAACTCAGATTTTTTGGATTATCATTTGATGTTGCTATAAGTCTTCCGCATCTTAACCATATAAGTGTTTTGCCTTGCGCTTCCATGCTTACTTAATATCTTATATTCTTTGCATCATCACATATTCTTAAAAATCCCTATCTTTCATTAAGTGATAAATTTACTTGGAACACTTTTTATTGGTTACTTCAAACATACAAATCTTTTATGCTACAAACTCTGAAAATTTTGTAATGCTCATAACTCTGATCTATTTCAATGAAAACCAATTCTAAAACTCCTTATCATTTACTTAAAAAAGCTCGATCATGCCTTCTCTTCTGTTTACAAATTCTTTGGTGCTTTGTTTCCCTACCCTCTTTTGCTAATAACAAAGGGGGAGAACTAACATGATAAATATAACCTGCTATCATAAACCCAACATGATAAATTCAGATGATAGCTTACATATTAGGGGTGCACTCACTTAGGGGGAGCATGTATTTGGGGGGAGCAATTCTAAATGCTAAAATCAATAATTATCCTAAGTCATCACTCTCACACACACAATTAGAGTTTCATCATGCTTATCTATTAATGCTTTGATTTATCATTAATGGATTTGTTATTATCAAAAGGGGGAGTTTGTTGGAACATGGTCTTCCGCATCTCCTAGGTTTGAGAATAACAAATCCTATGTGTTTTTGATCTTGTGTGTTCAAGTGTGCAGGTTAACATAGTCCATATGACTCAAGGAGTACTCATGATGACTGCCCCCAAAATTGATGCCAGAATTCGAAGAGGCTCACTAGCGTCGGCGGTAGCAACTTGCGCCAGGCGCTAGCAATGAATAGTGTAAATCCAGGAGCTGTTATAGAAGGCGCTAACGCCTGGCGGTAGCGGATAACGCCGACGGTAGCGATGAACATAGAAGGAATAAAAGCAAGGTTGCCGTGGATTGAAGATCCTGCCGCGCAAGAAGTTTCCTAATCGGGGATAGCGCCGGCGGTTGCTACTAGCGCTGGCGGTAGCATGGCGCACAAAAGGCATAGAGCAAAACGTTGCCGCGGATGGGAGATCCTGCCGTGCAAATTGTTTCCTAATCCGGGCTAGCGCCGGCGGTAGCGCTTGGGCTATAAAAGGACCCCCTCTCCTCTTGTTTTCGTACACACCCATTGCATACACCTCAGAGAGATAGTACTAGAATTCCAGAGGCTTGTCTTAGCCGAAATTTGAGGTCCCAGCGAAGCTCCGCCAATTTCTGAAGGAGAATTCCATCACGCCGAATCCAGATGAAGTCCGCTTCAACAAACGCTGATTCTACCGCGGATCTTCATCTCCGACTTCAGAAGTTCATCTTAAGGGAGGTTTTGTTATTTTATTTCTCTTTCTTCATTGTAAACGGTAGTGAAATCGCCTCGTGTTGGCGACTAGGTCTGGGGTAGACTTAGGCTGAAATTCGCCTCGTGTTGGCGACTAGGTCTAGGGAGTAGATCTAGGGGGTGCTCGGGGCCTTTCTGGGGATAGATTGGCTAGAGCGGCTTGAGGCCGTATCTGGGGAGAGATCGGCTAAAGCCAACCGGATCGTGGGGATACGTGTCGGTATAGAAAATAAAAAGAGCCTTTTTATTATTCGCCTCCGATCTCCAGCGTCATCGAGATCAAGTTTTGTAAAACTTATTTATCCTTAATAAAGCTTGTCTCTCTTTTTGTGTTACTTAACTTCTTTCATGTCATTAATCTTGCAATAATTCAAAGTTTTCGAAATATAATCTAAAGTTTTTGAAAACCCTTATTCACCCCCCCCCCCCTCTAAGGGCGCCGACCGATCCAACATGCTCCTCAAGGTCTGTCGTCATGTCCTTCCTGACATATACTATGGCTCCTGCTCCTCGATCTCCTGGTGTTACAGCCATATCCAACCGTTAGTCAAAAATACTAAGCCATTTTGTTCCCATCTCGCCCCACGACTCCTAGGTACCGAGCGGGAGGACGAAGAGGAGGACATCAAGGGGTAAAAAGAAATACAGGTGACATGGATAGTACTAATAGTACAATGGGTAAATGAGTAGAGAGACCAACAATAACATGCAATAAATGCAATAAGTAAGACAATAGTAATAGGTAAGTAATGAGCAGTAAATAAATAAATGCATAGTAGGTGAAGTAATAAGTAAATCTACCACACCATCATCGAGAGTATCTAAACTTATATGAATGCTCATACAAACTTATAAGTTAAGATTTCCAGAATTATAACTTATCATATAAAAGAGCACATACTAATAAGGGTCTACAAATGTGTTTGTCATTATGATATTATGAATGTTATGATATGTTAAGCTATGTGAAAGTGCATAGTTAACCTCACTAGAATTTTCTAGAGGGGGGGTGAATAGAGTTGTAAAACTATTTTGTGCAAAGTTAATAAATATATATATGTGTAATATTCACAGATTTAAGCTTCCCACACACCAACAAGAATTAAGCAAATAACGAAAGAAATAGCAAAAAGAAAATCACAGCACAACACAAAGAAATATAGTGGTTCCCCAAACTTTGGGTAATCCACTCTTCTACCCCCTTGGTAGGAATTCACTATCTTGCACTGAGTCTTTTGTTAAGGAGACTCTGAGAACCAGCCTGAGTCTTTTGATAAGGTGACTCTTAGAACCACTAGAACTGAATTTTTTGAAGAGAGATTCTTAAAACTCTTTTACACAATTGAAATTTGCAATAAGGATATGAATGAGAAGAAGAAGAAGAAGAATAAGAACAAGAAGAAGAACAAGAATAAGAAACAATTTATGCAAGAAGGAATCTTCTTCCTAGCAAGAAGATTAGAAGCGCAAGTATAGTGAATGTAATCTCTCTTCTATTGTGAGAAGGAGATTGTAGGCCTTTCTCTCTTTCAGTGAGTGCTTTCAGAAATTGCAGCAGTATGGCTTCAGAAGGAGGAGAAGAAGATAAAGGCTTTTTCTTGCTGCAGCACTCTTTCACTTTTCTCAATTTTCTCTTTCTTCTCTCTTGGGAGCTTTTCCTCTTTTTCAGAAATGGAGTGGATCACTTGTAGTTATTCTTTGCCGACCTCCTTCTGTATTTATAGCTCTGTTTATTCAAAAATATTATTATAGGAGAATAATCAATTAGCAGTAAGAGAAATAGTAAGATAGAAAAGTTTACATAATCATTATATCTGTAGAAGGAAAGAGATCATTCTATTTTCAAATAATGTCCATAATAATCTTAATCAAATTAGCCAAGAATCATTTAGAAGGAAAGACTGATTCAGAACGACTAGAAAAGAATAATATAATTCCATAAAATTCAGATCTACAGAAAGAAGGAAAGAGATCTGGCGTGTTTTTGAATCTGTCACAGAAATCGACGTGCGTCGATTACTATTCGACGTAAGCATCCATTTCAGCCTGGCTAGACGTCGAGAAGAAAATATAGAAGGAGCGTCGACTGAGGTGCGTTGACTTTACTGGGTGCGCCGAATAGAAATCAGAGTTACGTCGACTTTGGTTACATCGAATTCTGTTTAGAGTTACTTCGACTCAGTATGAGAGATGCGTCGACTACACTTCGACGTTGCGTCGATTACTATTTGACGCATATTTTAATTTTTCACTCTGAGAACTCATTTTCTACTCATTTCTAGGGGTTAAGATAAATCATTTCCCCAACACTATGTTCATACAGTGCAACTCACTCACACGACTCTGCGTGTACATACCTTTAGTTCCTGCTTTTCGGAGGTAGCCAGCCTCTCAGGTACTTCCGTGGTGGCAACGGAATCAGTGAATCAGGCACTCCACTTGTAGGTGGGTATACACACTACCAGACCTAGACCTTACGTACGCTGATGTACACGTCCTAGGTGCACTTCCATGAGCTTTTGCGTACTCTTGCTGACATCCCACCAGATTTTTATGGTCGGGGGTGGGTTACTAGGGATTGTCTGCTATACCGCAGTAAAGTAATATACTGGCCCTCTAACTCACCACACCCCGCCAAGGTCAACGTACCGCCATTGGTGTGACAAATGAACCCGTACCGAAGACCTGCCACTAGTTTATGCACATGCAAGATTCATTACAATTCTCGAGCCACCAGCTCGTAGAACTAATTATTCTTGAACCGTTCTGTCCCTCCTAATCAGACGAGGTTTACTTTTCTCAATTTAACTTAGTTAGAATTACTCTTGGTTGTTACTTAGGCGACCAAATCAATTTAAGGTGAATTCTGGACTTCCCGAGTGCTACCCGGTGAAGGGCAGCGGTACTAGATGCTATTCTGGGATGACATCCCAGACCTTCCTTTCTCATAATATTTATTCTTATCGGAAACTACCCTTGTTAAGGTTACCCTCATTGTTGCTCTATACTACTTAAGTATGATTTAGATTTATTTTAGGTAACTGACGAACTTTTTCTAATGCATGGTGCAAATCCTTAGGAGTTCACCTCAACACTCATACCTAAGCTTGAATGCTTCATTGTTGACTTAACTGTCTAAGTGTCACTATAAGTACTATGGATAGAAAACCCTCAATGTTACTTTGATTGTTCATCGAGACGTACTTCCGTTCACTATTCTCTACGGGGAAGACTTTCTCCAATTAGCCTACAACTCATGTGAACTGTATTTATATATGTCATATTGTTATGTTCCAAATTTCATTCCATTCCCACATGTTTTGGCTAGCCTAGATACTACCCCAAGTTTTTGCTAAACGCAGACCAACTCAACATTGGGCTAATTTAATCTCATTAATGTGAACATCACCAAAACATGACCAAATAACTTAAGATTTTTATCATAGATTAAAATTAACATAATTACAATATGGTCAAAAATTCATAATTTTCCCAACTATTTTGACAATTTATAAAAATACTTTAATGATCATGCACACCTCACTTTACACATGAAGTACAATGTTCTGAAGTCAAAATGCTCTCAATAAATTATCAGTGACATACAATGTATAAATATCATGGCTAGCTGGATTTCCTAATTTTTCATAGTGTTAAAGTCTACTATTTAAATATTCAAACTTTTAAATCAATTGGGCACATTACACAGTTAGTACTGAAATAATTGCTCCGAAATTCTATAAAAATTACCATAAACTGATGATGATCAAATAACAGCCTAGCCCGATTTTTAGAATTTTCCAGATAATATTAGTCCAATAAATTTCATCAATACATAAGTGTTACAAAGGGTATTTTTGGTAATTATCAGTGTGAATGACTTCTAAAAATTCTACCAAAATTTCTAGAGTTGTATTTCAAGGTATACTATCAATTGTCAGAGTATTGGAATTTTTATCTAGGTCTTAGGTGATGTTTATTCCATTAATACACTTTGTGACAAAAGGGTATTTTTGGTAATTATTAGTGTGAATGACTTCTAAAAATTCTACCAAAATTTTCAGAGTTATATATCAAGGTAAACTATCATATGGCATAGTAATGGATTTTTTTCCTAGGTTTTAGGTGATGTTTATTCCATTAATACACTTTGTGACAAAATTCATTATTCACAAATGTCCAAGAAAATTAATTCCAAAAATTCCAACAAAATTCACAGAGGTGTATAACATCCTAAAATATCATTTGACAGAAAATCAGATTTTTCCTAGGTTGTTTGATCACTTTTGTTTGATTAATATATTTATGTGACAAATTCATTATTGTCCAAATATTTAGGATTTTTCTTTCCAAAAATCCTAATATTTCTAAGGGTGGTGCCCTCCTCTATGCTCGGTGTGTTACCAAAATTTCAAGAGCTTACTACCAGCCATAAGTGATGAAATTACAAAAATACACAAATGTGATATTTGCACACCACCCCTCCATACATCACATTCCTATGAATATGAGAAAATATGATCTAAAGTGAGACAAATGGTCTCAAATTTTGACATGTTACTCATTAGGGTCTAACCCTCATACCACCCAAGATTTGGGTCACTTTGCATATATTTAACTACAAATATTTCATTAATATGAAAAACCACATTTAACATAAAACCATAGAAAAATGTTACCCTAAAATTTTGATTTTTGAGCAAGGGATGAGTCTATACTATTTACAACTATGGCTAAAATATTAGACTCATCCATGTCAGTATGAAATCTAGATCTACAAAATAAGGTCTGAACACCCTTTTGGACATGTCTCAGTAAAATAGAACTACAAGGGACTGTATTTCACCAAATGGGGTGATTCAAAGCCCTATAGGAAGTAGAGAGCAAGGGCTACAAAAGTTATCTCTGGCACTTTTGCCTAAAACAGCCTCTAAGTAGCCTAAATATTAAGATTAATGTGTTGTATAAAGTGTGACAGATTAATTAATATGTATAATTTCTGGTTTGCATATAGCCATCAACTGAAATCAACGGCCTTGATTTCGTCTCCTTCCTCCAGCCGACGACCAGCATTACTCCCAGCTGGGCCGACTTTCACCTTCATTTCTCGGCCATCTGAGGGCCACCACTGCCGGCCACCTCTGCCGGCCACCACTGCCGGCCACCACCTCCACCACCTTCGTTGAGGTGGTGGCTACCGCCAGGCGGCATCACGGCTGGCGGAGATAGCTCCTTCGGTGAGCCTAGGCTAGGAGAAAAGCTCAGAAATTTTTCCTCTTTCTCACATGGGATCGGGCTCAATTGAACCTGATTTCTCTCCTTAGTGGTTCTAGATGCTAACACAGAGGGAGAGGGGGAGAAACGGACCTCGATTGTGGCTCGACGGCGTGTGCTCCTGCATGCGGCCATGGATTTCTCCATCTCTGATAATCTTGCTCGATCTATGGATTCTCCACCATTTCCTCTGCTCTAGTAGGCTGGCTCGACTGCTAAGGGCCTTCTGAAGATGATGGAAGGTTCAAATGGAGGAGTGGGTGGTTGTATAGTGAGAATGGGGTGGAGTGTTTCGGTCATAGGTGTACAACCTCTACTTAACTGTTTGGGTGGCTGCCATGCCTGAAGTGATTTTTCAGGGCCTGGGAATTCGGCTGGGTGGCTTGGGCTGAGGTGGTGGGGGTCATGGAAGCTCCTTCACTCCAACTCATTTTCCCCCTTTATGTTTTTTGGGGAAAATGGCATTTTTGCCCCCATGCTCATTATTTCTCTCCAAATTCAAATGTGGGGTGCTAATAGGCTTGTGTCATGTTGGTTAGGCATGGGGTGGGGCCTTGATTCACTTGGATTTCACTTGGTCATTCAATTTTTCTCTTAAGGCCTTATGTTGACCATGGTTGACATTAGGGTTGACTTGGTCAATTTGGTGAGTGGGTTAGCCCCACTTGATGGCCATGAGTCCTATAACCCTACCCAAAGTCCATTGGGTCATGGTGTTGTCTCAATTTGGTTAATTGATCCATGTGGTGTGAGTTTGACCTAATTTGGCCTAAGGTTGGCTTTTGTCAAATTGAAGGGAATGGTTGATCACATGATGAGGCTTTTGGTCCTATTAGATTCCTAATGGGGCTATGAGGTTAGGGGTCAAGTCAATTTGACCATTTGAAGGTCAATTGGTCCTTGATTGGGTTGATTTGGGCTATGCTGACTAAAAGTTGACTTTGGTCAACACCTTGGAATTGAGTGGAATTATTTAGTGATTATTGACCTAATGACCTCCCTTAGTGGTTTGGGTAACCCAGGTAAGGTCAATTTGAAGTATTGGAGGTCCTTTTAGTCCAATTGTGTTGAATAGGGCTATGTTGACCTAGGTTTGACTTTGGCCAATTTAGCCTATTTTGGTGACCAATTGTTGGGGTTCTTGGTCAAATGAGTTTCCCTTAGGGTTAGGGACACATTGGTGATTTAAAATTGTTCTTGTGGGTGCAATTTGTGTAGTTTGACCAATGTTGACTTGTGTACCCTAGGGGACCCTGTGTGAGTTCAACCTAACTCAAAGAGTCCTAAGGTCTTCCATTGTCTCAACTCACCTTTCTCTCCACATGTTATGCCCTAACATCATCATGGGGTCTAGTAGGATTGGGGATGTTGCAAATCCCACTAAACAAAAATAATAATTTCATCCCCAAAATTTAAGCTCGAGTCTACGGGATTCTATACAAGATGAGAATAAGGTGTAAAATGCACAAATTGCACCCACAAGAACAATTTGAACTCACCGATGTTGCATGAGATCCCTCGGTTCCCATGTATGCTCCTCTCGCCCATGATTGGACCATAACACCTTGACAATAGGAACCTTCTACCTCCGTAGAACTCAGACAGCTATATCATCGATGTGGGTGGGGTCCAGACGGCCTGATTGGTCGGATACTATCAGGCCTGCTGTAGTCGTAATATGCTGCTCTGGCCGAAGTAAGGCTCTCTGAAGTGAGGAGACTTGGAAGACGTCATGCAGGTTCGCTAACTCCTGTGGCAGCTCCAGCCTATAAGGCAAGGGGCCGATCCGTTCCAGGATCATATAAGGCCCCATAAATCGTGGGCTGAGCTTCTACTGTCCTCGCACCCGCGAGACACCATGCACTGGTCGTATCTTCCAGAAAACCCTGTCTCCTACCTGGAACTCCACCTTCTGATGCTTCGCATCGTAATACTTTGCCTTCCGGCTCTGAGCTTCCAACATTCGGTCGTGGATTATCCATACCACAGCATCCGTATCATCTATATACTCCAATCCAAGTGCCCTTAGATCCTCGTCCTGTACCGAAGACAATGGTGTCCGACAGTTCCTCCTATACAAAGCCTCAAATGGTGTCATCCCAATGCTTGCCTGGTGGCTGTTATTATAGGAAAACTCTATAAGTGGTGGCAGCCTGTCCCAGGGTTTTCCTGTATCCATAATGCATAAACATAGCAAGTCCTCCATTGTTCTGTTGGTGCGCTCTGTCTGGACATCGGTCTGTGGATGGAAAGCAGTGCTAAAGGTGAGCCGAGACCCCAGATATGTCTGCACTGCCCTCCACTCCCTCGAAGTAAAGCGGCCATCCCTATCTGAGACAATCATCTTGGGCACGACGTGGTACCTGACGAACTGCTCTACAAATAACCTCACTAAGATAGCAACTGAAGTGTCCTTCTAGACATGGATGAATCTGGCCACCTTGGTCAACCTGTCTACAATGACCCCGATGGAATCATGACCATAATGAGACTGTGGTAGCCCATGCAAAAAATCCATGGCTATGTCTTCGAACTTCCACTCTGGGACTGGTAGCGGCTGTAGCAATCATCCAGGGCTCTTGCACTCTGCCTTCACCCGCTGGCAGGTCTCACAGTGCGTCACCCAAACTATGATCTTCTCTTCATCATAGTCTAGTATATAGTCTTCTGTAAGTCCATCGTCATCTTGGTGATCCCGGGGTGCACTGAGTACCGAGTGCAATGTGCCTCCCTGAGTATGTACTCCCGGATCCCACCTCCTGCGGGTATGTATATACGATCCCGGAAATGAACGAGGTCATCCTGAAATGAGTAGTCTCCTGAGCTGCCCTCTCCTAGGGCTCTGAATACCGGCTCCAGTGCTACATCCTGTCTCTGTTGTGCCTTGATGCAGTCTCATATATAACAGGTAATGCGCAGGGCAGCTAGGTACTCTCTATAGGCCTCATGTTCGGCCTTGGATACCAAAGTGATCCCCATGTCCTCCAACATCTTCACCGGCTCCATAGCCATCACTCGGGGCTCCGGTCCAGATGTACTGGCTCTCCTACTGAAGGCATCCACCACCATGTTTGCCTTTCCTGGGTGATAGTGCATGGTGTAGTCGTAATCGCATAGGAACTTTAGCCACCTCCGCTGGCGTAGGTTCATATCCTTCTGTGTATCTATATACTTGAGGTTTTTGTGATCCGAGAAGATCTCACAATGAACCCCATACAGATAGTGCCTCCATATCTTCAAGGCGAAGATCACGGCTCCAAGCTCTAAATCATTTACTGGGTAGTTTTGCTCGTGCTTCTTCAACTGCCTCGATGCATATTCTATGACGTGCCCGTGCTGCATCAATACCGCACCCATCCCCTGGTAGGATGCGTCTGTATATATCTGAAATCGTTCCTTCCTAGTTGGAAGGGCAAGGGTCGGGGATCATGTGAGTTCATCCTTCAGCTCCTGGAATGCTTCCTCGCACTGCGCTGTCCAAGTGAATATAACATCCTTCTTCGTCAAAGATGTAAGCGGGAGGGAGACCTTTGAGAACCCTGTACGAACTTGCGGTAATAACCCGCCAGTCTGAGAAAGCGTCGAACGTCTGATGCCGATCTCAGTTGTGGCCACTCCCTAATTGCTTGCACCTTGGTCGGGTCTACTGCCAACCCAGCTCCGTTGATGGTGTGCCTCAAGAATGCTACCTCCTTCAAACAAAACTGACACTTCAAAAATTTGGCATACATCTGGTGCTCCCTCAGCTTCCCCAATACCATTTTCAAATGTTGAGTATGGTCCTCCTTGGTCCTAGAGTAGATCAAGATGTCGTCAATGAAAACTATGACGAAGATGTCCAAGTAGGCCTCGAATACATGGCTCATCAGGCTCATGAATGCGGATGGCCCATTCGTGAGCCCGAAAGGCATCACCGTGAACTTGTATAAACCATAGCACGAGTTGAATGCTGTCTTGGGTATATCCTCCTCCTGGATCCTCAGCTGATGGTACCCTGACCTCAGATCGAGTTTGGAGAACAAGTGGGCTCCCTGAAGCTGATCAAACAATTCATCAATCCTCAGTAGCGGGTATGTATTCTGCACCGTCAGTCGGTTCACCTGTCGGTAGTCGATGCAGAGTCGTAGGGACCCATCCTTCTTCTTTATGAATAGCACCGGAGCTCCCATGGAGATGAGCTCGACCTAACAAATCCTGCCTCCACTAGCTCCTGGAGCTGAGTGCGGAACTCGACTAGCTCCTTGGGTTCCATCATGTATTGTTCCTGAGACACAGGCCTGGCCCCGGGCACCAGCTGGATTTGGAAGTCCACATCTCGTCATGGAGGTAATCCGGGCAACTTTTCCAGAAATACATCGGAAAAGTCCCGAACAACGGGGATGTCAGCCATGGAGGACTTCACCTTTACCTTTCAAAAACAGACCACATACACCTTGTCTCCCTGATGATGGGCTTTAACAGCCTGAATAGAGGATAATAAAATACGGGAGATGGGTCTAATACCTTCTACTACCACCTCGGAGTCATCATGCTTCAGTACGATCTTCTTTGTTGGGCAGTCGATCCTGGCCTGGTTCTCGTGTAGCCAATTCATGCCCAGGATCAGATCAAAGTCTGGCAACTTCAGGAAGGTTGTCGGTGCCTCAAATGTCTTCCCTCCAATATCTACCACCATGTTGCACTTTGTGTACATCTCTATCTCTGACCCCTCTAGTAGTCTCACCTTCCGGTGCATGCCCTCAAAATGCTGGACTTGATCCAGATCGTACACAAACTCCTCTGATACGAACTAGTGTGAAGCACCCAAGTCGAATAAAGTGTAGGCAGGTTTGCCATAGACATACACTATACCTGGGGTGGTTTTCTTGCTTGGGTTATAAGTCTAATAAAACTATTATTTTGCAAGGTACTATATAATTGTAAAAAAGGTATGGGAGTACCTGTGATGACTTCCTCGGGGTTCCTTTCCTGGGCCAAGTCCAGTGCAAACACTTGCTCCTGCCTTGGACCTCTGTCGTGATGACTCCAATCCCGCCCTCATCCTCTGCCCCGACCCTGCTGTGCTGGTGCTAGAGGGGCTAGTCGAGGGGGAGGAGGGGGAGGTGGATGGAATAGCTGGGGGAAATTGGCCCTGATGTTCCCTGGTTGGTGGCACCCGAAGCATACCACCGGGCGGAATCCTCTATCATCATGCCTCGGTGGCTCCTGAATTCACACTGGTGGAGGGACTGGCACTGCAGGAGGCTGCTGCTGATCCAGCCTGAAGTTAGGATGAGGGTGTCCTCCGCCTCTCCTATGCCTCATAATCCTGCCCCACTGCGGTCCCTTGCTACCCTATCCAAAATGTGTCCCATCCCCTGGTCTCTTCACTCTACTCTGTACCATCAAATGATCTGCCTCCAGCTTCTTCGTTGTCTCTACAATCTTGGCCAAACTATCCTCGGCCACGAACAATAATGCCTGCCTCAATGGGTCTCTAAGTCCCGAATAAAACCTCTTGGCATAACCTCTGTCATCCAGTGAGTGCATCACCGCAAATCTAGCCAGATGGGAGAACTCCCTTTGTTACTCTATCACCGACCGGCTCCCCCGTCTGAGGTTCAAAAACCTCTCCTCCAACTCGTCCTTGTCCGTCACTGTCACAAAATGCTCCAGAAAAGTGGTGTTGAACTCCTCCCAATTAATCTCCGAATAATCCTGGTCTGCATAAGTGGAATCCATCACAGACTTCCACCATATCTTGGCATTGGCATCCAAAGCAGTAGTCGCCAAAAAGACTGTCGTGCTAACGGGGCAGTTGATGCCTGCGAGCATCTCCTGAATGGTATCCAGCCACTCCTCCGTCTTGACCGCAATCTCTGTCCCGTGATACATCGGTGGGGACAAGCTCTTGAATGCGCTCAACCAGTTAGATCCCGGGTTTGCCTGAGAGGCCGAAACCAGCTGTGCCTTAAAGGCCTCAAGGATAACTGTCAATGTCTGACCGAGCTCTGATTGCTTGAAGGGAGTGACAGGTGGAGGGAAAGGGCCAGTACTCCTTGGGGGATACACAAATGTAAGGAAGTTAATTAGAATCGGTCTAACTCATTTTTTAGATGGACTATACATGTGATCTCACACTTGGGCACCCCATTGCTTTCGCTGCATAGTTTGTCTTCAAACTAATGCTCGAGCAAGGCGAACCAATGTTTTGTGGACTTCTTTCTGTCATGATTGTTGTCAAGTGATACCATTTGTAAGATCCCCCTCCTCCTTACTGGAGAGTTCCTGGATCTTATGCTCAGGACATCCGTCTTGCGGTGACACCAACTCACGGGTTAGTCATCACCGCTCAACGCCTCTCCTGACGGCTAGTTTGATCATAACACAGGCCAATTTGCAAGAAGTAATATCACAAATATGACAAGTCCACAACACAGCACATATATATATATGATAGAAAAGTGCAAATAGCCCACAATGAGCACAAATCTAAAAGAGTGCAATGGCTTAAGCCCGATACATATCCAAAAGGAAATACTGATAACAAAGCACTCTCTCATACTACACTATGCGTAAGCAACTCAAAATACTCTCCAACCTATCACCATGTGGTAGTAGTGATGCACGACATCTGCTCCTCAGGGTCTGTTGTCACGTCCTGCCTGACGTACTGCTGCTCCTGCTCCTCGATCTCCTAGTGTTACGGCCACATTCGACCGTTAGTCAAAAACACTAAGCCATTTTTTCCTCCCCTCCCCCCATGACTCATAAGTACCGAGCGGGAGGACAAAGCATAGGACATCAAGGGGTAAAGAGAAATACATGTGACATGGATTGTACTAATAGTATAAAGGTTAAATGAGTAGTGAGACCAACAACAACATTAATAAATGCAATAAGTAAGACATCAGTAGTAGGTAAGTAATGAGCAGTAAATAAATAAAAGCAGAGCAGGTGAAGTAATAAGTAAATCTACCACACCATCATCTAGAGTATCTTAACTTATATGAATGCCCATACAAACTTATAAGTTAAGATTTCCGGAATTATAACTTATCATATAAAAGAGCCCATACTAATTTATATGATAAGGGTCTACAAATGTGTATGTCATTATGGAGTTCCCACTTTTCGGAGGTAGCCAGCCTCTCAGGTCCTTCCGTCGTGGTAACGGAATCAGTGGATCGGGCACTCCACTTCTAGGTGGGTATACACACTACCAGACCTAGACCTTACGTACATTGTTGTACACGTCCTATGTGCACTTCTGTGAGCTTTTGCGTACTCTTGTTGACATCCCACCAGACTTTTATGGTCGGGGGTGGGTTACTAGGGATTGTCTGCTAGACCGCAGTAAAGTAACTTGTTGGATCTGTAGGCGCCCTTAGAGGGGGGGTGAATAAGGGTTTTAAAAAACCTTAATATTTAATAGAAAACTTTTGATATTTTATGGTGAAGTAAATTAAATCAAGAGTAAAGAGATTGGAATAATGAAATCAATTTTATTCAACATGAAAAGGCATGATTATCATTAATAAACTTGATTACAAAATTTTATTTCAATGACGCTAGAAATCAAAGCGAATAATGAAAGACTCTTTTCATTTTCTATACCGACTCGTATCCCCACGAACCGGTTGGCTTTAGCCGATCTCTCCCTAGATACGGCCTCAAGCCGCTCTAGCCAATCTATCACCAGAAAGGCCTCGAGCACCCCCTAGATCTACTCCCTAGACCTAGTCGCCAACACGAAGTGAATTCCTCCCTAAGTCCTAACCAGACCTAGTCGCCAACATGCGGCGAATTCACGAACCGATTACAAAGATTAAATAAAGGACAAAATACAAAATACAAATATAAAATTCCCTATGAGGTAATCTGAAGGAGACGCCGAAGAATCGCTGAAGATTGTTGAAGCACAAGCGTGCGTTCTTTGAGTTGAGTTAGCGTGTTGATCCAAGCCTCCTTTGATTCGTCCTTTTGAAATATGAGTGGGAGATGTGTTTGTCTAGAAATACGGCCCTCATAAAGTTTCTGAAGTGCCGGAATAGGGCTCTTGGCAATCCGTTCTTGGAGAAGACGAAATCCTGAAATTTATAGACTTTGAGCTAACGCCGACGTTAAGTGCTAACGTCGGGCGTTGACCATGTATAGCAACATATTGATGGCTCGGATCTTCAGAAGAGGAAGGAGATTCTGCACTTTAGGAATTGTTTTATTTTAGGCAATATCAACGCCAGCGTTAAGGCTAATGCGGTGCGTTGGGCAAATCATTCCTAAAGTTCCTTCTGCAATCACGGCTGCTTTCTCCTTCCAAATTTGTCGACCGGATATCGCCCAACGTTAAGACTAATGCCTGGCATTGAGGTTCTTTCTTTAATCAGCTGCCACGCCATTTTGTCGAACAACAGCTCAATTTGTCGAACGGCAATTTATTTCGTCGAACTCCATTTTCGTCGAACGACCTCTCATTTCAGCAACCTCCATTTCGTCGAACAGCTTCTCCTTTCGTCGACCTCCATTTCGTCGAATGCAATTCATCGAACGGGCTTCTCCTTTCGTCGTACACAATTTCGTCGAATGCCGTGGTATGCATTTCGTCGAACGGGCTTCTTCTTTCGTCAAACACAATTTCGTCGAACGCCATTTTCGTCTAGCGCTAACGCCCAGCGTTAAGCGTAACATCTGGCGTTAAACAGTTTTCAATCCTTTAGCTTGTGGTTAGTGCCAGACCATTGTTGCAGTAACCTGGTGTCATATCTGTCCAAACCTGCATGCTAAAAACACAATGGCAAACAAGATCATATACAAGTAGGATTTGTTATTCTCAAATCAAAGGATGAGGAAAACCATGTTCCAACAATCTCCCCCTTTGATAATAACAAATCTAATTAGAGATAAATCAGATTCATAGATAAAGAATTTGTGTTTTTATAAAGATATATGACACACAACAATTATAAGATAATGATAGGAATTATAGTTTATTGAACATTATGCTCCTCCTATAAAGATGCTCCCCCTTAGTGTATACTCCCATAAACTCGATACATGCTCTCCCTTAATCTAGTGAATCCGACTCCGTTAATCAATATGATTTAGTATTTTATTCTCCCCCTTTGTTATTAGCAAAAGAGGGTGGAGTGAAACAAAACTAGAATAAAGAAGACAAAAGTTGGGACATAACTAAGAGAGGATTAAGAGTTTTGTGTAAACAAAAAGTAAGTCATGATCAAGCTAAGGGAGAGAGTAGCACAGCAGAAAAAAATATATGATAAGCGTGAAAGAACATCATTCAAAGATTATAGCAAAGGAATGTAATCACTTGCTTTTTAAATTTATTTTAAGAGTGATTCTACTTGTTAAGATAGATGCAAGTTTGTTTGAAAAAGCAGAAGTGAAAATAAAATGTAGAAATAAGCATGAGAACACATGATATAAGGATACATGATTAGATAGAGAAATGCGGAAAACAAAAAAACAAAACAAATAATAGTAGTAGTATTTTTATAGTTTTACCATTCCAACAATATGTCTAGACTTTTCACGTTTGAGCATTTTAACTTTGAAAATTTTCATAACAAATAGGCAAGCATGAATTAATATATTCAAAAAGATAATAACTACAATTTAACCAATTCGTATTTCAAGTGAAGAAAATATTGTAGAAATCATGCATTGCAATCTAGTGCTTTTACTTGAGTTTTTAGAGAATTATGTAATGTTTGCATTAGGATCCAATTCTCATGAGTAGAAGCTTTATGAAAATCAATGATGTGTACATTAGGTGTTTTGATAAAAGTATACAAGTGAAATAATCAAAACACATGACATATGTAGTGAAATAGTAACAACATTAAGATTGTAATCATATAATTACTTTCACACATCACATCTAGAATAAAATTTCAAAGCACATAACATACGTACAACAACCAAGGTGCTTCGCCCACACAATACTCATTAAGACTTCTTAGGGAGCAGAGTATTGCTTGGGGGATCACATAAGCATTTTAGTATTATTTTTTTTATTTTTAAGTGAACCGATGTACAAATAGAAGTGATAAAAAAGAATATGTTTGCACAAGACACTTTACAATTCTTTCCAAGGTGCTCAACCTCACAAAGCTCATTAAGACTTATCAGGAGGGTGAGTAGTGCTTGGTTGAGTTATCTTTGGCTTTTTATTTCATATTAGTGTAATAGTGGGCCAAAGGTCTCCGAATTCACTTGTTGTTGCAAACACAAAACTAATTTTTGAACTAACACTTCTATGTGTGCAAGAAATTTATTGTTTGAATGAAGGTGTAGGTATTTTAGACATACATCTTGATGAGTACTTTTTGTACTCATCTTCTAGTATAGTTTTAATTTAGTTTTAATATGAATTTATATAAATTATATGTATTATCTTATCTAATTCATTCCTTTTTACTTTTTGCCACTAATTTAAGCTTAGTTTATGTTTTTCAGGTTTTCTGGGCACTTTGAGTAAAATTGTCAAGTACACGCCCAAGGTCACGGGCGTGACCAAGGGGCGCGATAGCCTAGATGTTTTCCAGACCCGATGTTGCCACCCCGGGAGCATTCCGTGAAAATTCGCCAAGTACACGCCCCAGGTCACAGGCGTGACCTAGGGCGTGACCCAGTGTCACGGTCGGGACCCACCACCAGCATCCCGAGCACGCCTCCACATCATTTAAAGTTACACACCCCTGGTCACGGGCGTGACCAGGGGGCGTGACATCATGTCACGGGCGTGACTCGCCCCGCACTTCTTCCCGCCGTAGTTTCCCGCCAACAACACTATTTCAAGATTACACGCCCCAGGTCATGGGCGTGACCTAGGGCATGACACGGCTGAAACGCCTGCATTTACTCTAGAAGACGCCCTCTCCGCTGCTGCTTCGATCACGCCCCTTACACGCCCTTGGTCGTGTAACCTCAACTTTTCAGCTATATAAAGCCAGCTCCAGCAGATGTTCAAAAAAAAAATTTAGGACTTAGACTTTTCATTTCATGTCGTTATTTTCATATTTTAGTAGTTCTTGTACTCCTTTTCTTCTTGCAAGTGGTACGTTCAATTAAAATAGTTTGTAATTTTCAATTCCTAGCTTGTAACTTTCTTAGCAATTTAATAAAATAGTTCTTTTCTTCTCTCATTTCCTCTCTCTTTTATGATGTGCTCTTTTATTTATTTTTATTCCTCAATCCCCATGAGTAGATAAAATATTATTAGTACTCGGCCGAGATGATCCAAGGAATGATATAAGTCATGAAATAATCTATAGTTGCTATTTCTCTTTTTGAAAATGCTTAAGATTTACCCTTGATTTTAAGATAACGGGATTATATTTTCGATATATAAATCTTGTTCTTGTTTTCGTTCTTTAGTTAGCCAATAGGCTCGTAAGATGAATCGATCACTAAAGGATAAAAAAGACTAGAATGCAATCCTCGAGAGAGGACGACGTTACCCTTCCGGATTGGCATAAAAGTCAATAGCGGGATTCACTTCGATAAGGCGAGTTTTTAGGGGTTTCGATTCTAGAACGATAGTTCGATTGATCAACCTAAACTCAGTTGAGCGCATCCTCGAGAGAGGTGCATTCATAATTCGGGAATCTCCACGGTCAAAGCTATTTTATTAAGAGAATGCACTTTTATTTCTTTGTTCTTATTTTTATCTCCAAGGTGATTCAAAGATCGAGTGCTAATCGTTCTTTTAATTCTTATTTTAATTTTCCATTTGCAAAACCAACCCTCAAGTTTTATTTGATAAGATAATAGAGATTTTCATGAAGTAAGAGTACTCAACCGCCCCGAGTCTAATACGACCTTGTTTTAACAACCTATACTACATTCGATACGGTACACTTTCCGTTATCGTTTGTGGATATAGTTTTGCGCATCAAGTTTTTGGCGCCGTTGCCGGGGACACGGTTGATATTTCGAAAAAAGAAATATTTATTAATTTTATCGTTCTCTTTCTTCTACCCTTTCTCTTTAATTTTTTTTATAAAAAAATCTTAAAAAGCGCAATCTAAATTCTCGGAAAGGACGCTTTGGGCTTGAATTCCCAGCATAGCCTCTAGTACCTTGCAAACCCTTCACCGGGTAGATCTTGGGAAGTCCGGGACTAATTTAACCCGCTTTTTGAAAAAAAAAATTTATATAATAAAAATATTTTTAAAAATTCAATTCATTTGAGTAAAGGTTGTTCCCTTCTTTTTCATGATTATTATGAAGGAATCTGAATTGGCCGTTAAAGTTGCCGAGCTTCGAAACCAACTTTATCTCTTACAAGCCGCTCGAAGGCGCCAATTTAATTGTCATTATTGTGGGGCGCCTCATCAATGTGAGGAATGCTATTTACATTCTTATTATCAAAATAATTTTTATGAAAATAATTATCTTCAATATAATGCAAATAACTTTGATAATAATTACGATCAAAATTTCTCGGCTTTTCATGAAAATAATTTTCCAAACTTTGATGAAAATGCTTTTTCTAATGAGAACAAATTTTCGGCGTTTAATAATTATTCTTCTACCTCCGAAGTAGATTATTCTTGGTGGCAAGGTCACCCGGATAGTTTTCGGGGCGATGAAGATACATCCTTAGATCCGAATTTTTGTTCTTCTTCTTTTGCGCCGCAATTGCCTTTCTCTAATTTTGGGGAATCTCCACCGATTCAATTTGATAATTCCCCCCAAAATTTAGAGGAAAATTTAATTTCTTCTAGTGTTTCTTCTCCATCTTTGGATAATTTAGTTCTGGAGGAACATGTGGTTTCATGTAATCACATAACTTCTTTTACCAATGATGAAGAAAACTTATTATACCAATAATTTCTCAAGGTTATGGGCACCCCGGATGAAGTAGAAGAAGAACAAGTTTCTTCCCCTACTCCACCAGGATTTTATTTTCTTTGTCATGAATACTCGCGAATTTATTTTAGTTTCTTCTATCAAACCAAAAATTGATGAAAATAGTGTATCCGAAAATTTTATTTCGCTCGGTAACGCACTTGATGTTTCTAAAGAAAACTTTATTTTAGAAAAGGAACACCCGGAGCTTAATCATTTATTTTCGCAAGCGCCTCCTCCTTGCGAAATATTATCTAACAAGTTTAATTGTGATTCTCTTTATACTAATAATTTCCAGGTTGAAGATGAGTCGTTGCTACCCCAATTAATTGATGATCCATATGCCGCTCATCTTTATAAATTCAAATCACCTCAGGTATGTATAGGTGATTTGGATTTACATATTCAAATTCAAGGACAAAAGGAGAATCACAAGATAAACAGAGGAGTTGTCGTGCGACTGACGCCGACACATTCACCTCAGCGCGAATTAAGGGAGTTGCCTGTCCTCTCTTTTAGATTTCCTTTTTCCTAACACTAACCGTCTAGCTTAAAGACGGGAAAAAGAAAGCGCTCTTGGGAGGCACCCCTTGCTTATCTTTAATTTTTATGCATTTTTCTTTTAAAAGTTTATTTTTCAGTATTCTTCATACTTAGTTTTAAACATTGGGGACAATGTTTAATTTTAAGTATGGGGGTGTAGCTTCGCATTCCCTATTTTTTTTATTTGATAAAGAAAAAAAATTATAAAAATTATTAAAATCTAATTTCTTGGAAAGGGCGCTTTGGGCTTGAACTCCCATCACAACTCCTAGTACCTTGCGAACCCTTCACCTGGTAGCCCTCGGGAAGTCCAAGAAATTATATATAAAAAAAATTATTAATATTAATAAATATGCTTAGCCTCGTTGTTTTTATTATTCTTGAAATTTAGTTTGAGGTTGGATTATAAGTATTCATTCATTTTTAATTTAGCTAATATTTTGTTTAATCAAAATTTGTTAAATTTAAATTTTAAGTAATTTGGTTTTAAGAAATATTTTATGTTTTTAATTTGATTAGAGAATCTATTTAGCACTACTTCTCCGTTTAATTTTAAATAGCTTCACTTTGTGGTAAATTGGCTAAACATCTCTAGATTTCTAATATATTCTCTTTTAACTTTAAGATCTTAGGAAATTTCATTCCACTAAAAAAAGTTGCTCTCAAATTAGTTTAATTTATAAACTAGAAATATTTGTTTACCCTTGGTAATTTTTTTCTTTTCCCCTATTGTTAGATCATATGTCATGGGAATAAGGAGATGTTAGTTCTTTATTCTCTGGTAAACATATGCAACCCAAAAATAAAAATGAAGAGAGAAAAATGTGTATATGTCGTGGAAATGATAGGATAATAGTCTATCATTCTCTGGTATTACATATACTTAAAAAAAGGGGTTGAGAGGATAGAATTCATCACCCCAATCAAAAACCTCTTCATATCCTTTGTCTTCATTTTTCCATTCCGTTTAAACTCATCCCTAGCCAATTTCATTGTTTCTAGTCCTAAACTAAATTATTAAGAGTGCAATATTTTGGTAGGTGTCTTTTCCTTAAGATTCTTTTATGTTAGAGTGTCTATAATTTCAATCTAATTTTGTTTGAAAATTTCGATTGCTAAATAGTTATCTTGAGAAGTAGTTAGCTAAACAAATTTCTCTTTTTAAATTATCAACATAACTTAAGACTTAATTCTTGAATTCCTAAAAATTTGCTTTGACTTATTATTGGTTTAATAAAATTTTAGTAAATTAGAAATAATATCGATGTCTTGTAATTCTTTCCTCACTCTTTTGCTCTGGAATATCAAAAGCTCAAGTATGGGGGTGTTTGATGAGTACTTTTTGTACTCATCTTCTAGTATAGTTTTAATTTAGTTTTAATATGAATTTATATAAATTATATGTATTATCTTATCTAATTCATTCCTTTTTATTTTTGCCACTAATTTAAGCTTAGTTTATGTTTTTCAGGTTTTCTTGGCACTTTGAGTAAAATTGTCAAGTACACATCCAAGGTCACGGGCGTGACCAAGGGGCGTGACAGCCTAGATGTGTTCCAGACCCGATGCCGCCACCCCGGGAGCATTCCGTGAAAATTTGCCAAGTACACGCCCCAGGTTACAGGCGTGACCTCGGGCATGACCCAGTGTCACGGTCGGGACCCGCCACCAGCATCCCGAGCACGCCTCCACGTCATTTAAAGTTACACGCCCCTGGTCACGGGCGTGACCAGGGGGCGTGACATCAAGTCATGGGCGTGACTCGCCCCGCACTTCTTCCCGCCGTAGTTTCCCGCCAGCAACATTATTTCAAGATTATACGCCCCAGGTCACGGGCGTGACCTAGGGCGTGACACGGCTGAAACTCCCTCATTTACTCCAGAAGACGCCCTCTCCACTGCTGCTTCGATCACGCCCCTTACACGCCCTTGGTCACGGGCGTGACCAAGGGCGTGTAACCTCAACTTTTTAGCTATATAAAGCCAGCTCCAGCAGATGTTCAAAAAAAAAATTTAGGACTTAGACTTTCATTTCATGTCGTTATTTTCGTATTTTAGTAGTTCTTGTACTCCTTTTCTTCTTGCAAGTGGTACGCTCAATTAAAATAGTTTGTAATTTTCAATTCCTAGCTTGTAACTTTCTTAGCAATTTAATAAAATAATTCTTTTCTTCTCTCATTTCCTCTCTCTTTTATGATGTGCTCTTTTATTTATTTTTATTCCTCAATCTCCATGAGTAGCTAAAATATTATTAGTACTCGGCCGAGATGATCCAAGGAATGATATAAGTCATGAAATAATCTATAGTTGCTATTTCTCTTTTCAAAAATGCTTAAGATTTACCCTTGATTTTAAGATAACGAGATTATATTTTCGATATATAATTCTTGTTCTTGTTTTCGTTCTTTAGTTAGCCGAGAGGCTCGTAAGATGAATCGATCACTCAAGGATAAAAAAGAGTAGAATGCAATCCTCGAGAGAGGACGACGTTACCCTTCCGGATTGGAGTAAAAGCCAATAGCGGGATTCACTTCGATAAGGCGAGTTTTTAGGGGTTTCGATTCTAGAACGAGAGTTCGATTGATCAACCTAAACTCAGTTGAGCGCATCCTCAAGAGAGGTGCGTTCATAATTCGGGAATCTCCACGGTCAAAGCTATTTTATTAAGAGAATGCGCTTTTATTTCTTTGTTCTTATTTTTATCTCCAAAGTGATTCAAAGATCGAGTGCTAATCGTTCTTTTAATTCTTATTTTAATTTTCCATTTGCAAAACCAACCCTCAAGTTTTATTTGATAAGATAATAGAGATTTTCTTGAAGTAAGAGTATTCAACCGCCCCGAGTCTAATACGACCTTGTTTTAACAACCTATACTACATTCGATACGGTACACTTGCCGTTATCGTTTGTGGATATAGTTTTGCGCATCACATCTTAATTTGTTAAAACTATTACACTACACAATCATGCAAGACTAAGATTATGAACACATGTAGATTACCAAAAATAGTGAGTGTATGAATCATTGATTAACATAAAACATTACTCATAGTTAGAGGCATGCTAGGCAATCATACATAATTTTCTATAGACTATTTCATTGCACATAATCAGATTAGGGTCAAGGCATGACAAGATAAAACAATGTTTAGAACATTTGAAATTAAAATTAGACATTGAAGAAAATCTTTAAGTATATGGCTAATCAATTTTGACCATTTGAAACAAAATAACTAAGATGTTTGCTCTTGTGAAGTCATGTAGTCAAACCATAATTTTGTAAATATTTAAAACAACAACAAATGACAAAAGCTTATTTTTGATCATTTTGAATTATTTAATTTTTTTTGTATTTTAGAATAAAATTATCAAATTAAGAACAACATAATTTTGAAATCAAGAAAAATAAACTGAGAGAATTCATTAGAAAAATATCAGAAATATTGAAGAAAAATTAGAATTCCAACTTGGCCAAAAGACCTAATGCCTAGCGTTAACTACTTAACGCCCAAACAGAACTCTGGTTTTTGAGATATTTGAAAACAATTTCTTTGAAATAGGTTGCATGTGTATAGACCTTCCTAGCGTAAAATTTTCAGAGAATTTAGAGATGATTTGAAAGGCCTAAAATCATTGAATACTTTTTCATGAATAGGTTGTAAAATTATTTTTAAGAATGTTATTTCAAATACTGTAAATCCGATTGCATGAAGACTGAACTAAGAAATATAGAGATCAGATACTATTCAGCATTATGATATTGGCAATTTTGCACATAAGGCTAACACTAGGCGTTAATTTCTAACGCTGGCGTTAGAGGATAACGCCTGGCGTTAACTACTTAATGCCGAGACAGTAGATGATTTTATGCATTTTTGAAAAAACTTTTCTTTGATTTCGAGTTATTATATAAAGGCCTTCTTAGTATATAAATTTCAGACATTTTGTAGATCATTAGAAGACTCATTAAGCAAGTTTTATTTATTCAAAAATGGTTTTTATTTAGTTTTCAAATACTTGTGTTTTACAAGATGATTAAAGCTCAAAAATGATAAAATATGCAAAACACAAGATAAGCAAGTTCGATCAAAACTTGAATGCATGAATAATAAAGAGTGCATGAAATATATAAGGTGTATGAATGTCCTAGATTATAATACCCAACTATATGCCTACACACCAGCCCCGTACTAAGTGACGGATGGGCATGAGGAGCTGCACACATGCCGTAGGTTGGGGTGTTAATCCCATATGCACACACTAGAGAACTCTATACCTAGCACTCTTTCCCCTAGTGCCTTGCAAGGCCCCACTGAAACCCTCCCCGGTTAAGGACAAGACATGACATAGAGGTAAGGTCTTCTAATGCATACAATCCTACGCCCTCGCTATTGTGAGACACATAATGTGGGTGAATAATCATGGACATCCTAAGCTTTTTGTTCTATGGAATCAATTTATAAACTATGGCTTTTATGCGTGATTAATTTCTTATTATATTTGATATTAAAGCAACATAGTTTATTATGAGTTTTAACTTTCAATTGTTCTTCTTTAAGATTGATTCATTATGACAATAATAAGATATCTAGCACGGATGATAATATTTATTTGTTGATAATGCTAGATATGATGAGTTTGAATGTAGTGTTATCCCATAAGGTTAATTGATATAATGTTGCATGTATTTAACAATAGTGATTAAAATTTTAGACATATAATAAAGTGATGATTCTAATTGATTTATTCATATAGATATAGAGTTGATTCTATGGTCTAAAAATAAATGTGATACATGCAAAACATAATAGATTCATATAATAATCATGATCACAGACTATATGTTTGGAAGGAATAAGATCTTTTGTAGTTATATTTGATGTTTGACTTAAAAGATCGTATGATTTTGCATGATTATTGTATATGATCATTAATATTAATTCATAGTTTAAGTACTCGTAATTAATTATTCATGATAATGTACATGAGGTATTATTAAAGAAAATTCATATTCAACCTTTTCGAATTATTAAATAGAAACGTTGTAAGGTGAATAGTGAATATGTGAAAATATTTTTATTTTGAAGAGTTTTGTAAATTTTCTCTTTGGTTTTTGAATATTAAACAAAAACATATATATATATATATATAATTTTCTTGACTTTTAATTTTCAATATTCTATTTTTCTTTAGCATAACATGGTATATCTAGCATAGACATTGATTTCTTCTTATAGAAAGTGGTGATGCTAGAATGAAAAAGTTTATGGTAATAAGGTGTAAATTTAACGATTACAAGATTATGATTTGTTGGAAAGAGGACACAGGGACCAATGACATAAAATCTGTAGACAAAATTTGCCAAAAAGAAAAATTGATATAACTTCTAAACAGAGTTGAATTTTGGCAATTCTGAGGGTCCAAATGAACTCAAACGAGCGAAGCTGGTTTGCCATTGCATAGATCTTCTCGTCCTCATTCTGAAAAGTTATTATGGGCGAAAATCGGACAAGTGGATCAAAAGTAATGATCGTTTGAAGTTTGCGTCAAAATCTCGCATATTTTTATAAATTTAAATTTTGGTTTTTATTTAAAAACATATGGTTTTTGCAATTTTTCAATTCCGATTTTTCATGATTGTGATTAAACATATTAGAGTCTATCAAATGACACAAGGATATTAACTAAATAATCAACCACTTGTGCATTTTCTTCATTTAGCCTAAGACCCCATAATTTTCCTTTAAATCCTTTTTTTGACAAATATTTTATTAGTCATGATAATATCATATAAATAATTAGCATTTAATTTATAATGATGATATAAGCCTGTTAAATGTAATAGATTTAGAAGGTTAAAAATAAAAAGGATAGATATGTCACTTGAGAGATGATATGACTTTTATTCAATTTTATTCACTTTGATTCATTAATGAATTTGAGGCTTAATGTGTGAAAGTCATATCACATGTTATACAAAGTGACCATAGCATGATGCTTAAAAAAAGAAAATAAACAAAGAGGAAGTTTAAGCATATCATGAAGTAGTGTTGATGATATTTCATATTTAATTATTTCTACTTCATGTATTTGTATGATACCTAATGAATAAGAGATTTAGGTATCCAAAGGGGAACACGTGGGATGGTTCCTTTAGGTACCCAAATATAGCAAGATGATTTTTGGGGAGACAAGGATGAATGGACCCATTCAATTGACATTAATGCATCATTCTTAAGTATGGGTCTCCATTCATACCTTGGAAAAATGTTATTTTTATTTTTCAAATTTCCATAGTCATTTTCTTTCATGTTTGGATAAAAATGACTTTTGAATTTATTATTTAAAGGAAATTTGTTTGCGTTTAATTTTAAGTTGGGAGAAGATTGATATTGTAATTGATGGTGATGATAGTGTTTTGGAATTTCTTTACAATCTTTTGATGTTTTTTTCCATCGTTTGGCTTATTCAAGTCTTGAGAAATCATATTCAACTTGCTTTTGGATTTTGCTTTATATTGAGAATGTATGTTTTGAGAATTTTTCTGTATGATTTCTTTAAGCAAGTTGTTTTTAGCTTCTAATTCATTATTCTTAATTTTTAAATTATGTCTAGCTTTATTGTAAGCTATTGTGCTATTTTTAAGAGTGGAAACAATTGAATCAATATGATTTTGATAGTTATTTCTATATTCTTCAAATGTTTCATCCATCTCTTTAATTTCAATTTTATAACTTTCGCATCTAGCACAATCACTTTTCAAATTTTAATTTTCTAATGATAATTTTTCAGTGTGTTCTATTACAAAAAGAAGTTCCTTGTATTTTTCTTTTAAATCATTAAATTCTATACAAGGTGTAATATTTTCATTTAAAGAGATATGAGTAAAACTAGATGAATTAGAATTTGATTCTACATTAATTTTTGCTTTTAGACTTTTATTTTCTAAGCGAAACTTCTCATTTGTGTTTTTCAATTTCTTAATTTTACGTTTAGTACTTTGTTGTTACATTGCTATCGGAAGAGGCAAGAATTGAACAAATAGTTCCTTTGACATCTTTTTGGCAGCCCTCTTCCAAAGATAATGTTTCTTCTTCTCTTCCTCTTGATGTGCACTCCATTAATCCATCATGAGAGGAGCTTTCTTGAACATCCGTGCAAGCTTGTATGTTCTCCATGCCTTGCATTTGTTCCATACCTACAGAAGGAGAATCATAAGTATTTTCAAGAAAATTCCAAATCTCAAATGCGGTAGGTAAAGTATAAATGAGTTTGAAAATATTTTCATCTAACGCACAAAATAGACAATTTATGGATTTAGCATTTAAAACGATTTCGTTTCTATTTAATGCGCTAGGTGGCTTTTCAATTGTGATATTCCAGACTTTTTCATCTAAAACTTTAAGAAAATTTTTCATTAATATTTTCCACCCTTTATCATTTTTGCCCATAAATAAAGGTGGTGATAATACTTTTTCGTTTATATTAAAATTTTCCCTACTAGTAGAAGCGAGATCATGATCAAGAGACGCCATTATTCCCGGTGGTGAAACCGATTTGGAATAACCTCGCTCTGATACCACTTGTTGGATCTGTAGGCGCCCTTAGAGGGGGGGGGGTGAATAAGGGTTTTAAAAAACTTTAATATTTAATAGAAACTTTTGATATTTTATGGTGAAGTAAGTTAAATCAAGAGTAAAGAGATTAGAATAATGAAATAAATTTTATTCAACATGAAAAGGCATGATTATCATTAATAAACTTGATTACAAAATTTGATTTCAATGACGCTAGAAATCAAGCGAATAATGAAAGACTCTTTTTGTTTTCTATACCGACTCGTATCCTTACGAACCGGTTGGCTTTAGACGATCTCTCCACAGATACGGCCACAAGACGCTCTAGCCAATCTATCACCAGAAAGGCCTCGAGCACCCCCTAGATCTACTCCCTAGACCTAGTCGCCAACACGAGGCGAATTCCTCCCTAAGTCCTACCCAGACCTAGCCGCCAACACGCGGCGAATTCACGAACCGATTACAAAGATGAAATAAAGGACAAAATACAAATATAAAACTCCCTATGAGGAAATTTGAAGAAGACGCCGAAGAATCACTGAAGATCATTGAAGTCCAAGTGTGCGTTCTTCGAGTTGAGTTAGCGTGTTGATCCAAGCCTCCTTTGATTCCTCCTTTTGAAATATGAGTGGGAGATGTGTTTGTCTGGAAATATGGCCCTCACAAAGTTTCTGAAGTGCTAGAATAGGGCTCTTGGCAATCCGTTCTTAGAGAAGATGAAATCCTCCAATTTATAGACTTTGAGCGAACGCCGGCGTTAAGTGCTAACATCGGGCGTTGACCATGTATAGCAGCATATTGATGGCTCGGATCTTCAGAAGAGGAAGGAGATTCTGCACTTTAGGAATTGTTTTATTTTAGGCAATATCAACGCTGGCGTTAAGGCTAACGCGGGGTGTTGGGCAAATCATTCCTAAAGTTCCTCCTGCAATCACAGCTGCTTTCTCCTTGCCAAATTCATCGACCGGATAGAGCCCAGCGTTAAGACTAATGCCTAGCATTGAGATTCTTTCTTTAATCATCTAGCACGCCATTTCATCGAATAGCAGCTCAATTTGTCGAATGGCAATTTATTTCGTGGAACGCCATTTTCGTCGAACGTCCTCTCATTTCGGCAACCTCCATTTCGTCGAACGGCTTCTCCTTTCGTCAAACTCCATTTCATCGAACGGAATTTTCGTCGAACGCATTTCATCAAACAGGCTTCTCCTTTCATCGTACATAATTTCGTCGAATGTCGTGGTATGCATTTCATCGAACGGGCTTCTTCTTTCGTCGAACACAATTTCATCAAACGTCATTTTCGTCTAGCGCTAACGCCCAGCGTTAAGCGTAACGCCTGGCGTTAAACAACTATCAATCCTTCAGCTTGTGGTTAGTGCCAGACCATTGTTGCAACAACCTGGTGTCATATCTGTCCAAACCTGCATGCTAAAAACACAATGGCAAACAAGATCAAATACAAGTAGGTTTTGTTATTCTCAAATCAAAGGGATGCGGAAAACCATGTTCCAACACAACCTACTAGCCCTCTAACTCACCACACCCTACCAAGGTCAACGTACCGCCATGGGTGTGACAAATGGACCCGTACTGAAGACCTGCCACTAGTTTATGCACATGCAAGATTCATTACAATTCTCGAGCCACGAGCTCGTAGGACTAATTAATCTTGAACCGTTCCATCCCTCCTAATCGGACGAGGTTTACTTTTCTCAATTTAACTTAGTTAGGAATTACTCTTGGTTCTTACTTAGGCGACCAAATTAATTTAAGGTGAATTCTGTACTTCCCGAGGTCTACCCGGTGAAGGGCTCGCAGCGGTACTAGATGGTATTATGGGATGACATCCCAGACCTTCCTTTCCTAGAATATTTATTCTTATCGGTAACTACCCTTATTAAGGTTACCATCATGGTTGCTCTATACTACTTAAGTATGATTTAGATTTCTTTTAGGGAACTGACGACCTTTTTCTAATGCATGGTGCAAATCCTTAGGAATTCACCTAAAAACTCATACCTCAGTTTGAATGCTTCATTGTCGACTTAACTGTCTAAGTGTCACTATAAGTACTATGGATAGAAAACCCTCAAAGTTACTTCGATTGTTCATCGAGACGTACTTCCGTTCACTATTCTCTACGGGGAAGACTTTCTCCAATTAGCCTACAACTCATGTGAACTGTAGTTATATATACCCTAATATTATGTTCCAAATTTCATTCCATTCCCACATGTTTTGGCTAACCTAGATACTACCCCAAGTTTTTGTTAAACACAGACCAACTCAACATTGGGCTAATTTAATCTCCTTAATGTAAACATCACCAAAACATGACCAAATGACTTAAGATTTTTATCATAGATTAAAAATGACCTAATTACAATATGGTCAAAAATTCAATTTTTTCCAACTATTTTGGTCATTTATAAAAATACTTTAATGATCATACACACCTCACTTTAAACATGAAGTACAATGTTCTAAAGTTAAAATGCTCTCAATAAATTATCAGTGACATATAATGTATAAATATCATGGCTGGCTAGATTTCCTAATTTTTTATAGTGTTTAAGACCACTATTTAAATATTCAAACTCTTAAATTAATTGGGCACATTACACAGTAAGTACTGAAATAATTGCTCCAGAAACTCTATAAAAATTACCATAGACTGATGATAATCAAATTACAGCCCAGTCAGATTTTCAGAATTTTCCAGAGAATATTATTCCTATAAATTTCATTAATACATAGGTGTGACAAATAGCATTTTTGGTAATTATCCGTGTGAATGACTTCTATAAATCCTACCAAAATTTCTAGAGTTGTATTTCAAGGTAAACTATCATATGCCAAAGTATTGGAATTTTCCCTAGGTCTTAGGTGATATTTATTCCATTAATACACTTTGTGACAAAAGGGCATTTTTGGTAATTATTAGTGTGAATGACTTCTAAAAATTCTACCAAAATTTCCAGAGTTATACATCAAGGTAAATTATCATATGGCAGAGTAATTGATTTTTCCCTAGGATTTAGGTGATGTTTATTCCATTAATACACTTTGTGACAAAATTCATTATACACAAATATCCAAGAAAATTAATTCCAAAAATTCCAACAAAATTCACAGAGGTGTATAACATCCTAAAATATCATTTGACAGAAAATCAGATTTTTCCGATGATGTTTGATCACTTTTATTTGATTAATATATTTATGTGACAAATTCATTATTGTCCAAATATTTAGGATTTTTCTTTCCAAAAATCCTAATATTTCTAAGGGTAGTGCCCTCCTCAATGCTAGGTGTGTTACCAAAATTTCATGAGCTTACTACCAGCCATAAGTGATAAAATTACAAAAATACACAAATGTTGGTTATGGAACGTTCACCTAGAGGGGGGGTGTTAGGTGATCTTGGTTCTTTTTAATAAGTTAGTGTGAGTTATGAGTATTTAAGCACAGTAGTAAAATGTCACACACAAAAAGCATAACAGACGATACAAGATCTATAGAGGTTCCTCAAGACATGGTGTCTTGAGTAGTCCTCTTTCCCTCTACGCCTACCTAGCAGTGTGTAGGCTCAGCAAAACTCTGCCAAAAAGCTTCAGGCCCTCAAGCCTTACAACACGGACCAGCAAGTCCCAACAGCCTAGGCCCGCAAGCCCCTACTGCCCCCGAGACCGTAAGCTCGACAAATCGCACCCGCAAGTGCACTGCCCTAGCCCTCAAGCCTCACAGCTCTCCAGCCCGCAAGCTAGACGGTGTTGGACCCGCAAGTCCACTGCCCCGGCCCTCAAGCTTCATAGCTCTCCAGCCCTCAAGCTAGACGGTGTCGGACCCGCAAGTCCACTGCCCTGGCCCTCAAGCCTCACAGCTCTCCAGCCCTTAAGCTAGACAAACAGGCCCGCAAGCCTTTACAAGAGATTAGAGTAATAAGACTGTTACTTCTGCCGGATGAAGATTGGCAACTTTAGCCTGTTGAGGATTGGCTTCTTAAGGTTGAAGAATATTTTCTGATTCAAATCTTTGACAGCGCAGTTCTTCTTCAATCTCTTCTTAGCCTGATGAAGATCAGCAACTTTACAATCGATGAAGATGAATGCTTCTTCTTTTTCTTTCTTTCTTGCGCTGCTTGTACTGTTCGATTCGCTATATGCGCAAGTTCTTTCTTCCTGATCGATTGATCCCGTATTAGGGCAACCTCTTATCTCTTTTATAAGACTGCGAGGTACCCAACGGTCTTCTGAAAAAGTGCAAGTGTCAGACGCTCCTTTCCTTAAGATCACGTGCTGATTAGACAATCAGGCGGCGCCATTAAATGTTGACAGTGCGTCCGCAACATTTGAATCTGTCACGACGATATTTCCATTGTTACGGTGACATGGAAACTATCTCGACGACAGAACTTTGTCGATCCCTTTGACCTTGGAAGATATTCAACTCTTCTTGCTTTTGCTTTTGAAGCAGGTATCTCGACGATACGAGACATACTGGTGATTCTGCATATACGATGATATTCTGTCTCTGACTGTGTCGTCGTAATCATCTTGTTCTCTCGACGATATGAGTGATGTTATGTCGACGCTTCAGCAGATGCTAGTCTTCAGTTTGTCTTTCTTCAGACGACATGCCTTCTTTTAGTCTTCTCGACGACAAGGCCACTCTGGTAGAGTCGACGATACCGCTTCTTCTCTGCGTTCGACGATCTTGCCCAGTCTCAGCGGTCGACGATCTTCCTTCTGAGTTTGACGATCTTGCCGAGTCTCAGCGGTCGACGATCTTCCTTCTGAGTTGGACGATCTTCCTTCTGTGTTCGACGAACACGCCAATTCTCAGCGATCGTCGATCTTCCTTCTGAGTTCGACGATCTTCCTTCTGCGTTTGACGAACACGCCAATTCTTAGCGGTCATCGATCTTCCTTCTGAGTTCGAAGATCTTTCTTATGCGTTCGACGAACATGCCAATTCTCAGCGGTCGTCGATCTTCCTTCTCCGTTCGACGAACTCCCTTCTACATTCGACGAATCTTGTTTTTCTATCTTCCTGAGATTTATAAGCTAGAGAAGCGATCAAATACAAAGTGAAGTTTTCTTGCCTTTGTGACTTCTTCAAATCAGGAATCATGGGGGCAAGATTCCCAACAATCTCCCCCTATTTGAAGAAGTCAGAATCTCAATTCAAGACTACTTTCACTAGATGATGAATATTATAATCTTAACTTTGAGCATGGAAGATTGTACTTATCTTTTTTGAACTCTCTGAGTACATCAAGCTTGTTGCTCCCCCTAGATTTGATGTTTCTTCTTTTATGGCTCCCCCTACTTCTTTGCTCCACCTATCTTTGAGGCCGACTCCTAGAGCATCTTGTCTTGAACATTCGATGCCCTTTCTCCCCCTTTCTGACTTCTTTTTTGGAGCACTTCTTTTAGGAGACAATAGTTCAAGGCTCCCCCTTTCTCGGTTATTGTTCATCCAAATCCTGAAAGGTTGTCCAACCAATCATCTAGAAAGGGATTAGTGAAAAATAAGTAGAGAATTATTCTAAGTTCAACATTCCCAGTTGGAATTTGAAGAAGTTGAACTTAGCTTCATCTAGGGGCTTTGTAAATATATCAGCCACTTGTTTGTCTGTTGGGACAAACTCAAGTGTGATATCTTCATTTTCCACATGCTCCCTGATGAAGTGATGCCTGATCTCAATATGCTTAGTCCTGCTATGAGAGACAGGATTCTTAGCAATTGAGATTGCGCTTGAAGAGTCAAAAATAGGGGTGTTTTGGTCATCTTTAGGTTGTAATCTTCCAGTTGATGTTTGATCCATAGCAGTTGGGCACAGCAGCTTCCAGCCGAGATATATTCGGATTCTGCTATTGAGATTGCCACACTTGTCTACTTCTTGCTGCTCCAAGAGATCAGTCTTCCACCAAGGAATTGACATGTCCCTGATCTACTTTTCCTGTCTTCCTTGCACCCTGCATAATCTGCATCTGAATATCCAGTTAGTTCACAGCCATTGTTCCTAGGGTACCATAGGCCAAGATTTGATGTACCTTTTAGGTATCTTAAGATTCTCTTGACAGAGACATGATGAGATTCCTTAGGGTTCACCTGATATCTAGCACAGACACATGTAGCAAACATTATGTCAGGCCTACTTGCAGTTATATAGAGCAAGGATCCAATCATGCATCTGTACTTGGTTTCATCAAAGTGTATGCCTTTGTCATCCTTGTCCAGAGACACATTGGTTCCCATTGGAGTCTTCATTGAAGAAGCACTCTCCAATCCAAATTTCTTGACTAGCTCCCTAGTGAACTTGGTCTGGGAGATGAATATACCATCTTCAGATTGTTTCACTTGGAGACCTAGGAAGTATTTGAGCTCCCCCATACTGCTCATCTCAAACTTTCCTTGCATCAAGTTGGCAAACGTTTTGCAGAGATTGTTATATGTAGAGCCAAAGATGATGTCATCCACATAGATCTACACTAGCAAGATCTTTCCCTTCACTTCCCTTAGGAACAATGTCTTATCAATCCTTCCCCTTGAGAACTTATTCTCAATTAGAAATCTTGACAGAGTTTCATACCAGGCTCTGGGTGCCTGTTTTAAGCCATAAAGTGCTTTTCTAAGAAAATAAACATAATAAGGATGAGTAGGATCTACAAAATCCGAGGGTTGCTCTACATATACCTCCTCTTTGAGGTCACCATTTAGGAAGGCTGACTTCACATCCATCTGGTATACTTTGAAACCTTGGTATGCCGCATAGGCTAGAAACAGACTTATTGCTTCCAGTCTGGCTACTGGAGAAAACGTCTAATCAAAATCTATCCCTTCCTCTTGTCTGTAGCCTTTAACCACCAGTCTTGCTTTATTCTTGATGATGATTCCATTTTCATCCAACTTATTTCTGTAGACCCATTTAGTTCCTATGATATTCTGTCCTTGGGGTCTTGGAACTAGTTTCCAAACCTTGCATCTCTTAAAATGGTTCAGTTCCTCCTGCATTGCAGCAATCCAAAATGGATCCTGATTTGCTTCCTCAAATTTCATTGGTTCAATTTGAGAGAGAAAACTCAGGTACAATGCTTCATTCGCAGCTCTGCTCCTTGTCAGCACACCTTGGTTGACATTTCCTATTATCTGCTCTTGGGGATGGTCTCTTACTTGTTTCAAGGTAGTTGGGAGAATTCTGGGTACTTCTGCATCAACAACTTCTCCAGGTTGCACTTCTTCAGCCGTTTCTGAGCTTTCTGTAGGTTCTTCTTCGGTTTCAACTATCACTGACAGATTCTCATTTCTGAGTGAAGTATCAGTATTGTCTTTAATGGATAGCTTCCCTATTCTCTCCACTGTACCTGCATTCACTAGAGAACTAGACCAGCCCTTGTCAATAAGGCTAGTCTCATCAAATACCACATGAACAGATTCTTCCACTGCTTGGTTATTGATGTTGTACACTCTATAGGCCTTGCTATGAGAGTTGTAGCCAACAAAAATACCCTCACTGCTTTTCTCAGCAAACTTGGTTAGCTTGGATTTCCCATTATTAAGGACATATCATTTGCTTCCAAAGATCCTAAAGTAGGATAAGGTTGGTTTTATGCCCTTCATTAACTCATAAGAGGTTTTCTTATGGGTTTTGATGATGGAAGCCCTGTTTATCACATGACAAGTTGTATTGACAGCCTCTGCCCAGAAGTATTCTGGTAGAGAGGAGTCACTTAGCAATGTCCTACTGGCCTCTATCAAGGTTTTGTTCTTCCTTTCAGCAACCCCATTCTGTTGAGGAGTTCTGGGTGAGGAGAATTCTTGGGAGATACCTATTTCTTGGCAGAATTCTGTCATGGCCCCAGATTGAAATTTTGTCCCATAGTCACTTCAGAGTTTGACCACAGTACAGTCCATCTCATTTTGGATCTGCCTGACAAAATTTTTCAAGATATCTAGGGTATCTGATTTCTTTTTGAGGAAGAATACCCAAGTGAACCTTGAATAATCATCAACAACTACAAGGGTATAGGTCTTCCCTCCTAAGCTATGAACTGACATAGGACCAAATAAATCCAGGTGCAGAAGAAATAAGCACCTAGTGGACTCTTTGTTAGATATGCTTTTAAAGCTGGTCCTAGTCTGCTTTCCAAGATGGCAGGCTTGACATGGACCATCTTTGATGCACTTAATATCAGGTCCATTTCTGACTATGTTTTGTGAGAAAAGCTTGCCGATTGTCTTATAGTTGATGTGTGCAAGCCTCTTGTGTCATTGAACACAGAGAGCATCTTTACCATCAGCCACAAGACATATGGGCATGGAAGAAATTGTGATGAGAAAGTTTAAACAATAAATATTCTCACTCCTAGTGCCAGTTAAGATAGCCTCAGAATTAAGGATTTCTTAATTAGACACTTGTCTTTGTGGAAGGTAATAACAAATCCTAAGTCACAGAGTTGACTTATGCTTATGAGATTGTGTTTCAATCCCTCCACATAAGCCACCCTTGTGATGGTGACTAACCCATTTGAGATGCTGCCATAGCCCCTGGTCACTCCCTTTTCTGAACCTCCAAAAATCACTGTTGGTCCATTCTCCACAGGGGTGAATTCCTTCAAGTACTTTCTGACTCCAGTCATGTGCCTGGAGCAGCCACTGTCCAAATACCAAATTGGAGGTTGGTTGGTATTTGGACCTACCTGCAAGACAAATTACTTCCCCTTAGGTACCCAAAATGGACTGGGTCCTTGGTTTCTGTTAGGTTGATATAAGGGAACACTAAACCACGAGGGGTTCTGCACTCTCTTTGCATTGGGCCCTGTTGGGTTGAACCAACAGTCCAAAGCAAAGTGGCAATCATGTCTGTTGTATCTTCTATTCTGCTTCACCATCTGAGTGGGGTGGCAGTGCTGATGAGCAGAGGAGAATCCTTCTTGTTTAACAGATCTTGGGTGAACCTCATAGGTGTGGGATTGGGGTGGAATCGGTCTCACCACATTTTGATTCACCTTTTTGGGAACAGGCTTTGTCGGAACAGCCTTTCTCTTACTCTTGATTGTTGTTGTTGCAGGTCTGTGGGCTGAAGGACTTGACGTCAGCACCTTCTTGTAGGAAGGTTTAGCTTCAGAATCTTTGCCCTTAACTGTCTCCTGATTAAGACGAATACCAGCTCTGAACTGTCCAGAGAAGGTGTCAATGATAGGTAGCATAGTTTTGGGCATTGAGAAGCTGGATGCCAGTTTCTTCTCAGCCAACAGCATTTCCTCAAGGTCCTTAATGACCTTGTTCTTCTGTCCTAACTCAGCATTTTTAAGCCTTATGGCTTCCTTGAATTTGTTCACTTCTTTGCTCATGGTAGCCAGCTTCTCAGCTGTCTCCTGGAGCTCAGATTGAACAGGCCTCAAGGAATCTGGCTCCTTGGTCTGGACTTTGAGGAGTTTCTTATAGCCCTTGAAGGCTTTCCACAAGGCTTTGTATTGCCTTATCAGTTCAGATTCAACTTCATACTGAGATCTTGAGGCTGTGCTGTTGGCAGCAGACACGTCCTCATCATCATGCAAAGAATCTGCCACTAATCCAGAATCAGAGGGAGACAGGGAGGTTCTGTGATTTACCTTTCCAGGAGAGTTGTCATCCTGGTTACCTTCATTGATGGCCATCAATCCCTCGTCCTCAGTCCCAGAGGAGCTTGAGTCCGAGTCACTTAACGATCTCGTTTCCTTGGCCACGAACCCGTTTTCAGAGTACCTCTTGCTCCTCGAGCTTCTTCTTTCTTCATGGTTCCTTGACTCCTTCTTCTTAGAGGGACAGTCCGCAGCCATGTGACCTATTTTGCTGCAGGAATAGCAGACAGTATTATTTAAGTCATGCCTACTTGAGTTGGATCTGTACCTGTCCTCCCTGGGAGCTTTGGATCTGTCTCGATGGTCAGATCTTCTAGAGCTTGAGGAGGAACTTATATTGTTGTCCCTCCTTCTTCTGTGTAGCTGATGGCGCAAATCTCACACACTGCTATAGGCGGTAGCTCGACTGCGACACGAAATGGCAGTGTACCGATCGTTCAAGTAATATAAAACGAGGAGTAATCCCCGAGTATCGAATCTCTCAAGGAACACAGTAAGGTGGAGTTAGGTTTCGAGGTAGGACTTGAGATTGAAGTCCTAAACGTCGGATGAAATGCGGGGGAGTTGGGTTGGCTTTTGGAAAATAAAATAAAAGCTATCAACTACTCCTATGCAATGCCGCTATGCAATGCTTCGCTTGGCGGGATGGAGACTAGGCAGGCCTTGAGCGCGCTGCGTCGCAAGGGCGGATGGACGAGTAGGCAAACAGATCGAACTATGCAGGCCTTGAGCACGCTGCTTCGTTAGGCGGGATGGAATACGGGCCGCGATGCCACGCTTCGGTAGGCGGGTGGACGAGAAGGCAAGCGGAATGAGGGTCGCAAGCACCTCTTCGACAAGCACGCCACTAGCAATTGCTAGTGCGGCACCGGACAACCAACAATCCACACCATAAGGCACACCTCAAAATAATAAGCAAGAATACTCAAATCACATAGACATAATCAAGTATAAATGCTAATAATCAAGCACGCTTCATCATAATGTTAGATCTAACTACATATACATCAATAAGAGAAGAATAGAGCAAGAAATCGACCGAATCCGAAGGCTCGTTGTGGATTCACGGTTGGAATCGCCGGGTTGTCAATCCGCGTCCAAGCTCGGTCCGCAACTACGTCCGGGGTAGAGAGAGCTGTCACTACTCTCCAATGGACCCGTCTTCTTCGTGTCACGATCCGGTAGAGGTTGCAAACTTCGTCTTGCTTGATGGCGATGGCGGCTAAACCTTCCTTGGAGCACTTGGATGAAGGAGGAGGCCGGGAGGAAACTCCGGCTCAAGATTGGCGTGAAGAGAAAGCCCGGAGCACCTCCATATGGTGGGCGACGGTGAAGGGGCGAATCTGGGCGGAACAGGGCGGAAAACGGCGCAGAAAATCGGGATCCGACCTAAAATCGCGAGCAGGTCATTTTATAGGCGCTGGAATAAACAGTGCGCACGGTCATTGGCGCACGACCAGTGGTCATGCGCACTAGAATCCTGTGATCGTGCGCTCTGCCTGGACGGAGCCTGCAAAGACAGAAATTATAAAATAACATGTTCGCACGACCAGTGGCGCACGACCGGTGGTCGTGCGCACTATCGTAGGTGGTCGTGCGCACTGGTTGAAACAGAACTCATGAAATTGATGATAAGTGCGCACGAACAGTGGCGCACGACCGATGGTCGTGCGCACTATCGTAGATGGTCGTGCGCACTGCATCAAACAGAACTCATGAAAAAAGCGTTAAGTGCACACGATCAGTGGCGCACGACCAGTGGTCGTGCGCAATAGAACCAGTGATCGTGCACAGTGTTCCTGTGCAGAATTGCACCGGAAGCACCTACACGACTCCTGTTCTAGTGTCCAACCACGAATCTAGCTACTGAAAGTGGCACCTAACAGTGCATGAAAACTACTAATGAAAATAAACATGAAAACACACAAAAATGGGCCTAGAAGTGCACCTAGCATAGACTGATCAATATGAACTATAACAGGGCTAAAGTGCGGTGAAATGACTAAATAAATGGCCCAGATGAGTCCATAAAAGTGTATATGATCAGGACTCATCACACCCCCAGACTTAACTGTTTGCGCGTCCCGAGCAAACAAATTCTAAGCGAACTAGGAAAGAACAGTAGATGGCTTAATGATTACACTACAGAGTACCATGCGAAGTCGCATGCTCACGTGCATAAGAAAAATAGTAGAAAAGATTTCTGATTATAAAAACAGTTTATATATTTCTAAAAGAGTAAAAGCATATTACAACTACTCAAAATGGTGAATAGCGGTGAATCGTTCGGTCATGCATACGGAGAAAGTAAACTAAACGCTGAGATGAGCATTGCTCAAGATTGGGATGCCGGACAAACTCCACCGAAATCCATCGGTGTCGGTGACCATAGGCTTGCCCGGTCACATTCTCTCCACGGCACTGGTTTAACTCAAATGCGTGAATCAATAGGACTTTAGGTTTTAAATGGGGCTTGGGTTTAGGTGAGGAAAAACAAAGATAAAAACGACGGCTAAAGCACTAAACCCAAATGAGCTAATGCAGGAAACTATCCTCATTCACCACACAAACATGCGGGTACACAACACCCCCAGAATTGGACTTAACAGCATGGGTGCGTGCACCGCCTACTCCCAAACATAAATCTATTCATAAAGATTTTCAATTAAACATTCCTTCTCTTTGCTTTCTTTCTAACTTCTTTTCTTTTTCTCATTTTTTTATCATTTTCAGCAAATAAACAAAAGGACACATCCACATCTTCACAAACATATTACCACATCAACAACCCAACTCATGAAAATAATAAACAGCTAAAGCTCAAATTTTGGGTGTGCGACTAGGATTGGCTTTTGGGCTTTGGTGAAATAAAAGTGGGGCTGAATCAAAGAACGGGTAAGCACAACTGGGCTAGCGAGTATGAAGCGGTAGGGATAGGCACAAAGGCTCAACCGGGCCAAAATGATGGCCTATATCACATTCACACAATTGACTAACCGTATACCCATGCTTCAAGAATCGCTTGGGGCAAGTTCTAGCCACCGAGAAAGATTCTCCTTTCTCCCGACTCAAGCAATACGAATCTAGCGATCGTTTACACACATCCCTATGCTACCGTTTGATTCCACCGAATTCACCATTTGAGTAGAGTAAACAATATTTACACTAATAAGAAAAATATAAAACCATAAGTATAAAGAGAAGTCTACTCTACACAAATTTCTATGCAACCGAGCACTCGACTAGGAGCACTACTAGAGTCAACATTTTACTCTACTACATAGTCCTAAGCCATCACCTAGACTTTCCCAAATAAGCAGAAGAATTAAATTCACAACAGAGCAAGCAAACAGATGAGTACGCGCTCAAGTGGGTGATGTGGTGTGCAATGAAAATAAACAAAACATTTTAAATGAAATCTTCTAGCATGCAGTGCAATAGTGCACGTGAGCGGGTAAACAAAACTACTCTCCCCCAGACTTAAACTAAACAATCCGCATAATATATGACATGAAAATCAGCAAAGGCTATGGGAAGAGAGTACCCAATGCTCAGCAAGTGAGCATACCAGAAGATTGGCGTGTAAGCTAAAATGAGCTGCAGCATCCGCCATCCAGAATAAGTACCTGCAGGGGTCAGCTTCGCAAAAACAAAAGACAAAAGAAAACTGAAAAGAAAATACTACTAACTAAACATGATTAGATGAAATAAAAATGCAGAAAAGAAAGATAACTACTGGGGTTATTGTCCTCCCAGCACGACTTATTCAAACTTTATGAGTTCTAGCTAATGGGCCTATGGAAGGAGAAGTGGATAGGTAACTGGCCTAATATCCGTGTCGGTAGCGGGTACCGATACGGTGATAGAACAGTCACCCCTCTACCTAAATATAGATACCTGCTCCTCACAGGTAGAGGGTAGAGAATGTAAGAAAAGGAGGAGGCCTGGTCCTCACTCATCTCACAAAACACATCCTTGCCTAGCAAGGTATCGTCAACAGGGAGGCAGCAGGAGGAAAAGGCAATGAGTGGAGCTTCCTCAACGGAGGGGGAATAAACCTCCTCACATGAGAGGATACTCTCATCATTGACTTGAGCAAAAAGCTCCAAGTCCTCCTGGGATACCTGTGAAGACTCAACCTGCACAGGCTCGGATGAAGAAAGGGGATCAAGAAATAAAGAAGACGAAGAACATAAATAAACATCAATCGGGGGAGTGATCCCGGTCTCACTCCCAGCAGGATCCATGGATAGATCACTATCATCATCGTAAATATCATAGCAAGGGGAACTTGAGAACTCAGGAGCCTCAGTGGTGATTTGGACCTCCTCCTCCCATGAAGAAGTGCAAACCTCCTCATCAGAGAGAGTATCCTCCTCATCCCACCGAGGTGCATCATCGTGTTCCTAGTATTCATTCTCCCCCTCAGGGAAAATGACATCCTCATCCCACTTTGGAGCACCCTCCGAGTCAGAAGCATCACCCAGCTCCTTTACTTCGATAGGATAATGAAGAATATGTGTAGAAAAATCTTGCAAAGAAACTGGAGGGACAAAAATATTCGGTTCCTCCGCAAAAAGATCTGTTAAAGCCTCCCCGATGGAAAGAATACTTTCCTCATCATACTCAGGTGCATCTAGGAGCTCCCATTCCTCTCCTTGTTGGCTAATAGATGAGTGATCATCATCACTGGGAGTGAAGCCATAAACAGGGAGTGAGGAGTCCGTGCACGAGACAAGCTCAGGGGTAGAGGGCACAATTGCCTCCATGGGTAAAGAATGAGCGATAGGGACAATGTTGTCCTGGGTGGAGGAGCGGCGGTCAGGCTTGAAAAGACTAGGACAGTCTTTCAATTCATGACCCTCTTCTCGACACAACAAGCAAACAACGTTCCTACACTGCCTAGCATTCAACTCATTCATTTGGTCTAAATAATAAACCATCTTTTCATTAAAGCTAGGCGAAATACCCCATGACGACATTTTCAAAATTCAAAGCAGATAAAAAGAAACTGAAATTCTTTGCAAGGAAATCTACACAACTAGAAAAACTCCTTGAATAAAACTTGCCTAAAACTTTAAAATAGGGGATGAAGAAATAAAAACAAACAAAAGATACTTAAAAGGCAAACAAAAATAATAAAGCGGCTATACACACTGGAAGAACTACTATCTCTCGGCTCTCCCTCTCAAGAAAACTCACACGACTGTGTTCCCCGGCAACGGCGCCAAAAACTTGATGGCGCAAATCTCACACACCGCTATAGGCGGTAGCTCGACTGCGACACGAAACGGCAGTGTACCGATCGTTCAAGTAATATAAAACGAGGAGTAATCCCCGAGTATCGAATCTCTCAAGGAACAAAGTAAGGTGGAGTTAGGTTTCGAGGTAGGACTTGAGATTGAAGTCCTAAACGTCGGATGAAATGCGGGGGAGTTGGGTTGGCTTTTGGAAAATAAAATAAAAGCTATCAACTACTCCTATGCAATGCCGCTATGCAATGCTTCGCTTGGCGGGATGGAGACTAGGCAGGCCTTGAGCGCGCTGCGTCGCAAGGGCGGATGGACGAGTAGGCAAACGGATCGAACTATGCAGGCCTTGAGCGCGCTGCTTCGTTAGGCGGGATGGAATACGGGCCGCGATGCCACGCTTCGGTAGGCGGGTGGACGAGAAGGCAAGCGGAATGAGGGTCGCAAGCACCTCTTCGACAAGCACGCCACTAGCAATTGCTAGTGCGGCACCGGACAACCAACAATCCACACCACAAGGCACACCTCAAAATAATAAGTAAGAATACTCAAATCACATAGACATAATCAAGTATAAATGCTAATAATCAAGCACGCTTCATCAAAATGTTAGATCTAACTACATATACATCAATAAGAGAAGAATAGAGCAAGAAATCGACCGAATCCGAAGGCTCATTGTGGATTCACGGCTGGAATCGCCGGGTTGTCAATCCGCATCCAAGCTCGGTCCGCAACTACGTCCGGGGTAGAGAGAGCTGTCACTACTCTCCAATGGACCCGTCTTCTTCGTGTCACGATCCGGTAGAGGTTGCAAACTTCGTCTTGCTTGATGGCGATGGCGGCTAAACCTTCCTTGGAGCACTTGGATGAAGGAGGAGGCCGGGAGGAAACTCCGGCTCAAGATTGGCGTGAAGAGAAAGCCCGGAGCACCTCCATATGGTGGGCGACGGTGAAGGGGTGAATCTGGGCAGAACCGGGCGGAAAACGGCGCTGAAAATCGGGATCCGACCTAAAATTATGAGCAGGTCATTTTATAGGCGCTGGAATAAACAGTGCGCACGGTCATTGGCGCACGACCAGTGGTCGTGCGCACTAGAATCCTGTGATCGTGCGCTCTGCCTGGACGGAGCCTGCAAAGACAGAAATCATAAAATAACATGTTCGCACGACCAGTGGCGCACGACCGGTGGTCGTGCGCACTATCGTAGGTGGTCGTGCGCACTGGTTGAAACAGAACTCATGAAATTGATGATAAGTGCGCACGAACAGTGGCGCACGACCGATGGTCGTGCGCACTATCGTAGATGGTCGTGCGCACTGCATCAAACAGAACTCATGAAAAAAGCGTTAAGTGCACACGATCAGTGGCGCACGACCAGTGGTCGTGCGCAATAGAACCAGTGATCGTGCGCAGTGTTCCTGTGCAGAATTGCACCGGAAGCACCTGCACGACTCCTGTTCTAGCGTCCAACCACGAATCCAGCTACTGAAAGTGGCACCTAACAGTGCATGAAAACTACTAATGAAAATAAACATGAAAACACACCAAAATGGGCCTAGAAGTGCACCTAGCATAGACTGATCAATATGAACTATAACAGGGCTAAAGTGCGGTGAAATGACTAAATAAATGGCCCAGATGAGTCCATAAAAGTGTATATGATCAGGACTCATCAGTAGCAGCTTTCTGAACTATTTTAAGAGGAGTGCCACCTCTCTATCAGTGTCATCAGAATCAGAGGAGCTGGCTTCTGATTCCTCACTGCTCTCAGATCTATTCTGAGATGCAGAGCTCTTGCTCTTCGATCTTCTGGTGCTCTCTGCCTTTAGAGCCACAGATCTCTCTTTTGTGCTCACTCTTGAGCTTTCTTCTTCAGCCTTTCTGGTGTTGAGCTGAAGTTCATGAGACAACAGCTTTCCAAACAAGTTTTTGGGCTCCATGACACCCAGCTGACCCATCTCTCTGATGGGACAGATCTTAATGTCCTATTCTTTTGTGAGGGATCTGAGAAAATTGTCATTTAGATCAGAGTTGGTGAATTCTCTTTCGTAGTTTCTCAGACCATTCACTATCTTGAAAAAAATCTCATAATAGTTGGAGATTGTTTCATTCTTGCCTTGCTTGAAGGCCTCATACTCTTGGTTGAGGAGGTATTTTCTATCATCCCTTACCTCTTCAGTACCCTCCATATATACGATCAGGGAGTCTCACATCTCCTTGGTCGTTTTGCAGTGAATTAGGTTCTAGAGGGTTGAATCATCTACAGCACTTACAATAACATTATGTACCCTCTTATCCAGGCCTGCCAAGGCTAGCTCATCCTTGGTCATGTCTTCATATTTCTTTATCACCTTCTGCGTCGGATCAATGGTGGAAGGGGTTGTGGGGATAAAAGGACCCTGTTGGACTGCTAGATAGATTCTTGGATCGGCCGCTTCCATGAACAACCTAACTCTTTCCTTCCAGATGGGAAAGTTCACCTTGGTGCAGATCGGAAGTTTCATAGATTTCATCTCCCGATTTTGATCTCCACCGGCCATGGTGAATCGTTCCTCGATCTAGATCAGACGGTTAAGTCTTCCTTTGATCACGCTCCCTCTGATACCACTTGTTGGTTATGGAACGTTCACTTAGAGGGGGGGGGGGGGGGTGTTAGGTGAACTTGGTTCTTTTTAACAAGTTAATGTGAGTTATGAGTATTTAAGCACAGTAGTAAAATGTGACACACAAAAAGCACAATAGACGACACAAGATCTATAGAGGTTCCTCAAGACAGGGTGCCTTGAGTAGTCCTCTTTCCCTCTACGCCTAACTAGCAGTGTGCTAGGCTCAGCAAAACTCCGCCAAAAAGCTTCAGGCCCTCAAGCCTTACAACACGGACCCGCAAGTCCCAACAGCCTAGGTCCACGAGCCCCTACTACCCCCGAGCCCGCAAGCTCGACAAATCGCACCCGCAAGTACACTGCCCTGGCCCTCAAGCCTCACAGCTCTCCAGCCCGCAAGCTAGACGGTGTCGGTCCCGCAAGTCCACTGCCCCGGCCCTCAAGCCTCACAGCTCTCCAGCACTCAAGCTAGACGGTGTCGGACCCGCAAGTCCACTGCCCTGGCCCTTAAGCCTCACAGCTCTCCAGCCCTCAAGATAGACAAACAGGCCCGCAAGCCTTTACAAGAGATTACAGTAAAAAGACTGTTACTTCTGTCGGATGAAGATTAGCAACTTTAGCCTGTTAAGGATTGGCTTCTTAAGGTTAAACAAGATTTTCTGATTCAAATCTTTGACACCGCAGTTCTTCTTCAATCTCTTCTTATCCTGATGAAGATCGGCAACTTTACAGTCGATGAAGATGACTGCTTCTTTTTCTTTCTTTCTTGCGCCGCTTGTACTGTTCGATTCGCTATATGTGCAAGTTCTTTCTTCCTGATCGATTGATCCCGTATTAGGGCAACCTCTTATCTCTTTTATAAGACTGCGAGGTCCCCAATGTTCTTCTGAAAAAGTGCCTTAAGTGTCAGACGCTCCTTTCCTTAAGATCATGCGCTGATTAGACAATCAGGCGGCAGCATTAAATGCTGACAGCGCGTCCGCAATATTTGAATCTGTCTCGATGATATTTCCATTGTTACGGTGACATGGAAACTATCTCGACGAAAAAACTTTGTCGATCCCTTTGACCATGGAAGATCTTCAACTCTTCTTGCTTCTGCTTCTGAAGCAGGTATATCGGCGATACGAGACATACTGGCGATTCTGCATATACGACGATATGCTATCTCTGACTGAGTCATCCTAATCATCTTGTTCTCTCGACGACATAAGTGATGTTATGTCGACGCTTCAGCAGCTGCTAGTCTTCAGCTTGTCTTTCTTCAGACGACATGCCTTCTTTTAGTCTTCTCGACGACAAGGCCACTTTGGTGAAGTCGACGATACCGCGTCTTCTCTACGTTCGACGATCTTGCCCGGTCTCAGCGGTCGATGATCTTCCTTCTGAGTTCGACGATCTTGCCGAGTCTCAGCGGTCGACGATCTTCCTTCTGAGTTCGACGATCTTGCTTCTGCGTTCAATGAACATGCCAATTCTCAGCGGTCGTCGATCTTCCTTCCTAGTTCGACGATCTTCCTTCTGCGTTCGACGAACACGCCAATTCTCAGCGGTCGTCGATCTTCCTTCTAAGTTTGATGATCTTCCTTCTGCGTTCGACAAACACGCCAATTCTCAGCGGTCGTCGATCTTCCTTCTCCGTTCGACGAACTCCCTTCTGCGTTCGACGAATCATGTTTTTCTATCTTCCTGAGATTTATAAGCTAGAGAAGCGATCAAATACAAAGTGAAGTTTTCTTGACTTGGTGACTTCTTCAAATCAGAAATCATGGGGGCAAGATTCCCAACAACAAATATGTTATGTGCACACCACCCCTCCATACATCACATTCCTATGAATATGAGAAAATATGATCTAAACTGAGCCAAATGGTCTCAAATTTTGACATGTTACTCATTAGGGTCTAACCCTCATACCACCCAAGATTTGGGTCACTTTGCATATATTTAACCATAAATATTTCATTAATATGAAAAACCACATTTAACATAAAACCATAGAAAAATGTTGCCCTAAAATTTTAATTTTTGAGAAGGGGATGAGTCTATACTATTTACAACTATGGATAAAATATTAGACTCATCCATGTAAGTATGAAGTCTAGATCTACAAAATAAGGTCTGAACACCCTTTTGGTAATGTCTCAGTAAAATAGACCTACAAGGGACTATAAGTCACCAAATGGGGTGATTCAAAGCTCTATAGGAAGTAGAGAGCAAGGGATACAAAAGTTGTCTCTGGCACTTTTGCGTAAACCAACATCTAAGTAGCCTAAATATTGAGTTTAATCTGCTATATAATGTGTGAGATTAATTAATATGTATAATTTATGGTCTGCATATAGTCATCAACTGAAATCAACAGCGTCTCCTTCCTCCAGCCGACGGTCAACATTACTCCCAGCTGGGCCAACTTCCACCTTCATTTCCCGGCCACCTGAGGGCCACCACTATCGGCCACCACCTCCACCACCTTCGTTGAGGTGGTGGCTACCTCCATGCGGCGTCACGGCTGCCGGAGATAGCTCCTCCGGTGATCCCGAGCTAGGAGAAAAGCTCGGAAAATCCTCCTCTTTCTCACATGGGATCGGGCTCAATTGATCCCGATTTCTCTCCTAAGTGGTTCTAGATGCTAGCACAGAGAGAGGGGGGGGGGGGGGGGGGGGGGGAGAAACAGACCTCGATTGTGGCTTGGCGGCGTGTGCTCCGACGTGCGGCCATGGATTTCTCCATCTCCGATGAGCTTGCTCGATCTGTGGATTCTCCACCGTTTCCTATGCTCCAGTAGGCTGGCTGGACTGCTAAGGGCCTTCTGAAGATGATGGAAGGTTCAAATGGAGGGGTGGGTGTCTGTATAGTGAGAATGGGGGTAGGGTGTTTCAGCCATAGGTGGTACATCCTCTACTCCACTGTTTGGGTGGCTTCCATGCCTGAAGTTACTGTTCATGGCCTGGGAATTCGGCTGTGTGGCTTGGGCTGAGGTGGTGGGGGCCATGAAGCTCCTTCACTCCAACTCATTTCCCCCTTTAAGCTTTTTGGGAAAAATGGCATTTTTGCCCCCATGCTCATCATTTCTCTCCAAATTCAAATGTGGGGTGCTAATAGGCTTGTGTCATGCTGGTTAGGCATGGGGTGGGGCCTTGATTCACTTGTATTTCACTTGGTCATTCAATTTCTCTCTTACGGCCTTATGTTGACCATGGTTGACTTTAGGGTTGATTTGGTCAATTTGGTGAGTGGGTTAGCCCCACTTGATGGCCATGAGTCCTATAACCTTACCCAAAGTCCATTGGGTCATGGTGTGGTCTCAATTTGGTTAATTGATCCATGTGGTGTGAGTTTGACCTAATTTGGCCTAAGGTTGACTTTTGTCAAATTGAAGGAAATGGTTGATCACTTGATGGGGCTTTTTGGCCTATTAGATTCCTAATGGGGTTATGAGGTTAGGGGTCAAGTCAATTTGACCATTTGAAGGTCAATTGGTCCTTGATTGGGTTGATTTTGGCTATGTTGACTAAAAGTTGACTTTGGTCAACGCCTTGGAATTGAGTGGAATTATTTAGTGATTATTGACCTAATGACCTCCCTTAGTGGTTTGGGTAACCCAGGTAAGGTCAATTTCAAGTATTGGAGGTCCATTGAGTCCAATTGTGTTGAATATGGTTATGTTGACCTAGGTTTGACTTTGGTCAATTTAGCCTATTTGGGTGACCAATTGTTGGGGTTCTTGGTCAAATGAGTTTCCCTTAGGTTTAGGGACACAGTGGTGAGTTCAAATTGTATTTGCGGGTGCAATTTGGGAAGTTTGACCATTGTTGACTTGTGTACCCTAGGGGACCCAGTGTGAGTTCAGCCTGTTGGATCGTATGACGCCCTTAGAGGGGGGTGAATAAAGGTGTGTTTAAAATATAAGTTTTACTTAATAAATTTTTTTAAACAGATTTTACTTAAAAAAATTACTTATAAACACTTTCAAACCGATGCAATTTTTGTATTAAACCAAACACAAATTTCTAAGATAAGGATTATGCCACCAAATATGTAATTAAAGAAAAAGACATAATTATATTAATCATGAAATTTGCATACAATAAAAATGATCTTAACAATGCTTAAGATCAATGCACAATTATGTTAATAAAAAAATTCAACAATTTTGGTTTACCAATCCTTCTCCCAAGGATCGGAAGGCTATCACTTGTCTCTCCCAAAACCAAGCCCAAGACTATCCTCTAGATCTTCCCAAGATCTAGACGTAGCACACAAGGCCACGATTTCCCACCAAGCCATGCAAGTACTTGGATGCTCCACACAAGGAAGCGATTTTCCCCTAAGCCACGCAAGGACTTAGACGCCGCACGCAAGACGATGATTTCTCTACCAATACAAAATGAAATGTGTGTAAATGAAAATACAATATGAAAAGAACAACTCCCTAGAATTTCAGATCTCTGAAAGGATGGTTGAAGCCTCGAGATGATCGTTGATGTAGAAGCGCGCCCGATCTGATCTTCAATCTTCAATCCTTCTTTGCACAAATGGGAGTTGAAGAGGTTCTGGAGCTCTCTGGTTCGTATGCACTCAGGAAGGAACTTGGAATTCTCAAATCATGGAATGCACGAACACAAGGAGTCAATTTATAGAAATTCGCTGTCGCCTGGGCGACATCGACTGTCGGAATTTTCGACAGCGCTAAACTGCCGCCGTAGTGCTGTCATGCGTGCAGTTGTTGTAACCTCCGAGCTGTCGCCTGGGCGACATCGATGTCGGATTTTCCGACAGCGCAAAACTGCCGGTCGTGGTGCTGTGGTGGGCAGTTGTTGTAACCTCCGAGCTGTCGCCTGGGCGACATCGACTGTCGGAATTTCCGATAGCGCAAAACTGCCTTTCGTCGTGCTGCCGTGGGGGGAAGTAGTTGTAACTTCTCTGCTGTCGCCTGGGCGACATCAGCTGTCGGAATTTTCTGACAGTGAAATTTTCCTACACTCAAATTGAGCTCCAGCAAAAATGCGAACATCTCATACCTGTTACCTGTACACCATTAATAAAAATAGAATCAAATACAAACGGGACTTTGTTATTATCAAACCGGAGGAGTGCGAAACGCATGCTCCAACAATCTCCCCCTTTTGATAATAACAAATCCGTATAAAAAGAAATCATGTCTATTTAGGTTGTTGATTTTCAACATATGGTGTGTGTGTTTACCCAGAAAGCCCGCGACCTCCTCTTACTGGCCAATTTCTTCATTTGCAGCGGTCTCAGTTTGTGTGATCGCCCAGACCGCCAGCTACCTTCTCAACCAAGATTTTCTAAGTACCAAGCGGTCAGGACAGTGGAGACCGTCAGTTTAGGCGGTCTGATCGTTTTTTCTTATCTTTGTTATTTGCACCTCTTCTCCCTGCCCGGCTCTCCTGTATCCCGGGCAGCCCGTAGTTTATCATTCTGCCCGTTTGGGCAGCCCCCTCGTCTATAAATAGAGGGGTAGGGGTACCAGAAAAGGGACTTGATTCGGAGGCTCCAGCTTACAACCTGTGTAAGCGGTCTCATTTTTTCGTGATCGCCATTTTACGATCGCCTTCTCTTTTTTCCAGCATCTTCTGTCTTAGTAACCTGCACTTCGCAGTTTTCTCCCGTCCCCTTTAGTGTGAATTTTGGAGGTACCATTTTTGGCACCAACAGAACGAACACGCGACCTTCAGATTCGAAGTGTCAGGTGAATTTTAGACTTCCAAGATGGCTGATCGCCGTAGAGGTCGTCCCCTGTGATCTCCTAGCGTTCACCCTTCCGATCACAACCCGTTAGAAGTGCTTGAGCGCCGCTTCGAGCTTCGTGTTGAGCAGGCTCTCCGCGAGGCCGCCCGAGCTAGGCAGGAGACCGCTTCTGTTCAGCAGGAGATCGCGCGGTCTCAGCAAGAGGCCGCTCGAGATCGGCAAGAAGTCGTCTGGACTCAGCAGGAGTCCGCAAAGTAGATTGAGGCTATGAACCAGGTTCTGGCCGCGATCTCCCAGAAAATCCTTCCTCAAGCCTCTCAGATCGCTACTCCTGACCGAGTGGCAAGCGGTCACCCTAGCGATCATCCCGTCTTCCAGCCTGCCGCTCCTCAGCGATCTCAGCATGAGGAGTTTGCCGCTCGTCATAATTCCTTCCGAGCCGCAGCCCAGGGGCCTCCGGCTCAGACCCTGAATTTTGAAGAAGGGTTTGCTTACCCTCAAGCTCCTCCTACTTCCTTTTTTCCTCCTCTGGGGCCTTCTGAATTAGGGGAGCCCTCCCCCTTTACCGATGAAATTCGTCGGGATCCCATTCCTCACGGGTTCAGAGAACCTCGACTCCCGGTGTATACGGGAGAGACCGACCCCAGGTGTCATCTTCAAGCCTTCGAGTCTGCCGTGGCTCTCAGGAACATTTCAGATGGAGTGAGGTGCAAGCTGATGGTCACCTCCTTTGATGGGTCAGCCATGGAATGGTTCTATAAGCTGCCTTGTCAGTCTATCCCAAGCTTTGCTGCCCTAAGGCAAGAGCTCCTCCTGAGGTTCGCCACTGCAAAGAAAAGGAAGAGTGGTCCTGCGACCCTCTTCAAGATCAGGCAAGGGGACAACGAAACTGCAGCGCATTTCGTTGACCGTTTTCAGAAAGAGATCCTGGGGGTCAGAGACATGGATCCCGAGCTCTATATAGTGGCTTTGATCAGCGGCCTGCAGGAGGGTCCTCTTAAGTTCAAAGTCACAACCAAAGAGCCTGGCTCCTATCAGGAGCTGATTAGCATTGCCAATCGCTATATAGAAGGGGAGATCAACAACCCCACCTATGTGAGCAATCTGACCAACAGAGCCACTCAGAAAGGCTCTGCGGGATTCTATCCTGCTCCATCTTCCTCGAAAACTAAACAAGAGCTTCCGCCTCCAGCTCCGAGAGGTAAGAATTACCACAACAACCGCTTCAACCGAGGTAATCAATTTTTCTCACCTCAAAATTCATTTCTTCAAACTCCTGCTACTCCTGCTCCGCAAGTCACCCCCATCCACCAGATCCAGTATACTCAACCTCCTCTTCTACCCATTCCTTCACTTTATAATGAATCCCAAGAGTCCTTCACGGACTTTGGTGTTTCTATGAATGAAGTGCTGCAAGTCCTTCAGAAACAGCCCTTTTATAAGAGGCCAGCTCCGCTGAATTCTGACCCGAAAACCAGAAACCCAACCCTCTACTCTGAGTATCACAGAGATAGAGGGCATTTGACAGAGGATTGTAGAGCTCTCCGCCTATTTTTAGAGAAACTATTAAAGGAGGGAAAGCTCCGCGATCTCATTCAAAAGAATGACTCTGCCAAAGCTTCAACCTCCAAGGCCAAGGAGGTAGCAGAAGTTCACTGGGAGTGCGAGGAAGTAGATGATGTTGGCCATCTGGGCAACATCGGTTTTCCCAGCGAATGCGTGGACGCTAATGATGAGGGTGCCTTGGGCAACCTTTTCTACATCCATGGGGGTGCAGGCCCGGAGTCCTCGAGAAAGGCAAGTCTGAAGAGAGTTTATCAGTCAGAGGTTGCCGCTACTTCTTCGACTCCGATTCGAGGGACGGTCACTTTTGGAGATGAAGATCTTCCTCAGACCGCGAATCCCTTTGATGATGCAGTCGTCATCAAAGCTGTGATTGAAAACTATACGGTGGAAAAAATTCTAATAGATACGGGGAGCTCAGTCAATGTGCTTTTCAAGCCTGCCTTTGAGGCGTTAAAGATAGGTAAACCTCTCCTACCAACTGAATGACCTCTTTATGGTTTTTCAGGAGAAAAGAAAGAAGTTGAAGGGCTCGTCACCCTCTCCGTGATCCTTGGAGGGATAGTAAGGCTGGTCAAATTTATAGTCGTTGATGCTCCCAGTAGCTACAACGCAATTTTCGGGAGACCCTTTCTGAACGGGTATCAAGCCATTGTCTCCACTTATCATCAAGCGGTGAAGTTCGCCTTGAATGGCAAACAACATCGAATCAGGAGCGACCCCAGGAAAGCTAGAGAATGCTATGTAAAGACGGTCAACGTGATCATGTCTTCTCCACCCCAGGAAGTTATGATGACTGAATCCATTGAAGTTCCTGAACAAGTTCAAATTGCAGAAGAAGTGGAAGATGTGAGAGATGGAGTCCGCTTGGAACCTGCCCAAGCAACTCAAAATGTTCAGATCAGCGAGGAAGATGAGAGCAAGAGCCTCTCCATCAACGCTGAATTATCTGAAGCCGACAAAAGTCAGCTCATCTCTTGTCTCCTGCAAAATTTAGATATCTTCGCTTGGTCGGCAGACGACATGCCTGGAGTGAATCTGGATGTTGCTTGCCATCACCTCAACATTAGTCCAAACGTCATTCCAGTCCAGCAGAAGAAGAGAACTGTTGCAACTACTCTGGCTCAACCTATCCGTGAAGAGGTAGAGAAGCTTCTGAAGGCAAAGTTCATTCAACCAATCCAATATCCGGAGTGGGTGTCAAACGTTGTAATGGTAACCAAGTCGGGTGGAAAGTGGAGGATGTGTGTCGATTTTACCAAACTCAATAAAGCTTGCCCCAAGGATTGCTATCCCTTGCCTCAGATAGATTCTTTAGTGGATTCTGCGGTAGGTTATTCTTTTATGAGTTTTTTAGATGCTTTTTCAGGTTATCACCAAATCAGGATGCATAAACCGGATATACCGCATACTTCGTTTATCACAAATGATGGTTGATTCTGTTATCTCGTGATGCCTTTTGGGCTAAAAAATGCTGGAGCAACCTATCAGAAAATGATGGATACAGTTTTCAGAAGTCAGAAGGCAAGGAACCTTGAGGTGTATGTCGATGACCTCTTGGTGAAAAGCAAATCCTTCTCCTCTCATCTCGAAGATCTCTCGGAAACTTTTGCAACCTTACGAACCTTCAATATGAGGTTGAATCCATTGAAGTGTGTTTCGGAGCAAACAAAGGTAAATTTTTGGGTCCTCCTCACTCCAGAAGGGTTAGAACCCAATCCAGACAAGGTAAAAGCTATTTTCGAAATGCCACCTCCCAAAACCCCAAAAGAAGTTCAACAGTTGGGAGGGAGAATGGCAGGCTTGAGTCGATTCATCTCCCGGTCAGGGGATAAAAGTGCACCTTTCTTTAAGACCCTCCGGGGAGGGGCCAAGTTTGAATGGACTCAAGAGTGTGATGATGCTTTCAGTCAGCTTAAAAAGCAGTTAACGTCAATTCCTCTACTCCAAAGCCCGCGAGAAGGGGAAGATCTTTTCCTGTATTTGGGAGTTGGCGCCGATGCTATAAGCTCTGTTTTGGTCCGAGAAGAGAAAAAGAAACAATTTCCAGTTTACTATGTAAGCCGAATTTTGAAGAATGCAGAGACTCGATATCCAATCCTAGAGAAGCTAGCCTTAATGCTCATAATTTCAGCAAGAAGACTAAGACCATATTTTCAAGCTCATTCGATTTTAGTCGTCACTGACCTTCCATTGAAAAGTGTCTTGGAAAAACCAGAACATTCAGGGAGGTTGGCAAAGTGGGCAATAGAGCTTAGTGAATTTGATATATCCTATGTTCCAAGGGTGGCAATCAAAGCTCAAGTTTTAGCAGACTTCATGGTGGATGCCAAAGAAGCTGAGTCTCAGAAGGTCGGGGTCCCCCTAGCCTGGAAAATCTTCGTTGATGGAGCCTCCGGGAAAAATTCTTCCGGAGCCGGAATTGTCTTAATCAATCCAAACGGAGTAAGATTGGATCAGGCCCTGAAGTTCTACTTTCAAGTAACAAATAATCAGGCAGAATATGAAGCCTTATTAGCCAACCTTAAGTTTGCAAGAGAGCTGGGAATTGATGATGTCAAAGTCTTCACAGATTCTTTGGTGATGGCTTCTCAAGTAAATGGAGCTTTCGAAACTAGAGATAACATTTTAAAGCGGTATCTAACTCTGGTAAAAATTGAGGTAGGAAAATTCAAAAGTTTTGCTATCGAGCATATTCCAAGAGGTGAGAACGTGGAAGCAGATGAGTTGGCAAAATTTGGACTCCCCTCGGGAGGAACAACTTCGGAATTGTTCCGCCCAGCAATTGAAGAAGGAGAGGTTATGGAAATTGATCAGCATCCGTCTTGGATGGATCCATTTGTTCAATATCTTTCGACTGGAGATTTCCATTCAACAATAAAAGATAGGAAAAGGTTTAAGCAGAAAGCAGCTAACTATTATCTTGTTGCAGGAGTGCTTTATAGAAGAACTTTCCTTTCACCGTTAGCACGGTGTGTTTCGAAGGAGAAGATTCCAGCGGTCCTTCAGGAGGTCCATTCTGGAGAATGTGGAAGTCACTCTGGAGCTAGAACGTTGGAAAAAAGAATTCTAAGGCAAGGCTATTTTTGGCCTCAAATGAGGAATGATGCGGAAAAATTTGCTAAGAAATGTGTAAAGTGCCAGAAGTTTGCTCCTTTCCAAAATCAGCCGGCTCAACAACTCAAGTCGATAGCAACTCCATGGCCGTTTGCAGTTTGGGGAATGGATTTGATTGGGCATTTCCCTATGGCAAGTGGGCAACGTCGATATATTATAGTCATGATTGACTATTTCAGCAAATGGATAGAGGCAAAAGCATTGGCCAAAATTACCACTCAAGCCGTGAAAAATTTTATTTGGGGAGAAATAGTGTGTCGACATGGGATTCCAATGGCAATCATCACGGATAATGGTTCTCAGTTCAATAATTCGACTCTTATTAATTTTTGTAAGCAAATTGGCATCGAACTACGTTTCGCTTCCGTACATCACCCTAGAAGCAATGGACAGGTAGAAGCCGCCAACAAGCTCATCATAAATCTCTTGAAAAAGAAAGTAGAAAATGTCAGGGGCAACTGGGCAGAACAATTACCTTCCGTCTTATGGGCCTTGAGGACAACTCCGAGTTCTGCTACTAGAGAAACTCCGTTCAAACTGTCGCACGGTTCCGAAGCACTTATTCCGGTGGAGTTTGAAGTAAAAAGCCCAAGAGTGTTATTGGCACAACAAAATCAAATTGATTGGATGGAAGGAAATGATGAGGAGCTAAAATGCAGCCTTGATTTAATTGAAGAATTGAGAGATACGGCAATCATCAGACAAGAAGAGGTGAAAAGAAGGATGGCGAGGCTGTTCAATAAAAACGTAAGAACCAAAGAATTTTCTGTCGGAGATCTAGTCTTGAAGAAGGTAGATGCAGCAGCAAGAGCCGGTTCGGTTGGAAAGCTTAACCCAAACTGGGCATGGCCATTCGTGGTGAAGAATGTGCTTAAAAATGGTGCTTACCATCTCCAAACTTATGAAGGAAAAGAGCTGCCTCATTCATGGAGCGGAGATGATCTCAAACTTTTCTTCTCTTAAGTGTTCGTATCTGATTCATTCATTTCTTTTTCCTCACTTAAAACATCACGCAGGTATTATCAAAGCATTCGCAATACTAGTGATGGGTGACAAGTCTTAAAAATAAGTTGATTTTTGGAAAAAGCTAAAAAACCTGTCAAGTGAGATATCGACGGATCCTACTATCTTCCCCCTCGACTTGTCAGCTCGACGTGTAATTCTGCCAGGACCACAGATGTCGGGGAGATTTCGAATCTGTGTAGCAGTAGCTCGCCAAGCTCGAACGGTGGAAGTTTTGGATACCGGGTCCTTGCTGACATCTGGCACACCTCAGCTTTTCAAGGGAGTCTGGGTGGCTGGCTCAGCTCTGTCATGCAATAGGAAGGACATTGTTACGATCTTAATGATCTTTCAGGGAAAGCAATGTCGGTATAGCCTCCGCGGCATGACCACACCTGCCCTACAGATCATTTTGGTTTGTAACTCTCGAATACTCGTTGAAGCGTGGTTAGGTAAGGGGCGGTCAGAAACATCCATGACCGTCGCCTGAACCTTGGATTGGCATGTTTGCAGTAAACTCGGAAATTCTTTTAAAAAGGCAATGTCGGTATAGCCTCCGCGGCATGACCACACCATCCTTTTGGGTCATCTTTGAGATCCCTCTTTCCCATCTTCTTACTACAAAAAAAAATCTCTCTTAATCCTTTTGTACTGAGATCGGGCGGTCAGCAGTTTATGAGACCGCCTATTTTTCTTTCCTACAAAGAGTGATGTCGCTTATGATCGTCAGATGAAATTTTCTCCAGGATAATTGAGGTCGCTATTCAGGAATCTTCTATGCCAGCCCGATAGAGGTCGGCCCGGTCTCAGTAAGAACGAGATTCTGATATTCCTTGTTATTCAAAGTTACATGAAATAATCATGATGTTCTTATCAAGAGAAGGTGGGGTTTTTTCTTCAAGGGCGGTCTGAATATAATGAGATCACTGAACTGAATGCATGAAGAGTTATTTCCTTTTTTCAAGTAATAACCTTGACTATCAAGGGATCTTTATCAGACGGATTTCCTGAAAGTCATTTGAGCGCCGATCACCCAGAGTTCAATAAGTTCAAATCTTCAAGTTAATTTCTTTGTATCGCGATCTGTGTAATATGAGACCGCATAACTGTTGCAAATAAATTGGTTATTTTTCTGATCTCAGTTAAATTGCTAAATATTCTTTCAGTGGTTTGATTATCTCAAGACCGCAGAGTAGTTCTATCTGCGCAAAAGTATCAGTTTTTCCTTCAAAGTCCTTGATGTCTTTTTCAAAGAGATCGCCATCTGTAGTTCTTTAATGTTGATATAAAAATTACGTGATAAACCTAAGGCATTGAGATCGAATGCCGATTTTCGAACTCAGAAGAACAAATAAATGTACATCAAAAACAAGTTTACCCAGAATCTAACAAAAATCCAATTTTCATATATATTCTAAAATATCTGTTACAACGAGACCGCTCGGTCTCCAAAAAAAAAATATATCACTACAATTCATTCCTTTTTTGATCTCTTCGGAGATCGCTCATCTGAAGAAGTGGAGTCAGTGTCTGCAGAAGATTCTTCCGATTTACTAAGAGGAATTCTTGATCCAGAGCTAGAACCCGAGCTTGAGTCCCGGCCTTGAGTGTAGCGGCTTCCGCTTTCTTCATCTTCGATCACCACGTCTTCATTTTGACTCGCGGTCTCGTCAACAAAATCCGCGGTCTCATCAGCAGTTGCAGATTGCTCTTCAATCCTCTGAGCCGCATCAGGGAAGAGATCGGCAAATGTAATGTCCTTATACTCTTCAGTAAAACCACCTCGACCTCGAACCTCATTCAGCACTTGGTCGGCGGTCTCCTTAATGTGATGCATCATTGCCCTCTGAAAAGCCGGATTTTCAGGGTCATAAGCTGCATTTTCAGATTGCTGCAAAAGAGATATATGTTAGACCGCGCGATCATAGGTAACGCATTCATAAAACACAGTAAAATTCTCACTTTTCTTTCTTCTTGCAAGGCAGCTATTTCGTCCAGAGCGTTGCGAAGAGACCGCCCCATATGGTGATTTAAGATCGCACTCCTAGCGGTCACCTGGGCACAGAGGTCGGGGAGAGCATCGGTCTCTATATTCAATATTTCGTTTGTATTCTTTTTTCCATACAGAGCCGAAGTGACCGCATATGCGTGGCGGGTCACTTTTCCACTCCATAAAGGGAGATCGGTGGAAACCTTCACAGATCTTCCTTTGGCCGCCCACTTGAGGAGAGGTTTTCCTTTAATATCTTTCATTTTTCTCTTGAAACCAATCAATGGAAAATCTCGGTCGGCGGTCTCAGAGGTGGTGCCAAACACATCGGCTTCGCGCTTCAGCCTTCTCTCCCGCTGAGTGAGAGTTTCTGCTGTTGGGGAGATAGGATCTTGTGTAGGGACCGCAAAGGTCGCTAAAGGTAAAAAAAAAGAGTTAGGAAATACATTCAGAAGGCATGAAAGGAAATTGTTCGAGACCGCAAGAAAAATTTACTTTCAGCAGGGACGATCTCTGCGACCTCGGGCCAGATCGCTAAATAATGAACAAGATCGATCCTCTTGCCCGCCAAGAAAGCCAAAATCTTCAGCTCCTCTTCTGAGACCGCTTTAATCTTCTTAAAGATGCTGTCAGGTCGCGGAGAGGGAGAGCTCCTGAGACCGCCAAGGTCACCTTCAAAGACAAGAAATCTCTCCGTCCAGAAAGAGATTTTGTTAGGAAGATTAAGAATTTTTATTCCTTCTGCTGAGAAGTACATCAACCCTTTAAACTCTTCCTTCTTCTTGCCTTCCTTCAAAACTTTTGCAGTAAAAGTTGCGCGGAACAGGTTCATCGTAAATGTCACTTTTGCCGATCTCAAATAATTTATGAAGACATTAATCAGACCGATCGAGTTTGGAGGCAGCTGAGCGAGCACAAAGCCATAGTACTCCAAGATCTCTAGCCATTCCCAGGGGAGGGGAATTCTCAACCCTAGGTCAAAATGATCGATAGGGATGATGATTTTTCTTTCCTCTCCAAAGTTCAGCCTTTCATGTTCAGCTGGCGGTCTTACAACTATCTATGTCTGAATCATGTGCTTCTTAATAAAATCAATATACTCGTCCTTTGATAAGTGGCTTTGCTTATGATCAGCATTCAAGAAAGTATTAGCGGAAGAGGTGCGAGCGGACACCATTTTGCGTGGTCGCTGAGATCGGTGTTTAGCACGCATACAAAAGAATATGGAATGAAGAATATGAAGACAGCTATTTATAGAAGCCAAAGGGTCATTTCGTAATCATTACCTTCTGCAGATCGTCCAGCAAAAGCCTCTCAGACCGCTCGATCTATGCTAAGCCAAGTGAGGGTTTTCCATTTTGGCGATCTCAATAAATAAAATATAGACGCAGTAACAGGCAGTCCATGCATAAAGAGATTGAAATCAAAGAAATAAAGATCGCACAAGACATAAAATTGAAAAGGTCACAAAAATAGATGGAACATTAATAGCAAAAATATTACAAGGCAAAATGTTTAAAATTCAGAGACCGCTCGGTCTCAAAACAAATGATCATCTCCTGGAAGGCCTGTTTCTTCCAACATGAGCTGCGACATCTTGCATATCATTCACTGCAGCCATAACTGACACCAAACTGTGATTAGCCAGCATCGCAGACCGGTGAATTTTCGACATTTCGTTGTCCACCTGCTCCATAGGAATCAGCACAATTTCAGGCTGCGGTCTCTCCGCTGGATGATCGCTGGAGGTGCCCGGTCGCATCAGCATTTTTCCATGACCGCCCCTCAGCCTCTCATTCTCCGCAGACAGCGCCGCAGCCTTCCCCTTATAGTACACAGCCTCCTTTTCGGCTTTCTTAAGGGCTCGAGCGATCTCTGCAACACTCAGATCGCATTCTTCACGAATCTGCTTCTCATTACTGCGCAATTTTTCTTCGAGATTTCGGATCTGATCGTTCTGAGTCCGCTCCCTCATTAGCATAGAAAGAAAATCCTCAAACATAGGGTTAAGGATGTTGGTTAACTGAGGGGAGATCTCAATATGCTGAGGAAGTTCTCCCTCCTCGATCTCAACATTTTCATTATCTGCGGTCACAAGAGATGGGTTATTTCAATCATGAGCATGCAATCAAATAAGCTCTTTAAATGAACAGAAAGAGTACTTGGAAAGAAGTTAAGACCGCAGTCACGTAAAGCTCTTCTGTTATCTTTAGTGACCGCAGGATCGGCGGTCAGAAAAAGGCGATCTGATCCCCTTAAGCGCTCCAGATCCATTCTTTCCAAATCTCTTTTCTGCGATTTTTCTCCCTATTTTCTTCTCCTTTTTAATTCTTCATTACTTAAGCGGATGTCATCGGTCTCAATAAAAACGATCTCATGTTTTCTTTCAGGAGAAGCAGAGCGAACTATAGGTAATGAAAGGAACTCGACCGGCTGAGGAATCATTTTATACTTACCAGCTCGCAAAGTCGAGACCGCAGCCGCACGATCTGCTTCAGCCTTATTCAAACGGTCTCCCTGAAGAGAATCATTTGGGAGACCGCTAGAAAGCACAGCTTTCTCCTTGGCGATCTGCAACCTCTGCGCGATCTCCTCCTCAGTATTTTTATTTTCTGCGGTCTGCAAGGTCGCAGCCTTTTCCCTCTCTTCAGCGATCAAGGCCGCCTCTTCCTCAGCAATCCTGACCGTTTCCTTCCTCCTCTCCTCAGCGATAAGAGCTGCCTTCTCCTCGGCAGCCCTAAGCGCCTCTTTCTCCCGTTCCTCCTCGGCGATCTTAGCCTCTTCTTTCTTCTTTTCTTCCTCTTCTTTCTCCTTTTTTCTTCTCTTCTCCCTCTCCTTATCCTTCCTCTTCTTCTCATCAACCTTTTTCCTCATCTCTTCTTTCTCTTTCCTTTCTTTCCCCCCTTTTTCTCTTTTCTCTTCCTTCTCTTTCTTCTTCCCGTCCTCCTCCTTCGCCTTGATCGCCGTATCAACGATCTCCTTTTCCCCATCAGCGATCTCCTTCTCCCTGTTAGCGATCTCCATCTCAACAGCAGCATTTCTAAGAGCAGAAGCTTCAAGGGGATCCAACACCTGCAACGATGAAAAAGACGAATTGTTAGAAGAAGCTTCATCAAGATAGGCGATTAATTCAGAATCATCCTCTCTTGATAAAGCTGAGATCGCAGGAGGGAAGGAGGGATCGCCCTTAACGTTCACCTTAGAAGTTTCCACGATAATCTCCGGATCGGTAGATTCAGACAGTGTGATCGCCCCCGAGGCGATCACGTCTTTTTCTTCCTCATTTTTTCTGCTTCTTTTATAAGTTAAACTGGAAGGGCTTGAATCTTTTCTCTTCTTGCTCTCAGCAGCTCCCACGCGATCAGCAAATTTTTGCCTTAAAGATTCTGCCTCGGCCTGTTTCTGACGCAGACTGGCCAGAATGGTTTCGGTAGAAGCGGTCTCGGGTGGCTTGGAAATTGTTTGATCTAGCATGTCCAGGGTTTTCTGACAGTCAAAGGAAATGGAAAAGTCAGATAATTTCAATACAGGATCTGAAGAAGTATTAGATGGCTCAGGAATAATAGAGACCGGCACAACTGAACTCTCAGGAAGATCAGATTTCTTCGGAGATCGGGCGGTCCCCTTTGAAGCGCTCGCTTTCGTCAAAATTTTTGGTGCCTTCTTCCCTTTCTTTGAGCTAACATTTTCCTTTTTCCCAGGAGAGTTCGTTTTTGATGGAAGACCTTTTAAGAGGTCAAGCATCGTCATCTTTGTAGGAGATCGCGCCTAGCAACTCTTCAGTGACCGCTCGAGGATTGGGCTTTCACAATATCTCGGAATATGAAGATATCAACCGGTATTTATAGATCTAGACGCATTTATGACGGTCGCGGTCTCCGCGGTCAGAGTTAACATTTTCGAAGTTCCAGGCACAACTTAAAAATGTGCGGGGATTATGTTTACCCAGAAAGCCCGCGACCTCCTCTTACTGGCCAATTTCTTCAGTTGCAGCGGTCTCAGTTTGTGTGATCGCCCAGACCGCCAGCAACCTTCTCAACCAAGATTTTCTAAGTACCAAGCGGTCAGGACAGTGGAGACCGTCAGTTTAGGCGGTCTGATCGTTTTTTCTTATCTTTGTTATTTGCACCTCTTCTCCCTGCCCGGCTCTCCTGTATCCCGGGCAGCCCGTAGTTTATCATTCTGCCCATTTGGGCAGCCCCCTCGTCTATAAATAGAGGGGTAGGGGTACCAGAAAAGGGACTTGATTCAGAGGCTCCAGCTTACAACCTGTGTAAGCGGTCTCATTTTTTCGTGATCGCCATTTTACGATCGCCTTCTCTTTTTTCCAGCATCTTCTGTCTTAGTAACCTGCACTTCGCAGTTTTCTCCCGTCCCCTTTAGTGTGAATTTTGGAGGTACCATTTTTGGCACCAACAGTGTGCACATGATATATTCCTCTTAAAATGAATAATCTCCCCCTAGATGAATGCTCCCCCTAAATTAATGCTCCCCCTAAAAGTTAAAGTAAGTTGAAATGATTTATTGTCTAGGTGGAATATTTAGGTGTAATAGTTTTTTGATTTCTTGAATATACTTATAATTCTCCCCCTTTGGGTATTAGCAAAAGATAATATGAGACAAATGAGTAGCTCGTAAGGAAAGAAATAGGATGTAGAAAATAAGAGTAAGCGGAAGCACTTGCTGGGAAAATGATTGAAGGTCTCGAATTAATAGTAATATGTCATAATATTGAATAAACTCATGAAGAGCTGGTATAGCCATATGAAGTAATAAAATAAAATAACTTATACATGATTAAGGTCATTTGAAAGTATCATAGAAAGACACAATAGTGTATAGAAATTTGGAATATCTTCGGTCCAATTCTCATGAGATTAATGTTTATATAACATAATGATGTGTACATGTGATACTTAGATCAAACATATGAAGTTATTTAATGTACATGATCATCGAAATGGAGAACATAATATAAGCATATAAAGACAACTTTGACCTTGAAGATATAGCATAATAAGAATAGAATACAATTTTTCTTTTGCACAGGACACTTTACAATTCTTTCCAAGGTGCTTAACCTCACAATGCTCATTAAGACTTATCAGGAGGGTAAGTGGTGCTTTGTGGAGTATCCCTGTATTTATTTTAAATATTTTGATCACATATGTTGTGATATCTTAATTTTGAGATATTTATAATTTTTTAATTGACCAAGGATCTCCGAATTCACTTGAATCGCAAAAGATGGTGTATATTTTGATGTGCTAACAAATCAAGGTTGAAAGTAGTATTTATTAAGTGCTTTTGTATTATGTTAAAGCAAATATGATTCATGTATATATTAAATAGAAAGACATACGTATTGTTCAAAAGAAGTGAACGTGAAAGTTCATTATGATATATAAACAATTTCTCATACTTAGAGGCATGCGAAAACAATTTCCAATGGTCTAATTAACTAAGTAGGAGTGTGAACACGATGATAGCTTGGAAATGAAATCATATAATCATGTAAGAGCCCTTTTTAAAAAAATAAAAAACACATGGTTTGTCATCAAGTCATGAGTTGAAGCATTAATAATGACATATAACTATTTGAAAGCATCAAAGGGACCAAAAATTGAAGATTAAGCAAATCGGGAGCTGTCGGAAATTTCCGACAGTCACTGTCGCCTGGGCGACAGCTAAAAATATAAATACAGCTTTAGACCGAGTCAAAACCTATTGTGCATCATTTTTCTGGTCTGAAGGGCGAGAGAAAGCTGTCGGAGTTCGGGGACAACCTAGATCCAGGGCCAACATGTGGAAATAACACATGTTGATCTAAGATAGGAATTCGGTCTTCTTATGAGTGAAAATATGCCGGATATAGTGGACAGTTATAGAAAGGATATAGATTGGACCCTTGTAAACATGAGTTTACATGGGAGTCAAAAGAAGACTCTAACCACTGAAGTTACGTCACTCACTCCGGATGCATATTTAGTTCAAGATATATTAAGGAACTCAGTTATGTTAAAGAGTGGAGATACAAGGAGTATCACGGCACAATTGACCCTCATTACTTACTTTATTATGGAGGAGGAACCTTTTGATGTAGCGGACTTCATACTTTCCCAGATTCGGTATGCTTTTAGATTAAAGCATCCAAAATGGGTGAAGGTTCATACTCTCCCAATGGGGGCTATAATTCAGCGTATACTATATAAGAAGTATGGATGGATAGTTCAAGATTCGTATTTTGATGATTGTTTTCCTGAGATATATTATACGGGTACCATGAAAGTGAAGAAGACGCATAAAAAGGCCCATCCTGGAATTGAGATTAGAGAGCCTCCAATGCCTAGGGCAGGATCACTACGAGAGTCTATAGATGATCTTCGTGATTCACTAGAGGATCATAAGAAGGAAGTGAAGAAGGATCGTAGTAGAATGCAAAAGTTTATGAAATTTATGGTCAAAGGTTTGAAGTTAAAGCTTATACCGGAGGAAGCGGCCGAATGGCAAATTCCAGATGAAGAACCGCCACGCCAATTGCTGAGGCGGACTCGACGTGGTAAGGCCGTAAGACGAGGACCTCCAGAAGACTGTCCAGAGAGCAGCGGGGCTGGTTATGAGGATTCTGAGTAGTTTTTATCAGGGTGCTGCTTCTGATTGATGTCGGAATTTTACGACATCCACTGTCGCCTGGGCGACAGTGAACTTCTTCAGATTTCGTATTCTGTTAATGAACTTAAACTTTTGTTGAATTCTACTGTTTTATGGAACAAATTTTATGTAATATTAATGATGTGTGAATCTTTGTTAAGTCATTTCAAATTCTATGGTTTGATTTAATATTTTAGTTTTTCTTTTTAAAATGTATAAGTTTTGTGATGATTTTTTTTAAAAAATTTATATGTTTTGAAGTAGTGATATATTCATTGTGAAATGTCTAGGATTCCCAATTCTAGCCTAAGCATAGAAAAACGGGAATCCGGTGACGGTTTAGTGAATATATCCGCTAGTTGTGAATCCGTTCCTATGAAATTGATTTTTATATTTCCCTTCTTAATATGATCCCTTATAAAATGATGTTGGACATCTATATGCTTAGATCTAGAATGTAATACGGGATTGTTAGTTAAGTCTATAGCACTTTTATTACCACACTTTAATTCTACACTACTTTGTTGTATGCCAAAATCTTCTAACGTTTGTGACATCCAAAGAGCTTGGGCACAACAACTACCTAGTGCAATATATTCGGCATCGGTAGTAGAGAGGGAAACAGAATTCTGTTTCCTACTCGACCATGAAATAAGTGAAGGGCCGATAAAATGACAAGTGCCACTTGTGCTTTTCCTATCTAAAGAACATCCCGCATAATCTGAATCCGAAAAACCATGCAAAATAAAGGAATCATTATGAGGATACCATAATCCTAATTTAGGTGTTCCTATAAGATATCTAAAGTTGCGTTTCACCGCTTTTAAATGTGACTCTTTAGGATTAGCTTGAAATCTAGCACATAAACAAACGACAAACATAATGTCAGGTCTAGATGCGGTTAAATACAATAAAGATCCTATCATACTTCTATAAAGGGTTTGTTCAATTGAAACAACACTTTCATCTTTTCCTAATTTTAGGGAAGTACTCATAGGAGTGTTTGCATGTTTTAGATTTTTAAATCCAAATCTTTTTAACATATCAAGAATATATTTGGTTTGACATATAAAAATACCATCATGTTTTTGTGTAATTTGAAAACCTAGAAAATATGAAAGTTCTCCAACCATGCTCATTTCAAATTCATTTTTCATAATTTGAACTATTTCATTACACAACTCTTCATTAGTGGCTCCAAAAATAATATCATCAACATAAATTTGCAAAATAACTAAATCATGATCAAATTGCTTAATGAAGAGTGTAGAATCCGCACTTCCTATTTTATAATCGTGCTTTAATAAATATTGAGTTAATCGATCATACCAAGCACGAGGCGCTTGTTTTAATCCATAAAGCGCTTTATCTAATTTATAAACATAATTTGGATATTTCTCATTTACAAAGCCAGGGGGTTGTTCTACATAAACCTCTTCTTTTATATACCCGTTTAAAAATGCGGTTTTGACATCCATTTGATATAATTTAAATCTTTTAAAACAAGCAAATGCAAGAAATATCCTAACCGCTTCTAATCTTGCTACGGGTGCAAAAGTTTCATCAAAATCTACCCCTTCAATTTGTGCATAACCTTTTGCAACTAATCTGGCTTTATTTCTAATAATTCTAGATTCACTATCCAATTTATTTTTGAAAATCCACTTAACTCCAACGACAGGATGATTTTTGGGTTGTTCTACAAGATTCTAAACCTTATTACGTTCAAATTGATTAAGTTCTTCATTCATAGCTAAAAACCAATATTCATCATTTAAAGCGGTGGAAACATCTTTTGGTTTTATTTCAGAGACAAAACAAAGATTTGATAATAAAACATGTAACGTTGAACGAGTACAAACCCCTTTTTGCGGATCTCCAATTATAAGCTCCTTTGGATGATCCTTTGAAAATTTCAATTCACTTGGAGGCACATAATCTTCTCTTTCTTCTTCTTCTCTATCTTCTTCTTCTCTTTCTTCTTCTTCTCTTTCTTCTTCTCTTTCTTCTTCTTTTTCTTCTTCATTTTCTCCAAGTTCTTCATCATCATTCTCCACTGAAGGAAGGGGTTCATCTTCTTTTCCTGTAATTTTCTTTTCTACACATGAAACAAACTCATCAAACCTAACATGAATAGATTCTTCAACTATTTTTGTTCTTTTATTAAAAATCCTATAAGCTTTACTAGTTGAAGAATAGCCAATAAAAATACCTTCATCACATTTTCATCAAATTTTCCTAAGGAATCTTTAGAATTCAAAATAAAACATTTACAACCAAAAACTTTGAAATAAGAAACATTTGGTTGTTTATTAAAAATTAATTCATAAGGAGTTAATTTTAAAATAGGGCGAAGCATTACTCTATTAATTACATAACATGCTGTACTAACTGCTTCAGCCCAAAAAGATTTTGGTAATTTAAATTCAGATAGCATCGTACGGGCTAACTCTTGAAGAGTTCTATTTTTCCTCTCCACTACACCATTTTGCTGTGGTGTGCGTGGAGCGGAAAATTCATGTTTAATTCCTAACTCCGTACAAACAGAAATAAACTTTTCATTTTCAAATTCTCCTCCATGATCCGATCGTATGCGTTTAATTTTTAACTCAAATTCATTTTGAATATGCAAACATAATTCTGAGAATTCTGAAAATGCATCGGATTTGGAGGTTAGAAATAAAGTCCAACAAAAATGAGAATAATCATCAATCAATACAAATGTGTATTTTCTACCTCCTAAGCTAGAAATTCCAATTGGCCCAAATAAATCCATATGTATTAATTGAAGTGGCCTAGTTGTAGAAATAATGTTTTTACTTTTGAAAGATGATTTTGAAAATTTTCCTTTTTGGCAAGGCACACATATTGAAGAAGATAAATTTCCATTTAACAGTGGTAAACCTTTAATTAATTTATCTTTTGAAAGTTTTGTAATTAACTTGGCACTAGTATGTCCAAGTCGCCTATGCCATAAATCGGATTCATCATTTTTTGATAAAAAACATTTTAAGGTAGAATTTGAAAAATCAAGAAATTTAATCATATATACATTATGACATCTAGGTGCGGTAAAAACAATTTCATTTGTTTTGGAATTAATAATTTTGCACAAATTTGTAGAAGATTCAAATAAAACATTTAAACCCTTATCACATAATTGACTAATAGAAATCAAATTATGCTTTAATCCTTCTACAAATAGAACATTTGAAAATGAAAAATTTTTGTTACCCACAACTCCGATGCCGATGATTTTTCCTTTTCCATTGTCTCCGAATGTAACAACTCCTCCTTTCTTCATCTCCAGGCTAAGGAACTTCTCTTTATTGCCCGTCATGTGTTTTGAACAACCCGAGTCCAAGTACCACACGTCTTCTTTGTCCTTAGCCTGCCAACACACCTAGAAAGAAGAGGTGAGTAAAGATCTGGTTACCCAAGTGGTTCCACCCATAGTATAGGTAGAAGCCTTAGGCACCAGATTTGTTTAATATTACTTTTTCCTTCCTTCCAGCAAGAGTCCGTAGTGTGGCCAAATCTATTGCATTTGGCACATGTAATGTATTTAGAAGAGTATAACTTTTCTGGACTTTTACTGGATGAGGATGCAGTATTTGACAATTCATTAACTTTAGAAATTTTTAAAGTAGATTTTCTGGACTTTTCACTGTCGCCGGCGACAGTGGTTGTCACCGAGCGACAGCTTCCTGACGTGTATCCGAGTCCAAACCTTCCAGATCCATGGCGTTGGTATCCTAAGATCATATCCAGTGATCTTCGGCCCATTCCAAATTTTTCCATGGCTAGTGTTAAGTCATGAATCTGGTTTCTCATTTTTGTATTTTCGGATACCAGATTTACACATCTACGTTCAAAAGATTTCTTTCCCTCATGGATTTTGGAAATTGAAGATTTCAGATCTCTCTCTAAAATCTCATTCTTTTTAGTAAGAATTTTTATTGTAGAATGAGATTTAGAAAGAGATTCTTCAAGTTCTTTAATTCTTCCCAAAAAGTGATCACACTCTTGGCAAGAAATATCTCTTTTTCCAATAGTCTTAATTTCCTTTAACAATTTTTTGTTTTCTTTAAGTAAAATTTCATTTTCAGATTTAAGAAGATCATTATCTTTTAAATTTTTTTCAAAAAATTTGCAAGTCTTTAAAAATTCAGAAAATAATTCATCATAGGTTGGAGGAGTTACCTCAGTGTCGCTTTGGACACTGCATTCGTCATCAGATATGACGCTCTTTCCCATTAAGCACATGTTGGCCTCCTCTTCTTTACTTGAGTCTGAACTGCTTGCATCCTCAGAAGTAGTATCATCCCATGTTTCCGCCTTCAACACCTTCTTTGACCCTTTGTGCTTCTTTTCTTTAAGTTCTTTCAAGTACTTTGGACACTTGCTTCTGATGTGTCCTAACTTCTTGCAGTGATAGCACTCCGGTGGCGGTCTCTCTTCCTCCTCATCGCCTTCCTTTCCTTTTTTCTTCCTAAACATCTCCTTCTTAAAATACTTCTTAAACGAATTCCTCCTCTCAGGATTTTTCATAAATTTTCTAAATTTTCTAACAAATAAACTTTCCTCATCTTCTTCTTCCTCCTCAGAATCACTAGTTTCTTCCTTCTTAGATCTTAGAGCCAATCCCTTCTTCCTTGGCTCCACATACTCTTATTGTTGAATTTTCAATTCAACTTCATGAGTTTTCAAGTTCCCAATGAGGCTCTCCAATTGTAAGGTCTTAAGATCATGTGACTCGGAAATTGCAGTCACTTTAGGATTGAACTTCGGGGGAAGTGATCTTAAGATTTTCCTTACTAAGTCTCCATTTGAGAACACCTTTCCTAGCACCTTTGAGTCGTTCACGATTTTTGTGAATCGTGTGTACATCGTATCAATCTCTTCATCTACCTCCATTTTGAACCTTTCAAATTCAGATTCCAGTTGAAATAGCTTTGAGTCCTTTACCTGCGAAGTACCTTCATGAGTGATTTCTAACAGATTCCAAATTTCAAATGCAGTATTACAAGCACAAACTCTATTAAACTCAGTGCGATCTAGTGCGCAAAATAAAGCATTCATGGCTTTTGCATTGTTCTTACATTTTAATTTATCATTGTCATCCCATTTGTCTTTGGGCTTATCCATAGTTACATCTCCTACAACAAATGTTGGAGAAGTGTAGCTAGATTCTACCATATTCCAGACTTCTATATCTAGCGCAATTAGAAAATAAAGCATATGTGTTTTCCAATAATTATAGTCTGTGCCCGTGAATAAAGGTGGTCTACTTATGCCTTGCCCCTCAACGAACGCATGATCCTTGTGCGCCATTACTCCCGGTGGTAAAACTATTTTGGAGTAACCTCCCTCTGATACCACTTGTTGGATCGTATGATGCCCTTAGAGGGAGGGTGAATAAGGGTGTGTTTAAAATATAAGTTTTACTTAATAAATTTTTTTAAAACAGATTTTACAAAAAAAAATTACTTATAAACACTTTCAAACCAATGCAATTGTTGTATTAAACCAAACACAAATTTCTAAGATAAGGATTATGCCACCAAATATGTAATTAAAGAAAAGACATAATTATATTAATCATGAAATTTGCATACAATAAAAATGATCTTAACAATGCTTAAGATCAAGGCACAATTATGTTAATAAAAAAATTCAACAATTTTGGTTTACCAATCCTTCTCCCAAGGATCGGAAGGCTATCACTTGTCTCTCCCAAGACCAAGCCCAAGCCTATCCTCTAGATCTTCCCAAGATCTAGACGTAGCACACAAGGCCACGATTTCCCACCAAGCCACGCAAGGACTTGGATGCTCCACACAAGGAAGCAATTTTACCCTAAGCCACGCAGTTGTTGTAACCTCCGAGCTGTCGCCTAGGCGACATCGACTGTCGGAATTTCCGACAGCGCAAAACTACCTTTCGTCGTGCTGCCGTGGGGGGAAGTAGTTGTAACTTCTCTGTTGTCGCCTGGGCGACATCAGCTGTCGGAATTTTCCGACAGTGAAATTTTCCTACACTCAAATTGAGCTCCAGCAAAAATGTGAACATCTCATACCTGTTACCTGTACACCATTAATAAAAATAGAATCAAATACAAACGAGACTTTGTTATTATCAAACCGGAGGAGTGCGAAACGCATGCTCCAACACAGCCTAACTCAAAGTGTCCTAGGGTCTCCCCTTGTCTCAACTCACCTTACACTCCTCATGTTATGCCCTAACATCATCATGGGGTCTAGTAAGATTGGGGATGTTACACAATCAATTGCCATTAGGAACCAAAAAGGATTTGGGTCCTTGGCTTCTTGTTAGATGACTTCCACTTGGATTGTTAACCTTGCGAGTGGTCGGCCTTGCATTATTAACTAGTGGAATTCTAGCATTCTTTGGATTAAACCAGCAATCTATGGCGAAGTGATCAACTTTGCCACAACACTAACAGTCAAATCTTTTGTACCTTCTCTTAGCCTCCTACTTGACTTTTTGAACGGGGGGTCTAGCAGGGGCAACCGACTTAGAGGTAGAAGCCTCGTGATTGCAGCAAACATGGGGAACCTTCTCATGTGGTTTTGTCACAGCAGTCTTGAATTTTGGTGCTCTCTTAGCGGACGGTCCATGCACAAATGAACCATAGTCCTTGAGTACTATCTCTTCGTGAGGTGCTTTGAAAGCAGTCGTTCTGAAGTTTCAAGGATGGCTCCATCCTTGGTTACCCTTACTTGACTCAACATGAGTTGGTCTCGTAAAGTGACCATACATTGTTTCAAAGTCAAATGTGTTAGTGGGAAACACTACCTTCTTGAAAGAATGTTGACTCTGATCAGCCTTGCCCTTACCCTTAACGACTATTTTCTTTGCCGCCTCACTTTTCTTGGTCTGATGATCGATACCACTACCCTTTGCAGGAGCAAAAAAGCCATCAATGAGAGGTAGGATGGTCTTTGGTTTAGAGAAGCTTGCTACTAGCTTTCTCTCTACCGCTAGATTTCGGCTGGCGGCAGTCGAGGATCACAAGAGGAGATGTGCGGGAAAAGACTTATCAGTCTTGCCGAATGGATGAAAACAACATGGGGATTTTCCTAGGGGGGTCAAATGTTGGCGGGATGCATGAGCTCTGCATGCAGATGTTACACATAAAGAGCAAAAACTGGTCAGTCAAAAGTTGGCGGGATTCTTGGTCATGCTGGCAAAGTTTGCGGGAACACATGTAATTACCCGAAAAATCAAGATTGAGATAGCTGGAGGGATTCTTTGAGGGCATTTTGGACCACAAAATGTTACACCATGGGTCCTCTCCTCTTCCCTTAATATATATATATATATATATGTGTGTGTGTGTGTGTGTGTGCGTGTGTGTGTGTGTCTGTGTGTCTGTGTGTCTGTGTGTCTGTGTGTCTGTGTGTCTGTGTGTCTGTGTGTCTGTGTGTGTGTGTATATATGTATATATATGTGTATATATATGTGTATATATGTGTATATGTGTATATATATGTGTATATATATATGTGTATATATATGTGTATATATGTGTATATGTGTGTATATGTGTGTATATGTGTGTATATGTGTGTATATATATGTATATATGTGTATATGTGTATATATATATAAACATATATATACATATATATATATGTATACATATATATATGTATACATATATACATATATATGTATATATGTATATATGTGTGTATATATATATGTACATATATATATATATATATATGTATATATATGTTTATATATATACACACATATACATATATATATACATATATATACATATATACATATATATGTATATGCACGCGCGCGCACACACACACACACACACACACATATATATATATATATATATATATATATATATATATATCCACATTGTTGAAACCAGTTTCCCGGTTTCAGCGTTCGAAAGGGGGTTGCGACTAACCCTTACTTGACCTAAGCCTAGACCCATGACCGGTTGCTAGGAACTAAGAGACTCGGACTTGATGACAACTAGAGTCTAGGGACAGACCCCTTAAGCTTCAGCGTGGAGGTCCCACCACACACCCGGAAGCCCACTCGGAACTTCCCCTCCCAAGCCAATGCTGAGCCTGGGCACCTTGGAGGGCACTAAGAACCACCTCACTGTCAGCTGAAGGATGACAAGGGAGGGGGTGCTTGCTCACAAGACACACGCAAGGGGGGGGGGGGGGGGGGGTAGTGACCAACCCTTCCTAAGGTTCCCATGGGGGTCTATTTATAGACTTCCCAAAAAATGGACTGCGGATAGCAAAAATCCTGCTATCCGTAGTCCAACCATGACCGCAATCAACCACGCATGAGGGGGGCGAGTGGGACTCGAAGTGCCCACTCCCCCCCCCCCCCCTCACGGGAGGTCATACTGACCTCCCCACCCATGCCGGGCGAGTGGGAGGACCCATCCCACTTGCCCCCAAGATGGCCGGCGAGTGAGGGGTGTCCCTCCCACTCGCCCGGTGAGTGGGAGAGCTCTCCCACTCAACCGGCGAGTGCGAGGGCTTCTCCCACTCGCTCAACGAGTGGGAGGGTCCCTCCCACTCGCCCGGGTGAGTTGGAGAGATCCTCCCACTCCTCCCGCGAAGGGCTGGTGAGTGGGAGGATCTCTCCCACTCACCCAAGGGTGACTGGCGAGTGGGGTTTTCCTCCCACTCGCCCAAAGAGTGCCGGGCGAGTGGGAGGATTCCTCCCACTCGCCCGAAGGGAGTCGGGGTAGCGGACGATCCCTCCGCCTCTTTCCCGGCCTCTTTCTGCCTTGATCGGTTTCGACCGTCTTCACGCGGTCGTTTTGTTCATCTCGGTCGCCTTCGTTATCTTGGCCTCATCCGGGTCGGGTCACACCGACTCGAGAAATATGAGGGTTGTACACAATCCCCGCTCTTTGCGAGCTTGTTCCAAGCTCGGAAAGAAAGTCCAACCCACCTATTTGACGAGTAGGTGGGACCTTAGGGGAATCCACGGAAGGATCTGCCAACGGGACCTCCCTGTCGAGCTTTTCGGTTGATCCTGACTTGAGACGGAAGGTGAACCTTTCTCCACTACAGGACCCTTCTATGGGCCAAGCCCAATTGGAGGTGGAGAAAGCTCAACACCCCGGGGTCGGATTAAGCCCAACAGAAGGTGGACGAAAACCTGATACCTCTAGTCGAGCTGAACTCGACCCGAGGTGGGGAACGAACCTTTCTCCACTAAACACCCCTCCGGTGAGCCGAGCTCGACTGGAGGTGGAGAAAGCTCAACACCTTAGGTCGAATTGAACTCGACCTGAGGTGGAGGAAGAACTCAGCACTTCTGGTCGAGCCGAGCTCGACCTGAGGTGAGAGGCAAACCTTTCTCCACTAAACACCCCTCCGGCGAGCCGAGCTCGACTGGAGGTGGAGAAAGCTCAACACCTTAGATCGAATTGAACTCGACCTGAGGCGGAGGAAGAACTCAGCACTTCTGGTCGAGCCGAGCTCGACCGGAGGTGGGAGGCAAACCTTTCTCCACTAAACACACCTTAGGAGAGCCGAGCTCGACTGGAGGTGGAGAAAGCTCAACACCTTAGGTCGAATTAAACTCAACCTGAGGTGGAGGAAGAACTCAGCACTTCTGGTCGAGCCGAGCTCGTCCTGAGGTGAGAGGCAAACTTTTCTCCACTAAACACCCCTCCGGCGAGCCGAGCTCGACTGGAGGTGGAGAAAGCTCAACACCTTAGATCGAATTGAACTCGACCTGAGGCGGAGGAAGAACTCAGCACTTCTGGTCGAGCCGAGCTCGACCTGAGGTGGGAGGCAAACCTTTCTCCACTAAACACCCCTCCGACGAGCCGGGCTCGACTGGAGGTGGAGAAAGCTTAACACCTTAGATCGAATTGAACTCGACCTGAGGCGTAGGAAGAACTCAGCACTTCTGGTCGAGCCGAGCTCGACCTGAGGTGGGAGGCAAACCTTTCTCCACTAAACACCCCTCCGGCGAGCCGAGCTCGACTGTAGGTGGAGAAAGCTCAACACCTTAGGTCGAATTGAACTCGACCTGAGGCAGAGGAAGAACTCAGCACCTCTAGTCGAGTCGAAGTCAACCTAAGATGGAGGGGACTCAAAATCTCTAGTCGAGTCGAACTTGGCCTGAGATGGAGGGAACTCAACATCTCTAGTCGAGTCAAACTCAACCTGAGATGGAGGGAACTCAACATCTCTAGTCGAGTCGAACTCAACCTAAGATGGAGGGAACTCAACATCTCTAGTCGAGTCGAACTTGACCTGAGATGGAGGGAACTCAACATCTCTAGTCGAGTCGATCTCAACCTAAGATGGAGGGAACTCAACATCTCTAGTCGAGTCGAACATGACCTGAGATGGAGGGAACTCAACATCTCTAGTCGAGTCGAACTCAACCTGAGATGGAGGGAACTCAACATCTCTAGTCGAGTCGATCTCAACCTGAGATGGAGGGAACTCAACATCTCTAGTTGAGTCGAACTCAACCTCAGATGGAGGGAACTCAACATCTTTAGTCGAGTCGAACTCAACCTAAGATGGGGGGAACTCAACATCTCTAGTCGAGTCGAGCTCAACCTGAGATGGAGGGAACTCAACATCTCTAGTCGAGTCGAACTCAACCTAAGATGGAGGGAACTCAACATCTCTAGTCGAGTCGAACTTGACCTAAGATGGAGGGAACTCAACATCTCTAGTCGAGTCGATCTCAACCTGAGATGGAGGGAACTCAATATCTCTAGTTGAGTTGAACTCAACCTAAGATGGAGGGAACTCAACATCACTAGTCGAGTCAAACTCGACCTAAGATGGAGGGAACTCAACATCTCTAGTCGAGTCAAACTCAACCTGAGATGGAGGGAACTCAACATCTCTAGTCGAGTTGGACTTGACCTGAGATGAAGGGAACTCAACGTCTCTAGTCGAGTCGAACTCAACCTGAGATGGAGGGAACTCAACATCTCTAGTCGAGTTGGACTTGACCTGAGATGAATGGAACTCAACGTCTTCCAGTGAGCAGAGCTCAACTGGAAGTGGAGGCAGCTCAACAAGAGCCCGCGCACCGGTTTCTCTTCTCGCCTGCTGAAGCCCAAAGACAGCTAAGGGAGAAAGGAGAGAGAAAGAGGTGAACCTTCGAGGGAAGCGATGGCTGCCCCACCTTGCCCTGCTGAAGCCGAGTGTACTCGCAGGAGGATTGTGACGTCAACGACCCAAGCCCTGAGGAGCCGCCTTCATGAGGCGGATGCTCTCCGAGACAGTTGGAGGGGAGTCTCTGCCGATGACATCCTGCATGAGTTCTCCCCTTCTCCTGCGCGACCCGACTCATCCCCTTGTAGCGGTGGCTATTCCCCCTGAACGTGATGGTGGCCAGGGACTTCTTCTATTCTTTGGATCCTTGTAGGAGCCATGTATCTCCTGCATACCTGTTTCCTTTAATCCTGCATGCACCAATAGGGGTGAAGTAATGACTAATGTAACATATGTTATCACTGAACCAGTTACCATTGTAATGAATTTCTTAGCTTACTTTAACCCTTTACTGCTTGAGGATTTGATACCTTACTTGAACCGATCATTGGGTAGTTAATTGATCCGATGAGCCTCCCATCTGCCGACATGACTGAGCCCGGAGAACGGTCTGTAGTCAGGGATCTTACCGATTGGAGGTGGAAGTACCCGCCTGCACCCTGAGTGCTTACCTTCACCCGGAGGTAGAGGGACTCAACGCCTTCCCAATCTGACTGGAGGTGGAAGTACCCATCCACGTCTTGTGAGTCTTAGCTCAACCTGGGGTGGAGGGACTCAACGCCTTCCCAATCTGACTGGAGGTGGAAGTACCCATCCACGTCCTGGGAGTCTTAGCTCAACCGGGGGTGGAGGAACTCAACGCCTTCCCAATCTGACTGGAGGTGGGAGTACCCATCCACGTCCTGGGAGTCTTAGCTCAACCGGGGGTGGAGGAACTCAACTCCTTCCCAATCTGACTGGAGGTGGAAGTACCCATCCACGTCCTGGGAGTCTTAGCTCAACCGGGGGTGGAGAAACTCAACGCCTTCCCAATCTGACTGGAGGTGGAAGTACCCATCCACGTCCTGGGAGTCTTAGCTCAACCGGGGGTGGAGGAACTCAACGCCTTCCCAATCTGACTGGAGGTGGAAGTACCCATCCACGTCCTGGGAGTCTTAGCTCAACCGGGGGTGGAGGAACTCAACGCCTTCCCAATCTGACTGGAGGTGGGAGTACCCATCCATGTCCTGGGAGTCTTAGCTCAACCGGGGGTGGAGGAACTCAACGTCTTCCCAATCTGATTACCAAGTAGCGAGTCGACCTGACGAGTCCCCCATCTACCGGCATGACTAAGCCCGGAGAATGGTCTCTAGTCGGGGATCTTAGATCGGGGTATTACCCCAGAACCCTTTTTTCATTCCTAGTTCATCTATTACAACTTCACTACCCTACGCCCCTCCAGGGCACTTCATTACACGTCTCCCTTCTTGGGCACTTCACTTACATCTCGCCCTTCCTGGGCACTTCACTTACATCTCGCCCTTCCTGGGCACTTCACTCGGCCGCATGCTCCTTGTCCGTCTTCTTCACCACTTCCTCCATCTCCTCAACTTCTTCTTGGTCTTTCCAGGTGAAGTTACTCCCCCTTGGTTGGACGGGGGCGTTCCTATCACCTCCATGCCGGGGCAGCTGGTCCTGGGTGAGCTGTTGAAGAGCAATCATGCCTGGAGGTTCAAACCCTCCTCTGAGACTGGCTCTCTCCCTTGCTGACAGGTTCTCCCCACTTCTATCAGAGGTGTTGAGGCGATCCTAGGTGCAGGTGGTGTCGAGCACTCGCAGCGAGTGGAGGATGCGGCCTGCATGAACTCCAGGATCCTCTTGCTGAATTCGTCGAAGTCGCTCTTCTTCACATACTCGTAAGGCGGAGGTGGGTCTCCCAACTCGTCGCTTCCAGCCATGGGACTTGGCTCAGAGTTTTCCGAACTAGTCGCTCCCACGCTCACCGCACCAGAATGTTGAAACCAGTTTCCCAGTTTCAGCGTTCGAAAGGGGGTTGCGACTAACCCTTACTTGACCTAAGCCTAGACCCATGACCGGTTGCTAGGAACTAAGAGACTCGGACTTGATGACAACTAGAGTCTAGGGACAGACCCCTTAAGCTTCAGCGTGGAGGTCCCACCACACACCCGGAAGCCCACTCGGAACTTCCCCTCCCAAGCCAATGCTGAGCCTGGGCACCTTGGAGGGCACTAAGAACCACCTCACTGTCAGCTGAAGGATGACAAGGGAGGGGGGGTGCTTGCTCACATGACACACGCAAGGGGGGGGGGGGTAGTGACCAACCCTTCCCAAGGTGCCCATGGGGGTCTATTTATAGACTTCCCAAAAAATGGACTGCAGATAGCAAAAATCCTGCTATCCGCAGTCCAACCATGACCGCAATCAACCACGCATGAGGGGGGCGAGTGGGACTCGAAGTGCCCACTCGCCCCCCTCACGGGAGGTCATACCGACCTCCCCACCCATGCCGGGCGAGTGGGAGGACCCCTCCCACTTGCCCCTAGATGGCCGGCGAGTGAGGGGAGTCCCTCCCACTCGCCCGGCGAGTGGGAGAGCTCTCCCACTCAACCGGCGAGTGGGAGGGCTTCTCCCACACGCTCGGCGAGTGGGAGGACTTCTCCCACTCGCTCGGCGAGTGGGAGGGTCCCTCCCACTCGCCCGGGTGAGTGGGAGAGATCCTCCCACTCCTCCCGCGAAGGGCTGGTGAGTGGGAGGATTTCTCCCACTCACCCAAGGGTGACTGGCGAGTGGGGGTTTCCTCCCACTCGCCCAAAGAGTGCCGGGCGAGTGGGAGGATTCCTCCCACTCGCCCGAAGGGAGTCGGGGTAGCGGACGATCCCTCCTCCTCTTTCGCGGCCTCTTTCTGCCTTGATCGGTTTCGACCGTCTTCACGCGGTCGTTTTGTCCGTCTCGGTCGCCTTCGTTATCTTGGCCTCATCCGGGTCGGGTCACACCGACTCGGGAAATATGAGGGTTGTACACACATATATATACACACACACACATATATATACACATATATATATACACATATCTATATACACACATATATATACATATATATATACACATATATATACACACATATATATACACATATATATATACACATAAATATTGTTGTGGGTCGCTTGGGTGCTTTCAGTAGATCGGCCGACTTGAACCACCTTAGCTCTGAAGCGAACCAAGCGCGCTAACAGTCACTTAGATAATCGTTAAGTACACTGAGACTTTTAACGTGGATAACCCGAAAAGGGTAAAAAACCATGCGGTCGGAGCTGTGCCGACCAACTTCCACTATCTTCTGGGGGGTTACAGTCAGATACTTAGATTTCGAGCACGACAGGCCGCCGCTCGTTATAATAATAGGGAGTGAGAGAGATCTCCGAAGGTGACAGACCACCACTCAGAAAACTAAGTCTTTTTTCTTCTGATAACTGTGGTGGGAACAAAAGTGAGAATGCCGAGTCGCCTTTCGGGAGAAAGGAAATCTCCAAGCCCACAAAGGAGATCTTCGAAGCGCGAAGGAAATCCTTAAGCACCGAAGGAGAACTCAAGGGAAATCTTCGACAGAGCTCTCTCGGGTGTAGAAGGCAAGGTTCCTTGAAATGAAGGTCTGGGGCTCCTTTTATAGCTTTGGTCGGGGGTAGCCCAATAATTTTGCCATCATAACCACCTGACGGGCAAATCGCGCTGGTCGATCTGTACCACACGGATCACCAATTTTCGTAAATGATCGTCTCTCCCTTCGGGCAGTTCGGGCAGTTCGGGCAGTTCGGGCAGTTCGGGCAGTTCGGGCAGTTCGGGCAGTTCGGGCAGTTCAGGCAGTTCGGGCAGTTCGGGCAGCTTTGTTGAGGGTAAGAAAGGCGACAAGTGGGTCCTGCAATCTGAGAAATTAGGAAAGACAAAAAGTGAGCGTACCCGAAATGCGGAAGTGCTCTGAGCACGCTCAGAAGCGTTCTGAGCGCGCAACGAACGGGGAAGCATTCTGAGCGCGCAAGGAGGTCGGAAACGAGAAGTCATACCCCCAAAGAAGGGATGGGGTTTCAGCCGGGCACTCCGCCGGGCCCCCTACATGAGAGGGGTGCAGTCCGGTCGCACCCGTACGGGCGGTGGATGCGGCCTAAGGGAGGTGCGACTCGGCCGTACCCTAAAAGGGGGGTGGGGCGTCATGGCCGCACCCAAAGGGGGGTGCGGCCTGGCAGCACCCCAAGGGGGTGTGGCCTGGACGCACCCTAAGGGGGCGCGACGAGGCTTCACTCCATGAGGGGTGCGGCTTGGTCGCACCCCAAGAGGGTTGCGGTTAGGCCGCGCACCTCGAGGGGGGTCGGCGCTACCGCGCGCGCTATCGCGCGGTACTGCCCTGCGCGTCGTGGCGGTAGCGCTTGCTGTTGCGCGTGGTATAGCCGCACGCAGTGCTGGTGGGCGCGGCCCTGCGGCGTGTTCTGTGCGTGTCTTTGCACGAGCGGTTGGGTGCGGAGATGGTGGGTTTGGTCCACTTTCCCATTCATTCCCCACTATCTTAGTGGGGGAGTGGGTTTTGTGAATAACCGCCACCCAGTCATCCATGTATAGAGGAGAACCCATGTATGAATGCATATCATATATATACATATATATATATATACACATATATATACACATATATATATACACACATATATATTTATACACATATATATACACATATATTGTTGAAACCAGAGAACTGGTCTCGACGTTCGAAAGGGAGAGGCAGCTAACCCTTACTTGACCCGAGCTAGAACCCCTGACTGGTTGCTAAGAACTGGAATATCCTACCCTTGAAGACCACCTGAGTTCACAAACGGACCCCTTAAGCTGCAGCGTGGAGGTCCCACCACACACCCGGAAGTTCAAAGAGAGCTTCCCCTCCCAAGCCAATGTTGAGTCTGGGCACCTTGGAGGGCACTAAGTACCACCTCACCGTCCACCTTCACTGATAGGGGAGGGGGTAGTGCTTGCTCACAAGACTCACGTGAGGGAGGGGGTACCAACACCTTTCCCAAGGTGCCCATGGGGGTCTATTTATAGACTTCCCAAAATTGGGCTGCGGATAGCAAAAATTCTGCTATCCGCAGCTCAATCACGAACCCGAACGATCAAAATAGGTGAGGGGCGAGTGGAGGACGAGACGTCCACTCCCCCCTTCGTCGGGGGTCAAACGAGTGGACCGAGGTCCACTGCCCTGTTTGGAAGAGTGGACCTTACGGTCCACTCAACCCACCGGGCGAGTGGACCCTTGGTCCACTAGCCCAGCTGCACGGGGCAAGTGGACCACAGGTCCACTCTCCCATACCATTGGGCGAGTGGAACCATGGTCCACTCACCACCCCCCCCCCCCCCCCCCCCCCCCCCCGCACTCGAGCGAGTGGACTAATGGTCCACTCGCCTGGGTCCTTGGGCGAGTGGACCAAGGGTCCACTCGCCTGGGGCATTGGGAGAGTGGACCCAAGGTCCACTCGTCCAAGGAGGTCTGCCCCCCCTCCCGGGCCTTCTCTATCTGGTCTTGACGACCTCTGACGGTTTGGTCCGCTGTGTCACGGTCACCCTCTCTACCACGACCTCATCCGCGTCGGGTCACACTGACTCGGAAAATATGAGGGTTGTACACAATCTCCGCACTTTTTGAGCTTGCCTTAAACTCGAAAAGAAAGTCCAACCCACCTATTTGACGAGTAGGTGGGACCTTAGGGGAGTCCACGAAGGGTCCTGCCAACGGGATACTCCTGCCGAGCTTTTCAGCTGAACCTGACTTGAGGCGGAAGGTGAACCTTTCTCCACTTAACAACCCTCCTGTGAGCCGAGCTCAACTGGAGGTGGAGAAAGCTCAACACCTTAGGTCGAATGGAACTTGACCTGAGATGGAGGAAAACTCAACACCTCTAGTCGAGCCGAACTCGACCGGAGGTAGAAGGCAAACCTTTCTCCACTTAACGACCCTCCTGTGAGCCAAACTCAACTGGAGGTGGAGAAAGCTCAACACCTTAGGTCAAACGAAACTTGACCTGAGGTGGAGGAAAACTCAACACCTCTAGTCGAGTCGAACTCGACCGGAGGTGGAAGGCAAACCTTTCTCCACTTAACAACCCTCCTGTGAGCCGAGCTCAACTGGAGGTGGAGAAAGCTCAACACCTTAGGTGGAAATAAACTTGACCTGAGGTGGAAGAAAAATCAACACCTCTAGTCGAGCTGAACTCGACCTGAGGTGGAAGACAAACCTTTCTCCACTTAACAACCCTCCTGTGAGCCGAGCTTAACTGGAGGTAGAGAAAGCTCAACATTTATGGTCGAGCTAAACTCGACCCGAGGTGGAGGAAAAAATCAACACCTCTTGTCGAGCCGAACTCAACCTGAGGTGAAAGGCAAAACCTTTCTCCACTTAACAACCCTCCTGTGAGTCGAGCTCAACTGGAGGTGGAGAAAGCTCAACACCTATGGTCGAGCTAAACTCGACCTGAGGTGGAGGAAAAACTCAACACCTCTAGTCGAGCCGAACTCGACCTGAGGTGGAAGGCAAACATTTCTCCACTTAACAACCCTCCTGTGAGCCGAGCTCAACTGGAGGTGGAGAAAGCTCAACACCTATGGTCGAGCTAAACTCGACCTGAGGTGGAGGAAAAACTCAACACCTCTAGTCAAGCCGAACTCGACCTGAGGTGAAAGGCAAATCTTTCTCCACTTAACAACCCTCCTGTGAGCCGAGCTCAACTGGAGGTGGAGAAAGCTCAACACCTATGTTCGAGCTAAACTCGACCTGAGGTGCAGGAAAAACTCAACACCTCTAGCCGAGCCGAACTCGACCTAAGGTGGAAGGCAAGCCTTTCTCCACTTAACAACCCTCCTGTGAGCCGAGCTCAACTAGAGGTGGAGAAAGCTCAACACCTATGGTCGAGCTAAACTCGACCTGAGGTGGATGAAAAACTCAAAACCTCTAGTCGAGCTGAATTCGACCTGAGGTGGAAGGCAAACCTTTCTCCATTAAACAACCCTCTTGTGAGTCGAGCTCAACTGGAAGTGGAGAAAGCTCAACACCTGTGGTCGAGCTAAACTCGACCTGAGGTAGAGGAAAAACTCAACACCTTTATTCGAGCCGAACTCGACCTGAGGTGGAAGGCAAACCTTTCTCCACTTAACAACCCTCCTGTGAGCCGAGCTCAACTGGAGATGGAGAAAACTCAACACCTATGGTCGAGCTAAACTCGACCTGAGGTGGAGGAAAAACTCAACGCCTCTAGTCGAGCCGAACTCGACCTGTGGTGGAATGCAAACCTTTCTCCACTTAACAACCCTCCTGTGAGCCGAGCTCAACTAGAGGTAGAGAAAGCTCAACACCTATGGTCGAGCTAAACTCGACCTGAGGTGGAGTAAAACTCAACACCTCTAGTCGAGCCAAACTCGACCGGAGGTGGAAGGCAAACCTTTCTCCACTTAACAATCCTCCTATGAGCTTAGCTCAATTGGAGGTGGAGAAAGCTCAACACCTTATGTCGAACGGAACTTGACCTGAGTCGGAGGAAAACTCAACACCTCTAGTCGAGCCGAACTCGACCGGAGGTGGAAGGCAAACCTTTCTCCACTTAACAACCCTCCTGTGAGCCGAGCTCAACTGGAGGTGGAGAAAGCTCAATACCTTAGGTTGAACTAAACTTGACCTGAGGTGGAAGAAAAATCAACACCTCTAGTCGAGCCGAACTCGACCTGAGGTGGAAGGCAAACCTTTCTCCAATTAACAACCATCCTGCGAGATGAGCTCAACTGGAGGTGGAGAAATCTCAACACCTATGGTCGAGCTAAACTCGACCTAAGGTGGAGGAAAAACTCAACACCTCTAGTCGAGCCGAACTCGACCTGACGTGAAAGACAAACCTTTCTCCACTTAACAACCCTTTTGTGAGTCGAGCTCAACTGGAGGTGGAGAAAGCTCAACACCTATGGCGAGCTAAACTCAACCTGAGGTGGAGGAAAAACTCAACACTTCTAGTCGAGCCGAACTCGTCCTGAGGTGGAAGGCAAACCTTTCTCAACTTAACAACCCTCTTGTGAGCCGAGCTCCACTGGAGGTGGAGAAAGCTCAACACCTATGGTCGAGCTAAACTCGACCTGAGGTGGAGGAAAAACTCAACACCTCTAGTCGAGCCAAACTCGACCTGAGGTGGAAGGCAAACCTTTCTCCATTTAACCAGCCTCCTGTGAGCCGAGCTCAACTGGAGGTGGAGAAAGCTCAACACCTATTAAGTAAGCAAGGAAAGCGCAAGGTAAAACACTAATATGGTTAAGATGCGGAAGACCATGTTCCAACAAACTCCCCCTTTTGATAATAACAAATCCATTAATCCAAGGAATTAAAGTAACATTGTGGTCATCTCTTTTTGATAAACATTATTTCATGCTTGGTTATTATAAAATTTAAAAATGCAAAATGATTTCCAAAAACATCATTTTTTGTGATCTTTAACTCATATTTTTTGGATTATCATTACTATTTGCTGTTTTTGTATTGCTATAAGTCTTCCGCATCTTAACCATATTAGTGTTTTACCTTGCGCTTTCCTTGCTTACTTAATATCTTGTATTCTTTGCATCATAACTTATTCTTAAAAATTCCTATCTTTCATTAAGTGATAGATTTCCTTGGAACACTTTTTTTTATGTTTGAAGTAACCAATAAAAAAGTGTTCCAAGGAAATCTATCACTTAATGAAAGATAGGAATTTTTAAGAAAAAGTGATGATGCAAAGAATACAAGATATTAAGTAAGCAAGGAAAGCGCAAGGTAAAACACTAATATGGTTAAGATGCGGTAGACTTATAGCAATACAAAAACAGCAAATAGTAATGATAATCCAAAAAATATGAGTTAAAGATCACAAAAAATGATGTTTTTGGAAATCATTTTGCAGTTTTAAATTTTATAATAACCAAGCATGAAATAATGTTTATCAAAAAGAGGTGACCACAATGTTACTTTAATTCTTAATTTCAAAAACATACAAAACATTGTAGAACACATGCTAGGTTATCTAGTGCATTTCATAAATAAAAAGTAATATAGAATTAGCATTAAGATCCAATACTCATGAGAATAAGTGTTATGGAAGATAATGATGTTCACATAAGTGTAAGTTTGAGGAGAGTAAACAAATGTTTTAATCAAAAATACAAGTAATATGTAAAGTAAGAAGCACAATAAAACACAAATAAGATTACTTCCACACACTTTAATGCACAAAAAAAATGTACAACTACCAAGGTGCTTTGCACACACAATGCTCATCAAGACTTATCAGGGTGCAAAGTAGTGCTTGGGGGATCACATATTTTATTTTGAATTTTGAGACTAGTGATCCGGTGTACTTAAGAGAAAGTGGTTTTTCTTATTTTTGAAAGAAAGATTTGATTTGCACAAGACACTTTATTATTCTTTCCAAGGTGCTCAACCTCACAATGCTCATTAAGACTTATGAGGAGGTTCAAGTAGTGCTTGGTGGAGTTATCTTTGTCATTTATTTTATAATTTTGTTTTGTACAAAGTTCTCCGAATACACTTGTTTTGCAAATCAATAGATTTTATGAGAAAAAAATATAACCACTTTTCTTAATTTTTAAGAGTGCAAAAGAAGGAGTGTAGGTAAGATACTTGTGCAATTTTAATCCATTGTACTAATACAAAATATACACAAGTATTCTTAGATTAAACACATATGTAGACAATGCCAAAAAGGGTGAGTGAATAAATATCATTATCAACCATAAAACATTTACTCATACTTAGAGGCATGTTAAGCTTGATCCTACACAACTTTTAAACTATAATTGATGCACATTTGAATAGATATATCAAAGCATGAAGAAAGACAATGTCCAAAGTATTTTGAAAAGATAAATTGCAACATTGTAAAATTTCTAAATAGTAGATTAAATCATGCTTGATTTTTCACAAAAAAATCATAGAGTTTTTTTTGATAGTTTTAAAGTTTTATATTTTTGTATTTGATTTTTGCAAATAAAAGCATATTTTTGTAATTTTTGTTTTTGGAATTCTTATATTTGATTTTTGCATAAAGATGAACTTTAAACAAAGGAAACAACACAAGCGAAAAAGAAAAGCATATTTTTTTGTAATTGATTTTTCAAAAAAATAAAGAAACACAGAAGTGCAAAACTAAGCAGAAAATATAGATTTATATATTTTAAGGGATTTTTAGAAATTTAAAAATACAGAAAAATGAACATGGACGCTAGCGCCTGCGGTAGCGCTAGTGCGGGAGACTGAATGATTTTTGAAGATTTTGAAAATTTTGATTGTTGATTTTGATTAGGTGTCCCAATAGTAGTTTCATGCTGAAATTACAGATTTTTAGGAGATGTTTTGGATGGTTAAAAATGAAGAAAATTGTATTTTTGAATTTGTGTTAATTTGAAAGATCTAGGACACCCAATACAGGTCAAAATAAACGAAATCCCGCCTCACCAACTAGTGCATATTGTAGAGAATAAATTTATGCAATTAATGGAATTTTATTTTATTTAAATATCAGAAGGGCCCGATACCGTCGGCGCTAGCGCTAGCGCTGGCGCTATCGAGGCTTTTGTTAAATCTGATCTATTCTTTCAGATCCGCCATTTCCTCCATTTTCTCCCGAAAAACCTCGAAGAACACTCGTTCCAATCGCCCAGATCTGAGGTAATATATCATCTTTTCTTATAATTTTTGTTTTAAAGCTTGATTGTGATGTTAGAGATGAAGATATTTGAGGTTATTAGATGGATTTAGAGATTAGATCTATAATTGTTGATTTTCATCAATATTAGGGTTTTTTTGAGGATTTTGATCTTGATTTGTATGTGGATTTCTTGGATTTAGTATTTTTTTACTTAGTTTAAATTTTGGAAATGTTTGAAAAATATTACTTGGATATTTTTAGATCTAACTTGATCTTGATGTTGATTTCCTAGATCTATCAAGTTAAAAAAATGAAAATATTTTATTTTAGGAGATATATAATTATTTTTGTTTTTAGAAAAAAAATATATTTCATTTTGGTTTAATAATAATTTTTTTTTGATAATGTGGCAGATGGCCCCTAAAGGAAAGAAGAGTACAGAGTTGGCAGTAGAGGCAGCAGTAGTGGGCGTTCCATACGTCGTGAAGTTTGACTTGCCACGACACTATCACATTATGCAGTTATTCGCTGCCTCCGAGGTGCTAAATTTATTTATTTCTGACGGATTTTCTTCCGAGTTAGTGCGAGAGTTCTATACGCATTTGGAAGACCCATCACAGACCGGGCTGGATGGAGGAGTGCGGTCACAGGTGCAAGGGCAGGAGGTGACTATTACTCATGAGCAACTGAGGCGCATGTTTGGATTATCCCAGCATTCACATCGGTTGGAGATTGTGGAGAGTTTCAGGGTGGGCAGAGATTGGACTCAGGTGAACATGGTGCTACATAATAAGGAATGCAGAAGTCTGATCTCGTCGGTGTCGACACTCACCGTGGATGCCCTAGTTGTTCAGGATGTATTACGCCACACAATTATGCTGAAGTTGGGTGACACAGCAAAGGTCACAGCCCAGCTCAGTTATGTCACTTAGTTTATTTTGGAGGAGGAGAAGTTCGACGTGGCGGACTTACTACTTTCCCTGATTCGCTACTCCTACAAGTTGAGGCAACCCACCCAACAGAGATACAACAACTTGCCCCTGGGCAACATCATCCAGCGAGTGATTCAGATGTTGTATCCTTCTATTGAGCAGGGTTTCTACTTGATAGATTGCTACCCTCCTATTTATAGTACCTCGCATTTGCGGGCATCCTTTGCTCGGATGAGCCATCATCATCAACTCAACCACCACTCCGGCGAGGAGCGTCTTCTCGAGGGGCTCGAGATGCTCCATATGGGTCCTTTCGAGAGGAGATGGGTGAGCGGATGACACGGGTGGAGGAGGATGTTTTTGTGATAAGGAAGGATGTCTCAGGGATCAAGAAAATGATGAAGTTTATGATGAAAGCTTTAAAGTTAAACCCATCTACACCAGAGCGGAGGGAATGGGAGAGTCCAGTTTTAGATCCGCCACGCCACTCGATCCAGAGGGTTCGCAGGAGACGCTCCCCGAGTCCTAGTGTGGAGAACATAGATGAGGAGGAGGAGTTATGAAAGGAATAATTTTTATGTAATAATTCAGGAATTTGAACCTATGTCTTGGATGTTGTTGTTCTTTGAAATATGTTTATTTTGTTATCTTTTGGATGTTTGACTAGAATGTTTCATTTATAATTTGATGTTATGAAGTGGTGATATTTAAAAAAAATTTTATGTGGTATATCTTATGATTAAATATTTTACCACCACATAGAAGATTTTGAATTTAATTGTTGATAAATATATGTATAATGAATATATGAATAATAAGTAGGTCATCTTAATAAGATTTTGAGTTTTGATTAATGTTATAGGCCAATTAAAATTTTTGATCATGTTTCCTATATAAGATGACCATAACATGATAATTTCAAAGAAATAAGAAAACAAAGAAAATTGAAATACATTAAAGCACATCATGAAGTAGAGAAAAGTTGTATATTTCCCTTTTGAAAATATTCTACTTCATGCATTTGGAGGTACCTAATGAAAGAGAGATTTAGGTATCCAAAGAGGACCGGGTGTGATGGTTCCTTTGGGTACCCAAATACAACGTATTTGCTTTTGGGGAGATGGAAATGAATGGGCCCCTTTTTGTGGTGTTTGTGTTTCATCATTGGTTTTGGGCCTCCATTCAATCTGCGGTTTAATATTATTATTGTGAGTCAAATTTCTATTGTGATAATCTTTATTTTTAGGATTATAATTATAGTGATTATAGAAAGCATTTTTCATAGGAAATTTGTGAAGTTTTATGTTGGGAGAAGTTTGATGATAATTGTACTTTGGAATTTCATTTTTAATTTGTTGATGTCTTTTATTTCAATTGCTTGATTTATTAATATTTTGAGAATTTATATTTAACTTGCTTTTAGATATATCTTGGTATTGTGAATGAGTGTTTTTCTTTATGATTTTCTTGAGCAAGTTGATTTTAGCAATTAATTCATCATTCTTAATTTGTAAATTGTGTCTGGCTTTATTGTAAGCGATTGTGCTATTTTTAAGAGTGGTAGCAATTGATTCAATATGTTTTTCATATTCATCCCTATATTCATCAAATGTTTCGTCCATCTCTTTAATTTCAATCTCGTAGTCTTTACATTTAGCACAATCATTCTTCGATGATGAATTTTCTAAACATAATTTTTCATTGTGTTCTTTCACACAAATTATTTCTTTTTCAAGTTCTTTGATTTTTTCTTTAATATTAATACAATCAAAATAAGATTTTGTATTTTCAAGTAAAAAACAAGATGATGAAGACACATCACAATTTGATTCATTAGTCTTTAGCCTCTTATTTTCTAAACGTAAGTTTTTATTAGTAATTTGCAATTTTTTGATCTTTCGTTTAGCTATTTTTAATATGTTGAAACTAGAGATAGAGGTTATTACACAAGACGAAGATTTAGTCTTTCTTACATCGCTTTTGGAGGAGGCAAAATATGAGCATGAAGTTCCTTTGTCATCTTTTAGTCCTTCCTCGATCACAGATGAGTTTTCATCTTCTTTTGATGTATTGTTCTCTTTCTCTATTTCAATATTCTCCATGGCTTTGCTTCGAGAGAGATCTTCTTGGATGATAATGGATTCTTGTACGTTCTTTTCCTCTTGTGTTTGTTCCACACCTGCGAGAGGAAGATCATACATTTCTTTAAGAAAGTGCCATATTTTGTATGCACTAGAAAAACAATATATGAATTTGAAAATTTCATTAGATAGTGCACAAAATAGATAGTGTTTGGCGTTGGCATTTAGCTGACGTTCTTTTTTATTTGATTCATCCGCAAGTCTTATAATTGCTAAGTTCCATACTTCGATGTCTAAAGTTTTAATAAATTTTTCAAATTAAGATTTTCCATCCTTTATAATTTGTTCCTTCAAACAAGGGTGGTTTATGTGATATTTCATCTTCACAGAAATTTGCACCACTAATTGAAGCGAGATCATGAGACGCCATTATTCCCGGTTGTTAAGCCGATTGGAATAAAACCGCTCTGATACCACTTGTTGGATCGGTCGGCGCCCTTAGAGGGGGGGGGGGGGGTGAATAAGGGTTTTAAAAAACTTTAGATTATATTTAAAAACTTTGAATTATTGCATGATTAAAGACATGAAATAAGTGAAGTAAAACAAAAAGAGACAAGCTTTATTAATGATAAATAAGTTTTACAAAACTTGATCTCGATGACGCTAGAGATCAGAGGCGAATAATAAAAAAGCTCTTTTTGTTTTCTATCTCGACTCGCTTCCCCACGAACCGGTGGCCCTAGCCTTATCCTCCCGGATTCGGCCTCAAGCCGCTCTAGCCAATCCTTTCCCAGATGTGGCCTCAAGCACCCCCTAGAACTAACCTAGATCTAGTCGCCAACACGAGGCGAATTTCAGCCCTAAGTCTACCCCAGACCTAGTCGCCAACACGAGGCGATTTCACTACCGTTTACAATGAAGGAAGAGAAATAAAATAACAAAACCTCCCTTAAGATGAACTTCTGAAGTCGGAGATGAAGATCCGCTGTAGAATCAGCGTTTGATGAAGCGAACTTCGTCTGGATTCGGCGTGATGGAAGTCTCCTTCAGAAATTGGCAGAGCTTCGCTGGGACCTCAAATTTCGGCTAAGACAAGCCTCTGGAATTCTAGTACTCTCTCTCTGAGGTGTATACAATAGGTGTGTGTAAAACAAGAGGAGAGGGGGTCCTTTTATAGCCCAAGCGCTACCGCCGGCGCTAGCGCTACCGCCGGCGCTAGCCCGGATTAGGAAACATTTTGTGCGGCAAGATCTTCAATCCGTGGCAACATTTTGCTCTATGCCTCTTGTGCGCCATGCTACCGCCAGCGCTAGTAGCTACCGCCGGGCGCTAGCTCTTTCTAAAAACACTGCCGGAATCGCGCTAATCATCGCTAGCGCCGGGCGCTATCGCTACCGCCGGCGCTAGTGAGCCTTTTCGAATTATGGCCTCAATTTTGGGGGCAGTCATCAAGAGTACTCCTTGAGTCATATGGACTATGTAAACCTGCACACTTGAACACACAAGATCAAATACACATAGGATTTGTTATTCTCAAATCTAGGAGATGCGAAAGACCATGTTCCACCAATCCACCCCTTTCAAATGCTACTAACATCTTCCTACCCTCCTCTATTCCCTCTTCCTCTATTCCAGCACCCTCTTCTTCTCAGCATACTTCAGATTTTGTATATGTTGATTTCTCCTCAATTGCTGGCCAAATATTCGCTCATATCTCTCCTAAGCTAACCGCTCTTCTTGATGAAAAATTAGCTCCTATTCTTCAAGCTATTTTCTGACCTATCTTCTAAGCTTGCATCCTTCCCTACCTCCTCATCCTGTCCCTTCTTCTAGGGGCCTAGATTCAGGTCTCCCTGAAACTAGGCAGGGGGAGATGCTTGATGAAGAAGCTCCAATAAATGCAGGTTCAGATATGGTTATTGAGATTGAAGCAGCTCCAGTTTTTGATATAGCAGAAGCTCCAGTTATTACTCCAATTATAGCTCCAGTAAATAATATTTCTATTAATCCCTCAATAGATATTATTTCCTTATTATCAAAGTTCAGTTCAGTTTTCAGCAGACTGCCTAAGCCTCAAGATTTTTCAAAAGCTATAGTTCCCTACACAGTTCCAATTTATTCAGTTTTGTTAAGGAAAATTATCAAAAGTTTTCCAGTTGCAGGTTCAGAAAAAGTTAGCTTGGTGAACTCACCTCCAACTTTTGTTTTTGATGAATCCCCCTTTCTCCTCCAACTTTTGTGTATGATGATTCACCTCTTCCAGAGGATGTTGAGCAAGAACTTGAGAATGCTCTTAAAGATCTTGATGATCTGTATGATAACCCTGCTCAATTTTTTGATGATGATAATGATGATAGTGATGAGTCAGATGATAAATCTTCAAAGAAAAGAAAGTCCAGAAGTAAAGCAAAGGCTGTTCCTAAACCTCCATCCTCAACAAATGATACTCCTTATTATATTTTGAACAACATTACTCTTACAAAGGATTCCCCAACATGGATGAGATTCTCTAAAAATAAGAATAACAGGAGAAAGAAAATGAAGAGATCAGGATTCTACTCTGACAAACCAGTCAAGTTTAATCCTCCTCCTCCAGCAGCAGGCTCAGCTAGCATGTCTTCTTCTCAGAGATCTAACCCTCAGCATTCAAGGAAATCAGGAGAAAGTTATAGAAGTTCAAGTGGCTCTCATAGTTCAAGATCAGCCAGAGCTCCTTCAAGTTCTGCCAGACACATTTCCTCAGTTTACTAGTATCACATATCTGATGGTTCATTGCACAGGAAAAGGTATCCTCAAGATTATCAACCTTCATATCAATAAAATGTTGATGCAGCGTAGAAACTTGTAGGAACTGCCGGCACCGGCGGCCCAGGCCCATTCTGGGAGCGGCCTGACCAAGCCCATCCCGGGTCACTGGCCCCGTCCTAGGACACTGGCACCACCGGTTCAGCTTGACCACAACTGGTTAACAACAAGCCTGCAGGCCGTACACCCCAACGCCTCTCTGGCCTGTTTCTCAGCGCAGCGCGTTGTTGGAGGGGGGTCTCGAACCCACAACCTCCCTTGATAAGAACCTCTTCAAACAGGTCTCATCACCAACTAAGCTGCAGCTCAGTTGGTGACGAGACCTGTTTGAAGAGGTTCTTATCAAGGGAGGTTGTGGGTTCGAGACCCCCTCCAACAACGCGCTGCGCTGAGAAACAGGCCAGAGAGGCGTTGGGGTGTACGACCTGCAGGCTTGTTGTTGACCAGTTGTGGTCAGGCTGAACCGGTGGTGCCAGTGTCCTAGGACGGGGCCAGTGACCCGGGATGGGCTTGGTCAGGCCGCTCCCAGAATGGGCCTGGGTCGCCGGTGCCGGCAGTTCCTGGGGCGGCAAGACCCGGTGAGGCTTGGGCCAGGATTGTTACACCCTCTGAGTTGTAGCAATCATCTCCCCCTGGTTTACTGCAAAGGGCTCCCCTTGGACTTTTCTTGTTTGAAAAATAGTGAGATTGTTGGGATCAGGAATATCAGCAGCTAGGGCATTTGGGGAAATCTCTCCTTGTACACTCTTTTCCTTCACCTAGTCACTCATGAAGGTGCACAATGCGCCTCTGAGTATTCTCTTGAGGGGGGTGAAAAGAGTTTTAAATATTTAATACCCTAAATGTGCACACACAATAAAACTACTAAGTAATATGCAATCAATATTACCAAAACAGAATAAAGTAAATGCAGAAAATATAAATACAGAAAATAGTGAACTGGGACATCATAGAAAATCAATCCAGAAGACACATTATTTTTATAGTTGTTCCCCAAAATATGGATAATCCACTCTTCTACCTCCCTGGTAGGATTGCACTAACTGTGCCTGAGTCTTTTGATAAGGAGACTCTCAGAACCACTGAGTCTTTTGATAAGGAGACTCTCAGAACCACTGAGTCTTTTGATAAGGAGACACATAGAACCACTGAGTCTTTTGATAAGAATACTCTTAAAACCACTGAATCCTTTGAAAGAGGGATTATTAAAACTCTTTTACTGTTGGTGAATGAAGGAGAAGAAAGAAAGAAGAGAATAGAATTCTTCTATCAGAATACTTCAGAAGCTGTTTCTTTGAACGGTTGCTTCTGTTTATCACAGGATCTGAATATGATGAACCCTTGCTTATGACTGTGATGATTGCAAGGGTTATGGGCTTGATCCTGATTCTCTGAGCACTCTTGTAGCCTTGCTGTTATATGATGATGAATAAAGAGCAGTTATGTTGCTATTTTCTTATGTAGAGAGAGATCTTCTTCTGTTATATCTTAGGGTTGAAGGATGAAGAAGAAGAAGCCCTATTTCGGCAGACAAAATAATGAATGAGTTCGCTATCTTTTTCTTCTCTCCTCAGCATAATTATTCTCTATCAATAAATTTGAATTTCTTTCTTCTTCTGTGATGTCCTTAGAAGGAATGGCCATTGGACAATTCGTATTTCCTTCTAATTTTGTTCCCGACCCGTCCATCTGATTTGAATAACTTCCAAGAATGTCTTTGTTGTATTTTTGGATTACTCCATTCCATTCTTGGCTATAAACGAGCCGATTGAGAATAGTCTTCAGCTTTGTAGACCTTCTGAAAAGGTATTAGAGAGGACAACAGAAAACCTTCTACTTCTGTTTGTATTCGACGCTGCATCGACTTCATCTTTCATCATATCGACGCACCTCTGAGTTCTTATAGAAGTAGCTTCGAATTCCTTCTTAGCTCTGGCTGAACTCAGATGTCGATGTTGCATCGATTACTTATCGACGTATCCATCGAGTTGAATACTTGGACTTGAACTTTATCTTCTGCGTCGAATTGAAGTCGAAGTTACGTCGACTTCTGAGATGGATTCGACAGGCTCTTCCTTCTACGTCGAGTTCGTTTCAACATTGCGTCGACTTCTGTAAGACCTCAAATCAGAAAGTTGGATTTCTGGAATCCAGCGCTATCGCCGGTGATAGCGGCTATCGCCCGGCGATAGTGTTCTGTTGAGAAGGTTTCTGTCGAGAGGCTGTCGCGCGGCGGTAAGTCTAACGCCGGCGACACTATGAAACGTGTCATGCACTGTTCAAAGCAGTGGCGTTGACTGGTCGGAGTCAGTTCTTTAGAGCTATCGCTAGGCGATAGCGCTACCGCCCGGCGATAGCTCCAAAATGTACTTTGTGGCCAAAATCGTGGGCATTGATGGCACTTGGACTTTTGGGGCTGGTTTTGGGTTCATTGGCTCGGGAGCTGGCATAGGGTGGCCGAAACTCACTTGAAACCCATTATTCATTAAGGGTTTTGTTTTGGGAGAGAGGAAGAGCTCCAAAGTGATGGTGAATAGGGTTTCTCAACCCTAGGGCTTGGATTTGGTGGAGCTACACTCATCGGAATCCCTCAACGTTGGTGGCTACGCGTAGAGGAGGGCTAGACGCTCCTTTCCATCCGTGCCAAAAGTCAAGCCATGGCCTTGAAGCGACATCTAAGGGTAACGATCTTTTCTACCCTCTTTTGGACATGTGTTAGTCCATTTTCGTGCATATTTGAGGTCCCTACCCAAAAAGGGTGAGGTCGTGACCTCCGACGGGTGGATTCGTGTTATCCCTGTCAAATCATGTATACATGTAGAGTCCATGCATGGAATGGACGTAGGTGCGCTGTGTGAAGCCCATCCGAGACGGTTCGTCTGGGTTGGTGATGCTTTTTGATATTATGCGTGCCGGGGAAGACTCCGTGTTGATATCCTGCTTCGTAGGACTAGAGGGTGCTACTGGATGCGCAGCAACGCCTGGGGGTGTGCCCCGGGGAGCACCCAAAGTTAGAAGCAGAAATGGAGGTTCTGTTCACTGTCGCCTGGCGTTAGCGTTATCGCCGGGCTGTAGCTCCCAGACTTGGTTCTGGTGATTTTGTGCGTTCTGAGGCAGTGGGAGTGCAACTGCAAGTGCAGCAATGCCTGGGGGTGTGCCCCGGGAAGCACCCACAGCTAGAAGCCAAAATGGGGTTTCTGTGCGCTATCGCCAGGCGTTAGCGTAAACGCCGGCGACAGCTCCCAGACTGACTTCTGGTGATGTTGTTGTGCCCACCTGTTGAGAGGACCTGAGTCCTGTGTGCCCGACCTGTGAGGGTGTCCTGGTGGATGACTTAGCGGCCCGTAGAGCCGGCTAATTGAGAATACCTGGGCTGATGGGACGCCATACCCGCTTTTCGTGTTGTACAACGAGAGCTGTGAACAATGGGCATTTGGCGAACTTGAAACCGCACCATTGCAGCACCTGATTAGTGAGCCTCGTACAGCATGTCGGGAAGCAATGGGAAAGAGTCTTCGGACTACGGGATGTTCACAATTAAAGCACGGGAGAGCCCTGGTATTCGGGCCACCGACTTTAACCTCGAAGGGCAAAGCCATCAAGAGTGGATGGTGGTGGAAGGCGGAGTACACCAAAGAGTGCCTGAGAGCACGAGACGTGGAGGCCATTCCCACATTTGTGATTGATGCATATGTATGAGTTGTTGTGGTCCATGTCAGCCGCTTCATTCTGTTATATATATATATATGTTGTGATGCTCTTGCAGGGACAGGAAACTGCCACCCCCTCGAAGGGGTAGAGTCATTATAATTTGGTCAGCCGTAGCTGACCGTTGCCCTGTTTCGCCACCATTTTTGGTGGGCTTGTTGTACAGGTGCTGGACCGAGCGGGAACATAGCGGGCTGAAGCCCCTACGCTGCTGCGGCCCTTAAAGGCCTTTTTGATGTCCTCTTGTTTTTCATGTATGGCCGGCCTGCGCGCCGATGTTGGTAATTTGTAAGGCCGTCGTGCCTAAGTTTTGTTGCATAAAACATTTCATTCCAAGTAATTGAAGTGGACATACCCGGGTTCGGGTTTTGGGGTTTATCTTGTCTCTTTTCAGCTTCCGCATAGAATTCTCTGAGTTAGGCCTCGTTGTATAGCGTCGTTCGATATTTCAATTAAGTGACGTTCCCGTTTGTTTTGTAGTATATGGTGTGGGGCCCCGGTCGGACCTTCTGCTATATGCTACCGAACGGATGGGGGTGTTACAAATTGGTATCAGCTTCTAGGGTTCCATGCCCTTCTAAGGAATTCGTGGACGAATTCTTTTAAGGGGTGGTGAGCACGTGTGCGCGCTACCGTCGAGACGTAAAATAAACCCAAAAATGTCCACTTAGGAATGAAATGTAACAGCAAACCAACAATTATTGCATGATTTTGGAACCTGAGTATTCCTTTTGTTGTTAGTTGCGACTGTGCTGTCGCCTAACTGTGTGATACACTCGTGTAGGGCACTCGAAGTGCAGCGGGACCGTCGCATCCCCGTGATGTGGTTGAGAGTAGCGGGTCTGCTGAGGCTCCTACACCTCCGTCTGCTGAGAAGGTTCGGCAAGTTACAGAAGCCGTTCTAGCTGCGTTGAATGGCCAGCCTGGAGGGCAAGGTCAACCGCCTGTGCTGGAAGTGGCCCCAGAGCCACTAAGAGTGGAGCAAGTCCCCGTGAGGCGTGCTGCTGAGCAACAGCTGAAGCACTTCCTGGGATTTTGACCTCGTCCGTTTACCGGGGTTGAATCCCCAGCTGAGGCCGAGGACTGGCTGTCGCATATGGAGCGAATTCTGACAGCGACACAGTTGGATGAAGCGCAGAAAGTGACCTTCGCTACTTTTTATTGGAAAAGGAAGCCAGGCGGTGGTGGGATGAGGTAGAGAAGCGCCAGTTTGCGGGAAGGCGACTGGTTGATGTGCCGATGGAAGAGTTCTCAAGAATCTTCCTGGCAAGGTATGTGCCTCCGTCGCAGCAGATCGCGATGGAGAACCAGTTCCTGGCTCTGACGCAGGGTGATAGACTCGTTGATGACTACCTGTATGAGTTCACCCGCCTCGGGCGTTATGCTGGAACTTCTTTCGACAACGAGGGGAGAAGGGTGAACAGGTTCTACGGAGGCTTGCGTAGTGAGTTGCGGTACCTTCTAACAGGGCCGTTGACGCAGGGTTTCACGACCCTCGTTAGTTCAGCCTGAGCGCTTGAGCAGGACATGCTCAGGGAGAAGGGCAAGGTGGCTGTGGTCGAGGCAGTGCCGGAGGGCAAGGCGCCGAGTGCGGCGAAGTTGCGGAGGTTGAATCGCTGGAAGAAGGCTCGATTATCTGGGCCAGCTCCCTCTGCTTCGGGCGCGTCGTCTGGACGTGGCCCTCATATTTGTTTTACTTGTGGCAAACCTGGCCATTTCTCTCAGGATTGCTGCAGTGGGCTTCCAAGGTCAGAGAAGAAGACGGGGCCATCTTATTCTGAGAAGGGGAAGGCGGTTGAGTCCACTGCCTCCCGTATGGCTCCCCCGCAGCCCAGAGTCTTCAATCTTGGTCAGCAGGAGGCTATCAAAGCCAAGGACGTCGTGACAGGTATAATTTAAGATACAGTCCTTACTGTTTTATATACCTGTTTTAGTGTTCATGCTAACCTTGTTTGGCGGCGTAGGCTTTGTAAATGTTTTAGGCGTTCCTGCTAGAGCGCTTTTCGATAGTGAAGCTTCGCACTCCTTCTTATCGTTGGACTTCGTCCAATGTATTGGTGCGCCGTCGATTTCTTCTCCAGATGGACTGGAGGTCCTACTGCCGAATGGATATTCGATGCGTGTGGAGAGGAGTTGCTGCGTGAAGGTTCTAGTTGGAAGCCAGGAGTATGACCTGAAAGCATCGTTACTCCCCCTGGTTGAGTTCGATGTAATCTTCGGCATGGACTGGTTGTCGGAGCAGCGTGCGTGCATCGATTGCACCACTAAGGAGGTGAGGTTTAGGCAGTGTGCCGATCGTGAGACGGTCTTTGCGGGTATGCGTGGATCGAGCAAGATGCTGATGTCTGCTCACCAGGTGTCCAAGGCAGTGCGTCAGGGAGCAGAGTTATTCTTTGCTCTAGTGGAGTCTTCAACGTCGAGGCCCAGCCTAGTGGATGTTCCGGTAGTTTCAGAGTTCCCCGATGTGTTCCCGAGCGATCTCCCCAGTGCTTCACCGCAACGGGAGATAGATTTCACGATTGAGTTGGTGCCAGGCGCTAAGCCTGTGGCCCGCTCGCCGTATCGTATGGCTCCGAAGGAGTTGGTGGAGTTGAAGCTGCAGTTGTAGGAGCTGCTTGAGTAGGGCTACGTGCGTCCGAGTTCCTCACCTTGGAGTGCACCGGTTCTCTTTGTCAAAAAGGACGGTAGCCTGCGGCTTTGCATCGATTATTGGGAGCTGAACAAGCTGACCGAGAAGAACAGGTCTCCTCTTCCGAGGATAGACGACTTGTTCGACCAGCTCGTTGGTTCGACAGTATACTCGAAGCTGCACTTGAAGTTCGGCTACTATCAGGTGTGGATCAGGGAGTGCGACATCCCGAAGACTGCCTTTAGTACAAGGTACGGGCAATATGAGTTCACCATAATGCCGTTTGGGCTGTCTAATGCGCCTTCGGTGTTCTTGATGCACCGGACTTTTCGAGAGTACCTCGACCGGTTTGTGATCGTCTTCCTTGACGACATACTGGTCTACTCTCAGTCCGAGGAGGAGCACGGTGATCACCTGCGAGTAGTCTTGGAGGTTCTGAGGAGGAACCAGTTGTATGCCAAGTTCTCGAAGTGCGAGTTCTGGCTACCTTCCGTGGCGTTCTTAGGCCATATAGTTAGTGGTGCGGGTGTGGCGGTAGATCCGGTGAAGGTTGCGGCCATGAGGGAGTGGCCTGTTCTTTCTACTGTAGCGGAGGTCCGTAGCTTTCTCGGGCTGGCCGGCTATTACAAGCGCTTCGTGGAGAACTTCTCACGGATCGCGCTGCCTCTTACGACGCTGACACGGAAGATGCAGGAGTTTATTTGGACGCCCGCATGTGCGCAGGCTTTTGAAGAGTTGAAGTGGCGGCTTACCACGACTACGATCTTATGTTTGCCTTGCGGCCCGGAGGGCTATGAAATCTACACCGACGCTTCTGGGAGCGGCCTTGGCTGTTTTCTGCAGCAGCATGGCAAGGTAGTAGCGTACGGCTCTCTCTAGCTGAAGGTGCATGAGCGGAACTATCCGGTCCACGACTTAGAGTTGGCGGCCGTGATATTTGCCCTGAAGCTTTGGCGGCATTATGCGTATGGCGTGAAGATCGACATCTTCACGGACCATAAGAGCCTGAAGTACCTTCTGACGCAGAAGGGGCTGAATATGCGACAGCAGAGGTGGATGGAGTTCCTTGGGGACTACACCTTCGAAATTCATTACACTCCCGGGAAGAGGAATGTTGTCGCAGATGCACTCAGTCGCAGGGCTCCAGCGCAGGCCAACTGGATTCAGATGCATGATGAGCACCTGATACGTGATCAGGAGGCCTTGGATATTTCTTGCATGGAGAAGCGGAGCAGTGTCGGTGCCTGTTTGAGTTGGACTGAGGTGCAGTACGACCTCGCAGTTAGAGTCCGCCAGGCTTTAGAACTAGATCCGAGTTTAAAGCGCTACGCGGAGGAGACTGGTGGTGGGCCGGATGCCCAGTTTCAGGTGCGTGACGTGTTGCTGTGGAGAGGCGGTCGTTTGTGCGTCCCCAAGGTGGGTGAGCTGCGCGATGAGTTGATGTACGAGGCGCATCGTACCAGATATTCAGTTCATCCGGGGAGCACGAAGATGTACAAGGACATGAAGGTCCTTTTCTGGTGGCCGGGTATGAAGAGGGACATCGCTCACTACGTGGCCAAGTGCCACACTTGTGCGCTAGTGAAGGCGCAATGTCAGAAGCCCGGTGGCTTTTTGAAGTCATTACCGGTTCCGGAGTGGAAATTCGATGACGTTTCCATGGATTTCGTGTATGGGCTGCCGAGATCGCAGCGCGGGAACGATGCCATCTGGGTAGTCATAGATCGGCTTACGAAGGTGGTGCACTTTATCCCCAACCAGAGGGATGACTCGGTGGAGAAGTTGGCGAAGCTGTATGTTGATACAGTAGTACGACTGCACGGTGTGCCCCATAGCATCGTCAGTGATCGAGATGGACGCTTTACTTCGAGCGACTGGAGGCTAGTCAACCATCTATTGGGTACGAAGCTGCAGTTTAGCACGGCCTTTCGTCCTCAGACGGATGGCCAAACTGAGCGTACCAATAGGACGATGGAGCACATGCTCCGGATGTGCGTCCTGGATATCGGCAAGGGGTGGGAAGATCACCTCTTTCTTGTTGAGTTCACGTGCAACAATAGCTACCAGGCGAGTATTCAGATGACGCCTTTCGAGGCCCTCTATGGCAGGAAGTGCCGCACTCCCTTAGCTTGGGCGGAAATGGGCGAGACGAAGCTCTTCAAGAGGAAAGATGTCGAAGAGGCGACTTCAACGGTACGTATGATCCGAGAGAGGCTTTTGGTTGCGTAGGATAGGCAGGTGAAGTACTATAATGTGAAGCACCGCGACGTCCAGTTCGCCGTTGGCAATTGGGTTTACTTGAAGATCAGGCCGTTCAAGGGTGTATCCAGGATTCGACGCTTGAAAAAGCTGAGTCTGAGATACCTTGGACCGTTTGAGATCATCGTGCGCGTCGGCGAGGCGGCTTATAGGCTTGCACTATCGGCGGAACTGAGCGGGCTACATGATGTATTCCACATCTCCGTGTTGCGGAAGGCAGTGCAAGAGCCTAAGCAGGTGGTCGCGGCGGATCAGGTGCCCGTGGATAGTGGGCTTAAGACGGCGGTCAGGCCCGTTAGCATCGAGGATGCTGAGGTGCGTCAGTTGCGGAACATGGCGATCCGTTTGGTAAAGTTCCGTTGGGACAACTACGGTCGCGAGGAACTCTCATGGGAGCGTGAGCGGACCATGATGGAGGAGTTCCCGGAGCTGTTTCGGTGACGTTTATCTCTCTTTTTCCCCTTTATGTAAAGACCTTTTTGGATATATATATATATATATATATGCCTATTTTTACAAATTTCGGGACGAAATTTTTTATAAGGAGGGGAGGATTGTAAGACCTCAAATCAGAAAGTTAGATTTCTGGAATCCAGCGCTATCACCGGCGATAGCGGCTATCGCTATCGCCCGGCGATAGCGTTCTGTTGAGAAGGTTTCTGTCGAGAGGCTGTCGCGCGGCGGTAAGTATAACGCCGGCTACACCATGACAGTGTCATTCACTGTTCAAAGCAGTGGCGTTGACTGGTTGGAGTCGGGTCTTTAGAGCTATCGCCAGGCGATAGCGCTACCGCCCGGCGACAGCTCCAAAATGTACTTTGCAGTCGAAATCGTGGGCATTGACGGCACTTGGACTTTTGGGGATGGTTTTGGGTTGATTGGCTCGGGAGCTGGCATAGGGTGGCCGAAACTCACTTGAAACCCATTATTCATTAAGGGTTTTGTTTTGGGAGAGAGGGAGAGCTCCAAAGTGATGATGAATAGGGTTTCTCAACCCTTGGGCTTGGATTTGGTGGAGCTACACTCATCGGAATCCCTCAACGTTGGTGGCTACGCGTAGAGGAGGGCTAGACGCTCCTTTCCATCCGTGCCAAAAGTCAAGTCATGGCCTCGAAGCGACGTCTAAGGGTAACGATCTTTTCTACCCTCTTTTGGACATGTGTTAGGCCATTTCCGTGCATATTTGAGGTCCCTACCCAAAAAGGGTGAGGTCGTGACCTCCGTCGGGTGGATTCGTGTTATCCCCGTCAAATCTTGCATACATGTAGAGTCCATGCGTGGAATGGACGTAGGCGCGCTGTGTGAAGCCCATCCGAGATGGTTCATCCGGGTTGGTGATGCTTTTTGATATTATGCGTGCCGGGGAAGACTCCGTGTTGATATCCTGCTTCGTTGGACTAGAGGGTGCTACTGCATGCACAGCAACGCCTGGGGGTGTGCCCCGGGGAGCACCCGAAGTTAGAAGCAGAAATGGAGGTTCTGTTCACTGTCGCCTGGCGTTAGCGTTATCGCCGGGCGGTAGCTCCCAGACTTGGTTCTGGTGATTTTGTGCGTTCTGAGGCAGTGGGAGTGTTACTGCATGTGCAGCAATGCCTGGGGGTGTGCCCCGGGAAGCACCCACAGCTAGAAGCCAAAATGGGGTTTCTGAGCGCTATCGTCAGGCGTTAGCGTTAACGCCAGCGACAACTCCCAGACTGAGTTCTAGTGATGTTGTTGTGCCCACCTGTTGAGAGGACCTGAGGCCTGTGTGCCCGACCTGTGAGGGTATCCTGGTGGATGACTTAGCGGCCCGTAGAGCCGGCTAATTGAGAATACCTGGGCTGAGGGGACGCCATACCCGCTTTTCGTGTTATACAATGAGAGCTGTGAACAACGGGCATTTGGCGAACTTGAAACCGCACCATTGCAGCACCTGATTAGTGAGCCTCGTACAGCATGTCGGGAAGCAATGGGAAAGAGTCTTCGGACTACGGGATGTTCACAATTAAAGCACGGGAGAGCCCTGGTATTCGGGCCACCGACTTTAGCCTCGAAGGGCAAAGACATCAAGAGTGGATGGTGGTGGAAGGCGGAGTACACCAAAGAGTGCCTGAGAGCACGAGATGTGGAGGCCATTCCCACATTTGTGATTGATGCATATGTATGAGTTGTTGTGGTCCGTGTCAGCCGCTTTATTCTGTTATATATATATGATGTGATGCTCTTGCAGGGACAGGAAACTGCCACCCCCTCGAAGGGGTGGAGTCGTTATAATTTGGTCAGTCGTAGCTGACCGTTGCCCTGTTTTGCCACCATTTTTGGTGGGCTTGTTGTACAGGTGCTGGACCGAGCGGGAACATAGCGGGCTCATAGCGGGTTGAAGCCCCTGTGCTGCTGCGGCCCTTAAAGGCCTTTTTGATGTCCTCTTGTTTTTCATGTATGGCCCCCCTGCGCGCCGACGTTGGTAATTTGTAAGGCCGTCGTGCCTAAATTTTGTTGTATAAAACATTTCATTCCAAGTAATAAAAGTGGACATACCCGGGTTCGGGTTTTGGGGTTTATCTTGTCTCTTTTCAGCTTCCGCATAGAATGCTCTGAGTTAGGCCTCGTTGTATAGCGTCGTTCGATATTTCAATTAAGTGACGTTCCCGTTTGTTTTGTAGTATATGGTGTGGGGCCCAGGCCGGACCTTCTGTTATATGCTCCCGAACGGATGGGGGTGTTACAACTTCTGATATAGCTTTGACAAGCTCTATCTTCTGCGTCGAGATTATTTCGATATTGCGTTGACTTAACTTGATACTTTGACAGTCAGTCTGAGTTTCTTCGACTTCTAGTCAGAGTTGCATCGACTTCTAGTCAAAGTTGTGTCAACTTCTAGTCGATGTTGCGTTAACTTCTATTCGACGCAAGTTTTAACTCAACTGATTTTTGTGCTTATCTTGACCCGGTCTGACACTCAACGGTGAGTGTGACATCCGAGGACATCTAATGACCATTTTACCCTTTCAATACAATGTGGGTAATATAACCAACTGATGAAATCACTTTAAGTATTTTGTTAGATAAATATCAAAGGTTTTTCCCAACAATCTCCCCATAATTATCTTAACAAATTTTACCATTTGATTAAGTGATTTCAAACCAACTTTGACATAAAATTAAATACCAACAACTATACATATATCAATAATGTCATTGTAAAAACATAGGAAGTATGATAAGCTTTCAAGAAATCATATTGATTATCAAAATCATGATGATTATATCCACCAGATGATAAAATATCATTTGTTCACCTGTATAATACTATACTTCTTCTGGAGCTTTCCTCTTCCTTGGGAACACTTGTGGTATTACATTTCTTGGTGCAAATTTCAGTGGCTTATCTTCTTCTTCAGTAGCCTTGACAACATCTTGATGAGTTTCATTCTCTTTGGGAGGCTCCCCCCTAGAATTGTGCATCTTGTTCAATAGTTAGAGCAGCCTCCTTAGCAATCTTGCAACCTCATCCAAGAGCTGAACTTTTTCTAAGGGCTCCCCCTTGATTGATAGAAGCATCTCCCCAAGCTCCCCCTGGCTTGATACAAATATCTCCCCCTGAGTTCCTGCATGAAGCTCCCCCTGGACTATTCCTGTTTGAAAAATAGTGATTTTGTTGGGATCAGGAATATCAGCAGCTAGGGCATTTGGAACAATCTCTTCTTGTACACTCTTGTCCTTCTACTGGTCACTCACATTTACTTGAATAATCCACTCCTCCTCCTAGATCTTCTCCCCCTTCTGAACCTTACTTACATGGCAGTTTAAGAAATCTTTAGTTATCATAGAGGAGGATATAATTGATTTGAGTGATAGGAGGGACTCTTTTGATTCTTGCAGCTCTGTCTCCATCTCGGAATACTTCTTATTAAACTTTCTGGCTTGAGTGGACAGTTGGTCAGCAAATGTGCTAGTAGCCAATCCTACTGCTTTTGAAATCACTTGTTCAATGTCAAAGGAAGGAGTAGGATGTGTGGTAGAGACAAGGTGTGTGGTAAGAATTGGTGAGGATAGGATAACTGCAGGAATTGTTGTGGAATCCTTATTGAAGTCTGGAAGATTTTGGTGGATTGGTGATAGTGATTGATTGTCTTCTAGAGTTATGTCAGATTGAGGTAGGGGAGATCTGTCATCAAGAAAATGGATTTCTGGAGGATTTTCTGTAGAGGTGTGATGGATGGTTGTTGTTGTGGTTGTTGGATAGAGATCTGTGATGCAGGTTCTGGGGCTATAGTAGATGGGATGAATTGAAAGCTTTAGCAGTAGTATTATCTAGGATGATACCTTGTTGGGCTGCTGGAATTTCCTGTGCTGGAGGGTCTGGTAGAATTGTGTCTTGATACCGAGGAGTTGGAGAAGGAGGAGGAGAGGGAACTGCCTGACCAGGCTTTAGGATTCGCCTGGTCCACTTGCAGAAGATTCAGATGTTCATTCTCATTCCTGGAGGAATAGGCACTCCTTTTGACTTGCAGACATTTGGATATTGATGGAGCAAAACTTGGCTCATTATTCTCATGTAAGAATTCTCCTTATTAACATATTTGTGTCCTATCATATTCAGAAGAAACCTCCCTCAGTTCATCTTCTTGTTCAGAACCAGAACTCCCATTACTTGTAATTGCTGTTTGGGAATTGCATAATGAGCAAAGGTTTTACATAGTAGAACCTTGCCTACAATGTTTGCCAGGAATCTGTACTCTTCAGAAAAGTCATTCTTCTTAAGATTGATTGGCTTGTTTTTGTAAACTGCATTATCTGTAATGCCTTACTGATTTCTTCCCCTGTCAGTTCATTAGACTCATCACCTATTGGTAAGTCAAAGGTGTGAGATAACATTTCCTCTATAATATTAATGTCAGTTCCTGAGATTCTCCCATTGAGGGATCCAGTTCCTGAGATTCTCCCATTGAGGGATCCATTATCTCCTAGGTTGTCCTTCATCTCTGTCAACTCAACATCATAGATTTTGCACCTTGTTGAGACCAGCTTTGTCAATCCAGCATTATGAAATAAGCCAAGAATGGCTTTGAAGTTATCAGATGCTGCATTGAATGATTCCACATCCACTTCGAAACCAGAGTTCACCTTAGGTGGAGCCATTGATTCTGAGGTGTAAAGTGCCTGCAAAGAAGAGAGAGAGAGAGAGAGAGAGAGAGAGAGAGAGAGAGAGAAATGCAAGAGAGCTGGGGAGAAAGAAAGCACGAGAGCAAGAAGGAGGTGATGAATCCTGATCAAATACACATATTTGGACTCATCTAGGCCGGTTTTCTAGTCGTTTCACTGCACTTTAGCCCTATTTCAGCTCATATTTGTCTTTCTATGCTAGGTGCACTTCTTGGCCTAATTTGGTGTGTTTTATGCTTATTCCCTTTTGATAGCCTTATCGTTTTGTTGAGTGCCACTTTCAGTGGCCTGATTAGCATTTCTGTAGAAACAGGAGTCGAGCAGGTGTTCCTGGTAAAATTCTGTACAGGAACACTGCGCACGATCACTGGTTCGATTGCGCACGACCACTGGTCGTGCACCGCTGATCGTGTGCACTTAACCCTTTTTTCTGAGTTCTGTCTCGGGCAGTGCACACGACCACCTGCGATAGTGTGCACGACCACCGGTCGTGCGCCACTGTTCGTGCGCACTTAACATCAATTTCATGAGTTCTGTTTCGACCAGTGTGCACGACCACCTACGATAGTGTGCACGACCACCGGTCGTGCGCCTCTGGTCGTGCGAACATGGTATTTTATAAATTTCTTACTTTGTAGGCTCCACCCAGGCAGGCGCACGATCACAGAATTCCAGCGCGCACGACCACTGGTCGTGCGCCAATGACCGTGCGCAGTATTTATTCCAGCGCCTATATAAAGTCCTGATCCGCAGATTAGGGATACGGGGGGGGGGGGGGGGGGGGGGGTTCAGGGAGCGCGATTTACCGTCCGTACGCCGCCGTTTTCCACTTCCAGCCACCTCCACCTCATCTTCTCCGCAAGGGGAAGTCATCTCCAGCCATTCTAAGCAATCCTCCATCGTCCGGGAGCATTCTCCGCCCTCCGCAAGCACTCAAGCAAGCCATCTCCAGTTCGGTCCGGTGAAAAGAATAGTCATCCTGAGGTAGAAGACGACAGAAGCACGTGGAGAGGTCGTGACAGTCTCTCAACGCCGGAAGCACAGTCCGCCCGAGTCCGGAGGTAGCTTGACAAACTACCATTCCGGCCGTGAACGGCCGCTAGTCTTCGTCCATTGGTTGATTTCTTCCTCCCCCTTTTGTTGTACTTCTTTGAATCATTTAAACTTGAATATCATGATGTTTAGTTTAAATGCAATGGTTGTTTCTTATCCGTTCTTCAGTATTTGCTTGTGATACGTCTCACATTCACTCACTCACTCACGCACTCATCGTGTTCGATTCGCGTTAGCAAGAGCTAACGACGATTTGCAAAGAGGTGTTTGCGACCCTCACTCCCCGCACTAGTGATCACTTTATTCGCATGCGCACCGTCCATCCGCCTCACGAAGCTCGGCATCACGGCCGTTGCATCCATCTCACCTTGTGAAGCGGTGATTTCGACCCGCATTTCTTTTATTGTTGTTAACGGTAGGAAACCAAATCAAAACCCCACTTTCTGTGATTGTTCCCGCTTGTGTAACAATTGTCACACAACGCAATTCGTTCACCCAACCTGCATTCCTCAAGAGACTGACACTCGGGGATCCTATTCCCAACATTTATTACTTGCGCGACCGGTGCACTTGCCGAACATCGCATCAAGTTTTTGGCGCCGTTGCCGGGGAATGTTCAGGCGTGTAACGTCTTAAGTTGTGAACTTCTGTTACAAGAGCAGCTGTTTTTGACATTCTTTGCTTTGTTTTCTTTTGGTTGAGATTGTGCATGCAGAGACAAGCCGCGGGGGAACTTGTACCCTTTGATCCCGAGATCGAACGGACCGCTCGCGCACGAAGGCGCGCAGCGGCCGTACAAGCGGTAATGGGTGACAACATAAACCCAGATGATGCTGAACCAAGAGTACCCAACGTGGAGCAGCACCATCCTGGAGATGAGCAAGAGGTAGTTAGACCTCGGCCCCGAACGATGAGAGATTATACCACTCCGACAGCTGGGAGTGTGTATCCTGGGTTTGGTCCCAACATTATGAACAACCAGTTTGAGATCAAACCTGCGATCTTGAACATCATCCGGAACAATGCTCAGTTTTCCGGGATGGCCAGTGAAGATCCACACCTGCACCTGGCAGAGTTTTCTGATATCTGCGGAACCTTCCGCTACGCTGGGATTCCTGACGATACAGTCAAGCTGCGACTGTTCCCCTTCTCACTTCGCGACAAGGCCAAGGTGTGGCTCCATTCCATTCCTCCTGGGACCGCTGCGACTTGGGATGTTCTCGCCTCCAAGTTCCTGGCCAAATTCCACCCCGTTGATAAAATTGTGAGCCTGCGGCGGGAGATCGCTACCTTTCGCCAAGCTGACCAAGAGACCCTTGCCGAGGCGTGGGAGCGCCTTAATGATCTTCTCCGCCTCTGCCCGAACCACGAGCTCCAAACTTGGAACGTGGTAGAGACATTCTACTTCGCGATCGAGCCCAACTACCGGGCAATGATTGATGCTGCTGCGGGTGGTACTCTAATGAACCATACTCCAGAGGAGGCTCTTCGAATTCTGCGAGACACCGCCTCCCACAACACATTTTGGACTGCCGGGAGGAATGCACCAAGAAGCGCCCGTGGTCTCTTCGTGGTTGATTCACTCCCGCCTACATCCGCACCGGCTGCTGTCATTACGTGTGAAGGATGTGGAGGCGGCGGACACCACGCGTATGAATGTACGGGCAATGATTTATCAGGTGACTTCTCGCACTTTTCTTTAAATGAATCTTTTAATTTTGTTGGTAATCAACCTAAGGGGGTGCCGTTTAATAACACGTATCATCCGGGAGTGAGAAATCACCCAAACTTCTCATGGAACCCCAACGCATCTGGCCAACGATGGGCACCGGGGCAGCATCAAAACGATGCCTACGCCTCTGGGAGCCAAACAAGGCCACCTCACCCGGAATATAACCAAGGCCCCCCAGCTCCCAAAAAGAGTAACTTGGAGGAGATGATGGAAAAATTTATGCAAGCGGCTAACTCAAACATGGTTAACCAAACCGCCTCCATGCGGAACTTGGAAACACAGCTGGGCCAATTGGCCCAAGTGCTCACTGAGCGGTCGCATGGAACTCTCCCTAGTAACACCGAAAAAAATCCAATAGACCAAGGGAAGAGTCTTGGCGATGCGGAAGTGGGTCAGCCGCGTGAGTTAGTAATCTCCTGTTCCATTAATAAAATTGAAACTAAGGCTTTGTGTGATTCCGGCTCCTCCCGCAATGTCATTGCTTTGCAAGACGTTGATAAATTGCAACTTGAAATTAACACGGAGGACCGGAAATCTCTTGTGTTGCAAATGGCGCCATCATACAATCGGAAGGGGAAGTTAAAAATGTAGAGGTTATAGTTGAGGGGACAATGGTGGTTGCTGATTTTCAAGTGTTAGGACCCCGGTAGAATCACTCTATCCCTATCTTGGGTGTACCGTTCTTGAAAGAGAGTGGTGCCACCCTTGATTTTTCTGTGGGTTGTGTCCTCCTACCCAATAAGGTGCCTTTGTCCACTTGCCCCAAGACTATAACTGAAAATCCATTTGCCCCCCTCCTTTTATTTTTGATGAATCACTAAGTTGCGCAGGGGATAAGAAAGATGATGGATCATCTGAAGGAGAAAAGGAAGAGTACCAGTCAAGCGGACAGGAAAAAGTAGATGCTCGGAGAAACTATAATTCCAAGAGGGAGGAGGACGGCAGTCCTGAACATTTTGAGCTGAACTTGATTCGGGATGACATCCCATTATTCTCTTGCATTGAATCATGTAATAAACTAGTTAAGCGTTCCATCTCTTGGGCTGATCCGGTCGTCACTGCGGCGACGGAAGTGACGTCACCCACTACTAAGTTGAGAGAATCTGAAAACATTCAATGTTGGCAGTCCCCGACTGTCGCTAAACTTAAACAAGAGAAGCGTCTGCGCGATGCACGCTCTGCTGCTCTCCGTGGCAAGAGGGCGGAGGTTAGGGGAACACTGGGTGACACAAGTGTTGGCCCTAAAGCCTTCACCTCCCGCCTTCAAGCTTTGGGAGACGGGCACCATAAAAGCGCCTACAGCTGATTTTCTTTTTCTCTCTTATTTTGTGAAACTCCCTCTTTCATGCACTTTTTATTTAATTTCTGTGCTCTGTAAACAATTATAATACAGGTATTTGGTCCAGCTTAAGGACATAAAATAAAAGCGCTGCTGGGAGACAACCCAGATTTGCTGATTTTTGTTTTTCTAACATGTTTCAATTCAGTTTTTATACATTTTTGCTTTTGTTTTGCGGAGCTCACCCACCTTGCAGGTATTCATTGCACATCTTATAAGGTGGTGGTTGTGATTCTTCGTATGGTGGTGGGGCGGCCTCGGGCAGTAACGCGTCTTCTGGTATGCTCACTAGCTGAGCATGGGGTAACCTCTCTCCCTTTCTCTTTTTGATTTTCATTTTAATATCATGTGATGTACTTCTTAGGTTAAGTCTGGGGGAGAGCTAGTATGTGTTACCCAATGCACATGCACACTGCATATGCATACTAGAAGCTTTTATTGATTTATTTCGTTTAGATCATTGCATCACACACCACTTGCAACCACTTGAGCGCGTGCTTAGCTGTGTGTGTGCCGCGAGTTAAACTCATTTCTTGAGCAAGATTTGGGCAAATCATCGTGCTGACTTAGGATTGTGAAACGGAGTAAAATGTTGACTCCTGCAGTGTCCTAGTCGATTGCTCTCGTTTCGTGTAGAAATTTGAGTAGATTTAACTTTTCTGTATGCTTATAGTTTTATATTTTTCTATTTGCGTCAATACTGTTTATTCTACTCAAAAATGGTGAATTCGGTGTGAATCAAACGGTAGCTTAGGGATGTGTGTAGCCGGGCATTAGGTTTGCATTGCTCGAGTCCGGAGGACGGATAGTCTTTTTCGTTGGCTAAGAACTTGCCCCAAGCTATTCTCGAAGCATGGGTATAGGTTAGTTCAGTGCACGAACGTGATGTAGGCCTTCATTTTGGCCTGGTTGAGCTTTGTACCAATCCTAATGTCTTATCCTCGTTAGCCCCGTTGTGCCTACCACTTCTTTTGATTCAGCTCCACCATTATTTCACCAAAGCCTCATAGTCGATCCTAGTCGCGCACCCAAGTCGAGCTTTAGTATTTTATATATTCATTCAGGGTGTTGATGTGGTGAATATTTTTGTGAAAATGTGGATGTGCTTCAATGATTAATCTGCTGATTTTGTTGTGAAAAGAAAAGAAAAAAAAATACAAAAGAGAAAAAGAAAATTGAAAAAAAAATGGATAAAGAAAGAAAAAGTTTAATTGAAAATAATTGTTGATTTGTATTTGGGAGTGGGCAGTGCACACACTCATTGTTAAAAAGTTAAGTATGGGGGTGTGGTGTACTCGCATATATTTGGGTTAGCGGATAGATTATTTTTTTTGTTTATGCTAGCTCATTTGGGTTTGGTGCGTAGCCTCCATGTTTATCCTTGTTTTCCTCACTGAAACCCAAGCCCCATCTCCACCTAAAGTCCTACTGATTCGTGAGTGAGCCAAACCAGTGCCGTGGAGAGAGTACGAACAGGCAAGCCTATGTTCACTGACATTGGTGGATTCCTTTGGAGGTTGTCCTGAGCCCCGATCTTTGGCAATGCTCACCTTTGCGATTAGTTTATTTTCTCCCTACGCGTGACCGGATGATTCGCCGTGATTCTATTTTTGAGTAGTAATAAATTTTTGATACGCATTTGAGAAAAGTACAAACTGTTATGCATACTTAGAAATTTCCTCTGTTATATTTTTATGCGTGCGAGCACGCGACTTCGCATGGTACTCGGTGTCGCAATTTCTCTGTCAGCTAGTTGTTTTTCCCTGTCTGCTTAGATTTTGTTTGCTCGGGACGTGCAAACAGGTAAGTCTGGGGGTGTGATGAGTCCTGATCATATACACATATTTGGACTCATCTAGGCCGGTTTTCTAGTCGTTTCACTGCACTTTAGCCCTGTTTCAGCTCATATTTGTCTTTCTATGCTAGGTGCACTTCTTGGCCTAATTTGGTGTGTTTTATGCTTATTCCCTTTTGATAGCCTTATCGTTTTGTTGAGTAACCACTTTCAGTGGCCTGATTAGCATTTCTGTAGAAACAGGAGTCGTGCAGGTGTTCCTGGTAAAATTCTGTATAGGAACACTGCGCACGATCACTGGTTCGATTGCGCACGACCACTGGTCGTGCGCCGCTGATCGTGTGCACTTAACTCTTTTTTCTGAGTTCTGTCTATGACAGTGCGCACGACCACCTGCGATAGTGCACACGACCACCGGTTCGTGCGCCACTGTTCGTGCGCACTTAACATCAATTTCATGAGTTCTGTTTCGACCAGTGCGCACGACCACCTACGATAGTGCGCACGACCACCGGTCGTGCGCCTCTGGTCGTGCGAACATGGAATTTTATAAATTTCTTACTTTGCAGGCTCCAACCAGGCAGGCGCACGATCACAGAATTACAGCGCGCACGACCACTGGTCGTGCGCCAATGACCGTGCGCAGTATTTATTCCAGCGCCTATATAAAGTCCTGATCCGCAGATTAGGGATTCGGGGGGGGGGGGGGGGGGGGGGGGGGGGTTCCGGGAGCGCGATTTTCCGTCCGTACGCCGCCGTTTTCCACTTCCAACCACCTCCACCTCATCTTCTCCGCAAGGGGAAGTCATCTCCAGCCATTCTAAGCAATCCTCCATCGTCCGGGAGCATTCTCCGCCCTCCGCAAGCACTCAAGCAAGCCATCTCCAGTTCGGTCCGGTGAAAAGAATAGTCATCCTGAGGTAGAAGATGACAGAAGCACGTGGTGAGGTCGTGACAGTCTCTCAACGCCGAAAGCACAGTCCGCCCGAGTCCGGAGGTAGCTTGACAAACTACCATTCCGGCCGTGAACGGCCGCTAGTCTTCGTCCATTGGTTGATTTCTTCCTCCCCCTTTTGTTGTACTTCTTTGAATCATTTAAACTTGAATATCATGATGTTTAGTTTAAATGCAATGGTTGTTTCTTATCCGTTCTTCAGTATTTGCTTGTGATACGTCTCACCTTCACTCACTCACTCACGCACTCATCGTGTTCGATTCGCGTTAACAAGATCTAACGGCGATTTGCAAAGAGGTGTTTGCGACCCTCACTCCCCGCACTAGTGATCACTTCATTCGCATGCACACCGTCCATCCGCCTCACGAAGCTCGGCATTGCGGCCGTTGCATCCATCTCACCTTGTGAAACGGTGATTTCGACCCGCATTTCTTTTATTGTTGTTAACGGTAGGAAACCAAATCAAAACCCCACTTTCTGTGATTGTTCCCGCTTGTGTAACAATTGTCACACAACGCAATTCGTTCACCCAACCTGCATTCCTCAAGAGACCGACACTCGGGGATCCTATTCCCAACATTTATTACTTGCGCGACCGGTGCACTTGCTGAACATCGCATCAGGAGGTAATTCAAAAGCATAATGAATTCGATGCCTAAGTTGCTCAAAAGAAGACAATTCGTCACAACTTAGGGTTTTATTCGAAGCGCCGTCGACAAAATGTATCGAAGCAACTTCTAGAAGTGAAATTACGCGCGCTTGTAATGTCGACGTTGCGACGATTAGAACTCGGCCCACCTTCGAATTTGATGAACAGTTATTAAATCGTCGTATGCGTCGATATGAAGTCGATGTCGCGTCAAATGCTATTCCAATTATTTGTTGCATCTTACTCACGAAGCAGACGTCGAGTAGAATTCGACGGAACGCCAAATTATATTCGACGCAACTTTAAATAAATAGATCTATTTTCGTGGAAAGTTCTTGATGTTTTTTCCAGCAATGTTTTTTATTGAAAATAGTATTTATATTATTATTTTTATGAACCAAAGAAAATAACAAGGGGATTCAGAGAAGAAATCACTACCTTTGTTGGATTTAGTTCTTTATTAAGCCCTTAGTTCTTCCTTCCCCCTCCATTATCTCTTAGGAAGGATCCTACCTTATCCTGCACAAGTAGCTTAAACATTAGAGGGTACCCAGGTTACCTTGGGCCCTTTGCTTTTACCATTATAAGGAGATATGAAAGAGTAGGAGGGTCTTTCATGATACCCTTTTGGATGATATAAGATAGGCCTATTTTACCAATGTTTATTATCTTGATATTTGAAATTTGCATAAAATACATCTTGATATAGTAGATATGTAGTGTGCCTAATGATTTTTTTTATAGTTTTAGTTCTTTGATTGAGATTCATTGGTTTCCTGAATTATTTTTCCCTAGAGTTTTCTTTTCTTTAGTTGGATTCAATTTATTAAATGTGGTGATTTTATCAGGATGATTATTGTTTATGAATTTTTCTACAAGATGTTTGCTTGGAATTCCTTGTTGATTATTATTAATGTTCACCCTATTGAATATTATAACTTTATCAGGATGATCATGTAATTCTTCACAACTTTCACTGTTTTCATTTACTTGATTCTCACTAGATCCAACAAAAATTACTGAATTTTTTTCCAGGCAGGTCTCCTAGGGACTTCTGTGCTAGTGGATGGGTCTGCTCCTAAACCAAGATGTTTAAATCTCATGGAGAGATTTTGTGTGATGTCTTTGAGTTTTTGACTCCTCCCATTGAGTGAGCCTTCAAAGGCTTTTGCCTTTGGGGAGGAATGAGAACAAGAGCTCTTTACCCTATGGTCTGGTGGGGAACTTTCACTGGCATTCACTATGGCTGGGCACTCCCAATTGTTGGCCTTTTGATTGGAGAATGTAAGGAAGGGAGAAGTCAAAGTTTTTGAAAGCCCCCTCATAAAAACACGAATTTCCTCTCATTTGATTTGAAAAAATAGATTCATTTGTATCTGTCTGAAAAGGAGTTGTTTCAAGCTCTTCCTTTAGTGTTAGATTTTCAGCATTTGTTTTATCTATTTGCTTTCTTAACTCTCCTACCTCAATCCTGAGTTAATTATAATAGTGATGATTTTCACCCTTTAGTGTTAGATTTTCAGCATTTAGTTCAACTAATTGTTTTCTTTACTCTCCTACCTTAATCATGAGTTGATTATCATAGTGATGACTTTCATATAACCTTTTACTTTTCAGTTCTTTTAACTCTTTCCTAAGTATTTTTATTTAAAATTCTGCCTCTAATAGATCTTGGCAGAACTCTTTAAAGCAAGTTTTAAATTCATTGGATGAGAATTCAAAATTATTAAAATATGATAGCAAATCTTCGTCATTATCTGAGGAGGCCTCCAAAGCCATTGAACAGGCTTCTTCAGCAGCACCTTCTTGCTCACTTGCAGATGAGGAAAATGAGTCAGGTTCTGAGTCACTCCATGTTTCGGCTATGAAACTTCTTCCATTCTTCTGTTCCTTCCTTTCATCAGAACTTTCTTCAAGTAAGTTGATCATTGAATCCCATATTTCTTTTGCAAATTGGCATTCAGTAACTTCTTGAAATATGTCATCTGACATAGTGGATACTAGTATATTCATAGCCTTAGCATCACAGTCTTTTGCATTCATTTCCACATCTGTCCATTCAGCCCTAGGGACCAGTTCATGTGTAACAGTCCCACTTGCATCTTTCCTAAATGGAATAGGGGGACTTGAAATAATGACCTTAAGGATGTCTTCATCAATAGAATTCATATAAAGCTTTATTCTGGCCATCCAGAGTGTAAACTTGTTAAGATTACACACAGGAGGTCTTGTTGATGCATAATCCTTAAAACTCATTTTTCTTTATAAAATAGTTTTAGTTAATTTAAAATAAGTAAATAAGACTGAGGAGATCTTTTGATCAAGGTGTTAACCTCTTAATGATTAACCTCTCTCTGATACCAATTGAAAGTGCACAGTGTGCCTCTGAGTGTTATCTAGAGGGGGGTGAATAGAGTTTTAAATATTTTATACCCTAAATATGCACAAACAATAAAACTACTAAGTAATATGTAATCAACACTACCAAAATAGAATAAAACAAATGCAGAAAATATAAATACAGAAAACAGTGAACTGGGACAGCACATAAAATCAATCTAGAAGACACATTATTTTTATAGTGGTTCCCTAAAATATGGGTAATCCACCCTTCTACCTCTCTGGTAGGATTGCACTAACTGTTCCTGAGTCTTTTGATAAGGAGACTCTCAGAACCATTGAGTCTTTTGATAAGGAGACTCTCAGAACCACTTAGTCTTTTGATAAGGAGACTCTCAAAACCATTGAGTATTTTGATAAGGAGACTCGTAGAACCACTGAGCCTTTTGATAAGGAGACACTTAGAATCATTTAATCCTTTGAAAGATGGATTCTTAAAATCTTTTACAGTTGGTGAATGAAGGAGAAGAAGAAAGAAGAGAATAGAATTCTGCTGTCAGAATTCTTCAGAAGCTATTTCGTTGAACTATTGCTTCTGTTTATCGCAGGATCTAAATATGATTAACCCTTGCTTATGATTGTGATGATCGCAAGGGTAATGAGCTTGATCATGATTCTATGAGCACTCTTGTAGACTTGCTGCTATGTGATGATGAAGAAAGGGCAGCTGTGTTGTTATTTTCCTGTGCAGAGAGATCTTCTTCTGTTCTATCTTAGGGTTGAAGGATGATAAAGAAGAAGCCCTATTTCGACAGACAGAATAATGAATGAGTTCATTAACTTTTTCTTCTCTCCTCAGCATACTTATTCTCTATCATTTGAATTAATTTCTTTCTTCTTCTTGGCTGTCCTTAGAAGGAATGTCCATTGGACAATTGTTATTTCCTTCTAATTTTGTTCTCAACCCTTCCATCTGATTTGAATAACTTACAAGAATGTCTTTGTTGTATTTCTGGATTACTCCCCATTCTTGGAAATAAATGAGCCATTGGAGAATAGTCTTCAGCTTTGTAGACCTTCTAAAAAGGTATTAGAAAGGACAGCAGAATACCTTCTACTTTTGTCTGTTTTTGACGCTGCATTGACTTCAACTTTTGTCATATCGTCGCACCTCTGAGTTCTAATAGAAGTAGCTTCGAATTCATTCTTATCTCTGGCTGAACTCAGATATCTACGTTGCGTCAATTACTTATCGAAGTATCCTTCAAGTTGAAGACTTGGACTTGAACTTTATCTTCTGCATCGAATTGAAGTCGAAGTTGCATCTACTTCTGAGATGGCTTCGATAGGCTCTTCCTTCTGTGTTGAATTCCTTTCGACATTGCGTCGACTTCTGATATAGCTTTGACAATCTCTGTCTACTACGTCGATATCATTTTGACGTTGTGTCGACTTAACTTGATACATCGACAGTCAGTCTGAGTTGCTTCGACTTCTAGTCAGAGTTGTGTCGACTTCTAGTCGAAGTTGCGTCGACTTCTATTCGACGCAAGTTTTAACTCAACCGATATTTGTGTTTATCTTGAACTGGTCTTGACACTCTAAGGTGAGTGTGACATCCTAAGACATCTAATGACTATTTTACCCTTTATATACAATGTGAGTAATATAACCTAACTGATGAAATCACTTTAAGTAATTTGTTAGATAAATCACAAAGATTTTTTCCAACAACTCTCATTTCCTTGATTAAGCCTCTCCTCCTCCTAAATCTTCTCCCCTTCTGAACCTTACTTACAAGGGAGGTTAAGAATTCTTTAGTTACCATGGAGGAGGATACAGTTGATTTCAGTGCCAGGATGGACTCTTATGATTTTTGCAGTTCTGTCTCCATCTGAGAGTACTTCTTATTGAACCTTCTAGCTTGAGTGGTCAATAGGTCAGCAAATGTGCTAGTCACCAATCCTACTGCTTCTGAAATCACTTGCTCAATGTAAAAGGAAGGAGTAGGATGTGTGGTAGAGATAGGAGGTGTGGTAAGAGTAGGTGTGGATAGGATAATTGGAGGAATTGGTATGAAGTTCTCATTGAAGTCTAGAATATTTTGGTGGATTGGTGATAGTGATTAATTATCCTCTGGAGTTAAGTCAGCTTGAGGTAGGGGAGATCTGTCATCAAGAAAGTTGATGTCTGGAGGATTTTCTGTAGGAGTGGTGGTGGATGGTTGTTTTTGTGGTTGGAGGGAAATCTATGATGTAAGTTCTGGAGATGTAGTAGATGGAATGAACTTGTTGAACTAAGCTGGATCAACATCTGGAGTAATATTGTGTTGGACTGCTGGATTGTCATGTGCTGGATTATTATCCCTTAGAGGATCTGGTAGAGTTACCTCTGTATCCTACGGAGTTGGAGAAGGAGGATGTGAAGGTGCAGCTTGACCAAGCTTTAGGATCTTTCTGGTCCACTTGGAGAAGATTCTAATGAGTCCGATTTATATAGGATTTTTCGGACTCATCTAGGCTAGTTTTCACTCGTGTGCACTACACTTTCAAGCTATATTAACTTGTATTTCACTCACATTCGCTTTCACGTTATGTGCACTATTTAAGCTTATTTTGGTGTGCAATTGCGCACTTTGTTGTTGGGGGCAAGCACATTGTGCTCCCCATTCTTTTTATGTTATTATGCTTGTGCTGGAAGGGTATTCCCAGCTATGTGATGGTTGTGTTATTTGCTGTGCAGGTGGGCAGATTGTTCATATTGCCCATAATTCTTATCTGCATGAATCGCATGGTCGTGCGTTTTCTTCACGCACGGACGGCTGCGATCATGCGTGATGATCGGCTGGCCAATATGGTGTTCTATCCCTGTTCGTGTGATTTGTTCACGCACGGGCAGTTTGTCTGTGTGTGAAGGAAACACGCGATCTCTTGTTGAGAGCATGTTTTTTATGCCGTCAGGATTTGCCCGTGTATTTTCACGCACGGTCGGTGTCGATCGTGTGTGAGTAAAATTGCACGGGCAATCTGCTTCATCTTCTTGGGCTTTCTGTACATTAAATATCGCACGGTCCATGCACGATCGTGCGTTCGACCGTGCGTGACCAAATTTCTGACAGTTTTCTACAAAAGCCACAGACTTCAACCTAATCGGGATCGATTACCCTGTTCCGCCATTTCCACCGCAAGGGGAGCTCCAGCTCCATTTTTCTTCCACCTTCCATGAGGGCTTTGCCCTAGGCCTCTTCCATCATCCAAGTGCTTCAAGGAGAGGATTCCACCTTCATCTTTGTAATGCCCCTGATTTTCATTAATTATTTACGTGGTCGCTGTGATGTAATTTTGACGTAAGGGCGTTACGTCAGCTCGTTAGGATTAGTTTTGGGCCTTAGCTTAGTTAAAGTATGTAATTTAGATCGAGCGTGCAAGTTTTCGTGTCGTTTCGAGTTGAAGAGAATATTTTATGTAGTTGTCAAGAGTTTAGCTTCGGGAAGCTTTATCCCGAGTTTGGCTCGTTGGAATTGAATTCTGACTTAGCCGTTGGATTCGTAGCGCCGATTTTCAGTTTAGGTGCGATTTTCATGAAAATCCGAGGTGTTTTGCTTGTCCTCGCTGTTTTAATAAAAAGGGGAGAATTATTTAATTATTTAAATATGGAATTTAGGGTTATATAAATACCTAAAATTCTCTCCATATTCTTCTTCTTCCTTTGTCAAACCAAACCAGCCGCTAAGCGAGAGAGGCGAGAGCGGAGTGTCTTGGAGCTTCCGGTCGGCGATTCGAAGGTCGTAGAGGTCGGAATCGCGTTTGGTGTATAGATTTGGAAAGCTCTCGGCGAGATCTTCGTTCTAGTGGTAAGTTTTTTTCTGTTTCGTGGAATTTTTGGAGTTTTGGTAGTGACCTAATTCCTCTTTTCGGCCTGAAAAGTTTTAGGATTTCGATGATGCTTTGCCTCGCTCGTTCAACCCATGCGAGCGTCCAGCGCTACCTGCGAACCACTGTGTTGGCGGATCTCCCTGACTCGTTGGTTTTACCCATCCTGTATAAATTCTCCAAATATTTTTGCGAGCCAGGGTCCGACCAGATGAGCCGTGCGACCATCGTATCCAGCCATTTCGCCGTTACCCTTGGACTTGGCATTTTTCATCAATTGCTGTTTTTCAATTGTCGGGAGCGAGCCCTAGGGCTCACCCTATCCAGGCCTTGAGAGATTTGGCGAACCGAGCCTCTTACCATGAATAACTTACTTGCCAGCCTCTCCAGAGACCAACCTGACCCACCGTCTATGAGAGCCCGGCAGCGGAATCAATCTGGGGCACTTTAGCACCAAAAATTTCCACCTTGCCAGCCTCTCCAGAGATCAACCTGACCCACCGTCTATGAGAGCCCGACAGCGGAATCGATCTGGGTCACTCCAGCACCAAAACTTTGCACCTTGCCAGCCAATCCAGAAATCAACCTGACCCACCATCTATAAGAGCCCGGCAGCGGAATCGATCTAGGGCACTCTAGCACCAAAACATTCCACCTTACAAGCCTATCTAGAGATCAACCTAACCCACCGTCTATGAGAGCCCAGCAGGGAAATCGATCTGGGGCACTCCAGCACCAAAACTTTCCACCTTGCCAGCCTCTCCAGAGATCAACTTGACCCACCGTCTATGAGAGCCCGGCAGCAGAATCGATCTGGGGCACTCCAGTACCAAAACTTTCAACCTTGCCAGCCTCTCCAGAGATCAACCTGACCCACCATCTATGAGTGCCAGGCAGCGTAATCAATATGGGGCACTCCAGCACCAAAACATTCCACCTTGCCAGCCTCTCCAGAGATCAACCTGACCCACCGTCTATGAGTGTCCGTCAGCGGAATCAATCTGGGGCACTCCAAGACCAAAACTTTCCACCTTGCCAGCCTCTCCAGAGATCAACCCAAACCACCGTCTATGAGAGCCCGACAGTGGAATCGATCTGGGGTACTCCAACACCAAACCTTTCCACCTTGTCAGCCTCTCTAGAGATTAAACTGACCCACCGTCTTTGATAGCCCGACAGCGAAATCGATCTGGGGCACTCCAGCACCAAAACTTTCCACCTTGCCAGCCTATCCAGAGAACAACCTGACCCACCATCTATGAGAGCCCGACAGCAGAATCGATCTGGGGCATTCCAGCACCGAAACTTGGGGACTCCTGCTTTGAAAAAACTTCCAAAACAATATATTGAGATTAGAACATATAACAAATAAATTACATAAGCTTCAAGGATAGAATCATTTCAGGTCATTCCCGCTCCTAGCCAGGCCGAGGAGTACCCCATCCATATCTCAGGGGTGGTACCCTCCTGACTTGAGTGCCTCGTCTACAATATATGACCCCTCCGAGTTGGGATTGAGCTTTCCCACTGCAGCTCCTCTCCCGGCCGCATCAACCTTCTTCAGCACCAGGTCTCCTTTCTCGAGCTGTTTTACTCGGATATGCTTGTCGAAGTACCGATCCATCCGCCGCTTCAACTCTTCTTGCCAGATGGTGGCTAAGTCCCGGAGCTCTTGCACCAGGTCCAGAGATAGCCTTTGCTCTTCCCCATTTTCCACTAGCCATTCTTCATCCTCCTCGCCCGCGGCGACCACCCTGGGGGACTTTACTTCGAACTCCACAGGGAGAATGGCCTCGGAACTGTTGGAAATCTTGAATGGAGTATCTCACGTGGCCGTGTTCGGAGTTGTCCTCAGGGCCCAGAGGACCGAGGGCAACTTGAAAGTAACCTCTGATAGAAGTTGAAAGTGAGGTTTAGATCTTAGATTTACTCTATAGGGGGGGGGGGTGAATAGAGTATTAAAAATTTTTAACTTAATTTTATAGCGGAATTAAAATACTGATATATATATATATGTGTGTGTATAACAGAGTGAGTGTAAAAACAAAATAAAGAAATCACACAGCACAATACAGTACAGAAAAATAAACACAAACACAGAAGACACAAGGATTTATAGTAATTCCCCAATCAACCTGGGTACATCTACTCTTCTACCACCCTTGGTAGGATTCGACTAAGTTTTTGATCAGGTGCCCTATCACCAATGGGTTTTTGATCAGGTGCCCAAACACCAACCATAGGTTTTTGATCAGGTGCCCTGCCACCAAAGGGTTAACTTTTGAAGGGAGTTAGAACCCTGTACAAGATGGGATAAAGAGGGTTATGAAGTTATTCTCTGTGAACAAGCTGAGAGAAGACTAGTGGATTTGTTGTTGTAAAGCTCCCCCTGTCTGATAGAAATGGCTGATAGTTATTAGATGGAGCTTTCTCTTGAATGTAAATGAATCTTCCTGATAGCTGATGAATCTGAGAGACAATGTTTCTCAGATTTTTTGTTGCTCTTGAGGATTTGTACTTGCAGCTGAAAACTGAGAGAATGATCTTGATGTTCTCAGAGAGTGAAAGGTGCTGCTTGTGGAAGATGATCTTTTTGTTTGACTTTCTGTGTGTTTTTCTCTTGACTGAAACCGTGATACTTTCTTACTGGTATTACTACTGCTTCTTTCTTTTTCTTAGAGAGTATATTAATCTGATTTGAATTTCAAATCCTCTGAATAAGGAATAGAATAATCAGAATTGATTATATCTTGGAACTGCAATCTGATTCAGCAAATCTTTAATTCCTTTTTCCTTTTTCCATAAAAGATATCTTTTTCCAATAAGCCAAACAGCTACTTTCTCGAGAGAAGAGACTGGAAAGTAATAAACAAAAGGAAGGAACAAATCTTAGTTTATCTGGAAATGAATAACTACAAATAATAGAATAGATCCATTGCTGATAGTCGATCTGAGTTCAGAGAATGGAATAAAACTGATCCTTCTGAAAATATGAAGCTGAGGAGAAACTTTCGTCGATTTGAGAGAAGAGTTTGTTGATCTGAGGGTTGAGTTTGTCGAACTGAAGTTGGAGTTTGTCGAACTGAACATCTGTTACTGATTCGTCGAACGCAGTCTGGAATTCATCGATCTCAAGTTGGAGTTCGTCGAACTGAAAGATTAAATCTGATAAGCTAGCTGGAATATTGAATTCGTCGAGCTGAGAAGAACTTTCGTCGAACTGAACATCTTGTTACTTATTCGTCGATCACAGAGCTGAGTTCGTCGATCTCAAACTGGAGTTCGTCGATCTGAAAGATAAACTGCTAGACTAGATGGAGAACGGAGTGCTTCGATCTGGAGAGCAAGTTCATCGAACTGAAGTATGACGTTCGTCGAACACAGAGAGAAGTTCGTCGAACACAGAATGAAGTTCGTCGAACGCAGAGACTTGACAAGTTCGTCGAGTTGGAGCATAAAGTTCGTCGAACGCAAGATGGAGTTCGTCGAATGCTGTATGGAGTTCGTCGAACGCAGAAACTTATTCTTTTCCTTAAGTTCTAGCTACTCAGACAGCCTACAAACTTTGACCCTAAGACTATACATTGGGGTCAACATAGTCCTAGTCAACAGATAGTGATCCTAGCCCAAATCAATAATAGGGTTGTTCCAACAATCTCCCCCTATTTGGATTAGGACACTATTTGACAAAATTAAAACAAACAAAACATAGAGCATATATATCTGACAGAAATTAAATCATTTCAGAAGATAAGAAATATAGTACTATAGGTTTAGAAAACTTTACATTGAAAAAAACTTGCTTTCTGAGAGAAATCCTTGTCTTCTGCTTTTGCTTTGTTGATCTGAACTAAATCTGCTTTGTTGATCTTCTTTATTGATTTTCTTTATCAAAAACTGTATCTGCTATATCAAAAATTATTTCTGAATCTGCATTTGAATTTGTCATATCTGAAACAAAAACTAAAACTGCTGGAGCTTCTTCATAAAGCATCTCCCCCTGAAACTGGAGCTTCTTCATAAAGTATCTCCCCCTATCAAAAAGGAGCTTCTTCATAAAACATCTCCCCCTGCCTAGTTTCAGGAAGACCTGAAGCTATGCCCCTAGAAGGAGGGACATTTGAATAGGAGGAAGGGAAGGATGCAATTTTTGAAGAAATATTGCCATTGTTCCTGCAAGATGAAAAAGAGAGATCAAGTGCAAAGGAACTGGAAAGAGAAGCAGTTTCTGTAGGCACAAAGTCAAAAGGAAATCAAAATTTGATTATAAGGAATGAGATAAGAGTCATAGGCTTCATCAAACTGCGTTCGATGAAAAATTAAATTTTCATCGATCTCAGTTCGACGATCTAGTTGACTTCGTCGATCTCTGAAATAGGCTTCGTCGATCTTCATTCGATGAAAGACTAGATTTCGTCGATCTCCGTTCGACGAAATAGTTGACTTTGTGTCTCAGCGGTTGGGCTGAGAGAGCTTCTAGTCTTAGCGGATTCTTCTGTCCCTACCTAGCGGATCCAGACAACTTCTCAGCGTCCCTGGGCCTTATCTCAGCGATTCAGCTGAGATTGAGAGCTTGTCTCAGCTGTTTAGTTGAGACTGAGAGCTTGTCTCAGCTATTCAGTTGAGACTGAGAGCTTGTCTCAGATGTTTAGACAGCAAACCTGTTAAACTTACTTCACACATTGAGGGATAAATAAAAGATATATTTTTTTATTGATTGAATCTCCATCTATCATACCTAGCTGATTTATAAAGAAAATATGCTTCTTTTCATCCAATGGTTTGGTGAAAATATCAGTTCTTCGTAAGTCAGTAGGAATAAATTGTAGGCAAATTTTATTTTTATCTACATTATATCTGATAAAGTGGTGCCTAATTTCTATGTGCTTAGTCCTACTATGGAGTACTGGATTTTGTGTTATAGATATTGCACTAGTGTTGTCACAAAATATAATTGACTTATCTAAGTTGATACCATAGTCTAGAAGTTGATTTTGTATCTATAGTATCTGTGATAAGCAACTGCCTACAGTAATATATTCTGCTTCAGCTGTTGATGTTGACACAGATGTTTGTTTCTTACAAAACCAAGACACTAGCTTATCACCAAGAAACTGACAAGTTCCTGATGTGCTTTTCCTGTCTACTCTGCATCCAGCATAATCAGAATCTGAGAATCCAGTTAATTCAAATTCTGATGCAGTTGGATACCAGAGTCATAGATTTGGACAACCCTTTATATATCTCAAAATTCTTTTTAGTAAAATAAGGTGAGATTCTTTGGGGTTAACTTGGCACCTAGCACAAATGCATGCAGCAAATAATATGTCTGGTCTACTAGCTGTTAAGTAAAGTAAAGAGCCAACAATTGCTCTATATACTTTCTGATCAATAGGTTTCCCTGATTCATCATTGTCCACAACAACATTGGAGGGCATGTGTGTTTTCATGGTAGAAGCATCAGACATACCAAATCTTTTCACTAATTCCTTAGCATACTTAGATTGTGATATGAATATGCCATTTGGAGTTTGCTTCACTTGAAGACCAAGGATGTTTGATAACTCACCCATACTTCTCATTTCAAATTTAGATTGCATTAGGTCAGAAAACCTTTTGCATAGATTTGAATCAGTGGAGCCAAAAATAATATCATCTACATAAATTTGAACTAGTAGAGTTTGATTATTATGTATCCTGAAAAATAAGGTTTTATCAACATTGCCTCTACAAAATTTGTTCTCCAAAAGAAAATTAGCTAAGGTCTCATACCATGCTCTGGGAGCTTGCTTAAGACCATAAAGAGCTTTATTAAGCTTAAATACATAGGAAGAGTGAGTTGGAGAGATAAAACCTGGTGTTTGTTCCACATAAACTTCTTCTTTGATGTCTCTATTCAGAAAAGCACTATTCACATCCATCTGAAATACTTTGAACTTCTTGAATGCAGCAAAGGAAAGAAATATCCTTATAGCTTCAAGTCTAGCAACAGGAGCAAAGGTTTGATCATAATCAATTCCTTCTTCCTGAGAATATCCTTGGGCTACCAATCTTGCTTTATTTCTGATTATCAAGCCTTGATCATCTAGCTTGTTCCTGAAGACCCATTTAGTGCAAATGACTGGATGGTCCTTTGGTCTTGGAACCAAATCCCAAACCTTATTCCTTTCAAATTGGTTGAGTTCCTCTTTCATTGCAAGAATCCAGTTTGGATCTTGTTCTGCATCTTTTATGGATTGAGGTTCAACTTGTGATAGGAAACAAGTATGTATCTGATCTTGGTGTAGTTGACGCCTTGTTTGAACTCCTGCTAAAATATCTCCAATGACTTGGGATATTGGATGATCTCTAACTGTGATGTGATCAATAGTTGGAGTGGGTTCAGCAATAGTTTCCTCTTGAGGGACTTGTTCAGCTGTCACTTGATTTGAATTGTCAGCAAGATATGGATTATCCTCTTCTTCACTGTCTTCAATAATTTTATTTGATGGAAGTAGAGAATCTTTACTCTGTAGATCTAATCCATTGGGCTCTTCACATAGAGTTGGTACCCACAAAATATCTTTGGTAGAGGTGGTGTTCCTCTCCTCATTTAACATGTTAGTTTCATCAAAAGATACATGCATGGACTCTTCTATCTTAAGAGTTGATTTATTATAAACTCTATATGCTTTACTAGAAAGAGAATATCCAAGGAATATACCTTCAGCAGCTTTTGCTTCAAATTTCCTTAGATACTTCTTATCATTATTGTGCACATAGCATTTACAACCAAAAATCTTAAAATAGTTAATCTTAGGCTTTTTATTCTTAAGTAATTCATAGGGTATTTTACCCTTATGTTTAAGTATCAGACTTCTGTTCAACACAAAATTTGTTGTGTTCACTGCCTCTGCCCAAAAAGAGATTGGTAAGTGAGCATCAGCAAGCAATGTAGTTGCTGATTCAATTAGTGTTCTATTTTCCCTTTCAGCTACTCCATTTTGTTGAGGAGTTCTGGGAGCAGAGAAACATTGCCTAATCCCTTGTTTTCCACAGAATTCTCTCATCAGAAGAGATTCAAACTCAGTTCCATGATCACTTCTGATCAATGCAACTAGAGTAGAGTACTCAATCTTGATGGACCTGAGAAAGTCTGCCAGAACACTGAAGGTGTCAGACTTGTTCCTAAGAAAGAACACCCAAGTGAATCTTGAGAAGTCATTTATAATAACTAAAGTGTAATGCTTCCCTCCTAGACTCTGTATTGCAGTGGGTCCAAAGAGATCCAAATGTAGTAAGTACAGAATCCTAGGTGAATCACTCTTGGATAAAGATTTAAAACTACTCTTGGTTTGCTTTCCTAGTTGACAAGCCCTGTAGAGTCCTTTCTTCTTGTATGAACCAGAAGGCAGTCCTCTAACAAGATTGTCCTTAGATAGCTTAGATATAGTTCTAAGGTTAATATGTCCTAGCCTTTTATGCCATAATTCATTTGTTTTACTTATTGAAATAAACAAATTTCTGAGTTGGCAGAGTCAAAATTGACTAAATAAATGTTTCCATGTCTAATACCAGATAACACATTAATGTTTTTACTATTGGTAATAAGACATAAGGAATGGTTAAATGTTACCTGATAACCTTAATCATATAATTGGCTTATGCTGATGAGGTTGTGCTTGAGACCCTTGACATAAGCTACCTCTTTGAAGGTAACTGCTCCAACTTTGATTTGTCCATATCCTTTGGTTTATCCACAGTTGGAGTCTCCAAAAATCACTTTGGGTCCAAGCTTTGCCTTGTAATTGCTTAAGTTGGCCTTGTTTCCTGTCATGTGCTTGGAGCATCCACTATCCAAATACCATTGTTCCTTTATTTTTGGATAGCCTTGTACCTGCAAGACAGAATATAAACTAGTTGTTTTTGACCAAAACTACCTTGGGTCCTTTAGTCTTTCCACAATAATAGAAATGTAAGATATCTCAGGCTGATCCTTATAGCCTTGTGGATGATATCTCCTTGGAGGAATGATCCACTCAGTGAAAGGATTTTTAGTTTGTTGAGAATAATAATTCTCTGATATTAAGTATATTTTTCGTTCGACGAATTTTGGTGATTTCGTCGATCGCCGTTTGACGAATTGGAGTAATTTCGTAGAGCGTCATTCGAATAGTAACTATACTGAAAGTCTGTCTTCAGAATTCGTCGATCGTCGTTCGACGAATTGAAGTAATTTCGTCGAGCGCCGTTCGATGGATAACTATAATGAAATTCTGTGTTCAGCTTTCGTCGATTTACGTTCGACGAATTCATGTGATTTCGTCGATCGCCGTTTGATGAAATCTTTTAAATTCTTTTATTCTGAACATCCTTGCTTGAAATATTCTTATCTACTTCCACTGCCTCTTTGCCCTTGGCAGAGACGAACTTTACTGGTGTAGATAAAGTATTCTTCTTAATAAGATGTGGCTGACTTGATGATGCACCCAAGCCCAGTTTGCCATTGAGACTGTCATTCACTGTGCTTGTGATGTCCATCAGTTTGATACTTCTCCTATTGAGGGCTTCTTCAAACTTCTTAGCCTCAGATAGTTTGTTCTCAATGAAAACAATATGTTCTTTTGAGGCAGCCAATTCTTTCTTAAGATTGGCATTATCTTCAATCAATTGACTCATTTCAACCAATCTATTTCTGAGGGAAATTATCTCCTTATCAGATTTAAATAAATCTAGGCAAAGAGTTTTGAATTCATTTGAATTGAAATCAAAGTTTGTGATTACTTGATCACTGTCAATTTTAGGTTCTGATTCATCTGAGTTGTTTCCTGAGGCATTGATAGCCATCATGCAGAAGTTTCTTTCTTCTTCATCATCACTGGAGCTGGATGATGATGCATATTCTGACTCACTGCTTGAGTCATAGACAACCATCAAGCATTGATCCTTTTCATTTGCATTCTCTTCATCTTTAGAAGAGCTGGATGAAGAATCTGACTCTTCAACCATGTTGTTGAGGGAAATCCAAATATCCCTGGATGAGGTGCATTCCACAACCTTTTGGAAGATGTCATCAGACATTGTCTGTGCCAAGATATTCATGGCTTTGGCATCTGCACTTCTTTGTTTCTTTTGAGCATCTGTCCACTCAGGAGGTGGAACAACATTAGAGTTTGTTGCTTTAGCACTTATTGTTGCTGTAAGAGTAGGGGGTCCTGTCAAAATTACATTAAAAATATCCTCATCAATAGAATTCATATATAATCTGATCCTTGCCTTCCATAATGCAAACTTATTTAGATTGCACATAGGAGGTCTTGTGCTTGAGTATTCTTTATTCTGTGCCATGAGTTTTTAGCAAAAGAAAACTATAGAGAAAATTAAGATCTAATTGATCTTTTGATTCAGGTGTTAGCCTATAAACAATCAACCAACCTCTGATACCAATTGAAAGTCCTCTGATACCAATTGAAAGTAACCTCTGATAGAAGTTGAAAGTGAGGTTTAGATCTTAGATTTACTCTAGAGGGGGGGGGGGGGGGGGGTGGGGGGGCGAATAGAGTATTAAAAGTTTTTAACTTATTTTTATAGCGAAATTAAAATACTGATATATATATATATGTGTATAACAGAGTGAGTGTAAAAACAAAATAAAGAAATCACACAGCACAGCACAATATAGAAAAATAAACACAAACACAGAAGACACAAGGATTCATAGTAGTTCCCCAATCAACCTGGGTACATCTACTCTTCTACCACCCTTGGTAGGATTCCACAAGGTTTTTGATTTGGTGACCTATCACCAATGGGTTTTTGATAAGGTGCCCAAACACAAACCACAGTTTTTTGATCAGGTGCCCTGCCACCAACCACAGGTTTTTGATCAGGTGCCCTGCCACCAAAGGGTTAACTTTTGAAGGGAGTTAGAACCCTGTACAAGATGGGATAAAGAGGGTTATGAAGTTCTTCTTTGTCAACAAGCTAAGAGAAGACTAGTGGATTTGTTGTTGTAAAGCTCCCCTTGTCTGTAACAATGGCTAGCGGGAGCCCATGCCTGCATATTATCTCACCCCATATGAAATTTCTAACTACTTGAGACATTACCTTGGACAGTGCCTTCACCTCCAGCCACTTGGAGAAATAATCAATCATTACCAACAAGAGCCTTCTTTGGCCGGTCGCTTGCGGGAAAGGACCTACCAGGTCCAAGCCCCATATAGCGAAGGGCCAGGGTGCTGTGATGGACCGAAGCCTTTGGGCTGGCAGGAGCTGGAGAGGAGTGAACAACTGGCACTTTAATCATTTCCTTGCGAACTCCGCTGCATCCTTGCTGAGGGTAGGCCAAAAGTAGCCCTGCCTCAACACTCTCCCCTCCAAGGTTCGACTCCCGGAGTTGTTGCCACACTCCCCTGAGTGAATTTTTACCAGGACCCTTGGGATCTCCTACTCTGACACACAACAGGCTAGGTGTCCCGAGAGTGTTTTTCTGTACAGTCCTCCTGCATGCAAGGAATAATATGTCGATTTATACCTGAAACGCCGCTTATCCACATCCCCTTCTGGGAACATTCCCGATGTCAGGAAGGTGATGAAGGGATCCATCCATGATGCCCGTTGGTCCACCTCCATCAGCTCACACTCCTTGATGGATGGACGGAAGAGGTCCGACACCGTCCCCCTAGCCTGGGACCGAACTTGGCCAGGAGGTCCGCCGCGGCACTCTCCTCCCTTGACACGTGTTGGATTGAGAAGGTCCAGAATTGCCCTATGAGCCCCTTGACCTTTTCCAGGTATCGCTAGAGAGTCGACTCCTTCACCTCGAACTACCCCTTAACCTAGCAAGCCACCACCATGGAGTCCGTCGAGACATCCACATCCTACACTCCCAAATCACGGGCCAGCCGCAGGCCTGCTTCTACCCCCTCGTACTCCGCCTGGTTGTTGGTGAGAGGAAAATGAATATTAATTGCCTGCTCGATCCTCATCCCTTAGGGGCTACCAAAACCACCCCTCTCCCGAAAGAATGCTTTCTCGAGGCCCCGTCCACCATCATCCTCCAGGCCACCGAGCCGGGTAGCTCGGGCCCCTCCACCTCGGCCACATAGTCCGCCAAAAAGTCCGCCGCCGCTTGGGCCATTATCAACAACCTGGGAACATATGAAATATCGAATTCACTTAGCTCTACCGACCACTTAGCCAACCTTCCCGAGTGCTCTACCCCTTCCATGATGTTGCGAAGGGGGCGGTCGGTCACAACCCTGATCAAATGTGCTTGGAAATAAGGTCGGAGCTTCCGGGCCGACATCACCAAGGCGAAGGCCAACTTCTCCAGGATGGGGTACCGAAGCTCTGCCTTCCTTAGTACTCGGCTAACCTAGTAGATTGGGAGTTGCCTTCTACCTTCTTCCTGGACCAGCACTAAACTCACTGCCTCGGGTCCTACCCCCCAAGTATAGGGACAAGTCCACTCCTTTTCTTGGCCCTTGCAGCAGGGAGCTTGGGTCAATTGTTCTTGTAGCGCTTGAAAAGCCCTCTCGCACTTGGGGGTCCATTCAAACTTTTGATTCCCCCGCAGCACCTTGAAGAAGGGTGCACACTTCTCTCCCGCCCTGGAGAGGAACCTACTAAGCCTGGCTAACTTTCCTCTTAGCCGCTGAACCTCCTTCGCGTTCCTTGGGGACCCCAACACCATGATGGCCTTAACTTTCTCTGGATTAGGCTCCACCCCCGCCGGGGTGAGCAAGTGGCATAGGAATTTTTCCTGACTAGCCCCGATGACACACTTCTGGGGGTTGAGCTTCATCTTGAATTTTCTCAATGTCCCAAAGGTTTCTTGAAGGTCATGGAGGTGAGACCCAAAGTCTCTACTCTTCACCATGAGGTCATCCATGTAGACCTCCAGGTTTCCACCCTTTTGTACCCGGAAGTCCTGGTCCATCATCTGTTGGTAAGTGGCTTCTACGTTCTTGAGCCCAAAGGGCATCATTTTATAGCAATAGCACCCATCCCCCGTGATGAAAGAAACATCCTTGATGTTGGGGGGGGGGGGGGCATGAAGATTTGATGATAACCTGAAAAAGCATCTAAAAAGACATCACAGAAAAACCGACGGCTGAGTCAACCAGCGCGTCGATTCGAGGCAAATGGTAGTAATCCTTGGGGCATGATTTATTAAGCAAAGAAAAGTCAACACACATCCTCCACTTACCTCCCCTCTTCTTCATCATAACCACATTGGAGACCCATCCTGGCTACTGGATCTCCGATACAAACCCTGCTTGGAGGAGCTTGCCCACCTCCTCTCGGATGGGTCCTTCCAGCTTGTCAGCTATGGCCCTATTCTTCTGTCGGATAGGTCGGGTGCCGGGATCGAGGTTGAGGCGGTGGCAAGCCACGTGCACATCGATTCCGGACATCTCAGTCGTGCTCCAGGCGAAGACATCCATGCTCTCCTGCACACAGGCTAGGATTTTGCTTCTGTTCCTCTAGGCTGAGCTCGCCACTGATCTTGACTTTTTTTAGCACCCCCGCTCAGGTGGTGACTTCGAGCTCCATGACCTCATCCATGGCCTCCAGCCGGGACTGCTCTCCCCAATCACCCTCTTTCTCCTTGCCCTGAGCCAGCACTTCGGCCTCCTCCTCCTTTCTCTCTTCCCAAACCTCCATCAATTCTTCCGCCCCTTCCGCCTGGGCTTCTCCTTCCTCCTCTTCCCTCTCCTTTTCCTCTTCGAGCCCCGCCGGCTCCTCCATCTCCTGATCCCACTCTTTCACCTTGGCCATCCAATAGATGGTGTTCACGGCGGTCAGATAGCTTTGTCGGGCTACCTTCAGATCTCCCCTTATCCGAACTTGGACTCCTCCCTCCCTGAACTTGAGGGATGGGTTGAAAGTGGGGGGACGCTGCAAAACGCACTGATGAGTGGCCGTTCGAAGATGGCACTGTAGCTGCTGGGGGCATCCACTATGACAAAACGGAAATTCCTTGACCGCCCCCCCCCCCCCCCCCCCCCCCCCCAAGACCACATGGAGTCCCACTCCCCCTTCTACCTCCTTCCTCTCGCCGGAGAACCCAAACAGTGGGCCCTCCGAGGCCAACACCCTCCTGCTCTCCACCTTCATGTCGTCAAATTCCTTCTTAAAGATGACGTTGACCGAACTCCCATTATTCACAAGGATCTTGGAGACGGTGAAGTTCTCGATCGCTGTCTGAATGACCAACGCATCGCAGAAAGGGTCTTCGTGACCTGGCATGTCCTTCTGAGTGAACGAGATCTTCTCTGTTGGGGGTGTGGCTAGGGATGTCGATGCCACGCTGCAACGATAGATAGTATGGAGGCTTGGCTTCCAGGTCGCCTCAATCCCTACCCCCCCCCCCCCCCATGGATCGCCCTGATCCCTCCTCGGGTCCCCATATCGACCAGGTATTTGCATCTCTCATCCTCCTCATCCTGAGACAAGACCTCCTCAACCCTCAACGCCCGCTGCTCCCGCGACGCTGGCGCTCTGGCTTCCTTCATCTCCAGGAACTCTGGGCAGGTGGCTGTTGCGTGACCTTCCTCCCCGTGGAAGTCACAATAGGGCAACACCACCCTCCTCCTCTCAACCTCTCCCGCACTATTCCTCCTCCTAGGAATGGATCCTCCAGCTCCGGCTCCTCTTCCCCTACCTCCACCCTAGCTGGTGGGGTCTTCCTTGGCCTCCTTGGAAGTTGCCCCTCCCTGGTGGAAACCCCTTCCCGGGCCCTGCTTTCCTCCTTCTTGCTGCCTCAACTCCACCTCCGGGGCCCTCACCTCCTCTCTTCACCTTGGCTCTGGATGTTTGAACTCCGGCTCGCTCAGCCTTGCCAACCTCTTCGTGAACTCGGGGTTTGCTTCCTCCCCATCTATCTCCTCCGCCGCTCTCTCCATCAGCTCCTCAAAAGACAAAGGAGCCCTCCTCTTGAGGTCAATCTTGAAGAACCCCTCTCACAGCCCCACTATGAAGGCGAGCTGGAGAGTGTACCATGACACCTCCTGGATGAGGAGGACCTCCTCCTAGAACCGATCCACATAATGAGCTAGCGACTCCCCTAGCCTCTGCTTGATGCTGAAGAGGGCCTCGGGGTCCTTCTTCCTCTTCTTTGAGGTTGAGAAGCGCAGCAGGAAGCTGCGACGCAAATCCTCGAAAGCATATATCGACCCGGAGGGAAACTGGTGGAACCAGTCCCTCGCTTTCTCCTTCAGGGTGGTGGCGAAGAGTCAGCACTTGAAAGCGTCCGACATAGGCGTGATAGAGACCATGTCTTCGAACTACTGCAAGTGCTGAGTGGGGTCATCCTTGCCGGTATACTGAGTCATGGATGGCTCGTTGAACCTCTCGGGGAGAGGTGCCGAGAGCACCAACTCGCAGAAGGGACTCCCCCCCTTCGCACTCCTGACCTGCTCCACTCGCCCCTCCAGCTCCCCGGGAGAACCGACTCCTCCCGATCGCGCACTCGTTGAGGGACCGCTCGCTGGGATCCCAGTGGTCGGGATCCCTCCTCCCGGGACGGCGCTCGCTCGAACCCCACCCGCACACGCCAGGCTGGGGAAGAGCTCCCGCCCCGCTAGATCTCATTCCGGCACCTGGGACACCACCTCCTTCTCTGGCCTCTGCCCAGGGAGTGCTCGCCCACTCCAGCTAGAGGGGCCACTTGGGGCGCAGGGGTATCAAACCCCCCAAGGGCCGTGGTGAGGGCACACTCGAAAGCGCCAAGCAGATCTCTCTTGAGGTTGGCCAGCATCTCCACAGTTGCTGGCGTACCGGGTGGCGGCAAGCCGACGAAGTCCTCCGCTCGCTCATCGTCTCCTGCCATGTCTTCTTAAGAGCTTTCTTGAACTGGCTGCACTCCACGCTCACCGCACCAAAAATGTTAAAACCAAGACTTGGCTTCTTTGTGGAGCTCGGGCCCTCAAGGATGAGGGACAGCTAGCACTTACTGATTCCTTGGAAGGAACCGACCGGAGACTCAGAACTAAACACAGACCCTTGGTCGCAGCGAGGAGGTCCCACCACACACCCCGAAGATCTTTGAGCTCTTCCCCTCCCAAGCCAAAGCTGAGACTGGGCACCTTGGAGAGCTTGAGAGCTACGCCAAGATAACCTAAGGAGGAAGAAGCTCAAATATCTGAGATCTGAATGCTCTCCCCAGGTTCCCTTCAAGGTCTATATATAGTTTTTCAAATTCGGTCTGCTAATAGCGGGATTCCGCCTTACTCTTTTACTATACGCAACCCAATATGGTCTGCCAATAGCCAAACTCCGCTGTTTGGAGGGGCTAACTTCAGACCACCATGGGCTTTTAGGTAAAAATGACCATGGACCCTTCTTGGGCGAGCCGCCCATAAGAATCTCTCTCACGAACTGAGAGGTTTGGCTCGCCCGCCTCCCTGCGTGTAACCGATAAGGCTCTTGGCCCGCTCGCCCTCCTGCAAGCGACCAGCGAGAGCCCGGCTCACCTGGCACTCTGGCTCGCTAGCCTTCTTACTCCTTTCTCCTGACGGATCCTTTGTATCTACTCACCCCCTGGCGGACACCGGGGTTGTACACAATCCCCGCTCTTTGTGAGGCTACTTTAGGCTCGCGAAGACACATCCAACCCCTGGTGTTTGCCAGCCTTCTGGTGACATGGTGAAACCAGGACTTGGCTTCTTTGTGTAGCTCGGGCCCTCAAGGATGAGGGGAAACTAGCACTTACTTATTCCTTGTAAAGAACCGACCGGAGACTCGGAACTAAACACAGACCCTTGGCCGCAGCGAGGAGGTCCCACCACACACACGAAAGATATTTGAGCGCTTCCCCTCCCAAGCCAAAGCTGAGACTGCGCACCTTGGAGAGCCTGAGAGCTAAGCCAAGATAACCTAGGGAGGAAGAAGCTCAGAAATCTTAGATCAGAATGCTCTCCCAGGTGCCCTTCAAGGTCTATATATAGTTTTTCAAATCCGGTTTGCTAATAGCGGGATTTTGCCTTACTCTTTTACTATATACAGCCCAAAATGGTCTGCCAGCAGCCAAACTCCATTGTTTGGAGGGGCTAACTGCAGACCACCGGGGTTTTTAGGTAAAAATGACCATGGACCCTTCCTGGGCGAGCCGCCCATAAGAATCTCTGTTGCGAACCGAGAGGTGCGGCTCGCCCGCCTCCCTGCGAGTAACCGATAAGGCTCTTGGCCCGCCCGCCCTCCTGTGAGCGACGGCCAGAGCCCGGCTCGCCCGACACTCTGGCTCGCTAGCCTTCTTACTCCTTTCTACTGACGGTTCCTTTGTCTCTGCTCACCCCCTGGAGGACACCGGGGTTGTACATGTCACACCTATTATGTATAAAGACCTATTTTCTATAGAAAATTATTGCTGGGAAAAACAACAAGGATTTTAAAGAAAAACATAACTGTTTAATCAGAGCTGCGTCGAACTCAATTCGACATAATGTCGACTTCTACTCAACATCATCTTCGAGAGCATCTTGGGAAGGATCATGCGAATAGCACTCGACGTAACGTCGAATCCTTATCAACGCTCATGTTGACATCATCATTGATGATTATATTTCGAAGCCACGTCGCCTGCAGCTTGACGCTCCATCGATTTGGCAGATCACGCGCATTGACATGTTTTGGCGCGCTGAATTCCGCTCTATTCGACGTTGCTTTGAATAAAACCCTAAGTTGTGATGATTCCTCTACTCAAAGCAACTTATGCGTATACTTTTATTGTGATATTCGAATTTTCTCCCTCGTGCTCTCCCCATCTTCCCTTTCTCATCTCTTTCTTTGTTTTGTGCAGGTTCTCGCAGCACAGCAATGACATCTCTTCAAGACGTTGCCGACGGAGTTGATCAAGCCATGGAAACTCTTCTCTCATAGTTCAGCTCTCTATATCTGGACTTCTCAAAGGGTTGCTATCGCAAGCTCTGCTCCCAACACAAAAGATTGAAAGACCTTAACTTTGAAATCAAGGCTCTTGACGCAGAGATCAGATCGTTTGTTGTGCCTGCCGATGTCTTTATATCTCTCGTTAGAGATATAAAGCAGGGGGAGAAGGGTATCAGCAGGCAGCTGATGAGTCCCAATTATATACACTTTTATGGACTCATCTGGGCCGATTTTATAGTCTTTGCACCACACTTTAGGCATGTTTTCGTACATATTTACATTCATACTTATTATTCCCTGTTAGGTGCATTCTTTGGCCGTTTTGGTGTGCAATTGCACGTTTTGCTGTTGGGAGCAAGCACTTGGTGCTCCCCAATCTATTTTCTGTGTTTATTTAGTTCTGGAGGTATTCCCAGCTGGGTTGCTTTGTATGCAGGTGACCTGATCATCCTGTTTTCCACAGAATTCATGTCTGTGCATATCGCACGGTCGTGCGTTTCCTTGACGCACGGTCGGTTGCGGTCGTGCGTTTGTGTCTGGGCAGAAAACGGAGCGTCGGAGTCTACTCGTGCGTTTTTACGCACGGGCGGTTTGCCCGTGCGTAAGTAAAACGCACGGTCGACCTGTGTATTCTTGATTTCAGAACGTCGAATTTTGCCCGTGCGTTTGTACGCACAGGCGATGTTGATCGTGCGTAAGCAAAACGCACGGGCGGCGCAGCGTTTTCCCAAGTCAAGTTTTATCATTTAATAACGCACGGTCGTGCGTTCGACCGTGTGTGACCATTTTCTGACAGAATTTCTATTTAAGCCGCAGGTCTTGCCCTATTCTGGATCGATCGTTTTTTCCCCGATCCCAGAGCTCCAGTTCCGCGCCCTTTTCGCCGTCCATCGCCGCCCACCTTCGGGATGTGCTCCGGGCTTGTTCTTCACGCCAATCTTGAGCCGGAGTATCCTCTAGGCCTCCTCCTTCATCCTAGAGCATCGAGGGAGATCTAGCCGCCATTACCATCAAGCAAGGGGAAGTTTGCAACCTTTACCGGATCGTGAGACGAAGAAGACGGGCTCATTGGAGAGTCGTGATAGCTCTCTCTACCCCGGACGTAGTTGTGGACCGAGCTTGGACGTGGATTGACAACCCGGCGATTCCAACCGTGAATCTACAACGAGCCTTTGGATTCGGTCGATTTCTTGCCTTGTTCATCTCTTATTGATGTGTATATGTTGTGGATCTTTATTATTATGATGAAGTAGCACTTAAACTAGTTTGTATTTCTATATATTTCATGTGTATGTGAAATGCTTTATTGTTTGAGTTGCTTGAGGTGCGCCCCATTCCATCCTCCATCCTGCCGTCACGTTCATGTGCCGCACTAGAAATTGCTATTGGCGTGCTTGTTGAAGAGGTGCTTGCGACCCTCATTACGTTTGCCTACTCGTCCATCCGCCCTTCCGAAGTAGCGCGCTCAAGGCCTACGGAGTCTCCATCCCGTATAGCGAAGCTTTGCATAGCGGCATTGCATAAGAGTAGTTGTAATATTTTTCTCTTTATTTTCCACAAATCAAATCCCCCATTTCCGCAATCCATCCGACCTAAAGGACTTCAATCTCAAGTCCTTCCTCGATAGATAGCTCCACCTTACTGTGTTCCTGTGAGATCGATACTTGGGGATTCATTCCCATTTTATATTACTTGAACGATCGGTACACTGCCGTTTCGTGCCGCAGTCTTGCTACCACCTATAGCGGTATGCTAAGATTTGCGCATCAAGTTTTTGGTGTCGTTGCCGGGGAACACAGACGTGTGAGTTTTCTGGAGAGGGAGAATCTGAGATTAATGCCCTTCCATTTGTGTATTGCATTCTTTTGCTTTATCTCTTCTTATTCTGTTTCCCTGTTTTTATTAGGTTGCTTTAGTAAATATTGTTAGGTGTAGTATTGTGCACACTAGTTCTCTTTATTTTGAATCAATTTTATCTTCACACTATGTGGGCTTCTTTTAATATTCGTTGCCGCTTTTGTGGAGATATATCGCACGCTAGTGATAGATGTTCAAAAGGAGATAATAGCCCTAGCACTCAAGGCCCAACATATGGAGCACCGACTTCGTCTGGTACTCCATATGGTGCGTGTAAGTCCTATGGCTATTCTGCCGAGCCTTTACCGTCACACTTCTTTTCGGCTTCAGCACCTACTGTGCCAAAGAAGCCTGTAAGGCAGTGCTTGTTTTGTCAGAGCATGGATCATGCTTTGAAGGATTGTGCTGCATTCCGTCGCCAATTGGACGAGGATGACGAGCCGGATATCCGGATCGTCCCGACTCCTACTTCTGGCAGCACACCTTCAACATCCGGTTATGTGTCCATTTCACCTTCAAGTTTTGAAGGGAATGATATGGACACAGTCACCAGATGTGTGGCTGATCTAGACACTGCAATTGCAGAGCCCATCTCCCCTGTACATATATCACCATGCATAGATTCGATTCTTTGTGAGGAATCGGTGCCTGATTCTTTTTCAAGCCCTATTCCTCCCCCTATTGTGCATTCTATTACATTTATTTCTGATAACATTGTTGAAGATGCGTCGCAAGAGGAGGCTGGCGATCTTTGTGTTGTGCCTATTCTTATGGAGGAGTACAACCTTCTAGGTGAAGAGGATTTTTCCTCAACACCGGTGGAGGAAGTGCAAATCCTGGAGAAGGCCACCATTGATCCCACCGAACCTTGCGGCATTGTCAACAATGCCGACATTATTTTACTTTCCCAACCTGATGGGAGTGAGACCGGGACCACTCCCCCGATTGATTTTTATTCATGTTCTTCTTCTTTTTTATTTCTTAATCCCCTTTCTCTATCTAAGCCTGTGCAGGTTGAGTCTTCACAGGTACTTCAGGAGGACTTGGAGCATTATGCTCAAGTCAATGATGAGAGCATCCTCTTATGTGAGGAGGTTGATCCCCCCTCCGTAGAGGAAGCTCCACTCATTGCCTTCTCCTCCTGCTGCCTCCCTGGAGATGATACCTTGCCGGGCAAGGATAGTTTTGGTGAGTTGAGTGAGGATTCCTCCTCTTCTTACTTTTTATTCCCTCTACCTGTGACGAGCAGGTATTATTTATATTTGGGTGGAAGTGTGACTGTTCTATCGCCTTATCGGTACCCGCTACTGACACGCATATTAGAACAGTTACCTGTGCCCTTTTCTTTTCATAGACCCATTAGCTAGAACTGTTTAAATTTCAATAAGTCGTGTTGGGAAGACAATAACCCCAGTAGTTATCTTACTTTTCTTGCAATTTCAATTTATCTAGTTTAGTTTAGTTAGCTGTAGTTTATTTTAGTTTGTCTTTTTCTTTTGTTTTCGCGGAGCTCACCCCTGCAGGTCCTTCTTCTGGATGGCGGACGCTGCAGCATTGTCTTGGTTTACACGCCAATCTTCTGGTATGCTCACTTGTTGAGCATTGGGTACTCTCTTCCCCTAGCCCTCATTTAAATTTCATGTTGATATTTTATGCTGGTTGGTTTAGTTGAAGTCCGGGGGAGAGATATTTATTGTACCCACTGCACGTGCACATCTCAGTGCATGCTAGAAGTATTTTATTTCAGTTATTTTATTTGTTCATCTTCATCGCACACCACTACACCCACTTTAGCACGCACTCGCTTGTTTGTATGCTCTTGTATATTCAATTCTTGGTTGTGATGTAGAAATTGCTGTATTAGCCAAAACAATTTGCAAGATGGAGTGGCATGTTGACTCCTGTAGTGCTCTAGTTGAATACTCGTGTCTTGCTTAGGAATTTGAGTAGAATTAGTTTTTATTTATGCTTCTAATTTATAATTAGTAGATTTGCATAGATTTTAATTTATTTTACTCAAAATGGTGAATGTGGTTGAATCTAGTGGTAGCGTGATATTGTGTGTAGGCGAGCACGAGGTTCGTGTTGCTTGAGTCGGGAGGAAGGATTACCTTTCTCGAGGGCTAAGAACTTGCCCCAAGCGACTCTTGAAGCATGGGTGTGAATGATTTGCAAGTTGAGCGTGACATAGGCCATCTATTTGGCAAGCTTGAGCTTTGTTCTACCATTCCTATACGCTAACCGTTATTAGCCTATTTTGTGCCTACCCGATCTTTTGGTTCAGCTCCTCCATACTTCACCAAGGCCTAAAAGCTAATCCTATTATCGCAACCAAAAATTAAGCTAAAATCATTTATGAATTGTAATTTTCCAATGCGGCGCGGTGATGCGACACTTCAGTGTTGATGTGGAAGTTTTAAAAATGTCTATGTGCTGAAATTGTGCTAAAGAAAAAGAAAATCAAAGAAAAAATGTATCCCCAACGTTGTAATTGAAACATCTATTTTGTTTTGATTGTTGTAGGTCATGTGCACATCCGGTTTCAAATTCAAGTCTGGGGGTGTGTACACGTGTATTATTGTGGCTGCTTTGAATTAGCACTTTTGTGAGCTCTGTTGGGTTGCGATTAGCCTTCACGTTTATCTTTGCCGCCGTGAAGAGAGTGTGATCGGGCGAGCTTATGGTTCTCGACGTTGATGGATTTCAACGGAGATAATTCTGAGTTCCGGTCTTGGGTAACATTCACCTTCGCGACTTGCTTACTTTCGTACTACGTGTGACCACGAGATTCACCAACATTCAATTTTTGAGTAAAAATAAATTTCTTTTTACGCATTTACACTTTATAAATTAGCTAGCATATGTAGAAACTTCTTCTAATGAACTTCTATGCACACAAGTATGCAACTTCGCATTCTATTCCATGGTTGCAATTTTTTTGGCTAGCTATGCTTTTCCTACTCCACCGGATTTGTTTGCTCGGGACGCGCAAACAGGTAAGTCTGGGGGTGTGATGAGTCCCAATTATATACACTTTTCTGGACTCATCTGGGCCGATTTTATAGTCTTTGCACCACACTTTAGGCATGTTTTCGTACATATTTACATTCATATTTGTTATTCCCTGTTAGGTGCATTCTTAGGCCATTTTGGTGTGCAATTGCATGCTTTGCTGTTGGGAGCAAGCACTTGGTGCTCCCCAATCAATTTTCTGTGTTTATTTGGTGCTGGAGGTATTCCCAGCTAGGTTGCTTTGTATGCAGGTGACCTGATCGTCCTGTTTTCCCTAGAATTCATGTCTGTGCATATCGCACGGTCGTGCGTTTCCTTGACGCAAGGTCGGTTGCGGTCGTGCGTTTGTGTCTGGGCAGAAAACATAGCGTAGGAGTCTACTCGTGCGTTTTTACACACGGGCGGTTTGCTCGTGCGTGAGTAAAACGCACGGTCGACCTGTGTATTCTTGATTTCAGAGCGTCGGATTTTGCCCGTGCGTTTGTACGCACGGGCGGTGTTGATCGTGCGTAAGCAAAACGCATGGGCGGTGCAGCGTTTTCCCAAGTCAAGTTTTATCATTTAATAACGCACGGTCGTGCATTCGACCATGCGTGACCATTTTCTGACAGAATTTCTATTTAAGCCGCAGGTCTTGCCCTATTCCGGATCGATCATTTTTTCCCCGCTCCCAGAGCTCCAGTTCCGCGCCCTTTTCGCCGTCCATCGCCGCCCACCTTCAGGAGGTGCTCCGGGCTTGTTATTCACGCCAATCTTGAGCCGGAGTATCCTCTAGGCCTCCTCCTTCATCCTAGAGCTTCAACGGAGATCTAGCCGCCATTACCATCAAGCAAGGGGAAGTTTGCAACCTTTACCGGATCGTGAGACGAAGAAGACGGGCTCATTGGAGAGTCGTGACAGCTCTCTCTACCCCGGACGTAGTTGTGGACCGAGCTTGGACGTGGATTGATAACCCGACGATTCCAACTGTGAATCTACAACGAGCCTTCGGATTCGGTCGATTTCTTGCCTTGTTCTTCTCTTATTGATGTGTATATGTTGTGGATCTTTATTATTATGATGAAGTAGCACTTAAACTAGTTTTTATTTCTATATATTTCATGTCTATGTGAAATGCTTTATTGTTTGAGTTGCTTGAGGTGCGCCCCATTCCATCCTCCATCCCGCCGTCACGTTCGTGTCCCGCACTAGCAATTGCTAGTGGCGTACTTGTTGAAGAGGTGCTTGCGACCCTCATTACGTTTGCCTACTCGTCCATCCGCCCTTCCGAAGTAGCGCGCTCAAGTCCTACATAGTCTCCATCCCGCCTAGCGAAGCTTTGCATAGCGGCATTGCATAGGAGTATGTGTAATATTTTTCTCTTTATTTTCCACAAATCAAATCCCCCGTTTCCGCAATCCATCCGACCTAAAGGACTTCAATCTCAAGTCCTTCCTCGATAGATAGCTCCACCTTACTGTGTTCCTTTGAGATCGATACTTGGGGATTCATTCCTATTTTATATTACTTGAACGATCGGTACACTGCCGTTTCGTGCCGCAGTCTTGCTACTGCCTATAGCGGTGTGCTAAGATTTGCGCATCAGTAGCCTCTCCCAGACTCAGTATATACAACAACAATTCCTACTTCCCTTATTTCTAAAGTGGAGTTATGCGCAAATCTAGCACACCACTATAGGCAGTAGCGAGACTGCAACACGAAATGGCAGTGTACCGATCGTTCAAGTAATATTAAAAGTGGGAGTGAATCACCAAGTATCAAATCTCAAAGGAACACAGTAAGGTGGGGTTATTTATCGAGGAAGGACTTGAGATTGAAGTCCTTTCGAGCGGATGAATTGCGGAAAATGGGGGTTTTGGTTTATGGAAAATAAAAGAAAATAACTATAACTACTCCTATGCAATGCCGCTATGCAATGCTTTGCCAGGAGGGATGGAAAACTACGTTGGCCTTGAACGCATTACTTCGCAAGGGCGGATGGACGAGAAGGCTTGCGTATGGAATGGTTGGTGGAGTGGATTTGGTGGCGCACCTCAAATACACATATAAACAAAATACTTTCACAAAAAAGATGAAATAAGAATTAACACAAGTTTATATTGTACATCATCACTAAAATGAGGATTATATTCATATACATCTACGCAAGAAAGAGAAAAGGCAAGAGATACGACCAAATCCGGAGGCTCGTTGTAGATTCTCAGTAGGAATCGCCGGGTTATCAATCCGCGTCCTAGCTCGGTCCCAACTATCTTCCGGGGTAGAGGAGGGCTGTCACTTCCTCCCAATGGACCCATCTTCTCCAGTAAACTACAATCCGGCCACGTCTGATGCGAAGAACTCTTTGCTTGGCGATGAAGATGAGGGTGGAATCCTCTCCTTCAAGAGCTTGGATGATGAAGGCGGCCGAGAGGATACTCCGGCTCAAGATTTGAGCCAAGAATGTGTCCAGAGCACCTCCAAATGGTGGGTGGTGATGGAACGGCGGACTGGAACGGAGCTGGAACCCATAGGCGCGGGAAAGAATATCGATCTGGATTAGGGCAGAAATCTGCGCTTTTATAGAAAACAATCAGAAATTTGGTCATGCACGGTCGAACAAACGACCGTGCGTGAACCGTGCGATATTAATTAAGAAGAAATGCCTTGAGGAAGAAGCAGCAGCGACCGTGCGTTTTACTCACGCACGGACGAAGCCGCCCATGCGTAAAAATGCATGAACAATTCCAGATGGCCTCAAAACCAGGCATAACAGGCGATCGTGCCATTTCTTCTCGCACGGGCAACTGCACGTGCGTAAAGACGCACGATCAAAGACAGAACATCATTTTATGCACCCAATGAGGGCGCACGATCGCAGCCGACCGTGCGTCAAGGAAATGCATGACCGTGCGATTCATGCAGACATGAAATCTGGGTAAAATTGGATGAACCGTCCACCTGCATAAATATCAACACAGCTGGGAATACCCCTCCAGCTCAATACAAATAAAGAATAAAAGGTTAGGGAGCACTATGTGCTTACCTCCAACAACAAGAAGCACAAAAGCATACCAAGACGGGCCAAAAAGTGCACTTAACATGGAATGAAGTATAGAGAACAAATATGAGTGATTATGGATCTAAAATGTAGTGCTTTGACTTAAATACTAGCCCAGATGAGTCCAAAAATGTGTATAAAAATGGGACTCATCACACCCCCAGACTTAACTGTTTGCTCGCCCCGAGCAAATCATCCCTTAAGCAGACAAGAAAAACACAAGCTGACATAGAAATTGTAAAGGCAGAGTACCATGCGAAGTCGCAGGCTCACACTCATAAAAATTTAGTAAAAGAAATATTTAATTATACATACTAGTCTATTATTTTCTAGGTGCATAATCACATAATACATTTACTCAAAAACTGAATCATGGTGAATCATCCGGTCATGCATAGGAAGAAAGTAGACTGAACGCTAAGGTGAGCATTGCCAAAGATCGGGGCTCGGGACAACCTCCAAAGAAATCCATCTATATCGGTGACCATAAGCTTGCCCGTTCGCAGTCTCTCCATGGCACTGGTTTGACTCAAATGCGCGAATCAGTAGGAATTTAGGTTAGAGATGGGGCTTGGGTTTAGGCGAGGTATACAATGATAAACAAGAGGGCTAAAGCACAAAACCCAAATGAGCTAGCACAACAAAATTATCCTCAAGCACCACACAAATACACAGGTACACCACACCACCAGACTTGGACTTGATAACATGGGTGTGTGCACCGCCTACTCCCAGACAAAAACACAAACATAAATATTTTCAATTAAGCTCTTCTTCTTTTTCTTTTCACTTCTTTTTTTTTCTTTTTTTTCTTTTCAAAACATCTTCAGCAAATTGAGCAATGAAGCGCATCCATAATTTCACAAAAATTATCACAACATCAACATCCCAAACATGAAAATAGAATTCACACTTGAGCTCAAATTAGGGTGTGCGATTAAGGTTTGCTTTAAGGCTTTGGTGAGATAGAAGTGAGGCTGAATCAAAGAACGGGTAGGCACAACTGGGCTAGAAAGGATAGAGCGATAGGAATGGGCACAAAGGCTCAACCAGGCCAAAACTGATGGCCTACATCACATTCACGCGATTTACTAACCGTATACCCATGCTTCAAAAATCGCTTGGGGCAAGTTCTTAGTCACCGAGAAAGATCATCCTTCCTCCCAACTCGAGCAATACGAGGCTAACGAACGTCTACACACATTCCTACGCTACCGTTTGATTAATACAAGATTCACAAATTTTTGAGTATTGTAAACAATATCTACGCTAATAGAAAGGCATAAACTACAAGCATAAAGAGATATTGAATCTACACAAATTTCTATACGATAAACGAGCACTCGACTAGGAGCACTATAGAAGTCAACATTTTACTCTGTCTCACAATCCTAAGCAAGCACAGAGATTTTCCAATCACACAAAAGAAACGAGTTAAACTAGTAACGTGCCTACGGCTAAGTGCGCGCTCAAGTGGGTGTAGTGGTGTGCGGTGCATATGAAACAACAATTATAAAACTGAATAAAAGTACTTCTAGCATGCAATAAGAATGTGTGCGCTTGCAATGGGTAACAAATACAACAGCTCTCCCCCAGGCATAATCTAAACAATCCAACACAAGATATAAGCATGAAATTCAAAATGAAGTCTAGGGAAAGAGAGTACCCAATGCTCAGAAGTGAGCATACCAGAAGATTGGCGTGTAAACCAAGAAAAAGCTGCAGCATCCTCCATCCAGAAGAAGGACCTGCAGGGGTGAGGTCCGCAAAAACAAAAGAAAATATACAAACTAAAATAAAGTAAAACTAACTAAACAAACTAGATAAACTAAAATTGCAAGAAAAGTAAGATAACTATTGGGGTTATTGTCTTCCTAGCACGACTTATTAAGAACTTTAAGAGTTCTAGCTAATGGGTCTATGAAAAGAAAAATGCATAGGTAACTGTTCTAATATGCGTGTCGGTAGCGGGTACCGATATGGTGATAAAATAGTTACGTCTCTACCCGAATATAAATAATACCTGCTCGTCATAGGTAGAGGGACTCACCAAAACTATCCTTGCCCAACAAGGTGTCGTCTTCGTGGAGGTGGCAGGAGGAAAAGGTAATGAGTGGGGTTTCCACTATGGAGGAGGGGTCAACCTCCTCACATATGAGGATACACTCCTCATTGACTTGAGCAAAATGCTCCAAGTCCTCCTGAAGTACCTGTGAAGATTCAACCTGCACAGGCTCAAATGAAGAAGGGGGTTCACAAAATAAAAGAGAGGAATGACTTAAATAATCAAAAATCGGGGGAGTGGTCCCAGTCTCACCCCCAGCAGGATCCAAACATAGATCACTATCGGTATCATATGAGTCATAGCGAGGGGAGTCCGAAAGCTCGAGGTCCTCTGTGTTGAGTTGGACCTCCTCATCCGATAAGGAAATGAAAACCTCCGCATCAAAAAGGGTTTCCTCCTCATCCCAACTCGGTGCGTCATCGTGTTCCAAGGAGTCACACTCCCCATCAGAGAGAATAACATCCTCATCCCACTTTGGCGCATCCTCATGCTTTGAATGAACTTCTTGCCTAACATCATCAACCAACTCACAAAAAATAGGTGCAGAGAGTTCTTGCAAAGAAAGCGGAGGAACAGAGGTAATAACATCATCAGAGAAAATGTGCACATGTTCCTCTGGGGGTGAATCCAAAAGGAGTGACAAATGCACCGGGAGAGAAGTCTCCACCATGTCGTCACACCGATTAGCAAAAAGTCTGATGGAGATATCCGCAGCAGTCCTCCATAGACAAGGTGGTACTGCGAAAATATCATCAGATTCAGAATGAGCACCCAAATGAGAGGTGGATGGAATGATACAAACATCAGTTTCATCCTCCTCCTCCATCTGGCGCTGAAATTCTACGCAATCTTTCAATGCGTGCTCGGTGCTATGACAACACAAACACCGTTTTCCATTATTCTTTGGTCTAGACCGGGCCGGAGAGGAATATGAAAATGGTAAATGGGGTGAAGAAGAGTGACCATAAGACTTGGGTACGGCGTATGAAGTACCGTAAGAGAACGGTGCTCCATATACTGGGCCTCGAGAATTATGCTCACCATCTCCAGTGAGGCATTTATCACTAGAATGATTATGATTTCCACACCATCTACATTAGATATTGAAAGCAGAATACATGGTGTAGCGGGGGAGAATTCACCAACAAATAAAATTGCTTTGCAAGAATTAACTACACAAAAGAAATAAAAAAAAATTGAATGCCTGCTTCAGATAAATAACAAAATAGATAAGGAATAAATAAATTTAAAACGACAAATTCTAAGGACTAAAATAAAGAAGAAAATGGTATAAACAAATGGAAAAGGGCTTATATCTCTTGTCGCCCTCTCTCAAGTAACTCACATGACTGTGTTCCCCGGCAACGGCACCAAAAACTTGATGCGCAAATCTAGCACACCGCTATAGGCGGTAGTGAGACTGCGGCACGAAACGGCAGTGTACCGATCGTTCAAGTAAAATAAAATGTGGGAGTGAATCCCCAAGTATCGAATCTCAACGGAACACGGTAAGGTGGAGTTATCTATCGAGGAAGGACTTGAGATTGAAGTCCTTCCGAGCGGATGGATTGCGGAAAAGGGGGGTTTTGGTTTATGGAAAATAAAAGAAAATAACTACAACTACTCCTATTCAATGCCGCTATGCAATGCTTCGCCAGGGGGATGGAAAACTACGTAGGCCTTGAATGCACTACTTCGCAAGGGCGGATGGACGAGAAGGCTTGTGGATGGAATGGTTGGTGGAGTGGATTTGGTGGCGCACCTCAAATACACATATAAATGAAATACTTTCACGAAAAAGATGAAATATAAATTATCACAAGTTTATATTGTACATCATCACTAAAATGAGGATTACATTCATATACATCTATTGAAGTAAGAGAAAAGGCAAGAGATACGACCAAATCTGGAGGCTCATTGTAGATTCTCGGTAGGAATCGCCGGTTTGTCAATCCGCGTCCTAGCTCGGTCCCAACTATCTTCCGGGGTAGAGGAGGGTTGTCACTTCCTCCCAATGGACCCTTCTTCTCCGGTAAACTACAATCTGGCCACGTCTGATGCGAAGAACTCTTTGCTTGGCGATGAAGATGAGGGTGGAATCCTCTCCTTGAAGAGCTTGGATGATGAAGGCAGCCTAGAGGATACTCCGGCTCAAGATTTGAGCCAAGAATGTGTCCGGAGCACCTCCAATTGGTGGGCGGTGATGGAGCGGCGGACTGGAATGGATTTGGAACCCTTAGGCGCAGGAAAGAAGATCGATCCCGATTAGGGCGGAAATCTGCGCTTTTATAGAAAACAATCAGAAATTTGGTCACGCACGGTCGAACACACGACCGTGCATGAACCGTGCGATATTAATTAAGAAGAAATGCCTTGTGGAAGAAGCAGCAGCGAATGTGCATTTTACTCACGCACGGACGAAGCCGCCCGTGCGTAAAAATGCACGACCAATTCCAGATGGCCTCAAAACCAGGCATAACAGGCGATCGTGCGATTTCTTCTCGCACGGGCAACTGCCCGTGCGTAAAAATGCACGATCAAAGACAGAACATCAATTTCTACCCCCGATGAGGGCGCACGATCGCAGCCGACCGTGCGTCAAGGAAATGCACGACCGTGCGATTCATGTAGACATGAAATCTGGGTAAAATTGGATGAACCGTCCACCTGTATAAATATCAACACTGCTGGGAATACCCCTCCAGCTCAATATAAATACAGAATAAAAGGTTAGGGAGCACCATGTGCTTACCCCCAATAACAAGAAGCACAAAAGCATACCAAGACGGGCCTAAAAGTGCACTTAACATGGAATGAAGTATAGAGAACAAATATGAGTGATTATGGGTCTAAAATATAGTGCTTTGACTAAAATACTGGCCCAGATGAGTCCAAAAATGTGTATAAAAATGGGACTCATTAGGGAGCCAGCTATTTCTTCCAAACTACAGCTTCAAGATTCTGCAACTCAGGGGGAGGCAATCCTTCCAAGGATCCTGCCCTTTGCTCAGTGGGAGTCATTAATTAAGGGGGAGATCCCTTTAATCTCAGATGATCAGATTTACTTAAAGACTATGCAGGAGTTACAGGTAGACACTGAAAGACCCATCTCTGATGCACTTGCATTAAGGGTGTCCTCTAAAGATTCTACAAAAGCACCCTCACCAGTCAAGTTGACTTACCAGTATCTTGCTTCACCTAATCCAGCTCCAGATCAGTTGTTTCCATCAGCTCATTTTCCACCCTCAGCACAGCTGCCATCTATACCTCCAACTTAGCTTCCATCTCCTCCTGCTCCAACTCTTAAATCAATTCTTGCAACACCTGTCTTCAGAGGGAGACCCCCATACAGAGGTAGAGGAAGAGGAAGATTGCCTATTTGGGAGAGGTACTCAAAAGAACAAAGGAAAGAAAAATCCTATTACAAAAAGTATGAAAGGATTGAAATTGCAGAGAACACAATGAAAACTTACACTAATCCAGAGCTCGACAGAGTTTTAGAAAAGATTGGTGATAGAGAAAGATATGAATATGAGGTAGCCCAAAAGGAGCTTGAAGATAAAAAATAGGTTCATTGATATCCTGAAAAGAGGAAAAGATTTTATTGAAAAGGAAGAGTTGGCCAAAGCAGTTCCAATTAAATCTACTCTATTTGATCATACAATGTATACTGCAAAGAATCCCCATGCCAAAATGTTAGAGGGAGTAGGTCAAATCCATAGAGGAGGCATTGGGTGCAATCCATAGGATGCAGTATAGCTTCCTCAGAAAAGAAAGAAAGGAGAAAAGTCACCTGAAGAGGAGAAGAAAAAAGAGAAGATTATGTTCACAAAAGCTTCAGCCTCTAGGAAAGCACAAGCAACTGCTGCTGAATCAAACCCTGATGGAGAATCTGATTCAGGTGATTTAAATCTTGAAATCATAAATTTGATGACAGCAAAAATTTTTGGTCTTGGTTTCACACTCAAGGATGTTCATCCTAATACTGAAGTGGATTTGGAGAAACTGTTCAAAGGTCATGAAAGAATACAGAAGAATCCATAGAGAGCCACTCCTGCAAATTTCAGATATATGGAAAGGAAATTTAGGATGGTCTATGAGGACCTATCTACTTTTCTTAAAGGAAGGAAGTAGATTTTTATTGGGGGTAATACTCTTATAAACACTTATTGATAATTAATAATATGTTGCTTATTTGCCAGTCTACTCAGCTGTTTGTTTTGGTATATCTTATGTCTATATTGTCTTGTCTGTATTTTTTGTTTATATAAAAGGAATGTGTAAAATCACTTTAATCAATCTGTAAAATTTGTTAAGATAAATATGGGGAGATTGTTGGGAAAACTCATTTGATTTACCTTAACAAATTATCTAAAAAGTGATTTTATCTCATAGGATGAATTACCCACTGTATAGTGAGGGTAATCTGGTCATTAGATGTCTTAGGACGTGATGCGTATTTGGCAAGTGCACCAGTCGCTGTCAAGTAATAAAATTGTGAATAGCTTCCCCGAATATAGTCTCTCAAGGAATGCAGGTTCTGGTGAACGAAACACATGGTGAATCGATCGTTACACGAGCAAATAAAGTAAAAACAAGGGCTTTGTGATTTGGTTCATAAGCTAATGCAGAAAAGAGAGATGCGGGTCAAAACTCCGCTTCCCAAGGCGGGATGGATGCAACGGCCGCGATGCCGTGCTTCGGGAGGCGCGTGGATGGAAAGTAACTGTGACGGGTGAGGGTCGCACACACCTCTTCTCCAAGCATCACCACTAGCAATTGCTAGGGCTTCACACACAACGAACTCAGAAAATCACAACAACGAAAATGCTACTCTCACACCACCTTATCATTGCACATGAACATCATAAAAGATCAATGACATTAAGATAAGCAATAGTTCATTACAACAACACAAAGAAAGTACAAGCATCAAGTTTAGAGAGGACCAATAGGAAGATGTCACCGCATCTTGGGTTCTCGACCGGAATGAGAGGTTGTCGGGCTCTCTCCGGGCACGACCCTCAGATGGTGTGCGGACTTGATGGAGGCTGTCACCGCTCCAACGACCTACAACACTTCTATGGCTTCCCACGACGAGGAATGCTTGAACACTTGATGGAGAATGCTTGCTAACGCTCCCGAATGGAAGAATGGTGGTGGAAATCGCCGGAATATGGTCTCCTTGGTGGTGGAGGTGAAGGAGAAGCCTTCAGACCTCAAAAACGGCGGGGAGGACATGATTTCCCGCTCCCCTTACGAGCTCTCCGTTGACTGCGGCGTATCCTGCATTTATACTAAATAGTCAGAAAAATGGTCACGCATGGTCGAACGCACGACCGTGCGTGAACCGTGCGTTATTAAATTATAAAATCTGACTTGAGGGACACGCTGCGCCGCCCGTGTGTTTTACTCACGCACGAGCAAATTCGCCCATGCGTACAAACGCACGGGTAAATTCAGAATGACCAAAATAAGAGGAAACAGGTCGATCGTGCGTTTTACTCACACACGGGCAAATCCGTCCGTGCATAAAACGCACGACTAAACTCAGATTGTCCGTTTTCTGCCCAGATACAGACGCACGATCGCAACCGTCCGTGCATCAAGGAAACACACGACCGTGCGATATGCACAGACATAGATATTGGGGGAAAATGGGACGATCCAGCCACCTGCACATAAGACATACCAGCTGGGAATACACCTCAAGCACCAAATAAACATAGGAAAAGGATCGGGGAGCACCATGTGCTTACCCCCAATAACAAGGAGAGCAAATGCACACCGAAACGGGCCTAAGAGTGCACCTAGTAGGGAATAACAAATATGATCATAAACATGCCTAAAGTGTGGTGCATCGACTAGAAATACGGCCAGATGAGTCCATAAATGTGTATATAAATGGGACTCATCACACCCCCAAGACTTAACCATTTGCACATCTCGGGCAAACTACTCCGCTCTCCTATCGGAACAATTGGATGTTAGAGTATGATTGAGTGGTGGAGACTCATGCGAAGTCGCATGCTCACGGGCGTAGAAATACATTAGAATAGAATTTAACTCAAAATTATATTTAACTATTTCTAAAACAGTAATTTGAAATCTAATTTACTTGGATGGTGAATCCTGGTAAATCTTTCGGTCGCGCAAAAAGGAAAATAGCGTGACTAATGAGTAAAGTTTTACTTGAATCAAAGCTTGGGACAAACTCCTAAGAAATCCTTCAAAGTCGGTGTCCATAGGCTTGCACGTTCGCACTCTCTCTACTGCATGAGACGACTCGTATCTAAAATCAATAGGACTTATGGGTTCAGATTGGGCTTAGGTTGAGTTTAGGCTAGATAAGTAGAAGGACGATGGGAATCGCATTCAACATAACAGAGCACTCAAGAGAATTATAATCACCAATACAACAATTTCAAGAAGTACACAACACCCACAGACTTCAACTGAACACTAGGTGTGTGCTAAGCCAATCATACTTTGTCTCTGTCGAGAGAATGAAATTGAAAGTTCGTTTTGAACAATTTTTCTTCTTTTTCCCTTTTTTTTTCTTTTCTCGACAGAATTTCTTTTGTAGGCACACTAAAAACTTCCCCTTCAGCTTTTTCAAAGCTATCATACAACACGGAGATGACACCAAACATGATAGATATATAAAAATTTCTTTCAGCTCATTTGTTAGTGCGAAAATGGGTTTGGCGTATGGCTTTGGTGACATTTTGGTGGAGCTAAACAAGGAGGAAAGGTAGGCTCAAGTGGGCTTGCAAAGGTGATTACATTGGTAAGGATTTCAAAAGCACAAACGGATCATGAAATGGCATATATAACACTTTATAACGTGTACTTCAACACAATCGTTTCAAGAGTCGCCTAGTGCAAGTTCTAGCCACCGAGAAAGGTTGTCCTTCCTTCTGACCCTAGTAATAAGCTACTACTAGTACATCTACACTCGACCCTATGCTACCGTTGGATTCACCGGATTCACCACTAAAGTAAAATAAATTGCAACTACTATAATAGAAATACTTAAATTACAACATTGAATTTTATTCTACTCTAATTGAATTTCTTGGCGTGACGGGAGCACTCGACTAGAGCACTACTCGAGTCGACATTTTTCTCTACTCCTCACTCCTACACTAACAATCCAATTCTTACAAGCGGGGAACCTCGCAGCAATACCCAATAAGCACACATGATCAAGTGTACGTGTACTAGGTGCAAGTGTACGCAGTGTGCACAATACAATTGAAAATTCCTAACTCAGCACATTCTAACATGCTATGCAAAGTGTGTGCACGTGCATAGCCCGATCCCTCCCCCAGACTTGATCAAAACTAAATAAAATAGGGAATTCTAGAATAAGGAGAATAGGGGTAGAGTGGACCTATGCTCATAAATGAGCATGCCAGAAGTGCGGTAATTCCTTCTTTAAGTTTTTCTCCTTCCGCATCCACACGCGAGAGCTAGCATAAATGGGTCCGCCCAAAAAATCTCGTCATACCTGCAAACTGACATCTCCAAACCCGCAAAAACTAAGATAATACAGCCCGCACTGACATTCATCATAAAAAGGAATATGCGGCAGAGACAATCAATACAATAATGATAAACAACTAAATCAGAGAATTGAAGCTATCCAAAACCACACCCTAGGGACAATGCCCTAGCAGAATAATATCCGAAACAGGATCCTCCAAGAGTATATCTAAGATAGATTAAAAGTACTAAAAGTACAAAATAACTAAACGCCTAGGAAGCTGCATCAGGACAATCACGGGGAAGATGGCGAAGGAGAGTGCGAAGGAGGAGGAGGAGGAGTGCGCATCCGCCTAGATCGCGATGTAGAAGCTCTGATAGGGGCAACAGGAGGCTCTACTCGCAAATGGGCGCCAATCCGCGAAGAAAGCTCATACTGCATGTCCATAGCATCCTCCATGCGCACGAATCTGTCATAAAAATCTGGATACTGCTGCTCGATGCTTTGCCGCTGGGCGTTCCATTGAGCAGCAGGGGATGCAAAATGGGGGGCATCAGAGGGCTGCCTACCCACCCTAGCCGAGGTGCTAGGCTCAGCAGCATCGGCATGAGCAGTATGCTCCACACGTCCTGACCCGACCTCACGGACTTGGTATCCCCAATTGTCACCGATTTGTACCTTCTTGATGAGCTTAAATGCTACCATCATGGTCAAAGAGATATGAAAACCCCGGGAGACATTAGTCATGGGCGGAAGTGAATCCCAAATGCCAAGCCCTTTGGCGATCCTCATGATGTAATGCGAGCCTCCAATAGACTTCAGGGAAAGATAAGTGGCCTGGCGAAGAAGATACTGGGCAAGCACTCGTCCGAGATGGAGAGGCACACCCTGTTGCATGCTGTATAGATAAAGGAGATCCTGCCACCAAGCAACATTCTGGCTCATGGAGCGGGCGTTGATGTTGTGCCCAATCAGGTGCTGGACATAATGGAGAGCGGGGGAGATGATGTGGGTAGACTTCGCTGCGCGAGCCTCATACTGCTGATCCCGTCCTGTGATGGACTGCCAGAAATCGCTGGGAGATACTCCCTTCGGGAACTCATCCGGACGGTGGATAATGTCCGTCTGTAAGAGTTCGTCATGAGTGTAAATCCCTGCGCAAACCGCCAGTTGGCCAATGATCATGGTATGGTTGCGGCCCTTCATACAGAATGAGACCGTCGTGGGCTCTCCAGTTACTTCATCGACTTGGTCAATGATGCGGAAGGTGGAAAGGAACTAAAGCGTGAGTTCATGGTAGCCTACTTCCGTGATGGAGAAGAGGTTTCCCCATGATCCCACATTGAGTAACCTTCCTACCTCCACATCCAAATTGACAACTCGAAGGTCCGCAACCGAAACAAAGCGATGATCGAGGAACGTTTTGTGGCTCAACAAATTGTACCTTTCCAGGAGTTCCGGCCTCCCAAACTGCAGCATTGCTTTAGCACTAGTATCCTCAGATCTTGAGGAGGAAGCTCCACCTCTGCAGCGAAATAGGCTCACGACCTTCTTGACACCCATGGATGCGCCCGAACAGTCTGGAAGTGAGGGAGATGAGGAGAGGAAGAGAGAACGACGAGGCGTTGGATGGGAAGGAGGGGAATCACACACGGGAGAGAAGGGTTTCACGAAATGCGCGAGAGGAGATAACTCTGGAATTAGGGCCAGCGTGCGATTTTCGGCAGGGCAGGGGCCGGTTTATAAAAAAAGAAAATCGCACGGTCGTGCGATCCCAATGCGCACGGACAATCTGGTCGTGCGTTTGCAAATTTCTCCAAGATTTCTTCAAATTTTTCGGGCCGACAGAATCAGAAAAATTTGCACGCTATAGCAAGAATGGAGGGAACAGGGAAGAACACGACAACAACAATTGCCTAACAACAAACTCCACAGGGCGCATGGTTCACGAAAAACTCTCCAAAAACAAGAGATACCAATAGCAGAAAGCAAAAAGAAGTTAAAACTAAAGATAATAAAATCTAAATTAGCTACTCCTAAACCTAGATAATTGTTGGGCTAAATGTCCCCCCAACGGGACTTATACAAGCACTTGAAATGCAGATTAACTTATAGGTGGGTGAAAGCGAAAATGGTCAGGTAACTGTTCGCGCTCACGTTTCGGCAAAAGGTACCGAAACGAAGATAGAACAGTTGCCCAAACATCGGTGAGAAAATAATGCCTGATATGAATATCAGGCAAGGGCATAATATGTGTTGTGAAGCTCACCGTATCTGGCTCCACCTGCACCTGATTCCTCTCAATGCTAGGCCTTGTTACAGGCTCATACACCAACGAAACTGGCTCCACAATGTGGTCCTGCAAAGGAGAAAATACGAGAGCAGGGTCAAGAGATGAGACAGAAGAAAAGCTAAAAGACATCTCATCTAAGGTAATAATCCCGGATTCATCCCCCATAGGGCGCGGTAATGTCAAACAGATGATATCATCGACGATTTCACTAACCTCAACAGCGCGCGCAATGGCCTCCTCTATAACTTGGACTTTCTCGCACTGAACCAAAATGCCTGCTTCAGCACAATCGAGACTGTCCGCCTCCATGAGAGTGGGAACGACACTGCGCAGGTCTGCAACATCCTGCAAATTGACCTCAATGACAATATCAGAAATAGATGTAGATTCGTGTGTAGTGGGAGAAGATGTGCTTCTTAAGAGTTTGGGCTCACTCTCCACATAAGGGCACAAATCCACGCAAAGTGGTACGTGAACCGAAGAGGTATGGGGGGTCGCATCAGAAACGGAGTCATGAAGGACACTGATGCACGTGTCGATTTCGGGGACTTCAAGAAGTGAAGATGGAAGTGACACGTAACCAGAGGAAGGGACTTTGCTTACAGAATTCGAAGATGGGACAATCCGGATATCCGGCTCATCGTCATCCTCCAGTTGGCGAAGGTAATCAGCACAGTCTTTCAAGGCATGCTCTCTACTTTTGCAAAATAAACACTGCTTCACCGGCTTCGCCGACACCCAAGGTGCGGTTGCCACATAATAGTGCGACATCGGAGGTGCAGTAGAGGAGCCAAAAGATTTATGGGACCCATACGGTTTCTGAACAACACCATACTCTTTGGGACACCTATCACTAGCGTGGGATGTGTCCCCACACCAATGACATCAAATATTCAAATGTTCCCACATGATATAGAAGAAGAAAATAGCATGAAAAAGAGGAAATTAAGAAGAATAAAAGACCCAATCGAAAACAATCGATTAACAAACACGAAATGATCACGCATACATTCCCCGACAATAGCGCCAAAAACTTGATGTGTATTCGGCAAGTGCACCGGTCGTTGCCAAGTAATAAAATTGGGAATAGCTTCCCCGAATATCATCTCTCAAGGAAAGCAGGTTCTGGTGAACGAAACGCATGGTGAATCGATCGTTACACGAGCAAATAAAGTAAAAACAAGGGCTTTGTGATTTGGTTCCTAAGCTAATGCAGAAAAGAGAGATGCAGGTCAAAACTCCGCTTCGCAAGGCGGGATGGATGCAACGGCCGCGATGCCGTGCTTCGGGAGGCGCGTGGATGGAAAGTAACTGTGACGGGTGAGGGTCGCACACACCTCTTCTCCAAGCATCACCACTAGCAATTGCTAGGGCTTCACACACAACGAACTCAGAAAATCACAACAAGGAAAATGCTAATCTCACACCACCGCATCATTGCACATGAACATCATAAAAGATCTATGACATTAAGCTAAGTAATAGTTCATTACAACAACACAAAGAAAGTACAAGCATCAAGTTTAGAGAGGACCAATAGGAAGATGACACCGCATCTTGGGTTCTCGCCCGGAATGAGAGGTTGTCGGGCTCTCTCTGGGCTTGGCCCTCAGATGGTGTGCGGACTCGATGGAGGCTGTCACCGCTCCAACGACCTACAACACTTCTATGGCTTCCCACGATGAGGAATGCTTGAGCACTTGATGGAGAATGCTTGCTAACGCTCCCGAATGGAAGAATGGTGGTGGAAATCGCCGGAATATGGTCTCCTTGGTGGTGGAGGTGAAGGAGAAGCCTTCAGACCTCAGAAACGGCGGGGAGGACCTGATTTCCTGCTCCCATTACGAGCTCTCTGTTGACTGCGGTGTATCCTGTATTTTATACTAAACAGGCAGAAAAATGGTCACGCACGACCGTGCGTGAACCGTGCGTTATTAAATGATAAAATCTGACTTGAGGGACACGCTGCGCCGCCCGTGTGTTTTACTCACGCACGGGCAAATCCGCCCGTGCGTACAAACGCACGGGTAAATTCAGAATGACCAAAACAAGAGGAAACAAGTCGATCGTGCGTTTTACTCACGCATGGGCAAATTCGTTCGTGCATAAAATGCACGACTAAACTCAGATTGTCCGTTTTCTGCCCAGATACAGACGCACGATCGCAACCGTCCGTGTGTCAAGGAAACGCACGACCGTGCGATATGCACAGACATAGATATTGGGGGAAAACGGGACGATCTGGCCACCTGCACATAAGACATACCAGCTGGGAATACACCTCCAGCACCAAATAAACATAGGAAAAGGATCGGGGAGCACCATGTGCATACCCCCACTAACAAGGAGTGCAAAATGAACACCGAAATGGGCCTAAGAGTGCACCTAGCAGGGAATAAAAAATATGATCGTAAACATGCCTAAAGTGTGGTGCATCGACTAGAAATACGGCCCAAATGAGTCCATAAATGTGTATATAAATGGGACTCATCAGGACATCACACTCATCCTAGGGTGTCAAGACCATATCAAGAGAAGCAAAATTTGGGTAGAGTTAACAATTGCGTCGAATGGAAATCGATGCAACATCGAGTTATTGTCGATGCTACTCTGACTAAAAGTCCAAGCAACTCGCTCCTTCTGTCGGAGTAGATCAAGTCGACGCTACGTCGAATAGATATCGACGTAATGGCCATGGACTTGTCTAAGTACCTAGAGAAGTCGACGCAACTTCTACTTCAACTCAACGCAGAAGAAAGACTCTGTCGAAGCCATCTGAACTCGACACAATGTCAACTACAATTTGACACAGATGATGAAGTTCAGAGTTAAGCTTTCAACTTGACGGTTACATTGATAGGATATCGACGCAACATCGACAAGCTGACTTGAATCAGAGCAAGAATGCATTCGAAGCTGCTATTATAAGGAATCGAAGGTGCGTTGATAAGAGAGGAAGAGAACTCGACGCTACGTCGAATACAGTCTGAAAAGGAAACCTTTTTAGCTGTCATTTTGGAACCTCTCTTATGACCCACAATACTGAAGACCGTTCTCCAACGGCTCATTAATTTCCTCAAATGGAAAGAAGAATTAAAGGAGGACAGAAAAGCTTTCTTGGAAACAAGCTTACAGTTGGTTGACAAGTCGTGAATTAAAGAAGGAAAGGAAGATAAATTGTCCAGCGCAACATACCTTTTCAGGACCTACCAGAAAAAAAAATTAATTCAAATTAAAGAGGGACAATAAAAGGGAGAAGCAGAAAGAAAAATATGGAGCATTCATTATGTTGGGAAAATGATTTATCTTAACCCCTAGAAATGAGTAAAAAATGAACTCTCATAGTGAAAAATTAGTTTAAGTAAATATGCGTCGAATAGTAATCGACGCAACGTCGAGGTGAAGTCGGCGTACCTCTCAAAATGAGTCGAAGTAACTCTAAACAGAATTTAACGTAACCATAATTGACGTAACTCTGATTTCTAATCGACGCACATCGATTTCTATGACATTCAAAATCGTGCCAGATCTCTTTCCTTTCTTTCTGTAGATCTGAATTTATGGAATTATATTATTCTCTTATAGCCGTTCAGAATTAAATCTTTCCTTCTAATTGATTCTTGGCTAATTTGATTTAGATTATTATGGATGTTATTTGAAAATTGAATGACTTCTTTCCTTCTACAGAAATATTAATTATGGAAGATCTCTCTCTTACCATTTCTCTGTGAGCTAATTGATTATTCTCCTATAGCAATATTTTTGAATAAACAGAGCTATAAATACACAAGGAGGTCGGCAAAAAAAAGCATAAGTGATCCACTCCATTTTGAAAAAGAGGAAAAGCTCCCTAGAGAAAAGAAAGAGAAAATTGAGAAAAGTGAAAGAGTGCTGCAACAAGAAAAAACCTTATTCTTCTTCTTCTTCCTTCTGAAGTCATACTGCTGCAAATTTCTAAAAGCTCTCAATGAAAGAGAGAAAGGCCTACAATTTCCTTCTCACTATAGAAGAGAGATTACATTCACTATACTTGTGCTTCTAATCTTCTTTCTAGGAAGAAGATTCCTTCTTGCACAAATTGTTTCTTATTCTTCTTCTTCTTCTTATTCTTATTTCAATTTCAATAGTGTAAAAGAGTTTTAAGAATCTCTCTTCAAAAAATTCAGTTGTAGTGGTTCTAAGAGTCTCCTTATCAAAAGGCTCAGACTGGTTCTAAGAGTCTCCTTATCAAAAGACTCAGTGCAAGATAGTGAATTCCTACCAAGGGGGGTAGAAGAGTGGACTACCCAAAGTTTGGGGAACCACTATATTTCTTTGTGTTGTGCTGTGATTTTCTTTTTGCTATTTCTTTCTTTATTTGCTTAATTCTTGCTGGTGTGTGGGAAGCTTAAACCATTTTGATCATACCATTTGGAAGAAGATGAACAAACTCATTCTGAGAAGGCAACTAGGCCAAAAGAAACAATTCATAAAGAAATAAATCTCCGACCAGAAAAAGGGAAAAATAAAATCTGTGAAGACACATTTGCGTCGACTTCATATCGACGCATGAATGATAGTAAGTCGAACTCAACTCGACGCGATCTCTCAGAAACTTCGACCTCAAATCGACGCATGAATAAAATTGCGTTGACTCATAATCGACTCAACTACTTCCATGCATCGATTCCAGATCGACTCATTCTAGAGAAAGCGCCGAATATAAATCGACGTAACTGTCAACATACGTCGAATACCTATCGACGCATAAAATCTCAGAGTAACTTAAATTCAGGACATATCAATCCTTCAAAAATTATCTATCTTAACCCTCATTTAGAACCAATTCATCCTAATCAAAACCTCTATCCAAATCTAAACTTCCTTCCTAAACAACAATTTTATCCTAATCAACACCTTTATCCCTCTTTAAACTCAAATTACCATAATCTAAAGACAAACAAGTGTTATATCTGTAATAAAACAGGCCACATTGCCAAACAATGTTGGCACAATCAATCCAATCATGTATAAAATTAGTCCAAAGCACACTTAGAAAACCATAGGATTAGGAAGTAATAATCTCTAAAGAAAAACCTAGAATTTTCACGTCGATTCCTTGATCAACGCATCGTCAAGTGTTAAAATCGACGCATACATCAACTGGAAACCCTAGCATCTCAATACTGAAACATGCGTCAAGTTCCATTCAACATAACGTCGACTTCACGAAAATGAGCGGCAATACATAATGATTTTCCATCCCATCTACTGTAGCACCGAATAAACCTCGAGTTATGTCTCATTTCGATGCTTCACCTGACTTAAATACACTCTTCAGTTAGGAATCTACACGCTTTTTGATCTCTCATTTCTCTCAGACCTCTATCTTACTGACCAAAATGGCTCCCAAGATCAATTCTGGTTTCAACATTGATCTTGATTCCTTCAAAGCCAACGCCGAAAACTACAAGAGCATTATAGCTCTCTTTACTGAAGCCGGTCTGAATAAACTTATCTCAACAAGATGCAAACTCCTGGAAGTAGAACTTACTGAGTTGATGAATAATGCACAGATATCTGAAATTAGAGAGATTGCAGGAACAATCCATGAAACACCTGTTTCAATCTCTACAGAAAATCTTAGGGACACCATTGACCTACCATCAGGTACATACCAACACCATCCTTGTTCAAATCCTAAAAAGAAAAGGAAATTAACTAAATCTTCATCATCATTCCTTTATCAGGTGGTGAACCTGTGGAACTCAACCCTGAAGAAACTAGAAATCTGTTAACCACCATGAGATTCTCCAGAGATAGAGCAATCAACTTAAAGAAAATAGATTTCTCTGATGAATACAGGCTCCTAGCAGACATACTAGGAAAAATACTACTATGCAAAATCTCTGCCCATGATGCAGTGCCCAAGCAGCAACTGAACATTATGGGGGCCCTTGTGCTGAAAAAGAAGATTGACTGGGCCAATTGCTTGCTAAAGATGATAGGCTACAAATACTCTCAAAAGGAGAATGCCTTTATGAGGATAATGAGCCAAGTACTCAGGCACTCCTAACTTGACCTATGTAGGTCAAAAGATATTGCCATTCCCCCTGGCAAAACAATATCCATGGCACTCTTCTCCAAATGGGACAGGCAGATCCCAAAGCCTGGGTCCCAGCCTGAGAGACCCTCTTCACCACCTGCTTCTCCTCTTCCTATGGACTCAACTGTTCAACCCACCTCTATTCCTCCTCCTCCTACATCAAACACACCTCATCTTCTTACCACAACCACTGATTACAGTAATACAGTCATCTCTCCACCTTCATATCCTCCACCATTATCTCCTCCACCAACACAACCTGAACCATCCTCATCCACACAAGCACTCCTTCTCCAATGCATTCAACAAGCAACCCATAAATTTCAGGACATGCTTGATGGGCACTGCTCCCAACTTCACTCCTCCATCATGCACATGCAAACCCAAATAGATGGGGTCAATGCCTCTGTGCAAAGCCTGAAGTCCTCTATCTCTTCATCTAGGGTCACAAAGTCTTTCTTAACCTCCTTGGCTAAGAAGGTCAAGAAGGGGGAGAAGTTAGATGAAGAGCAGCTCTCCAGTCACAAATTTCACTCACACAAATCACCTCAAACATCAAAATCTGATAGTCCTGCTCTGCTTAAGACCATTGGGAATGAAAAAGTACCTGAGCTACATACTAATGAACAGATAACAGCTCTACTTTTTATAGCAAGAGAAGCTGAACAACGAGTGGTTGTATTTCAAAGGGAGGCAAGTAGAGTAGAAAAAGATGTTGAAAAGGAAGCTGTTGAAACAACAAGAGACCTGAAGGAACCATCAACTTAGGGGGAGCCAGATGCTGATATGGCTGAAGCTAATACTGAAACTGAAAAAGAAATTGAGAAGGAAGCTCAGGGTCAGGGGCAGCTAAATGTAGAAGTTGAAAAAGAAAAAGAACTGAAGGAACCCTCAACTCAGGGGGAGCAGATTGTTTTGTATCAGGGGGAGCTGAATGAACATCTTGCTACTGAAGAGCATGAAGAGGAAGGGCAACTCACTCCTATAAGAAAACCTGATCTCCCTTTAGTATTCTCTAGGAAGAGAAAAACTCATCCTACTCTCCTAAGTAATTTTTTTTTTGCAAACAGCATAAGTAGCTTACAATTCTGATTCTTATTATCTGAAAATGATTTTGTATGTGAATATACATGTCTTTCTTTTCTTCTGATTTCCTAATATATCTCTTTCTAAAAATATGCTTTGATGTGTTGATTAAAGCTGGTAAAATTTTTCTCTGATCAGGGTTAAGACATATAGGGGGAGATTGTTGGGAAAATGATTTATCTTAACCCCTAGAAATGAGTAGAAAATGAACTCTCAGAGTGAAAAATTAGTTTATGTAAATATGCGTCGAATAGTAATCGATGCAACGTCGAGGTGAAGTCGACGTACCCCTCAAAATGAGTCGAAGTAACTCTAAACAGAATTCGACATAACCATAATTGACGTAACTCTGATTTCTAATCGACGCACGTCGATTTCTATGACATTCAAAATCGCGCCAGATCTCTTTCGTTTCTTTCTGTAGATCTGAATTTATGGAATTATATTATTCTCTTATAGCCGTTCAGAATTAAATCTTTCCTTCTAATTGATTCTTGGATAATTTGATAAAGATTATTATGGATGTTATTTGAAAATTGAATGACTTCTTTCCTTCTACAGAAATATTAATTATGGAAGATCTCTCTCTTACCATTTCTCTGTGAGCTCATTGATTATTCTCCTATAGCAATATTTTTGAATAAACAGAGCTATAAATACACAAGGAGGTCGGCAAAGAAAAAGCACAAGTGATCCACTCCATTTTGAAAAAGAGGAAAAGCTCCCTAGAGAAAAGAAGGAGAAAATTGAGAAAAGTGAAAGAGTGCTGTAGCAAGAAAAAGCCTTATTCTTCTTCTTCTTCCTTCTGAAGTCATACTGCTGCAAATTTCTAAAAGCTCTCACTGAAAGAGAGAAGGCCTACAATCTCCTTCTCACTATAGAAGAGATATTACATTCGCTATACTTGTGCTTCTAATCTTCTTGCTAGGAAGAAGATTCCTTCTTGCACAAATTGTTTCTTATTCTTCTTCTTCTTATTATTCTTATTCTTATTTCAATTTCAATAGTGTAAAAGAGTTTTAAGAATCTCTCTTCAAAAAATTCAGTTGTAGTGGTTCTAAGAGTCTCCTTATCAAAAGACTCAGACTGGTTCTAAGAGTCTCCTTATCAAAAGACTCAGTGCAAGATAGTGAATTCCTACCAAGGGGGGTAGAAGAGTGGACTACCCAAAGTTTGGGGAACCACTATATTTCTTTGTGTTGTGCTGTGATTTTCTTTTTGCTATTTCTTTCTTTATTTGCTTAATTCTTGCTGGTGTGTGGGAAGCTTAAAACTGTGAATATTATATATATATATATATATATATATATATATTTGTTAACCTTGCACAAAATATTTTAATCTCTATTCGCCCCCCCCCCCCCCCTCTAGAGAATTCTAGTGAGGTTAACTGTGCACTTTCACATTACAATTGGCTAAACTTTTTGAATTTGGGTTTTCCTCTTCATCTTCCTTTAGGAACCCTAATAGAGAAAATACAGAGAAGAAAGAACAACTGCTCTCCCTCTCTTACTGCAGAATAACAGAAGGTTGCTCATCATCAATATTACATAACAGCCAAAGTTCAATCAGAATGAAGAAAAAAGATCTGACAATCATAACTCCTGCAAAACATCACAATCATAAGCAGGAGTTCATCATCGGCAGTTCTAGTGAAAGAATATAGAAGTTGTTATTGATACAGGCTTCATAAGAATTCTGAGAACAGAATTCTTCTTCCTCCCCCTTCTTCTTTCTCCTTCTCATTCCCAACTGTAAAAGAGTTTTGATAATTCCTCTTCCAAAGGATTCAGTGGTTCAAGATCTCCTTATATAAAGATCTGGTTGGTTCAAGATCTCCTTCTCAAAAGATCATGTTGGTTCATAATCTCCTTATCAAAAGATCTGTGGTTCTGAGAGTCTCATTGTGAAAAGGCTCAGGTTCCTACCAGGTGGTAGAAGAGAGGACTACCCACATTTTGGGGAACCTCGATAAAATCTGTGTCTTCTGGTTGCTTATTTTCTGTGCTTTCCCATATAGTTTACTTTTTCTATTACTGCTTTTCTTGCTTTACTTAAACAGCTTGTGTTTTATACTGTGTGTGGAATTGTGGAGCATAACACTTAGTGTTTTTATTGTATTTGCACAAATAGGATAGAAATATTTTTAAATCTCTATTCACCCCCCCCCCCCTCTATAGTATATCTCAGGGGCACACTGTGCACTTTCATATCTTATCCTTGCTTATTTCAAAGCTAGGAGGTAGCTTATACCAATAAGACGATGACACATGGATGGACTGTCCAATCCAAAGCATGGGAAATGTTTTTCCCATTAATTCTAGTCAAATTTGCCTCCATTTTCCCTCTCCTCCCTAAACCTTGAACTTCACCCCTCATCCAAAGGCTGATCATTCTTCTTCTTCCTCTTCCTCACACCTCAAGGAACTAACCAGCAACCTTCTTGAAGGAACAAGACTAGAGAGAAGGGTTGGATCTTGGTCGACCATCACCATGCCGCCAAGAAGAAAAACCCGCTCCATGGCCGAAAATCAGGTGACTTCCACCCCCTCTCCCTTGGTGCTAGATCTTTAGATCTAAAATAGGAGAGATATTGGGTTCAAAAGAGCTAAATTTCAACGAGATTCATGGAGTTTTGAAGGAAGGGACCACACTAGAACTTACGTTCTAGGGCGTCGTTCGCCAAGAAGATATCCTCAATCAATTCCTCTGTTCAATACGAAGTGCTAGGACTTGATTTCATGAAGAACAGTGGTCTAATGGGGGAGTATTGGAGGAGAGAAGGCGAAATATTATTTGTGTGCTGGAGGAGGAAGATGAATAGATGATGTTCATCTGTCTTAAGATACATACAGATTTATAACATTTAGAAAGAAATCTGTTTTCTGCACGTGACAAACTTCAAGCCTATTTTTAGGCATGATCCGGCCACACTCAGGTCTCATGCTCAACACGAAAGTTATAACCCTTGGAAAGACCTTTCGAACGAGTGGTTGTGTGTTTTCAGGGGAGTTCTATAGCTCCGACAAAGTAAAAAAGAAAATGGTTGTTCAGGGAATGATCCGGTTTATGTACAGGACAGCTTGTTGTCTAGATTTATTTAGTTGGATTCAAACCCGATTTTAGATAAGTTAGGCTTAGAACTGGACCTTGAGCTCAACACAAAAGTTGTATCCCTTGGCGATACCTTTTTGGAATGGGGTGACACATAATTTTTGGTGTCAGTAGCTCCCAGAAATCACGTTTTAGTAAGCATTGTTGAATATGTACATATTTTGATGTTTTACTGATTTCTCGCAAAATAATTATCGGATGCTTACAAAATTTGGTATAAATGTGCCTGATAATATTGTGATCACCCTTATTTAGTTCCAGCATTTTTGGATACATATTTACCATGAGATTGCTTGTCGTATTATATAAATTTAGAGCATGGTAAATACGTATTGCGTAATACAATGAGGTCAAAAATTGGTGGGAATGATTCAGGCATTTATTATGACCAATGGTAGAAGTTTCAGCGGATTTGGTTTTGAATTTAGTCCTAAATTAAATATGTTGTTATAAATTAATACGCTGAATGAAATGTTAAGAGATCAATTAGACAAGAATTTTGGAAATGTGCATAAAAACGGAAATATATCACTTGGTAATCTAATAGAGAGTTATATTTGTGATATCCGCTTAGTAGAAATTATGGTTGATGATCCTTAAAAAGAACGGGCGTGAGATGATTGGTATTGACTAAGCGTGAACGAATGATTCTTAGGAATTCAATTGTGAAAGCAGGTTGTGAGTCGAGCATGAAGGGTGGTATGGTTAATGTGTATGGGCAGATTTGCATAGTGAACTCGAACCTAACATTACATGCACAAGTAGTCCTATAGGATCAAAGATTATATTTCCCTTTCATACACGTACCACTGCACAAGAGTAATGACAACTCGGTAGCTTTCAAAATGATATGGGTACCTTGTCGTCGAGAAGGGATATCATGTCATCGAAAAGGACTTGGTTTCTCGAAGATCTCGTCGATAAGCTAGCGCCGGGCGATAGCGGTAGCGCCGACGGTAGTCTTCAAAATGGGTTGGCCTACAGTGTCGTTGAGAGGGGTGCCTTGTCATCGAAAGGAGGGTGGTTTCTCGAAGATCTCGCTGATAGGCTAGCACCGGCGGTAGTCTTCTGAAAAATATGGACGGCGGTGATATCTTATCCTTGCTTATTTCAAAGCTGGGAGGTGCCTTAGACCAATAAGACGATGACACATGGATGGACTGTCCAATCCAAAGCATGGGAAATGTTTTCCCCATTAATTCTGGTCAAATCAGCCTCCATTTTTGATCTCCTCCCTGAACCTTGAACTTCACCCCTCATCCAAAGGCTGATCATTCTTCTTCTTCCTCTTCCTCACACCTCAAGAAAATAACCAGCAACCTTCTTGATGGAATAAAACTAAAGAGAAGGCTTGGAGCTTGGCCAACCATCACCTAGCCGCCAAGAAGACAAACCCACTACATGGCCGAAAGTCAGGTGACTACCGCCCCCTCTCCCTTGGTGCTAGATCTTTAAATCTAAAACAGGAGAGATATTGGGCTCAAAAGAGCTTAATTTCAGCAAGATTCATGGAGTTTCGTAGGAAGAGACCCCGCTAGAACTTACGTTCTAGGGCGTCGTTCACCGAGAAAATATCTTTAATCAATTCTTCTCTTCAATATGAAGTGCTAGGACTTGATTTCGTGAAGAATGGTGGTCAAATAAGGGAGTATTGGAGGAGAGAAGGAGAAATAATATTTGTGTGCTGGTGGAAGAAGAGGAACAACTGATGTTCATTTGTCTTATGATTCGTGCAGATTTATAATATTTAGATAGAAATCTGTTTTCTGCACGCGACGGACTTCAAGCCTATTTTTAGGCATGATCCGGCTACATTCAGGTCTTGTGCTCAACACGAAAGTTGTAGACCTCGGAAAGACATTTCCAATGATTGGTTGTGGATTTTCAGGGGAGTTCTGTAGCTCCAGAAAAGTAAAATCAAAAATGGTTGTGCAGGGAATGATCCGGTTTATGTACAGGACAGCTTGCTGTCCAGATTTATTCTGCTGGGTTCAAACCCGATTTTAGATAGGTTAGGCTTAGATATGGACCTTGAGCTCAACACAAAAGTTATAGCCCTTGGCGATACCATTTCGGAATGGGGTGACCCATAATTTTTGGTTGTCTGTAGCTCGCTGAAATCACGTTTTAGTAAGCATTATTGAATATGTACATATTTTGATGTTTTACTGATTTCTAGCAAAATATTTATCGGATGCTTAGAAAATTTGGTATATATGTGCCTGATAATATTGTGATCACCCCTGTTTAGTTCCAACATTTTTGGATACATATTTACCATGAGATTTCTTGTCGTATTATATAAATGTATAACATGGTAAATACGTATTGCGTAATACAATGAGGTCGAAATTTGGTGGGAATGATTCTGGCATTTATTATGTCCTTTGATAGAAGTTTCAGTGGATTTGGTTTTGAATTGAGTCCTAAATTAAATATGTCATTATAAATTATTATGCTGAATGAAATGTTAAGTTGATCAATTAGACAAGAATTTTGGAAACGTGCATAAAACCGTACATTTATCACTTGGTAATCTAATAAGGAGTTATATTTGTGATAACCGCTTAGTAGAAATTATGGTTGATGATCCTTACAGAGAACATGCGTGAGATGATTGGTATTGATTAAGCGTGATCGAATGATGCTTAGGAATTCAATTGTGCTCAAAGCAGGTTGTGAGTCGAGCATGAAGGGTCGTATGGTTTTTGTGTATGGGCAGATTTGCATAGTGAACTCGAACCTGACATTACATGCACAGGTAGTCCTATAGAATCAAAGATTGTATTTCCCTTTCATACACGTACCACTGCACAAGAATTATGACAACTCGGTTTGGGTAGTAGTGATGGTTTGGTGTGGATTATGGGATATGGTTATATCCTAAGGTGTTATGTTAAGGACCCGGTTGGTAGGTACTTGTATGCTAAGTAGCACCATTGAAACTTGTAATATTAATATGTGTTATGGACTTGGTTGGGAGTCCTTGGGTGCTTGATAGCACGGGTTGAGCATGGGAAATTACTTGGGTGTGTATAGTTTCACACGATTTCATAATGATTCTTGTTGGAGGATTACTTATGGCAGATCTAAGGGCTCGCCGGTCGTCACACCGACGGGAGTTGGCAGATAGATCTAGAACCGGTTGGATATGGTCTGTTGGTGCTTACTTCCAAAGACCCCTTCCACGTCATAAGACTCAGCTAGTTTGGCAAGCAAGAGTACGTAGGGGCTCCGCTGTTGTGTTCTTAGCGTTGAGGCGTACGTAAGGCCTAGGTCTGGTGGTGTGCATACCCACCTAGTAGTGGAGAAGCCCGTTCCATTGTCTCTGTCTGGCCACAATGTGAGATGTCTGAGTGGTTAGCTACCCTCAAAAAGTGGGAAGTACAAGTCTTTGTCGACATAACAAATTAGAGTACGTGTGTAAATCATGGGTGAGTCATCATACCTACATTCATTGCATTGCACTGCATAAAGATCCTCATCATATAAACTTGTATGGGCACGTTTATATGATGAGTTACTTGTTTTTTTTGGACACTTTTACTTATTTATGAATTCAGACTTCTATTATTTTTTCTTTTATTGATGGGTTGACATGACGATATTTGAGAATAGCTGACATGATTGGCATCTTGTGGAAGGGGGCTAGCCCGTGCGCTGACACTTTCATAAGGCGGCTGTCCTGGGCATAGGACTCCCCTCGGTCGTGTTCTGTGTTCCGGGAGGAGGGTTCTACAAATGTTATCAGCTTGCAATGATCCTGAGATACATAAGTCCATGTTGGGAAAAACCCTCTGATTTAATTTAACAAATTACCTAAAAGTGATTTTATTCCTTAGGTTGAATTACCCATTGTATTTTAAGGGTAATTTGTTCATTAGATGTCTTAGGATGTCACACTCAACCTAGGGTGTCAAGGCCAGATCAAGAGAAGCACAATTTGGGCAAAGTTAATAGTTGCGTCGAATGGAAATCGACGCAACATCGAGTTATTGTCGACACTACTCTGATAAGAAGTCCAAGCAACTCACTCTTCCTGTCGGAGTAGATCAAGTCGACATTACGTCGAATAGATATCAACGTAGTGGCCATGAATCTGTCGAATCCATCTGAAGTCAACGCAATGTCAACAACAATTCAACGCAGATGATGAAGTTCAGAGTTAAGCTTTCAACTCGACGGTTACGTCGATTGGATATCAATGCAACGTCGACAAGCATACTTGGTTCAGAACAAGGAAGAATTCAAAGTTGCTCTTATAATAACTCGAAGGTGCGTCGATAAGAGAGGAAGAGAACTCGACGTTACGTCGAATACAGTCTGAAAAGGAACCTTTTCAGCTATCATTTTGGACCATCTATCATGGTCCACAATACTGAAGACCGTTCTCCAACGGCTCCTTAATTGCCTCAAATAGAAAGAAGAATTAAATGAGGATAGAAATGCTTTCATGGAAACAAGCTTACAGTTGGTGGACGGGTCGTGAATTAAAGAAGGAAAGGAAGAGAAATTTTCCAGGGAAAAATACCTTTTTAGGACCTACCAGAAAAAGAAATCAATTCAGATTGAAGAGGGACAATAAAAGGGAGAAGTAGAAAGAGAAACATAGAGCACTCATCACAATCGGCTAAACCTTTCAATTATGGCTTCCTCTTTTTCTTCCTCCAGGAACCCTAATAGAGAAAAGACAGGGAAGAAAGAACAACTGCTCTCCCTATCTTACTGCTGAACAACTGAAGGCTGCTCATCATTAATATCATATAGCAGCCAGGGTTCAATCAAAAAGAAGAGAAAAGATCTGACAATCATAGCTCCTGCAAATCATCACAATCATAAGCAGGAGTTCATCATCAGCAGATATAGTAGAAGAAAATAGAAGTTGTTCTTGAGACAGGCTTCATAAGAATTTTGAGAACAAAATTCTTCTCCCCCCCCCCTTCTTCTTTTTCCTTCTCACCCTCAACTGTAAAAGAGTTTTGAGAATCCCTCTTCCAAAGGATTCAGTGGTTCAAGATCTCCTTATCAAAAGATCTAGTTGGTTCAAGATCTCCTTATCAAAAGATCTGGTTGGTTCATGATCTCCTTATCAAAAGATCATTGGTTCTGAGAGTCTCCTTGTCAAAAGACTAAAGCACAGGTGGTGCAATCCTACCAGGTGGTAGAAGAGAGGACTACCCACATTTTGGGGAACCTCTATGAAATATTTGTTTCTTTTGGTTGCTTATTTTATGTGCTGTCCCATATAGTTTATATTTCTGTTACTGTTTTTCCTACTTTACTTTTCAGCACTAGTTTTATTTTGAGTGAGGAATTGCTGGAGCATAATACTTAGTGGTTTTATTGTATTTGCACAAATAGGATAGAAATAATTTTAAATCTCTATTCACCCCCCTTTAGAGTATATCTCAGGGGCACACAATGCACTTTCAATTGGCATCTGAGGGAGGTTAATCATTAAAAGGTTAAAACCTTGATCAAAAAGACCTCCTGCACTTATTTCTATATTGTAAATATTTTTATATAGAAAATGAGTACTAAGGATTATGCTTATACAAGAACCCCAGTGTGTAACTTGAATAAGTTCATACTCTGGAAGGCCAGAATAATGCTTTATATGAATTCCATTGATGAAGACATCTATAATGTTCTTCTCGCAGGTCCTCTAGCTCTAGTCAGACAAAAGGCAAAAGAATATTCAACAACTGAGGCTGTCTAAAGAAATGAGTGGACAGAAGTTGACAAGAAGGTCAAGGCATGTGATGCCAAGGCCATGAATATTCTGGTGTCAACAATGTCAGGTGACATTTTATAGAAGGATGCTGAATGTCAATCAGCAAAAGATATCTGGGATTCTCTCACCAGAATAGTGGAAGGAAGCTCAGATGAAAGAAAGGACAGAAAGTCCCTTCTCATATCATAGTATGAGAACTTTCAAAAGAAAGCTGAAGAATCTGTTGCTGATATGTATGATAGATTCATCATTATCATTAATGAGCTTAGAGGCTTGGACAAGGAGATATCCTTGACTGAAATTACTGATAAAATCCTCATGTGCTTCACTAGCTCATGGGATTCAAGGATATGGGCAATCAGAGAATCCAGGTGCCATAGTGAAATCTCTACTGAAGCTTTGCTAGGAAAGCTTATCTTATGAGATGCTTCTGAAGAACAGGGCTGAGTATGAAGAAAGGGAGACTACTCCAGCTCCTATCCAAAGGAATCTTGCCCTGAAAGCTACTGAAGGAGAGCCCTCTACTACTGAAGATGAGATGTTCAATCTCCTTGCAAGGAGATTCAAGAAATGGGTCAAGACAGAAAACTCGAGGAGAAGAGAAAGGGACTCAAGGCCAGGTATGATAAAACTCCAAAGAAGGAGATTATCTGTTACACTTGCAACAAACCAGGGCATATAGCTCTTGAGTGTCCACAAGAACAAAGGGGCAGAAGCAGCAAAAAGGATGAAAAGAAGAAGAAGAAGTCTTTCAAAGGGAAAGACAAGAAGAGAGCCAAGGGCTTCATTGCTGAAACATGGAGTGACTCAGATGCTGAGTTAAGCTCATCATCATCTGAAAGTGGTGGTGAAGCAAAAGTCGAAGCATCCTGCATGATGGCACTGGGGATGTCATCAGATGATGAAGAGGAACATGTATCATTATTTGATGATTTTGATTTTAGTTCAGATGAATTTAAAACATGTTTTAAAGATTTCTGCATTGATCACCTTAGGGTAGAAAGAGAATTGGACACAGCTAGACCTGAATTAGAAAACCTTAAACAAGATGACATATACCTAAGAAATCATGACTTAACAAATGAAAATACTAATAAAGAGTCAGAATTGATTGAACTTAGAAAAGAAAACATAAAGCTAAAAGAAGAGCTAGAAAAGGCAAAGGCCTTTGAGGACTCACTCAATGGGAGGAGTCAGAAGCTCAAAGACATCACAGAAAATCTCTCTATGATATTTAATCACCTAAGGTTAGGAGTAGAGCCCTCCACTAGCACAGAAGCACCTAGGAAACCTGCCTGGAAAAATCCAGTGTCTTTTGTTAGACCTAGTGAGTATCAACCAAGTGAGAAAAAGACACCATCTAAGGGTAAGGCTAGTAGTTATCCAGAAGGGATAGATGAACCCAACAAAGTAAATCAGAATAATAAAGAAAAACCCTTAGGCAAGAATAAAGTAGAGAAATTAAATAACCTCAACCAAAAGGTTAAAGCAAAACCTAGGGTAATAAAACATTATGCTGTTCTTCTTTATTTAGATACATTCTATACTCATTTCAAGTATCAAAATAATAGGTTTGGGAAACTCATTCCTTATCATCCAAAAGGGTATCATGAAAGACACTTCTATTCCTTCATTGAACCCTACAATGGTAAAAACAAAGTGCCAAGGTAACCTGGGTTCCTTCTAATGTTTGAATTACTTGTGCATGGTAAGGAAGGGGACTATCTAGGAGATAGTGAGAAAAGGAATACAGAACTAAAATCAATCCTGGGAGTACTACTTTATCCTTATAGTTCATAAAATTATTATCATAAACTCTATTTTGAATAAATATAATTGCTGGGAAAAACAGCAAGAATTTTCTAAGGAAATGGATCTGTTCACTCAAAGGTGCGTCGAATAGAAGTCGGCGTACCATCGACTTCTACTCGACCTTAGCGTCAAGAAGCACTCAGAGTGGATAATTCGAATATAATTTGACGCAGCGTCAAGTTCATATCGATGCATGCGTTGACTCAATGGTCTTTGCTCAAAGTCGAGGTAGCGTCGATTGGAATTCGACACAACGTCGACAAGATTATGTCGACTTAAGAACCGCTGAACAATCTCAAAGTTCCATCGAATACTAGTCGACGCAATGTCGATACAACAGCGCGCACATGACTGCTTCTAGAAGCAATCTCGACACAGCTTTGCGCACCAAATAATAAGTTTTATCAACGGTACGTCGACCTAAACCCTATGTTGTGGCGATTCATCTCTTTTTAAGCAATTACAATGTCAAGATCATTGCACTTTCAAATTTTCCTCTCCTTACATTCTTGCTCTCTTATTGTCCAATTGTCCCGGGCCTTTCGCTCTGTTGATTTTCTCTGTATTTGTAGGTACCTTCAATCAAATGGCTCCCTCTAAATCAACTCTGGGTTTGACCTCGATATGGACTCATTTGGTGCAGCGGCAGATAGCTTCAAAGCCATTCTTGGCTTATTTCAGGAAGCTGGCCTAACCAAGCTTATCTCCACAAGGTGTAAGATCCTAGATGTAGAACTTACGGAATTCAAGGACAGTGTCCATGCTGCAGATGATGGCTCCCTTCAAGGGACAATTTCTAGACAAGATATCAGCATAACTGATGACATTCTCTCCCAAATGTTTGATCTACTTACTGGGAGTGACTCAGAAGAATTGACAGGAGAAGAGACAAAGAATGTCCTGGAGATCATGCAATTCAAGAAAGACAGACCTATAAATCTGAAGAAGATCGACTTGGCAAAAGAGCACAGGTTCCTGACTGACATATTTGGGAAGGTTTTATTGTGCAAAATCTCAGCTCATGATGCAATTCAAAAGCAGCAGCTTCAGATTATGGGCACTCTTGTCCTCAAGAAAAAGATAAACTGGGGGAAGTTACTTCTAAAAATGATTGGGCACAAATATTCCCACAAAGAAAATGCTGACATGAGAATAATGAGCCATGTGCTCTTCCAACACTATCCAAGCATCAGCAAATCCAAAGGAGTTCCCATACCTCCAGGTAAAAGGATAAATATTGGGATCTTTTCCAAGTGGACCAGGCAAATTCTAAAGCCTGGTCATTCTGTACCTTCTTCTCCTCCCTCTCCTCCTCAACATGATATTGTCTCAGATCTCCCAAGGGATGATGTTCATGCACAACCCTCTCCTCAACAGCAAAATCTTCAATCCACCTCATCTACTACATTTCCTGACTCAACCCCTCTCATTCCATCTCAACAACAACATCAACAATCTTCTTCAGCCCCAGAGCCATCTCCTCAAATTCCCCATCAACTTCCATCCACTTTTGCTCCACCTCCACCACCACCAATTCATGTCTCACCTGAAACCTACCATGCTCTCTCCCCTATCCAAGAAGACTTCGCTCCATCACCTCCTCCATCTAGCACACCTATCACTTCAATTGGCCTTGAGCAAATCATTTCAAAAGCAGTAGGGCTAGCTTCTAGCACCTTTGTTGATCTTATGGTTGCTCAAACACGAAGATTTTATAAAAAGTACTCTCAAGTGTAGTCTGAACTCATGAATTACAAAAGATCTATACAAGGAATCAAAGATTTAATGTCCTCCTCCCTAGTGTCAAAGGAGTTCTTAACCTCTCTTATCAGTAAGGTTAAGAAGGGGGGAGAATGGTCAGGAGGAGGAAAGTACTGTTCCAAAGTTTAGTGGCCAAGATAAGCTGAATGATGATGTAGACCTTGATAAAGTGACCATCTTTCAAGGTCTAAATATCCAGGGGGAGCCAGTTCTAAAGCATACAGAAGGGAATGAGAATGAAAAAGGAAATGAGCCAGAAAATCAAGTAGATAATTAGGAGGAGCTCCCATCTACTCGGGGGAGCTGATTGACAACGAGATGGAAGATGTACATTAGTATCTGACAGATGAGAGGGAGCTCCCTATTACACCTCAAGATACAACCCAATGGCAAGATGGAGCAGTGGCCCATGGGGAGCATCATGCAGAGGATTTACTGGATGAAGTGGCAAAGATTGCCAAGGAAGCTGTTGACTTTGCTGAGCTGAATGCACACAGTCTGTTGAAATTGTTGAAGTGAAGTGGATAGGAGTCCGGCCGGTTTGAAGGCTGGAGACCGCAGAGACCGCGCGGTCTGTGCTGGTGCTCTGGCAGTTTGTTCCTGGCGATCTGGTGCGATCGGCCAGCTTGCTTCTTGGTTTAGGTCGCTGGTTCTGGCGACCTGTTGCGGGTTATTTCCGGTCTTGTTCTAGTCGGTCTGTTCTTGGTTGACCGATGAGACCGGGCGGCTTGGTTTCTATTCTGGCGACTTGGTTCAAGTCGGCTAGTTGCTTCTCTGTGTTGGCGATCTCAGGAAGGGTGACCTCTGTGTCCGTGCGGTTTGTGCGCGGCTTGCTGCTGACTTCGGTCTTGGACTGAATTTTGTCCAAGTGCTGTGTTCGCGCGGTCTGGTTTTGGAGACCGTTCGCGAGCTGATGGGTGGTGACTGTATCCCGGTTTGTGCGGTGACGACATCCGTCCACCCACCTATAAATAGGGGTGCATGGCCCGTCATTCATAACGAGAACTGTAAGAACAAGAGCCCGGATAGATTCTTGCGGTCTCAAGTTTGAGTTCGCGCGGCTTGGTTGCGAGTTAACCGTTTGTTGTGTTCGCAGGTTTGCGGTCGGCAGGTTTCGGTCTCCTTCCTTGGTGATTTCCGGTGGCTCGAATAAACAGTTCGTCTGCGGCTTGTCAGCGAACTGGTTTATTGTTCTTGTGCTGTTCGCAGTAAACTCAGCGATCAGGCGACCTTCAGCGGTTAGGCGATTTGAGTTCGGTCTGGCGACAGCTTCAGTTCTTTGTTCATTTGAATAAGCTTCAGTTCGTGCGGGCTGAGATTGCGGTCTGGCAGTGCAGTTTGTCTGCTCCTGTTCGTGCGGTCTCAAGGTGTTTCTGTGGTCTGACTGTGCAAGCGGTCTGGGAGTACAGCAGAACAATCCGGGCGGCCTGAACCTTTGTTGCAATCCGTGCGGTCTCTTTCTGGCAGACCGCCGGTTTCTGTTTTTTGGTGTGTTTGTTCTTCTCGTCTCCGTGATTCTTATGAATCATGTCTCGCCATGTATGCCTCGCATTGTAAAGCAGTATTATTTCAATAAAGATTTCTTGTGTTGCTGGTTTTGGCATTGTGGTTGTTTGGCTATAACTCTTATTGATACAACTCCTGCTTACTCCTAAACAGTCCAATCAAAAATTTTAACATGGTATCAGAGGGAGGTTCCTGGAGTGGATAAGCAGTGATCAACTAGAGTTGCCATCGTCTTTGTGAAGAAGAGACCACATTGATTGCCATGGAAGGCAGTTTCGCAAGAGGTCTTGGTATTGAACTCCTCACATCGACTAACTTCAAAAAGTGGAAGTCATGTATGGAGAGTTATTTGATTGGCGAGGATCTTTGGGAGATAGTCGGCGGAGAAGACACACAGGAGGTGTTTCCAGCAGGTGATAATATGGCAGAGGTGAGGCTTTGGAGGAGGTTGAATGCTAAGGCAGAGTTCACTCTCAAGAGGGCTATCTCACCAGAGCTGTTTGATCATATTATCGGATGTAAATCTGCTGCAGAGATCTGGACATCCTTGGATGGATTGTTCAATAAGAAGAATGTAGCAAGGCTACAGTTTCTTGAAAATGAGTTGGCTAAAGCCTCTCAAGGTGATCTTTCTATTTCTACCTTCTTCCTCAAGATGAAGAATCTCACGGCAGAAATTTCTGCTTTGGACCCTGATGAGCCAATCTCTGAGGCAAAACTGAAGAGGCATATCATTCGCGGGTTGCGGAAGGAGTATCTTGCCTTTGTGACTTCAGTTCAGGGTTGGGCAAATCAACCGTCGTTGTTGGAGCTGGAGAACCTTCTTGCTTCGCAAGAAAGTTTAGCAAGACAGATGGCGGGGGTTTCTATCTCCGGGGGAGAAAGTGATGTGATGTTCTCTGGGAAGAGGAAGAAGAAATGGGAGAAGAAGAAGCCGGGTCATGATGGACCCTCCACTTCAGGTCAGCAAGATAGGGGCTATGCTCCTAAGTCTGATGGGAAGAAGAAAGGTGAGGGACCAAAGTGCTTTAGATGCAACAAGACCGGGCACTTCAAGAAAGATTGTCGAGTGAATCTTCAGCCGGGACATGTAGTGGAGAAGGAGATGCCAAAGTCTGGTGAAGTTGGATGGGGAGGAGCCTTTGTGTCTAATATAACGGCGATGCCCGTTAAAGCCTTGGCTTCCATCAACTATGAAGAGGACTGGATTGTTGATTCAGGGTGTGGACATCATCTCACCGGAGATGGATCAAAGTTCTCTTCTTTGGCGCCTTACTCAGGTAATAATGCTATCATTACGGCTGATAATTCTATTCATCCAGTAGAGCACGAAGGAGTCGTCTCTCTGAGCAGTGATAAGGGTCCACTCACGTTGAGGAGTGTTTATCACGTGCCTGGTATGAAGAAAAATCTCTTCTCTGTGACCAACGCGGTCGATGCCGGTTATCACGTTCTGTTTGGCCCAACAGAAGTGAAGTTTCTCAAAACTCAACCGGAGATAAAGGGAGAAGTTTTTCATGTCGGCAAGCGGGTGAAGGACTTGTTCGTTTTATCGACAAGTACCTATGTTGATAAGATGAGGACAAACGATGGCGCGGCCATTTGGCATGAAAGGTTGGGGCATGTAGGCATGGACAAATTAAAGGCTATGGCTGTAAAGGGCCTTGTCAATGGCTTGCCTAGCTTGTCTTCCTATGGAGACGGTCATGTCTGCGAAGGATGTCAGTTTGGTAAGTCTCATCGACTTCCATTTGACAAATCGCAAACAAGGTGCAAAGTGCCGTTGGAATGCATCCACGGTGATTTGATGGGACCGACTGCCACCCCAAGCCTTGGAGGCAACAGATACATGTTGGTGTTGATTGACGACTACACCAGATATGTCTGGGTGTATTTCATGAAAGAGAAGTCAGAAGCCTTTGCTAAATTTGTGGAGTTCAAAGAGCTGGTGGAAGGTCGTTTAGGCCTGCGGGTGAAGAAGTTGAGAACTGACAATGGTGGGGAGTTCACCTCTGGTGAGTTCTCAAGTTTTTGCAGGAAACACGGCGTTCGGAGAGAGCTCACTTGTGCCCATACTCCACAGCAGAATGGCGTTGCCGAAAGGAAGATCCGTCATCTGACGGAAACTTGCAAATGCTGGCTTCATGCCAAGAGTATTCCAAAGTCCTTCTGGGCGGAGGGAATGTCTTGCGCAGCTTATGTCATCAACAGATTGCCTCTAAGTCCTATCAACATGAAGACCCCTCACGAACTAATGTTCAAGGAGAAGCCGAGTGTTGCTCACCTTCGGGTGTTTGGATCAACCTGCTATGTGCATATTCCTGATGCTCTTCGAACAAAGCTTGATGCGAAAGCAAGGAAGCTAGTCTTTGTTGGGTATGATGAGCGGAAGAAGGGATGGAGATGCATGGATCCTGAGACACGAAGGTCAATTGTTTCTCGGGATGTGGTGTTCGATGAAGTAACTTCCTACAAGGGGAGCTCAGGAGTTGAACTACCAGAGGGCAGGGTTGATGAAGGAGGAAAAGCTGCAGGAAGTCTTCAAGTGGAGTTGCCTGTTTCACCAGGAGCTCCAGGTGTGTCAACCTCTGAGATGGAGGCTTCAGGTTCTGGAAGCAGGGGGAGCGATGCTCCATGTTCATCTGGGAAAGAAGCTTGCACAGAAGAAGCGGCTGAGGAGGTGGTTAGTCAGGAGCAACCTCTTAGGAGGTCGAAGAGGACTATTCAACCACCAGATCGATACACAGGAGGAAACATGGTGAACTTTGTTTCTTGTTTCTTTGCTGGTCCCTTAGATGAAAGGGAGCCGTCGAGCTTTGAGAAGGCCAGAGGTGTGAAGGAGTGGGACATTGCTATGCAGGAAGAGATGACAGCTCTCGAGAAGAATGAGACCTGGTCTCTTGTGCCCAAGCCCAAGGGCACTACTCCTGTCACTTGCAAGTGGGTCTTCAAGCTGAAGAAAAAAGCTGACGGTAGTATCGAGCGTTACAAGGCTCGCCTTGTAGCTCGTGGGTTCTCACAGCAGTACGGAGAAGATTATGAAGAAACATTTAGTCCAGTGGCAAAGATGACTTCGGTTCGATTTGTTATTGCCTTGGCGGCTTCGAGTGGTTGGGAGATTTGGCAACTCGACGTGAAGAATGCATTCTTATACGGCGAGATTGACAAAGATATCTTCATGATTCAACCGCAAGGCTTCATCTCGAAGGAGTATCCAGACTATGTTTGCAAATTGAAGAAGGCCCTGTACGGGTTGAAGCAAGCGCCTCGGGCGTGGTACGGGAAGATTGCAGAATATCTCTTATTCTGTGGATTCGTTGCTTCAGACTCTGATTCTAGCTTGTTCATCAAGAAGAAAGGGGTGCTTCGGGTGATTGTGCTGCTGTATGTGGATGACATGATTGTCACCGGGAACTCGAAGGAAGCTGTTGCAAGACTCAGGGCTGAGCTTGCTATCAGGTTTGAGATGAAGGATCTAGGGGAGCTTCATCATTTCCTTGGACTCGAGGTCCAGAGACGGGAGAGCGGAGTGCTCATTTCTCAGGAAGGATATGCAGAGCGAATCGTGAAACGATTTGGCATGGAGGAAGGGAAGAGCAGCTCTATACCTTTGGAGCAACATCATAAGCTTCGGAAGGATGAGGGGAGAATCTTATCTGATCCGTTGGTGTTCCGAGCTCTGGTTGGAAGCTTGATCTATTTGACGATCACAAGGCCGGATATTGCTTATGCAGTTGGCAAGGTGAGTCGGTACATGGCGGAACCACGGAAAACCCATCTTCTGGCGGCTAAAGGCATACTGAAGTATGTGAAGTCGACCTCTGATTTGGGTCTCCTATATAGGAGAGGGTCAAGCTTGGAGTTGCATGGTTTCATGGATGCTGATTATGGGGGAGACGTGGATGATCGGAGATCAACGTCGGGTTATGTCTTTATGACGGGCCCCACAGCTATCTCTTGGTGCAGCAAAAAGCAAGACTCGGTGTCTGTTTCTACCACGGAAGCAGAATACAAGGCTTCGGCCTTGGCAGCTCAGGAAGCTATTTGGCTCAGGAGGTTGGTAGAGGACGTTCATCAGGAGGTTCGAGGTCCCACTATGCTACGCGGGGACAATGAGAGTGCTCTCAAGCTGGTTAACAATCCAGTTTGTCACGCGAGGACCAAACATATAGAGATTGAGCACCATTTCATTCGTGAAAAGGTGTTGGGAGGATCTCTTAAGGTCAAGCATGTTCGGAGTGCGGACAATGTCGCAGACATCTTCACAAAGCCGCTGGCAAAGGGACCGTTTACTCGGTTAAGGGAGTTGCTCGGGCTAGTTTCCACTTCCCACTTCAAGGGGGAGTGTTGAAATTGTTGAAGTGAAGTGGATAGGAGTCCGGCCGGTTTGAAGGCTGGAGACCGCAGAGACCGCGCGGTCTGCGCTGGTGCTCTGGCGGTTTGTTCCTGGCGATCTGGTGCGATCGGCCAGCTTGCTTCTTGGTTTAGGTCGCTGGTTCTGGCGACCTGTTGCGGGTTATTTCCGGTCTTGTTCTAGTCGGTCTGTTCTTGGTTGACCGATGAGACCGGGCGGCTTGGTTTCTATTCTGGCGACTTGGTTCAAGTCGGCTAGTTGCTTCTCTGTGTTGGCGATCTCAGGAAGGGTGATCGCTGTGTCCGTGCGGTTTGTGCGCGGCTTGCTGCTGACTTCGGTCTTGGACTGAATTTTGTCCAAGTGCTGTGTTCGCGCGGTCTGGTTTTGGAGACCGTTCGCGAGCTGATGGGTGGTGACTGTATCCCGGTTTGTGCGGTGACGACATCCGTCCACCCGCCTATAAATAGGGGTGCATGGCCCGTCATTCATAACGAGAACTGTAAGAACAAGAGCCCGGATAGATTCTTGCGGTCTCAAGTTTGAGTTCGTGCGGCTTGGTTGCGAGTTAACCGTTTGTTGTGTTCGCAGGTTTGCGGTCGGCAGGTTTCGGTCTCCTTCCTTGGTGATTTCCGGTGGCTCGAATAAACAGTTCGTCTGCGGCTTGTCAGCGAACTGGTTTATTGTTCTTGTGCTGTTCGCAGTAAACTCAGCGATCAGGCGACCTTCAGCGGTTAGGCGATTTGAGTTCGGTCTGGCGACAGCTTCAGTTCTTTGTTCATTTGAATAAGCTTCAGTTCGTGCGGGCTGAGATTGCGGTCTGGCAGTGCAGTTTGTCTGCTCCTGTTCGTGCGGTCTCAAGGTGTTTCTGCGGTCTGACTGTGCAAGCGGTCTGGGAGTACAGCAGAACAATCCGGGCGGCCTGAACCTTTGTTGCAATCCGTGCGGTCTCTTTCTGGCAGACCGCCGGTTTCTGTTTTTTGGTGTGTTTGTTCTTCTCGTCTCCGTGATTCTTATGAATCATGTCTCGCCATGTATGCCTCGCATTGTAAAGCAGTATTATTTCAATAAAGATTTCTTGTGTTGCTGGTTTTGGCATTGTGGTTGTTTGGCTATAACTCTTATTGATACAACTCCTGCTTACTCCTAAACGGTCCAATCAAAAATTTTAACACAGTCAGGGGGAGCTACTCAATGACAACATTGCTGAAGAAGCAGAAATGTCCCATGAAGATGGTGATCCTCTGAAGATTTCTCCAAGGAAGGTTACTCTAAAAGTATTTTCAAGGAAAAGAAGAACTCCTGAGAAGGAGCAATGAGGTTCAGGTAGTCTGTAAAGTTTTATAATTCCTAAAAAATAGCTATGGTGATCTATATATAGTTCTAGAGAATTGAATGGCTTGTGATCACAGTCTGTCATTTTCTTATGTCTATGCTGTCTTGAGTGTATCTTTGTTTATATAAAAGGAATGTGTAAAATCACTTTGAATAATCTGTAAAAAATTGTTAAGATAAATAGGGGGAGATTGTTAGGAAAAACCCTCTGATTTAACTTAACAAATTACCTAAAAGTGATTTTATTCCTTAGGTTGAATTACCCATTGTATAGTAAGGGTAATCTGGTCATTAGATGTCTTAGAATGACACACTCAACCGAGGGTGTCAAGGACAGATCAAGAGAAGCATAATTTGGGCAAAGTTAACAGTTGCGCCAATATGAAATCGACGCAACATCGAGTTATTATCGACGCTACACTGACAAGAAGTCCAAGCAACTCACTTTTTCTGTCGAAGTAGATCAAATCGACGTTATGTCGAATAGATATCGACGTAGTGGCCATGAATCTGTCGAATCCATCTGAAGTCGACGCAATGCCAACAACAATTCGATGCAGATGATTAAGTCCAGAGTTAAGCTTTCAACTCGACGGTTACATCGATAGGATTTCGACGCAACGTCGACAAGCAGACTTGGTTCAGAGCAAGAAAGAATTCAAAGCTGCTCTTATAAGAACTCGAAGGTGCGTCGATAAGAGAGGAAGAGAACTCGACGTTACGTCAAATACAGTCTGAAAAGGAAACCTTTTCAGTTGTCATTTTGGACCCTCTCTCATGGCCCAAAATACTAAAGACCGTTCTCCAACGGCTCCTTAATTGCCTCAAATAGAAAGAAGAATTAAATGAGGACAAAAAAGGTTTCGTGGAAACAAGCTTACAGTTGGTGGACGTGTCGTGAATTATTAAAGGAAAGGAAGAGAAATTGTCCAGGGAAAAATACCTTTTTAGGACCTACCAGAAAAGGAAATCAATTCAAATTGAAGAGGGACAATAAAAGGGAGAAGTAGAAAGAGAAACATAGAGCACTCATAACAATCGGCTAAACCTTTTCAATTAGGGCTTCCTCTTCTTCTTCTTCCTCCAGGAACCCTAATAGAGAAAAGATAGAGAAGAAAGAACAATTGCTCTCCCTCTCTTACTGCAGAACAACTGAAGGCTGCTCATCATCAATATCATAAAGCTGCCAGAGATCAATAAAAAAGAAGAGAAAAGATCTGACAATCATAGCTCCTGCAAATCATCACAATCATAAGCAAGAGTTCATCATCAGCTGATCTAGTAGAAGAAAATAGAAGTTGTTCTTTAGACAGGCTTTATAAGAATTCTGAGAATATAATTCTTCTTCCTCCCCCTTCTTCTTTTTCCTTCTCAATCCCAACTATAAAAGAGTTTTGAGAATCCCTCTTCCAAAGGATTCAGTTGTTCAATATCTCCTTATCAAAAGATCTGGTTGGTTTATGATCTCCTTATCAAAAGATCAATGGTTCTTAGAGTCTCCTTGTCAAAAGACTCAGGCACAGGTGGTGCAATCCTACCAGGTGGTAAAAGAGAGGACTACCCACATTTTGGGGAACCTCTATAAAATCTTTGTGTCTTCTGGTTGCTTATTTTCTGTGTTGTCCCATATAGTTTATATTTCAGTAACTGTTTTTCCTGCTTTACTTTTCAGCACTAGTTTAAATCTGTGTGAGGAATTGCTGGAGCATAATACTTAGTGGTTTTATTGTATTTGCACAAATAGGATAGAAAATTTTTTAAATCTCTATTCACCCCTCCTCTAGAGTATATCTCAGGGGCACACAGTGCACTTTCAGTCCATTACACCATAGGGTCACCTTGCTCGATAGTTTAGTTTGAGGACAAACTAATTTAGCGGAAGCAGTGGTGTGCCCATGTGTGATTCACATTAAGTATGTCCACTTTTTCGTATCAAAATTTCCAACCTAATCCAAAACGCATACCCTTATGTGTAGATTTCGGCGCATTCTTAGCTAGTAAAGGGTGTTCCCCTTCCTTAGCATACTACTCCCTTCCAACAGTCAGAACTGGGTCAGACCTTTACTGCAATTTTGGACGCTTTAAGATCCCAGTAGGCTCCAGTACAATAACCAAACTCGAGTTCAAACTGGTTGAGTACCTTTCGAGGTCTTTCCCCACATGTCTATCATGGGATTGAATCTGCAGTTCGTACAAAGGAGAGGTTTGACACAGTGCAGGAGATGATGGCCGAAATCCAATGCCCTGCCATCATGGAAGTAACATGTCAGTCCCTTCTTTGGAATCACATGCCAAAAGATGGTCGAAGTCCTACATGGGCTCTACTTTCGAGGGATGCACCTATACTGACATCAGTTGGGATGAGTTCTTGGATGCTTTTCTGTAGCATTTTGGTCCTCCCATGGAGCGTGATGATCTTGAGGAGATGTGCCTGCAGCTGAAGTAGGGATATAGTGTTGGATTCTATGTTCCGCATCTCTTGGTTTGAGAATAACAAATACCTTGTTGAATTTGATCTAGTATTTTGTGTGTTTATAGTGTGCAGGTTGTACTGGAACTATAGCTACACATCCCTATGAATAGTTTGCTGATTGGAAATGATTCTCTGGAATAAGAGCTAACGCCCCGCGTAAGTTGTTAATGCCCCGCGTTAACTTCCATTGAGAAGAAAACCGCTGAGAAGGAAGCTGCGTTCGACGAATGGAACCTGCGTTCGATGAACGAGGAGCTTCGTTTGACGAAATTTCCTGCGCTCGACGAATTTGTGCTCGACAAGCTGCGTTCAACGAACGAGGAGCTCCATTCGACGAAATTCCCCGTGCTCGACGAATTTGTGCTCGACAAGCTGCGTTCGACGAACGAGAATCTCCGTTCGACGAACTGAGTCTGCGTTCGATGAATTTGAAGCTCCATTTGATGAAAGTGTTTCCATTCAATGAAATTGTTCCGTTCGACGAAAGGTTGTTTTGGCGGTTTGCACGTTCCTGATGGTGGCGGTTTTTCCGTTCGACAAAGGATGCGTTCGACGAAGGCGTGTTCGACAAAATCAGTCCCGTTCGATGAAATTGGTTCTGTCACGCTCCCGACTTTATGCACGATGTCAGCAATTGCCGTACACGATTCACTAACGCCGGGCGTTAGCCTTAATGCATGCGTTAGCTTCCGAGGCTATTTAAAGTACAGCCCCTCTCATTACAAATGGAACATAGATGATTCCAGAATTCTGATACTTTGGAGAGAGGTTCGTGTACAGCAAATTAAGAGATCTCCCTTGGGCCAACATGAAGATTTAAAGAATATTTTGAAGGATAAGGTCTACAACGCATATTCCATATGAAGGACGGTCGTTTTAAGAATGTCAACATCTACATCGACTTCTTCTTCACCTTCAGAATTTCTTGGGGAGTTTCACTTTACTTATCTTGTAATCTTTTATTTTTCCTTTTGTAATTTGTGTGGAGAAATCGTTCGGTGAGAACGTCGGATTCCGGGAAGGATTCCGTGGGTAAATTCGCCTTGTGTTGGCGACTAGGTCCTTGTGAGGATTAGGGGGTAATTCGCCGCATTGTGCATGGCGACTAGGTCGAGGGTAGATCTAGGGGGTGGCTAGAGGCCTCATCTAGGGATAGATAGGCTATAGCCAACCGGTCCTTGGGAGAAGGACCGGTGAAACAACAAAAAGAGTTCTTACATATTTTCGCCTTGATTTCTAGCGTTATAGAAATTAAACATTTGTGTATTCAATTTATAATGAAATAAAATCATGTCTCTTAATGTTCTATTCAATTGATTTTATTTTCTCTTTGAGAATGTTTTAATTTCTATTTCCATCAAAGTATTAAATTTAACATTTGTATAATTATCTTTGAAATATAATAATAATTTTCATTAACTCTCATGTTCTGGAATTGTATATCATTTAGGATTTCATAAGTAAAATCACTGTGGCAATCTTTTTGTTCTGAAGAATATTCTCTGGAGAGCTAACGCCCAGCGTTAAGACTTAACGCCAGGCGTTAGCAATAGTAAACAAAAAGTTTGTTTCAATTATTTACAAAGGAATCTTCAATATAATCTTATCTAGAATATTTAAATATATTTTTTATAAAATATTCTGAAACTTCAGTTGCAAACTCTAATATTTTTAATTAAGATTTAAATTCCATAAAACCCTTATTCACCCCCCCCCCCCTCTAAGGGCGGCGTAAGATCCAACACGTGGTATCAGAGAGTGGTTATTCTAATAACGCTTCACAACAGGGAATAATGGCGCTTCATGATCTCGCATCTTCTAGAGGGGATAATTTTTATGAAAATGAAAAATCATTATGTCCACCATTATTTATGGGTGAAAATTATATTGGGTGGAAAAAACTTATGGAAAAATGTTGGGAGTTGTAGCCACAACTACCTTGAGTTGAAGAAGTGTCCCTTGAACAAAGATGAATTGATGTTGTTTTCTAGTTATGTGTTTGCAGATCATAAATGACTAAGTATAAACCAATGTCAGGTTTCAATGAGTCATTCAACACAGGTATATGCAATGTAATTCTTCATTGTGTAAACCAAGGTGTTGACTCACGTGGAGTCTCTCTATTGGGGTATACTTTATATTCAAACACAAAAGGAAGAGCTAAGGAGAGCCAAGGAAAGTTGCTGCTGGTTTGAAGAAAAATTATTTCTAAGTTCTCTGGAATTCGTCGAACTCAGTTAGACGAACGGAAATGATTTCGTCGAACGTTGTTCGACGATCGCCGTTCGTCGAACGCAGTTCAGTGGCCGTTTGTCAAACACAGTATAGTTTTCGTCGATCGCAGTTCACCTATCTCCGTTCGACGAATTGAAGAGCTTTCATCGATCTCTATTTTGCTGAAGTTAAAGCCTTTCTCCTATCTCCGTTAGACAAATTCTTATACCTTCTTCGAACACAGTTATAAATTGTTGCTGAAGGAAAAATGGTGTAAGTTTGAGTTCGACTAATGTTATTAGATGAATTCGGCTATTGTAATTAGTCGAAATCGGCTATTGGTTTTCGGCTAATTCATTTAGTCGAATCCTAAGTGAGTTCGACTGATGTATTTAACCGAATTTGACTATTGGTTTTCGGCTATTCCATTTAGCCGAATCGGTAGTCGCGTATCTCCAGTTCAGTTCATTCCGGCTCGACTTTTTAGGGCATCCTCCATGTCAATACACGTGGTGTCTTTCCCGCACGTCTCGCATATAGCCGTTAAAGAAGAATCGCTTTAAATAGCTAAGGGTTATTATCTTAAAACCTTAATCGTGAAATTGAAGCTCTCGCACAACATCGCCTGTCGGCCGATCGTTCTCGCACAAATCTTGTGTCTCCGACAAAGAAAGTGATTCACGATTCTTCTTGAAGAAAAGATTCAACTGGATCTCAGATCTTAGATTTCATCATGTATCCTTCAGATCCATTCGTCTCCTAAGTGCTCAGATCAAGCTTTCAAGGCAAGGTTTCTTCTTCCTCTTTCAAGATCCAGATTTCTATTTCAAGGAAGAAGAAGATCTATTTTTTCCAGATCTGATCAAGTTAAGTCTCAAGGAGATTTGAAGAAGATTGTTTCTCAATCTAAAGTTTTGTAAGATTTCTTTACAATATTCTTGTAGGAAGCTTGCTTCCGAGTTGTAGGAGTTTTACTCCGAGTTTGTAGGAGCGTTGTCTCCTAGCTAGTAGGAGGTTAATCTTCCGAGTTTATAGGAGCTTTGTCTCCGAGTTGTAGGAGAGTTTGTTCTCTGAGCTTGTAGGAGTTTGACTCCGAGTTGTAGGATTATTCTTAATCCGAGATCAGCGAAGTAGTCTAGTCTAGCCGGTCATGCTAGATAGGTGAGGTGGAAAGTGGACTACCCAAGATCAGGGAACCACTATAAATTCCTTGTGTTGTGCTGTGCTCTTTTGGTTTCTGTGTGCTTTTATTTCTAAGTTTTTAATTCCGCAAAAAGCCATAGAATCCACCTATTCACCCCCCTCTAGGTGATTTAGGCCGCAACTAGATACTTTCAATTGGTATCAGAGGTAGGTTGTTCACTAAAAGGTTAACACCTTGAACAAGATCTTTAAATCTAGTTGCAAGAGCTAGTTTGTCTGGGATGGAAAAATCCAAGGATTCTGTCAAGATGCTCGTCTGTTCTAAGGAGAACTTCCCTATGTGGAAGCAAAGAATGAAGTTCGACATGGAAGCCACCGACCCGAGAATTTTTCAGATAGTTGAGGAAGGTCCCCATGTTCCTATGAAGCCATCTTCAATAAATTCAGCTATTATGATTCCCAAGAAGATGTTGGAGCTAGACAAAGATGAAATTGCTCTCGTCATCTTGGACAAGAAGGCAAAGAACATCATTGCCGGTGCAGTGGACGATTCAATGCTACAAAATCTTATACACTGCAAGTCCGCCAAGGAGATGTGGGATTCCATTGTTGTTCTTATGGAAGGTACAGAAGAAGTGAGGGATGATTGAAAATCGTTGCTAAATGAAGAATATGAAGCATTCAAGCAAGATCCAAGAGACTCCATTTCTGACACTTATGAGAAGTTCTTTAAGATCGTCAACGGTCTTAAGAACTATGTTCGGGTCACCGTCGGAGAATTGAATGACAAGTTCTTGAGATCCCTAACGAAAGAATGGGATACCAAGGCAATTGCTATCCGGGAATTCGGAAAGTTGGCTACGATGCAGCCACAAATATTGTTTGGCAAGCTATTATCACATGAGCTCAAGCTGAGTATCAGAAAAGCTGAAGAAGAGGGATGCTCCACCTCTGGAAGAGAGAAGTCCGTGGCACTGAAGGCCAAAGAATCAAGAAGAAGTAAAGCTACATCATCTGGCAGGAGACAATCCTCAGATGAAGATGATGAATCAGATGCTTGCCCCTCAAGCTCTGATATGTCTGATGGAGAGTTCTCATCTCTCGCCAAGCAATTCAAGAAATTGCTCAGAAAAAGAAGCCAGAGGAAAAGTCAGTCCTCATCAGATCATAGATGATCAAGGCGCGATGAAGAACATCACAAGAAGGAACACAACAACGACAGGTATAAATCTAAACCAAATAAACATATTTCGACTGATATTATCTGTTATTGTTGTAATAAGCCAAGACATTTAAGTACGGAATGTCCATCGAAGAAGAAAGAAGGATCGAGGAAGGAAGAGAAGAAATCCTTCAAGAATAAAAGGAAAGAGGAAAAGAGCTTATTGGCAAAGAAGACCAAGACTCTTAGAGACAGCGACTGAGGGGAGTCAAGATCGAATGAAGAACCCTATTTTGGGCTGATGGCACAGTCAGATGAGGAAGTAAGCAACTCCCCATACAAGGTGAAGGTAAACTCGCACACTCCTCTTTCTGATTCTGAAACTGGATCCAATGCGAATGATGACTATTCTTCAAAAGAAGACTTAGATCTAATAACTCAGTATAAAGCTGTTTTGGAAGGATTTGACAAATGCCGCAAGGTAGTCAAATCTCAGTCAAAAGAGATTGCATCTCTCAAGATGGTGGAATCAGATTTGAGGGAGGAAATTGAAAAATTAACTCCTCTCAAAGATGAAATTCAAATCTTGAAAGACGAGCTTAAAAGCTCCACAGAATTATTAAATCTAAAGGAGAAATTCTTAAATGAATTAGAAGAAAAGTTAGTGGTGGAAAGGAAGATAGTTGAAATCTTCTCTAATCCAAAAACTATTCTTCCAATCATTGATAGATTTTTTGCTCCTGCGAAGGGTAGTGGCCCTGGTAATGAGGCTGAAAGTAGTAAGGCCGCTAAGAAAAGAGCTGTTAAAGGTAACGGCAAGGTTGACTAAAATCAAACCCCATTCAAGAAGGTAGTGTTCCCTACAAACACTTATGATTTTGAGTCCATGTATGGTCACTTTAGAAGACCAACTCATGTTGAGTCAAGTAAGGGGAACCAAGGATGGAGCCGTCCCCGATGCCTAGAAACAACTGCTTTCAAGGCACCTTATGAAAAAGTAATCCTCAAGGATCATGGCTCATTTGTACATGGATCAGTTGCTAAGAAAGCACAAAAGATTAAAGCTATTGTTGCTAAATCTCGTGAAGAGAAGAAGGAGCCGTGTGTATGTTGCAATCACGAGGCTTCTACTTCTAAGAATGTTGCTCCTGTTAAACTCCCTGTTCAAAAGTTAAAACAGGAGAATAAGAGAAGATACAATCGATTTGATTATTGGTGTTGTGGCAAGGTTGGTCACTTTGCCATAGATTGTTAGTTTAACCCCAGATATTATAAGACTCCACGGGTTAACAATGTAAGAATGACCCCTTGCAATGTGAACACTCCGAGTGGTGTTAATCTAACTAGGAACCTATGACCCAAATCCTTTTGGGTTCCTAAGGGTAATTAATCTGTGATTGCAGGTATGTCCAAAGGCCAACCAAAACTCTAATCAGGCATTTTGGACAGTGGATGTTCATGGTACAGGACCAGAACAAGAAGTATATAGCAAGGATGTTAATAAGCTTAGGAAATCAGTCCATGCACAGAAATTCGAAGGGGGAGATAAGACTAAGGGGAGAAAAGATTGAGGGGGAGCTGATTCAATATTTTCAAAGTTGCCTCCCAAATAAAGAGACCTATGTAGTTGCTGAAGTGGAGCTTTGATATTTCATGCTTGTCCTTACCTATCTGAAGTAGTCACAAAGGGGGGGAGAAGGTTGAAGTTGGGGGAGAATTGGCAAAGTTAAAAGAGAAAGTTGAAAGGGAGAGAAGGTTGAAAAGCTAAGTTTTTAACTCTCCTTACATTTAATATATTTCTCTGTATATTTATCTCTGTACAATTCACCTTAGTAAATAGGGTTCTGACTTCTTCAAATAGGGGGAGATTGTTGGGTGTTGTAGCCACAACTACCATGATTTGAAGAAGTGTCCCTTGAGCTAAGATGAATTGATGTTGTATTTGATGTTGTTTTCTAGTTATGTGTTTGCAGATCATAAATGACTAAGTATAAACCAATGTCAGGTTTCAATGAGTCATTAAACACAGGTATATGCAATGTAATTCTTCATTGTGTAAACAAAGGTATTGACTCATGTGGAATCTCTCTATTGGGGTATACTTTATATTCAAACACAAAAGGAAGAGCTAAGGAGAGACAAGGAAAGTTGCTGCTGGTTTGAAGAAAAATTATTTCTAAGTTCTCTGGAATTCGTCGAACTCAGTTCGACGAACGGAAATGATTTCATCGAACGCTGTTCGATGATCGTCATTCGTCGAACGCAGTTCAGTGGTCGTTTGTCGAACACAGTATAGTTTTCGTCGACCGCAGTTCGCCTATCTCTGTTCGATGAATTGAAGAGCTTTCGTCGATCTCTATTTTGCTGAAGTTAAAGCCTTTCTCTTATCTCCGTTCGACAAATTCTTATACCTTCGTCGAACACAGTTATAAATTGTTGCTGAAGGAAAAATGGTTTAAGTTTGAGTTCGACTAATGTAATTAGACGAATTCGGCTATTGTAATTAGTCGAAATCGGCTATTGGTTTTCGGCTAATTCATTTAGTCGAATCCTAAGTGCGTTTGACTAATATATTTAACCGAATTCGACTATTGGTTTTTGGCTATTCCATTTAGCTGAATTGGTGATCGCGTACTCCGGTTCAGTTCGTTCCGGCTCAACTTTTTAGGGTATCCTCCATGTCAATACACGTGGTGTCTTTCGCGCACGTCTCACATATAGCCGTTAAAGAATCGCTTTAAATAGCTAAGGGTTATTATCTTAAAACCCTAATCGTGAAATTGAAGCTCTCACACAACATCGCCTGTCGGCCGATCGTTCTCGCACAAATCTTTTATCTCCGACAAAGAAAGTGATTCACGATTCTTCTTGAAGAAAAGATTCAACTGGATCTCTGATCTTAGATTTCATCAAGTCTCCTTCAGATCCAGTCATCTCCTAAGTGCTCAGATCAAGCTTTCAAGGCAAGATTTCTTCTTCCTCTTTCAAGATCCAGATTTCTATTTCAAGGAAGAAGAAGATCTATTTTTTCCAGATCTGATCAAGTTTAGTCTCAAGGAGATTTGAAGTAGATTGTTTCTCAATCTAAAGTTTTGTAAGATTTCATTACAATATTCTTGTAGGAAGCTTGCTTCCGAGTTGTAGGAGTTTTACTCTGAGTTTGTAGGAGCGTTGTCTCTGAGCTAGTAGAAGGTTAATCTTCTGAGTTTGTAGGAGCTTTGTCTCTGAGTTGTAGGAGAGTTTGTTCTCCGATCTTGTAGAAGTTTGACTCTGAGTTGTAGGATTATTCTTAATCCGAGATCAGTGAAGTAGCCTAGTCTAGCTGGTCGTGCTAGATAGGTGAGGTGGAAAGTGGACTACCCAAGATCGGGGAACCACTATAAATTCCTTGTGTTGTGCTGTGCTCTTTTGGTTTCTGTGTGCTTTTATTTCTAAGTTTTTAATTCCGCAAAAAGCCATAGAATCCACCTATTCACCCCCCTCTAGGTGATTTAGGCCGAAACTAGATACTTTCAAAAAATTTCTTAAAACTTTGGATATTGAAGTTTGGAATATTACAATTAAAATGCCCCCAATTATTCTTAATAAAAATGAAATGTTTTTAAATGCCAAATCTATGAATAGTCTAAATTGTGCGCTTGATCAAAATATTTTCAAACTTATTTATACGCTTCCTACTGCTTTTGAAGTTTGGAAATTTCTTGAGAATACTTATAGTCTTCCTTCCATAGATAATGAATATGAGCAATTCCTTATGGATCCAAGTGAAGAAGACAACATCACAATATTGGACTCATTTGATGCCAAAACATCAAGCAAAAGAGAAGACGGAAATTATAGCAAAGTAAGAAAAACTAAATCTTCTCTTTTTGTAACAAATTCTATTTCTACATTTCGTGTGCTTAAATTTGCTAAACGTAAAATTTCAAAGTTGAAACATGCTAATTCCAAATTACGTTTAGAAAATAAAACTTTAAAAGCAAACACTAAAGTAGAATCTTATATTGATGTTTCAAATTCTCATTCATGCTCTTTAATTAAAAATGATAAACCTTGTTTTGATTATAATACTTTTAAAGAAGAACTCAAGGTTTTGGAAAAAGGTCGTTTAACTTCAAAAGAGCATAATGAAAAATTGATAAAAGAAAATGATTATTTAAGGGATAAACTAGAATCATTAAAAATGTTTATTCAAAATTGTTCATATAATAAAATATCTTTTATTTCTAGTTTATCAAATTATCAAAAGTCTAAAAGCTTAACTTCATATTATAAGAGTATGTCTATAAGAAAGAGTGGAAATGAAAATCATCCAAATAAGAATGAATCATTTAAAAGTTATTGTAACCCACTCTTTCAACAATCACTTCTAAAGAAAGACAATCACTCTTATAAACTTTCAAAGAATCCATATAATAAAATTCATTATGATTATCAATATCAATGTATTTTGAAAAATTATTTGAATAAACATAAATCCCAAATGAATTATTTTTCAAACAACTATCATTCCAAAAAGATGTCAAATAATCATAATATGAATTTAAAAGAAAAACAACCAAAGTATGAATGGAGGCCCAAAATTAAAAACGAAACACTAACTCCACTTGTAAAGGCCCATTCATCATTTTCTCTCCAAAAGCCAACACGATGTATTTGTGTACCCAAAGGAACCATCACACTTGGTCCCCTTTGGATACCTAAATCTCTCATTCACTGGGAATCATTGTATTGCATGAAGTAGAAATAAATTAAAAATGAAATATCATTACTCTACTTCATGATATGCTTAATTGCTTTTTCTTTTGTTTATTTTTTATTTTTGAGCCAACACACTATGATCACTTTATATATTATAAGATATGACTTTCATTTTAAGCCTAATGTTTAACAAATCAAATTGAATTAAATTGAATATAAAGTCATAATTTTTAAGTGATCTATCTTTCTTTTTTATATATTTTATCCTTTTTTAATCCATTGCCTATATATGTCTTATATTATCATTATAAATTGAATGCTAAATTTTCTAAATGATATTATCAAGACTAATTAAATTACTTTCAAAATTTGATTTAAATGGATTTTTAGGGGTCTTAGGCTAAAATATTAAATGCGCAACTAATTGCAAATTTATCTATTTTTCGTTGCTGCATATAATAGCCCCTATATTGAAAATCATAATCGAGAAAAATCAGAATCATATAATTTCAAAAACAATGTGTTTTAAATCAAATATAGTAACTCTCTTGCTAATGTCAGGCGTTATCACTAACGCTGGCGGTAACATATTTTCCTAAAAATTCTGATTTCTCTATTTATTATTTTCTGAAAAATTATTTTACTGTGTTTAGTATCATTATCTTATACTTTCAGATAACCAAAATTATTTTGTTTGTCTCTTTAAAAGGATGAATATGAACTATACACACACCACCATGACCTATTAATATCCTATGCTAAATATAACTATAATCATATATCATAATTCATGATCCATCAAGACCTATCTTAAATCAACTATTTCTATCAACCTTAGGAATTATGAAATATATGATGGCTATTGGTATTATAGTTTCATATCTTATTTTTTGTGTGTAATTTGTATCTCTATTGTTTGCATGTATCGCATTATCTTTAGACCTAAGAATTAACTTGATATAATCAAGATGAAATCAAATAGAATTGTCGTTTCACTCTAGGTCTATGAAAATTCAAAACTCTATGTTTGAATACATGCAACTCAAATTTATATTTGTCCATCTTTACTTAGCTTTGCACCATGTCGTCCTAACTCATCACACTAGCATTATCACTTACCATAGGAAGAAATCAATATCCATGCTAGTTATATCTTGCAATGCTAAATTAAATTATATTATTAAAATCTGAAAATCATATTTTCCTTTGTAGTTATTTGCATGAATAAAACTTTTCTAAATGATTTAAAATCAACAATCATTGATAAAATTGTAAATCCAAAACTAATCATGCAATTATAACCCAGTTAAAATATTTAAGGCTTACACGCTTAGTATATCCATAATCAATAACCCTATGACATGTGTCTCACAATAGCGAGGGCGTAGGATTGTGTGCATTAGAGACCTTGAAAGAGGAGTATTAGTTCTCATTCTTATTATTAAAAGTCTTATTTAACTTTGTTTCAAATTAAGTGATATATATAAATATATATGAGGGCTGATTGAGAAAGTAAAGCATAAATAAACAAGCACGTAACCAGATGACACAAGATATATAGTAGTTCCCCAAGACCTGGGTACATCTACTCTTCTACCCACTGGTAGGAATCCACTAGGAGGTTGTTGATAAGGTGCCCTCTCACCAAGGTGATTTTGATAAGGTGTCCACACACCAAGGTGATTTTGATAAGGTGTCCACACACCAATAAGGAGTTTTGATCAGGTGCCAAATTCACCTATAAGCTTTTGATAAGGTGCTTATAAACCAAGCTGCAGGTTTTTGCTAAGGTGCCCTGTCACCGGGAGTAAACTTTTGAAGGGAGTTTTAACCCTTTACAAGATGGGAAGGAGAAAGAGAAAAGATATATTGTTCTTCTCTTTTAGCTGAGAAGACACTTGAAAATCCTGATTGGATGTTGAGTTGGATCTTGATGAAGATGGTGAAGAGAGTTCCCCCTGTCTGATTTAGTTGTGGAGGCTCCTTGGTTCCGAATCCTCTATTTCAAATGTATGGAGTGGATCACCTCTCATTGGTCTCTGTCGACCTTCTCCTTATTTATAGCTCTGTGTATTAAGATAACACTTTAGGAGAGAAATCAATTAGTAGACAGAGTATTAGAAGGAGAGAAATATTTCCATAACTATTTTATCTATAGAAGGAAAGAATTCATTTTGATTTCAAATAATATCCATAATCAACTTAATCAATTTAGCCAAGAATCAATTAGAGGGAAAGAATGATTCATAACGGCTATAAAAGAATAATATTATTCCATATAAATCAGATCTATAGAAAGAAGGAAAGAGATCTTGTGTTATTTGAATTGAACATTGTAATCAACGTACGTCGATTACAATTCGACATAAGCATCGAATTCATCCTGGCTGGACGTCGAGAGGAGAATAAGGAAGGTGCGTCGACTAGAAGTCAGAGCTATGTCGACATAGGATACGTCGAATTCTTTTTAAAGTTACTTCGAATCATTCTGAAAGAAACGTCGACAACACTTCGACGTTGCGTCGAATACTATTCGACGCATATTTACTTAACCTTGATTTTTCTTTCTTAGAATTCATATTCAACTCATTTTAGGGGTTAAGACAAATCATTTTCCCAACAATCTCCCCCTATTTGTCTTAACCCTATTCAGAGAAAAATTGAATCAACATTTAATCAACACATCAAAGCATATTTTATTGAAAGAGATATATTAGGAAATAAGAAAAATCAATTTCAGAGAATAAGGGGAGAATAGAGAACTAAGTGATCTTTGTGATTTCAGGTGTTAGCCTATGTGAAAAATAAACCTCGCTCTGATACCAATTGAAAGAGGAGTATTAGTTCTCATTCTTATTATTAAAAGTCTTATTTAACTTTGTTTCAAATTAAGTGATATATATAAATATATATGAGTGCTGATTGAGAAAGTAAAGCATAAATAAACAAGCACATAACCAGATGACACAAGATATATAGTAGTTCCCCAAGACCTGGGTACATCTACTCTTCTACCCACTGGTAGGAATCCACTAGGAGGTTGTTGATAAGGTGCCCTCTCACCAAGGTGATTTTGATAAGGTGTCCACACACCAAGGTGATTTTGATAAGGTGTCCACACACCAATGGGAGTTTTGATCAGGTGCCCAATTCACCTATAAGCTTTTGATAAGGTGCTTATAAACCAAGCTGCAGGTTTTTGCTAAGGTGCCCTGTCACCGGGAGTAAACTTTTGAAGGGAGTTTTAACCCTTTACAAGATGGGAAGGAGAAAGAGAAAAGATATATTGTTCTTCTCTTTTAGCTGAGAAGACACTTGAAAATCCTGATTGGATGTTGACTTGGATCTTGATGAAGATGGTGAAGAGAGCTCCCCCTGTCTGATTTAGTTGTGGAGGCTCCTTGGTTCCGAATCCTCTATTTCAAATGTATGGAGTGGATCACCTCTCATTGGTCTCTGTCGACCTTCTCCTTATTTATAGCTCTGTGTGTTAAGATAACACTATAGGAGAGAAATCAATTAGTAGACAGAGTATTAGAAGGAGAGAAATATTTCCATAACTATTATATCTATAGAAGGAAAGAATTCATTTTGATTTCAAATAATATCCATAATCAACTTAATCAATTTAGCCAAGAATCAATTAGAGGGAAAGAATGATTCATAACAGCTATAAAAGAATAATATTATTCGATATAAATCAGATCTATAGAAAGAAGGAAATAGATCTGGTGTTATTTGAATTTAACATAGTAATCGACGTACGTCGATTACAATTCGACGTAAGCGTCGAATTCATCCTGGCTGGACGTCGAGAGGAGAATAAGGAAGGTGCGTCGACTAGAAGTCAGAGCTACGTCGAAATAGGATACGTCGAATTCTTATTAAAGTTACTTCGACTCATTCTGAAAGAAACGTCGACAACACTTCGATGTTGCGTCGATTACTATTCGACGCATATTTACTTAACCTTGATTTTTCTTTCTTAGAATTCATATTCAACTCATTTTAGGGGTTAAGACAAATCATTTTCCCAACAGACCTAACCTCTTAGTCATGTCTTGTCCTTAACTGGGGAGGGTTCTAGTGGGGCCTTGCGAGGCACTGGGGGAAATAGTGCTAGGTTGAGCGTCGTCTTTTGTATGCATATGGGATTAACACCCCAACCTACGGCATGAGTGCAGCTCCTCATGCCCATCCGTCACTTAGTACGGGGCTAGAGTGTAGTCATGTTGTTGAGGTATCTTGATCTTAGATAAATTTATATTATATTCAATGCATGATCATTATCTCACTCTTTATACATAAATCATGCATATTTGTTTTTGTTCTAACATTGCATCTTGTGTTTGCATATTTTATTATTTTGAGCTTTAATGATTTTCCCAAACACAAGTACTTGAAAAATCACTAAAAACATGTTAAAAGAGCCTTCAAATCTAATCAATATTCTCTGAAATTTCAACTGAAGGAAGATATCTTTATACATCAAATGAATCACAAAAATATTTTTCAAAACATCAAAATTTAATGTTCTGTTTTGGCGTTAAGAAGTTAACGCCTGGCGTTAGCTCCTCTGTTTTGAATTATTTCTGGTATTATTTTAATATTTTGTGTGTGTTTTATTTCTCTGTTTGTAAAAAGTTTTCTATCTTTTTATTTCCTTTAAAACAAAATTTTATTTTAAAAAAAATTATTATATGTATTTTCACATGCATTATTTCTCTGGCATAGAATATCATTTACTGAAAGGGCTATTAAAGACTTTTATGTTTTCCAGAGAATATATATATAAAAAAAAACAAATACAAAATTTCAAAACAATTTCAAAGAACAAAAATATGTTTTTCTTTATGTGTGTTTATTGTTTTGTGCATACATAAGAAAAATTCAAAAAAGAAAATTTACAAAAACTGATTGTTATTCATTATCATTGTCAAGGATGATTAATTATATCAATTAAAGATTAAATACATTGTTTAATTTAACTTTCAAGCTTCTTAAAAGACATTGTTTGTATTTATCATGCCTTGAATATTATCTTGTTATGTGCAATGAAATTGATTGTATATAAATATGTGTAGAAATGCTTAGCATGCCTCTAAGTATGAGTAATGTATTATTATTGATAATGATTCATTCACTCACTTATTTTTGATAACCTACATGTGTTTACAATCTCATTCTTACATGATTGTGTAGTGTAATAACATAAATGATTAAAATGCATAAATAGATTACCTACACAACATTGAATTGGTTACTACAATTCTTTATCTTTCATGCACTTATTCATTAGAGAAATGTGGTTTAAAAAAATGTTATGTTTGCAAAACAAGTGAATTCGGAGTCCTTAGTCACTAAACTAAAAATCAAATAATCAATGACAAGGAAAACTCCACCAAGCACTACTCACCTTCCTGATAAGTCTTAATGAGCATTGTGAGGTTGAGCACCTTGGCTAAGAATTGTAAAGTATCTTATAGCAAACATTTATACATCACTTCTCTTAGTACACAAGATCATAAAAAATTGAAAATAAAGCTAAAAAGTATAAAAGTGATCCCCCAAGCACTACTTTGCACCCTGATAAGTCTTAATAAGCATTGTTTGTGCAGAGCACCTTGGTAGTTGTACTATTTATTCATGTGCATTGAAATATTGTGGAAGTAATAGTATTTGTGTATTTTAATGTTGTGTTATTTCATTATATATGTCATGTGTTTTTGATTGATTCACTTGTATACTTTATTAAAACACTATTTTGTACACATCATTATCTTTCATAAAACTTCTACTCATGAGAATTGGATCCTAATGCTCATCTACTCAAATCTCTACAAACTTAAGTAAATGCACTAGATAACTAAGCATGATCGATACAATGTTTATGTTTACTTGAAATGCAAATTTTATTACATTGTAGTTTGTGTATCTTTTCTTGATATTATGCAATCATGCTTGCAATATTATCTTAATGAAATAGCATCTCTTCAATCTTTAACTCAAACATCAACTTTTCAAATTTAAAACTCATTATCCTTTATATGATTTTATCTTCTAAAAATGATGTTTATGTTTAAGAGTGCTTATTATATTCGTCTGCTAAGTTTACCACTTATAATCTTTCATGTCTATTATTTTTAACATCATGGTTTCAACAAGTGGTATCTTAAAATAAGAATGTTTACTTTATCATATTAGCTATGTTGCTTACTACTTTATGTTACATCATGCTTATATTTTTCTCAACAAGTAGTATTTAACAAGCTTTTGACTGCGTCCTATTTTTCTTCTCGACATAAAATATATTACTCCTTATCATACATACTCACTCCTAAACCCTCTTTTGATTCTACCAAAAGGGGAGATTAAATTGCATAAATCTAATATTTAGGGGGAGTGCATTATAATAATATTAAACAAAAAAGGGGTATATTTGTAGGGTGAGTAATCATATAGGAGGTGCATACACTATCATATGCTCGATCATGAAAATCCTTCAATAAGTGGTTCCTTACCTATCTTAAAAGATATACACTCATCCCTACCCACTTTTGTTAATAACAAAGGGGGAGAAGAAATTGAGAAATCTAGTAAAATAGATATTTAGGGGGAGTAAATTATAAGAGAACACTTATGTAGGGGGAGGACTTCATATAGAATGAGTATGCATTATCGCTATCAAATCTATCTTGCTTTCAACCTGTTATTCATGCATATCTTATTACCGCACTTATCTATAAACACAAATGGTTTTAAGTTCACTAATTTCTCATACATGTATTTGTTATTATCAAAAGGAGGAGATTGTTGGAGCCTAAATTCCGCATCTCTTGGTTTGAGAATAACAAATACCGTGTTGTATTTGATCTAGTATTTTGTGTGTTTATAGTGTGCAGGTTGTACAGGAACTATAGCTACACATCCCTATGAATAGTTTGCTGATTGGAAATGATTCTATGGAATAAGAGCTAACGCCCCGCGTTAGTTGTTAACACCCCGCGTTAACTTCCATTGAGAAGAAAACTGCTGAGAAGGAAGCTGCGTTCGACGAATGGAACCTGCGCTCGACGAACGAGGAGCTCCGTTCGACGAAATTTCCTACGCTCGACGAATTTGCGCTCGACAAGCTGCGTTCAACGAACGAGGAGCCCCGTTCGACAAAATTCACTGCGCTCGACGAATTTGCGCTCGACAAGCTGCGTTCGACGAACGAGAATCTCTGTTCGACGAATTTGAAGCTCCGTTTGACGAAAGTGTTTCCATTCGACGAAATTGTTCCGTTCGACAAAAGGTTATTTTGGCGGTTTGCACGATCCTGATGGTGGCGGTTTTTCCATTCGACGAAGGATGCATTCGACGAAGGCGTGTTCGACGAAATCAGTCCCGTTCGATGAAATTGGTTTTGTCACGTTCCCGACTTTATGCACGATGTCAGCAACTGCCGTACACGATTCACTAATGTCGGGCGTTAGCCTTAACGCACGCGTTAGCTTCCGAGGCTATTTAAAGTACTGCCCCTCTCATTCCAAATGGAACATAGATGATTCCAGAATTCTGATACTTTGGAGAGAGGTTCGTGTACAACAAATTAAGAGATGTCCCTTGGGCTAACATGAAGATCTAAAGAAGATTTTGAAGGAGAAGGTCTACAATGCATATTCCATACGAAGGACGATCGTTTCAAGAACGCCAACATCTACATCGACTTCGTCTTCACCTTCAGAATTTCTTGGGGAGTTTCTCTTTACTTATCTTGTAATCTTTTATTTTTCCTTTTGTAATTTGTGTGGAGAAATCATTCGGTGAGAACGTCAGATTCCGGGAAGGATTCCGTGGGTAAATTGGCCTTGTGTTGGCGACTAGGTCCTTGTGAGGCTTAGGGGGTAATTCGCCGCCTTGTGCGTGGCGACTAGGTTGAGGGTAGATCTAGGGGGTGGCTAGAAGCCTCATCTGGGGATAGATAGGCTATAGCCAACCGGTCCTTGGGAGAAGGACCGGTGAAACAACAAAAAGAGTTTTTACATATTTTCTCCTTGATTTCTAGCGTTATAGAAATTAAACATTCGTGTATTAAATTTATTATGAAATAAAATCATGTCTCTTAATGTTCTATTCAATTGATTTTATTTCCTCTTTGAGAATGTTTTAATTTCTATTTCCATCAAAGTATTAACAGTTGTATAATTATCTTTGAAATACAATAATAATTTTCCTTAACTCTGATGTTCTGGAATTGTATTTCATTTAAGATTTCATAAGTAAAATCACTGTGGCAATCTTTTTGTTCTGAAGAATATTCTCTGGAGAGCTAACGCCCAGCGTTAAGACTTAACGCCAGGCGTTAGCAACAGTAAACAAAAAGTTTGTTTCAATTATTTAAAAAGGAATCTTCAATATAATCTTATCTGGAATATTTAAATATATTTTCTTATAAAATATTCTGAAACTTCAGTTGCAAACTCTAATATTTTTAATTAAGATTTAAATTCCATAAAACCCTTATTCACCCCCCCCCCCCTTTAAGAGCGTTGTAAGATCCAACATATAGGTCAGTATTAGAGTATTAGTGGGAGTTCTCGCATCTGTCTAGATTCGCGGGCAAATATGCTTTGGATGATCAGGGGTACACCAAGAGGTTTTACAAGGGTTTGCGAGACCCTCTCAGGCAGACCCTTCTTTTTGTAGCTGATTCGAGTCTTACTCAGATCATTGAGATGGCCAAGAGGCTTGAGGTAGACCATCTTGGGGTACAGAGTGGAGGAAAAAGCCCCGTGGATGATGTATTTGAAGCAGGGACCAGTAGAAGGAGACCGCCTAGCAGGGGCAGAGGCGATGGACATTTTCATCCAAACTTCAGGTTGGAGCTGTACAACCCCGGTGTCCGCCATGGGGTGAGCAGAGACAAAGGAAACATCAGGCGAAAGGAGTAAGAAGGATAGCAAGCCAGGGTGCTGGGCGAGCCGGGTTCTCGCCGGTCACTCACAGGATGGCGAGCGGGCCAGGCCCTTGTCGGTTTTTTGCAGGGAGGTGAGCGAGTCGAGCCAATCATTTCGCGAAAGAGACCCTTGTGGGCGGATCGCCCATGAAGGGATCATGATCATTTTTACCTAAAAAACTCTGGTGGTCTGCAGTTAGCCCCTCCAAACAGCGGAGTTTGGCTGTTGGCAGACCATTTTGGGCTGCGTATAAAAAAAGTGTAAGGCGGAATCCCGCTAACAGCAGACTAGAATTGAAAAACTATATATAGACCTTGAAGGGCACCTTGGGAGAGGATTCCAATCTCAACATTCTTAGATTCTTCCTCCCTAGGTGATCTTGGCTTTGCTCTCAGGCTCTCCAAGGTGCCCAGTCTCAGGTTTGGCATGGGAGGGGAAGCGGTCAAAGATCTTCCGGGTGTGTGGTGGGAAATCCTCGCTGCGACCAAGGGTCTGTGTTTAGTTCCGAGTGTTCGGTCGGTTCCTTCCAAGGAATCAGTAAGTGCTAGCTGCCCCTCATCTTTGGTGCGGCGAGTATGGAGTGCAGCTAGTTCAAGAAAGCTCTAAGGAAGAGATGGCAGGAGACAACGAGCGAGAGGAGAACTTCGGCGGCTCGCCGCCACCCATCGCGCCAGCAACAGTGGAGATGTTGGCCGACCTCAAGAGGGATCTGCTTGGGGCCTTCCAGTTTGCCCTCACCACGGCCCTTGGGGGTCTCGCAACCCCTGCACCCCAAGTGGCACCTCCAGCTGGAGTAGGCGAGCACGCCCCGGGGCAGAGGCCAGGGAAGGAGGCGACGTCCTAGATGCCAGAGAAAGACCTAGCGGGGCGGGAGCTCTTCCCCAGCCCAGCGAGTGCTGGTGGGGTTCAGGCGAGTGCCATCCCAGGAGGAGGGATCCCGGCCAGTGGGATACCAGCAAGCGGTCCCTCGGTGAGTGCGAGACAGGGAGGAGCCGGTTCACCCGAGGAGCTCACGGGGCGAGTGGAGCAGGTCAGGAGTGTGAAGGGGGGAGTCCCTTCTGCGAGTTGGTGCTCTCGGCACCACTCCCCGAGGGGTAAAGCGAGTTGGCCATGACTCAGTATACCAGCAAGGATGACCCCACTCAGCACCTGCAGTGGTTCGAATACATGGTCTCTATCTGGCCTATGTTGGATGTTTTCAAGTGCCGACTCTTTGCCACCACCCTAAAGGAGAAAGCGAGGGGCTGGTTCCACCAGTTGCCCTCTGGCTCGATATATGCTTTCGAGGATTTGCGTCGGGGCTTCCTGCTGCTCTTATCAACCTCGAAGAAGAGGAAGAAGGACCCCGAGGCCCTCTTCAGCATCAAGCAGAGGCAGGGGGGTCATTAGCTCATTATGTGGATCGGTTTCAGGAGGAGGTCCTCCTCATCCAGGAGGTGCTAGGGTACACTCTCCAGCTCGCCTTCATAGTGGGGCTGAGAGAGGGGTTCTTCAAGATGGACCTCAAGAGGAGGGTTCCTTTGTCTTTTGAGGAGCTGATGGAGAGAGCGATAGAGGAGATAGAAGGGGAGGCAGCAAACCCCGAGTTCAGGAAGAGGTTGGCACGCCTGAGCGAGCCGGAGGACAGGAATCCAGAACCAAGAAGAAGAGAAGAGGCAAGAGCCCCAGAGGTGGGGTGGAGGCAGCAGGAAGGGGGGAGGCAAGGCCTAGGAAGGGGTTTCCATCAGGGAGGGGGCAACTTCCAAGGAGGCCAAGGAAGACCCCACCAGCTAGGGTGGAGGAAGGGCCCGAGGTCGCCTCATCCCCACCCGCCTCAACAGGCGATGGCGGTCGGTCGAGGGAGACCACACAGGGGAGGAGTCGGAGCCAGAGGAACCGCTCCTAGGAGAAGGAATAGGGCGACAGAGGCCGAGAGGAGAGGGGCAGCGTTGCACTATTGTGACTTTCACGGGGAGGAAGATCACGCAACGGCCACCTGCCCGGAGTTCCTAGAGATGAAGGAAACCAGAGCGCAGGAACCGCAGGAGTATCGGGCGGTGAGGATTGAGGAGGTCCTGTCTCGGGACGAGGAGGACGAGAGGTGTGAAGATCGGGTAGATGTGGGGACCCGAGGAGGGATCAAGGCGATCCACGGGGTGGGGGGGGGGGTAGGGATTGAGGTGACTCTGAAGGAAAGCCTCCATACCATCTATCGTCGAAGCGTGGCTTAGATGTCCCTAGCCCCGCCCTAGTAGAGAAGATCTCGTTCACTCAGAAGGACATGCCGGGTCAAGAAAACCCTTTTTGCGATGCGCTGGTCACTCAGACAACGATCGAGAACTTCACCGTCTCTTGAATCCTTGTAGATAACGGGAGCTCGGTAAATGTCATCTTCAAGAAGGTGATTGATGATATGAAGGTGGAGAGCAGGAGGGTGTTGGCCTCGGATGGCCCGTTGTTTGGATTCTCAAGGGAGAGAAAGGAGGTAGAAGGGGGAGTGGGACTCCATGTAGTCTTGGGGGGAAGTCCAGGAACTACCGCTTTGTTATAGTGTATTCCCTCAGCAGCTATATTGCCATCTTTAGACGGCCACTCATCAGTGCGTTTAGCTACATCCCCTCCACTTTCCACCAATGCCTCAAGTTTAGGGTGGGAGGAGTCCATGTTTGGATAAGGGGAGATCTGAAGGTGGCTCAGCAGTTCTATGTGACTCCCGTGAACACCATCTCGTGGATGGCCGAGGCGGAAGAGTGGGATCAGAAGATGGAAGAGTCGGCGAGGCTGGAAGAGGCAGTATAGGGGGAAAGGGGAGAAGAGGGAGGAGAGGCCCAGGAAGGAGGGGCAGAAGATCCGATGGTGGTAGAGGAAGAGAGGGTAAGAGAAGGTCAGGCCCAGGAGGAAGGGGCGGAAGAGCAGAGAGGAGGAGAAGGAGATGGAAGAAGAGGAAAGAGAAGCCCAGGAGGATGGGGCGGAAGAGCTGATGGAGGCTCGGAAAGAGAGGAAGGAGGAGGAGGCCGAAGTGCTGGCTCATGGCGAGGAGAAAGAGGGTGATTGGGGGGAGCAGTCCCAAATGGAGGCCATGGATGAGGTAGTGGAGCTCGAGGTCACCACCCAAGCGAGGGTGGTGTAAAAAGTCAAGATCAGTGGGGAGCTCAGCCCAGAGGAGCAGAAGAAAATCTTGGCCTGTGTGTAGCAAAACGTGGATGTCTTCTCCTAGAGGGCGGCAGAGATGCCCAGGATCGATGCAGATGTGGCTTTCCATCGCCATAACCTCGATCCTGGCACCCGACCCATCCAATAGAAGAAGAGAACCATTGCTGACAAGCTCGAATGGCCCATCCAAGAGGAGGTGGACAAGCTCCTCCAAGCAGGGTTTGTATCGGAGATCCAGTACCCAGTCTGGGTCTCCAATGTGGTTATGGTGAAGAAGGGGGGAGGTAAGTGGAGAATGTGTGTTGACTTATCTTTGCTTAATAAATCATGCCGCAAGGATTGCTACCTTTTGCCCCAAATCGATGCCCTGGTTGACTCAGCTATCGGTTTTTCTGTGATGTCTTTTTTAGATGATTTTTCAAGTTATCTTCAAATCTGCATGCCCCCCCTCCCCGACATCAAAGATGTATCTTTCATCACGGGGTATGTGTGTTATTGCTAAATGATGCCCTTTGGGCTCAAGAAAGCAGGAGCCACTTACCAGCGGATGATGGACCGGGTCTTCCGGGAACAAAAGGGTAAAAACCTGGAAGTTTACGTGGATGACCTCATGGTGAAGAGCCGATACCTTGAGTCCCACCTCCGTGATCTTAAAGAAACATTTGTGACATTGAAAAAATTCAAGATGAAGCACAACCCCCAGAAGTGTTTCTTCGGGGCTAGCCGGGGAAAATTCCTCGGCCACTTGCTCACCCCAGCAGGGGTGGAGCCTAATCCAGACAAATTTAAGGCCATCATAGAGTTGGGGTCACCAAGGAATGCGAAGGAGGTTCAGCGCCTCATGGGGAAGTTGGCCGGGCTTAGCAGGTTCCTCTTGTTGGGAATCTTGCTCACATGATTCCTAATTTGAAGAAGTCACCATGTCAAGAAAACTTCACTTTGTATTTGATTACTTCTCTAGCTCATAATCTCAGGAAGTTAAAGGAATGTCATCGAGAAGAATAGGAGATGTCGTCGACAAAGTATGTTTGTCATCGTGATGATTAGCAAAGCAAACGCTGAGTCTTGGCGTGATCGTCGAATGCTGAGACTTGGCGAGTTCGTCGAACGCAGAATGCTGTTCGTCAAACATAGAAGAAAGTTCGTCGAACACAGAAGAAAGATCGTCGAACGCAGAAGGAAGATCGTCGAACGCTGAGACTTGGCGAGTTCATCGAACGCAGAATGTTGTTCGTCGAACACAGAAGAAAGATCGTCGAACACAGAAGGAAGATCGTCGAACGCAGGATGAAGAAGCCTTGTCTTTGGAAAGACAAAGAGAAGATCAGTGTTGAAGAGATCGTCGATAAAGAACTCTATCATCGAGAAAGTCAAAGAAGAACATACATCGTTGTGAAGAAGCCTTGTCGCTGAAAAGGCTAAGTATGACTGATGGCGGTGCACATCGTCGTAAATAAGGCATGTCATCAAGAAGACTGAAGATGGACAGCTGAATACAAGCAGTTGGAAAAGTATGTTCTGTCGACATATTATCACTTATGTCGTCGAGAGAACAACTTGATTACAACGACAGTCTGCAAGAAAGAAGATCTCGACGACACAGTCAGAGATAGCATATCGTCGTATATGCAGAAGTGCCAGAATGTCTCGTATCGTCGAGATACCAGCATCAGAGGCAGAAGCAAGAAGAATTGAAATCTACCAAAGTTCAAGGCATCGACAAAGTCCTGTCGTCGAGATATTACTCATATCATCGTGATGGTATCAGTATCAGCATAAAGCTGAAAATGTCATCGATAAAAAAATTCAAATGTTGCGGACGCGCTGTTAGCATTTAATGCCGCCGCCTGATTGTCCAGTCAGCGCGTACTATTAAGTAAAAGAGCATTTGACACTTTAGGAACATTTTCAGAAGACCGTTGGGAGCCTCGCAGTCTTATAAAAGAGATAAGAGGTTGCCCTAATGTGGGCATCGATCGATCAATTAGAAAGAACTTGTGCATACATCGAATAGAACAGTAAAAGCGGTGCAAAAAAGAAAGAAAAGGAAGGAAGAAGCAATCATCTTCATTGACTCATAAGAAGCCGTTCCTCTTCAGGCTAAGAGAGGATTGAAGAAGATCTGTGCGTTCAATATCTAAATCAGAAACATCTTCTTCAATCATAAGAAGCCGATCTTCATCAGGCTAAAGTTGCCGATCTTCATCCGGCAGAAGAAGCAGTCTTTTATAACTATAATTTCTTGTAAGGCTTGCGGGCCTATTTGTCTGGCTTGAGGGCTGGAGAGCTGTGAGGCTTGAGGGCCAGGGCAGTGGACTTGCGGGTCTGATCTTGTCGAGCTTGAGGGCTCGGGCGCAGTAGGGGCTTGCGGGCCTAGGCTATAGGCACAGGACTAGCGGGTCTGTGTAGTGTCGGGCTTGTGGGCCTGAGTGTCGAGCTTGCGGGCTCGGGCAGTAGGGGCTTGCGGTCCTAGGCTGTAGGACTTGCGGGTCCGTGGTGTAAGGCTTGGGGACTGAAGTTTTTGGCGGAGTTTGCTGATCCTAGCACACTGCTGGGTAGGCGCAGAGGGACAGAGGACTACTCAAGACACCCGGTCTTGAGGAACCTCTATATATCTTGTGTCGTCTACTGTGTTTTATCTGTGCGATGTGTTGGAACATGCTTTCCGCATCTCTTGGTTTGACAATAACAAATCCTATTGTATTTGATCATACTTGTTTTGTGTTTATAATGTTCAGGATTCTGTGCTTTCAGATTTACAATGGGAATGTATTTTTTACTAACGCTGGCGTTAGACCTACCGCTGGCGTTATCTGTTCGACGAACTGGCAATCGACTAAACTGGGTTTGACGAACGAAGAAGCCTGTTCGACGAACTGCATATCAGGGCGTTCGACGATCGACGAACGTGGAAGCCAGTTCGACGAAATTCATATCAGGGCGTTCGATGATCGATGAAAGCTGAGGCCCGATCGACGAACTGCAGCTCTACCGCGGCGCGTTAGCACTAACGTTGGCGCTAGCGTCCGAAAGAAGAAATGGTGTTCGAAGAAAATGATGCCGTTCGACGAATCAGATTGAGATCGATGAAAATAAGTTGTCGTTCGACGAACCAGATTGAGATCGACGAGAATAAGTTTCCGTTCGACGAACCGGATTTAGATCGACGAAATTAAGATGTCATTCAATGAACCAGATTGAGATCGACGAAAGCTGCTGGCCGTTCGACGAAAGCTGAGCCACGTTCGAATAAAATGACTAACTACCACGGCCACTAGTGGATCGACGAAAATATGGTGCCGGTCAACGAAATTCATGCACTACCGCGGCGCGCTAGGCTGATCTCAACAGTTGGCGCTCAGAAGTTGCCAAAACTGCCACAAGGCATGTGTTTGATCGTGTGGCTAACGCGGGGCATTAATGCCACCGCAGGCGGTAGCGACCGAATGTATTTAAAGATGTGCGCCTCCTCCGTTGGTGCTGGCGGTCGAAGAATTAATTGAAGTCATATTTTCAGAGCATTCATGAGAGCTTTCAGAAGTAGCCCAAAGTACTCCGTCAACGTTCGTGAATGCAAAAGAACTTGAAGACCGATTCGATCACATCGACATCAAGTTCTTCTCTTTGAGGGAGTTTTCTTTGGTTCTTGTCTTGTTCTTAGTTTTCAAATTGTAACCTTCATATCTTGTGTTCGTTAGAGGAATTCGCCACACGGCGACTAGGTCTTTAGGGGCTTAGGGAGGAACTCGCCACACGGCGACTAGGTCTAGGGTGTAGATCTAGGGAGTGCTCGAGGCCTTTCCGGTGAGGGAAGGGCTAGAGCGGCTTGAGGCCTTGTCTGGTGAGAGATGGGCTAAAGCCAACCGGTCCTTGGGAGAAGGGTCGGTATAGGAAACCAAAAGATTTTTCATTGGTCGCCTCTTTCCAAGCGTTATTGGGAAAAATTTTGTAATCAAATGTATTTCAAATTTTGATGATTAATGAAAATATGTTTATTTCTTCACCTATGATTCGTGCTGAATGTTTTTCACTGTTCTAACCTGAAAGAAATTTCACTGGCGCGAATGCCGAGCATTAACACTAACGCTGGCGGTAGCTATAAGGATTTAATTTCTCTATATAATCCCAAAAATTTTAAAAACCTTTTTCACCCCCCCTCTAAGGGCGCCTACAGATCCATGATGAGTCTCATTTATATATATATTTTTGGACTCATTTGTTCTGATATTCTTGTCTTTGCACCACATTTTAGGCACGTTTTCATTCATATGTATTATTCCATGCTAGGTGCACTATTAAGCTCATTTCGGTGTGCAATTGCATTCCTTGTTGTTGGGGGGTAAGCACATGGTGCTCCCCTTCCCTTTTTCTATGTTTTTTTGGTGTTTCCCCAGCCATTGTATCTTGTATGCAGGTGACCGGATCGTCCCGTTTTCCCCAGAATTCATGTTTGTGCATATCGCACGGTCGTGCGTTTCCTTGACGCACGTTCGGTTGCGGTCGTGCGTTTGTGTCTGGGCTGAAAATGGAGCGTCGGAGTTTACTCGTGCGTTTGAACGCACGGGCGGATTCGCCCGTGCGTGAGTAATGCGCACGGTCGACCTGTGTATTCTTGATTTCAGAGCGTCGGATTTTGCCCATGCGTTTGTACGCACGGGCGGTGTTGATCGTGCGTGAGCAATTCGCACGGGCGGCGCAGCGTCTTCCCCAAGTCAAGTTTTATCATTTAATAACGCACGGTCTGCGCACGGTCGTGCGTTCGACCGTGCGTGACCATTTTCTGACTGAATTTCTATTTAAGCCGCAGGTCTTGCCCCATTCTATCGATCATTTTTTCCCCGCTCCCAGAGCTCCAGTTCCGCGCCCTTTTCGCCGTCCCTCGCCGCCCACCTTCAGGAGGTGCTCCGGGCTTGTTCTTCACACCAATCTTGAGCCCGGAGATCATCTCGGCCTCCTCCTTCATCCTATAGCTTCAAAGGAGATCTAGCTGCCATTGCCATCAAGCAAGGGGAAGTTTGCAACCTCTACCGGATCGTGAGACGAAGAAGACAGGCTCATTGGAGAGTCGTGACAGCTCTCTCTACCCCGGACGTAGTCGAGGACCGAGCTTGGACGCGGATTGACAACCTTGCGATTCCAACCGTGACTCCTCGTCGAGCCTTCGGATTCGATCAATTTCTTGCCATGTTCTTCTCTTGTTGATGTGTATATGTTGTCGATCCTTATTATTATGATGAAGTAGCACTTAAACTAGTTTGTGTTTCTATATATTTCATGTCTATGTGAAATGCTTTATTCTTTGAGTTGTTTGAGGAGCACCCCATTCCATCCTCCATCCCACCGTCGCGTTCATTTGCCGCACTAGCAATTTCTAGTGGCGTGCTTGTCGAAGAGGTGCTTTCGACCCTCACTCCGTTTGCCTACTCGTCCATCCGCCCTTACGAAGTAGCGCGCTCAAGGCCTACCTAGTCTCCATCCCGCCTCGCGAAGCATTGCATAGCGGCATTGCATAGGAGTAGTTGTAGTTGTTTTTCTTTATTTTCCACAATCCAAAACCCCCGTTTCCGCATCCATCCGACCTAAAGGACTTCAATCTCAAGTCCTGCCTCAATAGTAAACTCCACCTTACTGTGTTCCTTTGAGATCGATACTTGGGGATTCATTCCCATTTTATATTACTTGAACGATCGGTACACTGCCGTTTCGTGCCGCAGACTTACTACCGCCTATAGCGGTGTGCTAAGATTTGCGCATCAATCCAACAAGTGGTAAAAGGGAGGTTATTCCAATTCGGTCTAAAAACTGGGAATAGTGGCACTCCGTGATCTCGCTTTCCATGAAGGGCAGGGAATAAGTAGACCTCCGTTGTTTACTGGAACTGATTATAATTACTGGAGAACGCGTATGCGTTGTTTTCTGATAAACCTAGATCTTGATGTATGGGTATGTGTTGAAACTCCATACACTTCTCCTACATACATTGTTGGAGAAGTAACCATTGAAAAACCTAGGGATAAATGGGACGATGGAGATAAGACTAGGTGTAGAAATAATGCGAAAGCGATGAATGCTTTGTTCTGTGCTCTTGATAGGACTGAATTTAATAGATTCAGTGCATGTGAATCTGCTTATGATATTTTAAACTTATTGGAAATAACGCATGAAGGTACCTCGCAGGTCAAAGACTCAAAGCTATTTCAACTGGAATCTGAATTCGAGAGGTTCAGGATGGATCCGAATGAGGATGTCGATTCCATGTACACTCATTTCACCAAGATCGTCAATGCCTCTAAAATTCTTGGAAAAATGTTTTCAAATGGCGACTTGGTGAGAAAGCTTCTTCGATCTCTCCCACCAAAGTTCAATCCAAAGGTGACGGCGATTTCCGAATCGCATGATCTTAGGCGGCTCCAAATTGAGAGCCTCATTGGGAATCTCAAAACCCATGAGGTAGAACTCAAGATTCAAGAAGAGGAGTACAACAAGGAGCCGAAGAAGAAAGCCTTGGCACTGAAGTCAAGAAAAGAAGATGACGTCGAGGAAGATGACGAGGAGAGTTTATTTGTGAAGAAGTTCACTAAATTCATGAAAAATCTGGAAAGGAGAAACACCTTCCGGAAATTTTTCCGCAAAGGCTCCTCATCCAAAAGAGAGAAGAAGGAGAAGTCTAGCGACGATGACGAAGAACGGCCACCTCTCGAGTGCTTCCACTGTAAGAAGACCTGACATATTAGAAGTCAATGCCCAAAATACTTGAAGGAGCGCAAAGAAAAAAGGGCTAAAGGAAAGGAGAAGAAGAAGGTCCTAAAAGCTGCAACATGGGATGACTCTTCCTCCGGGTGCTCGAGTATATCAAGCTCAAGCGATGCAGATGAGGCTAACTTGTGCCTCATAGGGAAAAGTAATGAATCAACTGACGATGAGTGCAGTGTCTAAAGCGACACTGAGGTAATCCCCTCTAACTATGATGATCTTTATTCCGAATATTTAAGAACTTGCAAATCTTTTGGCAAACTTTAAAAGATCATGATCTACTTAAAACTGAAAATAAAATTCTTTTGAAACAAAATCAAAAATTAAGTAAGGATGTTTTTGCTTTGGGAAAGGAGATGAATTCTTGCCAAAAGAATGATGATCTTTTGGCAAGGACTAGCAAACTCGAAATTGATCTTTCTAATACTCTCTCAAATATCGAATCACTAACGAAACAAAAGAGAGACTTAGAAAGAAATTTAAAACTCTCTCTTTCTAATGTTGAAAATGAAAAGAAAATTTTTGCGAATAGATGTGGAAATTTAGGTAGTGAAAATTTTTCTTTAAAAGTCAAAATCCATGACCTTAACTTAGCCATAGAAAAATTTGGTGTTGGCCAGAAAAGTCTTGATATGATCTTGGCCAACCAAAGGCATGGTAGTGCAAAAACTGGTCTAGGTTTTGTTTCTGCTAACTACCGCCCGACATTAACTGCTAACGCTGGCGTTAGTAACAGAACTCGGAATTCATGGAATAATCAAAAATCTGGAAGTTATTCTGATGATTCCCCATCCTTCAGCAAGAGCCCACAACAAAAACTGAAAAAGGTCTCAACCCCTTTTGTGTTATGTGTCAAGTGCCATCACTTCGTGCATACCCTGGACTCTTGCAGGATGAAGGGTCGATGTACTATCAAGCAAATCTGGGTGCCTAAGGTTTCCACCTATTCTATGGGAGGAACCACTTGGGTATCCAGATCTTTACTGTCATCTTCTTGTTAGGTATGTTGGCAGGCTAAGGAGAAGGAAGACATGTAGTACTTGGACTCAGGTTGCTCCAAACACATGACGGACGATAAAGCAAAATTCCTTAGCCTCACTAAGAAGAAAGGAGGAATGGTGACATTTGGGGACAATGTAAAGGGAAGGATTTTAGGCACCGGTACTGTGGGTAACAATTCTTTCTCTCTAACTAATGTTTTATATGTAGAAGGTTTGAAACATAACTTGATTTCTATTAGTCAGCTTTGTGATAAAGGCCTAAATGTCTTATTTGAGTCTTCTACTGATTTATGTAAGATTATTGATCCTAAAACCAATAGTATTGTACTCACTGCACCACGAATTCACAATGTGTATCTAATTGCCTTTCATGATCTATCACATGCGTCACTCAAATGTCTTATATCAAAAAATGAAGAACTTGAATTATGGCATAGGAGTCTCGGTCACTCTAGCATAAACCTAATCTTAAAACTGTCAAAGAATAAACTCATTAAAGGTTTGCCAACGCTAAATGGAAATCTGTCTTCCTTATGCTCGCCATGCCAAAAAGGAAAATTTTCAAAAACATCGTTTAAAAGTAAAAAGGAAATATCCACCTCAAGACCCTTACAACTAATTCACATGGATCTTTTTGGACCCATTAACACGTGTAGTCTTGGTGGTAAAAAGTACACTTTTGTTTTAATTGATGATTTTTCTAGATTTACGTGGACTTTATTTCTTACCTCCAAATTCGATGCATTTACAGAATTTACAAAACTGTGCAATCGTATTCAAAATGAATTAGATCTAAAAATCAAGTGAATACGATCAGATCATAGAGGGGAATTTGAAAACGATAGCTTCACCACGTTCTGTAATAATCTAGGTATTAAGCACGAATTTTCCGCTCCACGCACCCCCCAACAAAATGGTTTGGTGGAGAGGAAAAATAGAACCCTTCAGGAACTTGCACGCACTATGCTATCCGAGTATGGGTTGCCTAAATATTTTTGGGCCGAAGCCGTAAATACATCATGTTATGTCATAAATCGTGTTATGCTTCACCCTATTTTGAAATTAACTCCTTATGAATTGTACTTTCGAAAGAAACCTAATGTATCGTATTTCATGTCTTTGGTTGTAAATGTTTTATCTTAAACACCAAGGATGCATTAGCTAAATTTGATGAAAAATGTGATGAGGGTATTTTTCTTGGTTACTCTTCCACTAGCAAAGCATATAGAGTATATAATAAAAAATCTACAAAGGTTGAAGAGTCTATTCATGTGAAGTTTGATGAACTTGTGCCTTGTGTAGATTCTACTTGTGCAGGAAATGAAAATGAACCTCTATCACCATTGGAGCATGATGATGATGATCACTTGGAGAAGAAAAAGAAGTAGAGACGGTGCAAGAGGAGTTCGTGCCTCCAAGTGAGCTTCGATTTACAAAAGATCATCCAAAGGAGCTTATCATTGGAGAAGCATCAAGAGGGGTAAGTACACGTTCTTCTTTTAATGAATCTTTTTCAAACTTATGCTTTGTTTCCGAAATAGAAACGAAAAATGTTTCCACCGCTTTGAATGAGGAATTTTGGTTTATTGCTATGAATGACGAATTGAACCAATTTGAACGCAATAGGGTTTGGAAACTAGTTGAAAGACCATCTAATCACCCGGTTATCGGTGTCAAATGGATATTTAAAAATAAATTAGATGGAGAGTCTAGAATAACTAGGAACAAAGCTCGATTAGTAGCACAAGGTTATTCTCAAATCGAGGGGGTAGATTTTGATGAAACATTTGCACCCGTTGCTCGCCTTGAATCGATTAGAATTTTTCTAGCATTTGCGAGTTATAAGAAATTTAAGTTATTTCAAATGGATGTTAATAGTGCTTTCTTAAACGGGATAATTAAAGAAGAAGTCTATGTCGAACAACCCCCAGATTTATTGATGAAAATTTTCCAAATCATGTATATAGATTATAAAAAAGCGCCCCGTGCTTGGTATGAACGCTTAACATCTTTTTTTATAAAAGCACGGTTACAAAATAGGTAGTGCGGATAACACGCTCTTCATTAAGCACTTTGATAATGATTTGATTATTTTACAAATATACGTTGACGATATTATTTTTGGAGCCACTAATGAAGAGTTATGTAAGGAAGTTATTCTAGTGATGCAAAATGAATTTGAAATGAGTCTAGTGGGCGAACTAACATATTTTTTTGGATTTCAAATAACCCAAAGAAATGATGGAATTTTTATATGTCAATCCAAATATGTCCATGATATGCTACAACACTTTGGCTTTGAAAACTTAAAACAAACTAGTACTCCAATGAGCGCATCACTAAAATTAGGAAAAGATGAAGCCGGAATTTCAATTGACCAAACTTTATATAGAGGTATGATTGGATCCCTACTATACCTTAGTGCATCTAGAGCCGATATTATGTTTGTCGTATACTTATGCGCTAGATTTCAAACAAATCCAAAAGAATCTCATTTAAAAGCGGTGAAACGAATTTTTCGTTATCTAATAGGCACGTCTAAATTAGGACTTTGGTATCCAAAAAATGATTCTTTTCTCTTGCCTGGGTATTCAGATTCTGATTATGCGGGTTGTTCATTAGATAGGAAAAGCACTAGTGGAACCTGTCATTTCTTAGATCCTTCTCTAGTTGCATGGTCAAGTAGAAAACAAAATTATTTTGCCCTCTTCACCACCGAGGCAGAATATATTGCACTAGGAAGTTGTTGTGCCCAAGCATTATGGATGACTCAAACCTTAGAAGACTTTGGTGTCCATTTAACTAATATTGAACTTCAGTGTGACAACAAGAGTGCTATTGACTTAATAAACAACCCTATTCATCACTCACGATCTAAACACATTGAAGTAAGACACCATTTCATTAGGGATCACATCAAAAAGGAACATGTTCATGTAAACTTCATTGGAACTGAATCACAACTTGCAGACATCTTTACCAAGCCTCTACCCGATTCACGATTTCATCTACTCAGACTAGAACTAGGGGTTTTGGACTTACAAGCTTGAACTTGGGAAATCTGGATTTTTATGTATGCATATGTCTGATTTCTTTCCTAAACTACATTGTCAACAATCCGGACAAATATTTTCAAAAGAAAAATTCTGAAAAATTCTTCATTTTCCCCAAAAAATGAGATTTATGTCACTAACGTGCGGCAGTATCTAGTTACCGCTAGCGGTAGTGGATATTTCTGAACTTTTTTTTTCTTTCATTTTTTTCTTTCAGCTTCTGTTTTTTTTTCCAAAAAAATTTAAAACAAATCAAAATTTCAACCATAAACATGCTTTGCTTTATCAAAACAACTACAAAATTGAAAACCCAATTAAAACATCAAAAATATGTTTTTATTTGTTTCATTTTTTTTGTTTTTGCAAAACTTAAAAAAAATCTTATAAAAACTGATGTAATTTTCAATGTTTCAAGGATGATATATTTATCTTGCCAAGTTTAGAATACAATGTTTCATTCTCTATTTCAAGTATCTTAATAACATTGTTTTGTATCATGCCTTGAGCATTATCTTGTATGTGCATTGAAATTGATTGTAGAATATATGTGTAGTATTGCATAGCATGCCTCTATGTATGAGTGGTTTATATTTAATAATGATTTATTCACTCACACTTTTTGATGAACTACATATGGATTTAATCTACTCTTACATGAGTGTGTAGTGTAACAACGCAATATTATTGTTAGGCATGCTTAGTTTTATCTACACCACAAGTAAAAATCTTTTTCATGCACCTTTTTTTTGAAGAAGTGTTTCTTTTTCAAAATCTTTTGTTTGCACATACAAGTGAATTCGGAGACCTTTGTCGTTAAGCAAACAGTCAAATGAATAATTGACAAAGATAACTCCACCAAGCACTACTCACCCTCTTGATAAGTCTTAATGAGCATTGTGAGGTTGAGCACCTTGAAGAGAATTGTAAAGTGCCTTGTTTGCAAACACTTTTTGTACACTACTTCTTCTTGTACACCGGATCACACACCACAAAATTTTGTTTACATAATATGTGTGATTCCCCAAGCACTACTTTGCACCCTGATAAGTCTTAATAAGCATTGTGTGTGCAGAGCACCTTGGTAGTTGTACTATTTTTCTATGTGCATTGAAAAATCTATATAGCTTTGTGGGTAGAAGTAACTCAAAAAACGCTCTTTCAATAATGTTGTGTTTATTCCATTATACATGTCATGTGTTTTCATTAACTCATATGTATACTTTTATCAAAACACTATTTTGTACACATCATTATTACTTGTAAGCCTTCTAACTATTGCATATCTACATGTATTCTCTAAAATCTTAAGTAAATGCACTAGATAGCTTTGCATGATCAATACAATGTATAAGTGTACTTGATTTCTCAATTTAGGACAATGTATTCTTCTACCTTGACTTGATATCTTGTATCATGCTTACATATTCTTTTTCCGCTACCCCATGAATACTCTGTATTGCATATCTCTCAAAACTAGTGCATGGCCATGTCTACTCAAAATGCTACAACATCTATTTTGTTATGTTTAAAATGCTTAATTATATACTATGCTTCTAAATTCCTATATAGATGTTTATTTCAACAAAAAACATTATTTCGTCATGCTTTCCACCTCTTTACTGCTTGTACGCTCGATCATGAATACGTTATTCCAACAAGTGGTTCTTTATGACAAATTCTTCACATTCCCTTTCTTTCTATCACACCTATTGTATTTTTCCTAAGCGTTTAACTCTTTATCATGTTCGTTACCTCTCTACACATTTATTGCAAACATAAACGTTTGACTTTCTCTCCACCCTCTTTTTATAATACCAAAAGGGGGAGAATAACTTTTAAAGAAATTCACATATTCAGGGAGTCAAGTTCATAGGAAGTTTTGTTGTATGAGGAGAACTCATTTAGGGGGAGAATTCATTTAGGGGAGCATATGCACATGCCTAAATTTAATGCTTATTTTTTTTATGTATAAACACAAATTCCTATCATTGAATTATTTCTTTCTAAGTGGATTTGTTATTATCAATAGGGGGAGTTTGTTGGAACATGCTTTCCGCATCTCTTGGTTTGACAATAACAAATCATATTGTATTTGATCATACTTATTTTGTGTTTATAGTGTTCAGGATTCTGTGCTTTCAAATTTACAATGGGAATGTATTTTTTACTAATGCTGGTGTTAGACCTACCACTGGCATTATCTGTTCGACGAACTGGCAATCAACTAAACTAGGTTCGACGAACGAAGAAGCCCATTCGACGAACTGCAGATCAGGGCGTTCGACGAACGCGGAAGCCCGTTCGACGAAATTCATATCAAGGCGTTCGACGATCGACGAAAGCTGAGGCCCGATCGACGAACTGCAGATATACCGCGGCGTGTTAGCACTAAAGCTGGCGCTAGCGTCCAAAAGATGAAATGGTGTTCGAAGAAAATGATGTCGTTCGACGAATCAAATTGAGTTCGACGAAAATAAGTTGCCGTTCGACGAACCAGATTGAGATCGACGAAAATAAGTTTTCGTTCGACGAACCAGATTGAGATCAACGAAATTAAGATGTCGTTCAACGAACCAGATTGAGATCGACAAAAGCTGAGGGCCGTTCGACGAAAGCTGATCCCCGTTCGATGAAAATGAGTAACTACCACGGGCGCTAGTGGATCGACAAAATTAAGGTGCCGGTCGACGAAATTCATGCACTACCGCGGCGCGCTAGGCTTATCTCGACGGTTGGCACTTAGAAGTTGCCAAAACTGCCACAAGGCGTGTGTTTGATCGTGTGGCTAACGTGGGGCGTTAATGCCACCCAGGCGGTAGCGGCCGAATGTACTTAAAGATGTGCGCCTCCTCTGTTGGTGCTGGCGGTCAAAGAACAAATTGAAGTCATATTTTCAAAGCATTCTTGAGAGACTTCAGAAGTAGCCCAAAGTACTCTGTCAATGTTCGTGAATGCAAAAGTACTTGAAGACCGATTCGATCGCATCTACATCGACACCAAGTTCTTCTCTTTGAGGGAGTTTTCTTTGGTTCTTGTCTTGTTCTTAGTTTACAAATTGTAACCTTCATATCTTGTGTTCGTTTGAGGAATTCGCCACACGGCGACTAGGTCTTTAGGGGCTTAGGGAGGAACTCGCCACACGACGACTAGGTCTAGGGTGTAGATCTAGGGAGTGCTCGAGGCCTTTCCGGTGAGGGAAGGGCTAGAGTGGCTTGAGGCCTTGTTTTTGAGAGACGGGCTAAAGCCAACTGGTCCTTGGGAGAAGGGTCGGTATAGAAAACCAAAAGATTTTTCATTGGTCGCCTCTTTCCAAGCATTATTGGGAAAAATTTTGTAATCAAATGTATTTCAAAATTTGATGATTAATAAAAATATGTTTATTTCTTCACCTAAGATTCGTGCTGAATGTTTTTCACTGTTCTAACCTGAAAGAAATTTCACTGGCGCTAATGCCGAGCGTTAACACTAACGATGGAGGTAGCTACAGAGATTTAATTTCTCTATATAATCCCAAAAATTTTAAAACCCTTATTCACCCCCCCCCCCCCCTCTAAGGGTGCCTACAGATCCAACACGATATTTTTATGCTCTGCTTGAATATTCGAAACTCGCGAAATTATTTTCAAAAGAACCCAGATCACCTAACACCCCCCCCCCCCCTCTAGGTGAACGCTCCATTAACAACAAGTGGTATCAAAGCGAGGTTGATTAAAAGAAGACTTAACCATCTGATTTAGATATTGGAACGACTCACCATGGCTGGTGGAGATCTGAATCGGGAAATGAGAGCCATGAAACTCCCAATCTGCACAAAGGAGAACTTTCCCATCTAGAAGGAAAGAGTAAGGCTTTTCATGTAAGCAGCTGACCCAAGGATTTACTTAACAATCCAACAACGTCCCTTTATCCCTACAACTCCCTCCACCATTGATCCAACAAGGAAGGAGATAAAGAAACATGAGGACATGACCAAGGATGAGCTTACCTTGGCAGGCCTAGACAAGAGGGCCCAAAATCATTGTGAGTGCCATAGATGACTCAACCCTCCAGAATCTAATTCACTGCAAAACGGACAAGGAGATGTGGGACTCCTTGATCATGTACATGGAGGGTACTGAAGAGGTAAGGGATGATAGAAAATCTCTTCTCAACCAAGATTATGAGTCCTTCAAGCAAGGCAAGAATGAAACAATCTCTAACTGTTATGAGAGATTTTTCAAGATAGTGAATGGATTGAGAAACTATGAAAGAGAGTTCACAAACTCAAATCTTAATGACAAGTTTCATAGATCCCTCACAAAAGAATGGGATATCAAGATCTGTGCCATCAGAGAGATGGGTCAGCTGGGCATCATGGAGCCCAAAAATCTGTATGGGAAGTTGCTGTCTCATGAACTTCAACTCAACACCAGGAAGGTTGAAGATTAAAGCTCAAAGGTGAACTCAAGAGACAGATCTGTGGCCCTAAACGCTGAGAGCACCAGAAGATCCAAGGGCAAGATCTCTGCAACTCAGAACAGATCTGAGAGCAGTGAGGAATCAGAAGCAAACTCTTCAGATTCTGATGACACAAACAGAGAGGTGGCCCTTCTCTCAAAGCAATTCAGGAAGCTGATACATAGAAGGAGGAGGGATAATCATAGAAATTCATCCTCATGTTCCAGAAGATCTGATTATCGTGATAGATCTAGAGCCCCCATGGAGGTAAGGTACATGTCTAACCCTGGTAAACATGATTTAAATAATACTATTTGCTATTCCTGCAGCAAGACAGGCCGGTCACATGGCTGTTGACTGCCCCTCTAAGAAGAAGGAGTCAAGAAACCATGAAGAAAGAAGAAGCTCAAGGAGCAAGAGGAAATCAGAAAAAGGATTCATGGCAAAGAAGGTCAGAACACTGAGTGATTCTGACTCAAGTTCCTCTGGTACTGAGGAAGATGCACTCATTGGCTTGATGGCCATTAGTGAAGACAACCAGGATGACATCTCTCCTGGGAAGGTAACTAACAGAACTTCTCTATCTGACGCTAATTCTAAATCAGTAGCGGATTCCTTGCATGATGAAGGGGGTGTGTCTGCTGTCAACAGCACAGCCTCAAGATCCCAATATGATGTTTAATCTGAACTGATATAGCAATATAAAGCCTTATGGAAAGCTGTAAAAAACTCCTCAAATTCCAGACCAAGGAGTTAGATTCCTTGAAGCCTGTTCAATCTGAGCTCCAGGAGACAGCTAAGAAGCTCGCTACTATGAGCAAAGAAGTGGACAAATTCAAGGAAGCCATAAGGCTTAAGAATGCTGAATTACGACAGAAGAATAAGGTCATCAAAGACCTTGAGGAAATATTTTTAGCTGAGAAGAAACTTGCATCTAGCTTCTCTATGCCCAAAACTATCCTGCCTATCATTGACACCTTCTCTGGATAGTTCAGAGCTGGTATTGGTTTTACTCAGGAGACAGTTACGGGCAAAGATTATGAAGCTAGACCTTCCTACAAGAAGGTGCTGGTGTCAAGTCCTTCAGCCCACAAACCTGCAGCTACAACAATCAAGAGCAAGGGAAAGGCTGTTCCTACAAAGCCTGTTACCAAGAAGGTGAACCAAAATGTGGTGAGACCGATTTCACCCCAGACTCACACATATGAGGTTCACCCAAGATCTGTTAGGCAAGAAGCATTCTCTTCTGCTCATCAGCACTGCCACCCCATTCAGATGGTGAAGCAGAAGAGAAGATACAACAGACATGAATGTTGGTGCTATGGGAAAGTATGCCACTTTGCCTTGGACTGTTGGTTCATCCCAACAGGGCTCAATGCAAAGAGAGTGCAGAACCCTCCGAGGTTTAGTGTTCCGTTATACCACCCTAACAGAAACCAAGGACCCAATCCATATTGGGTACATAAGGGGAAGTAATTTGTCTTGCAGGTAGGTATAAATGTCAACCAATCTCCAATTTGGTATTTGGACAGTGGCTGCTCCAGGTACATGACTGGAGTCAGAAGGTACTTGAAAGAGTTCATCCCTGTGGAGAATGGACCAACTGTGATCTTTGGTGGTTCAGAAAAGGGAGTGACCAAGGACTATGGCAACATCTCGTATGGGTTAGTTACAATCACAAAGGTTGCTTATGTGGAGGGATTGAAACACAATCTCATAAGCATATGTCAACTTTGTGACTTAGGTTTTGTTATTACCTTCCACAAGGACAAGTGTCTGATTAAGAAGTCCTTAGATTCTGAGGCTACCTTAACTGGCACTAGGAATGGGAATATTTATTGCTTAAACTTTCTCAATACAAATTCTTCCATGCCCATATGTCTTGTAGCTAATGGTAAAGAGGCTCTATGTGTACAATGGCACAAGAGACTTGCACACATCAACTATAAGATAATAGGCAAGCTTTTCTCACAAACCCTAGTTAGGAATGGACCTGATATTAAGTGCATCAAAGATGGTCCATGTCAAGCTTGCCAACTTGGAAAGCAGACTAGGACCAGCTTTAAAAGCATATTTAACAAAGAGTCCACTAGGTGATTATTTCTACTACACCTGGATTTGTTTGGTCCTATGACAGTTCATAGCTTAGGAGGGAAGGCCTACACCCTTATAGTTGTTGATGATTATTCAAGGTTTACTTGGGTATTCTTCCTCAAAAAGAAATCAGATACCCTAGATATCTTGAAAAATTTTGTCAGGCAGATTCAGAATGAGATGGACTGTACTGTGGTCAAACTCAGAAGTGACCATGGGACAGAATTTCAGTCAGGGGCCATGTTAGAATTCTACCAAGAACTATGTATCTCCCAAGAATTTTCCTCATCCAGAACTCCTCAACAGAATGGGGTTGTTGAAAGGAAGAACATAACCTTGATAGAGGCAAGTAGGACAATGCTAAGTGACTCCTCTCTACCAGAATATTTCTGCGCAGAGTTGTCAACACTGCTTGTCATGTGATAAACATGGTTTCCATCATCAAAGACCACAAGAAAACTCCATATGAGTTAATGAAGGGCAGAAAACCAACCTTATCCTATTTTACGATCTTTGGTAGCAAATGTTATTCCTTAATAATGGGAAATCCAAACTAACTAAGTTTGCTGAGAAAAGCATTGAGGGTATTTTGTTGGCTACAACTCTCATAGCAAGGTCTATAGAGTGTATAACATCAATGCCCAAGCAGTGGAAGAATCTATACATGTGGTATTTGATGAGACTAGACTTATACATAAGGGCTAGTCTAGTTCTCTAGTGAATACAAGTATAGTGGAGAGAATAGAAAAGTTATCCATTGAAGACAATGCGGGTACCTCACTAAGAAATAAGATTCAGTCAGTGGTAGTTGAAATCGAGTAAGAATCTGCAGAAAGTTCAGAAACGGATGAAGAAATGAAACCTGAAGAAATTGTTGATGCAGAAGTGCCTATAATACTACCCATTGCCTTGAGACAAGTAAGAGATCATCCTGAAGAGCAGATAATAGGAAATGTCAACCAAGGTGTGATGACAAGGAGCAGAGCTGCAAATGAAGCATTGTACCTAAGTTTTCTCTCTCAAATTGAACCCAAGAAATTTGAGGAAGCAAATCAAGATTCATTATGGATTGTAGCAATGCAGGAGGAACTGAACCAGTTTAAGGGATGCAAGGTTTGGAAATTGGTTCCAAGACCCTAAGGAAAGAACATTATAGGAACTAAATGGGTCTACAGAAACAAGTTGGATGAAAATGGAATCATCACCAAGAATAAAGCAAGGCTAGTGGCAAAAGGCTGTATGATAAGAGGAAGGGATAGATTTTGATCAGACATTTGCTCCAGTAGCCAGACTGGATGCAATAAGACTGTTTCTGGCCTATACAGCATACCAAGGTTTCAAGGTCTACCAGATGGATGTGAAGTCAGCCTTTCTAAATGATGACCTCAAAGAGGAGGTATATGTAGAGCAGCCCTTGGGTTTTGTAGATCCTACACACACTGATTATGTTTATTTTCTTAGAAAAGTCCTTTATGGCTTAAAGCAGACACCTAGAGCCTGGTATGAGACAGTGTCAAGCTTTCTAATTGAGAACAAGTTCTCAAGGGGAATGATTGATAAAACATTGTTCCTAAGGGAAGTGAAGGGCAAGATCTTGCTAGTGCAGATCTATGTGGATGACATAATCTTTGGCTCTGCAGATAACAATCTCTGCAAAAGTTTGCCAACTTGATGCAGGGAAAGTTTGAGATGAGAAGTATGGGTGAGCTCAAATACTTCCTAGGTCTCCAAGTGAAACAATCTGAAGATGGAATTTTCATCTCTCAGACCAAGTTCACAAGGGAGCTAGTGAAGAAATTTGGATTGGAGAGTGCTTCTTCAATGAAGACTCCAATGGGAACCAATGTGTCTCTGGACAAGGATGAGAAGGGCATACCCTTTGATGAAACCAAGTACATATGCATGATTGGATCCTTGCTTTATCTAACTGCAAGTAGGCCTGACATAATGTTTGCTACATGTGTTTTTGCTAGATATCAGGTGAATCCTAAGGAATCTCATCATGTCTCTATCAAGAGAATCTTAAGATACCTAAAGGGTACATCAAATATTGGTCTATGGTACCCTAGGAATAATGGATGTGAACTAACTGGCTACTCAGATGCAGATTATGCAAGGTGCAAGGAAGACAGGAAGAGTACCTCAGGGACAAGTCAATTCCTTAGTGGAATACTAATCTCTTGGAGCAGTAAAAAGCAGACCAGTGTGGCAATCTCAACAGCAGAATCAGAGTATATCTCTGCTGGGAGCAGCTGTGCCCAACTTCTATGGATTCAGCATCAACTTGAAGACAACAATCTAAAGATGACCAAAACACCCCTGTTTTGTGACTCTTCAAGTACAATCTCAATTGCTAAGAACCATGTCTATCACAGCAGGACTAAGCATATTGAGATCAGGTATCACTTCATCAGGGAGCATGTGGAAAATGAAGATATCACCCTTGAATTTGTCCCAACAGACAAACACGTGGCTGATATATTTACAAATCCCCTAGATGAAGCTAAGTTTAACTTCTTCAAATTCCAATTGGGGATGTTAAACTTAGAGTAATTCTTAACTTATTATTCACTGATCCCTTTCCAGATGATTGGTTAGAAATTCTCTCAGGAATTGGATGAACTATGACTAAGTAAGGGGGAGCTTGCTACCTAAAGGAGAGGTGCAGAAAAGAAATCAGAAAGGGGGAGAAATGGCAACAACATGTTCAAGACAAGATGCTCAAGAAGACCTCAAGAGATAGGGGGGAGCAAAGCAGTTGGGGGAGCCACAAAAGAAGAGACATCAAATCAAGGGGGAGCTACAAGCTTGATGTACTCAGAAGAGAAGCAAAAGATAAGTAAAATCAGTCATTTGACAATTAAGATTATAACATTTATTGTCAAGTGAAAGTAGTCTTGAATTGAGATTCTGACTTCTTCAAATAGGGGGAGATTGTAGGGAATCTTTGCCACATGATTCCTGATTTGAAGAAGTCAACAAGTCAAGAAAACTTCACTTTGTATTTGATTACTTCTCTAGCTCATAGTCTCAGGAAGTTAAAGGAATGTCGTTGAGATGAATAGGAGATGTCGTCGACAAAGTATGCTTGTCATCGTGATGATGAGCAAAGCAAATGCTGAGACTTGGCGTGATCATCAAACGCTGAGACTTGGCGAGTTCATTGAACGCAGAATGCTATTCGTCGAACACAGAAGAAAGTTCGTCGAACACCGAAGAAAGTTCGTCGAACGCAAAATGCTATTCGTCGAACACAGAAGAAAGATCGTCGAACGCAGAAGGAAGATCGTCGAACGCAGGATGAAGAAGCCTTGTCGTTGGAAAGACAAAGAGAAGATTAGTGTCGAAGAGATCGTCAATAAAGAACTATATCGTCGAGAAAGTCAAAGAAGAACAGACATCGTTGTGAAGAAGCCTTGTCACTGAAAAGGTTAAGTATGACTGATGGCGGTGAACATCGTCATAAAGAAGGCATGTTGTCAAGAAGACTGAAGAAGGACAGCTGAAGACAAGCAGTTGGAAAAGTATGTTCTGTCGACATGTTATCACTTATGTCGTCGAGAGAACAACGTGATTACAATGACAGTCTGCAAGAAAGAAGATCTAGATGACACAGTCAGAGATAGCATATCGTCGTATATGCAGAAGTGCCAGAATGTCTCGTATCGTCGAGATACCAGCATCAGAGGTAGAAGCAAGAAGAATTGAAAGTCTACCAAAGTTCAAGGCATCGACAAAGTCCTGTCGTCGAGATATTACTCATATCGTCGTGATGTTATCAGTATCAGCGTGAAGCTGAAAATGTCATCGAGACAAAATTCAAAAGTTACGAACACGCTGTCAGCATTTAATGCCGCTGCCTGATTGTCCAATCAGCGCGTGCTATTAAGTAAAGGAGAATCTGACACTTAAGGAACTTTTTCAGAAGACCGTTGGGAGCATCGCAGTCTTATAAAAGAGATAAGAGGTTGCCCTAATGTGGGCATCGATCGATCAATCAGAAAGAGCTTGTGCATACAACGAATAGAACAATAAAAGCGGTGCAAGAAAGAAAGAAAAAAAAGGATGAAGCAGTCATCTTAATTGACTCATAAGAAGTCGTCCCTCTTCAGGATAAGAGAAGATTGAAGAAGAACTGTGCGTTCAAGATCTAAATCAGAAACATCTTCTTCAATCATAAGAAGTTGATCTTCATCAGGCTAAAGTTGTGGATCTTCATCCGGCAGAAGAAGCGGTCTTTTATAACTATAGTTTCTTGTAAGGCTTGCGGGCCTATTTGTCTGGCTTGAGGGTTGGAGAGCTGTGAAGCTTGAGGGCCAGGGCAGTGGACTTGCGGGTCCGATCTTGTCGAGCTTGAGGGCTCGGGCGTAGTAGGGGATTGCGGGCCAAGGCTGTAGGCACAAGACTAGCGGGTCTGTGTAGTGTAGGGATTGAGGGCCTGAGTGTCGAGCTTGCGGGCTCGGGTGCAGTAGGGGCTTGCGGGCCTAGGTTGTAGGACTTGCGGGTCCATGGTGTAAGGCTTGGGGCCTGAAGTTTTTCCTGGAGTTTGCTGATCCTAGCACACTGCTGGGTATGCGCAGAGGGACAGAGGACTACTCAAGACACCCAGTCTTGAGGAACCTCTATAGATATTATGTCATCTACTGTGTTTTATCTGTGTTTATCTGTGCAATATTTTTGTGCTCTGCTTGAATATTCGAAACTCGCGCAAATATTTTCAAAAGAACCTAGATCACCTAACACCCCCCCCCCCCCCCACACCTCTAGGTGAACGTTCCATTAACAACACCTTTCCAGGGAGGGAGAAGTGTGCACCCTTCTTCAAGATGCCACGGGGGAGTCAAAAGTTTGAATGGACCCCTGAGTGCGAGAGGGCTTTTCAGGCATTGGAGGAACAATTGACCCAAGATCCCTTGCTGCAAGGGCCAAGGCAAGGAGAAGACTTGCCCTTATACTTGGGGGTAGGACCCGAGGCAGTGAGTTTGGTGCTAGTCTGGGAAGAAGGCAGATGGCAGATCTTTAGTACTATGTTAGCCGAGTACTAAGGAATGCAGAGCTTCGGTACCCCATCTTGGAGAAGTTAGCTTTCGCCTTGGTGGTGTCGGCCCGAAAGCTCCGACCTTATTTCCGAGCGCATTTGATCAAGGTGGTGACCGATCAACCCCTTCGCAACATCATGTAAGGGGTGGAGCACTCGGGGAGGTTGGATAAGTGGTCGGTAGAGCTATGTGTATTTGATATTTCATATGTGCCTGGGTTGTCAATAAAGGCCCAAGCGGGGGCGTACATTTTGGTAGACTATGTGACCGAGGTATAAGAGTCCGAGCTGCCCAGCTCGGTGGCTTGGAGGATGTTGGTAGACGGGGCCATGGGAAAGTATTCCTTCGGGGGAGGGGTGGTTTTGGTAAGCCCCCAAGGGACGAGAATCGAGCAAGCAATCAATATTCATTTTCCCCTCACCAACAACCAGGCGGAGTACGAGGCGGTAGTAGCGGGTCTGCGGTTGGCCCAGGAATTGGGAGTGCAGGATGTGGAGGTCTCGACAGACTCCATGGTGGTGGCTTGCCAGGTTAGGGGGGAGTTCGAGGTAAAGGATTCGACTCTTCAGCGATATTTGGAAAAGGTCAAGGGGCTCATAGGGCAATTCCGGACCTTCTCAATCCATCACATGCCAAGGGAGGAGAGTGCCTGATGGTTTAAATTTTTAGAGATTTGCAAAACCTTTCTTGTGATGTGATTAGAATTAAGCGAGTGTTTTCGAGGAGTTTCGCGAGTACTCCTACTTCGAGAAACTAACTGTTATCTTACTTCGATGAATAGAAGTAACGGTCTTTTCATCTTTCGAAATATCAACGATTACGCCTCGGCTACGGCGCCGAATTCTCTAAATATGTGTAAATAGAAAAGGAGAGGGTTTTGCAAGTTTTTGTAATTGTATATCCAAACTAATCTTTCGATGAAGGCAAGTGCACCTTATCGCGTATAATATAGGATATTTAATAGAAAATATCAAGGTCGTATTTTTCCAAGAACGTGTTGATTATTTTTACTTTTTAAGAACGCGCTATTATTTTTATCGATGAAACGAGCGATTAGTTTTATAAAATTTAAAGAACGATGACGATGATTAATTAAGCGATTGCGTGCGTTAGTAAAAACAAAGAAAAGATGTGCAATCTCTACCTAAATAGGTAGAGGGGAAATAAATATGGTGCAAGTTCTACCCAAATGGGTAGACGGGAAATAAAAGCAATCTCTACCCAAATAGGTAGAGGGGAAATAAATGCGTGAGCAAGTTCTACCCAAACGGGTAGACTGGAAATAAATGCTTGACAGTAATAAAAGCTACGCTATTAAATTGAAAGCTAAATTAAACTAAATTATGAAATAAATTACTCTCATACACTCACACACACAACAATAAGTAAAACTAAATTAAAATAAAAATTAAAAACAAAATTTATCCACCTACAGACACACACTTACAATAAATGAAAAACTAAATTAAAAACAAAAGACAATAATACACTAACTCATACACTCGCACACACTTACTTAAAGGAAAAGAAGAACAAAATAAAAGAAATTTAATAACAAAGAAGAACTTTCATATATATGTATAATAGAGATTACAGCTTTTTCAAGAAAGTCTAAACTTGGAGAGCCCAAACAAGGGCTTAGGAAACACACAAACAATCTCACATAAACACTCAAGAAAAACACTTAGGCAGGAACACTCAAAAACTCACAAGAACAACACTTAATTAGGTTCTAACTTTTATGAGCCTTTTAAACAAAGGAGGAGCCCCCTTATTTATAGAGAAACATGGGGTGTGGATAGAAAGCTGGAAGGTTTGACTAGAGGGAGCCAAATTTGACTTGAGAGTTGGTGGGGTGCGGATAGAAGGCTTGAAGGTTTGACTAGAGGGAGACAAATTTCACTTGAGATCTGGTGGGGTGCGGATAAAAGGCTGGCAGGTTGAGCTGGCGGGCTAGAGTGAGCTGGCAGGTCTGGTCTCAGTGGGCTGACTCATCTCAGCAGTTCGGGCTGACTTGTCTCAGTAGTTCTGGGTCTCAGCGGTTCTGGGTCTCAGCGGTTCTAGGCTGACTCGTCTCAGCGGTTTTGGGTCTCAGCGGTTCTGGGCTGACTCGTCTCAGCGGTTCTGGGATGCAGGTAGCGGATTAAATAGAGGCAAAAATGCTCTGGCCTTGTTTCGATCCCGCGCTACTAAGAAAGGCTAAGCAGACCACAACCACTAAGCCAAGCGCTCATATCTGTAAGCATAAGAACTTTATTATATATATTATATATATTTACAGAATTTTTATATTAATACATATTCAATAACTAACTTAGTTATATTCAATAAATATTTACATATATTTTTAAATACTTTATATATATATATATTTACATATATATTTAAATACTTATTTACATATATATTTAAATACTTATTTACATATATATTTAAATGCTTATTTACATATATATTTAAATACTTATTTACATAAATATTTATATATATATTTACATATATATTTAAATACTTTATATATATATATTTACATATATATTTTTATACTTAAATATATATATTTAAATACTTAAATATTTCCTTTTTACATATAAATATAAAAATATAAAAATGATCTAAAACAAATCATTTATTCAATAATTTATATGAAATCTGTACAATATTACTTACAACTATGCTAAAAACTAGACTAAAATATGTATAATTTACTATTCATCAAGTACCCCCATACTTAAGCTTTTGCTATTCCAAGGCAAAAGTAAGAGATACCCATTAGACATTAATAGAATTTCTAATTTACCAAAATTTTATTTAATCGAAAGTAAGCTTGAAATAAATTTAGGAGATTAAAAGAGGTAAGTCCAACATCGTGATAATGATTTAAAAATAGCGAAAAAGATTTAGCCAACAAGACTTCTAAAGTTAGCTAAGCAGCGTCCTAAATAAATTTAAAAATTAGTACCATGATTAGAATAGAATTATAAGAACTTTAACTTTTTAAAGAAATTTTTTTAGAATAATTAAAACTTACTAATTATGCCCTATCAATTTTTTCATTTATATCTAGTTTTCAATTTGATTGGTTGGGGGTAGGGGGAGCTTGGTAGTAGAAGCGACTTTGATTTGGTGGTGATGGATTGTATCCTCTGACCCCACTCAATTTTTTTTTCTTGCTTGGATAGAGAAGGGAACTAAATCTTATTCCCAAATATTTTTTTTCCTTCTTCTAAAAAAAAAAACCCAATGCCGATGTTTACGGAATGAAATCTTATTCCCATTGACATAAGATCTTTTCCTTTAATTAATTGGGTGCCTATGTTTACGGAATGAAATCTTATTCCCATTGACATAAGATCTTTTAAAATAATATACCAAGAAAGGGGGGATGTAAGGGGTTTAGAAATTTCTAGATTTTATAAATTAAGAAAATTTTTGAGAGCAAGTTTTAGTAGGTTTAAAACATTCCTAAAGTTTCACAAGTTTGGAGTAGGAATAATTAAAGTCTAAAGATTGTCTGCTAAAATAATACAACAAGAAGCTATTTAGGGTAAACTTGAAGTAGTGCTAAAAAGTTTGTTCTCAAATTAAATTAAAAACACAATATATTATTTACAACTAAAATTCCATGAACCTAAATCTTACAAACTATGATACGAATAAAGGTTTTGGCAAATCAAAAATAATGAAAAATGCTTATAAATAAACTCAAACAAATTTTGAGAAATACAAAGCAAAGTAGGGGTTTTTATTATATTTTTGGGATTTTATCATTTTGTTTTGTTTTGTTTTTGTTTTTTGTTTTTTTTTTTTGAATTCTGGGGTTTTTGGAATTTTTTGGATTTTTCTAAATATTTACAAAGTATGATATAATTTATTTATTTTTGTGGTTTCTATAATTTTTTTTGGATTTTTCTAAATATTTACAAATTATGATATAATTTTTTTTATTTTTCTGGTTTTTATTATTATTATTTTTTCTAAATATTTACAAAGTATGATATAATTTTTTTGATTTTTGTGGTTTTTATAATTTTTTAAGATTTATCTAAATATTTACAAAGTTTGAAGAACGGAAAAAGAGACCCCCATACTTAAAACCCAACATTGTCCCCAATGTTGTAATTTAAGTATGAAGAAGTAAAAAAAGGAAAATGCAGTTTGTAAAAAATTAAAGACGAGAAAATGCAAGAAAACCCTGCAAAAATAAAGTAGACAAAGGTAAAAGTATTAGATAAATATGGGGTGCCTCCCATGAGCGCTTTGTTTACCGTCGCGTAGCTTGACAAGTTTAGCATTTTTTAGATGTTGGGGAGGGGTAAAGATTCGAGTTTACCGTCCATCGGATCTCCCGCCAAATAAAGTTTTAAACGATGACCGTTGACTTTAAACTCACCTTTTTCGGGGTGGGAAATACGAACGGTGCCATATGGCCAGACCTCTTTGACTTCAAAGGGGCCGGACCATCTGGATTTTAGCTACCCGGAAAAAGACGAAGGCGTGAATTAAAAAGAAGGACAAGATCGCCCGGCGCAAATGTTTTTGGAAATTTAATTTTTCGATCGTGATAGAATTTAGAGCGCTCTTTATAAAATCTATTACTCTCGTAAGCGTTGGCACGCCATTCATCGAGCTCGTTTAATTGGAATTTTCTGGATTCGGCCGCTAAGTTCGGATCGAGGTTTAAAAATTTTAAAGCCCAAAAAGCGCGGTGCTCGAACTCTACGGGCAAATGGCACGCCTTGCCATAGACTAATCGATAGGGCGTACAACTGATGGCGATCTTGTACGTCGTGCGATACGCCCATAGCTCGTCATCGAGTTTTAAAGACCAATCTTTCCCATTTGTCGAGACGGTTTTTTCTAAAATGCGCTTGATTTCTCAATTAACTACCTCTACTTGGCTGCTAGTTTGGGGGTGATAGGAGGTGGCGAGCTTGTGCATAACGCCATATTTAGATAATCTTTTTGCAAACTGGGCGTTGCAAAAGTGCGTACCCCTATCACTTACTATAGCGCGCGGCGTACCGAAGCGGGAAAATAATTTTTTGAGAAATTTGACGACGACTCTCGCATCGTTGGTGGGGAGAGCTTGCGCTTCCGCCCACTTACGTAGTCAATCGCCACTAAAATATATCATTTTGTATAAGAAGGAGGTAGGGGGCCTACGAAGTCTATGCCCCATAAATCGAAGATTTCGCCTTCTAAATAAAATTTTTGGGACATCTCGTCACGACGAGAGATGTTACCCGACCGTTGGCAGTTATCGCATTTTCTCACATACCCATGAGCATATTTAAAGAGAGTGTGCCAATAAAAGCCTGCCTCTAGCGCTTTCTGAGTGGTCCGGTTAGCTTGATAATGCCCCCCGGCCGGCCCCTCATGGCAGTGACGTAATATTTGCGCACCTTCCTCGTATGAAACGCATCTCCGCACCACTTGGTCCGTGCAGACGCGAAAGAGAAATGGGTCTTCCCAAAAGTAATTTTTCAAATTAGAAAAGAATTTCTTCTTTTGCTGTTTTGAAAAGTCTTTCGGAAGGACACGCGCAACCAAATAGTTTGCGTAGTCTGCGAACCAAGGAGTGGGAGAAGTTTTTAAATTAGAAAAAGCTAAGAGGCGCTCCTCGGGAAATCTATCGTCTATTTCTAGTTCGATGAGCGCTTCCGCGATTGGGCGCTCTAAACGAGAGAGGTGGTCGGCCGCTAAATTTTCAGCTCCCCGCTTGTCCCGGATCTCTAGATCGAACTCCTGCATTTGAGGATCCATTGAAGCAAACGGGGTTTGGCGTCCACCTTAGCAAATAAATATTTGAGGGCGGAGTGGTCGGTAAAAACAATAATTTTTGAAAGTGTTACGCAGGGCCTAAACTTATCGATTGAAAAGACGGCGGCGAGAAGTTCCTTTTCCGTCGTAGTGTAATTAGCCTGTGCGGCTGTGAGCGTTCGAGATGTGTAGTAGATTGGATGAAAATAATTATTAACACGTTGGCCAAGTACAACTCCCACCGCGATATCGCTCGCATCGCATATAATCTCAAACGGAAGGGACCAATCTGGCGCCACCAGAATTGGAGAATTGATAAGTTTTTCTTTAATAATATTAAATGCCTCTATGCAGGCGGAATCGAAAATAAAAGGAGATTCCTTCTCCAGGAAGTGGGTTAGCGGTTTCGTTATTTTGGAAAAATTTTTAATAATCCGCCTGTAAAAACCCACGTGGCCAAGAAAACTCCTAATTGATTTTATATTTGAAGGAGCGGGTAGTTTTTCAATGATTTCGACCTTAGCCTTGTCTACCTCCATCCCTCTTGCGGAAATCTTGTGTCCGAGAACTAAACCTTCCCGGACCATAAAATTTCACTTCTCCCAGTTTAAAACTAGGTTCGTGTCTTCACATCGTTGGAGGACTCGATCTAGATTATATAAGCAGTTGGAAAAGGAGTCTCCGAATACGGAGAAGTCATCCATAAAGACTTCCATTATGTCCTCTACGAGCTGTCCAAAGATCGCCAGCATAAATCTTTGGAATGTAGCTGGCGCATTGCAGAGACCGAAAGGCATCCTTCGGTATGCGAAGGTGCCGAAAGGGCACGTGAAAGTCGTTTTCTCCTGGTCTTCGGGGGAGATTGGAATTTGGAAAAATCCCGAAAGACCGTCGAGAAAACAATAATATGGATGACCCAAAAGTCGCTCTAGAATCTGATCGATAAACGACAACGGAAAGTGGTCCTTCCGGGTGGCATCATTTAACTTTCGGTAGTCGATGAACACCCGCCATCCCGTAACAGTACGAGTTGGGATTAATTCATTGTTTTGATTGGCCACTACGGTTAAACCGCCCTTTTTTGGCACGACATGTTTGGGGTAACCCACGTGCTGTCCGATATTGGATAGATAATCCCCGCATCCAATAGTTTTATTACTTCAGCCTTAACGACGTCCCGCATATTCGGGTTAAGTCGTCGCTGAGGCTGGATGGTTTTGCGAGAATTATCTTATAAAAATATTTTGTGCGTGCAAAAAGAGGGATTTATCCCCCTAATATCTGAAATCTGCCATGCAGTTGCACGACAATGCTTAGACAAAACGTCCACCAATTCGGATGTTTCCGAATCGATTAGAGTGGAAGAAATGATAACGTGAAGTTTTGAATTTTCGGAGAGAAAAGCGTATTTTAAATGGTCCGGGAGTTGCTTAAGCTCCAAGACCGGGGATTCTTCGTAAGAGGTGGTGATTTTTAACCCTTTTGTATCAAAAAGCTCGAAAGGCAAATCTGGCGGCAATTCGTCTAAAGGAGGGAGATTTGCCAGATCCGATTCGGCTTGCGTTAAAGAAAATAATTCAAAAAGCGAAGAACACTCATCCTCAAACGCGGATTCCAAATTAAAACAGGAATCGTCATTCGATAAAGTGTTCCGCATCGAGGGATTAATGTGAAGTGTAACTTCGTCGTCTCTAACCCGAAGGTGGAGGCGACCGTTACTTACGTTAATTAATGCACGGGATGTCGCAAGGAAAGGGCGACCGAGGATAATTGGTACCTCAGCGTCCTCCTCGATGTCCAGGATGATGAAGTCTACCGGGAAGATAAACTTGTCAACCTTGACCAGAACGTCCTCCACAACCCCGATAGGATACTTTATCGAGCGATCCGCGAGTTGGATGCTCATTTTCGTTGGGGTTGGTACACCCAAATCTAATTTTTTAAAGAGGGAGAAGGGCATCAAATTGATGCTCGCTCCTAGGTCCGCTAGGGCGTATTTTATTAATAAATTGTCGAAAAGGCACGTGATGGAGAACCTTCCCGGGTCATTTAATTTATGCGGCAATTTATTAAGAAGGACCGCCGAGCATTCCACATTTAGTGAAACATGCGAAATACCCTCGAGCTTCTTCTTATTAGAAAGGAGCTCCTTGAGGTATTTTGCGTATTTCGACATCTGAGAGAGTGCCTCGCAGAAGGGGACATTAATCTGGATTTGTTTTAAAATTTTTAAATATTTTTGATAATGTTCGTCCTCCTTCTCTTTATTAATTTTCGATGGATAAGGAATTTGCGGGCTCGAAACACTTGGCGCATTTGGAAAATTCGGAGCAACTAAAATTGAAGAAGTGGGTGGAGGGGTCGGAGGCGAAATGCATACCGTAGGCTCAACCCGCAATGGGGAGACGACCTCCTTTCCGCTTCGAAGGGTTATAGCATGGGCATTTTCACAAGGATTTGGCTCGCTATTCCCTGGCAGAGCTCCGTGAGGCCGCTCGGAGATTATTTTCACAAGCTGTCCAACCTGCATTTCAAGATTTTTTTAGCGATCCGGTAATATTCTGGATATTTGTTTCGTTGGACGCGACGTATTTAGCAAAAATTTCCTCGAGCGGAGAAGGTTTTGGAGGAGGCGGCGGATATCCCTGATGGAACCCGTGCGGAAATCCTTGCGGAAATCCTTGCGGGTTCGCATTTGGGGGCCGCTGCGCATTATTTGGATTACTCCAGGAGAAATTAGGGTGGTTCCTCCAACCCGGATTAAAATTATTACTATAAGGATTATTATTAGGGTTGAAGGGGGGTCGAACCGGATTACCGAGATAATCCACCGTCTCTTCAATTAAGTTATTATTATTATTAGTATTATTATTACTATTATTATTATTATTATTAGTATTCGCCCACGCGGGAGTGGAGGAGGAAGCAGACATCTCCGCCACTTGCTTGCTTAGCCGCTCTACCTGCGAGGTTAAGTATGTAGTGGCATCCACTTCAAAAAGACCAGCCGATTTATTAGGACGTGACCATGGCACATTACATTGGTACGCGTTCATTACCATTTCTTCGATCAGAGCTTGAGCAGCCTCCGGGATTTTGTTGTTTAACGTTCCCCGGCAACGACGCCAAAAACTTGATGGTTTAAATTTTTAGAGATTTGCAAAACCTTTTTTGTGATGTGATTAGAATTAAGCGGGCATTTTCGAGGAGTTTCGCGAGTACTCCTACTTCGAGAAACTAACCGTTATCCTACTTCGATGAATAGAAGTAACGGTCTTTTCTTCTTTCGAAATATCGACGATTACGCCTCGGCTACGGCGCCGAATTCTCTAAATATGTGTAAATAGAAAAGGAGAGGGTTTTGCAAGTTTTTGTAATTGTATATCCAAACTAATCTTTCGATGAAGGCAAGTGCACCTTATCGCGTATAGTATAGGATATTTAATAGAAAATATCAAGGTCGTATTTTTCCAAGAACGTGTTGATTATTTTTACTTTTTAAGAACGCGCTATTATTTTATCGATGAAACGAGCGATTAGTTTTATAAAATTTAAAGAGCGATGACGATGATTAATTAAGCAATTGCGTGCGTTAGTAAAAACAAAGAAAAGATAAGTGCAATCTCTACCTAAATAGGTAGAGGGAAAATAAATATGGTGCAAGTTCTACCCAAAAGGGTAGACGGGAAATAAAATCAATCTCTACCCAAATAGGTAGAGGGGAAATAAATGCGTGAGCAAGTTCTACCCAAACGGGTAAATGGGAAATAAATGCGTGACAATAATAAAAGCTACGCTATTAAATTGAAAGCTAAATTAAACTAAACTATGAAATAAATTACTCTCATAAACTCACACACACAACAATAAGTAAAACTAAATTAAAATAAAAATTTAAAACAAAATTTATCCACCTACACACACACACACACTTACAATAAATGAAAAACTAAATTAAAAACAAAAGACAATAAAACACTAACTCATACACTCACACACACTAACTTAAAGGAAAAGAAGAACAAAATAAAAGAAATTTAAGAACAAAGAAGAACTTTCATATATATGTATAATAGAGATTACAACTTTTTCAAGAAAGTATAAACTTGGAGAGCCCAAACTAGGGCTTAGGAAACACACAAACAAACTCACATAAACACTCAAGAAAAATACTTAGACAGGAACACTCAAAAACTCACAAGAACAACACTTAATTAGGTTCTAACTTTTATGAACCTTTTAAACAAGGGAGGAGCCCCCTTATTTATAGAGAAACATGGGGTGTGGATAGAAAGCTGGAAGGTTTGACTAGAGGGAGCCAAATTTGACTTGAGAGTTGGTGGGGTGTGGATAGAAGGCTTGAAGGTTTGACTAGAGGGAGCGAAATTGGACTTGAGAGCTGGTGGGGTGCGGATAGAAGGCTGGCAGGTTGAGCTGGCGGGCTGGAGTGAGCTGGCAGGTCTGGTCTCAGCGGGCTGACTCATCTCAGCAGTTCGGGCTGACTTGTCTCAGCGGTTCTGGGCTGACACGTCTCAGCGGTTCTGGGTCTCAACGGTTCTGGGTCTCAGCGATTCTGAGCTGACTCATCTCAGCGGTTCTAGGCTGACTCGTCTCAGCGGTTCTGGGTCTCAGCTGTTCTGGGCTGCAGGTAGCGGATTAAATAGAGGCAAAAATGCTCTGGCCTGGTTTCGATCCCACGCCACTAAGAAAGGCTAAGCAGACCACAACCACTAAGCCAAGCTCATATGTGTAAGCACAAGAACTATATTATATATATTATATATATTTACAGAATTTTTATATTAATACATATTCAATAACTAACTTAATTATATTCAATAAATATTTACATATATTTTTAAATACTTTATATATATATATTTACATATATATTTAAATACTTTATATATATTTACATATATATTTAAATACTTAATATATATATTTACATACATATTTAAATACTTAAATATATATATTTACATATAGTTAAATACTTAAATATTTCCTTTTTACATATAAATATATAAATATAAAAATGATCTAAAACAAATCATTTATTCAATAATTTATATGAAATATGTACAATATTACTTAAAACTATGCTAAAAACTAGACTAAAATATGTATAATTTACTATTCATCAGTGCCGCGGCGGACCTCCTGGCCAAGTTCGGTCCCAGGGCAGGGGGGACGGTGTCGGACCTCTTCCGACCATCCGTCGAGGAGGGTGAGCTGATGGAGGTGGACCAGCGGGCATCGTGGATGGATCCCTTCATCACCTTCCTGACATCAGGGAAGTTCCCCGAAGGGGATGTGGATAAGCGACGCTTCAAGTATAAATCAAAATATTATTCCTTGCATGCAGGAGGACTGTACATAAAATCACTCTCGGGACTCCTAGCCCGTTGTTTATCGGAGGAAGAGGTCCCAAGGGTCCTGGAGGAAATTCACTCGGGGGGAGTGTGGCAGCCACTCCGGGAGCCAAACCTTGGAGGGGAGAGTGTTGAGGCAGGGCCACTTTTGGCCTACCCTCAGCAAGGATGTAACATCCCATTTCCTACTAGACCCCTTAACTTCAATTAGGGTAGGGCATGTGGTGAGTGAGGTGAGTTTGAGCTTGGTGGTGACCATGGGATGCACTAAGTTGAGCGAACTCACATGTGATCCACTATAGGAGGCAGGTCAACATAGGTCAAATTAGCTCAAATTGAACTTACACATGTGAATTAACCCCACCACCATGTCCCTAAACCTAAAGGAGACATAATTGACCAAAAGTCTTATCAATTGGTCAACCAATTTAGCCATGTGGACCAAAGACAAATCTAGGTCAATATAGCCCAATTCAACTCAATGGGGTTCAATTCATACTCATATGACCAAATTGACCCTACCACAAGATGGTAAACCTTTTAAGGAGTGCTTTGGACCCAAAAGCCCCATCATGAGTTCTTCAATTTGACCTAATTGACCAAAGTCAACCCTTCACCAATTTTGGTCAAAATCACACCTATTGGTCAAATTAGCTCACTTAGTTCTTCACCATGACTCAACCAACCTTGGGTAGTGTCAATAGACTCAAGACCACCACATTGGACTAGTCAACTCATCAATTGACCAAGTCAAACCCTAAATTCAACTCTAGGTCAAAATTGGGCTAAGAATGGGTAATTGAAGGAATTAAGCCAAGCCATATGGGCTAAAGCCCCCAAAGTCAGCCCACTCTGAAGCCCATATGCACAATGACCACCATTGCCCTCTGAATCGAACATGCAAACACATGCATGGCGGCAAAAGTGGAAAATCCCCCTTCCTCCATTAAGAAACAAGAGGATTTTGGAGAGAGAAGGCCATGTGGCCCTCCTCTCCTCTGCCCAAGACCAAATCTGACCTCCTCCATAACTCCTCAGCCGAATTTGGGATGGAATAGTGCCACTTGTTGGCTGGGAGGAGCATCCAAGGAGGAGGCCGAAAACCACCAACTCAAAACCATATGTACATCCCCTCTAAGCCATTTTAGACCTTTCCATCAGCTTCAGAACGTTGAGAGGAGTGTAGCTAGTGCCTTGGAGTGAAGGAAACGGTGCTATATCGGGAAATCAGGGAGGATCGCCGGAGCTCACCGCCACCATGCCGCATAACCATAATACCCGTCGTCAAGCTCATTTTCAGGCACGGTTTCTCCCCCTCTCCCTTTGTGCTAGATGTTAGATCCACCTAGGAGAGATATCGAGCTCAATTGAGCCCGATCCCATGTGAGCTAGAGGGCATTTTTCCGAGCTTTTGTTCTTGCTCGGGATCGCCGGAGATGGGCTCTCCGGCGGCCGTGTCGCCGTCAAACGATGGCCACCACCTCAACGGAGGTGTTGGAGGCGGTGGCCGGCGGTGGTGGGCTGTAGGTTGCCAGGAATTGCAAAATCTAGTTGGCCCAGATGGGAGAAATCCTAGCCGTTGGCTATTGGGGAAGACGACGGGATGCCGTCAGATTTGCGCCACGATTCGTGCAAATGATTTGATGTATATATATTATTATTCATGAATATTATATGAATTCTGTCACACTTCTATATGATTATTCATGCCTGATTTTTAAGGCCCTTAGAGGCCTTTTTAGGAAAAGTTGCCTGAGACAACTAATGTAGATCTAGATGGCTACTTTCATCTGAAAGTGAAATCAAGCCATTTAGTTAAATGTAGGTCCCACAATACTCATTTTAATGAGGCTGGTCAAAACAAAAATCAGATCTTTGAATGTGTATAACTTTTTAATGCCAAGTCTGATGGACTTGAGATTTTGGCCATGCATGCATGTGCCTTATATCTTGCTTAGGTTTAAATAACATAATTTTTGGAGAAAATTTTTCTATAGTTTTGTTCAAAACTTAGAAAATTAAATTATTTAAATAATTAGAGTTATATAACTCCAAATGACCCCAAACTTTGGTGATGCTTATTTAACCTACATTAGGTTATGGTTAAAAATTGATAATATTTGGACCTCTGCATGTGGGGTACTTTCCACTTGCATGTCTCTACCCTAAAGGGACAATGGTGTGCCAATAGACAAGAGTCTATTTTGGATATTCATAGGAAATGGCTAGGTGTTAGCCTTTGAAACTTTGGTGGCACCTTCTTTATATCAAACACACCACCTCAAAGAATATTGAGATTTTTGGGATCAAAAACCTCATATTTTGGATTAATGTGAATTAGGTCACATGTTAGTATTCATGAAAGTTTCATGGTAAATATCTTGTAGAAGACTACAGAACTCTGGAGAAATTATAGTCATGGCATGCAGGACCTCTGGAAATTTTTGTACAAAATTTCAGAGGCCTTACTTTTAGTAAATGACAAAAATACCCTTAGGTCACAAATCTGAATACTAGGGTTTCATAGAGCAAAAGGCTTGAGAAAATTGTGAAATTATGGAAAACAGTTAGGAATACAATTATAAATCTTTGGTATTTTTGATAGAATTTTTAGAGATATTATTCATGTTGAAATACCCTTTATTCAATTTGACACACTTTGTATATTGTGAAGTATTTATGGTGAATTTTTCCTGGAAAAATATGATCTTCAGGAATTAATGTTTTTAAGTCATTATAGTGCCACTGTAATTTTCTCAAAATTTTAGGAAGCCAAAATCTAGTACTTGATGCACAATGTCATTTTGTCACCCCTTTAATGATAAATAAAAATTATGGGTCTAAATTTGCTGGAAAATATGATCTTCTGGAATTAATGTTTCTATGTCATTGTAGTGCTACTGTAATTTTCTCAAAATTTTAGGAAGTCAATATCTAGTACTTGTAGTGTAAAGTCATTTTGTCACCCATTTTAAGATAAATAGATATTAAGAGTTTTAATCTGCTGAAAAATTATAGAACTTTGGAATTAGTGTTTTCATATCATTTTAATGCCACTGTAAATTTCTCAGAATTTTAGGAAGTCAAGATGTAGTACTTGATGTACAAAGTCATTTTGTCACCCATTTAAAGATAAATAGAAATTATGGGTTTAAATTTGCTGGAAAATTATGATCTTCTGGAATTAGTGTTTTTATGTCATTATAGTGCCACTGTTATTTTCCCAGAATTTTTAGAAGACACAATCTTGTACTGTATGTGTAAAGTTATATTTTCATTCATTTATTGAAAATTGGAAATCATGATTATATAACTGCTGGAAAATTATGAAACATTGGGTATCTTATTATTATGTCAAATATCACCTCTAGAAGAATATTTAGCAAGTTTGAATTCACGAGCATGATACCCCCTTTGCATTTTAGATGATAATAATGGGTTAATGAATTTTTATTGAGGTCAAAATTGTAAGAAATAAACTTAATCTCTGGTCAACCCCTATTTTACCCATTGTGAACATATGATAAAAATTAGAACTCATTAGGAAGTGTTTTGACCAAGATTTCATCATAGGAATCAAATTAGTTATATACCGTGGTCTGTGAATAGTGAAAACTTGATATGATGATTAAATCAGCAAAACCACATAGAGAATCAGTGAGAATTGGATTATAACAGTACATAAGTATATACCACTTAGACGACGAAGAATCTTGAGAGTTGAGCACCATTAAAGAGAACGGTTACTTAGGAATGGGGTGAAACATAAGTCATGAAAACACCTAAATTATAAAGAGTAATAAGTAGAGTGGGTCTTAGAATGGGGTAGCCACTAATAAAAGTAATTGTCTTGGAATGGGGGATTTGGTTTTAGTCCATTGCATTCCCTAGTACCGCTGCGAGCCCTTCACCGTGTAAACCTCAGGAAGTCCAGGATTCACCCTAAACTTCTAAGTATACAATAATTAGACAAGATTAGTCTAACTAAATGAATGAGAGATATGGTAAACTTCATCCCGAGTTAAGGGATGGGAGTTGTATATCAGGAGGAGTTAGTCCTGCGAGCTGGAGGATCGGGATATAATATACCGGGATGAGATGGTCCTGTGAGCTAGAGGCTTGGGATGTTGTGTATCAGGACGGGTTAGTCCTGTGAGCTGGTGCTCGGGTGGTGATAAATTGCATATGCATAAGAACAAATTAGTGGCGGGTCTTCTGTACGGGCCGGTCGTCACACCGACGGCAGTTCGTTGACTTAGGCGGGTGTGAGGTTGAGGGGCCAGTAGGTTGTTTATACTGTGGTCTGGAGGACGATCCCCAAAAGGATGCACACCCGACCTTTAAGACTTTTAGGTTCCAGCAAAGAGTACGCAAGACTTTAGAGTGCACCTAGGACGTGTACAGAGGCGTATGGGAGGTCTAGGCCTGGTAGTGTGTAAACCCGCCTAGGGGTGGAGATGCCCGCTCCACCACTGTCGTAGCCACAACGGCGGTACGAGAGAGTTTAGCTAACTCCAAAAAGTGGGAACTAAAGGTCTGTGATCACAGAGTCATTTGGGTGAGTTGCACTTGTATGAATCATATCATGGCATGCATATCATAACATACATAAACCTAGAACATAATTTGCAGACCCTTATCATATAAATTAGTATGGGCTCTTTTATATGATAAGTTACAATTCCGGAAATCTTAACCTATAAGTTTGTATGGGCATTCATATAAGTTAAGGTACTCATGTGATGGTAGTGTAGAATTATTTACTTATTTGCTATACATGCGCGCACTGCTTACTTCTTACTTCTTTTACTGCTCTTTACTGCTTACTTGTTATACTGCTATAGTAGTGCTTGCCTATATATATATACTTGCTAGCTTAGATTTCCCTGTCACCTGCTTTTGTTTACTCCACTTTGTTGTCCTCCGCTTCTTCCTCCCGCTCGGTGCCTAGGAGTCGCTTGGGGAGGGAGGCACAAAATCATCTTAGTCTTTATGACTAACGGTCGGTTGTGACCGTAGGTGTTCGAGGAGCCGAGCACATGTGCGACCAGTCAGGACATGATGGCAGGATTTGGGGAGCAGAAGCCGCGCAGTACTTCTACTACAAGACAGGTGTTTGAAGAATTGAGAGTTTGTTTAGCTTCCGCATAGATGTGGAGTGAGAGAGCGAGATTTTATTCTGCTTTGGATATGTACCGGGCATAAGCCTTTTGACTGTTTCATTTATTGTACTCATTGATGGACAATTTACATTTGGATATATTTATACAGATATTTGTGATTGTGGACTTGTTTACCTATTTTCATCTTATTCTTGTTGGCCTAGTTGATCGTTCTTGCCGGCAGGATTGGCATCTTGCGGAGGCGGCTAACTCATGTGTTAGCGTCACCGTAAGGCGGCGGTTCTTGGCATAAGATCCGGGAACTCTCCTGGTGCGGGAAGGGGGGTCTTACAAAGGATGCGACGGAGTTCGCAAGGAGGTGCTCAAAGTGTCACTTGTTCGCTCCTCTCCAGCTCCTACCAGCCCAAAGGCTTCGGTCCATCATAGCACCCTGGCCCTTTGCTATATGGGGCTTGCACCTGGTAGGTCCTTTCCCGCAAGCGAGTGGCCAAAGAAGGTTCTTGCTGGTGATGATTGATTATTTCTCCAAGTGGCTGAAGGTGAAGGCGCTGGCCAAGGTAACGTCTTAAGTAGTTAGAAATTTCATATGGGAAGAGATAGTATGCAGGCGTGGGCTCCCGCTAGCCATGGTTATAGACAATAGACAGCAATTTGCCAGCGACGAGTTCGTCAGCTTCTGCATCCAGCTTGGCATAGACCTTCGGTTTGCGTTAGTCCACCACCCGAGGAGCAATGGGCAAGTTGAGGCAGCAAGCAAAATTATCATGAACTTGCTGAAGAAGAAGGTCGAGAACCTCAGGGGGAACTGGGTAGAGTAGTTACCCTTGGTCCTCTGGGCCCTGAGGACCACTCTGAACAAGGCCATGGGGGAGACTCCATTCAAGCTCTCCCACGGGTCAGAGGTCGTTCTCCCAGTGGAATTTGAAGTAAAGTCCCCCAGAGTTGTCGCCGCGGGCGAGGGGGATAATGAATGGCTAGTGGAGAATGGGGAAGAGCAAAGGCTATCGCTGGACCTGGTGGAAGAACTTCGGGACTTCGCCACCGTCCGGCAAGAAGAGGTCAAGCGGTGAATGGCTCGGTACTTCGACAAGCATATCCGAGTAAAATAGTTCGAGAAAGGAGACCTGGTGTTGAAGAAGGTTGACACGGTCGGGAGAGGAGCCGCAGTGGGAAAGCTCAATCCCAACTAGGAGGGGCCGTATATTGTAGATGAGGCGCTCAAGTCAGGAGGGTACCACCTCCGAGATGTGGATGGGGTACTCCTCGGCCTGGCTAGGAGCGAGGATTACCTGAAACGATTCTATCCTTGAAGTTTTGGTAATTGACTTGTTAAATGTTCTAATCTCAACATATTGGTTTGGAAGTTTTTTCTAAGCAGGAGTCCCCAAGTTTTGGTGCTGGAGTTGTTGGGTTTTCTATATACCCTTCTAAATGATAAAAACATATCAAATATGCGTAGCGGAAGAAACAACAAGAACAACCCAAAGAGTTACGGATCTTGCGATTTCATGAATCAAGAAATAAGGAAAACAAAACATTGCAATGCCTGAAGGGGATTGAGTCAACACTCAACCAAGATGCTCCAAGAAGAAATTGTTTGTTATTGGGTGTCTACTTATCACCTAGAGGCGGGGGGGGGGGGGAATAGGTTTTTCAAATTATTTTACTTCCCTCTTTAGTTGTTCTTGTTTTCTAGATAATATATTTAGCGCTTGGTAAAGCATAACATAGAAAGCACACAAAGACTAATAGAGGTTCCTCAAGACAGGGTGCCTTGAGTAGTCCTCTTTCCCTCTGCGCCAACCTAGTAGTGTGCTAGGCTAGGCAAACTCCACCAATGTCTCCGGCCCGCAAGCCTTACAACTCAGACCCGCAAGTCCCTACAGCCTAGGCCCTCAAGCCCCTTCACTGCACCCAAGCCCGCAAGCTCGACACTCAGGACCTCAAGCCCTACACAGCACAGACCCGCATGTCTTGCCTGCAGCCTAGGCCCACAAGCCCCTTCACTGCACCCGAGCCCGCAAGCTCGACACTCAGGCCCTCAAGCCCTACACAACACAGACCCGCAAGTCTTGCCTACAGCCTAGGCCCGCAAGCCCCTTCACTGCACCCGAACCAGCAAGCTCAACACATTTGGACACGTAAGTCCTTCTGCCCTAGCCCTCAAGCCTCGCAGATCTCAAGCCCTCAAGCTTGACACTCAGATCTGAAAATAGATCCCATAACTTTGGCCCGCAAGCCTTACAAAGATTGATTCACAATATTGAACTTCTGCATGATGGAGATCGGCTTCTTTACTTGAAGAAGATGCTTTTGATGTGAACCTTCATAGTGCAAATCTTCTTCAAGCTTCTTGCTCTGCTGGATGTTAACTGGCTTCCTTTCTTGAATGATTCTTAGCAGTCGATGAAACTTAACTCCAACTTGAAGAACACAGAATGATAGTTTTGTTCTTCCCTTCTTTCTTTCTTCACCGTCACTTGTACTGTTGTATTGCTAGGCGGGATTCTTTTTCATTTCTTTTTCTCTCCTCACTTTTCTAGGGCATCACTGTTCCCTTTTATAGGACATACGAGCCACTTAATGGTCATATATGATGTCCATTACTGACAGACGCCCATCCATCAAGAGCATGCAATGATTGGACAATCAGGTGGCGACATTAAATGCTGACGACAGCGCGTCCGGCTACTTTTGAATTTGTCTCGATGATATTTCCATTGTTATGATGATATGGACAGTAACTCGACGATAGGGCTTGTCGATGTCTTGATCTAGTTTCTTATTCAATTCTTCATCAGATAGTGATATCTCGACGATACGGGACATCACTTCTGCACTCGAGCTTAAGACGACACGAAGTCATCAAACTAATATCGACGGGAACTCCTTGTCTGCTAGATATCGCTGTGACCACATTATCTTGTCGACGACATAATTGATATTATGTCGACAAACTATACTTCAGCAACTGTCTATCTTCATATGACCTTCTTTAGTCTTCTCTACGTTACGCCTTCTTTACGACGATGTCATCGGCATCAGTCTTACTTAGTGTTGGAACCTTAGCCTTTCTGACGTCAAGGCTTCTTGTCAACGACATCTGTTCTTCCTTAGCCTTATCGACGTCAAGGCTTCTTGTCGACGATATCGTTGACATCTTTGAGTCTTCTTCTTCATCTCAACTTTCTGATATCGTCGTGTAGATGTCACAACAATATCACCATTTTGCCTTACTCTGACTCTGCATGTTGTTGACGATATGCTTGATCCTTTTCGACGACATCAGACACAATCATTCTTCTTTGCATTGCCCATCATTTCAATGATTTGCCTATACTTATCAATGATATGTTCAGCCTTTTTCGACGATATTATACCTAGGCACGTTATTGAAGTACTGGACATATTGTCTTATCTCTGCAAGCATGAACTAGATATGACATTAGATACAATTTGAACTTATCACTGAGCTGAGCACTTCTTCAAATCAGGAACACTGTTGGGCACTGTTCCCAACAATCTCCCCCTATTTGAAGAAGTCATAAACCACGTAATGATAAAGTACATCTTAAGCAAATAGGCATATAATGATGACATTGCATCTATGTTTGAGTGAACACATAATTTGACAAATATTACTTCATTTATAAATAGTGCCAAATGTTTTTAAAGGATTTTGACATTTCTACATTTAGCCCCCCTAAAGATTTAGCCATATATATCTCTGGTTCCCTCATAGCAGCTTCACCCTTTGCTTTCTTGGCACTGGCTTCCTCCTCCTTTTCAGCTTGTCTGATGAAGTATTCAAGCAGTTTGGGATGATACTTGAGAGGTTTAGGAGCATCAGTTGGGATTCTACCTGCTTGCTTGTCCCTTCTGTGACACCTTCTCGATTCTTCTTGATCTTCATATTTAGCCAATTCTTGAGGACTGTATACATTGTATCGTTAACCTTTATTAGCTTTCACTTGCTCCTATGCTTTTAGAATGATGTATCTGGATTTAGGACTCCATCTTTCATAGGCATCCTTTTTCTCCATTTCCTCCCTGTACTTTCTCATCCTCATTTTTACTTCTTCATCCTCCAGTACTTCCTTCTCTTTACCCTTATCAGTGGAAGTATCAGAAATGTCTGCATGTTGCTCTTCAGCAGGGTACTCTTCTGCAAGCTTGTCAAAATGTAGAGGAGGGAGATTCATTGCTTCCCTTATGGTATTTGTGGTCTAGATGGCATGCTCACCACTGACCTTTATCATAGATCTCTCCCCCTGATAGTTTGTTAGGTGTAGTCAGTATTACCTAGAGAGGGGGGGGGGGTGAATAGGTTTTACTTATTCTCTTTATATAATCCTAATGTATCTAGCTGTAAAAAACTCAATCACAGAAAGCACACAAGGATGTATAGAGGTTCCTCAAGACAGGGTGTCTTGAGTAGTCCTCTTTCCCCCTTCACCTTTCTAACAGTGAGTTAGACAAGGCCCACAAACTCCAATCTCAGCTCCTTGAGCTTACACCACAAGTTCCTCAGAACTTCTCAAATCAAGAGTGATCCTACCTCAAGCACAACAGCCCTACACTCAGGCTCAGCAGCCCTACACCTCAGGCACAGCAGCCCTACACTCAGGCTCAACATCCCTGCAGCTCAGAGTTCTATAACTCCTACCACTCAGAAATCACACAGATTTCCTACCTCAGACCTATCAAGAAGTCCTACCACTCAAGCTGTCAACACAGCTTTACACACAGGCTCAACAGCCTTTCACTCAGGCAAAATGCCTTACAAAGATATAAGAGTGTTTGTATTAAATACAGAAGACAAAAGGTTTACTCTCAGGTCTTCTGATTTCTTTCTTCAGATCTGAAAGGCAGCAACTTCATATTTGAATCACCTTGATCTTCTCCTTCAGCAAAGCAGAAGATGAACTTGCCCTTCTTGAGTTAGTACAGGAAGAGCTAACTAATTTCCTTCAGAAGATTAACTCCAGCTTCAGAGAACAACTTCACCTGGCTGGAACGTGAAAGCTCGAGTGCGGCTTGCAGCAAAAGCTTTTCAATGGAACGGTAGTTGTTGTTGTGCCCTAGCTTTTGCTTTTATACTTCCAGAAGGCTTCAACGGCTATTTCAATCCTCCTGACACAGTATTGGGCAGATTGGAGTTGCTTTTCCCTTTTTATTTCCGCTTGCGCCAAAAGCAGATCCCGTCAGCACATTTGAATCTGTCTCAGTGAGGAAGCTTCCAGTCTCAGCGGTTGGGCTGAGACAGCTTCCAGTCTCAGCGGCAGCTCTAGTCTCCTTCTCAGCGGTTCCGCTGGGACAGACACAAGTCTCAGCGGTTTTCCTCTATCTGCAGCTCTGCAAGCCCAGACTCCATCTCAGCGGATGGACTGAGACAGAGATGTCATCTCAGTGGTTTTGGGCAGACTGTTACCAATACTTTTCCTTGTCTTGGAATAACCTAACCCTGCATGCTTATGAGATACAAATATGGTTTATCAAATACAACTTGTACTTTGTATTTGAGTGTGAGGCCTCTTCAAATTAAAGGGACATTGAGGATCAATTTCCCAACAATCTCCCCCAATATGAAGAAGGCAGAATACTTCAAATGCAAGAGTACATGACTTATAAATTTTTGATATATATCAATGCTGCAATGAATTCATCATATTAAGCAACCAGATTTTATAATAGATGATCAGAAATATATATCCACATCAGATAAAAGATATGACAATGCATCTCATAATAACATAACCAATAATACCAAGGTAAAACTTAGCTAAATCTCAGATTAGTGTTTCAGATAAAGCCTTATTTAATCAACCTCAGTTTGCACAAAATATATTAGATAGATTCTAGTCTAATCACCATTCAACCATTCCTAGGAGTTTTATACATTAAATCAATATCTTCTTTTCTTAGAGGAAGAACACTCAGAAATCTTAGCAGCAACATCTTCTTGGACTGCAGGCTCCTTGTCTTCATCAGGTACAGCAGTGTCGTCATTCAGATTTGTAGCTGAGTTCTTTTCAGCATTGGTTGCCTTAATCTCAGCAATCTTCCTCTTGAGCTCTTGCCTTCTAAAGTACATAAAAGGTTTTGGGATGTACCTAGATGGCATTCTTTGTGGGTTATCTTTCTTGACTAGGTTTTCTTTGAATACCTTATCTCTTTTGGTGTTCCTTTCAAGATGTCTAATCCATTCCTCAGCTGGATATAACTTATCAATATCTTTGCACATCTGACCATGGCTTACCCAAGCATTCAGGATTATCTTCTTGGAATCATCACTCCAGTATTCAAAGTCAGGGTCTCTCCTGTTTTCATCCCTTTGGTTGGCCATGAATTCCTCGGTGAGCAATAAATGCTCTCTTTTTCTTTGCTCTTACAATCTCTGATTTTGTGCTATTGCTTCTTGATGAGGAAAATCCTAGTCTTCTGCACTATTAACATCTAGTAATGGCAGGTTCAGAGCAATCCTAGTGCCTTGTAGCACTTTCAGTGTGAGGTCAGAATTGATGTGTGCATTTGTATTCTCCCCCTTTCTGGCTTCTTCATATATCTGTTGATTGAGGTCTTGCTTAACTGATGTGATTGTGCCAGAGAGAGTTTGGAAGACATTCTCAAGATCATCTTGAAGGTCACTTTTTTTAATCTGTCAACTTCTTCATTCAGATGGGAAGAAGTGGCTTTTGCATCAAGAGCTTGTGATAGAGTTGCAAGTTCTCCTCTCAGCTCTTCCTTGTAGCTGTCAGCAACTTCATTTAACTGCATTGCAGTGGAGTAGACATACTCTTGAAGATGATGTGCTGACTTCTCTATGACTGCATTTGTTTTACTGACATGATTTTTGACATAACTCATATCTTTTGCAGACATGACCAGGTCATTCTGAATGGACTTGAATATCTGTCCTTGGGAATCCACAGTCTTCTTGGCTAAGTCAAACCATGTGGTCATTTGCTTGTTTAGGAATGCTGAGTACTCTTTGATGATGTTCAGTTCACTCATCATTTCATTTCTTACTACTGAGACAGATTGGTTGACATAATCTCTGACTGAGGCAGTGGACCTATCAACATACACTTGCATAGATGCAAGGTGTGCATTTAGCATAGACTGTATGGCTCCCAATATGTGCTCATTGGACTGTGAAGATGATGCAGGGGCTTGATGTTCCACTATCATTGCCTGTTTTAGCCTTTGAGGAGGACTATGTGGAAGAACAACATCTACAGGTGGTGTGATGATGATTGGTTCAGACATCACAGTAGTATGGATCACTTGATCCAGTTCCTTTGGTTCTTCACCCTCTTGAGGTTCAGCATATGTTGCAATATCATCGATATGATCTGGATGTAGTCCATCATCATCATTGACATCCACATCATCAGTATCTTTCTCCTCAGACTCATTATACTGCTCCCCCTCAGATCGTGCACCAGGATTTTCTTGAACAGATTGATTCAAGGAATCTAGGACATCAGATGACTTATCAGCAGTCTTTGTGATTTTCTCCCCCTCAGTTTGAGCAGCAGGGAAACCTAGATCTCCTGAATTCCAGAGAGCAGGGATGTTATCAGGAATCTGTGAGATTCTTCTTTCAAGATTTGAGATGACAGTGTCAATCTCTCTTTGTAGATCTATAGTGGTAGGTGCTTTTGGTGATTAAGTTGAATCACTGACTCCATCCTTGTGCAGCTGCTCCCCCTCAGTTGGAGCATCCAACATTTCTTCACAGGCTTTGGATAGGATCATAAGAGAATCAGGTTCCCCCCGTGACCTTATCTTTCTCAGTCTCAGTAGGCACAGTGTGTGCATCTGCATTATCTGAGTTTTCTCTAAGTTAGGATAAGTAAGAATAATGTTGTTGTTCTTAATTGATTTTATATTCTTACCTTTGTTGATGGTGACATCCTCATTATCTATATTCATTGGGCTGCTGGCAGATCCAGGGTCAGTTCCGTGAATATCCTCATTGTTAGACCTGTTGGAAATTGTAATCACAATTACCTTGATTTGTGAGAAGTCACCCTTAAACTAAGATTGAATTGCATTTGTATTTGATATACTTTTCCAGTATTGTCTTGCAGATTATCATTGCAAAGTGTAACTCAATGTCAGGTCACAATGGGTCTGCAAACACAGTTTCATACAATGTAATTCTTCATTATATGAAACATGGTGATGACTCATGTGTGATCTCTCTATTGGGGTACACTTCATTTTCAAGACTATTGAAGACTTTGGAGTGCGGTTGCAGCAAGTGTTCAAGAAAAGACAAGAAAATTGTTGAAAACAATTTTCCTAAGGACATGTCTCGAGAGATCAAGTATGTCTCGAGAAGAACAAGGACATGTCTCGAGAGTTCTGACTTGTCTCGAGAGGCAAGTTCTTTGGATCTCGGTATTTCTGTTCTTGATGTCTCGAGAGATCAAGCATGTCTCGAAAGACCCTTGTCCGAAATCCTTGTAATGTCTCGATAGATCATCAAGTTCTCGAGACATCTCCTTCCTGATCTCTTTGCTTCATATTTCGAGAGATCCCTCATGTCTCGAGAGAACCCTTATGTCTCGAGAATTCTGTTCGAAATCTTATTTAATTTATTTCTCTGTTCTTGTCGTTTCGTAATCGCTCTCTCCCGATTCTAACGGCTATATGGAGTGCATTTAAGGTCGATTTAATCCTTAATTGCTTCCCTCTATATATAGGATCGCTCTTGAGTTATTAAAAACAAGTTTTAAAATCGTTCTGAAACCCTAATTTCTCTCCCGATCAAAAAGAACGAGAAAAGCGCCGCCTCGCCATCGTCTACGATTGGAGATCGATCTACTCATTGGAGTTGCCGATTTCTATCAAGAAGGATTCGATTGATCCGTGTTCTGATTCTACAATCTCTATTGGATCGTTTCGGATTGCCAAAGACAGATTTGAAGGATCGTTGTTCTTCCTCATTGTTCTCAAAAGCTATTCAAGAAGAAGGAAGAAAACGCCTCTGTTATTCAGATCTGGTATCTCATTGTTCAAAACCTTTTATCATCTATTGTAGGAGTTGTTATCTCCGAGTTGTAGGAGAGGTTGTTCTCCGAGTTGTAGGAGAAGTTTTCTCCGAGTTGTAAGAGAGGTTCTCTCTGAGTTTGTAGGAGTTTGACTCCGAGACTGTAGGATCGTTCTTGATCCGAGATTTAGTGAGTAGTCAAGTCTAGCTGTGGTGCTAGATTGGCGAGGTCGGCAGTGGAGTACCCAAGTACGGGGAACCACTATAAATTCCTGGTGTTATCTGTGGCTGTGATTTATTTTGTGTGTTATGCTTTACGCTTATTTTTTAATTCCGTAAAAGACGTAGAGATCACCTATTCACCCCCCTCTAGGTGATTTAGGTAGGCAACTAGATACTTCAATTGGTATCAGAGGGTCGCTGTTCGTTGCTAGGTTAACACCTTGAACAGGATCCATCCTTCTAGTTGCTAGCAAGCCATGGATAGAGTCAAGGAATCCTCTCTGAAATTGCCCATCTGCACTAAGGCCAACTTTCCTATGTGGAAGGAAAGAGTCCGTTTTTATATGGAAGCTGCAGATCCCAGAATCTTCCAAGTCGTGGAAGAAGGTCCCCATGTGCCAATGACCGCTTCGTCAACAAATCCTACTATTCAGATACCTAAGAAAATGATGGATTTGACTAAGGATGAGATAGCTCTTGTTGCTCTTGACAAGAAGGCTAAAAACATAATTGCAAGTGCAGTGGACGATTCCATGTTGCAAAACTTAATCCACTGCAAATCAGCCAAAGAAATGTGGACATCCTTAATTGTTCTAATGGAAGGTACTGACGAGGTAAGAGAAGATAGAAGGTCTCTACTTAATCAAGAGTACGAGGCGTTTAAGCAGAATAAGAAGGAGTGCATTGCTGATGCGTACGAGCGATTCTTCAAAATAGTCAATGGTCTGAGGAACTATGACAGGGAGTTCACAAACGGTGAACTAAATGATAATTTCTTGCGTTCCCTAACGAAAGACTGGGATAGCAAAATTGTTGTCATTAGAGAGTTTGGAAAACTGCCAAGTCTAGAACCTCAGAATCTGTTCGGAAAGCTGCTGTCTCATGAATTACAAATGAACATCCGAAAGTCTGAAGAGGATGTAAATCGAGCTTCAAGCAAAGAAAGAACCTTAGCTTTGAAGGCAGAGAATTCAAAGAAGAGCAAAGCAGTGATACCGATCAGAGAAAAGGAATCAGATATTGAAGAAGAATGAGAAGCCAGCTCCTCCTGTTCCGAACTTTCTGATGGGGAGTTCTCTTTAATTTCCCGTCAGTTTAAGAAACTGCTGAACAAGCGAAGGCACATGAACAACAAGCCGTCTTCCTCGGATCATAAATATTCTCATCGTGATGGCGAATATCACAGGAAGGGCTCAAGCACTAATGACATGTATAAATCCAAACAGAACAAACACATTTCTTCTGACATTATTTGCTACTGTTGTAATAAGCCAGGGCACATGATTGCTGAGTGTCCCTATAAGAAGAAAGAAGGTGGAAGGAAAGAAGACAAGAAATCCATCCACGGAAAGAAGAAATCAGATAGAAGCTTCGTCGCTAAGAAAGCAAAAACTCTGAGCGACAGTGACTCCGATGAGTCGAGTGATGAAGAAGAAGCTTACTTCGGTCTGATGGCTATGTCTGATGATGAAGAAGCATCCCCGTACACCGGAAAGGTAAATGATCACACTATCCTATCTGATTCTGATTATGCTTCGGCTGAACAAAAGGATAACCCCTCAGACGATGAATCTGAGCTCATGTCTCAATATACCAAAATGCTCCAAAGCTTTGACAAGTGCCGAAAGGTTGTCAAATCTCAGGGTAAGGAGATCATGGCTCTCAAGGAGGTGGAATCTAACTTGAGAAAAGAAGTTGAAGAACTTTCTTCTCTCAAAGAGGAAGTCCAAGCCTTGAAAGACAAGATCAAAAGCTCGGAAGAGACTCTTGCCATGAGAGATCACTCGATAAATGTCTTGGAGGAACAGCTTGCGGCTGAGAATAAGTTGGTTGAAGCATTCTCTCAACCTAAAACTGTTCTGCCAATTATTGGTACTTTTACCACTAAGGCAAAAGGAAGCGGTATAGGGCATGAAGCTAGTACTAGCAATTCTTCAAAAAATACAATTGCTAAGAAGAATGGTCTGGTTGCTAAGAAAGCTACTACCAAAGAAAAAGGAAAAGCTCATCAAGAGCCTGTAGCATTCAAGAGAGTCATATTCCCTACGAATGCTTATGATATGGAGAGTTCCTATGGTCATTTCACAAGACCAATTCCTTTTTCACCTGTGAATGATCATAAGGAATGGGCTCTTCCCCGAAACTTTGGTGATAGTGCTTTTCAAGCAACCTATCAAGAGATTAATCGGAAAGGGTACGGTCCATTCGTTCATGGTCCGAGCGCTAAGAAAGCACCAAAAGTGAATGTTGTTGCACCAAAGCCGAAGAAGACAATACCACCTTGTGTGTGTTGCCCCCATGAGGCATCCTCATCTAAAAGGGCTGCTCCTGCAAGAGCTAACGTTCAAAAAGTTAAGCAAGAGAGTGTAAAAAGAAGGTACAACAGATTCGACTGTTGGTGCTGTGGCAAAATTGGTCACTTTGCCGTTGATTGTTGGTTTAATACAACGTATACTAGGAGACCACAAGTGAACGTTGCAAGCCAGACCACTCGCAATGTTAACATTCATCGTGGTGCTCAACTGACACGGGACCAAGGACCCAAATCTGTTTGGGCTCCTAAGGCGAAATGATTTGTTTTTGCAGGTATGTCCAAAGGCCAATAAAAATCCTATCTGGTACTTGGACAGTGGATGCTCTCGGCATATGACCAGGACAAGAAGCCTTTTGCAAAACTACATTCCAGTTGCGAACGGTCCAAAAGTTATTTTTGGCGGTTCAGACAGAGGAATAACTAAAGGCTATGGTATGATTTCTAATGGCAATGTATCGTTTTCTGATGTAGCTTATGTGGAAGGATTACAACATAATCTGATAAGCATCAGTCAACTTTGTGATAAAGGATACATTGTTGATTTTCATAAAGATAAATGTTTGATAAAGTCGGCTGAAAATCATGAAACAATTTTATCAGGCATTCGCTGTAGAAACATATTTTGTTTAAATTTTCTTTGTATATCATCTTCTACACCAGTATGTCTTTTGGCAAAAGATAGTGCATCTCTTGTTGACCAATGTCACAAGAGATTAGCACATATAAATCTCAAAACTATTAATAAATTGTTTTCTCAAAACTTAGTGCGAGATGAACCAGATATTAAGTGCATTTAAGATAGACCTTGTCATGCATGTGTAAAAGGCAAGCAAACAAGAGCTACCTTTAAGAGCAATATTGGCAAAGATTCAACCAGGTGTTTATACCTGCTCCATATGGATTTGTTTGGTCCTTTGCAAATTAGAAGTTTAGGAGGAAAATCTTACACATTGGTTATTGTAGATGATTACTCTCGTTTTGCCTGGGTATTCTTTCTGAAACACAAGTCAGATACCTTTGACACTTTCACTAGTTTTGTCAGGCAAGTCCAGAATGAATTTAACTGTTCCGTGGTCAAAATCAGAAGTGACCATGGTACAGAAATTTGAATCTGGAGCCATGACAGAATTCTGTGAAAGCCTCGGTATCTTTCATGAGTTTTCTTCTCCTCGAACTCCACAACAAAATGGAGTAGCTGAGAGAAAGAATAGAACACTTATTGAGACTTGCAGAACCATGTTGAGTGACTCTTCACTACCTGAATATTTCTGGGCTGAAGCTGTCAATACTGCATGCCATGTGCAAAACAGAGCACTCATAAACAAAAACCATGAAAAGACTCCTTATGAACTTCTAAAAGGCAAGAAACCGACCATTTCTTATTTTTGAATCTTTGGTAATAAATGCTTTGTGCTAAACAAGGGAAAGCATTACAAAACTAAATTTAGTGAAAAGAGCTTTGAAGGCATTTTTGTAGGTTATAGTAGCCATAGTAGGGCATATAGAGTTTTTAATAAGAAAACCCTGGTGGTAGAAGAATCTATTAATGTTGTATTTGATGAGACGAGCATGCTTCAAGGCAGCTCCTCTAGCATTTCTTCTGTAGACACAGGTTCAAAGCTGCAGGACTTAAGCTTGGATCAGCCAGTTGAAGAAAATTCTCAACACTTCATCAAGATTCCCCCAATAACTACCTATGAAGAAGATCATCCTGATGAAGAGCCAATCCAAGTGGAGGAAGATACACCAACAGTAGAAGAAACTCCTATTGGTTCAAATCATGCTAGGAACCTCGGGCTACGACACATGAGGGATCATCCAGTTGATCAAATCATAGGAGATCCTCATGAAGGAATAAGAACAAGACGAGGTACCATTAACGAGAATATGCATTTGAGTTTTCTTTCGCAGGTCGAACCGAAGAAGTTCCAAGAGGCAAATGAAGATCCATCCTGGATAATTGCTATGGAAGAAGAATTAAATCAATTCAAACGCTGTAAGGTATGGACACTTGTTCCAAAACCCAAGGACAAAAATGTCATTGGAACAAAGTGGGTGTATAGAAACAAGCTGGATGAAGAAGGAACAATCATAAAGAACAAAGCCAGACTTGTAGCTAAAGGATACAGACAAGAGGCATGTCTCGAGAACTACATGTTGTCTCGGGAACTATCTGTTTTCTCGACAACTCAAGTCACTTTAAAGTCTCGAAATCCAAAGAATTCGTGGGATTTCTCGAGACAAGCTAGTTCTCTCGAGACAAGTTCAAGATCTCGAGATATGGTGATGTCTCGAGATATGGGTCATCTTCCGAGACATCAATGAAGGAAATAACCTGTTGAAACTCCTGAGTTATCGAGACATACCCGATGTCTCGAGACATAGTTTTCTTTAAGAATTCCAAACGTCAGGTACGCGCTATTTCCTCTTTTAATTTTCTTCAAAATGTCATTTTAACGTCAAATCAAAATCATATATATATAAGAAATCGAAAAACTTGATGTTCACGAAATCAATCTCCGAGTTCTCCCCGACCTTTCGACTTTCTCTCGAGCGGCGACGGTTAGCGACAGGTCTCAGTGATCTCAGGGGCTCTCGATACTTCATCTTCTCCAGTCGACAGTTCTCCATATCTTGCTTCAATGGCTCCTTCTTCTCATCCAAAGATCGGCGTCGGCAGTGAAGTCATTCGCTCTGGAATCGCCAGTTTATCCGAGGATTTCAAAAATCTCTTCTGTATGCTTGTTGCCGCAGGTCTTTCATTCATTCTGGAACATCCTTGCCGCATGCTGTTTAATGAGGTGGAAGAATTCTTTATCAACGTGAAACCTATCAAGGAAGGGAGGATGTTGGTCTCTTTCGTCAAGGGAATTAAGATAAAAATCTCACCTAAGACCCTCGTGAAGTACTTGCATCTATCTGAGCTTGATGCTGAAGAAGATCTAGATGACAATGACTGGTTGAGAACAGCAAGATACTGTGGTCTGGACTCAGATTTTTCTGCAGTTAAGAGGCATAAGATGAATGATGCAGGGAAGCTCCTGGTGTACATTATATTAAAAGTTCTATTCTGCAAGACAGGCACACAAGAGCATGTGTCTGAAGAGACTTTTCTGTTGATGGCTGGAATCGTGTCAGGGAAAAAGAGAGATTGGGCCTCAATCTTATTCTCTAATATCAAAGCCTGTATTAATTCTCCAAAATTTGCCCGGATCATCTCTTTGTTCCTAAATCAGTTCAATCCTGCTATTTTTGACATGTCTAAAGGTACAGTCATCCACCACCTTAAGAAGATCGATGTCATCTCCAAGCAGAGATGGGACATTCGAATAAAGAAGCCAGGAATGGCTAGTGCTCCTTCTGAGGGGGAGACTCTTCAGTCTGTTGCTGCAAGTGAAGCAGAAATTCCTCCTCCTCGGATTCGTTCTAAAGCTTCAAGTCGTGCCAAGCTGCCAATCCGTTCTAAAGCAAAAGGTCAGTCCTCATCAGCTCCAACAGAACTCGCTCCATCAGTGACACAGTCAGATCCGTCAGGTACTATCCCATCACCCTCACCTGTTCACACTCCAGATTCAGTTCCACCACCACCTTCTTCTCCATCAGTTGTTGCAGCAGAAACTTCTTTAGCAAATGAGATAGTTTCAGCTGTTCTGAAGAATATTCAACAAGAATTATCTGAAGGGCACAGTCCCAGTGGCCAACAGGCAGGGTCTGGTGCTGATTTTGTTTTTGAAGATGATGATGTTATGTCAGTTCATGAATTATCACCTCCCCTAGTACATGTTGAGGGGGAGTCAGAGTTTGACACAACCAAGAATGCTCCAGATGAGCTAGGTTGTGCAGAAGGTAATAAGGTTTCTTCTCTTGAGATTGAAGAAATCCCTGATGATGCTCCTGGTGCTGCCCCTGCTGCTACTCTTCCATCCTTTCATTCTTCCCCTCCAATCCATGATGCAGATTCTCTTTTGGGCAAGATTGAAGCTATGCTCAAGAAGCAAAGTGAACAGTTTGAGAACTCCTTGACAACTGTTCACTGGAAGATTGCCTCAGTTGAAAGTGATCTTGGCAGGGAGTTAGCCAAAATCAAATCAAATTTTGAAAATCTCTCTGATTTGATGAGTGTAGGGAGCAAGCAAATTGAACATGCAACTGAAGGTGTAGGCACAGTGTTGAAACAGACTGTAATAGTAACCCAACTTCAACAATCGATGAGTAATGATGCAGAAGCTAACACTTTCAGAGTTGTCGATGAGGTGGGTCATTTCAAAGATGATATTCTCCAAACCCTATCTGTAGAAGTCAGAAAGGGGGAGGAAAATATAGTAGCTCAAATGACAGACTTGATTGAAAGCTCCGTATCTGCTCTTCAAAGCTCATGGAATTCTCAGTTTGAGCAGTTCTCTTCCAGGATGCTGAAGCAAGTTGCTGATATTAATGCTTATTCCTTCAAAACAACAACGTGGCTTCATAATCAGATTTTTCCTGAGTTGGCAATTGATCCAGATGTTCCTGTTCCTCAGTTTTCTCCAAGGCCAGAAGAACTACTTGGAAAGGCTCCTATTGTTGAAGAACAATCAGATAGGGTTGGGACCAAAAGAAAAAGAATGTTTAGTGAAGGTCCTTCTGCTAGTCGATCTGTTCCAAGTTCTAGCTCTACAGGTCAGTGCAAAGCTAAGGTTGAGAAAAGTTTTCCAGAAATCTGGAGCCCAGTCTCAAAAGACATTATTCTTGAAACCAACAAGTTAGTTCATGAAGGTAAAATGAATAGATCTGAATGCTACAGCTCTCAAGAATGGGAAAAACATGAGACAAAGGAAAAGAAGGATTCATTTCAGGGCTTTTGGTTATAATAATGCTGATGCTCCGGATCCTCCTCCGTTTTACCATCCCAAGCCTCATGCCTATTTCTCCAGACAAGAAGAAAAGATGAAAAGAAGATCTTGAAGGATATTGCTGATGCTGTCAAGACATATTCTGTTTTGGTTCTGATTTTGTTGAACATCAAGTCTTCTTAACAATTCAATTTAGACATATATATATATATATAATTGTTGATTTGATGTTCTCTACTTATTCATTTTCATATCTTTGTATAGTGTAGCATATTTGTTCTATATTGTTGTAATTCAACTTAGTATATAGGGTTCTGACTTCTACAAATAGGGGGAGATTGTTGGAAATTGTAATCACAATTACCTTGATTTGTGAGAAGTCACCCTTAAACTAAGATTGAATTGCATTTGTATTTGATATGCTTTTCCAGTATTGTCTTGCAGATTATCATTGCTAAGTGTAACTCAATGTCAGGTCACAATAGGTCTGCAAACACAGTTTCATACAATGTAATTCTTCATTATATGAAACATGGTGATGACTCATGTGTGATCTCTCTATTGGGGTACACTTCATTTTCAAGACTATTGAAGACTTTGGAGTGCGGTTGCAGCAAGTGTTCAAGAAAAGACAAGAAAATTGTTGAAAACAATTTTCCTAAGGACATGTCTCGAGAGATCAAGTATGTCTCGAGAAGATTAAGGACATGTCTCGAGAGTTCTGACTTGTCTCGAGAGGCAAGTTCTTTGGATCTCGGTATTTCTGTTCTTGATGTCTCGAGAGATCAAGCATGTCTCGAAAGACCCTTGTCCGAAATCCTTGTAATGTCTCGAGAGATCATCAAGTTCTCGAGACATCTCCTTCCTGATCTCTTTGCTTCATATTTCGAGAGATCCCTCTTGTCTCGAGAGAACCCTTATGTCTCGAGAATTCTGTTCGAAATCTTATTTAATTTATTTCTCTGTTCTTGTCGTTTCGTAATCGCTCTCTCCCGATTCTAACGGCTATATGGAGTGCATTTAAGGTCGATTTAATCCTTAATTGCTTCCCTTTATATATAGGATCGCTCTTGAGTTATTAAAAACAAGTTTTAAAATCGTTCTGAAACCCTAATTTCTCTCCCGATCAAAAAGAACGAGAAAAGCGCCGCCTCGCCGTCGTCTACGATTGGAGATCGATCTACTCATTGGAGTTGCCGATTTCTATCAAGAAGGATTCTATTGATCCGTGTTCTGATTCTACAATCTCTATTGGATCGTTTCGGATTGCCAAAGACAGATTTGAAGGATCGTTGTTCTTCCTCATTGTTCTCAAAAGCTATTCAAGAAGAAGGAAGAAAACGCCTCTGTTATTCAGATCTGGTATCTCATTGTTCAAAACCTTTTATCATCTATTGTAGGAGTTGTTATCTCCGAGTTGTAGGAGAGGTTGTTCTCCGAGTTGTAGGAGAAGTTTTCTCCGAGTTGTAAGAGAGGTTCTCTCTGAGTTTGTAGGAGTTTGACTCCGAGACTGTAGGATCGTTCTTGATCCGAGATTTAGTGAGTAGTCAAGTCTAGCTGTGGTGCTAGATTGGCGAGGCCGGCAGTGGAGTACCCAAGTACGGGGAACCACTATAAATTCCTGGTGTTATCTGTGGCTGTGATTAATTTTGTGTGTTGTGCTTTACGCTTATTTTTTAATTCCGCAAAAGACGTAGAGATCACCTATTCACCCCCCTCTAGGTGATTTAGGTAGGAAACTAGATACTTCAAGACCCATCTGATTTTGAGGATGAATCAGAGTTCTGCTGGGATGACTTTTTCTTCTTTTCCTTTGCCACAGATGGCTGGCTCATAAGGAGCACTCTGGAGAATCTATCCAGAGTCTTAATGTCCATTCTTTTTAGATAATGGAGATTTGACCCCTGTGAATTTGCAAAAGTCTCTGAATAACTATTCTGTAGGTACAGAGATAGTATCCTTCCCATATTGGGGGCATGTAGACATTCCTTTATCCTTTGAAAAACAACTTCTCCCCATGAGGTTTTCTTGGACAAATTTATCCTAGTCATTAGTTCAAACATGAACTGTGATATAGTGTCATATGAACCTGGCTTGCATAGGATGGCTTTGCCCACTATATCAGACAATAGCTTCCCCTGTTGATTGAAGGACTTCCTCCTTATACAACTAGTTTTAGCATCATTGTAACCTGTCCATTTTAGGGCAGTCTGCTTATCCTTTCTCCAACCTTTTGGCTGTTATCTTTATCTTCTCAGTTCCTATCTGGGACTTTAGGATGGTTTTGGAAGGAGATAACTTGACATTGCTGAACCATTCCAGAACTTCAGTTCTGAGAATGCAGCAAGGTTCAGACAGCATATGCTCCAGACCTTGAGCTTCCATCAGATGAATCACTTGTTTTATTTCCTCTAAGGCATGAGAGAATCCTTCTCTGAAGATTTCATAGCCCTCCTGGAGATCTTTTGAACCTTTTGGCGCCATGGAAGCAGAAAATCGAGGCACTGAGACGGGAGAGAAGATGAATCGTGTTGACGGCTAAGGGTTTGACTTTGTGGTGTGTTTTAAGTCACAGTGTATCTATTTATAGGGCTTCAATTTCGTTTTTATTAACCCTAGGATTTTAGGCTTAATTACCGTATTGTGTTAAGGAATTTTGGGTTAATTAAGGATTGATTATAAGATTTTATATTGAACACATCCCGTCTCAGCGGTTCAGCTGAGACGGAGAGCTAGGCCGCTGGGACAATGAACTGTCAACCGCTGGGACAGTTTGCTCGTCTCAGCGGTTCAGCTGGGATTTTTCTCAGCTGATTCAGCTGAACATACTTCTGCAGTTTAGTTGATCATAAGGTTTAGACCTAATGTAGATATTTTGGCTGAGGAAATGTCCTAGTCATGTCACTAAGTTATAGTGTATAATAATGTAAAGTTTTATAATTCACCATTCAGAATCAACAACAGTGACAGCTATTACTCATACATTTAGGACTATTTCATACTAAGCATGCCAAGATCAATTTTGAAAGCATTGAATTTAGATTCATCCAGTGGCTTTGTAAAGATATCAGCTACTTGTTTGTCAGTGGGGACAAATTCAAGACAGATATCTTTACATTCTACATGTTCTCTAATAAAATGATATCTAATCTCTATGTGCTTAGTCCTGCTATGAGAGACAGGATTTTTAGCAATAGAGATTGCACTGGATGAATCACAATACAAAGGAGATTCCCTTACCTTGAGGTTGTAATCCTCCAACTGATGCTGTGTCCATAGGAGTTGTGCACAACAACTACTTGCAGCAATGTATTCAGACTCAGCTGTGGAGATTGCCACACTGGTTTGTTTCTTGCTGCTCCAAGATATCAATCTTCTCCCTAGGAATTGACAAGTACCACTTGTACTCTTCCTGTCTTCTTTGCAACCTGCAAAATCTGCATCTGAAAAGCCTGTTAGTTCAAAGTCATTGTTCTTAGGTTACCAAAGGCCAAGATGCAAGCTGGCCTTAAGGTATCTCAAAATCCTCTTCACAGAGGTGTAGTGAGATTCCTTAGGACATGCTTGATACCTAGCACAAACACATGTAGAATACATAATGTCTGGCCTACTAGCAGTCAAGTACAATAGGGATCCAATGATACATCTGTACATGGACTCATGAAAGGCCTTTCCCTTTTCATCCTTGTCTAATGATACATTAGACCCCATGGGTGTTCTCATGGTGGAGGCTGATTCCATCCCAAATTTCTTGATGAGCTCCTTAGTGTACTTGGTCTGGGAGATGAAAATTCCATGATTAGACTATTTCACTTGGAGCCCAAGGAAATATTTGAGCTCACCCATACTGATCATTTCAAACTCCCCCTGCATTAGATTGGCAAATCTCTTGCAGAGGTTGTCATCAGTAGACCCAAAGATTATGTCATCAACATAAATTTGGACTAAGAGACACTTGCCCCTTGTTTCCCTAAGAAACAATGTGCTATCAATCTTTCCCCTCATGAACTTGTTCTTGAGGAGAAAGTTGGACAAAGTCTCATTCCAAGCTCTTGGAGCTTGCTTGAGACCATATAATGCTTTCCTAAGAAAGTAAACATGAGAAGTTAGGGTTGGATGCACAAAATGTGAAGGTTGTTCAACATATACCTCTTCCTTCAAGTCTCCATTGAGGAAGGCTGATTTGACATCCATCTGGTATACTTTGAACCCCTTGTGGGCAGCATAGGCAAGGAATAGCCTAATTGCTTCCAACCTTGCAACTGGTGCAAAGGTTTGATCAAAGTCTATACCTTCCTCTTGCCTGTATCCTTTGCCTACTAATCTGGCCTTGTTCTTGATGATTGTACCATTCTCATCAAGCTTGTTCCTGTATACCCATTTGGTGCCAATCACATTGTGTCCCTGAGGTCTTGACACCATCTTCCATACTTTGCATCTCTTGAATTGTAGGAGCTCTTCTTGCATGGCTTCAATCCAGAAGGTGTCTTGATTGGCCTCTTCAAACTTCTTGGGCTCCATTTGAGAAAGGAAGCTCAAGAATAGTGCTTCATTATGTGCTCTACTTCTTATCAATATGCCTTGGGTATGATCTCCATTTATTAGATCTCTTGTATGATCTCTCAGATGCCTTGCAGCAGCTGGAAGAGGGTCCTCTGGTGGCTGTGTTTGTTCCACTGGTTCAGCTGTGACTTCACCATCTTGTACCTCTTCTTCTTCAGGAATTGCAGCAGCTGTTTGTGTTTTGCTGCTGCTGAGCTTGTCTTGGACAGTCAACTCATGCAACCCTTCTTCATTTCCTATCAAAATAGAAGAGCTAGACCATTCTTTGTAGAGAAGGCTGGTCTCATCAAACACAACATGCATAGATTCTTCTACAACATGGGTTTTCTTGTTATAAACTCTATAAGCTCTACCATGTGAACTATACCCAACAAGAATCCCACATTGCATTTTTCTGCAAACTTTGTTAATTGAGATTTTCCAATATTTAGAAAGTAGCATTTGCAACCAAAGATTGTAAAGTAAGAAATTATAGGTTGTTTGCCTTTCAGAATCTCATAAGGGGTTTTCCCAAGGACCTTATTAATGGAGGCTCTATTGAGAACATAACAGGCTGTATTGACTGCCTCAGCCCAGAAGTATTCTGGGAGTGAGGAGTCACTAAGCAATGTTCTCCCAGCTTCTATCAAGGTCCTATTCCTCCTCTCAGCCACACCATTTTGCTGTGGAGTCCTTGGGGAGGAGAACTCATGGGTGATACCAAATTCTTGACAAAATTTTGTCATGGCTTCAGATTGAAATTTTGTGCCATGGTCAGTTCTAGTCCTGACCACAGTACATAGTAGATCATTCTGAATAGCCTTGACATAATTTATAAAGACATGTAAGGTATCTAACTTCTTCTTAAGGAAGAATACCCATGTATACTTTGAATGATCATCTACAATTACCAAGGTATACAACTTCCCACCTAGGCTCTGAATTGGCAAAGGACCAAACAAGTCCATGTGCAATATGTATAAACACCTCTCAGTATCCTTGGAGCCAATACTTTTGAAGGTGGTCCTAGTTTGCTTACCCATTTTGCAAGCATGACAGGGACCACTTTTAACACATTTTAGTTTAGGACAATTTCTAACAAGGTTTTTATAAAATAATCTATACATTGTCTTATAGTTAATGTGGGCAAGTCTCTTGTGCCATTGGACACAAAGAGACTCACTTTCATTAGCTACAATACACACAGAAGAGATAGAATAATTGCAAATGAAGTCTAAGCAATAAACATTTCCACTCCTAGTGCCTGAGAGAATGGTCTCCAAGTTATTTGACTTTTTGATCAAGCACTTGTCATTGTGGAATTCAATGACATAGCCTAAGTCACATAGTTGGCTTATGCTTACAAGATTGTGTTGCAACCCTTCAACATAAGCTACCCTTGTGATTGATACTATGCCATTTGAAATCATACCATATCCTTTGGTGACTCCCTTTTCAGATCCACCAAAGATAACTTTGGTCTATTCTTCACTGATGGTAATCCTTTAGAAGATCCTTAGTTCCTGTCATGTGCCTTGAGAACCCACTGTCCAAGTACCATATTTGGTTGAGACTGGTACTTGAACTAACCTGCAACATAGAATTTAATGTACCTTAGGACCCCAATTGATTTTGGGTGCTAGGTTCATGTTAACACCATAGGGTATATTCCTAGAAAGGGCTGGTTTGGCTTGAGGTGCAATCCTTGCCTTTGGCACATTGGGGTTGTGCCAATAATTAATTGCAAAGTGTCCCACTTTGCCACAGCACCAACACTCATATATATTATATCTCCTCTTCTGAACAGTCCTAGAAGATGAAGCTTCCTGTTTCTGTTCAGTAAGGGATGCAGCTGCTGTTTTCTTTTTCTTATCAGTAAAGGCATGGCTTTTTACCTACCTATAATCAGTCAAGACAGCCTGTTTTTGTTTGACATCAACACCCTTTAGCTTGGCAGCTAAACATGTGTGGATGGCAGCAGAAACTGGGCTTTTTGGCTTGGTTACAGGACAGTCAATAGCCATGGACTTTGCTGAACAATGTTTAGAATTGACAGCCTTAGTTATCTTGAGTGAAGGGGATGAGGTTCCAAAAACAAAGGGTCCATGATGGGCCATTTGAATTTCCTCATGCAGAGCCTTGAAGGCACTCAAGCCTAACTCCTTTCTATTTCCATAGCTGTGAGCATTCTTGCTCAAGTTATAGGAACTTTCATTTAATAAGTGACCATGAACACTTTCTTGGTCATACTTGTTTGAGGGCATCAAGACTTTCACAAAGGAGGTCTTAGATTCTTTTAAGTCCTTGACCATTCCCTTAGTGTTGCTAGTAGCTGCCTCCTTGAAACCAACACCTCTCATGTCATGGGAGTTGAAGGTGTCAATAATAGGCAGCACTATCTTGGGCTTGGAGAACTTAGCCACTAGCATCCTTTCCATGATGAGCTTTTCTTCAAGATCCTTAATGATCTTGTTCTTGTGGCTTATGGTGCCCACATGGATGATTGACTTTCCCCTTAGCTTGTTAATCTCCTTGCTCATTAGAGCTAGCTGGGTAGCATGCTCAATGCACTCAGATTTTGATTGCTTTAGGGATGTAATTTCTTGAGCTTGCCTCTTGGCTAGCTTTTTGCTCTTTTTCTGAGCTTCCAGGAGTTCACCATACCTATCAATCAATTGATTGACATCCTCCTCAGGACCTGATTCACTTCCAACTTTAGATGGAGGAGATTCAGATTCTTGACCTGTTTCATAATCAGAAGAAGAAGAAATGCAGTGTATCAATACTTGCTCATGTTCTGAATTGCTGTGGCTGTCCTCATCTTCAGTTATAGCCATCATCCCATGGTCATCTAGAGTGACCTCATCCTCCTCTACATCACTATCTGAATGTGATAGAGGGGCCCTGATTCTTATCCTGGAAGCAGTATAGTCTTCTTCCTCCTGATCAGCAAACAGCCTTAAGTAGGCTTCCTCCTCACCATCTGAATCTGAAGATGAAGATTCAGATTCACTCCAGCTCTTGCCTTTCTTAGCTAGGAAGGATTTTTCTCCCTTCCTCTCCTTCTGGTGATGAGGCTTCTTGTCACCTCTTTCCTTTCTCTTGACTGGACAGTCAGCAATGACATGTCCAGGCTTACTACAGCAATAGAAAATTATGTTACTTGAAACATGTTTGCTAGATTTAGAGTCATACATGTCTCGTTTGGGATGTTGCCTCTCAGATCTGTAATGATCCTTATTGGGATGAGAAGAGGAGGAAGGTTTGTTCTTCCATTGTTTCCTCTTGATCATCTTCTTGAACTGCCTTGTGAAGACAGCAAACTCCTCATCAAAAGAGGAGCTGTCTGAATTGCAGCTCTCAGATTTCTCAGATTCAGCAGCCTTTCTTGGAGGTGACTGCACTCTACCCTTGTTCTTCTTAGAGCTTTCAGCTTTGAGAGCAATAGATCTCTCCCTTGTGTGAGCCCTGGAGGAAGTGTCCTCCTCCTTTCTTGCAGAAAGCTGCATCTCATATGAGAGCAGTTTCCTAAACAGTGTATGGGTAGGGGTTTCTCCAAGTCTTGCCCCTTCCCTGATTGCACTTATTTTAGTGTCCCAATCTCTAGTTAGAGATCTAAGGAACTTGTCATTGAGTTCATAATCTGTGAACACCCTTCCATAGGTTCTTAGTTCATTTACAATCCTAAAGAACCTTTCATAGCACATGGAGATATTCTCTTGGCTCAGCTGTCTGAAGGCTTCATACTCCTAATTGAGGAGTGACTTTCTATCATCCCTCACTTCAGCTATTCCCTCCATATAAACAACCAATGTGTCCCACATTTCCTTGGCATTTACTATTATGCTTTGGGCTCCCTTGTCCATAGTGTACAATGCTATCTCATCATTGGTCAGCTCAGAAAATACCTTAACTGCTTTTCTAGTAGGGTCAATAGTGGAGATTTTCTCAAAGGTATAAGGACCATTTTTGACAGTCAAAAAGATCCTTGGGTCTGAGGCTTCCATGAATAGCCTTACCCTTTGCTTCCATATACCAAATTTTTCTTTGGAGCATATGGGCAACTTCATTGACCCCAACTCCTTCTTCATTCCAATGTTGTCCATTGGATTTCAGATTTGACTACTCTTGTATTGGATCTGATCAGACTGTTAAGTCCTTTTGATCAACCTACCTCTGATACCACTTAATAGTTTGTTAGGTATAGTCAATATTACCTAGAGGGGGGGGTGAATAGGTTTTACTTATTTTCTTTATATAATCCTAATGTATCTAGCTGCAGAAAACTCAATCACAGAAAGCACACAAAGATGTATAGAGGTTCCTCAAGACAGGGTGTCTTGAGTAGTCCTCTTTCCCCCTTCACCTTTCTAACAGTGAGTTAGACAAGGCCCACGAACTCCAATCTCAGCTCCTTGAGCTTACACCACAAGTTCCTCAGAACCTCTCAGATCAAGAGTGATCCAACCTCAGGCACAGCAGCCCTACACTCAGGCTCAGCAGCCCTACACCTCAGGCACAGCAGCCCTACACTCTGGCTCAACAGCCCTACAGCTCAGAGTTCTGTAACTCCTACCACTCAGAAATCACACAGATTTCCTACCTCAGACCTATCAAGAAGTCCTACCACTCAAGCTGTCAACACAGCTTTACACACAGGCTCAACAGCCTTTCACTCAGGCAAAATGCCTTACAAAGATATAAGAGAGTTTGTATTAGATACAAAAGACAAAAGGTTTACTCTCAGGTCTTCTGATTTCTTTCTTCAGATCTGAAAGGCAACAGCTTCAGATTTGAATCACCTTGATCTTCTCCTTCAGCAAAGCAGAAGATCAACTTGCCCTTCTTGAGTTAGTACAAGAAGAGCTAACTAATCTCCTTCAGAAGATTAACTCCAGCTTCAGAGAACAACTTCAACTAGCTGGAACGTGAAAGCTCGAATGCAGCTTGCAGCAAAAGCTTTTCAATGGAACAGTAGTTGTTGTTGTGCCCTAGCTTTTGCTTTTATACTTCCAGAAGGCTTCAACGGCTATTTCTCTCACTACACTACATGCGGAAGCTAAACACTCATCTCTCTCATCACCTGTCTCGTAGAGGTAGTAATCTGCGACATCTGCTCCTCAGGTCCTGTCTCCTCTTCTAGCTGGGGCTCCATCACCTCGGGCACCTACGGTCACAACCGACCGTTAGTCATAAAGACTAATCCGATTTTTTGCCCGCCTCCCCCCGCGACTCCTAGGCACCGAGCGGGAGGAAGAAGCGGAGGACAACAAAGTGGAGTAAATAGAAAGAAAGTGACAGGGAAATCTAAGCTAGCAAGTATATATATATATATGTAAGCGCTACTCTAATAGTGTAAACAAGTAAGCAGTAAATAACAGTAAAGAGAAGTAAAAGAAGTAAGTAGTAAAGCAGTGCACGCAATTATAGTAAACAAGTAAATAATTCTACACTACCATCACATGAGTACCTTAACTTATATGAGTGCCCATACAAACTTACAAGTTAAGGTTTCCAGAAAAATAACTTATCATATAAAAGAGCCCATACTAATTTATATGATAAGGGTCTACATTTAATGATCTAGGGTTTATGTATGAATGATATGTATGTTAAGATATGAGTCACACAAATGCAACACACCCACACGACTCTGTGATCACAGACCTTTAGTTCCCAATTTTTGGAGCTAGCTTCACTCTTTGGTACCCCCGTTGTGGCTACGGCAGCAGTGGAGCGGGCAACTCCACTTCCTAGGAGGGTATACACACTACCAGTCCTAGTCCCTTTATACACCTCGGTACACGTCCTAGGTGCACTCTAGAGTCTTGCGTACTCTTTGCTTGTATCCACCAGTCTTTGAAGTCAAGTGTTTGTTTTTGGGGATCGTCCTCCAGACTGCAGTATAAACTACCTACTGGCCCCTCAAACCCTCACACCCAACTAAGTCAACGTACTGCCGTCGGTGTGATGACCAGTCCAGTACCGAAGACCCGCCACTAATTTGTTCTTATGCACATGCAATTTATCACCACCCGAGCCTTCAACTCGCAGGAATAACCCATCCTGATATTCAACCTCCTGAGCCTCCAGCTCGCAGGACTAACTCGTTCTGATATACAACTTCCCATCCCTTAACTTGGGATGAAGTTTATCATATCTCTTATTCATTTAGTTAGACTAATCCTTTCCAAATATTGTATACTTAGAAGTTTAGGGTGAGTCCTGGACTTCCCGAGGTTTACCCGGTGAAGGGCTCGCAGCGGTACTAGGGAATGCAATGGGCTGAAACGGAAATCCCCCATTCCAAGACAATTACTTTTATTGGTGGCTACCCCATTCTAAGACCCACTCTACTTATTACTCTTTATAACCTAGGTGCTTTAGGACTCATCCTTCGCCTTAACCCTAAACCAACGTTCTCTTGAACGGTGCTTGACACTTAAGGTCTCTCATCCTATAAGTGGTGTATACTTGGTGTTGGTTATAACACAATCTTGTTGATTTCCTATGTGGTCATGCTGGTCAAATCTCCATATTAAGTTTTTACTATCCGCAGACCATGATGAAGTTGAACTAGGTTTGATCCCGACGATGCTCTTCTATCTATACCATGTCCATGCGAGTTCTATCTTTTACCATAGGCTCATAACGGAGAATTTAGGGTTTGACCATAATTTTGATATACTCCAAATTGGTTTGACCTCAATTCTTATTTATCAAAAAAAGGTGACATGATGACTTTACACATGAATTACTAGATTTTAACTTCCAAAATTTCTGGGAAAAATATAGTGGCATTATAAAGATATAAAAACACTAATTCCAGAGTTCCATAATTTTCCAGCAGATTAAAACCCTTAATCTCTATTTCTCATGAGAAGGGTGACAAAATAACTTTACACTACAAGTACTAGATTTTTACTTCCAAAAATTCTGGGAAAAATACAGTGGCATTATAATGATATAAAAACACTAATTCCAGAGTTCCATAAATTTCCAGCAGATTAAAACCCTAATGTCTATTTATCATGAGAAGGGTGACAAAAAGACTTTACACTACAAGTACTAGATTTTGACTTCCAAAAATTCTAGGAAAAATACAGTGGCATTATAACGATATAAAAAAACTAATTCCAGAGTTCGATAATTCTCCGGCAGAGTAAAACCCTTAATTTCTATTTATCATGAGAAGGGTGACAAAATGACTTTACATTACAAGTACTATATTTTGACTTCCAAAAATTCTGGGAAAAATACAGTGGCATTATAATGATATGAAAACACTAATTCCAGAAGATCATGATTTTCCAGGAATATATCACCATAAATATTTCACAAATTAAAAGGGGTGATAAACTGAATAAATGAAATTTCTTCCATAAATACTATCTCAAAAATTTTAACAAAATTCACAAAGTTTCATAATTGAGTTCCTAAGCATAATCCAGGGTTTCAACAGTTTCTCAAATATTTTGCCTAGTAAATTTTACATTATTCAGATTTGAGACATAATATAATTTTGATAATTCCTTGAGAAATAATACATGTAATTTTCTACCATAATTTACAGAGATTTGAAAAGACACAACAAGTGATTCTACAGAGTTTCATAATTTATTTTCCAGTTCTAATGATGAAAATTTCATAAATACACAACTGTGACATATGGCAAAATAATCAAAATCATGAGATTCTTAATGATAGAAGTCCTAAGATTTTCTAGGGTGATGCATTATACCATAATTAGGGTGTGTACAAAATTTCATAGGTTAACTCTAAGCCATTTGGGCTTAATACACAAAATATCATTTTTGCTATTGGCACACCTATTCTCTTTTAGGTAGAGACATGCAATGGAAATTTACCCTACCTACAGAGATCCATTTGGTCTCAAATTTTATCCCAACCTACAATTGGGTAGATAAGAGTGACACCCAAATTTGGGTTCCGTTGGAGCTATGTTCTTCCATAATCGTCATTTATTTGAATTTATATATTTTGAATAAAACCTTGGGAAAATGATTTCCAAAAAATCTGATTTTTGGGTGCAAGCTAAATGCATAGCTCATGCATGCATGGCCAAAATTGCAAGTCCATCGGACCTACCATTTAGGATAAATATCCAAAATGATTTCTGTTTTCTATTTTGACCGGCCTCACTAAAATGAGTGTTGTGGGTCCTACATTGATCCAAATGGTCTGATTTAACTTTCAAATGAAAGTAGACATCAAGGCCTACAATAGTTATCCCAGGCAACTTTTCCTAAAAAGGCAGCTAAGAGCCTCAAATTTCAGCATGAACATACAATAGCAAGTGTGACATTTAATTTTATTTAATCAAATAAGTATGTGTATGAGATAAGACAACACGAATCTAGAAGCAAACTGGATGGCATCTGGTCATCTTCCCCAGCCAGCCAACGACCCATATTGATCCAGCCTGGTCCAACTTCAAACTCTATTTCCCGGCCACCTCGGGCCTACCACCGCTGGCCACCGCCTCCACCACCTCAGTTGAGGTGGTGGCTAACGCCAGGCGGCGACATGGACGCCGGAGACAGGCTCTCCTGCGATCCCGAGCAAGAAGAGAAAGCTCGGTTTTCTTCCACTACCTCGCATGGGATCGGGCTCATTTGAGCCCGATATCTCTCCTAAGTGGATCTAGAGACTAGCACGAAGGGAGGGGGGAGAAACCGACCTGTAAGAGGGCTTGACGGCGAGTGTTGTGGTGGTGCGGCATGGTGGCGGCGAGCTCCAGCGATCCTGCTCAATTCCTGGATTCTCCACCATTTTCTCTGCTCCAAGGCACTAGCTCGACTACTTGGACCTCTCTGAAGCTGATGGAACGCTTCAAATGAAGTGAGGAGGCTTGGATATATGAGTTTAGACTGGGTAGTTTTCGGCCTCTCACTTGGATGTTCCTCCTAGCCAACGCATGGCACTCAGTCAGTGAAAAATGACTGGGAATTGATGTGGGGGCTCAGGGAAAGCTTTGGGCAGAGGAGAGGAGGGCCACATGGCAAGCCCTCCCAATTTTCCTCCTTGTCCTTAATGGAAAAGTGGGAAAAGACCTCCTTACCCCTTTGCATGTCAATGCATGTTGGGGATAGGGGCAAGGCTGGTCATTAGGTACTTGGGCCTCAGAATGGGCTTTGGATGAGGGCCTTCGTCCACTTGTATTTGGTTTAAATCCAAATAAGCCCAATTTAGGCTTAATTGACCCAATGTTGACTTTTGAGTTGACTTGGTCAATTGGGTGGGTTCACTGGTCCAAGGTGTTGACATTGAGTCCAATGACACTACCCAAGATTGGTTGGGTCATGGTGAAGACCTAAGTGAGACAATTTGGTCAATAGGTGTGATTTTGACCAAAATTGGTGAAGGGTTGACTTTGGTCAATTTGGTCAAATTGAAGACCCCATGATGGGGCTTTTGGGTCCATATCACTCCTTTAAGTGTTTATCATCTATTGGTGGAGTCAATTTGCAAGTGTGAGTTCACATTGAGCTAGTTTGACCAAAGTTGACTTGAATCCTATAGTAGGCCACATGTGAGTTCATTCAACTCAATGTGTCCTAAGGTCACTACATAGCCTAGACTCACATCACTCACCACTTGTCTCACCCTAGTTGAAGTTAAGGGTTCTAGTAGGAAATGTTATGTTACAAATCCCAATAAACAAAAATAATTATTGCGTCCCCGAAATTTAAGTTTGGGTCTACGGGTTCTTTACACAGCGTAAGTAAATAAATCTTGAGGGGGTTTAAGTTGTACCTGAAGCAAAGAGTCCCGGGTACTGTTGTTGAATGAGATCCATAGGCTCCCATGTGTGTTCCTCCTGTCCATGGTTGGACCAAAACACCTTGACCAAGGGGACCTTCTTCTTCCACAGAACTGGACTGCTGTATCGTCAATCCGGACTGGCTCCAGACAGACTGATCTATTGGACTCCACCGGGCCCAAAGGGGAAGTGATGTGCTGCTCCGACCTAAGTAGAGCTCTCCATAGTGAAGAGACATGAAAGACATCGTGCAAATTTGCCAACTCAAATGGCAGCTCCAGCCTGTAAGCCAAGGGGCCGATCCATTCCAGGATCCTATAAGGCCCCATAAATCGAGGACTGAGCTTCTTGTGTCCTCACACCCGCGAGACACCATGCACCAGAAGTATCTTTAGATAAACCCTGTCTCCTACTTGGAACTCTACTTTTCGATGCCTAACATCATAATACTTGGCCTGCCTACTCTGAGCCTCCAACATCCTTTCCATGATCATCTGAACTGTAGCATCCGTGTCCTCAACAAATTCTGATCCAAGTGCCTTCTGGTCCTCGTCTTTGCCCCAAGAAAGCGGTGTCCGGCACTTCCTAACGTATAAAGCCTCATACAGTGCCATCCTAATGCTTTCCCGGTGGCTGTTGTTGTATGAAAACTCGATCATGGGCAACAACGTCTCCCAGGGTTTTCTAGTATCCAAAATGCACAAGTGTAGCAGGTCCTCCAAAGTCCGGTTGGTCCGTTCCGTCTGCCCATCAGTCTGTGGATGGAAAGCGGTGCTGAACGTAAGCTGAGACCCCAAGTATGTCTGCACCGCTCTCCACTCTCTAGAAGTGAACCGACCGTCACGATCTGAGACAATCGTCATAGGCACACCGTGGTACCTGACGAATAGTTCCACAAATAATCTCACCAGAACTGCGACTGAATCGTACTTCCTGACCGGTATGAACCGAGCTACCTTGGTCAATCTATCTACTATCACCCAAATAGAATCATGCCCGGAGTGGGAGCGAGGTAATCCGTGCACGAATTCCATGGCTATGTCCTCGAACTGCCACTCCGGCACCGGCAGCGTCCGTAGAAGTCCTGCTGGGCTCCTGCATTCTGCCTTTACTAGCTGGCAAGTTTTGCAATGTGACACAAAGGACACGATCTCCTTCTTCATTCCTGGCCAATACATGTCCTACTGTAGATCTGCTGTCATCTTGGAGATCCCGGGGTGCACTGAGTACCTAGTGTAGTGTGCCTCCGTGAGTATCTCTTCCCGAATTCCACCTCCTGTGGGAATGTAGACACGACCCCGGAAATGGATGATATCATCACGTAGTGAATAATCCTCCGACTTGCCTTCTTCTAATGTTCTGAACACCAGCTCCAGTTCTGAATCTTGTCTCTGCTGTGCCCTGATGTGGTCCCGTATATCACAGGTGATGCATAGAGATGCCAGGTACTCTCTGTGGGCTTCGGGCTCTGCCTTAGAAACTAAGGTAATGTGCATCTCTTCCAGCATCTTCACCAGCTCCATGGCCATCATCTGAGGCTCCTGACCTGATGTGTCGGCTCTCCTGCTCAAGGCATCCGCTACCATGTTTACCTTCCCCGGATGATAGTGCATGGTGTAGTCATAGTCGCACAAGAACTCTAACCATCTCCGCTGGCGTAGGTTCAGATTGATGTCGCGGCCCCTCCACTTATCCTTGAAGATGATCCGGTTTCCGAGGCACAATGACACAAAGATTTTAGGCGCCATGAAGACGCTAACGGAAGACGGCGTTACAACCTCCGCCCGCGGTGTGCCTAGCCCGCTTGAAGACTTTTAATTTACATAGTCCAAACTTTTGGGTTGCATCTAACCGTTCAGATGGCGGAGATTAAATCGCCAACTTGAACGGTTGTTTATTTTTGTAAACTCCTATTTAAGGAGGCCTTGATGAGAGTGGTAATTAGAATTGAAGAATCCTAAACCTAATTTTCACTTTGAAAATTTCGGCCAAGAGGAGTCTCCCCCTTGCCGCCGCCCCTTGGTGTGAAGCCTCCCCCCTCTTGCTTCCTCCATCCCGACGGTGCGACTCTGGCGTGGCTTCCTTCGGTGCGACTCCAAGGAAGAAGGTTGTAGCTCCATTCGGTGTGAAGCCAGTGGATCGCGTTTACTAGATCCGGGTTGGGTAACTTCTCCCCTCCATCTTGTGTTTTCTTTCTTTAGATTTGTGGAGAACGAGCAACCATCTTATCCGCGATTTTAAATACTCCGTGTGTAATTTCTGAAATTGATTTCATTGCTATCGAATCTCTTTATTCTGGATCGGGTAGATCCAATTTGCTTGAGCGGATCTTGGCCTATAGCCTTGATTTTGCTCTCAAAAAGGATTGGCAACCTTTACGTTAATTTTGGGGAATAATTTGACTTTCTTCCGATCGTTACTTTAGAGTCGATCATTCCTCCCTTGTGGTGAATGTGCTGCATTAGATGCGAAACATATTAAGATGTTAGATGCTTGTGTAGGTGTGGTAGATCTAGGTGTGAAAGGCGTAGTGTGGCGTTTTGTTCGTGTCATTCTAAAAATCACGGACAACCCTACATCAATTTGGTATCAAAGCAGGTTGTGTCAATTTCACAATTGATACACCCTTGATATTTAATTCCGTGGCGCAAACTCAAAAAAAAAAAAATTCTGTGGTCTGCGAATAGCGGGCTAAAATCTTTATTTTTCGTCAACAAAATCCAAAAAAAAATCTGTAGGTTCTCCATTTTTGTTGCATCCTGAAAATATTTTTCTGCCAACAAAATATTGATTTTTGCTGCACTACAGAATTCACTCCTTATTATTTTGTCCAAAACTGCATGCGCACTAGACTAGGTACGGAGTATAACGCACCTTCATCGTCTAGGATGGCTGCGAATGAGCACGGGGATCGTAACGCTGAGGCCATAGAGGGGCTACGTAACGAGATGACCGAGCTTAGGACCATGTTAGCACAAATCCTTCTGAATCAAGGAGGACCGCCACTACCACCCATTAATGTTGAGCAGCCTAACTGGCACCAACAGGCCCACGATTCGGATTCCGATGGGAACTCTCCCCGAGTGCCCCCTCGAGAACACCGCCACGAGCGTGGCTTTGATATTACTTAGGCCGTTAAGATCGACGCCCCCACTTACGACGGTTTGGGAGATCCCCAGGTCTTCCTTACTTGGGTAGTGAACATGGAATGCTACTTCAAATGGCACAACCTGACGGACCCTCAAAAGGTCCAAGTTGCCAGGATGAAGTTAACGGGTCATGCGAAAACTTTCTGGCTGAATGAGGAGCAGAGATTAGGAGCCGGGCTGGGAGTCCCACCTATAGGTTGGCTTATGATGAAAAATTTGCTGACCGATCAGTACGTCCATGCATACCACCGAAAACAGATGTTCGATGAGCTTGCCACCCTGCGGCAGGGCTCAAATTCAGTAGCTGAATATATGGGAGAGCTGAAGGACCGTATGGTGCGTTGTGATCTTAGGAAGATTCCCGAGGTCACCCTATCTAGATTTCGTAAGGGGCTTCAACCCGATATTCAAAGGAAGCTCCTGCGCTATGGTCACACGGACCTGAACACGACTTTAAATGCCACCCTTGACATTGAAAAGCATCTTGCCTCAAAGGCCCACTCTCGTTATTCCCACACGAAGAACAAGTTCACGGTTGGAGCGTCTTCCTCCACGTATCCGGATAAAGGAAAGTTTAGGTCTTCCGAGTCGAAGTCTGTAGTGATCACTGCTAGAAACAATAGGAATCCCACGAGTGAGCGTGTCCCCATAGGGAAGGTTAGTAAGGACAACACTACATGTTATTCTTGCGGCATTCAAGGTCACTATGCCTTCGAATGTCCTACGAACTAAGGCCATAACCCAATTAGATTCGACCACTGACCCTGCTGATTACGTCTGTGAGGCTGAAGAGGAGAGTGACCCAGATGGGGTCCCAAGTGATTTAGAGGACGATCACCACCTTATGGTGATGCGTTGTATCTTGACCACTCCTCGTCTGTTAGATGACTGGAAGAGGACGAGCATATTTTCTCTGATCTTTAAGAGTGTTGAGAAGCTTTGCAGGCTGATTATTGATAGTGGTAGTTGTGTGAATGTCATTTCTGAGAGCGTCGTCACACGTATGCACTTGACCACCAAACCACACCCGACCCCACATTAGTTAGCATGGATCAGCAAGATCACCGTCCCAGTCACCAAGCTGTGCCGGGTCCCCCTCTCATTCAAATCCTATACTGATGAGGTTTGGTTTGATGTCCTGCCGATGGACGCTTGCCATGTGTTATTAGGCCGCCCTTGGCTCTATGACCGTGATGTGACGCATTTTGGTAGAGCGAACACTTATGAATTCAAATTCAATGGCAAAACATTACCTTGAGGGTGACCATCCCGAAGGAGCCAGTAGCTTTGGCTAAGGACACCACTATCCCGGTAGAGAGGAAGACGTTGAGTCTAGTGGGTAGGAAAGAGTTTGTGAAGGATCCGTTTCTTGATGGAGTGATGTATGCACTAGTACTTATGAGTGCGAAGCCTGATTCTAGTGTCTTGGATGATTTGCCCAGTGAGTTACGGGTACTGTTGGAAGAGTATAGGGACGTTTACCCGGAGGAGTTGCCGTCGTCATTACCCCCGCTTAGGGATATTCAGCATGCGATAGATCTGGTCCCGGGTTCTTCCTTGCCCAACCAGCCCCATTATCGACTCCATCCTGCTGCTCACACGGAGTTATAGGCCCAAATTGAGGACCTGTTGAAGAAGGGGTTCATTAGGACTAGCATGAGTCCATGTGCGGTACCAGCCTTACTTGCCCCCAAGAAGGATGGTACATGGCGGATGTGTGTTGATAGCCGTGCTATCAACAAGATTACCATCAAGTATAGGTTTCCTATTCCACGATTAGATGACCTCTTAGATGTCTTATCTGGCGCCACCATCTTTTCGAAGTTAGATTTACGGAGTGGCTATCACCAGATTAGGATCCGCGAGGGAGACGAATGGAAGACTGCGTTTAAGTCTAAGGATGGGTTGTACGAGTGGCTTGTGATGCCCTATGGGCTATCCAATGCCCCCAGCACCTTTTCACGGATGATGACCCACGTCTTTCGGCTGTTCATGGGTAGTTTTGTGGTAGTCTACTTTGACGACAAATTGATTTATAGCACCACCACTGCCGATCACACCTCCCACATGAGGGCGATTCTTTCCACCCTGCGGAAGGAAATATTATTTCTTAACCTTAAGAAGTGCACATTTTATGTCCCTGAAGTGGAGTTTTTAGGCTACATAGTCGGATCGGAGGGCATTAGAGTTGACCCTAGCAAGGTCCAAGTCATTAAGGACTGGCACGAGCCGACCACTTTACGAGAGGTGTGTAGTTTCCACTGGTTAGCTACATTTTACCGCCGTTTTATACGAGATTTTAGTAGCATCATGTCCCCCATTACTGATTGCATAAAGAAGGGCGAGTTCACCTGGACGAAGTCCGCAACCCATGCATTTCAACGCATTAAGGAGCTTATGACTGAGGCACCTGTATTACGTCTACCTGACTTTGCCAAAGTCTTTGAGCTTACTTGTGACGCTTCTGGTTCAGGAATAGGAGGTGCTTTGAGTCTTGAAGGGACGCTTCTGGTTCAGGAATAGGAGGTGTTTTGAGTCTGGAAGGGCACCCTGTGAGTTACTTTCGTGAGAAGTTATCTGGCGCTAAGTTAAATTATTCGAACTACGACATGGTATTTTATGCGGTTGTGCGGTGTTTACACCATTGGAGGCACTATCTCCTCTCCAAGGAGTTTGTGATCCTCTCCGATTACGAGGCATTGCGGTTCATCAATGGCCAGCATAAAATCAGCCCGCGTCACGCTAAGTGGGTAGCTTTCCTACAAGGTTACACGTTTAATCTTAAGCACCTTATGGGAGCTGACAATCGAGTCGTGGACGCTCTTAGCCGCCTTACCCTTTTACTATCCACTATGGAGGTTAATGTTGTAGGATTCGAGCGCATTAAGGATGAGTACGATACCTTCCCAGAATTTCAGGATTCATATTTATCTGCCCAGGATAGTTCCCCCACGACTATATCTGCGTTTGTTATTAAGGATGGCTATCTATTTAGGCATGGAAAGTTATGTATCCCGCAATCATCTTTACGTCTTCATATCATCTGGGAACTGCATAACGGAGGATTGACTGGCCATTTCTGTAGAGATAAGACCATTACGTTAGTTGAGGAGAAGTTTTATTGGCCTAACTTAAGGCGATGGTGGGAAGGGTAGTGAGTAGTTGTCGTACCTGTCAGGTATCTAAGGGCACAAAAACCAACGTAAGATTATATACACCCTTGCCTATCCCTTCCACACCATGGGAAGACGTGAGCATGGACTTTGTTTTAGGCCTACCCACCACTTTACGCTGTCACGATTCTACTTTTGTAGTGGTAGATAGATTTTCGAAAATGGCATATTTTATTCCGTGCACTAGGACCGACGATGCATATCACATTGCAAAATTATATTTTAAGGAAGTCGTTAGTCATCGTGGAGTGCCGAAGACAATTGTCTCTGATAGGGATGTGAAGTATACGAGTTATTTCTGGAAAATGCTATGGATTTTATGGGTACCAAGTTATTGTTTTCCGCCGCCTATCACCCGCAAACCGATGGGCAGACGGAAGTGGTTAATCTGAGTTTGGGTAATCTTCTTAGGTGTCTTGTGAGCGATCACAAAGGCACATGGGACCTACTTCTTCCCCATGCCCAATTGGCCTACAATAATTCGAAAAATAGGTCCACGGGTATGTCTCCAAATGAGATTGTTCACGGGTACAAAGCCCATGTGCCGCTTGACTTGGTTCTGTTGCCCCCAACGTACAAAGCAAGTCATTTTGCACAATCCTTCACCCAACACAATCATGATCTACATGCACGTATACGGGCTACCTTGACCTCTCAATATGAGTCCTATCAAGCGCACGCTAATCTACATAGGAGAGTGTCACACTTTAGAGTCGGCGATCTGGTTTTAGTCCGGTTAGTTCCCGAATGACTGCCATTTGGCACCGTTAAAAAGTTAGCACCAAAGCGCGCCGTCCCTTTTCGGATTATAAAGAAGCTAGGTGACAATGCTTTCATTTTGGATTTGCCTGCGGATTGGGGTATCTCCCCTATCTTTAATGTCTCGGATTTGATGTTGTTTGTTTCGCCTCCACAAGAGTTGAATTCTTTGTCGTCTTCTTCCTCCACTAAAATTTCTAATGGGTTGGGGAGTGGTAGTACGGATGATCTCTCTCTTTCGGTTCCCACAGGTATATCATCGGATGGTGAGTTGCAGCCTTTATTTCCTACTGCTGACATGTTTCCCAGGTTTCCCAAGACATTTCTCACTCCAGAGACGATACTTGTTGCTGAGCCGCTTACTACTCCAAATGGTGCTACCTACCGATTCCTCATCCGTTGGCGTGACCGCCCTCCTTCTGACAACTTGTGGGTACTCGAGGCGGAGCTTCGACGCTTGGATGTCGCTCTTCTCCACCGCTACCTCTCGAACCACGCATCAGTGACGCGTGATTTTGAGCGGGGGAGGATTGATGCCGCGGCCTTTCCACCTATCCTTGAAGATGATCCGGTTGTCGAGGCATAACGACACAAAGATTTTAGGCGCCATGAAGACGCTAACAGAAGATGACGTTACAACCTCCGCCCGCGGTGTGCCTAGCCCGCTTGAAGACTTTTAATTTACGTAGTCCGTTTATTTTATATATTTGCGAATATAAAATTATTTCATATTGTGGAAATAATTTTATATTCAGTATGCACTTGTTTTATTTTCATTTCATGCATTTAAACTTTTGGGTTGCATCTAACCATTCGGATGGCAGAGATTAAATCGCCAACATGAATGGTTGTTTATTTTTGTAAACTCCTATTTAAGGAGGCCTTGATGAGAGTGGTAATTAGAATTGAAGAATCCTAAACCAAATTTCACTTTGAAACTTTCGGCCAAGAGGAGTCTCCCCCTTGCCGCCGCCCCTAAGTGTGAAGCCTCCCCCCTCTTGCTTCCTCCATCCCAACGGTGCAACTCCGGCGTGGCTTCCTTCGGTGCGACTCCAAGGAAGAAGGTTGCAGCCCCATTCGGTGTGAAGCCGGTGGATCCGTGGAGAGAGTGATTCTCCCACCATATCTTGTGCGTTTACTAGATCCGGGTTGGGTAACTTCTCCCCTCCATCTTGTGTTTTCTTTCTTTAGATTTGTGGAGAACGAGCAACCGTCTTATCTGGGATTTTAAATACTCCGTGTGTAATTTCTGAAATTGATTTCATTGCTATCGAATCTCTTTATTCCGGATCGGGTAGGTCCAATTTGCTTGAGCGGATCTTGGCCTATAGTCTTGATTGTGCTCTCAAAAAGGATTGGCAACCTTTATGTTAATTTTGGGGAATCATCCGACTCTCTTCCGATCGTTACTTTAGAGTCGATCATTCCTCCCTTGTGGTGAATGTGCTGCGTTAGATGCGAAACATATTGCGATGTTAGATGCTTGCGTAGGTGCGGTAGATCTAGGTGTGAAAGGCGTAGTGAGGTGTTTTGTTCGTGTCATTCTCCAAAATCGCGGACAACCGTACATCACAGATCCTTCTGGGTGTCGATGTATTTGAGATTCTTGTGATCAGAGAAGATCTCACAATGAATCTCATACAGATAATGCCTCCAAATCTTCAAGGCGAAGACCACCGCTCCGAGTTCTAAATCGTGTACCGGATAGCTTTGTTCGTGCTTCTTTAGCTGCCTCGAAGCATATGCAATCACATGGTCGTGCTGCATGAGAACTGCACTCATCCCCTGATAGGTTGCGTCGGTGTAGATCTGGAATCCCTCTGTCCCCGAGGGGAGGGCAAGAATGGGGGATGTGGTGAGTCGATTCTTTAGCTCCTGGAAAGCTGCCTCACACTTATCTGTCCTGGTGAAAACAGTGTCTTTCTTTGTCAAAGATGTGAGGGGAAGAGCAATCTTTGAGAATCCCTACACGAACTTGCGGTAGTATCCTGCCAACCCTAGTAAGCTACGAACATCCGAGACTGACTTCGGTCGTGGCCAGTCTCTCACCGCTCGCTCTTTGTCCGGGTCTACTGCCAACCCAGCCCCGCTGATGTTGTGTCCTAGAAATGCCACTTCCTGTAGCCAGAATTGACATTTTGAGAACTTCGCGTACATCTGGTGCTGCCGCAACTTACCCAGGACTTGAGTCAAGTATTGTGTGTGCTCCTCCTTTGTCTTGGAGTAAATCAAGATGTTGTCAATGAACACTATGATGAATCTATCAAGATAGGGCTCGAATATACATTTCATCAAACACATGGATGCAGAGGGAGCGTTCATGAGTCCGAACGGCATTACCTTGAATTCATATAACCCGTAGCGGGAACTGAAGGCTGTCCTTGGAATGTCCTCCTCTCGAATCCGTAGCTGATAATATCCGGATCTCAAATCAAGCTTAGAGAACCAGAAGGCTCCCTGCAGTGGTCGAATAATTCATCAATCCTGGGTAGCGGATACGTGTTCCGCACCGTCAATCGGTTCAACTCCCGGTAATCTATGCAGAGTCGTAGCGACCCATCCTTCTTTTTCACGAATAACACTGGCGCTCCACACGGCGATGAGCTCGGCCTGACGAATCCTGAGTCTACCAGCTCCTGAAGTTGGGTCCTGAACTCTGCTAGCTCTTTCGGTGCCATCTTATACGGTGCTCGAGACACCGGTCTTGCTCCTGGCACCAACTGGATCCGGAAATCCAGATCTCTGGACGGCGGTAGCCCGGGTAATTTCTCTGGGAAAACATCTGAGTAGTCCCTAACTACCAAGAATATCTGTTATAGATACTTCCGTCTCCGCCATCTCAAAACAAATTAGGTACACTTCATCTCCTTGCTCATGGGCTTTGATAAGCTGTGTAGATGATAATAAAAGACGGGAGGTGGGTTTAGTACCTTCTAAAACATCCCGTTTGTTTGTCTCTGCTGCTTTCGTTCAACGAACATCGAAGGGCAGTCGTTCGTCGATCGACAAAATTACCGCCGTTCGACGAACGTCGAAGGGGCAGTTGATCGTCAGTCGATGAAGCTGTAGCCATTCGTCGATCGATGAAATTGCCGCTGTTCGACGAACGTCGAAGGGGCAGTCGATCGTTGATCGATGAAGCTGTAGCCGTTCGTCGATCAACGAAATTGCCATCGTTTGACGAACGTCGAAGGGGCAGTCGATCGTCAGTCGACGAAGCTGTAGTCATTCGGTGATCGACGAAAGTGCCGCCGTTTGACGAACATTGAAGGGGCAGTTGATCGTCGGTCGACGAAGTTGAAGCGTTCGACGAAAGTATTGAGTGCAGGGTTTGGGCATTTTTCTGCTGCCTTCCAATAAAGGCTTAATTGCATAGCAATTTGTTGCCGTAAATGCTTGTCAAATCAAATCCCACTATCTCTTTTCTTTAAGCCATTAGCCTCATTCTTCACCAAAAAGGGGCCGAGCCATTATTTTCTCTGGCTCATTTCTTCTTCTTCTTCTTCATCTCCTTCCCCCACCTTAAGGGTTTTACCCAAGGAGCTTTGAAGGAGCAAAGCTTGGAGAAGGGTCTGAGCTTGGCCAACTGCCGCCATGCCGCGGAGGAGATAACCGCGATCGTCGGCCGGAAATCAGGTGACTTCTGACCCCTCTCCCTTGGTGCTAGATCTCTAGATAAAAGTAGGAGAGACATCGAGCTCAAAAGAGCTTGGTTTGGTGAGATTATGGGGATTCGTAGGAAGTGGCCACGCTAGGGTTTTTGCTTTAGGGCGTTGCTCACCACGAAAATGCCTTTGAATAACTCCTCTCTTCGATGCGAGGGCAAAGGAGTTGATTTCGTAAAAATCGGCGGCCTCATCAGGGAGTATTGGAAGAAATAAGATTTGTGGAAAGTGGTAGATTCTGCTGGAGGATGAAAATGAACAGCAGCTGTTAGATGCACTTTAAGATTTGTGCAGATTATTATCTGCAGACCAAACCTGGGGAAGTTTATATATTGCAGCTGAGTTCAAGCCTCTTTTAAGGTATGTCCCAGCTAGATCCAGGCTTTGGGCTCAACTAGAAAGTTGTAACCCTTGGTAACACATTTCTAATGAATGGTTGCACAAAGTTTTTGGTGAACTGTAGAGTTCTATAAAGCTGTTGGAAGTAATGTGTTTTATTAAGATTACCATTATATTATAAAGAAATCTGTCAAACTAGACCGTCTGTGTTCGAGTCATTGCTTGGGATTGATACAGTTGTGGCTGGTCCCTGAGCTTATGATGGAAGTTGCAGCCATTTGAGATACCTTTCCAATGACTGGTTGTACGATTTGTGAGGAGCCCGGTAGCTCACTCAAAGTCTGGTCGAAATAGGATGTGTCTGAAATTATAAAGTGTAATGTGATGGACAGATTCTGTCATGTGGTGCACAGCAGGGTTCAAACCCACTTCTAGCCATGATGTGACTGGATCTGGGTTGAGGGCTCAACATAAAAGTTGTATGCCTCGGAAAGACCTTTTCAAAATGGTTTGGCACGTTATTGGTGGTGGAGCGTAACTCCCAGAAATCTAGTTTCGGTAAACAACGATATACGCGTAAAATTTATATTGTTGTTTGGATTTATCTCAAATTACTTATCGGATGTAAAATTTGGTGGACATGTGCCTAATGGTATTGAGACCAACCCCGATCAGTATTATGAATGCTGCATTTATATTTACGGTAATACTGTTAGTCTCTTCCTATAAATTTGTTGTGTTGCAAATAACATTGGTAAATATAGTCAAGGCTTGAAATTGGGGAAATATTCAAGGTAATGATTATGAGATAACACGGGGGAATTCATAGGAGTCGGGTTGGGCATGGGAAGCACATGGGTTGCATGGCTTACACCTGGTGTTGTATGGACCCTGGTTGGAGGATTACTTGTGGCTGGTCTACGGGCTTGCTAGTCGTGACACCGACATAAGCGGACAGTTAGACTCTAGACCGGTTGGGTTGGACTCTTGGTGCTTACCTACCCAAGTCCCCTTCTGTGTCCTTGAAGGCTCAGTATGTTGCGAGCAGTACGCAGGGTCTTCGCTGTGTGTTCTTAGCGTCGAGGCATACAGAGGCCTAGGACTGGTGGTGTTCATACCCTCCTAGTAGTGGAGGAGCTCGTTCCACTGTCTCTGTCTGGCCACGACGGGAGATGCCTGAGCGGTTAGCTACCCCTCAAAAAAAGAGAACTAAAGGTCTATGTCGACATAACAAATATGCATGCGTGAGTCATCATATCATAATCATTGCATTGCATTCATCCTTCATAATCATTGCATTGCACCGCATTGGATGCTCATCATATAAACTTGTATGGGCACTTTTATATGATGAGTTACCTTCATGTTCAGATCCTTAACTTATAAGCTTGTATGGGCATCCTTATAAGTTAAGTTCAATTCGTTTTTGTGATACTCTGCTCATGCTTTCTTGTTACTAGTACTTGCTTATATGACCATTGTTATTTATGTACCCGTTAGTTAGAGTTATTGCAAGTACTTTGGTACTTATACAACCGACATATATGAACAACCATTCATATCACCTACTTTGTATGTTATTGTTTATATTGCAGCTTTTCTTCCTTTCCTACCACCCGGTGCCTTGGAGTCGTCGGGGGAGCGGATGTGAAGCCACTTAGTCTTTATGACTAACGGTTGCCACATCCCACTTTTTAGGAGCGCCCCCTAGAGCAGCAGCGCACGGCGCTGGAGGAGAATAGCAAGGTCAGGACGACAGGGCCGGAGGCCACGATACCCTCACTACCGTCGGTGACAGATGTGAGCACAGTTTGAGATGTAGCCCTTGAGGAGTTTCTATTGTCACTCTGATATAGTACAGGAGCTTCCTGTCTCGTAGTTTTTGTGACTCTTGCTTATGTGGATTTAAATATGGCTTATTGCTTTTACATTATTGATGGGTTGGCGTTGTTCAGTTGGTTCGGCCGGCAGGATAGGCGTCTTGTGGGGGAGGCTAGCTCGTGTGCTGGCACCTCCGCAAGGCGGCTGTCCTGGGCATAAGAATCCCCTCGACCGTGTTTTGTGTTTCGGGAGGGGGATCTTACAAATGGTATCAGCTTGCAACGATCCTGAGATAAAGAAGTCCATTCCTACATGGTGCACCCTCTCACCTCTTCAGTTTGAGGTCAAACTGAATGAGTGGAAGCGGTGGTGTGACCATGTGTAATTCACATTAAGTAGATCTATTATCTTCTTTCAAGTAGCCAACCTAACCCGAAAATCTACCTTGCATGAAGATCCCGGTACGTTCGGAACCAGCGACGGCCGCTTCCGTGCCTCCTATACCTACTCCTTTTGAACAATCAGAGTTGGGCCAGACCCTGACGGCAATCCTGGATTCCTTCAGGTCTCAGCAGATGTTAGTGCAGCCGCAGGCTCCGAACTCAAATTGGTTAAGCACCTTTCGTGCTCTCTCCCCTCCCACCTATCATGGGACGGAGTCTGCAGTTCAGATGGAGGAATGGTTGGACACAGTGCAGGAGTTACTGGTAGGGATATGATGCCCAGGCAATATGGTAATCACGTTGGCGGTCACGGCCTTGGATATACATGCGAAGAGGTGGTGGAAGTCCTTGATGGGATCCACCTTTGAAGGGCGTAACCATCTTGACATAAGCTGGGACGAATTTGCAGATGTGTTCCTGGAGCATTTTGTCTCTTCTACAGCCCGAGATGAACTCGAGGAGAGGTTCCTGCAGCTGAAGCAGGGATCTAGGACAGTCGTGGAGTATCAACCGGAATTTCATCACTTGGCTAGATTTGCAGACTCTTATGATCTAAATGATCGCGGGTACGCGAAGCGGTTCTACAAGGGACTGCGAGATCCCCTGAGGCAGGCTCTTCTCTTCGTCGCCGATTTGAAATTCGCACAGATTATATAGACAGCGCAAAAGTTGGAGGCGGACCATTTGGGGGTCCAGGCTAAGGGAAAGAGGCCCGCAGAGGGCGTGATGGAGGCAGGGCCCAGCTTCAGGATGAGGCAGAACACCAGGGACAGAGGCGGAGACCAGAGGAGAGATGGTGGGCGTTTTTGCCCAAACTTCAGGATAGAGCAGCCAGCACGGCCGCTACCATTGCCCCCACCACTTCAGAATCAAGCGCCTCAGCCGCAAAGAGGTGCCGGAGTTTGCTACTATTGCCACCAGCCCGGTCACATTCGGGCCTACTGCCCGCAGCTGCAAGGAAATGCTCTAAATCGCCTCATGGCTCCCCCGGGGGGGCGCAACGGGGTAGAGGTCGAGGTCGAGGCCAAGGTCGGCAGGGTAGGAACCCCAGGCCTGCTCAGGAGCAGGTATACGCTTTGGATCTAACTCAGGAACGAGACCCGCAAGAGGTCATCATAGGTAATCATGCATTTACTTTCGTCTTTTCATAACTATTATGCTTAAGTGTGCATGATTTAAAACCCCAGGTACCGTGCTCATTTGCGATAAGCCCGCCCTTACTCTTTTCGATACGGGTGCCCCTCATTCATTTGTATCAGAAGAGTTCGTGAGTGAACTGGATGCGGTGCAGTGTTTCGAGGGAGCCCCCAGGAGGGTGCGCCTTCCGGATGGCTCAAAGGTATTATCTACCGCCAAGTGCAGCATGGAAATATCCATCGGTGGGAAGCAATTTGAGACACCGACAACAGTGTTGCGGATGCCAGACTTTGATCTAATCTTGGGCATGACATAGTTGCATTGGAATCACGCGAAGATTGACTGTGTGGCAAAGCGGATCACGCTGAGGCATGATGACTCAAAGGTGGTAATTCAAGGTAAAAGATTCATATCTCAGAACTTTTTGTCCTCTGTATAGGTTGTAAAGTCTCACGAGCAAGGCGATGATGTGTTCATTATCTGTTTTGAGATGAAGGAGATGGGGACCGATATGAAGGATGTATCGGTAGTTCGGGATTTTCCTGATGTTTTCCCTGAAAAACTACCCGGATTACCCTCGCCTGGAGAGGTAGACTTTCAAATTAAGCTAGCACTAGGTGCTAAGCCTATTTCGTGGGCCCCGTACAGAATGGAACCTAAGGAGGTAGCGGAGTTCCGAGTACAATTGCAAGAGTTGGTGGACTCAGGGTTCGTTCGCCCTAGTTTGTCACCCTGGGGAGCCCCGGTTCTGTTCGTAAAGAAGAAGGACGGTTCGCTCCGCTTGTGTGTAGATTATCGAGAGCTCAACTGGCTGACGGTCTGGAACACTTATCCCCTGCTGTGAATCGACGAGCTCTTCGATCAGTTGGAAGGAGCATAGTGGATCTCCAAGCTCGACTTGCGCTCTGGTTATTATCAGTTGAGGATTCAGGAGGAGGACATCCAGAAGAATGCTTTTAGCTCGAGGTACAGGTTATATGAATTTACGGTTATGCCTTTTGGGCTTACTAATGCCCCCTCAGCATTCATGAGCCTGATGAACAGGGTGTTTGAGCCTTATCTGGACGACTTCGTGATTGTATTCATCGACTATATCTTGTTAATTCAAAGTCGATATTGGACCATAGGACGCATCTGGAGTTGGTGTTAGCGAAGCTGAGGGAGCATCAGTTGTACGCCAAGTTCGGCAAGTGCGAGTTCTGGCTCCGGAAGGTTGCCTTCTTGGGTCATGTCATCAGTGGGGCTGGATTGGCAGTGGACCCTGCTAAGGTTCGTGCAGTGAAGGAATGGCAGCCTTTGAAGTCAGCAGCAGATGTGCACAGTTTTTTTGGGACTTGCCGGGTACTATCGCAAGTTTGTCAAGGGGTTCTCGAAGATCGCTCTTCCACTCACTGCGCTGACCAAGAAGGAGGTGCCATTCGTGTGGTCACCAAAGTGTGAGGCCGCATTTCAGGAGATGAAGGATCGCCTCACCTCGGCCATGATCCTTACTCTTCCATCTGGGAAGGAAGGATTTCAGGTTTACACAGATGCATATTTTCAGGGGATGGGTGATGTACTGATGCAGCACGGGCACGTGATTGCTTATGCTTCAAGGCAACTTAAGAAGCATGAAGTGAATTATCTGGTGCATGATCTGGAGCTGGGAGCAGTGATTTTTGCCTTGAAGATTTGGAGGCATTATTTATATGGTGTTCACTGCGAGATATTCACCGATCACAAAAACTTAAAGTATATACACACCCAAAAGGATCTAAATTTAAGGCAGCGGCGGTGGATTGAGTTTTGAGCAACTATGATTATACGCTAAACTATCACCCAGGGAAGGCAAATTCGGTGGCCGATGCACTGAGCAGGAGGACATCCAGTCCAGAGTCACGGTTGATGGCCATGGAGTTGGTAAGGATGCTCGAGGAGATGCAGATCACGCTCGTGTCTAGAGCCGATCCAAAGGTTTTCGTCGGGTACCTGGCCGCGATGAGCATAGTTTGTGATATTCGAGATCGCAAACGAGCGGAGCAAAGGAAGGATGCTGCCCTAGAATCTATACTTCAAGAAGTGGAAGCTGGAACCGTGGGGGAGTACACCATGCAGGAGGATCTTGTTCATTTCCATGGAAGGTTATACATACCCGCGGGAGGAGGGATTCGAGAAGACATAATGAAGGAGGCTCGCTGCACAAAATATTCGGTGCATCCCAGGATTGACAAGATGTATACCGATTTGCGGAGGGCGATGTTTTGGCCAGGGATGAAGCGGGATGTCACCTATTTTGCTACTCACTGTGAGGCGTGCCTGAAGGTAAAGGCAGAGTGTAGAATCCCGGCTGGGTTGTTACAGCCGTTGTCCATTCCCGAGTGGAAGTTTGAAGATATATCCATGGATTTCGTTCACGGGCTACCTCGTTCCTGCTCTGGGAATGACTCTGTGTTGGTGGTTGTGGATCATCTGATGAAGGTCGCGAGGTTTATACCGATGAGGAAGGATACACATGTTGACGTGTTGGTGAGACTCTTCGTCGAGCAGTTTGTTCGCTATCATGGAGTGCCCAAAACTATCGTTTCGGACCGTGACGGTCGCTTCACCTCCAAGGAGTGGAGAGCAGTGCAAGCTTATTTGGGCTCACGTTTGACTTTTAGCACGGCCTTCCACCCTCAGATGGATGGCCAGTCAGAGCGGACGATCAGGACCCTAGAAGATTTGTTGAGCCTTTGTGTTTTGGATCGAGGTGAGTCGTGGGACAGACTTCTGCCCTTGGTAGAGTTCTCTTATAATAACAGTCATCAGTCGAGCATCGACATGGCTTCTTATGCGGCATTATATGGGAGGAGGTGCAGGACACCTTTATCATGGGTCCAAGATGAGGACTCGAAGGCATTAGGGGTGAAATTCATCGATGATACCGATGAAATGGTCAGACTGATTCGAGACCGCATGCTTGAAGCGCAGAGCCGACAGGCAAAATATTATGACAAAAAGCACAGGGCAGTGGAATTCCATGTTGGAGACAAGGTGTTCTTGAAGATCATGCCAATGCACTGTGTGTCTCGGTTTCGGGGAAGGAAGAAGCTCAGCCCTCGTTATATGGGGCTTTATACCATCCTGGAGCGAATTGGCCCCTTAGCTTATCGGTTGATGTTACCGTTCGAGTTGGAGAATTTATATGACGTTTTCCATGTGTCCTCACTTTGGAGGGCCTTGCTTCGCCCTGATCAGCATGTTATAACTACGTCTGGACATGTGGAGACCGACAGGTCTGTCCGGCTGGAGCCTATGCGGATAGTAGACACCGAGACCAGAGTGCTGCGGAGAAAGAGTGTTCCATTGGTGAAAGTTATGTGGTCCAACCATGGATGGGAGGAATACACTTGGGAGCCGATGGACCTTATGCAGCAGCCTTACCCGGGATTGTTTTCCCCAGGTATGACCAAAACTTGTTTGTCATACTTTGTTTCGATACCGTAGCCCAGACTCAAAATTTCAGGGACGAAATTAATTTTTTTGTTTATTGGATTTGTAACATCCCGTTTGTTTGTCTATGCTGCTTCCGTTCGACGAACGTCGAAGGGGCAGCTGTTCGTCGATCGACAAAATTTCCGCCGTTTGACGAACGTCGAAGGGGCAGTCGATCATCGGTCGACGAAGCTGGTGTCGTTCGTCGATCGATGAAATTGCTGCCGTTCGATGAACGTCGAAGGGGAAAACGATCGTCGGTCGACGAAGCTGTAGCCGTTCGTCGATCGACAAAATTGCCGCCGTTCGACAAATGTCGAAGGGGCAGTCGATCGTCGGTCGACGAAGCTGTAGCCGTTCGGCGATCGACGAAAGTGCCACCGTTCGACGAACGTCGAAGATGCAGTTGATCGTCGGTCAACAAAGTTGAAGCGTTCGACGAAAGTATTGAGTGCAGGGTTTGGGCATTTTTCTACTGCCTTCCAGTAATGGCTTAATTGCATAGGAAGTTGTTGCCATAAATGCTTGTCAAATCAAATCCCACTATCTCTTTTCTTTAAGCCATTAGCCTCATTCTTCACCAAAAAGAGGCCAAGCCATTATTTTCTCTGGCTCATTTCTTCTTCTTCTTCTTCTTCATCTCCTTCCCCCACCTTAAGGGTTTTACCTAAGGAGCTTTGAAGGAGAAAAGCTTGGAGAAGGGTTTGAGCTTGGCCAACTGTCGCCATGCCGTGGAGGAGACAACCGAGATCGTCGGCTGGAAATCAGGTGACTTCCGATCACTCTCCCTTAGTGCTAGATCTCTACATAAAACTAGGTGAGACATCGAGCGCAAAAGAGCTTGGTTTGGTGAGTTTATGGAGATTCGTAGGAAGAGGCCACGCTAGGGTTTTCGCTTTAGGGCGTCGTTCACCGCGAAAATGCCTTCGAATAACTCCTCTCTTCGATGCGAGGGCAAAGGTGTTGATTTCGTAAAAATCGGCGGCCTCATGAGGGAGTATTGGATTAAAATAAGATTTGTGGAAAGTGGTAGATTCTACTGGAGGAAGAAAACGAACAGCAGCTGTTAGATGCACTTTAAGATTTGTGCAGATTATTATATGCAGACCAAACCTGGGGCAGTTTATATATTGCAGCTGAGTTCAAGCCTCTTTTAAGGTATGTCCCATCTAGATCCAGGCTTTGGGCACAACTAGAAAGTTGTAGCCCTTGGTAACACTTTTCTAATGAATGGTTGCGCATAGTTTTTGGTGAACTGTAGAGTTCTATAAAGCTGTTGGAAGTAATGTGTTTTATTAAGATTACCATTATATTATAAAGAAATCTGTCAAACTAGACCGGCTGTGTTCGAGTCGCTGTTTGGGCTTGATACAGTCGGGGCTGGTCCCTGAGCTTATGATGGAAGTTGTAGACGTCGGAAATACATTTCCAACGACTGGTTGTACGATTTGTGAGGAGCCCGGTAGCTCCCTCAAAGTCTGGTCGAAATAGGCTGTGTCTGAAATTATAAAGTGTAATGTGATGGACAGATTTTGTCCTGTGGTGCACAGCAGCGTTCAAACCCACTTCTAGCCATGATGTGACTGGATTTGGGCTGAGGGCTCAACATAAAAGTTGTAGCCCTCGGAAATAGCTTTTCAAAATGTGGTGGCACGTTATTGGTGGTGGAGCGTAACTCGCAGAAATCTAGTTTTGGTAAACAATGATATACGGATAAAATTTATAATGTTGTTTGGCTTTCTCTCAAATTACCTATTGGATGTTTGTAAAATTTGGTGGACATGTGCCTAATGGTATTGAGTCCACCCCCGATCAGTATTATGAATGTTGGATTTATGTTTACGGTAATACTGTTAGTCTCTTCCTATAAATTTGTTGTGTTGCAAATAACATTGGTAAATATAGTCAAGGCTTGAAATTGGGGAAATATTCAAGGTAATGATTATGAGATAACACGGGGGAATTCATAGGAGACGGGTTGTGCATGGGAAGCACATGGGTTGCATGGCTTACACTTGGTGTTGTATGGACCCTGGTTGGAGGATTACTTGTGGCGGGTCTACGGGCTTGCTAGTCGTGACACCGACAGAAGCCGGCAGTTAGACTCTAGACTGGTTGGGTTGGACTCTTGGAGCTTACCTACCCAAGTTCCCTTCTATGCCCTTGAAGGCTCAGCATGTTGCGAGCAGTACGCAGGGTCTCCGCTGTGTGTTCTTAGCGTCGAAGCGTATAGAGGCCTAGGACTTGTGGTGTTCATACCCTCCTAGTAGTGGAGGAGCTCGTTCCACTATCTCCGTCTGGCCACGACGGGAGATGCCTGAGCGGTTAGCGACCCCTCAAAAAGAGAGAACTAAAGGTCTATGTCGACATAGCAAATATGCATGCGTGAGTCATCATATCATAATCATTGCATTGCATTCATCCTTCATAATTATTGCATTGCACCGCATTGGAACCTCATCATATAAACTTGTATGGGCACCTTTATATGATGAGTTACCTTCATGTTCAGATCCTTAAATTATAAGCTTGTATGGGCATCCTTATAAGTTAAGTTCAATTCGGTTCTGTGATACTCTGCTCATGCTTTATTGTTACTAGTACTTGCTTATATGAACATTATTATTTATGTACCTGTTACTTAGAGTTATTGCAAGTACTTGGATACTTATACAACCGACATATATGAACAATTATTCCTGCACCTGCTTTGTATGTTATTGCTTATATTGCAGCTTTTCTTCCTTTCCTACCACCCGGTGCCTTGGAGTCGCCGGTGGAGCGGATGTGAAGCCACTTAGTGTTTATGACTAACGGTTGCTACGTCCCTCTTTTTAGGGGCGCACCCTGGAGCAGCAGCGCGCGGCGCTGGAGGACAATAGCCAGGTCAGGACGACAGTGCCAGAGGCCATGATACCCTCACTACCATCGGTGACAGATGTGAGCACAGTTTGAGATGTATTCCTTGAGGTGTTTCTTTTGTCACTCTGATATAGTACATGATCTTCCTGTCTCGTAGATTTTGTGACTCTTGCTTATGTAGATTTAAATATGGCTTCTTGGTTTTACATTATTGATGGGTTGGCACTGTTCAGTTGGTTTGACTGGCAGGATAGGCGTCTTGTGGGGGAGGCTAGCTAGTGTGCTGGCATTTCCACAAGGCGGCTGTCCTGGGCATAAGACTCCCCTCGGCTGTGTTTTGTGTTCCAGGAGGGGGATCTTACACCTTCGATCACTATTTCTGAATCTTCATGCCTTAGAACAATTTTCTTTGCCTGGCAGTCAATATTGGCATGGTTCCAGTATAACTAGTTCATGCCCAAGATCAGATCGTAAGCCTTCATCTTCAAACACGTCGTCGGCGCTTCGAACATCTTTCCTTCAATTTCTACATTCATGTTGCATTTGGCGCACGTTTCTATCTCTGATCCGTCAGCAAGTCACACCTTCCTTTTGATGCCCTCGAAGTTTTGTACTTGGTCTAAGTCATCTACGAATTCATCTGAGACGAACGAGTGGAGGGCACCCGTATCGATCAGAGTGTATGAGGGCTTTTTATAGACTAGTACTATTCCTGGGTGGTTTGTTGTTCGGGACATAAGTTAAAGTGCGACTAAAGTTGGAAAGTTACTAAATAAATGTAATGGAAAACAACAATAAAGTACCTGTATTGACTTTTTCGGGGTTCCGAGGCTCTACAAGATCTAGAACATACATCTGCTCTGGCCATGGTCCTCTACCGTGGGGTCCTCGGCCCCGACCTCGTCCTCGGCCCCGACCTCGTCCTCGGCCCCGACCTCGTCCTCGGCCCCGACCTCGTCCTCGGCCCTGCTGTGCTGGAGGGGCTGCTGGAGGGGGAGGAGGAGGAGGAAGAAACTGCTGAGGGCAGTTAGCTCTGATGTGCCCCGGCTGGTGGCACCCAAAGCATATCACCTGCTGGCGGCCTCGATCATCTTGCCTCCCCGGCTCTCGGATCTGTAGCAGTGGAGGTGCCATTACTGTAGGAGGCGGATGCTCTGGCCTAAAGTTGGGACGAGGATGTTCCCCACCTCTTCTATAACTCATCACCCTGCCCCGCTGCGGGCCCCTGCAGCTTTCTTCGTGGTAAGATCCGTCGGCAGGTCTCTTTCCCCTACTCTGCACCATCAGCTGGTCTGCCTCCAGCTTTTTGGCCATCTCTATGATTTGGGTAGACGTGTCATGCGATACGAAAAGTAGAGCTAGCCTCAATGAATCCCTGAGGCGTCTGTAGAATCTTTTGGCGTACTTCCTGTCATCCAAGTCATGTACCCCCGCAAATCTGGCCAAGTGGGAGAACTCCCTTTGGTACTCAATCACTGATCTGGTCCCCTGCCGGAGGTTTAAGAACCTCTCTTCTAGCTCATCCATGTCCGTGGCAGAAACGAAGTGCTCTAGGAAGACGTCACTGAACTCGTCCCATGAGATGCTTGACATCTCCCGATCTGCAAAAGTGGATTCCAGCACCGACTTCCACCATCTTTTGGCATGTGCATCCAAGACAGACGTCGCCAAGGAGACAGCTCTGTTGATTGGACAGCTGATCCCTGCTAGTAGCTCCTGAATGGAGTCGAGCCACCCCTCTGTCTTCACTGCGTTCTCGTTTCCATGATATACTGGAGGGGACAAACTCTTGAATGCATTTAGCCAGTTTGATCCGGGGTTCGGCTGTGTGGTTGGAACATGTTGAGCTCTGAAGGCTTCCAGGATAGCCATCAAAGTCTACCCCTTATCCGTCTACAGAAAAGGGGTAGCAGTTGGAGGGGGAGGGACAACATCTCGTGAATCAGCGAACTGTAGGGACTACACAAAAGTAAGGTTGTATTAGGATTGGCCTAACTCAGTGCTTAAATGGACTATTTTTTGGGATCTTTTTACACATGGGCACACCATAGCTTCCGCTGCTTAGTTTGTCCGCAAACTAAAGCTCGAGCTGGGTGGCCTAGTGTTGTGGACTTCTTTCTCTTATGATCGTTGTTCAAGTGATACCAGTTTGTAAGACCCCCCCCCCCCCCCTCCCCCTTACTAGGAGGGTTACCCGAGTCTTATGCCCAGAACCGACGCCTTACGGATGACACCAAGACACAGGTTAGTCGACACCGCAAGACGCCAATCCTGCCAGCTATTACGACCAATTAGCTTTTGGCCAATAAAGAAAAGAAAGACAATAGAATAAACAAAGTCCACATCACAACTTTATAAATGAAAAGAACATAGTCCTGCATATAACACAAAAGAGAGAAGGGCTTATGCCCAATACATGTCCAAAATATAATATATCTCTCTCTCTCTCTCTCTCTCACTACACTACATGCAGAAGGTAAACACTCATCTCTCACAGCACATGTCTCGTAGTGGTAGTAATGCGCGACATCTGCTCCTCAGGTCCTGTCTGCTCTTCTAGATGGGGCTCCATCACCTCGGGCACCTACGGTCACAACCGACCGTTAATCATAAAGACTAAGCCGATTTTGTGACCGCCTCCCCCCACGACTCCTTGGCACCGAGCGGGAGGAAGAAGCGGAGGACAACAAAGTGGAGTAACCAGAAAGCAGGTGACAGGGAAATCTAAGCTAGCAAGTATATATATATAAATATATATATATATATATATATATATATATATTTATATGCAAGCACTACTCTAACAGTGTAAACAAGTAAGCAGTAAAGAGCAGTAAAAGAAGTAAGTAATAAAGCAGTGCGTGCAAGTATAGCAAACAAGTAAATAATTCTACACTACCATCACATGAGTACCTTAACTTATATGATTGCCCATACAAACTTATAAGTTAAGGTTTCTGGAAATATAACTTATCATATAAAAGAGCCCATACTAATTTATATGATAAGGGTCTATATTTAATGATCTAGGGTTTATGTATGAATGATATGTATGTTATGATATGTGTCACACAAATGCAACACACCCACACGACTCTGTGATCACAGACCTTTAGTTCCCAATTTTTGGAGCTAGCTTCACTCTCTGGTACCACCGTTGTGGATACGGCAGCAGTGGAGCGGGTGATGAGTCCCATTTATATACACTTTTATGGACTCATCCGGGTTACTTTTCACTCTCGTGCACATCGTTTTCGAGCTATTAGTGCTTCTATTTCTCTTAGGATCATTTACGCACACTTACGTGCTTCGTGCTCATTTTAGGCCCGTTTTGGTGTACGTTTGCGCTCCATGTTATTGGGGGTAAGCACATGGTGCTCCCCAATCCTTTTTCTATTTCTGATTGGTGCTGGACGTGTATTCCCAGCTGGATTTCTGTGCTTGCAGGTGGTTGGATCATCCCCTTTTGCCCAGAAATCATGACAGTGTATATCGCATGGTCATGTGTTTTCTTAATGCATGGACGACTGCGGTCGTGCTCCTTCTTCTGGGTAGAAAACTGGTGATTTGACTTTGTTCGTGTGTTTTTACGCACGGGCAATTGCCCGTGCGGCAGTTGCCCGTGCGGCAGTTGCCCGTGCGCGAAGGAAACACACGATCGCCTGTTTCGACCAATTTTTAGCCCATCTGGATTTGGTCGTGCATTTTTACGCACGGGAGTCTTCGACCGTGCGTGAGCAAAACGCACGTGCGGTGCTGCTTCTTCCCCCAACTCAAATTTTCTTGTTTAATAATGCACGGGCAATGCACGGTCGTGCGTTCTACCGTACGTGACTAAATTTCTGACCGTTTAGTATTTAAAGCAGGAATTCAGCTGCAATCAAGAGCCCCGCGGGAAAAACTCAGAAGCCTGCCATTTCTGCCCATTTTTTGCATCTCCACCACCGTTGACCTAGGAGGAGCTCCGACAAACCTTGTCTTGCAAATCTTCCGCCAAAGCTCCCTCTTTGGCCTCCTCCATCATCTACAAGCTCAAGAACACCATAGACGGAAAGTCTCCACTGCATTCAAGGTGTTGAACAAGAGTTACCTCGAGCTAGACCACGAAGAAGATGGGTGAAAGTAGAGGAAGGTGACAGCTCCTCTGGACCACGGGTGCAACTGAAGACCGAGCACGGACAAGGCTTGACAACCCTACGATTTCGGCCGAGAATCTTCAACACAGTCTTCGAGCTTTGGTTTTCTCTTTCCCTTCGTGCATTGCTTAAGAGTTTTCCTTATATGTGTGTAAATCTGGATGATGTTCATAAACATTGTGTTTTAAGTAAAATGATTTCATGATTGTCGAGATCTTGAGTGGTTTATGAGATTTGAGGAGCGTCGTAGTCCGTCATCCACTCCACCGCTTTGTAGTGCTCCGCACTAGCAATTGCTAGTTGCGCGTTCTGCGACGAGGTGCCTACGACCCTCATCCGCTAGCCTTCTCGTCCACCCGCTCACCGAAGCACAACATCGCGGCCTGCATTCCATCCCGACAAGCAAAGCGGAGCTCTAGGCCCGCATTTTCTTTCTTTGTTGTTAACTTAGGAAAACCACCATCAAAACCCCTCTCCCAATTGAGTATTTAAGAATCTATACAAGCGCTTCCCTAACAAGGATTCATACAACCCAACTTGCAGTCCTCTGAGAACGATATTCGGGGAGTCTCTCCCAATTTTATTACTTTACGACCGGTGCACTTGCCGTAATCGCATCAAGTTTTTGGCGCCGTTGTCGAGGACTGCGAGCGTTTTATGAATTCTTCTTCTAGGAGGCTACTATAGATTCTTAGTTGTTTTTTATTTCTTTTTATGTTTTCTTTGTGTGTGTAAGCTAGTTTATGTAGGGGCAAGGCCCTGAAGAGTTCTTGGAGTACGACCCTGAAATTGTGAGGACGCTAAACACATGTCGCCGTGCTGCTGCGAAAATGGATCTCAACATCAACAGGAACAAGATTAACCTTGAGGGTGAGAATGCACCCGCTGCAGGTCATGCTGATGATCAAAACGAGGTGGCCCGAGCGAGGCCTAGAATGATGCGGGATTATACCACTCCCACTGTGGGGAGTATGTATCCCAGTTTCGGCCCAGCCATCACAAACAATCAGTTCGAGATCAAGCTGGCGATCCTGAACACTATCCGCAACAATGCCCAGTTTTTGGGGATGGCAAGTGAAGACCCCGATCTTCACTTGGCAGAATTCTCAGGGATCTGCGGAACATTCTGGTACGCCAGAATAGCGGATGACACAGTGAAGTTGAGGTTATTCCCGTTCTCCCTCCGTGACAAGGCGAAGGCATGGCTCCATACAATTCCGCCGGGCACAGCTACCACCTGGGATGCACTGCAAGGAAAATTCCTCTCCAAGTTCCACCCAGTTGATAAAATAGTGAGCATGAGAAGGGAGATTGCAACCTTCCAGTAAAACGATCAGGAAACCCTGGCGGAAGCGTGGGAAAGTTTCATGGACCTTTTGCGGAAACGCCCCCATCATGAGTTTCAACCATGTAATTTGGTGGAGAACTTCTATTTCGCAATCGAGCCTAACTATAGGGCTATGATTGATGCTGCTGCCGATGGAACCATTCTGAACCACACTCCTGAAGAAGCACTGCGGATTCTACAAGACACCGTGACTCATAGCTCATTCTGGACAACAGGACGAAACACCCCAAGGAACGCGAGAGGACTTTTTGAAGTATGCACCTATGGAGCACCAGCTGAGAGCATCACATTGCTGAAGAAGCCTGCCGCCTCATCTGCTCCAATGATGGCCATCTCTTGTCTCGGGTGCGGGAACCCTTAACATCATGCATACGAATGTCCCATAGGTGCAATCTCTTCTGAGCTCTCTAACTTCAATTTAGAAGAGAGTGTTAATTTTGTCCAAAATCAAAATCGCAATGCACCTTTCTCTAACACGTATAATCCGGGTGTGAGAAATCACCCCAATTTTTCCTGGAATCAAAACACTGCAGGCCAACGATGGCAACTGGGCAAGCATAAATATGATGCTCAAGCGTCTGGAAGCCAACCGAGGCCGCCTCATCTGGGTTATACCCAACGTGCTACTATGCAAAGGAAAAGTACCTTAGAAGAGATGATGGAAAAGTTCGTTGATATGTCCCAAACAAATAAGGCCAACCAATCAGCCTCGATGAGGAACTTGGAAATGCAAGTGGGACAATTGGCTAAAGTGCTTTCCGGCGTACTCACGGTGCCCTTCAAAGCACAACGGAGAAGAATTCCCGTGAGCGGGGAAATAGCATAACCGAGGCGGATGAAGGGCATAAGGGCGAGTTAACCGTGAAATGTAAAATTAACAGCATTGAAACCACTGCTCTGTATGACACCGGATCATCACGCAACGTGCTTGCATTGCAAGACGTTGGAAATCTGAATTTAAAAATCAATAACGATGATCGGAAGTCACTTACCCTGGCCAATGGAGTGGTGGTGGAGATGGAAGGAGAAGTTAGAGATGTAGAGGTAGTTATAGACCAAGTCCTGGGCCCCATGGAAAATAATTCCATTCCTATCCTGGGTGCCCCATTCTTGAAGGAGAGTGGTGCCAACATTCACTTTCCTAGTGGATGTGTAACCTTGTCACCCAAGGTGACACATCCCACTCTTCCATCCATGACAACCAACGACATCATATTATTATCTGTTATGACTAATAAATTTGCAAATGACTTGATTTTAGATGTCGGAAAGCAAGGGAAAGAAATGAATGCTGAGGAAAAGGAGCTGAGAAGTGAAGAAGAAACTGAGAACAAGAGAGGCGAGTTCGCGAATTCTGAAGTCACAACAGCCGGCATGGCGAAAAACATTTTGATTAACTCTATTAAGGCTAATAATAAGTATAAACGTTTAAAATAGGTTAGCTGGGCAGATCTATCACCCATAGGGGGTGGGGAAATAACGCCCTTGGCTGCTCCAAAACTGCAGAACAATGAATTGGATCGAGCTCCTATTGCTCGATGGCGCTCTCCCACGGTGGAGAGATTAAAGAAGGTCGGATTATTACAAGCAGCGCGCTTTTCAGCCCTCCGGCATGAGAAGGAAGTGGTTAGGGGCAGAGGAGAGGAATATCCCTTGAGCCATAAAGCTTTCACCCCCTTCCCACTTCGTGTGGCTGGGGAGAATCGTCACAAATCAGCCTATGGCTGAATCGTGATGAATTCTCTAGGTTTTTGCTTCGGCGATCTTTTCTCTTCCTAATCATATCTCTTTATCTATGTTTTTGTGTTCTACTTTATGGTATTATGAACAATTGCTGAGAACTATGCTTGAACTATTTGACTACTATGCTTAATACAGTTATTTGGTCCACCTTAAAGACGGTAAACAAAAGGGCTTATGGGAGACGACCATATTTTGCTTTATTACTTTTGTTTCTACGTGTGTGGAGATGTCGATTTGCAGGTATGGCGACATTGATGGCGGACACTTTAATGATGCATTCAAGATTAACGCCAATCTTCCGGTATGCTCATTTCTGAGCATGGGGTAACTTCTCCTCCCAATTCTTTTTATGAACCTAGTATTACAATCTGTGATGATTAGATTTAAGTTAGGGGGAGAGTAGTCTTCGTTACTCACTTGCACGTGCACATAAGCATGGCATACTAGAAGTTACAATAGTGTTGTTTTTTTCTCATAGCACACCACAACACCCACTAGAGAGCGCACTTAATCATAGGCATGTAACGAGTCTAGCTTGTTTCTTTTTTAGGATTGGAAAAATTGTTGTGCTGGCTCAGGGTTGTAAGACGGAGTAAACTGTTGACTCCCGTAGTGCTCTAGTCGAGTACTCGCATCTTGCATAGATTTGTGTGTAGAATAAATTTTTCTTTATGCTTAAAGTTTTGTAGTTTTTCTATTTGTGTAATAATTGTTTATTCTACTCAAAAGTGCCAAATCCGGCGTGAATCAAACGGTAGCATAGGGATGTGTGTAATTGATCGCTAGACTCGTATTGCTTGAGTCAGGAGAAAGGAAAATCTTTCTCGGTGGCTAGAACTTGCCCCAAGCGATTCTTGAAGCATTGGCATAGGATAATTCTAGGGCGTGAGAATGACGTAGGCCATTATTTTGGCCCGGTTTAGCTTTTTACTTCATGCCTATCATCCACCCTTGCTAGCCCCTTTGTGCCTACCCCGCCTTTTGATTCAGCTCCACCCTTTTCTTACCAAAGCTTAAAATTTGAACCTAGTCACACTTCAAAATCCAAGCTTTAGTTTTGTTTTGCTGTCATTATTGAGGTGTTGATGCTGTATTTTTTTATAGTGGAAACTGTGGGTGTGTTCATTGAAAAAAAATTTGATGATAAAGGCAAGAAAGAATAAAAAAATGAAAAAAAAGAGAAAAGAAAAGATTGTTTTGAAAAAGTTAAAATGAAAAATTTGTAAGTTTAGGTATTGGGAGTAGGCGGTGCACACACCTATGTTGCAAAAGTCCAAGTCTGGGGGTGTGGTGCACTTGTTTATGTATAGTCGTGCGGGTAGCTCGACCTTAAGCTCATGTTGGGTTAGGTGTGCTCTGCCTCCATGTTTATCTTTGTTTACCTCATCGAAACCCAAGCCCCATCTCTAACCTAAAGTCCTACTGACTCACTCCTTGAACCAATCCAGTGTCGTGGAGAGAGTGTGACCGAGCGAGCTTATGGTCACTGACATCGATGGATTTTGGTGGAGTTTGTCCTGCACCCTAATCTTGAGAAATGCTCATCTCACGATCTGTTTACTTTATCCCTATGTGAGGCCAGACGATTCACCTTGATTCAACCATTGAGTAGAAATAATATATACGTACGCTCTTAGATTATTACAAAGTATTTGCATAGTTAAAAATTTATTCTACTGCATTTCTACGCACGCGAGCATGCGACTTCGCATGGTACTCCGCTTCTACAATTGTTAAGCCAGCTAATCAATTTTTCCGTCCGCATAAGGATAGATTTCCTCGGGACGAGGAAATGGTTAAGTCTGGGGGTGTGATGAGTCCCATTTATATACACTTTTATGGACTCATCCGTGTTACTTTTCACTCTCGTGCACGCCATTTTCGAGCTATTAGTGCTTCTATTTCTCTTATGATCATTTACGCGCACTTACGTGCTTCGTGCTCGTTTTAGGCCCGTTTTAGTGTGCGTTTGCGCTCCATATTATTGGAGGGTAAGCACATGGTGCTCCCCAATCCTTTTTCTATGTCTGATTGGTGCTGGACGTGTATTCCCAACTGGATTTCTGTGCTTGTAGGTGGTTGGATCATCCCCTTTTGCCCAAAAATCATGACTGTGTATATCGCACGGTCGTGCGTTTTCTTAACGCACAGATGCTTGCGATCGTGCTCCTTCATCTGGGTAGAAAACTGGTGATATGACTTTGTTCGTACATTTTTACGCACGGGCAGTTGCTCGTGCGCGAAGGAAACACACGATTGCCTGTTTCGACCAATTTTTAGCCCATCTGGATTTGGTCGTGCATTTTTACGCACGGGCGGCTTCGACCGTGCATGAGCAAAATGCACGGGCGCTGCTGCTTCTTCCCCAAGTCAATTTTTCTTGTTTAATAATGCACGGGCTATGCACGGTCGTGCGTTCGACCGTGCGTGACTAAATTTCTGACAGTTTAGTATTTAAAGAAGGAATTCTGCTGCAATCGAGATCCCCCGCGAGAAAAACTCAGAAGCCCGCCATTTCCACCCATTTTTTGCCTCTCCAAAACCGTTGACCAAGGAGGAGCTCCGACAACCCTTGTCTTGCAAATCTTCCGCCAAAGCTCCCTCCTTGGCCTCCTCCATCATCTACAAGCTCAAGAACTCCATAGACGGAAAGTCTCCGCTGCATTCAAGGTGTTGAACAAGAGTTACCTCGAGCTAGACCACGAAGAAGACGGGCAAAAGTAGAGGAAGTTGACAGCTCCTCCGGACCCCGGACGCAACTGAAGACCGAGCACGGACAAGGCTTGACAACCCTACGATTCCGGCCGAGAATCTCCAGCATAGTCTTCAAGCTTCGGTTTTCTCTTTCCCCTTGTGCATTGCTTAATAGTTTTACATATATGTGTGTAAATCTGGATGACGTTCATAAACATTGTATTTTAAGTAAAATGATTTCATGATTGTCGAGATCTTGTGTGGTTTATGAGATTTGAGGAGCGTCGTAGTCCGTCATCCACTCCACCGCTTTGTAGTACTCCGAACTAGCAATTGCTAGTTGCATATTTCGCGACGAGGTGCCTACGACCCTCATCCGCTAGCCTTCTCGTCCACCCGCTCACCGAAGCACGGCATCGCGGCCTGCATTCCATCCTGACAAGCGAAGCGGAGCTCTAGGCCCGCATTTTCTTTCTCTATTGTTAACTTAGGAAAACCACCATCAAAACCCCTCTCTTTATTGAGTATTTAAGAATCTATATAAGCGCATCCCTAACAAGGATTCATACAACCCAACTTGCAGTCCTCTGAGAACGATATTCAGGGAGTCTCTCCCAATATTATTACTTGTATAACCAGTATACTTGCCGTAATCGCATTAGCGGGCAACTCCACTTACTAGGCGGGTATACACACTACCAGGACTAGACCCTTCGTACGCCTCTGTACACGTCCTAGGTGCACTTTAGAGTCTTGCGTACTCTTTGCTGGTATCCACCAGTCTTTGAGGTCAAGTGTGCGTTTTCGGTGATCGTCATCCAGACCGCAGTATAAACAACCTACTGGCCCCTCAAACCCTCACACCCACCTAAGTCAACGTACTGCCGTCAGTGTGACGACCGGTCTAGTACCGAAGACCCGCCACTAATTTGTTCTTATGCACATGCAATTTATCACCACCCGAGACTTCAGCTCGCAGGACTAACCCGTCCTGATATTCAACCTCCCGAGCCTCCATCTCGCAGGACTAACTCGTCCTGATATACAACTTCTCATACCTTAACTCGGGATGATGTTTACCATATCTCTTATTCATTTAGTTAGACTAATCTTGTCTAAATATTGTATACTTAGAAGTTTAGGGTGAGTCCTGGACTTCCCGAGGTTTACCCGGTGAAGGGCTCGCAGCGGTACTATGGAAAGCAATGGGCTAAAATCGAAATCCCCCATTCCAAGACAATTACTTTTATTGGTGGCTACCCCATTCTAAGACCCACTCTACTTATTACTATTTATAACCTAGGTGCTTTATGACTCATCCTTCGCCTTACCCCTAAGCCAACGTTCTCTTGAACGGTGCTTGACACTTAAGGTCTCCCATCCTATAAGTGGTGTATACCTGGTGTAGGTTATAACATAATCTTGCTTATTTCCTATGTGGTCATGCTGGTCAAATCTCCATATTAGGTTTTTACTATCCGCAGACCATGATGAAATTGAACTAGGTTTGATCCCGACGATGCTCTTCTATCTATACCATGTCCATGTGAGTTATAACTTTTACCATAGGCTCACAATGGAGAATTTAGTGTTTGACCATAATTTTGATATACTCCATATTGGTTTGACCTCAATTGTTATTTATCATAAAAAGGTGACATGACGACTTTACACATGAAGTACTAGATTTTAACTTCCAAAAATTCTGGGAAAAATACAGTGGCATTATAATGATATAAAAACACTAATTCCAGAGTTCCATAATTTTCCAGCAGATTAAAACTCTTAATCTCTATTTATCATGAGAAGGGTGACAAAATGACTTTACACTACAAGTACTAGATTCTTACTTCAAAATTCTGGGAAAAATACAGTGGCATTATAATGACATAAAAACACTAATTCCAGAGTTCCATAATTTTCCAGCAGATTAAAACCCTTAATCTCTATTTATCATGAGAAGGGTGACAAAATGAATTTACACTACAAGTACTAGATTTTGACTTCCAAAAATTCTGGGAAAAATACAGTGGCATTATAATGATATAAAAACATTAATTCCAGAGTTCCATAATTTTGCAGCAGATTAAAACCCTTAATTTCTATTTATCATGAGAAGGGTGACAAAATGACTTTACACTACAAGTACTAGATTTTGACTTCCAAAAATTCTGGAAAAATTAAGTGTCATTATAATGATATGAAAACACTAATTCCAGAAGATCATGATTTTCCAAGAATAACTCACCATAAATATTTCACAAATTAAAAAGGTCGATAAACTGAATAAATGAAATTTCTTCCATAAATACTATCTCCAAAATTCTAACAAAATTCACAGAGTTTCATAATTAAGTTCCTATGCATAATCCAGGGTTTCAACACTTTCTCAAATATTTTGCCTAGTAAATTTTCCATTATTCTGATTTGAGACATAATATAATTTTGATAATTCCTTGAGAAATAATCCATGGAATTTTCTACCATAATTTACAAAGATTTGAAATGACATAACAAGTGATTCTCTAGAGTTTCATAATTTATTTTCCAGTTCTAATCATGAAAATTTCATAAATACACAAGTGTGACATATGACAAAATAATCAAAATCATGAGATTCTTGATGCTAGAAGTCCTAAGATTTTGTAGGGTGATGCATTATACCATAATTAGGATGTGTACAAAATTTCAGAGGTTAACTCTAAGCCATTTGGGCTAAATACACAAAATATCATTTTTGCTATTGGCACACCTATTCTCTTTTAGGTAGAGACGTGCAATGGTAATTTACCATACATACAGAGATCCATTTGGTCTCAAATTTTAACCACAGCCTACACGTTGCTAGATAAGAGTGACACCCAAATTTGGGTTCAGCTGGAGCTATATTCTTCCATAAATGTCATTTATTTGAATTTACATATTTTGAATAAAACCATAGGAAAATGATTTCCTAAAAATCAGATTTTTGGTTGCAAGCTAGATGCAGGGCTCATGCATGCATGGCCAAAATTTCAAGTCCATCAGACCTACCATTTGTGATATATATCCAAAATGATTTCTGTTTTCTATTTTGACCAGCCTCATCAAAGTGAGTGTTGTGGTTCCTACATTGATCCAAATGGTCTGATTTAAATTTCAAATGAAAGTAGACATCAAGACCTACAATAGATATCTCAGGCAACTTTTCCTAGAAAGGCCTCTAAGGGCCCCAAATTTCATCATGAACATACAATAGCAAGTGTGACATTTAATTTCATTTAATCAAATAAGTATGTATATGAGATAAGCCAGCACGAATATGGAAGCAAACTGGACGGCATCTGGTCATCTTCCCCAGCCAGCCAATGGTCCAGATCGATCCCTCCTGGGCCAACTTCAAACTCTATTTCCCGGCCACCTTCGGCCCACCACCGCCGGCCACCGCCTCCACCACATCCGTTGAGGTGGTGGCTAACGCCAGGCGGCGACACGTCCGCCGGAGACAGCCTCTCCGATGATCCCGAGCAAGATGAGAAAGCTCGGTTTTCTTCCACTACCTCGCATGGGATCGGGCTCATTTGAGCCCGATATCTCTCCTAAGTGGATCTAGAGACTAGCACGAAGGGAGGGGGGAGAAACCGACCTGTAAGAGGGCTTGACAGCGAGTGTTGTGGTGGTGCGGCATGGTGGCGGCGAGCTCCGGCGATCTTGCTCAATTTCCCGATTCTCCACCATTTTCTATGCTCCAAGGCAATAGCTCGACTACTTGGACCTCTCTGAAGCTGATGGAAAGCTTCAAATGAAGTGAGGAGGACCGGATATAGGAGTTTGGACTGGGTGGTTTTTGGCCTCTCCCTTGGATGTTCCTCCCATCCACCACATGGCACTCAGTCAGCACAAAACGGCTGGGAATTGATGTGGGGGCTCAGGGAAAGATTTGGGCAGAGGAGAGGAGGGCCACATGGCAAGCCCTCCCAATTTTCCTCCTTGTCCTAAATGGAAAAGTGGGGAAAAGGCCTCCTTACCCCTTTGCATGTCATTGCATGTTGGGGATAGGGGGCAAGGCTGGTCATTAGGTACTTGGGCCTCAGAATGGGCTTTGGATGAAGGCCTTAGTCCATTTGTATTTGGTTTAAATCCAAATAAGCCCAATTTAGGCTTAATTGACCCAATGTTGACTTTTGAGTTGACTTGGTCAATGGGTGGGTTGACTCGTCCAAGGTGTGTACATTGAGTCCAATGACACTACCCAAGGTTGGTTGGGGCATGGTGAAGACCTAAATGAGCCAATTTGGTCAATAGGTGTGATTTTGACCAAAATTGGGGAAGGGTTGACTTTGGTCAATTTGGTCAAATTGAAGACCCCATGATGGGGCTTTTGGGTCCATATCACTCCTTTAAGTGTTTATCATCTATTGGTGGAGTCAATTTTCAGGTATAGTTGAAGTTAAGGGGTCTAGTAGGAAATGGGATGTTACAAAAGTTACTTCTAGTATGCAATGCAACGTGTGTGTGCACAGTGGGGAACGAGAAGCAGCTCTCCCCAAGACTTAATCTAAAAATTCTGATACAAGATATACAATACAGACTAAAATAAAAGCTGGGGGAAGAGAAGTTACCCAATGCTCAGAAGTGAGCATACCAGAAGATTGGCATGTAAACCAAGAAAAAGCTGCAACATCCGCCATCCAGAAGAAGGACCTGCAGGGGTGAGCTCTGCAAAAAACAAAAGGAAATATACAAAATAAAATGAAAAACACTAACTATACGAGATAAAATAAAACTGCAGGAAAAGTAAGATAATTACTGGGGTTATTGTCTTCCCAGCATGACTTATTCAGAACTTTAAGAGTTCTAGCTAATGGGAGTATGAAAAAGGAAATGCACATGTAACTGTTCTTAAATCCGTGTCGGTAACGGGTAACGATACGGCGATAAAACAATTACCCCTCTACCTAAATAATAATACCTGCTCCTTACAGGTAGAGGGAAGAGGATGTAAGCGGAGGACGAGGAATCCTCACTCATCTCACCAAAAATATCCTTGCCCAGCAAGGTGTCGTTGATAAAGAAATTTATGTTATTTTAAAAATAATTCCAACTAACATCCCGATGTAGGCAAGTGTACCTATCGAAAATATAGTATAGGAAGGATGTCGTATTTGCCCGAGGCCTGTTGAGTAATCTTACTCACGCAAATTAATATTATTTTATTGGAAAAATATTTAAAAGGTTTTTATAAAAGAAATAATAAAAGAAATGAAACATTTGATCGAGAATCCTTCTTAAGTAAAATACTTTGTAAATCTATAATTCATAAGAAATCGATTTAGACAAACTTGACCATGGAGGTTCCCAAAATATGATAGAGCCTCTCTCGAGAGAACTACCACCTAACCTTAGGTTGATCGATTAAGACCCCTCAGCCAGTCGAAACCCCTAAGCTTGCTTTATGCGGTGAGCCCCACTATTGGATTTGATTCAAATCCGGAAGATTTGTGTCACCCTCTCTCGAGGAATGCATACAACTCTTTTTATCTTTGAGTGATCTCCTCGTTCGCATGGATCTCTCGATCACTAGCATATGGATCTTAGATCGAGAAACATATTCGTGACATATGAATTCGAAGCAATTAAATTCAAAGATAAATCCTAGTTTTCCAAAACCAAACTATGAAAAAAAAATTTACAAAATACCACTACTTAAGAATTCATCCGATCAAATGTAATAAAATTAGCTACTCATGATTAAAGAAAAAGAACATTTTATAACTATGAATGGAGAATTACAATTGCAAAAAAAAGTAAATCGATGCTATGAATTGAAATTGCAAGACAAATTAAAATTGCATAAATGAAATACAATAAGAAAATGCAGCAAAACTACTCTAAAAATGAACCAATCTAAGCATGGATCGGATTCCCTTCACTTTGGCAGCAGCTGGCTTTTATAGGTAGAAAATTGGTGAGTCACGCCCTTGGTCACGCCCGTGACCAAGGGCGTATAAGCAGCGTAACTGCGTGATGAAAGCCCGGGAACATTGGGGGAGAAAAACAGCCAAAATTGATCATCTCGGCGGGTCACGGCCTCGGTCACCCCCGTGACCTTGGGTGTGACTTGATCGAGTCTTGAAACGGCGGGAAACGGCATGATCTAGAGTTATTCTGGCAGTTGCAGGAAGGGTCACCCCTAGGTCATGGTCGTGACATGGAGTCACGCCCGTGACAGAGGGCGTGACTTGACCGAGTCTAGAAACGGCGCGATCTGGAGTTATTCTGGTAGTTGCGCGAAGGGTCACCCCCTAGGTCATGGCCGTGACATGGAGTCATGCCCGTGACCTGGGGCGTGTAGGCTGGAAATGATGTGGCGGTATGATCAAGCAACTGGAAGATGGCCGGGTTGAGTCATGGTCGTGACTTGAAGTCACGCACTTGGTCATCGTCGTGACCGAGGGCGTGTACTGAAGATTTTTGCAGACTTGTTCCATTCTTTCCCCTGAACATGGCTGTGAGTTAGAATTTGTTATTAGCAGTCCTAGATTACCTGAAAACACAAAACAAAATGAATTAGGCATATATTAAACTAAAATTATATAAAAACTAATTAATTACTACTAAAATACTATATAAAAATAACTATAAATAATGCACTATCAAATACCCCCATACTTAAGCTTTTGTTATTCCAGAGCAAAAACTAATTTATAAGTATGAGAAGAATTTATAGGACATTTCCAAAAAGATTTACTTCTAATTATGTACTCCAAATCTTATAAAACTCATCAAAATAAGTTAATATGTTAAAATTTAGATTTATAAGAAATAATTAATAATTCATAAATTGAAAATGAGTAGAATAAATTTTAGTTTTAAAATTCTCTAACTAAATCTTCATAAATAAAATTGCATTGAATTAAGTAAAATATCCAAGATTAAAATTATAGAAACTTTATAATCATGAGAAACTTTTAGAAAACTACAAAATATTAACTATGCTCTCTCAAAAATATCTTAGGAAAGCAAATAAACTTGGCTAATTGGGGGGAAAATTGGCATTGAAGAAGTTACTTTATATATAGGAAATGATGAATTTTATCCTCTCATTTCCATTTTTTTTAAATTTCTTCTTCTTTTTATATCCCAAATGTATATGTTTAGGAGTGATGAATTTTATCCTCTCATCTCCATGCCATATAATCTTTTACTTATTTGGGTGCATATGTTTAGAAATGATGAATTTTATCCTCTCATTCCATGACATATGATCTTTTCAAATATTTTTTTTATGCCAAACAAATGGGTTAAATAAAAAGGTAGGGGAAGGGCTAGGGTTTAAAGACTAAACAAATTCCAAAGATACATCTTAGGAGCATAGAAAATAATTTGAGCAATCTACAAGAAACAATGAGTTCAAGTTAATATAAGTAAAATCTAAAGATATTTAACACATTTACTACAAAATTGAATTATGATATTTTAAAGAGAGAAAGTAAAACTAAGAAATATTCTAAGCAAATCAAAATAATGAAAAACTCATTAAATCAAATTCATCTAAAAATTAAATCTAACATATTTTGAAGAGAAATATATGATTTAAAAATTCATAAAAAGAAAACTCCTTAAAAAGCCTATAAAGACAACTCATAATCAAAATTAATTTTGCATAAATGAAGTTTGGAGAAATTTAATAATACAAAATTTATTTTATTAGATTTTTGGATTTTTTTTATATTAAAAAAAATAATATTTTTTTTAATATTCTTAGACTTCCCAAGGGCTACCTAATGATGGGCTCGCAAGGTACTAGGCGGTTTTGTGGGATGAAAACCCAATACGGCCCTTTCGCAAGAAATTAAATTTTTTATTTTTTAATTTTTTTTGTAATTTTAATTTGCAAACTAGGAAAATAAGACACAAAGACATAAAAATTTAAAACAAAACATTTTTTGAATTTTGTAAATTTTTTTTCATAACAAACTCAAAAATAAGGAAAGAAAAATATTTTTTTTATAATTTTGAAAAAGACTTTCTAATTTTTTTTGGATTTTTAATAAAAACTGAAAATAAGAGAATACACCCTCATACTTAAAAATAAATATTGTCCCCAATGTTCATAAGCCAAGTAGGACGGAAAAGTAAATAAAATGCATAAAAAGTAAATTGCAAGAAAAATAAAGATAAGCAAGGGGTGCCTCCCAAGAGCGCTTTCTTTTTCTCGTCTTTAAGCTAGACGGTTATTGTTAGGAAAAAGGAAAATAAAATTGAAAATGCACAGACAACTCCTTTAATTCACGCTCAGGTGAGCATGCTGAAATCCGTTGCCCGGCGACTCCTCCGCTATACTCTTGATTCTTTCGTTGTTCGTTAGCTCAAAATTATGAATCCAAATTACCTATACATACCTTAGGTAATTTGGATTGCTGGAGATGAGCGACAAATGGATCGGTGAAGACGTTTGGTTGGAACGGCTCATCCTCTACATGAAAATTGTTAGTATCAAAAGAATAAAAAATTAGCGAGTCAGAAAATTTTTCGCAAGGAGGAGGCGCTTGCGAAAACACATGATTAAGCTCCGGTTGTTTATTTTCAAAAATAAAATTATTATTTAAAGAATCAATACCAAGTGGAGAACATTCATGAGAGACAATTTCTTCATGAATAATAATTTCATGAAAAAGAGAAGAAAGGGCGGCGAAGGAGAAGAAGAAAAATTTTCATTTTCTAATTCGCCCGGTGTCTCCATGACTTTGTGAAATTCTTGGTATCAAATATTATTTTCTTCTTGGGAATAACTATTCAAATTTTGAATAGGAAGATTCGGAGAATCACCAAGAGAAGAAAATTGATCAAAAGAATTTTGCGGATAAAAAGTGGAGGAATAGAAATTTTGATCAAAAGAAATTTCCTCATTGCACCGTAAACTATCCGGGTGATCTTGCCACCACGAATAATTATTATCGAAGCAAGAAGGAATTTCATATGAATTATCTTTCATAGAAAAATCATTTTGATAACAAAAACTATTTTGATAATAAAATGAACATTCCTTACTAAAATGATTTGCACCACAAAAATTACAAATAATTTGGCGCTTTCGTGCGGCTTCCAAAAGATTGACTTTGTTTTAAAGCTCGGCAACTTTTGCGGCCAATTGCGATAACATCATTTTTTTGAAAAAGAAAATTAAACAACTGTTACCTAATAGAAATGAATTTTAAAAGAAAAAGCAAAAAGAGAAATGAGGGTGGAGAAAGAGAATGATAAAAGTAATAAAATTCACGCTTTCAAAATATCAAAAAAAATAGTTCCCCGGCAACGGCGCCAAAAACATGATAAAGAAATTTATGTAGTTTTAAAAATAATTCCAACTAACATCCCGATGTAGGCAAGTATACCTATCGAAAATATAGTATAGGAAGGATGTCGTATTTGCCCGAGGCCTGTTGAGTAATCTTACCCACGCAAATTAATATTATTTTATTGGAAAAATATTTAAAAGGTTTTTATAAAAGAAATAATAAAAGAAAGGAAACATTTGATCGAGAATCCTTCTTAAGTAAAATACTTCGTAAATCTAGAATTCATAAGAAATGGATTTAGACAAACTTGACCGTGGAGGTTCCCAAAATATGATAGAGCCTCTCTCGAGAGAACTACCACCTAACCTTAGGTTGATCGATTAAGACCCCTCGGCCAGTCGAAACCCCTAAGCTTGCTTTATGCGGTGAGCCCCACTATTGGATTTGATTCCAATCTAGAAGATTTGTGTCACCCTCTCTCGAGGAATGCATACAACTCTTTTTATGTTTGAGTGATCTCCTAGTTCGCATGGATCTCTCGATCACTAGCATACGGATCTTAGATCGAGAAACATATTCGCGACATATGAATTCGAAGTAATTAAATTCAAAGATAATTCCTAGTTTTCCAAAACCAAACTATGAAAAAAAATTACAAAATACCACTACTTAAGAATTCATCCGATCAAATGTAATAAAATTAGCTACTCATGATTAAAGAAAAAGAACATTTTATAACTATGAATGGAGAATTACAGTTGCAAAAAAAAAGTAAATCTATGCTATCAATTGAAATTGCAAGACAAAGTAAACTTGCATTAATGAAATACAATAAGAAAATGCAGCAAAACTACTCTAAAAATGAACCTATCTAAGCATGGATCGGATTCCCTTCACTTTGGCAGCAACTGGCTTTTATTGGTAAAAAATTGGTGAGTCACGCCCTTGGTCACGCCCGTGACCAAGGGCGTGTAAGCTGCGTAACTACGTCATGAAAGCCCGGGAATGTTGGGGGAGAAAAACCGCCAAAATTGATCATCTCGGCGGGTCACGGCCTCGGTCACCCCCGTGACCTAGGGCGTGACTTGACCGAGTCTTGAAACGGTGGGAAACGGCACGATCTGGAGTTATTCTGGCAGTTGCGGGAAGGGTCGCCCCCTAGTTCATGGTCGTGACATGGAGTCACGCCCGTGACTTGACCGAGTCTGGAAACGACGCGATTTGGAGTTATTCTGGCAGTTGCGCGAAGGGTCACCCCCTAGGTCATGGCCGTGACATGGAGTGATGCCCGTGACCTGGGGCGTGTAGGCTGGAAATGATGTTGCGGCATGATCAAGCAACTGGAAGATGGCCGGGTTGAGTCATGGCCGTGACTTGAAGTCACGCCCTTGGTCATGGCCGTGACCGAGGGCGTGTACTGAAGATTTTTGCAGACTTGTTCCATTCTTTCTCCTGAACATGGCTGTGAGCTTGAATTTGTTATTAGCAGTCCCTGATTACCTGAAAACACAAAACAAAATGAATTAGGCATATATTAAACTAAAATTATATAAAAACTAATTAATTACTACTAAAATACTATATAAAAATAACTATAAATAATGCACTATCAGTCGTCTTCAGGGAGGTGGCAGGAGGAGAAGGTAATGATTGAGGCTTCCACTATGGAGGAGGGGTCAACCTCCTCACATATGAGGATACGCTCATCATTGACTTGAGCATCATGCTCCAAGTCCTCCTAGAGTACCTATGGAGGCTCGACCTGTATAGGCTCGGATAAAGAAGGGGGGTTAGGGAATAAAAGAGAAGAAAAACTTAAATAAATATCAATCGGGGAGTGGTCCCGGTCTCACTCCCAAGAGGTTGGGGAAATAAGATATTGTCGACATCATCAACAATGTTGCAGGACTCAGTAGGATCATCAGTGACCTCCTCCATGATTTGGACTTCCTCCACCGGTGCTGAGGTAGAATCCTCATCACCTTGGAAAATATCCTCCTGCATAGGAAAAGGCACAACACATAAATCACCAGCATTATCCTGCGAAACATCCTCAATAATGTCGTTAGAGACAAATATAGTAGTATGCAGAATAGGGGGAGGAATAGTGCTTGGATAAAAGTCAAGCTCCGATTCCTCACAAAGAATCGAATTCATGCAAAGTGATGTAGGCACAGGGGAGATTGGCTCAACGATGTCAAAACATGCATCCGCCGCAACTCTGATAAGCGTGTCTGCATCATTCCCTTCAAAACATGAAGGTGACACAGAAAAGTAATCAGAAGTAGAAGGTGTGCTGCCAGAGTTAGGAGTTGGGACGATCCTGATATCCGGCTCGTCATCCTCTACTAATTGGTGAAGAAATGCAGCACAATACTTCAAGGCATGATCCATGCTCCGAAAAAACAAGCACTGTTTGGCATTTTTCTTCGGCTCAAATTGGGTCGGAGATGAATGCAAAAACGGTACGTGCAGAGCGAAAGAGTAGCCATAGGACTTAGGCGCAGTGTATGAGGTACCGTATGGTGTCGGTGCCCGATACATTGATCCTTGGGGACTAGGGCTACTATCTCCCGATGGGCATCAATCACTAGCATGAGAAATATCTCCCCACTAACGACAACGAATATTAAATGCGGCCCACAATGTGTGAAGATAACAAGCTTCGAAAGAAAAACACTATTGTGCAAAATACTACACCCAACAATAATTTACTAAAGCAACCTAAATTTAAAACAGGAAAAACAGAATATGAAACAAAACTAAAAGATGCAATTTACAAATGGAAGAACTTCTACCTCTTAGCTCTCCCTCTCTAGAAACTCACACGACTGTGTTCCCCGGCAACGACGCCAAAAACTTGATGCGCAAAATCTAGCACACCGCTATAGGCTGTAGCGAGACTGCGGCACAAAATGGCAGTATACCGATCGTTCAAGTAATAAAAAATGTGGGAGTGAATCCCCAAGTATCGAATCTCAAAGGAACACAGTAAGGTGGAGTTATCTAATTAGGAGGACTTGAGATCGAAGTCCTTGTGACAGATGGAATGCGGACGAAAAGGATTTTGGTTTTGTAAATAAAATAAAATAACTACAACTACTCCTATGCAATTTCGTTATGCAATGCTTCGCCAGGCGGCATGAAAAACTACGTAGGCCTTGAACGCAGTACTTCGCAAGGGCGGATGGACGAGAAGGCTTGCGGATGGAATGGTTGGCACCGGCGGAGTTGAGGTGGATTACACGGGCCGTTAGCACCACTTGTAACATCCCCCAAAAAACTAGACCCCCTAAGTTGGTTTTGTCATGACTAGGTCATGACAAAACCATAGGAAGAGCTTAAGACAATGTGAGCTTGGATGAGAAGGGGAAATCCCAGTGGTCTGCATATATCAGTTTTCAAATACCTGGCCTAGGGTTGGACTTTAGGGCCTTTCCTTGAACCTTGACTCCACCATAGTATCCCTAACCCATTAGGGGTCTCCTTGCACTAGGGACCCATTGGGGTCAACCAAAGAGGCCAATTTGGATAAAGTCAACCTTAACCCTAAATTAGTCAAACTAACTCAATTAGGGTCAATTGGCCTCCCCCATGCCAAATTGACCTTGCCCCTACCCTTATAGGGATATTAGGAACTTAATGGACCAAAAATCCCCATCATGGGACCTCTAAATTGGCCAATTTACCATAAGTCAACCTTAGCCTTAGTTTCGGTCCAAGTGCCCTTTAAAGGGGCAATTCACCCTCACCTTGCCAAATTGACTCCACCTACACCTTCCTAACCCTTAAGGGAGGCCATTGGAGCCTAAGACACTCAGTGGGGTCAGCCTAATTAGTCAATTTGACCAAAGTCAACCTTATCCTAAATTAGATCAAAATAACCCAATTTTCCCCAAATTAAACCCAATCCATTTGGGCTAGACCCAATTGAGGTGGTCCACCACCAAATGGGATTGAGTGCTACTGATTGGACCATATAATTTTAGAGAAATCGTCCAGGAGAGAGAGAGACTAATTTGGAAGAGAGAGAATGAAGGGGGAGTTAATGGAGAGGAAGAGGAAACCTTCCATCTCCTCCATTAATGGCACCTTTCATCTCCCCTTGGGGAGAGGAGAAGTTTTCAACCATTCCCCGGCCACATTGATGCCCAGATTCACTCCCCCAAGTATAACCGATGCATTAACTAATGGCCAGTAATGGCAATCCGAGTAACTCCTCCACCTTAGCCTCAATTGACCCCTTTAACATCTTCATAGGTTGGAAAGGAGTGAAACCCCCCTCTTCCCCGAAGAAATTGAGCACGGGAAGCTAGGATTGACATGGCGCCGAAAGCTCCACCTCCGACCATGGAGACTCGCCGGAATACGCGCCACCAAGCCCCCACACAGGTCTGATCCGCCTCCTCTCCCTTAGTGCTAGATCTTTTCATAATGTGGGGCTTGATCCGTGCTCAATTGGGCTCGGATCATACTTCCGAAAGGGCTCTGTTTGAGCTCTCTTTACCCTTCTCAAAACTCTGATTCCGACCACCTCCGGCCGGCCAACCACCCCCTATCACCGGCTACCACCTCAACGGAGGTGATGGTGGCATTGGCTGGCCGGGAAGCGGCACTGGTGGCCGGAAAATCATCCCGCAAAGAAGCCCAGGATGGGCTGTCACGCGTCGTCCGTCCAACGGTGACAATGAACAAGAACCGTCGGATGCGCCGTGATCAGTTATTCGCAGATTTACGTTATTATGTTATACGATATAATGTTATTTCATTTGAAATCCGGAGTAAATAGTTATGCTTTATTCTTAATTAATTAACTCGCCGATCTGAGTAGAAGAAATTCACCAAGAAAATAAAATAAAATAGTTGAGTTCGTCGAACGGAAACCCGGATTTCGTCGAACGGAATTCATTCGTCGAACACACTCTGGTGTTCGTCGAACTGATTGTTGAGTTCGTCGAACGGAACTCGGCGTATGTCGAACGAGATTAATTCACCAAGAAAATAAAATAAAATAGTTGAGTTCCTCGAACGCAGATCATAGGTCGTCGAACGCAGATCATAATTCGTCAAACGCACTGAAGCACGACGATCGTCGAACGCAGATCATAGTTCATCGAACGCAGATCATAATTCGTCAAACGCACTGAAGCACGACATTCGTCGAACGCAGATCATAGTTCGTCGAACGCAGATCATAATTCATCAAACGCACTGAAGCACGATGTTCGTCGAACGCAGATCATAGTTTGTTGAACGTAGATCATAGTTCTTCGAACGCACTGAAGCACAGCGTTCGTCGAACGCAGAACAGAATTCGTCGAACGCAGATAGGATTTCGTCGAACGCAGAGACTTGTATTTTATAATTATTTTCGTATTACTGGCTGTAGTTAGAAATAATTATAGAAAATACTTAGGGCCCTCTACAGAAAATTGGTCAACACCAAAGTTGTAGCCCTTGGAGTCTAGTTTATTTTAAAATTGTTTTCACTCCAAAAGGAGTTCTGTAGCTCCCTATAGGTCCATTTTGGTGGGACTGGTCCCTAATGTTGGACAGCCACCATTCCTTGAATAACTTTTGATTGGGTTATGGTATTGACTTGAAAAATTGAAACCTAGGCTATTTGTACCTACACCCATAAAATATCCAAAGATGGGAATTTAAGGAGAATATTTTTCTAAGGTTTTTGTAATAATTTGATAGTTCATATATTATTTAAATTTAGGGTCTAATGACCTCCAATCCCCTCCAAATTTTGGTGGGTGCTTCTTATGGTTATCACATGACCCTGGTAAAAATCTCAGCCCAATTGGGACTGATTTGGTTGGGTAAATTGTCAACCCAAGTTAGGTCAAATTGGGTCAAAGTTAGGGCATGGTGTTTATCTTATGGTATGGTGGTCAGAACTCATCACCATGAGTTGAAACCTTGACCACTGGTTTAGGATCACCAAAAACACCTTCATGAGTAAGATGGGGTGGTGTAGAGGTGGAAATGCCCTAGGACCCTAGTTTTACCCCTTGGGGTGCAGTTAGAGCTTTGTGAAGGACATGTGGTCAAAAGCTATAGAATGGTCATGGAACCTAAGAGATATGTTCATGGGATGTATTTATTCCCTAGGGAATTTTGAGAGAATTTTAGGATAATTTATTCCCCCTAAATTAGGACATAAACCCTTTAGGTAAACTTCTTGTAAGAGACATTTACATGCTCAAATGGTCTTGGATGATGATGAAACCTTGGTAGTGCCTTTGTAATCATATTATAGACCTCTGGTATTTTTTGTGAAATTTATTAGATGATTTAACCAGTACTTCATTTACAAGGCACTTATTTTTTCTCAATCTTAAGAAATATAATTAAGGGTCAAAAACTCTCTGGAAAAAGGTGCAACTTGGTGATAGGACATTTCAGAGCACTAGGAAGCTCTGCGAATTTTTAGAGAATTTTTGAGAATTATTATCAGTAGGCTACTTCACAACATGTGCAAATTAAGAATTATTTGGATTAATTATTTCAGTGAAGAAATGATTCCCATAAATTGTGAAACTCTATAATTAAGATTTTCTGGACACAATAGAGGTCTGATAATTTTTCTATAATTTTGACATAAGTATTCTTGGTAGTTCCTTCATAAATCTTCAAGTTTGGATAGAAGTTAAATATTAAAAATAGAGGACATTTCCTTACTGTAAAATTGTGATATTCATCATTTACTGTTATTTTGGCATGATAGATTTATCTTAATTTTATGAAGATCATGTATTGAGAACACCTTACACTTCATGTTCATATTCATACTTGGCAAATATTGGAGAAATCTAAATAAATGTTAAAATGTTGAGGAAAAATATGATTCTCTGGATTTAGTTTTGAAACATCATGATAGACCTCCAGTAAATATCTTGAGTCAGATGGATGAACATTTGGAGTACCTCTACTTGTAAGCTTCATATAGTTAGTTGGTCTGCGTATAGTAAAAATGTGAAATTTGGATATTTAGGGGTCTACCTAGTGGAAGTGGCATGTAGTTGGTGTACATGGTCAGGTTGAAGAGATTGAAGGTCACCAAAAGGAGTTTATGTGAGGAGGGTGTTCTTATGGGTAGATACCAACAACACTAAGTGTCTAGAGTAAGGGAGCTTTGGGGTTTCATCCCATTGTGGTACCTAGTACCCTAGCGAGCCCCTTACAGGGTATTCCTCGGGAAGTCCAAGATAAACCATAAATTGTAGCGATAAGTTGATGTACAAGATTAACTTAATAATACGCACACCCAAACCCCATAGTTACGGGAGGTTAGTTGTTTGGTTGTACGAGCGTTAGGCTCAGTGGTTGAAGTAGTGGACTAGTTAGTCCCGTGAGCTTGTGACTCAGTAATGCTTGTTGGTACGGACGGGTTGGTCCGGTGAGCCGGTGGCTCGGAAGGTTATTAATGACGGGCAGGTTAGCCCGGGGAATTTATGGCCTGCGTTATAGTAGAACATGTTTGCATGTGCATAAAGATGGTGGGTCTTCGGTATTGTACGGTCGTTCACACCGACGTCAATACGTTGACTCGGCAAGTGTGGAATTTACACATAGCCATAAAAGTCTGGTGGTCCAGCTAGTAAGAGTACGTAGATGCTCCGCGGTTTTACGTTGAGGCGTATGATAGGTCTAGGTTAGGTAGTGTGAATACCAACCTAGAGGTGGGCGAGGCCCAACCCACCGCTTCTGATTGCCACTACGGGAGTATCCTGGGAGTCTTGCTAGCTCCAAAAAGTGGGAACTAAAGGTCTGTGCGCATAGAGTCGAAGTGTGTGAGTTGCACTTGTGTCAACATAGCATAAACATCATAACTCTGCATGTCATGGCATAAACATTGCATTTCAACCCCTACCCCTATCGTATAAGTCGGTTATGGGACTTCATATATGATAGGCCTTGCTAAACGACCCCTTGGTCTATAGGTTTGTATGGGCATTCCTATAAATCAATGGTTACTTTTCTATTATATACATGTCTTTACTTACCGCACTTTACTTATTCTTTACCTGCTCTTCTTATGCTATTTTACTGCTTCAATAATATATATACACATGTGTAGTGTAGACATTCCTTGTACCCACGTTACCTGCTATTGTTTACACCCATTGTTGTCCTCGCTTTATCCTTCCCGCACGGTGCCTAGGAGTCAACAGGGGAACGGTGGGGGATTGTCTTAGTCTTTTTGACTAACGGTCGGTGGACCTTATCATTTTAGGGGATCGAGGAGAAGAAGCAGCACCAGAGGCCAGTGCAGACGGAGGTGGGCTAGTCTAGTACAGGAGCACAAGTTTCAGGATCAGTGAGTGATTAGTAGTTAGCTTCCACGAGTGACCTTGTAGTGAGGATATGATGTACAGGGCTTGAGCCCTTTATTATTGTTATCTTTTTATTTCAGTTACTCTCTGTGGACATTTACCATTTATGGTTTTATACATTTCCTGTGATGTGGACTTGAGCTTTTCTATATGTTCACATATACTTTTCTTCTTCTGTGATCAATATGGCCGGCAGGATCGGCGTTTCGTAGTGGCGAACTTCCTGAGTGAGGGTGTCAACGCATAGGGGCGGTTCTGGGCATAAGACCCAGGTTTTTGAAAGAAAAAAGGGTCTTACAAAGTGGTATCATTTTAGGGGATCCGAAGAAAAGAAGTTCACAAACCCTGGACCACCCCGCACGAGTTTAGTTTGAGGACAAACTAAGCAGCAGAAGCAATGGTGTGCCCATATGGGAAAATTACATGGAAAATCCACTTTTAACTGAATCCTTTTGGCAAGTTTTCTTTTGTAGCCTGCGACGAACCTTGCCCCCAGTAGGGAATACCTATGGCTACAAAGATGTCTTTAGATAGTCCTTTAGTCAATGAGTTATACTCAACCCCACTAAGACGCGTGACTTACCATGACAATTTATACCTACACCTTGCCCTAGTCTGAAATAAACCATAGATATACTTTTGGTAAAGTTACGAGGATACCCCAAAGAGGCTAGAGAAAGAGAAATAGACACATAAGTAGAATGGTATGGGGCTCGTAAACTCAACCCTCGTATCGGTGACATGATTATATTGAGACAACCACCACGATAAACACCGAGGGTCGGATAAGAATTCAAGATCAGAAGAGACTCATTTGGGATTGGGACACAAGTTGACCCTGATAAGGTTGTCGTAAAGGGGACCTTAAAGAGTCTAAAGTATGGAGTATACCAATGAGCCTCAAGATAGAACCCCAGGTCTAAGGCTGTGTGCCCTAAGAATTGTTTGCAAACTTGGGACGAATATAACTGGGTGATATTGAAGATACTTAGCCCAAATAGATAGTGGCTTATCTTTTGTTTATTGGAGCTTATCTTTTGTTTATTGGGGCTGACCTTTTGTTTATTGGGCAAATTAGTTACTGACTTGGGTTTCCTTTGGATCTAATTTAGAAGATGCTGCGTCGTAAACATAGTCATTTTGAGGTCGATCTTATTCGACGTTACGCAGGCAAAGATGAGATGGTGTAACAGTGGGTCTGGAATGATGATCTGAAGTATTACCAGGACAATGAAAGGACATCGTAGATTGAGCAACGACTTGACCTTAGTTGAAGCATTAGAAATGTAAAGTTGCTAGGTTTAGTCACTTAGGGATGCAGATGCCTTTCTGGAAGTTGGAACTGAAATTAGGTCATTCAAGCTTTAGTTATATTTGAAAGTTCTAATAGTTTGGGGCATTCGGAAGTAATTAACTCATAAATTGTCAAAAAAAATCACGCCCTGTCATGGTAGAAAATTTTAACTACAATAATAACCCTTATACCTTGGGAGCTATGACGATGAATAACCCGAGATCTTAGACGATGACTTATTGGAATTAAAATATAGTGTTTGAGTTTACTATGATAAGAACGATCTAAGTTTATCTTACTTTGGACCATCTGAAAGTGATCAAGACTAGCATATGTGGAAGCGATAGGAATTTGTGAAATAAACGTGATGATATTTCCGTGATGAAATTGACTTGTGAAAATCTTAGGGTTTCAAAAGAATTTTACCCGTATACCTTATGAATCAAATTCCTCATAGAAAGTGATTGGGAGTCATCTTATAAACATGAATACAAATAAAGATTGGTTAACATATACTCATAAGGTTCACAAGTGCACCACCATAAAATTTGAGGATGACTGGGACGCCTGATGATCTGATCTGTCCCACCAATGGTAAGAACTGGATAAGTTGTAGAGTGGAGATGATTGATCACTCGGACGTACTTGAAGGAATAAGAACCTAAACTTACGGAGAAAACATTATAGAAGCGTTGTCTACCCATATTAACAAGAGCTTTAGTCACCGGAAAAATGGTGTATTCCGGAACACGTATGTCCTCGGAATGAAGAAAGACGTCATAAGTTTTGTGATGCATGGTGAAGGCCAAGTGCAAGAGTATTTGGAGCACTACCACAGTCACTGCCCATGTTAGAGTGGAGTTCGAGGACATAATTATGGATTTCATACACAGGTTACCACATCCCCACTCCGGGCACAAGTTCGTTTGGAGCATCGAGGATAAACTGACCAAGGTAGCTAGGGTCAACCCGGGCTGGAAGGACGCTCCCGTTGGTGTTTGGTGGGATTTGTTGAGTAGTTTGTTCGTTATCATAGTGTGACCAGGACGACCGTGTCGAATCAGGATGGACGATATACGTCCAAAAAGTGAAGATCAGTCCAGGCTTATCTGGGCTCTTAGTTGAAGTTCAGCACAGCTTTCCACCCTCAGAGGGACGGAGGCGCAAGACTCAACTATCTTGGATCCAGGATGAGGATCCCAAGGCACTCGGATCGGAATTTATGGAGGACACAGATACCCAGGTGCCACTGATTCGAGTTAGGATGTTGGAGGACCAGAGCTGCCATGTCATGTGTTACGATTCGTGGTATCATCAAGTAGAGTTCCAGGTTGGAGACCGGGTGTTCCGGAAGATACGTCCGATGCAGGGAGTCTTGCGGGTTCGTAGGAGGAAGAAACTCAGTCTGAGATAGATGGGGCTCAACGATCCTGGAGTGGATCAGCCCGTTGGCTTATAGACTGGAGTTGCCACAGGAGTTAGCCGGATTGCACGACATCTTCCATGTCTCCTCCTTTAGGAGAGCTCTACTACGGCCGGAGCAGCGAATTTCTACTATAGATGGCCCGGTAGCCTCCGATCGATTGATTCCCCTGAGAGCCACTAGAACTAGTGTGGCAGAGATAGTCGGTGCTCTTAGAGTCAGAAATAACTTCAACTCTTAGGTGATGTTACGTCCAGTCACTCTCAGTGAAAACCCCGCGAGCCTAGCCTGAATTTCGAGGACAAAATTATTTTTTTGTTTATTAGGATTTGTAACATCCCCTAAACAACTAGACCCCCTAAGTTGGTTTTGTCATGACTAGGTCATGACAAAACCAAAGGAAGAGCTTAAGACCATGTGAGCTTGGATGAGAATGGGAAATCCTAGTGGTCTACATATAGCAGTTTTCAGATATCCCTAACCCATTAGGGGTCTCCTTGGAGCACTAGGGACCCATTGGGGTCAACCAAAGAGGCCAATTTGGCTAAAGTCAACCTTAACCCTAAATTGGTCAAACTAACTCAATTAGGGTCAATTGGCCTCCCCCATGCCAAATTGACCTTTCCCCTACCCTTATAGGGATATTAGGAACCTAATAGACCAAAAGCCCCATCATGGGACCTCTAAATTGGCCAATTTACCATAAGTCAACCTTAGCCTTAGTTTCGGTCAAAGTGCCCTTTAAAGGGGCAATTCACCATCACCTTGCCAAATTGACTCCACTTAAACCTTCCTAACCCTTAACGGAGGCCATTGGAGCCAAAGCCACTCAGTGGAGTCAGCCTAATTGGTCAATTTGACTAAAGTCAACCTTATCCCAATTTAGGTCAAAATAACCCAATTTTCCCCAAATTAAACCCAATCCATTTGGGCTAGACCCAATTGAGGTGGTCCACCACCAAATGGGATTCAGTGCTACTGATTGGACCATTTAATTTCAGAGAAATCATCCAGGAGAGAGAGAGCCTAATTTGGAAGAGAGAGAAAGAAGGGGGAGTTAATGGAGAGGAAGAGGAAACCTTCCATCTCCTCCATTAATGGCACCTTTCATCTCCCCTTGGGGAGAGGAGAAGTTTTCAACCATTCCCCGGCCACATTGATGCCCAGATTCACTCCCCCAAGTATAACCGATGCATTAACTAATGGCCAGTAATGGCAATCCGAGTAACTCCTCCTCATTAGCCTCAATTGACCCCTTTAACATCATCAGAGGTTGGAAAGGAATGAAACCCCACTCTTCCCCGAAGAAATCGAGCACGGGAAGCTAGGATTGACATTGCGCTGAAATCTCCACCTCCGTCCATGGTGACTCGCCGGAATACGCGCCACCAAGTCCCCACACAGGTCCGATTTGCCTCCTCTCCCTTAGTGCTAGATCTTTTCATAATTTAGGGCTTGATCCGTGCTCAATTGGGCTCGGATCGTGCTTCCAAAAGGGCTCAATTTGAGCTCTCTTTCCCCTCCTTAAAACTCTGATTCTGACCACCTCCAGCCGGCTAAACACCCCCTATCACCGGTAACCACCTCAACGGAGGTGGTGGTGGCATTGGCTGGCCGGGAAGCGGCACAGGTGGCCGGGAAATCATCCCGCAAAGAAGCCCAGGACTGGCTGTCGCACGCCGTCCGTCCAACGGGGACGATGACCAAGAACCGTCGGATGTGCCGTGATCAGTTATTCACAGATTTATGTTATTATGTTATACGATATAATGTTATTTCATTTGAAATCCGGAGTAAATAGTTATGCTTTATTCTTATTTAATTAACTCGTCGATCTGAGTAGAAGAAATTCACCATGAAAATAAAATTATATAGTTGAGTTTGTCGAACGGAAACCCGGAGTTCGTCTAACGGAATTCATTCGTCGAACTGATTGTTGAGTTCGTCGAACGGAACCCGGCGTTCGTCGAACGGGATTAATTCACCAAGAAAATAAAATAAAATAGTTGTGTTCGTCGAACGCAGATCATAGTTCGTTGAACGCAGATCATAATTCGTCAGACGCACTGAAGCACGACGTTCGTCGAACGCAGATCATTGTTCATCAAATGCAGATCATAATTCGTCAAACACACTGAAGCACGATGTTCGTTGAACGAAGATCATAGTTCGTGGAACGCAGATCATAATTCGTCAAACGCACTGAAGCATGGCGTTCGTCGAACGCGGATCATAGTTTTGTCGAACACAGATCATAATTCGTCAAACGCACTGAAGCACTACGTTCGTCGAATGCAGAATAGAATTCGTCGAACGCAGAAAGGATTTCGTCGAACGCAGAGACTTGTATTTTATAATTATTTTCTTATTACTGGCTGTAGTTAGAAATAATTATAGAAAATACTTAGGTCCCTCTATAGAAAAATTGGTCAACACCAAAGTTGTAGCCCTTGCAGTCTAGTTTATTTTAAAATTGTTTTCACCCCAAAAGAAGTTTTGTAACTCCCTATAGGTTCATTTTGGTGGGACTGGTCCCTAGTGTAGGACAGCCACCATTCCTTGAATAACTTTTGATTGGTTTATGGGATTGACTTGAAAAATTGAAACCTATGCTATTTTTACCTACACCCATAAAATATCCAAAGATGAGAATTTTAGGAGAACATTTTTCTAAGGTTTTTGTAATAATTTGATAGTTCTTATATTATTTAAATTTAGGGTCTAATGACCTCCAATCCCCTCCAAATTTTGGTGGGTGCTTCTTAGGGTTATCACATGACCCTGGTAAAAATCTCAGCCCAACTGGGATTGATTTGGTTGGGAAATTTGTCAACCCAAGTTAGGTCAAATTGGGTCAAAGTTAGGGCATGGTGTTTATCTTGGGGTATGGTGCTCAGAACTCATCCCAATGAGTTGAAACCTTGACCACTAGTTTAGGATCACCTAAAACACCTTCATGAGTAAGATGGGTTGGTGTAGAGGTGGATATGCCCTAGGACCCTAGTTTTACCCCTTGGGGTGCAGTTAGAGCTTTGTGAAGGACATGTGCTCAAAAGCTATAGAATGGTCATGGAACCTAAGATATATGTTCATGGGATCTATTTATGCCCTAGGGAATTTTGAGAGAATTTTAGGAGAATTTATTCCCCCTAAATTAGGACATAACCCCTTTAGGTAAACTTCTTGTAAGAGACATTTACATGCTTAAATGGTCTTGGATGATGATGAAACCTTGGTAGTGCCTTTGTAATCATATTATAGACCTCTGGTATTTTTTGTGAAATTTTTCAGATGATTTAACCAGTACTTCATTTACAAGGCACTTATTTTGTCTCAATCTTAAGAAATATAATTAAGGGTCCAAAACTCTCTGGAAAAATGTGCAACTTTGTGATCGGACATTCCAGAGCACTAGGAAGCTCTGTGAATTTTTATAGAATTTTTGGAAATTGTTATCAGTTGGTAACTTAACAACATATGCAAATTAGGAATTATTTGGATTAATTATTTCAGTGAAGAAATGATTGCCATTAATGGTTAAACTCTGTAATTAAGCTTTTCTGGACACAATAGAGGTCTGATAATTTTTCTATAATTTTGACATAAGTATTCTTGGTAGTTCCTTCATAAATCTTCAAGCTTGGATAGAAGTTAAATATTAAAAATAGAGGACATTTCCTTACTGTAAAATTGTGATATTCATCATTTATTGTTATTTTGGCATGATAGATTTATCTGAATTTTATGAAGATCGTGTATTTAAAACACCTTACACTTCATGTTCATATTCATACTTGGCAAATATTGGAGAAATTTAAATAAATGATAAAATGTTGAGGAAAAATATGATTCTCTGGATTTAGTTTTGAAACATCATGATAGACCTCCAGTAAATATCTTGAGTCAGATGGATGAATATTTGGAGTACCTCTACTTATATAAGCTTCATATAGTTAGTTGGTTTGCGTATAGTAAAAATGTGAAATTTGGATATTTAGGGGTCTACCTAGTGGAAGTGGCATGTAGTTGGTGTACATGGTCAGGTTGAAGAGATTGAAGGTCACCAAAAGAAGTTTAGGTGAGGAGGGTGTTCTTATGGGTAGATACCAACAACACTAAGTGTCTTGAGAAAGGGAGCTTTGTGGTTTCATCCCATTGTTGTTCCTAGTACCGTAGCGAGCCCCTTACAGGGTAATCCTCGGGAAGTCCAAGATAAACACTAAATTGTAGCGATAAGTTGATGTACAAGATTAACTTAATAATACGCACACCCACACCCCATAGTTACGGGAGGTTAGTTGGTTTGGTTGTACGAGCGTTAGGCTCGGTGGTTGAAGCAGCGGACTAGTTAGTCCGGTGAGCTTGTGACTCAGTAATACTTGTTGGTACGGACGGGTTGGTCCGGCGAGCCGGTGGCGCGGAAGGTTATTAATGACGGGCAGGTTAGCCCGGGGAATTTATGGCTTGGGATATAGTAGAACATGTTTGCATGTGCATAAAGATGGTGGGTCTTCGGTATTAGATGGTCGTTCACACCGATGTCAATAGGTTGACTCGGCAAGTGTGGAATTTGCACTTAGCCATAAAAGTCTGGTGGTCCAACCAATAAGAGTATGCAGATGCTCCGCGGTTTTGCATTGAGGCGTACTATAGGTCTAGGTTAGGTAGTGTGAATACCAACCTAGTGGTGGGCGAGGCCCAACCCACCGCTTCCGTTTGCCACTACGGAAGTATCCTAGGAGTCTTGCTAGCTCCAAAAAGGGGGAACTAAAGGTCTGTGCGCATAGAGTCGAAGTGTGTGAGTTGCACTTGCGTGAACATAGCATAAACATCATAACTCTGCATGTCATGACATAAACATTGCATTTCAACCCCTAACCCTATCGTATAAGTCGGTTATGGGACTTCTTATACGATAGGCCTTGCTAAACGACTCGTTGGTCTATAGTTTTGTATGGGCATTCCTATAAATCAATGGTTACTTTTCAATTATATACATGTATTTACTTACCGCACTTTACTTATTCTTTACCTGCTCTTACTATGCTCTTTTCTTCTTCAATTATATATATACACATGTGTAGTGTAGACATTCCACGTACCCATGTCACCTACTATTGTTTACACCCCTTGTTGTCCTCCGCTTCATCCTTCCCGCACAGTGCCTAGGAGTCATCGGGGGAGCGGTGGGGGATTGGCTTAGTCTTTTTGACTAACGGTCGGTGGACCTTATCATTTTAGGGGATCGAGGAGACGCAGCAGCACCAGAGGCCGGTGCAGATGGAGGCGGGCTAGTCTAGTACAGGAGCACAAGTTTCAGGATCAGTGAGTGATTAGTAGTTAGCTTCCACGAGTGACCTTGTAGTGAGGATATGATGTACAGGGTATGAGCCCTTTATTATTGTTATCTTTTTATTTCAGTTACTCTCTGTTGACATTTACCATTTATGGTTTTATATATTTCCTGTGATGTGGACTTGAGCTTTTCTATATGTTCAAATATACTTTTCTTCTTCTGTGATCGATATGGCCGGCAGGATCGGCGTTTTGTAGTGGCGACCTTCCCGAGTGAGGGTGTCACCACAAAGCGGCGGTTCTGGGCATAAGACCCGGGTTTTTGAAGGAAAAAATGGAGTCTTACAAAGTGGTATCAAAGAGATCGTTCGTCGAACGCAGATCAGAATTCGTCGAACGCAGATAGGATTTCCTCGAATGCAGAGACTTGTATTTTATAATTATTTTCTTATTACTAGCTGCAGCTCAATTGGTGATGAGAAGTGAAAGTACTCCATAGTTAAGCGTGCTTGGGATGGAGCAATTCTGGGATGGGTGACCTCCTGGGAAGTCCATGCGCTGTCGCTTAACTGGCTCAATTCTCATCAAAGGGGGACTGCGGTCTCCAACAACCCACTGTGCCCTGTGGTGGGACAGAGAGGGGTAGGGGTGCATGGTCTACAGACCATCTAGTTAGGCTGAACCCTTCCGATGCCAGCTGGGTCTCGTGTTGGCGGGCCTGGGCTGGGAGGGTGCCGACGGTCCAGCTGGGTCCCGTGTTGGCGGGCCTAGACCGTTACACCGCTTAGCTTGGCGGATAGAAGAGTAGGCACGCAGAATAGGCGAGTTGGCTAGCAGAATGAAGTGGAGGGTGGCGTGGATTTGGTGGCGCGCCTCAAATACACATATAAACGAAAGAGAAATTTCACATAGACATAAAAAAAACACTACAAATCAAAGTTCATATGTGCCACATCATCAAATAATAAGGATTACATTAATATACATCAACACAAATAAGAGAGAAAGGTAAGAGATACGACCGAATCTGGAGGCTTATTGTAGATTCTCGGTAGGAATCACCGGGTTGTCAATCCACGTCCTAGCTCCGTCCCAACTATCATCCGGGGTAGAGGAGGGATGGCACTTTCTCCCAATGGACCCGTCTTCTCTGGTAAACTACAATCCGGCCACGTCTGCTGCGAAGAGCTCTTGCTTGGCGATGAAGATGGAGGCGGAATCCTCTCCTTGAAGCACTTGGATGATGGAGGCGGCCAAGAGGATGCTCCAGCTCAAGATTTGAGCCGAGAATGTGTCCGGAGCACCTCCAAAATATGGGCGGTGATGGAACGGCAGATTGGAACAGAGCTGGAACCCTTAGGTGCGGGAAAGAAGATGGATCAGACGAACTCCGGATTAGGTTGAGATCTACAGATTTTATAGAAAACTGGTCAGAAATTGGTCACGCATGGTCGAACGCACGACCGTGCAATATTAATCGAGAAAAAGGCCAGGATAACAAAGCAGGTGCGCCCGTGTGTTTTACTCAAGCACGGTCGAAGCCGACCGTGCGTAAAAGCGCACGGACAAATCCAGATGGCCCAAAACAAGGGTAAACAGGTCGATCGTGCGATTCCTTCACGCACGGGAAACTGCCCGTGCGTAGAGACACACGATCAACGACAGAACACCTTTTTCCACCACAGAAGAGAACGCACGATCACATATGACCGTGCGTCAAGGAAAACGCACGACCGTGCGATATATATACAGACATGAATTCTGGATAAAAAATGGATGAACCGTCCACCTGCATCAACCACAACACAGCTGGGAAACCCCTCTAGCTCAAGAATTAACGCATAAAAGAATGGGTAGCACATTGTGCTTGCCCCCAACAACAAAGCGCGCAATTGCGCACCTCAATGGGCCAAGGCATTGCACTAATAGTGAAAGCGCGAACGAGTAAAACATAAGCAATTAAGAACTGAAAATGAAGTGCAAAAGTAGGAAAACTAGCCCAGATGAGTACATAAAAGTATATATAAATGGGACTCATCACACATGCATAGACTCCTCAATTTTGAGAGAGATTTTATTGTAGCATCTATAGGCCTTGCTTGATGATGAATATCCCAAGAATATCTCATCATCAGCCTTCTTGTCAAATTTGGCAAGATGACTTTTCTCATTGTTGAGGATAAAATAGGTACACCCAAAATTCTAAATTAAGTGACTATGGGTGCCTTTCCCTTCAATAACTGATAGGGAGTCTTTAGCTTAGTCTTGTGAATGAGACTTCTGTGTAGAACATAGTTGGTTGTATTCACTGCGTCAGCCCAAAAGGACTTTGGCAAGTTGGATTCAGCTAATAATGTCCTACCAGATTCAATTAGAGTTCTATTTTTCCTTTCAGCAGCCCCATTTTGTTGGGGGGGGGGGGTCTAGAAGCTGAAAAGCATTGTCTGATCCCTTCATCCTCACAGAATCTACACATTAACTAATTTTTAAACTCGTGCCATGATCACTTCTGATCACATCAACCAGGGTGTTGAATTCAGATTGAATCTGTCTAATGAATCTTGAGAGGATCTAAAAAAATCATCTACAATGACTAGTGTATAAGACTTACCTGCTAAGCTTTGAGTGGATATGGGACCAAATAGATCCAAGTGCAACAGGAAAGGGATTCTAGGGGAATCATTCTTACCAGTTGGTTTGAATAATGCTTTGATCTGCTTTCCTAGCTGGCAGGCTCTACAAGGATGGTCCTTATTGAATTTACCAGTTAGTAAACCCCTAATTAGGTTAAGTTTGGAGAGTTTGGCAATGGCCTTAAAGTTAAGGTCACTATGTCTCCTATGCTACAGCTCACTATTTTCTAATTGGGAATTGAATAAGCAGTTCTCAAACTTTGTGTACTCAAAATCTACAACATAGACTTACCCTTTCTGAGACCTGTCAATATTATTTTATCAGTCTTAGAACTGACTATATTACACTGAGATTTCCCCAATCCTGACCAAACCATATCTTCTGGTTTGACCAGAGTGTGAATTCCCAAAAATTACCTTTGGCCCTTCCCTGGCCTTGAAATTCTCTAGCAACTCTTTTGCTCTAGTCATATGCATGGAGCAGCCACTGTCCAAATACCACTGCTGGTTTGTGGTTGAACGGTCTTCCCTCTGCACAATAAATTAAACATTAATATAGACCCTCTCATGTTGGGGTCTCTTTCTTCTATCATCATATAGAAACATGAAAGAATGAGAAGGTCTTCCATTATTCTCCCTTAGGTGAAGAAGTGCTGCATTACTATGCCAACAATATTTGGAAATATGTCCTCATTTAGAGCAGCAAAAGCATCTAGGAATAGACGTAAAAGGAGGTTTTGTTGTTTGGTGACTTTGTGCATAAAATATGCGTCGAGAAGAAATCGACGCATTCTTAGAGTTACGTCAAATGGAATTCGACGTACCTGCATAGTCCCATCAATTGTCATTCAAAGCATGGTATTGGTTGCGTTGAGTGTAATTCGACGCACCCACATAGTTGCTTCGAAATGATGTCGACACATATGCTGGATTCCGTCTAGATGCATTCGACGCATTCTTAAAATTGCGTCGAGTTCTATTTGACGTATGATTCTTATCATTAATTGTTTGTGAATCTGTATTTACAATTTTCTTAAGCAAGTTGATTTCTGATTTTAATTTATCATTTTTGATCGTTAGATCATGTCTAGCTTTATTATAGGCATTTGTGCTATTTTTAAGAGTGGAAATGACAGAGTCAATATGAGCTTGATAATTATTTCTATACTCCTCAATTGTTTCATCCATCTCTTCTATTTCAATTTTATAACTTTTGCATGTAGCACACTCACTTTTCAAAGATAAATTTTCATTTGATTTTTCTAAGGAATGTTTGCCTAAGATTCCTGGTTGATCACTAATGTCTACCCTATTAAATATGGTGAGTTTATTAGGGTTATTATTCTTATGACCTTCACATGATTCTGAAATATTATTAGGTCTATAACTAAATGATGCTACAGGTTTATCACAAGCATGTTTGCTAGTGAGTGGTTGTGATTCCTGATCAATATGATAACATCTCTTGGAGAGATTTTGTGAGATATCTTTGATCTTTTGACTCCTTCCATTTAGGGAGTCCTCAAAGGCGTTTGCCTTTGAGAATTCTTTCTTTAGGTCTGAATTTTCATTATCTAATGAATATATTTCTTTTTCTTTCCTAAACAGTTCACATCTCAGATCAGAGTTGACTGAGAGTAGAGGATTCTTCCTAAGGACTTCTAGTTCTGATTTGATTATTTCAAGATTCTTTTGATTGTTAATGTAATCTTGGCAAAATTCCTTGAAGCATTCTTTAAAATCTTTTGAAGAAAAGTCATGTTCTTCAAAGATGCTTACCTCAGTTTCATCAGTGGAATTTTCCAGAGCCATTAAGCAGGCTTCTTCTGGTACACCATCTTCATCATCATCAGATGAGGAGGATCTTGATTCAGAGTCTAAATAAATCCAGGTCTCAGGTATGATACCTTTCCCTCCTTTCTTATCCTTTCTCAGGAAGGATTTATGCTACTTCCTATGCTTGTTATTCTTGTTCTTTTCTTCCTCAGGACATTCAATAGAGATATGTCCTGGCTTTCTGCAGGAAAAACAAATAATCTCCTATTTAGGAGTTTTATCATACATTGGCTTGCTTGAGCTCCTCTCTCTCCTTCTGGACACTTCTGTCCTAACCCACTTTTTGAATCTCTTAGCCAAGAGATTAAACATTTCTTCTTCACTGGTGGAGGACTATGCTTCTGCAGTCTTTAATACAAGAGTCCTTTCTTTAGAAGTTGGTGTTCTTTCTCGGGCTTCTGACTCAGCCCTGCTTTTTAGTAGAAGCTCATAGGACTTGAGGTTTCCCAGGAGAGCATCATTTGATATCTCTCTGAGGCATCTAGAATCTCTGATACCCAGATTCTAGAGTCCCATGTGCTTGTGAAGCACATGAGAAGCTTGTCAAACAATTCTGTCATAGAAATTTCCTTGGCAAGCCCTCTCAGCTCATTTATGATGATGCTGAATCTGTATGCATTTCTGTTATGCTTTCATCAGACTTTTTCTTGAAATTCTCATATTGAGATATGAGAAGTGCTTTTTTGTCTTTTCTCTCAACAAAGCTTCGTTCAACTAGTCTGGAGAGAGATTCCCAAATCTCTTTTGCAGAGTTGCAATCAACAACTTTTTGGAATATGTCATCAGATATGGTTGAGACCAGTCTGTTCATGGCCTTGGCATCACATGTCTTGACCTTCTTCTCATCATCAGTCCATTCTGCTCTGGGAACTAAAGTTTTTATGACCTTTCCACTAGTGTCTTTCCTTGTTGGGACTGGGGACCTGTGAGGATGACATTGAAAATTTCCTCATCAATAGAATTCATATAAAGTTTTATTTTGGCCTTCCAGAGTGTAAACTTATTCAGATTACACACTGGAGGTCTTGTAGAAGCATAATCCTTAGAACTCATTTCTTTAAAAAAATATATTTGAAATAATGAAAAAGTGTAAGAGGTCTTTTTGATCAAGGGGTTAACCTTTTAATGATCAACCTCCCTCTGATACCAATTGAAAGTGCACATCATGCCCCTGAGATATACTCTAGGGGGGTGAATAGAGATTTAAAAATATTTCTATCCTATTTGTGCAAATACATTAAAAACATTAAGTGTTATGCTCCACAATTCCACACACAGAATAAAACACAAACTGTTTAAGTAAAGCAAGAAGCGAAGTAATAGAAAAAGTAAACTATATGGGACAACACAGAAAATAAGCAACCAGAAGACACAAAGATTTATAGAGGTTCCCCAAAATGTGGGTAGTCCTCTCTTCTACCTTCTGGTAGGAATGCACACCTTGTTCCTGAGTCTTTTGACAAGGAGACTCTCAGAACCACTATTCTTTTGATAAGGAGATCATGAACTAACCAGATCTTTTGATAAGGAGATCTTGAACCAACCAGATCTTATGATAAGGAGATCTTGAACCACTGAATCCTTTGGCAGAGGGATTCTCAAAACTCTTTTATAGTTGGGAATGAGAATGAGAAAGAAGAAGGGGGAGGAAGAAGAATTCTGTTCTCAGAATTCTTATGAAGCCCGTATCAAGAACAGCTTCTATATTCTTTCACTGGATCTGCTGATGATGAACTCATGCTTATGATTGTGATGTTTTGCAGGAGTTATGATTGCCACATCCTTTTTCTTATTTATGATTGAACTTTGGCTGCTATGTAATATTGATGATGAGCAACCTTCTGTTGTTCTTCAGTAAGAGAGGGAGAGCAGTTGTTCTTTCTTCTCTGTATTTTCTCTATTAGGGTTCCAGGAGGAAGAAGAAGAGGAAAATCCTAATTCAAAAAGTTCAGTCGATTGTAATGAATGCTCAGTATTTCTCTTTCTGCTTCTCCCTTTTATTGTCCCTCTTTGATTTGAAATAATTACCTTTTTTGGTAGGTCCTGAAAAGGTATTTTGCACTAGACAATTTCTCCTCCTTTCCTTCTTTAATTCACTACCCGTCCACCAACTGTAAGCTTATTTCCAAGAAAGCATTTATGTCCTCCTTTAATTCTTCTTTCTATTTGAGTCAATTAATGAGTCGTTGGAGAACGGTCTTCAGTATTGTGGGCCATGAGAGAGGGTCCAAAATGACAGCTGAAAAGGTTTCCATTTCAGACTATATTCGACGTAGCGTCGATTTTTCTTCCTCTCTTATCGACACACCTTAGATTCCTTGTAAGAGCAGCTTCGAATTCATTCTTGCTCTGATTCAAGTCAGCTTGTCGACGTTGCGTCGATATCTTATCAACGTAATCGTAGAGTTGAAAGCTTAGCTCTGAACTTCATCATCTGCGTCGAATTGTAGTTGATGTTGCGTCGACTTCAGATGGCTTTGACAGAGTCTTTCTTTTGCGTTGAGTTGAAGTAGAAGTTGCATCGACTTCTCTAGGTACTTCGATAAGTCTATGGCCTCTATGTCGATATCTATTCGACGTAGCGTCGACTTGATCTACTCCGATAGAAGGAGTGAGTTGCTTGGACTTTTAGTCAGAGTAGAGTCTACAATAACTCGATGTTGCGTCGATTTCCATTCGACGCAACTATTAACTCTACCCAAATTTTGATTTTCTTGATATGGTCTTGACACCTTAGGTTGAGTGTGACATCCTAAGACACCTAAAGACAAGATTACCCTCACTATACAATAGGTAATGTTGGAACCGGGATTCGACCCAACGAGGTGTTCAGACCCCAAAGATGGGTGCAACTTGCGCTTACTGATCCCTCGGAGCAACTTGACCGAAGACTTAGAACTTTGACCCTTGGTGACAGTGTGGAGGTCCCACCACACACCCGGAAGATCTTAGAGAGCTACCCCTCCCAAGCCAAAAACTGAAGCCGGGCACCTTGGAGAGCTCTGAGAGCGCTAACCAAAGATGACCTGAGGAGAGAGAAGCACCAAAAGAACCTCCTCTCCAAGGTGCCCTTGGGGTCATATTTATAGATTTTCTGAACTGTTCTGCTGATAGCGGGATTCCGCCTTTTGGTTTTACTAGACGCACACTGAATTGGTCTGCTAACAACCGAACTCTGCTGTTCTTAAGGGCTATTGGCATCCCACTAGGGGCAGAAGGGTAATTTCCCCTCCTTACCTCCCCTGGGCGAGTGGCCTGCGAGAGCGCCACTCGCGAGTCTTCTCGCGAGCCATGTTAGCGTAACTTCCCTAGGAGAGCAGCCTGCGAAGGCACTGCTCGCCTTCCATCTGACGACAACCACCTAGGCCAGACCTCGCATTCTCCCCTGCGAGAGCACCCTAGCTCGCCTTGCCTGAATCTCACAACTCTTTTGTGGCGAGATGACCACTTTATGCCCATCCAACTCATCCCCGGTCCTTACCCCTTTTGGGCGAACACGGGGTTGTACACAATCCCCGCTCTTTGAGGGATTACACTAAGCTCAAAAAGAATCATCCAACCCCGGTTGTTCACCGGCGACTGCTGATCTGTCGGGAATCTTTCGATGGGTCCTATTGGTGTACAACCCCGATGTTCGCCAGGAAGAGTCAGATGGCTCACACCCAAGAAAGCGAGCCAAGATGGGCGAACCCTGGTGAGGCGAGCCAAGGAAAGGCGGGAGACTCTATAAGCGAACGAGCCGGGACAAGCTAGCCCGCCTAGAGTATGTGCGGATAGAAATTCTGGGGCTCGCCAAGGTAAGACAGGCGAGCCCGCCTAGAGTATGTGCGGATAGCAATTCTGGGGTTCGCCGAGGTAGTGCCGGCGAGCCCGCCCAAAGAAGGCACGGCTAACCCAGGAGTTCGCGAGCTCCGCTCGCAGGGAAGGTGCAAGGGCGAGCCGGTTCGCCCAGCAAGGGCTTGTAGAGAAATTCCCGGTGGTCTGCGGCTAGCTCCTCTGAACAACGGGGTTTGGCTATTAGCAGACCAATCCGGTGTGCGGATAGTAAGAATGGACAGTGGGATTTGGCTATTGACAGACCACAAAACTAAAATCTATAAATAGACCTTAAAGGGCACCTTGGAGGAGGCCGGTTCGAAATCTTTGAGCCTTCTTCTCTCCTTAGGTCGCTTTGGTTTGGGCTCTCTAGCTCTCCAAGGTGACCGAGTCTTAGCTTTGGCTTGGGAGGGGAAGCGCTCAACGATCTTCCGTGTTAGTGGAGGGCCCTCCTCGCTAAAGACTAGGGTCTTTGTTCTTTGTCCGAGTTATCTGCCCACCTCTTCCGAGGGACCGGTAAGGGCTAGCTGCCCCTTAACTCGTTGAGGGCCCCGAGCTCCACAAGAGACCGAGAAATCAGTTTCAACATTTTGGTGCGGTGAGCGTGGAGCGTGGCTGGTTCAAGAAAGTTCCAGAGAAGGGTTATGGCGGGAGATGAAGAGAAATGCGAGGAGTTCATCGAGACACCTCAGGTGGCGATGGCCAGGATGCTCGCAGATTTCAGAAGGGAGGTGCTCGACAACCTTGGGGTTTATGGTCACAGCTCTGCAAAGCGAGTTTGCGACCCCAGCACCTCAGGCGACCCTTCCCCAAACGGCGGTCGGCGAGAATGCCCCGGGGGGAAGGGCTGGAAAGGAAGTTGTCGTTGGGTCAGGGCAGGACAGGGAGGGGCGAGTGTTGTTCGCCAGTCCGGCGAGCCCGATGCCGGCGAGCTCCGTGCCGGTGAGCTCCGGGCCGGCGAGCTCAGTGCCGACAAGCTCTGTCCCAGTGAGCGCGACAAAGGCGAGCGCGCGCCAGGAGGATGCGGCGACGGTCGGGGTGGTTCAGGCGAGTGCCGCCCTCGCGAGTGCAGTACCGGCGAGCTCAAGTTTGGCGAGGGAGCTTGGGGGGCGAGTGGAGCCAGAAAGGGTGGTAAGAGGGGGAAGCCCCTTTTGCGAGCTGGTGCTTTCCGCACCCGTCCCGGGGGGGTTCGGGGAGTGGGACCGGGTATACTACAATGGTAGGGATGACCCTGTCCAGCACCTGCAGTGTTTCGAAGACTCGGTCTCCATCAAGCCGATGTCAGATGCCTTCAAGTGTCGGCTCTTTGCCGTCACCCTCAAGGAGAAGGCCAGGGACTGGTTCCATCAGCTCCCTGCAGGATCAATCTACGCGTTCGAGGACTTGCGCCGAAGTTTTTTGCTGAGGTTCTCGACCTCAAAAATGAGGAAGAAGGACGCTGATTCCCTCTTCAAAGTGAAGCAGGAGCCCAGGGAGTCGTTGGCTCAGTATGCGGATCAGTTCCAGGAGGAAGTGCAGCTTACTCAGGAGATGCCTGGGTTTGCACTCCAACTCGCCTTCACGGTCGGGTTGAAAGAGAGTTTCTTCAAGATGGCGTTGAAGAGGAAGGCCCCCGACTCCTATGAAGAGCTGATGGAGAGGGTGGCGGAGGAAGTCGCGAATGAAGAAGCCAACCCGGAGCTCACCAAGAGTCTAGCAAAGCTTAGTGAGCCGGAGGTGAGCCAGCAGGAGGTCAGGAGAAGGGAAGAGCCCCGGGCCCCGGAGGGGGTATGGAGGCCGCGCGGCGGAGGAATACAAGGGCAGGGAAGGGGTTACGGCCCAGGAAGGGGTAACCATTTCGGAGGTCAAGGGAGACCCCACCAGTTAGGGTGGAGGCAGGGTCCGATGCAGATGCCTCCCCCACCTCAACAGGCCATGGCAATTGGCCGGGGAAGAGGAAGAGGAAGGAGAGGCGAGGTGGAAACAACATCCGCTAGGAGGAGAAGGAATAGGGTGGCGGAGGCCGAGGCGGGGGATGTGACGTTGCCGTATTGTATCTTCCATGATGAGGAAGGTCACTCAACGGACACCTGCCCGGAGTTCCTGGAGGTGAAGAGAGGTAGAGCGCCTGCGCCACGGCAGCAGCAGCCAGTGAGGATCGTGGAGGTCGAGCCACGAGAGGAGGATGAGGAAAGGTGTGAGGATAGAGCCGATGTGGGGAGTAGAGGAGGGATCGGGGTGATCCATGGGGGGGGGGTAGGGGTGGAGGAGACACGCAAGGCTAGCCTCCATACCATCTACCGCAGGAGCGTGGCTTCAACATCCACCGCTCCGCCCCCGGCCGAGAAAATCATTTTCACCCAGAAGGACATGCCGGGCTATGAAGACCCGTTCTGCAATGCGCTGGTCATTCATACGGCGATCGAGAACTTCACCGTCTCCTGAATCCTAGTGGATAATGGAAGTTCGGTCAACGTCATCTTCAAGATGGCGTTTGACGGGATGGAGGTGGAGGCCAGAAGGGTGTTGGCCTCGGATGGCCCTCTATTTGGGTTCTCGGGGGAGAGGAAAGAAGTAGAAGGGGGAGTAGGACTTCATGTGATCCTGGGGGGGCAGTCCAGGAACTGCCGTTTTGTCATAGTGGACGCTCCAAGCAGCTACAGCGCCACCTTCAGACTGCCACTCATCAGCGCATTCCGCTGTGTCCCCTCCACTTTTCATCAATGCCTTAAGTTCAACGACGGAGGGGTTCAGGTGCAGATCAGGGGGGATCCCAAGGTGGCAAGACAGTGCTACGTGACGGCTGTCAACACCATCTCCTGGATGGGAGAAGCTGAGGAATGTGATAAGGTTATGGAGAAGGCGACCGAAGTCGGAGGTAAGGAGGTAGCCGAGGAGAAGATGGAGGGAGAGGGAGTCCATGCCCAGGAAGGGGTAGCTGAGGGACCCCGGGCAGAGAGAGAGGAAGAAGAGGAAAAGGCGCAGGAGGGAGGGGCGGAGGACCTGATGGTGGTAGAGGAGGAGGTAGAGTAAGGAACCCAGGCTCTCGCTCGTGCCGAGGAGGAGAGGGCTTGGGGAGAGCAGTCCAGGCTGGAGGCTGTGGACGGGGTCATGGAGCTCGAGGTCACCACCCGGCTAGGGGTGGTGGAGAAGGTCCGGGTCAGCGGAGGACTCAACCCGGAAGATCAAGCAGAGATTCTGGCTTGCGTGCAGAAGAACGTAGACGTCTTCGCTTGGAGCGCTGCAGAAATTCCCAGGATCGACGCGGATGTGGCTTGCCATCGCCTCAACCTCGACCCCGGCACCCTCCCCATCCGCCAGAAGAGGAGGGCCATCGCCGACAAGCTGGAAGGGCCCATCCGTGAGGAGGTGGGCAAGCTCCTACAGGCAGGCTTTGTATCAGAGATCCAGTATCCAGGCTGGGTCTCCAACGTCGTTATGGTGAAGAAGGGAGGAGGTAAATGGAGGATGTGTATCGACTTTTCTTTACTTAATAAATCATGCCCTAAGGATTGTTTCCCCCTGCCTAGAATCGATGCACTGGTTGACTCAGCCGTCGGTTTTCCTGTGATGTCTTTCTTAGATGCTTTTTCAGGTTACCATCAAATTTGCATGCACCCCCGGAAATCAAAGATGTCTCCTTCATCACGGGGGATGGATGCTACTATTATAAGATGATGTCGTTCGGGCTCAAGAATGCAGGTGCCACATACCAAAGGATGATGGACAGAGTCTTCTGCGAGCAGATGGGATGAAACTTGGAGGTTTATGTTGATGACCTCATGGTAAAGAGCCGATACCTTGGGTCTCACCTCCGAGACCTTGAGGAGACGTTTGGGACCCTGCGGCGGTACAAGATGAAACTCAATCCCTTGAAGTGTGTCTTCGGGGCAAGCCGAGGAAAATTCCTAGGCCACTTGCTCACCCCCGCGGGAGTGGAGCCTAACCCGGACAAGGTTAAGGCGGTAATGGAGTTGGGGTCGCCGAGGAATCCGAAGGAGGTTCAGAGCCTTATAGGGAAGTTGGCTGGGCTCAGCAGATTCCTCTCAAAGGCGGGAGAAAAGTGTGCGCCTTTCTTCAAGGTGCTACGGGGCAACAAGAAGTTTGAATGGACCCCGGAGTGCGAGGAGGCCTTACAGGCTCTGAAAGAACAACTCACCCAGACCCCTCTGCTCCAGGGGCCGAGGCCAGGAGAAGACCTATCCCTGTAACTGGGGGTAGGGCCCGAAGCAGTAAGTTCCGTGTTGATCCGGGAGGAGGGGAAGAAACAGTTTCATATCTACTACGTCAGACGAGTGCTGAGGAAGGCGGAGCTCCGGTACCCGATCCTGGAAAAGTTGGCCTTCGCATTGGTGGTGTCGGCCCGGAGTCTCCAGCCTTACTTCCAAGCCCATTCAATCAAGGTAGTGACGGACCACCCGCTCCGTAAAATCATAGAAGGGGTGGAGCACTCGGGAAGGTTGGCAAAGTGGTCCGTGGAGTTAAGTGAATTCAATGTCACGTTCGTGCCCAGGACGTCCATCATGGCTCAGGCGGTGGCAGACTTCATGGCCGACTATGCGACCGAGGTGGGGGAGCATGAGCCACCTCCCCCAGAGGCATGGAAGATGTTGGTGGATGGAGCATCGGGAAAGTACTCCTATGGAGGGGGGATAGTCCTGGTGAGTCCCCAGGGGACCCTGATTGAGCAAGCCTTAAACATCCATTTCCCAATTACCAACAACCAGGCTGAGTACGAGGCAGTGATAGCGGGCCTTCGGCTGGCCCGGGAACTAGGGGTGCAGGACGTGGAGGTCTCAACGGACTCCATGGTGGTAGCATGCCAAATCAAGGGAGAGTTTGAAGCGAAGGACCCGACCCTCCTGCTATACCTGGAGAAGGTCAAGGGGGTCATCGGGCAGTTCCGCACCTTCTCCATCAAGCACGTGCCGAGGGAGGAGAGCACCCAGGCGGACCACTTAGCCAAGTTCGGCCCTCGAGCGGGAGGGACGGCTTCGGAACTCTTCCATCCCTCCATCGAGGAAGGAGAGTTGATGGAGGTGGATCAACGAGCCTCGTGGATGGATCCATTCATCACCTTCCTATCCTCCGGGAAGTTCCCTGGAGAGGACTTGGACAAGAGGTGCTTCAGGTATAAGTCCGCCTATTACTCCTTGCATGCAGGAGGGCTATATAGGAAGACTCTCTCGGGACTCCTGGACCATTGTGTTTCCGAGGAGGAGGTTCCGAGAGTCCTGGAAGAAATCCACTCTGGGGAGTGCGGCAGTCACTCCGGGAGCCAGACCCTGGAGGGGAGGGTGTTGAGGCAAGGCTACTTCTGGCCCACTCTCAGCAAGGACGCGGCGGAGTTCGCGAGGAAGTGTCTGAAGTGCCAACTCTATGCTCCGCTCCAACTCCTCCCAGCTCAAAGGCTCCGGACCATCACGGCTCCCTGGCCCTTCGCCATATGGGGGTTGGACCTGGTCGGTCCCTTCCCCCAAGCCAGCGGCCAGAGGAAGTTCCTGCTGGTCATGATCGACTACTTCTCCAAGTGGGTAGAAGTAAAAGCACTCGCTAAGGTAACCTATCAGGTTGTAAGGAATTTTGTGTGGGGGGAGATAATTTGCAGGCATGGGCTCCCTCTAGCTATAGTGACGGACAATGGGCCGCAGTTTGCTAGTGAAGAGTTTGTTGGCTTCTGCACTCAGCTCGGCATTGACCTTAGGTTCGCATCGGTCCACCACCCGAGGAGCAATGGGCAGGTGGAGGCGGCGAACAAAATAATCGTTAACCTATTAAAAAAGAAAGTGGAGAACCTTCGGGGGAACTGGGTGGAACAGCTACCCTCCGTCCTCTGGGCCATGAGGACTACTCCGAATACCGCCACCCGGGAGACTCCGTTCAAGCTCTCTCACGGGTCCGAGGCCGTTAACCCCATAGAGTTTGAGGTAAAGATCCCCCCCCCCCCCCGGGTGATCGCCGCGAGCGAGGGGGATGAAGAGTGGCTAGAAGATAACATTGCAGAGCAGAGGCTGTCTTTGGACCTGGTGGAAGAACTCCGGGACTTGGCCACCATCAGGCAGGAAGAGTCAAGAGGCGGATGGCTCGATATTTTGACAAACATATCTGGATAAAGAACTTTCATAAAGGAGAGCTAGTCCTGAAGAAGGTCGATGCGGCCGGCAGAGGGGCCGCGGTGGGTAAGCTTAACCCCAACTGGGAGGGTCCATATATTGTATGCGAGGTGCTCAAGTCGGGGGGGGGGGGGGGGGTATCACCTCCAGGATGTGGAAGGGGTGCCCCTCGACCGAGCCAGGAGTGGGGATGATTTGAAATGATTTTACCCTTGAAAGCTTTATTATGTTGTTTACTGAATGTCTTACTCCTTTTTGTGATGCTTATAACTACTGCCATTTCGGGGTGATGAAGGTAGGACATGTTGGTACTGGAATGCCCTATATCGATTTCGCTCCCGGGCTCTCACCTAGACGGGGGGTTTAGGTTGATCTCTGGAGAGGCTGGCAAGGTTGGACATTTTGGTGCTGGAATGCCCCAGATCGATTCCGCTCCCAGGCTCTCACCTAGACGGGGGGTTCAGGTTGATATCTGGAGAGGCTGGCAAGGTTGGATATGTTGGTGCTGGAATTCCCCAGATCGATTCCGCTCCCGGGCTCTCACCTAGACGGGGGGTTCAGGTTGATCTCTGGAGAGGCTGGCAAGGTTGGACATGTTGGTGCTGCAATGCCCCAGATCGATTCCGCTCCCGGGCTCTCACATAGACGGGGGGTTCAGTTGATCTCTGGAGAGGCTGGCAAGGTTGGATATGTTGGTGCTGGAATGCCCTAGATTGATTCCGCTCCCGGGCTCTCACCTAGACGGGGGGTTCAAGTTGATCTCTGGAGAGGCTGGAAAGGTTGGACATGTTGGTGCTGGAATGCCCCAGATCGATTCCGCTCCCGGGCTCTCACCTAGACGGGGGGTTCAGGTTGATCTCTGGAGAGGCTGGCAAGGTTGGATATGTTGGTGCTGGAATGCCCCCGATCGATTTCGCTCCCGGGCTCTCACCTAGACGGAGGGTTCAGGTTGATCTCTGGAGAGGCTGGCAAAAAGAGGCACAGTTTGAAGGTAACAGGCTGAGGTGTTAAAGCCAGAGGGGCTTAGTTCGCAAAATTGAAAGGGTTGAGGCTGGTAAGGCCTAAGGTAGCAGGTTGATATGTTAAGGCCAGAGGGGCTTGGTTCGCAAAATTGAAAGGGTTGAGGCTGGTAAGGCCTAAGGTAGCGGTTTGAGGTGCTAAAGCCAGGGAGGCTTTGTTCGCAGGATGCCAAATGTCTGAGGTTGTCAAGGTCGGGTTCGCCAGGCAGTATCCGCGGGCGGCGACAGTACGGGCTCGCAAAATCCATAGAAGGAGATACTCGGCAAGGCCAGCCCAGACACGCGCATTCGCGAGCCCCCCGGGAGCACTACCACGTAACAACTAGTCATGAGATAGGAGTTCAAAAGAAAAAGATCTAATGCAAGAGAAAAATAAACGCGAGCATGGTCATAAATACTAACAAAAAATCATAACAATCATTCCCCAAGATTCTTCCATGTTCGGTGGAGATCTCGCCAACTCAAAAAGAATAATATACATTCGAAGGAAAAAGAAGAGAAGGGAGGCTAAGGGGGCTCATTCTGGGGGGACCTCGCCATCCTTGCGAGCCCCCAACCATGGCGCCATGTCAAAGAGATCCGGGCAGACGTCTTCGGCTGTGAACTCCATCGCGTCTTCGGCTAGGAGACCCGCGTTCTTGAGAGTCGTGAAGACGAGGTTGGCGACCTCTTGTGCATCTCGCCGCCGCTGGTCATCGCTCTCGGGAATCCTCTGTTGAGACCTGGCTCGCCCAGGAGAAGGGGTAGCACGCTGCGAATCAGCTCGTCCACCCGAGCCTTCAGCATGGTATTCTCCAGCTCTAGCTCGCCGTTGCGAGCGAGAAGTTTGGTTGCTGTGTCGGCATCCTGAAAGTTAATACCAAATAAGTTAGGCGAAGATCGGGGGTCGCGAACAGCAAAGAGAGGGGGCCGAGGGTCGCTTACCATCTTGCCTTGCATCCCGGCTAGAAGGCTTTCCGACGCCGCCTCTCTCTCCTTAAGGCCATTGATCTCATCGCGAGCTTTCTTAAGCTCCTACCTGTATGCGCGGATATCCCTGTCCGCCTGCAGGTAACGTCGCCCCTCCATATGTGCGAGCTCCGTCGAGCAAAACTAAGCTTGCATGTCTTCGTAGACCAGTTGCCTTGGCCCCATCTCTTTAAGGGCGGCGGCGTCCTCGCGGACGTATAAGCCGAAGGCGATATAGAACACCTCCTACCCAGCCTTACCAAGCTCCACCCAGGAGGGGTGAAGGGTGGAGCAGGAAATCCTGTTGACATCAGGATCCCAAGCGAGCAGGGGCTCGCCGAGGGAATCAGAAACATTCTCGCCTAGGCCGAAGTTCTTGTGACCCTTGGGTTGGGGGGTTGCGGAAGAGCTCCCAGCGCCCTGGCTCTCCGACTATTTTGCAGGGGAAGGGGGCGAGCCGTCGGTCTCGCTCAGATCAACGACAGTGCTCTTGTCTTTAACAACAAGGGTTTTCCCCTTCGACTTCTTGGAAGAGGATTGCGAGCCGGGATGGCTCGCAGACGGAGGTCGCTTCTTGCCGGACCCAGTGGTAGGGCGATCGCGGCAAGCCTCTTCCGCCGCGATCGCGAACGTGTCCGCCATAAGTGTGGTGCATTGCACGTGCGGAGGATTGACGGGGACGTCACGCTCGCCTGTAGAATAAGAGCGTTAGACAAAGCGAAGAAGGAAAAAAGGTAGGGCGAAAGCGAGCCATACCTTCCCCTTGAGGAATCGCGAGTAGCGAGTCGACGTTGCGCCTCAGGTGGGCGACTTCGAAGTTTTTCCCGGAAAGGTAGTGGAAGAGTTTGGCGTCGGCGCCGCTCAGCGAGCTCGTAGGGCGGTAGGTGGTGTCGTCCCGTTGAAGAGGAGTGAAGTGGAGGTTGCCGAAGGGTCCCTTCACCAAGATGAACTTCTGAGTCCAGTAGTGACTCTTGTTCACCGTCTCGCAGACAGTGACATGCTGGCTCGCAAAATAAGTGGTCCCGTCCCGGAAGGCGCGGAAAGAGAACACTTTGCGGAAGACGAGGAGGCTGAACTCAATCCTCTCCTCCCGCATATAGCTAGCGAACGCGACCACGTCCGCGATCGCATTCCGGGTCAGCTGGCTCGGCAGCACCCCATAGTACCGTAGCACCTGCAAAGAACAAAGAAAATGAAAAGTTGCGAGAGCGAACAGGGAGCGGCGAGAGGGCTAAGCGAAGTACCTGACGAATTTCAGGCCATAAGGGGAGTCGCAACCCATTCTCAAAGTGAGCGATGGGGATCGCGAGCTCGTCGGCCTCGGTCTCATTCAGCGTAGCCTTCTCGGTTGGACAGCGAGCCGAATAGCCCTCCGGGAGATAGCGATCCACGGCATATTTGTATTCCTCCGCAGTGAGGTTCGCACAGAAGAAGTCGTGAGCTTGGAATGTTGAGGCGCATCTGGCTCGCCCCTCGCTCTCGCCATCTGCTCCCATTGAAGGATTTGTTCGCAGCGAGCCGGGAAGAAGCAACCTGCAAGTAGCGAACGCGAGCACGAGCTTGCGAGAATAGAAATGAGCGTAGAGGCGAGAGGATTTGGGAAATAAATGCGGTGGATGGAAAAGTTAATCCGAACTATTTATAGGAAAATAGGATGGGCACAAGATTCGAAGCGTCGGGAGTGCGGATAGCGAAAATGAAGTAGATTTTTACTTGACAAGACTACAGCCTTGCGAGCCCGGGCTCGCCACTGCGCGGTAATTGAGCCCCGCCTGAAGCCGGCCCGTGAGGGAAGGAGGCTTTGGCGCGACGTCGCCCAGAAGTTCACGAGCGCTCCACGAGGGCTATCATATCAAACACGGCGAACATGCAGATTAAGTCACAGGCGCATCACAGATAAATAAAGGGCGAGATAAAAAATGATAAAAGGCGAGTCACGATGGACTCGCAAATGTTACCACACCATAGGTATCGTTCAGCATAAACATCATGAGAGAAATGAAAACAAGGGGATAGCAGTAATAAATCCACGGCAGGCTCAGGGGTAAGGAAGCCATTTCCAGCGACCCCGACCTCGCTTCCCCGAGCGCGGCGGCACTCTCATATAGTGGTATTTGCGAAGTACTTTGAGCTCGCGCAGGATCAGGTGTGCTTGGTCCTCACCCCGTGAGATGTGCACACCGGGCGAGGTAGCGTCTGCGCGAGTCACCGACCCCGCCTCGGCGAGGAAGCGCGCATTCGCGTCCTCCGTGGCGACGAATCTCTCGTTGAAGGAAGCCCGGTCCGCGTCATACCGCTCCTCCAGCTCGCGCAGCATCATACCATGCTTCTGAAGCACCTCTGACACCCGTCTCTTCATCCGCGCGGGGTCGCCCGGGTCGCCCAAGAAGTCATCGATCTGTCTCGGCGAGGACGGCGGTGACATCTCCACCCTCCCGTGCTCTGACTCAGGCGTGGCTTCTGAAATTTCTGCGAAGGAAGAGTTTGTAGGATCAGGGGACGAGCGAGAAAGTGAGCTCGCACAGATGTACTAACCTTGGGAGGAGGGCTCGCGATGTTGTTTGCGAGAGGACTCCGGCCGACCCCTGAAGTTTTCGCAGAACCCTCGAACATTGGGTTTCCCCAGACCAGGGGGATACACCACCCTCTCCACGACCTGGGCGCCGTTGAGAAGCGATCCGCCTGGGCTTCGCCTGCCCACAATGCCGAAGCCCCGGTGTCTCCACGTTAGCCTTAGGCGGAATCGGCGAGCACGCCGGTGTGGAGCCCCTCTTCTCAGGGCTCGGCGGTGGGGTGTCTGCATAAGCCATAAGCGCATGGATATCGCAAAAAGACATGAGCAGGGATAAAGGAAGAAGGTACTTATGACTTACGGGGTTGCGAGAGAGGCTCCTGTTGGGTTGAGGTCCCAACCCCAGTGACTAGCGATCCCAGCCTCGCTGGGGACGGGGCACGAGAAGAGGTCAGTGTAAGGCCCGCCATGCGTTCCTCAGGTGGAGGATTCTGCTAGAGGAAATGGAATAAGTAGGGAGTCGATATAAAGAATTTAGACGAAGAATACCTGTTGCACGAGCACGGTATTCGGCGTCGGGGGCGAGGTAGGAGGTGACGACATGTCCTCCCCCTACGACCTCCTAACCGTCTTGTATTTCTTGGTCTGGGGAGAAGGGGAGGTGGCAGGGTTGAACATCCAGGCGTTGCACTCGGTGGCCTGGACCTTCGCCATCTCCCTGGAAGCCTTCAGTCGATCCCGTGCGCTCTGCTTGGAAGACATTCTGAAGGAAGAGTGTTTTCAGCGAGGAAGAGGGAGAAGGAAAGGCTTGATCACTAGCCACGGTGGACAGTATTTATAGTTTTGGGCATGGGACCCACCAAACGATTCCCGCCACGTCAGTAGAATCGGCAAACACCAGGGGTTGGATGTTTCTTCGCGAGCTTAGGACAACCTCGCAAAGAGCGGGGATTGTGTACAACCCCGATGTTCGCCAGGAAGAGTCAGACGGCTCACACCCAAGAAAGCGAGCCAAGATGGGCGAACCCCGGTGAGGCGAGCCAAGGAAAGGCGGGAGACTCTACAAGCGAACGAGCCGGGACAAGCTAGCCCGCCTAGAGTATGTGCAGATAGCAATTCTGGGGCTCGCCAAGGTAAGATAGGCGAGCCCGCCTAGAGTATTGATGAATAGTAAATATACGCATTTTTCTATATAATTTTTAGTATAATTTTAATTAGATTTGTAAATAATATATGTAAATTAATGAATAAAATGTTTGTTTTTGTTATTTTTGTTTTTAACTTAGTTTTATTTTCATTTTGTAAAGTTTCTGTAATTTTGTTAAGTCACGCCCTAGGTCACGCCCGTGTCCAAGGGCGTGTTCACTAATCCCTAACATTTTCTTTTCTCTGTTCTTTTTTCAACTCAAACATCAAGTCACGCCCTCGGTCACGCCCGTGACCGAGGCCGTGTACCATGGTCACGCCCGTGTTGGATATCCATCCCAGATTCCAGCCACTTGAAGCATTTCATCCAAAAAATCAAAGTCACGGCCGTGACATTTCAGACACGCCCGTCACGCCCAGCAGCCGACAGCACAATGCCGACATCGAACACGCCCGTGTTCCCTGGAACACGCCCGTATACTTCCAAGTCGCCAGTCAAGCCTTCCAGATACCTGCCTGGATCCAGCTGTTCTGCCTATTCGCACCCCAAGCCATGTCACGCCCTCAGACACGCCCGTGTCCGAGGGCGTGTAATTCCAAAATTTTTTCTATAAATAGCCAGATTCAGCTGAGTCTAAGGGTTCAGAATTTTGAGACCTTTTCTTAAGATTGTGGACCAATTTTTGCTGTTTTCATGTTTTAGCTCTCTTTTTGCATTTTCTCTCTCATGTTTTGTAACCCTTTTTATGATGAAAATGAAATAAAATTTGCTTGTTTTTTGTAACTCTCTCTTTGTTCTTGTGAAAGTGTGTGTGTGTTCTCTTTTTGTTTTTTTTCTTTTAGTTTAGATTTTGTTATTTCAATTAGTTTTGTCCATTTTAATTTGTGTGTGTGTGTATGAGTGTAATTTTCTTGTTTTTAGTTTTGTTGTAATTTTTAGATGATTTCATATTAGTGTGTGTGAGTGTAGGAGGTTAATTAGTTTTTTGTTTTGTTTTGTTTTCATTTGTTCTTTTTACTTTCTTTTTGCTTTTTTGTAAGTGTGTGTGTGTGTATGAGAGTAGATTTTCTTTTCTTTTTAACTTAGTTTCATTATTGTTGTGTGTGTGAGTTTAGATTTGTTTTATTTTAATTAGATTTCATTAACGTAGAGTGGGTGTGTGTATGAGTATAAAGTTTGCGCCTTTTTTGTAGTCGAATAGTTTCCATTTCCGTCACGCATTTATTTCCCGCCTATCCGTTTGGATAGGACTTGCTCACGCATTTATTTCCCGCCTATCCGTTTGGATAGGACTTGCTCACGCATTTATTTCCCGCCTATCCGTTTGGATAGGACTTGCTCACGCATTTATTTCCCCTCTACCTATTTGGGTAGGGATCGCATTTCTTTAATTTCTGCAATTTACAGCTTTCATTTTAATTCTGTAGAGTGTGTGCGTTTTTAATTAGTGCGTCTTTTGTTTTTAATATAATTCCTTTTTGCTTAATTCCGCTACCCGCTCAATCGCTTATTATGGCCGTAGTTATCATTATCGTTTTATAAAACCCTAACAAATTCTAAGCAAAACTACTTTTTAAATTAACGTTTTCGTTCTTTTTCTTTTCATCGCTTTTCTTGGTTTTTGCTAAATGCACACCAAGCCCGCGATAGTTATCATTTTCGTCACTAGCTTTTCTATAAAATCATAAAAATCAATTTCAAACTCTTTTCGATAAAATAATAGCGCGTTCCTAAGAAGTAGAAATAATCGATACGACCTTGGAAAAATACGCCCCTTATATTTCAAAAGAAATATCCTATACTACTATCGATAAGGTCCACTTGCCTTTATTGATTTTAGTCCGGATAATTACATAAACCCAAAAGCTTTCTCTCTAAAGCACTTTTTAAAACTCTCTTTTAAAAACACTAAAAAATTTGTTGCAACACCTCTTTGGTTGTTGCAACTAGCTCAAGGTAAAAGAAGTTTTAAAACGCTCTTAAAGAATTGTTGCAACTACTCAAAAAATTGTTGCAACAATATTTTCAAAAAGCTTTCAATTTTAATTTCAACAAAAAGCCCTTTCTAACCCTTTCTACTTAGCTTTTGGCGACGCGGCCAAAGAGTAATCTTCGATATTTCGAAAGAGGAAAAGGTCGTTACTTCTATCTTTCGATAGGATAACGGGTAATTCCTCGAAGTAGGATTACTCGCGGGACTCTTCGAAAACGCCGCCGAATTCTAATAAAAGAAGAAACCCAGGCTTCACACTTAAAAAAAAACTAATTTTAACGTATCAAGTTTTTGGCGCCGTTGCCGGGGACTTGTGTCGTTATTTTGAAATAGGAAACGTTATTAATTTTATCTTATATTTCATCCCTTTTTCTATCTAAAAAACCAAAAACTAAAAAAATATACTATCTAAGTAAAGAAAAATAAAAAAATATATATATACATATATTTTTCAATTTTCCTTTTTTACATATATTTTCGAATATAGCTACATATATTTTCATATAAAAGCCCCACAAAAAAATCAAACCCAACAAAAATATATATATTTATATATTTTACTTAAGTTAAGAAAAACCCAAAAAATATATTATTCTCTTTTACTTATTTTCCTTTCTTTTTCATCTTTGTAAAAATATTTCTAAAACAAAAACATCAAAAAAAATCTATAAAAGAAAAAAAAACTCTTCAAAAAAAAAATTAATTAAAGAATAGTGTATGACCCGAGGAGAATCTTCGGATAATCCAATTTTACCTTTTGATCCCGAAATCGAGCGCACGCTTCTCGAGCGCCGCCGATCTCGTAATCAAAATCTACAAATAGATCCCGAAGAATCCGTCGGCGATATACATATAGGCGTGATGGGCGATCCTAATCTAAATGCGGCCCCACCGAGGACCATGGCCTATTATGCTAGGCCAAATTTAGAGGATACAGGATCGAGCGTCACCCGCCCCGCGGTAGCTAATAATAATTTCGAAATCAAATCCAGTATAATTCAAATGGTACAACAGTCGATTCAGTTCGACGGTTTGCCAGATGAGGACCCAAACCAACACCTTAATAATTTTTTAGAAATTTGCGACACCTTCAAGATTAATGGCGTCAGCGATGACGCCATTCACTTGCGCTTATTTCCCTTTTCCCTGCGGACAAAGGCGAAATCGTGGTTGACTTCTCTTCCGAGAGGGTCCATAACCACGTGGGCCGAATTGACGGAGAATTTTTTAACTAAATATTTTCCTCCGTCAAAAATCGCAAAATTACGCACCGATATCGCATCCTTCAATCAATTCGATTCCGAGTCTCTCTACGAGACTTGGGAACGTTTTAAAGAATATTTGCGTAGGTGTCCTCATCACGCGCTACCAACTTGGCTTCAGGTACAAACGTTCTATAACGGCTTGAATTTCTCAACGAGACAGATGATCGACGCAGCCGCCGGGGGAACGTTAAACAACAAAACCCCGGAGGCCGCTCAAGCTCTGATCGAAGAAATGGCCATGAACGCGTACCTGATGAGTCCTGATCATATACACATTTATGGACTCATCCGGGCCGCTATTCAGTCATTTCACCGCACTTTAGCCCTGTTATAGGTTATATTTGATAATCCATGCTAGGTGCACTTCTGGGGCCACTTTGGTGTGATTTCGTGCTTATCGTCATTAGTAGTTTTCATGCGCTGTTAAGTGCCACCTACAGTGGCTAGATTCGTGGTTGTGCTGGAATTGGAGTCGTGCAGGTGTTCCCGGTGCAATTCTGCACAGGAACACTGCGCACGATCACTTGTTCTATTGCGCACGACCACTGGTCGTGCGCCACTGATCGTGTGCACTTAACCCTTTTTCATGAGTTCTGTTTGGTGTAGTGCGCACGACCATCAACGCCAGTGCGCACGACCACCGGTCGTGCGCCACTGTTCGTGCGCACTTAACATTAAATTTCTGAGTTCTGTTTCGTCTAATGCGCACGACCACCAACGATAGTGCGCACGACCACCGGTCGTGCGCCACTGGTCGTGCGAACATTATATTTTATAAATTTCTTTTCTTGCAGGTTCTGCCCAGGTAGTGCGCACGATCGCAGAATTCCAGTGCGCACGACCAATGGTCGTGCGCCAATGATCGTGCGCAGTATTTATTCCAGCGCCTATTTAAACGCCTATTCCGATTTTAGGGTAGGGATCCAATTCCGGGAGCGGGATTCCTGTTCCGTACGCCGCCGACCACCACCTTGGGACGCCTCCACTTCATCTCTTACGCAAGGGGAAGCCTCCTCCATCCATTCCAAGACTTCCTCCGTTGTCCGTGAGTGTTCTCCACCATCCGCAAGCCTCCAAGCATCCATTCTCTCATTCTGCCCGGTGAGAAGAAGAAGAAACCTGAAGTCGAAGACGACGGAGCTACGTAGGGAGATCGTGACAGCTCTCTACGCCAGAAGCATAGTCCGCCCGAGTCCGGAGGTAGCCCGACAACCTACCATTACGGCCGTGAACGGCCGCTAGTCTTCACCATCGGTTATTTCTTTCCTCTTTCCTTCATTGTACTCGTTGAGCCGTGTAAACTTGAATATTGCAATGTTGTTTATTGAAATGAATGTTTCCTTGTTGTTCTTCATGGTTTGCTTGTGATTCACTCCGTTTTCCACTCACTCACTCACGCCCGCACGCAAGGTGTTTGTTCCGCGTTAGCAAGAGCTAACGGAGGTTGTGAAGAGGTGTTTGCGACCCTCACCTTCTCGCACTTGAGTGCATTCCACCCGCCTAACGAAGCACGGCATCGCGGCCGTTGCATCCACCTCACCTCGCGAAGCGGTGTTTTCGACCCGCATCTCTTTTGTTGTTGATAAGATTAGGAAAACCAACCAAAAAACCCCCCTCTTTGTGTTTGTTAAACACTTGTGTAGCAATAGTCACTGCGCGAATCGTTCACCCAACCTGCATTCCTCAAGATACCGACATCCGGGGATTCCATTCTCCACAATTATTACTTGACAGCGACCGGTGCACTTGCCGACACGCATCAAGTTTTTGGCGCCGTTGCCGGGGAATGCAGGCGTGTTTCGTCTTGTGTTGTGACTTTCGTTATACGAGCAGTTGTTTTTGATTTTCTTTGTTTTTCTTTTTGTTTATGACAGTGCATGCAGAGACAAGCCGCAGGGGAGCTAGTACCCTTCGATCCTGAGATTGAACGGACCGCTCGCGCACGAAGGCGCGTGGCTGCCGTACAAGCGGCAATGGGTGATCAGGTAGACCCAAATGATGGTGACGCAAGAGCGCCCGGCGTGGGGCAACATCAGCCTGGAGACGAGCAGGAGGCGGTCAGGCCTCGGCCCCGCACGATGAGAGACTACACCGCTCCAACTGCTGGGAGTGTGTATCCGGGGTTTGGGCCCAATATTATGAATAATCAGTTTGAGATCAAGCCAGTGATCTTAAACATCATCCAGAACAACGCTCAGTTCTCGGGGTTGGCCAGCGAAGATCCGCATCTGCATCTGGCGGAGTTTTCTGATATTTGCGGAACCTTCCGCTACGCGGGGATTGCTGACGACACGGTCAAGCTTAGACTGTTTCCCTTTTCACTCCGCGACAAAGCAAAGGTGTGGCTCCACTCCATTCCGCCCGGGACTGCTGCAACTTGGGATGCCCTCGCATCCAAGTTCCTTGCTAAATTCCATCCTGTGGATAAGATTGCAAGCTTGCGGCGGGAGATCGCCACATTTCGCCAACTTGACCAAGAGACCCTTGCTGAAGCTTGGGAGCGCCTCAACGATCTCCTTGGCCGTTGCCCTGGCCACGAGCTCCAACCATGGAATGTGGTTGAATTGTTCTACTTCGCGATCGAGCCCAACTACAGGGCAATGATCGATGCTGCGGCGGGTGGCACCTTGATGAACCACACCCCTGAGGAAGCCCTTCGAATTTTGCGCGACACTGCCTCCCACAGTACATTCTGGACTGCAGGGAGAAATGCTCCAAGAAGCGGCCGAGGTCTTTTCATGGTCGACTCTCTCCCCTCTCCATCCGCGACTGCTGCTGTCATTACCTGCGAGGGATGTGGAGGCGGAGGCCACCACGCGTATGAGTGTTCGGGGAACAACGTGGCAGGTGACTTCGCACACTTGAACTTGAACGAATCTGTTAATTATGTAGGAAATCAGCCTAGGGGGCGCCTTTCAATAATGCTTATAATCCGGGAGCGAGAAGTCACCCGAACTTCTCGTGGAATCCAAACACACCTGGCCAACGATGGGCACCGGGGCAGCATCAAAACGATGCTTACGCCTCCGGGAGCCAACCGAGGCCACCACACCCGGACTATAATCAAGCACCCCCTACTCAAAAAAAGAGTAATCTAGAAGAGATGATGGAGAAATTCATGCAAGTAGCTAATTCGAATATGGTAAATCAAACTGCATCCATGCGAAACCTGGAAACGCAGTTGGGCCAATTGGCCCAAGTGCTAACCGAGCGATCGCAGGGGACCCTTTTTAGCAACACGGAGAAGAACCCAATTGATCAAGGGAAGAGTCTTGGGGATGTGGTAGAGGTTGAACCGAGTGAGCTGGTAATTTCTTGTTCCATCAACAATTTTGAAACGAAAGCTTTGTGTGATTCTGGTTCATCTCGCAACGTCATTGCGTTGCAAGATGTAGCTAAATTACAACTGGAAATGAACACGGAGGAAAGGAAATCCCTTGTGCTTGCCAATGGGACTGTTATTCAATCCGAGGGGGAAGTGAAGAATGTGGAGGTAACAGTTGAGGGGACAACTGTTGTTGCTGATTTTCAGGTTTTGGGCCCGCAGGACAATCATTCTATTCCTATCTTGGGTGTGCCGTTCTTGAAAGAGAGCGGCGCCACCCTTGATTTTGCTACGGGGTGCATTTCCCTAACCAATTTGGTGCTGCAGCCCACTTGCCCCGAAGCCACAGCTGAAACATTCACTCCGCCCCCTCCGTTTAATATTGATGAATTGTTGAGCTGTGCAGGGCCTGAAGAAGTCAAAGAATCAAGTGAAGGGAAAACGGAGGAGTACCTGTCTAGTGAAGAAGAAGAAGTTGATCTTCGGCGAGAGTTCGGTTCTGAGACGGAGGAGGACTGCAATTCAGGAAACGTTGACGTGAATGTAGTTCGGGATGCGGATTATTTATCTCCCTGTGTTGAATCTTGTAATAAACAATCTAAGCGTTCCATCTCCTGGGCCGATCCGGTAGTCACCACGATGCCGGAAGTGACGCCACCCGCCACTAAGGCGGAAAATTCTGAAAACTTTCAACGGTGGCAGTCTCCGACTGTCACCAAACTTAAAAAGGAAAAACTTCTGCGCGACGCTCGTGCTGCCGCTCTTCGTGGCAAGGTGGCGGAGGTTAGGGGAGCATTGGGTAATACCAGTGCTGGCCCTACAGCCTTCACCTCCCGCCTACGTGCTACGGGAGACGCGCACCATAAGAGCGCTTTCAGCTGATTTGTGTTTTATTTGATGTGGTGAACTGTTTCTGAGTATCTCTTTTAATTCTTGCACTTTATAAACAATGCTAATACAGGTATTTGGTCCAGCTTAAGGACGTTAAATGAAAGCGCTACTGGGAGACAACCCAGATTTCCTGATTTCGTATTTCTCTTTATCTAACTTCTTTTAGTTCAGCTTTTGCATTTGCTTGTGTTGTTTTGAGTTTGTGCTTGCAGGTTTTGCGTTCGATGGTGCGGACTATTCCTGTTCATAAATGCCAATCGTCTGGTGTGCTCAATTCTGAGCATTGGGTAACATTTTCTCCCCTCTTTTTGCTTCCAATTGCTAGATATATTGTTTAGACTAAGTCTGGGGGAGCGGTTGTTGTTATCCACTGTGCACGAGTTGCACTGCATACTAGAAGGTTGCTTTTTATTCACCTTTATCATTATCATCGTTTTCATGCTTCACACACCACTTCACCCACTTGAGTGCGCGCTTATCTTTTTGTTGTTGTTCCGGTTAGACTATTTTGGTTGGAATGTGAAATAGGTTGTTAACTTAGGAATTATTATTTGGAGTGCGATGTTGACTCACGTAGTGTTCTAGTCACTTCGCATGTTATGGTAGAATCTGAGTAGAACTAGATTTTCTTTATGCATCTAATTTATGTTTAGTATTTCTGCGTAAATTTAGATTTATTTTACTCAAGTGGTGAATTTGAATGAAATTGACGATAACCCGGTATTGTGTGTGTACGAGTGCTAGTCATGTGTTGCTCGAGTCGGGAGGAAGGTCTACCTTTCTCGTGGGCTAAGAACTTGCCCCAAGCGACTCTCGAAGCATGGGTGAGAGCGACTCGTCGAGTTAAACATGATGTAGGCCACTCTTTGGCTAGTTTGAGCTTTGTTATTCCATGTCCATTTCGTTCACCGTTGCAAGCCAAATTTGTGCCTACCAATCCTTTGTTCAGCTCCTCTTCATCAACCAAAGCCTGAAGCCTATCCTACACCCGCAACCAAATTGTTTTAAACTATGCTCATAATTCTCAACTTGTGTGGTGTGTGGAATCGTTATGTTATGAAGAGAAAATAAAGTCTATCTGCAGATTTTGAACCAACCGGAGGATATTTAAAAGAAGTAAAAGATGTTAAAAGAAAAAAAAAAGAGTATTTTGAAAAAAATCCTTCCGAGCTAAATAAAAAAATCTGTTGGTATTTGTGAAGTAGGCCGTGTGCACACCTGGTTTTCATGATGAGTCTGGGGGTGTGTCACACAAGCATTGTTTGTTGGTCTTGAGTGGTGTAGCGTTCTTTAGCTCACTTGGGTTGCGTAGCCATCGTGTTTACCTTTGAATATCATACCGTGACCTAAGCCCCATTTTAATCCCAAAAGTCCTACTGATTTGATTTGCGAGTTTGCTAGCGCCGTGGAGAGAGTGTGACCGGGCGAGCGTATGGTTCACGACGTTGATGGATTTCAGCGGAGTTATTCCTAAGCCCCGATCTCTTGCAACACCCACCTCAGTGTCTCATCACTTTCATACCGGGCATGATCGTTCAAATTCTTCATAATTCACCAACTGAGTACAACTAAATCTTTCCTTACGCTTTAATACTTCTGTAAATTAGTTAGCATAGTTAGAATCATCTTCTACTAGAATCTCTACTCGCATGCGTATGTTACTTTGCACCGTACTCCATTGTATAATTCTCTATGTTAATTATCGTTTTCACGCTCCGCCGGATTCGTTTGCTCGGGACGCGCAAACAGTTAAGTCTGGGGGTGTGATGAGTCCTGATCATATACACATTTATGGACTCATCCGGGCCGCTATTCAGTCATTTCACCGCACTTTAGCCCTGTTATAGGTTATATTTGATAATCCATGCTAGGTGCACTTCTGGGGCCACTTTGGTGTGATTTCGTGCTTATCGTCATTAGTAGTTTTCATGCGCTGTTAAGTGCCACCTACAGTGGCTAGATTCGTGGTTGTGCTGGAATTGGAGTCGTGCAGGTGTTCCCGGTGCAATTTTGCACAGGAACACTGCGCACGATCACTTGTTCTATTGCGCACGACCACTGGTCGTGCGCCACTGATCGTGTGCACTTAACCCTTTTTCATGAGTTCTGTTTGGTGTAGTGCGCACGACCATCAACGCTAATGCGCACGACCACGGGTCGTGCGCCACTGTTCGTGCGCACTTAACATTAAATTTCTGAGTTCTGTTTCGTCTAATGCGCACGACCACCAATGATAGTGCGCACGACCACCGGTCGTGCGCCACTGGTCGTGCGAACATTATATTTTATAAATTGCTTTTCTTGCAGGTTCTGCCCAGGTAGTGCGCACGATCGTAGAATTCCAGTGCGCACGACCAATGGTCGTGCGCCAATGATCGTGCGCAGTATTTATTCCAGCGCCTATTTAAACGCCTGTTCCGATTTTAGGGTAGGGATCCAATTCCGGGAGCGGGATTCCTGTTCCGTACGCCGCCGACCACCACCTTGGGACGCCTCCACTTCATCTCTTACGCAAGGGGAAGCCTCCTCCATCCATTCCAAGACTTCCTCCGTTGTCCGTGAGTGTTCTCCACCATCCGCAAGCCTCCAAGCATCCATTCTCTCATTCCGCCCGGTGAGAAGAAGAAGAAACCTGAAGTCGAAGACGACGGAGCTACGTAGGGAGATCGTGACAGCTCTCTACGCCGGAAGCATAGTCCGCCCGAGTCCGGAGGTAGCCCGACAACCTACCATTCCGGCCGTGAACGGCCGCTAGTCTTCACCATCGGTTATTTCTTTCCTCTTTCCTTCATTGTACTCGTTGAGCCGTGTAAACTTGAATATTGCAATGTTGTTTATTGAAATGAATGTTTCCTTGTTGTTCTTCATGGTTTGCTTTTGATTCACTCCGTTTTCCACTCACTCACTCACGCCCGCACGCAAGGTGTTTGTTTCGCGTTAGCAAGAGCTAACGGCGGTTGTGAAGAGGTGTTTGCGACCCTCACCTTCTCGCACTTGAGTACATTCCACCCGCCTAACGAAGCACGGCATCGCGGCCGTTGCATCCACCTCGCCTCGCGAAGCGGTGTTTTCGACCCGCATCTCTTTTGTTGTTGATAAGATTAGGAAAACCAACCAAAAAACCCCCCTCTTTGTGTTTGTTAAACGCTTGTGTAGCAATAGTCACTGCGCGAATCGTTCATCCAACCTGCATTCCTCAAGAGACTGACATCCGGGGATTCCATTCTCCACAATTATTACTTGACAGCGACCGGTGCACTTGCCGACACGCATCAGTACCAATGGAATGTGCCAAGGTCGCGTCCTCCTAAACCGGCTGGTATTTTCGAAGTGGATGCCACTACTCATTTAGCCTCGCAGGTAGAGCGGCTAAGTAAGCAAGTGGCGGAGATGACTGCTTCCTCCTCCACTCCCGCTTGGGCTAATAATCCTAATAATAATAATAATAATAATTTTAATAATCCAAATAATAATAATAATAATTTTAATAATCTTAATAATAATAATCTAAATAATAATATTAATAATAACAATAATTTAAGCGAGGAATCGGTGGATTACGTGGGCAATCAAGTGCGGGCGCCCTTCAACCCATATAGTAATAACTATAACCCGGGTTGGAGGAGCCACCCGAACTTCTCCTGGAGTAACCCTAATAATGCGCAACACCCTCCACCTGCGATTCCGCAAGGATTTTTGCATGGATATCCCCAAGGATTTTAGCAGGGTTTTGCGCCTCCTCCTCCAAAACCTTCTCCGCTCGAGGAGATTTTTGCAAAATACATGGCTTCCAACGACGCAAATATCCGGAATATAACCGGATCGCTAAAAAATTTAGAAATGCAGGTTGGACAGCTTGCAAAAATGGTCTCCGAGCGGCCACTTGGAGCACTACCTGGGAACTCGGAGCAGAACCCGCGTGAAAATGCCCACGCCATTACCTTATGCAGCGGCAAGGAGGTCGACTCCCCATTGCGGGTTGAGCATCAGGTAACTGTTTCGCCTCCGACCCCTGCACCCTCGTCTTTTATTTTAGTAGATACAGAAAAAATATTAGCGCCGGGCGTTCAAGCTCGCAAATTCCGTACCCCGCAAAATTTAATAAAGAGAAGGAGGACGAACATTACAAAAAGTTTTTACAAATTTTTAAACAAATTCAAATTAACGTCCCCTTCTGCGAGGCACTCTCTCAGATGCCGAATTACGCGAAATACCTTAAGGGGCTCCTTTCTAATAAAAAGAAGCTCGAGGGTATTTCGCGTGTTTCCTTAAATGCGGAATGCTCGGCGGTCCTACTTAATAAATTGCCGCCAAAACTAAACGACCCGAGAAGGTTTTCCATCCCGTGCCTATTCGGCAATTTATTAATAAAGTACGCCCTAGCGGACCTGGGAGCGAGCATAAATTTGATGCCCTTCTCCCTCTTTAAAAAACTAGATTTGGGTGTTCCCACCCCAACAAAAATAAGCATCCAACTCGCGGATCGCTCGATAAAATATCCTATCGGGGTAGTGGAGGACGTTCTGGTCAAGGTTGACAAGTTTATCTTCCCGGTAGACTTCGTCATCCTCGACATCGAGGAGGACGCTGAGGTACAAATTATCCTCGGTCGCCCTTTCATCGCGACCTCCCGAGCATTAATTGATGTGAGTAACGGTCGCCTCCTCCTTCGGGTAGGGGACGACGAAGTTACCCTTCTTATTAATCCCTCGATGCGAAATTCTTTATCGAACGATGATTCCTGCTTTCACTTAGAATCCGCGTTCGAGGATGAGTGTTCTTCGCTTGCAGAATTAATCGCTTTAACTTTAGACGATCCGGATTTGGCGGACCTCGCCCCTTTGGACGAGCTACCGCCAGATTCGCCTTTCGAATCTTTTAATTCTAAAAGTTTAAAAATAACAACTTCTTACGAAGAACCCCCGGTCTTGGAGCTTAAGCCACTCCCCGACCATTTAAAATACGCTTTTCTCGCCGCGGACTTAAAACTCCCGGTTATTATTTCGTCTTCTTTATCTGATTCGGAAACTTCCGAATTAGTTAAAGTTTTGTCCACGCATCGCCATGCAATAGCATGGCAGATTTCCGATATTAGGGGGATAAATCCCTCTTTTTGCACGCACAAAATCTTCTTAGAAGATAATTCCCGCAAAACCATCCAGCCTCAGCGACGATTAAACCCAAATATGCGGGAGGTCGTTAAGGCTGAAGTAATAAAATTAATGGATGCGGGGATTATCTACCCTATATCCGACAGCACGTGGGTTAGTCCCATTCATGTCGTGCCTAAAAAGGGCGGTATAACGGTAGTGGAAAATGAACATAACGAATTAATTCCAACTCGTACTATTACGGGTTGGAGGGTGTGCATCGATTACCGAAAATTAAATGATGCCACCCGCAAAAACCACTTTCCGTTACCGTTTATCGATCAAATTTTGGAGTGACTATCGGGTCATCCTTATTATTGTTTTCTCGATGGTCTATCGGGATTTTTACAAATTCCTATCTCCCCCGAAGACCAGGAGAAAACAACCTTTACGTGCCCCTTCGGTACCTTCGCGTACCGAAGGATGCCATTCGGCCTCTGCAACGCGCCAGCTACATTTCAACGATGTATGGTGGCGATCTTTGGAGAGCTCGTAGAGGATATTATGGAAGTCTTTATGGATGACTTCTCGGTTTTTGGAAGCTCCTTCCAAAACTGCCTCCAAAATTTAGATCGAGTCCTCCAACGATGCGAAGACACGAACCTGGTTTTAAACTGGGAAAAGAGTAATTTTATGGTTCGAGAAGGCTTAGTTCTCGGGCACAAAATTTCTGAAAGAGGGATGGAGGTCGACAAGGCCAAGGTCGAAATAATTGAAAAACTCCCCGCGCCCTCAAATATAAAATCAATCCGTAGTTTTCTTGGCCACGCGGGTTTCTATAGGCGGTTTATTCAAAACTTTTCCAAAATAACAAAACCGCTAACCCACCTCCTGGAGAAGGAATCTCCATTTATTTTTGATAACGCGTGCGTAGAGGCATTCAATGCCATAAAAAATAAACTTATCCATTCTCCCATTCTGGTGGCGCCCGATTGGACCCTTCCGTTTGAGATTATGTGCGACGCGAGTGATATAGTGGTAGGGGCCGTATTAGGCCAACGCGTTAATAAATATTTTCATCCTATCTACTACGCGTCCCGCACGCTCACGGCCGCACAGGCTAATTACATGACAACGGAAAAGGAACTCCTTGCCGTCGTCTTCGCAATAGATAAGTTTAGGCCCTACGTCACGCTTTCAAAAATTATAGTATTTACCGACCAATCCGCCCTAAAATATTTATTAGAAAAAATGGACGCTAAGCCCCGCCTTCTTCGATGGATCCTCCTATTACAAGAATTTGATTTAGAGATCCGCGATAAGAAGGGGGCCGAAAATTTAGCGGCCGACCACCTTTCTCGTTTAGAACACCCAATCGCGGAAGCGCTCTTCGAACCGGAAATCGATGATCGATTTCCCGAGGAGCGTCTTTTAGCTTTAAATAATTTAAAAACTTCTCCCTCGCCTTGGTTCGCAGTCTACGCCAACTATTTAGTTGCGCGGGTGCTCCCGAAAGACTTTTCAAAACAGCAAAAGAAGAAATTCTTTTCTGATTTGAAAAATTACTTTTGGGAGGACCCTTTCTTATTTCGCGTCTGCGCGGACCAAGTCGTGCGGAGATGCGTTTCGAGCGAGGAGGGTGCGCAAATTTTGCGGCACTGCCACGAAGGGCCGGCCGGGGGGCATTATCAAGCCAACCGGACCGCGCAGAAGGCGCTGGAGGCGGGCTTTTATTGGCCCGCTCTCTTCAAAGACGCTCACACTTTTGTGAGTGCATGCGATAGCTGTCAACGGTCGGGTAACATCTCTCGTCGCGACGAGATGCCCCAAAAATTTTATTTAGAATGCGAGATTTTTGATTTATGGGGGATAGATTTCGTAGGCCCCCTACCGCCTTCATATAATAATCGCTACATTTTAGTGGCGGTCAACTACGTATCTAGGTGGGCGGAAGCGCAAGCTCTCCCCACCAACGATGCGAGAGTCGTCGTCAACTTTCTTAAAAAATTATTTTCTCGCTTCGGTACGCCCCGTGCGATAGTTAGTGATAGGGGTACGCACTTTTGCAACGCCCAGTTTGCAAAAATATTAACCAAATATGGCGTCACGCATAAGCTCGCCACCGCCTATCACCCCCAAACGAGCGGCCAAGTGGAGGTAGTAAATCGGGAAATCAAACGCATATTAGAAAAAAACCGTTTCAACTAATAGGAAGGATTGGGCACTTAAATTAGAGGACGCGCTGTGGGCATATCGTACGGCGTACAAGACCGCAATCGGTTGTACGCCTTATCGATTAGTCTACGGTAAGGCGTGCCATTTGCCCGTAGAATTAGAGCACCGTGCTTTTTGGGCGTTAAAACTCTTAAATCTCGATCATAATTTAACCACCGAAAACCGGAAATTCCAATTAAACGAACTCGATGAATGGCGTGCGAACGCTTACGAGAGTAATAAATTTTATAAGAAATGCTCGAAATTTTATCACGACCGGAAAATAAAATATCCAAAATCATTTGCGCCGGGCGATCTCGTCCTCCTATATAATTCACGTCTTCGTCTTTTTCCGGGGAAACTAAAATCCCGTTGGTCCGACCCCTTTCAAGTGAAAGAGGTTTGGCCATACGGGACCGTCCTTATCACCCACCCGGAAAAAGGCGACTTAAAAGTTAACGGTCACCGACTAAAACTCTACCACGCGGGGATCAATTGGGAGGGAAGTTAAATTCCATACCCCTCCCCCACCTCTAAAAAGATCGTACCCCGCCAACGCGTCAAGCTACGAGACGGTAAACAAATAGCTCGTGGGAGGCACCCCCATATTTATCCAATTACGCTCTTTTATTGTTCTTATTTAATTTCAAAAATAAAACCAAAAAAAATAAAAAAAAAATAAAAACTTAAACAAAAATAATAATAAATAATAATAATAAATAAAAAAAATAAAAAAAAAATAATAAAATTAATAATTATGCATATTTTAAATTATCATTCTTTTTCAAAAAAGAAACATAAAACAAAATAAAATAATGCAAAAACTTTAAAACAAAAATCAAAAAGAATTTTGGGAATTTTAAGATAAGACAATAGGAAGTTTCTCAAAGTAGGATTACTCGACAGACCCGAGAGGGGATTTTTGTCGATATTTCGAAACGAGAAAACCCCGTTGCTTTTACCTTTTTATTTCTCTTCTTTCTTCCTTGGTTTTTATCTTAAAGCCTTTTCTTTATTTTACCTTATTTTATCTTTCTTAAAATTTAGATATATTTTAAAACATGCATATTTTAAAATTAAAACCAAAACAACAAAAAAAATACATATAATATAAATAATAACATAAAAAGATGATAAAAATTTATTTTTATCATACCAAAAAATATATGTTTTTTTACTTCTTGTATTCGTGTTTTGTACATTTCGAAAAACTAAAACAACCAAAAAAAAAAACAATTTTGTATATATTCGTGGAGTTTTTTTTTGTAGCTATCCTTGTATATATTTTTTTCTATTTTGTAATTAAAATCTTCATCCTTTTTTTGTAAATATTTTCGTTCCTCACACTTACCTTCAACATTGAGGACAATGTTGGTTTTAAGTATGGGGGCGTGTTTTCCCTCTTTTTGTAATTATTTTTGCCCCTCCCATATTAGAAAAAATCCAAAAAAATCTTTAATTAACTTAGAAAAAAATTAAAAAACACACAAAAACAAAAAAAAATTTATATAAATGTTTTATGTTTATGTCTTTTATTTGTATATAAAAATCCTTATTTATAATAATAAATCAAAATCCAAAAAAATGATGAAAAATGTACTTAAAAATTTGTTATAACAAAATTCATTTTGTTATAACAAAATTCATTTTGTTATAACACCAAAAATGTTTTTCCTTCTCACTTTTCTTTTCTTTTCCTTTTTTTTCTATTAATGTACATATTTTTAACAAAATTAAAAAATCAAAAAATATATGATGAAAAAAAATTTCTTAGAAAAAAAAAATCAAAAATATTTTGTATGTATTTTTACTTTTCTTAATTTTTGTCTTCCTTTTTTTTAGTATTTATATATGCATTTTGTTATAAAGAAAATCAAAAATAAAAAAATATATCATATCTTAAAAAACTTCAAAAAAAAAATGATGAAAAACTTATCAAAAATCCAAAAATAAAATAAAACCCCTACTTAGCTTTTTGTTATTTCCAAGGCTAGGTTAGTTTTATCTTTAAGCGTTTTTCATTATTTATGATTTGCTAAAACAATTTTGTTTATTTCATAGTTTGAAAAATTTAAATCGAGGAATTTTTAGTAGTAAAGAAAATCTTGCGATCTTAATTTAATTTGAGAACAGAATTTTTAGCACTACCTCGGGTTTACCCTAAATAGATTCCTTTTTGTATTATATTGGCAAACCATCTTTAGATTCAATTATTCTAACTCTAAACTTGTGAAACTTTAGGAATGTTTTTAATCTACTAAACTTGCTCTCAAAATTTTTTTTTATTAATCTAGAATTTCTCTTAAAACCCCCCTTATAAACACCCCTTAGCTTGGCATAAAAATAATAAAAGTAGGAGTTTTAAAAGAAATCCTGTGTCAATGGGAATAAAGAGATTCCGTAAACACAGGCACCCAATATTGTTAAAAGAAATCCCGTGTCAATGGGAATAAAAAATTTAATAATTCCGTAAAACACGGGCATTGGGTTAAGTTTAGCAATGATTTCAATTCTCCCGCGTAAACCAACGCTGGGAATCAAAGCAAAGGCCACCAAAAAGGTGGGGTGAGAGGATAAAATTCGTCACCCCTAAATCCAAGCACTCTTCTTTTTGCCAAGGCTACCTTTTTTCCCCTACCCCTTAGCCAATAAAATTGTACCTAGATTTTAATTTAAAAAAGTTTGAGAGAGCATAATTAGTAGGCTTTATCTATTCTTAGAAACTTTCTTAAAAAAGGTTAAAGTTTTATATAATTCTATTCTAATTAAAAGGTACCAAAGACTGCAATAATCGACGCTATTTAGCTAACTTTAGAAGTCTCGCTAAAAATTTTTCGCTCTTTTTAAATTACTTTCATAGTTTTGGACTTACCTCTTTAAATACCCTAAATTTATTTCGATCTTACTTTTGATTTAATAAAAACTTTAGTAAATTAGAAATTTTATTAAACGTCTTATAGGTATCCCTTACTTTTGCTCTGGAATAGCAAAAGCTTAAGTATGGGGGTGTTTGATGAATAGTAAATATACGCATTTTTCTATATAATTTTTAGTATAATTTTAATTAGATTTGTAAATAATATATGTAAATTAATGAATAAAATGTTTGTTTTTGTTATTTTTGTTTTTAACTTAGTTTTATTTTCATTTTGTAAAGTTTCTGTAATTTTGTTAAGTCACGCCCTAGGTCACGCCCGTGTCCAAGGGCGTGTTCACTAATCCCTAACATTTTCTTTTCTCTGTTCTTTTTCCAACTCAAACATCAAGTCACGCCATCGGTCACGCCCGTGACCGAGGCCGTGTACCATGGTCACGCCCGTGTTGGATATCCATCCCAGATTCCAGCCACTTGAAGCATTTCATCCAAAAAATCAAAGTCACGGCCGTGACATTTCAGACATGCCCGTGACCCTCAATTCCTTCCAGAAGAACAAAGGACACGCCGCCCGTCATGCCCAGCAGCCGACAGCACAATGCCGACATCGAACACGCCCGTGTTCCCTGGAACACGCCCGTGTACTTCCAAGTCGCCAGTCAAGCCTTCCAGATACCTGCCTGGATCCAGATGTTCTGGCTATTCGCACCCCAAGCCATGTCACGCACTCAGACACGCCCATGTCCGAGGGCGTGTAATTCCAAATTTTTTTCTATAAATAGCCAGATTCAGCTGAGTCTAAGGGTTCAGAATTTTGAGACCTTTTCTTAAGATTGTGGACCAATTTTTGCTGTTTTCATGTTTTAGCTCTCTTTTTGCATTTTCTCTCTCATGTTTTGTAACCCTTTTTATGATGAAAATGAAATAAAATTTGCTTGTTTTTTGTAACTCTCTCTTTGTTCTTGTGAAAGTGTTTGTGTGTTCTCTTTTTGTTTTTTTTCTTTTAATTTAGATTTTGTTATTTCAATTAGTTTTGTCCATTTTAATTTGGGTTTGTGTGTGTATGAGTGTAATTTTCTTGTTTTTAGTTTTGTTGTAATTTTTAGATGATTTCATATTAGTGTGTGTGAGTGTTGGAGGTTAATTAGTTTTTTGTTTTGTTTTGTTTTCATTTGTTCTTTTTACTTTCTTTTTGCTTTTTTGTAAGTGTGTGTGTGTATGAGAGTAGATTTTCTTTTCTTTTTAACTTAGTTTCATTATTGTTGTGTGTGTGAGTGTATGAGTTTAGATTTGTTTTATTTTAATTAGATTTCATTAACGTAGAGTGGGTGTGTGTATGAGTATAAAGTTTGCGCCTTTTTTGTAATCGAATAGTTTCCATTTCCGTCACGCATTTATTTCCCGCCTATCCGTTTGGATAGGACTTGCTCACGCATTTATTTCCCGCCTATCCGTTTGGATAGGACTTGCTCACGCATTTATTTCCCGCCTATCCGTTTGGATAGGACTTGCTCACGCATTTATTTCCCCTCTACCTATTTGGGTAGGGATCGCATTTCTTTAATTTCTGCAATTTACAGCTTTCATTTTAATTCTGTAGAGTGTGTGCGTTTTCAATTAGTGCGTCTTTTGTTTTTAATATAATTGCTTTTTGCTTAATTCCGCTACCCGCTCAATCGTTTATTATCGCCGTAGTTATCATTATCGTTTTATAAAACCCTAAAAAATTCTAAGCAAAACTACTTTTTAAATTAACGTTTTCGTTCTTTTTCTTTTCATCGCTTTTCTTGGTTTTTGCTAAACGCACACCAAGCCCGCGATAGTTATCATTTTCGTCACTAGCTTTTCTATAAAATCATAAAAATCAATTTCAAACTCTTTTCGATAAAATAATAGCGCGTTCCTAAGAAGTAGAAATAATCGATACGACCTTGGAAAAATACGACCTTGATATTTCAAAAGAAATATCCTATACTACTATCGATAAGGTCCACTTGCCTTTATTGATTTTAGTCCGGATAATTACATAAACCCAAAAGCTTTCTCTCTAAAGCACTTTTTAAAACTCTCTTTTAAAAACACTAAAAAATTTGTTGCAACACCTCTTTGGTTGTTGCAACTAGCTCAAGGTAAAAGAAGTTTTAAAACGCTCTTAAAGAATTGTTGCAACTACTCAAAAAATTGTTGCAACAATATTTTCAAAAAGCTTTCAATTTTAATATCAACAAAAAGCCCGTTCTAACCCTTTCTACTTAGCTTTTGGCGACGCGGCCAAAGAGTAATCTTCGATATTTCGAAAGAGGAAAAGACCGTTACTTCTATCTTTTGATAGGATAACGGGTAATTCCTCGAAGTAGGATTACTCGCGGGACTCTTCGAAAACGCCGCCGAATTCTAATAAAAGAAGAAAGCCAGGCTTCACACTTAAAAAAAAACTAATTTTAACGTATCAAGTATGTGCGGATAGCAATTCTGCGGTTCGCCGAGGTAGTGCCGGCGAGCCCGCCCAAAGAAGGCACGGCTAACCCAATAGTTCGCGAGCTCCGCTCGCAGGGAAGGTGCAAGGGCGAGCCAGTTCGCCCAGCAAGGGCTTGGAGAGAAATTCCCGGTGGTCTGCGGCTAGCTCCTCTGAACAGCGGGGTTTGGCTGTTAGCAGACCAATCCGGTGTGCGGATAGTAAGAATGGACAGCGGGATTTGGCTATTGACAGACCACAAAACTAAAATCTATAAATAGACCTTAAAGAGCACCTTGGAGGAGTCCGGTTTGAAATCTTTGAGCCTTCTTCTCTCCTTAGGTCGCTTTGGTTTGGGCTCTCTAGCCCTCCAAGGTGCCCGAGTCTTAGCTTTGGCTTGGGAGGGGAAGCGCTCAATGATCTTCCGGGTAAGTGGAGGGACCTCCTCGCTAAAGACAAGGGTCTTTGTTCTTTGTCCGAGTTTTCTGCCCACCTCTTCCGAGGGACCGGTAAGGGCTAGCTGCCCCTCAACTCGTTGAGGGCCCCGAGCTCCACAAGAGACCGAGAAATCGGTTTCAACAATTGGAGCTTGTCTTCCACTTCTCTTAGTTTGAGAAATAACAAATAACACTATGTATTTGATCTTGCTTGTGCTTATAGTGTGCATGTACTATAGTTAAATACCCTATGAACAGGATGACGATTCTCTGAAAAGAGAGGTAACGCCTAGCGTTAGTACTTAACGCCCCGCGTTAAGTTTCGTCAAGAAGAAGCCGTCGAGATGAAATGTCGTCGAGAAGGAATCCGTCGAGAAGACAGAGACAACGCCATCTTTGACTCTTAATGCCCTCGTTGATTCACGATCTGCCACGATCCCGACAGTTTGCACTCTCTCAGCAACTGTCGTACACGATGCTTAACGCTGACGTTAACTCTTAACGCCAGACGTTAGCTCCTGTGTCTATTTAAAGACCTGATTTCGTTTTCTCAATAGATGATGCATCCAAGCCTTCATTCTATACTTTAGAGAGATCATTTCATCCCAAATTTAGAGATCACTCCCAACACCAACATTGAGGAACAAGAGTGAGAAGGAGATTTCCAATGACAAATTTGAAGAAGGACGCTCACTTCAACTCCGACGTGGTCATGGTGTATCTTTAACATCTCCTTCAGTGCTCTTCAATCTAGGGAGTCTTTTATTCTGATTTTTACTTTATCTTTTCATTTTTTTTCCTGTAACGGTAGTGAATTCGCCGCCTTGCGTGTGGCGACTAGGCCAGGTTTGGTTTAGGGGGAAATTTGCTGCCTTGTGCGTGGTGACTAGGTCTAGGGTAGATCTAGGGGGTGGCTAGAGGCCTTATCTGGGGATAGATAGGGTATAGCCAACCGGTCCTTGGGAGAAGGACCGGTGAAGGAACAAAAAGTGATTTTTAAGTTGTCGCCTCTAATTTCAAGCGTTATTGAAATTTTATCCTTGTAATCATTTTTATGAAATATAAAATTCTTTTTCATTATATCTAATTTTTTTGGAATTGTATTTCATAAAGAAAATCATTTTGAATATTTCAGTAAAAATATTTTCTGGAGAGATAACGCCCGACGTTGACTCTTAACGTCTGGCGTTAGCGACAGAGCCAAAATGGTTTTCTGTTATTTAAAATCTGTAAGTTTATTCCAAAACAGTAAACCCCTTATTCACCCCCCCCCCCTCTAAGGGCGCCATTATATCCAACACTTGGTATCAAAGCAAGGTTATTCAAAACAGTTTCACAACCGGGAATAATGACGCATCATGATCATGCTTTCGTTGAGGGCCAAGGAATTAGTAGACCTCCACTATTTACCGGGACTGATTATAACTATTGGAAAACAAGAATGCGTTGTTTCTTAATTGCTTTAGATAATGATGTGTGGGGTATGGTAGAACAAAGTTACTCTCCACCAACAATTGTTGTTGTAGAAATTACTATGGAAAAACAAAGAGATAGATGGGATGATAATGACAAGTTAAGATGCAAAAATAACGTTAAAGCTATGAATGCTTTATTTTGTACTTTGGATAGAACGGAATTTAATAGAACTTGTGCTTGCGAATCTGCTTATGATATATGGAATTTATTAGAACTCACTCATGAAGGTACTTCACAAGTCAAAGATTCAAAGCTTTTCCAACTTGAATCCGAATACGAGAAATTCTGGATGGAGGCGGATGAAGACATTGATTCTATGTGCACAAGATTTACCAAGATCGTCAACAACTCAAGTACTTGGAAAAGTGTTCTCCAACGGCGACTTGGTGAGAAAAATTCTACGGTCTCTACCTCCAAAGTTCAATACAAAGGTGACGGCTTTCTCGGAGTCGCACGATTTAAAGAAACTCCAAATTGAGGGCCTCATTGGGAACCTCAAGACCCATGAGGTTGAACTTAAGATTCAACAACAAGAGTACAACTTGGAGCCAAAGAAGAAGGCCACAACATTGATGTCAAAGAAGGAGGTTGACGGAGGTGATGATGAAGAGGATGAGGAGAGCCTCTTTGTGAAGAAGTTCAAAAGGTTCATGAAGAATCCGGAAAGGTGAAATACCTTTCGGAAATACTTCATTAAGAAGGGATCTTCATCGAAGAAAGGAAGAGGTAGCGACGAGGACGTTGATGAGCGACCACCACTGGAGTGCTATCATTGTAGAAAGACCGGACACATCCGAAGCCAGTGCCCGAAATATCTGAAAGAGCATAAAGAAAAGCGGCACATGGGAAAAGAGAAGAAGGAGGTCCTAAAAGCGGCTACATGGGATGACTCCTCCTCCGAGGATTCAAGCGGCTCATCCACTAGCGATGAAGAAGAGGCAAATATGTGCCTTATGGGAAAAAGGAACAAGACATCCGAGGATGAAAGCAGAGTCCAAAGCAACACTGAGGTAACTCTCCCTACTACTTATGATGATTTATATATTGAATATTTACAAACATGTAAATTTTTTGAAAAAAGTTTAAAAGATATCGATCTTCTAAATTCTGAAAATAAACTTTAATTAAACGAAAACAAAAAATTATCTAAACAATTAGCGAAAGAAAAGGTATCTTGCTAAGAGTGCAATCACTCCTTGGCAAGAGTCAAAGAACTTGAAGAAGATCTTTTTAAATCCCAAACCAATATTGAAATTCTTACTGTTAGTTTATAAGGTTTGTAGTCAAAATCACCTAGAAGGGGGGTGAATAGGTTTCTTTAACTTTTCCTCTAATTACCCTATCTTATTCGTGGTTTAGTTTAAGCAAATCAACAAACATAGAAAGCACACAAGTATTTATAGTGGTTCCCCAAAGACAATGTGTCTATGGGTAGTCCACTTACCCACTTCACCCTTCTAACAGTGTGTTAGATAGGGCCAACTCCTCCAACTCAGCTCCAAGAGCTTACAACTTAGATCCCTCAGGATCTCTCAGGTTTTCCCAACCCTACTTCAGGCTAAGCAGCCCTACAACTCAGATCAGCTCCTGATCCTACAGCTCAGGCCTCAGCAGGTCCTACAACTCAGGCTAAACATCCCAACCTCAGGCTAAATAGCCCCACCTCAGGCTAAACAGCCCTACCTCAAATCAGCACCTGATCCTACAGCTCAGACCCCTTCCAGGTCCTACAACTCAGAGAATTCCTCCTCCTACAGCTTAGGTTATGAAGCCCTACAACTCAGATCAACAGATCCTACACTCAGGCCATCAGCCCTACAACTCAGAACCCTCAGGTTCCTACAATCTCAGACCAAAAGGTCTTACAACTCAGGCAAAATGCCCTACAGAAAAGTGAGTATTAAACTTACTACAGATGATAGCAAGTCCCCTGTAGTTTATGCACAGCTTGTGCTTCCTGTAGCTAGTGATGTTGATGTCAGCTACTAACTGATCTTCTTCTTCTAATGAAGTTTGGAAGATCTCCCTGCTCCTTCTTGCAAAGGAGCTAACTCTTTCTCTCTCTCTTCTTCTTGCTTGTTCAGTGAGCAGCACGAGAGAAGACAAGAGCTTCAGCCGTCAATGAAACAGTTGATTTCTTTTTGCACTCGACGGAGAGTGTTCAAATGTGCCATAACTCTTCCTTTTATACACCTCTGATCTTCAACGGCTCTTAGCTATCCTTCTGAGAAGAATGGGAGAAACTGGTGGACCCCACATAGCTTTTCTACAACTTGCGCCACGGGCAGAATATGCAATCTGCGTTCGACGAACACGATGTACTGTGTTCGACGAACTTGCCAAACTCAGCTGTCGACTATCTTGCCAAACTCTGCGTTTAACGAACATGCCAAACTCTGCGTTCGACGAACTTGCCAAACTCTGCATTCGACGATCTACCTTGTCTCTGTGTTCGACGATCTACATTGTCTCTACGTTCGACGATCTGCACTGTCTCTGCATTCGATGATCTTGCCCAAGTCTCAACTGATTCTTCCTTTCTGTATGCGTTCGATGAACTACCTTCTAAGTTCGACGAATATGCCAACTCTCAGCTGTTTCTTCTATCTCGTCTCAGCGGTCGACGAATAGCATTCTGCATTCGATGAACGACACTCTGCGTTCGACGAACACGCCTTTTGTGTCTATTTAGCGGCTCCTTCTTTGGTCTCGTCTCAGCGGTCGACGAACTGAGTTCTGCATTCGACGAATGGCACTCTACGTTCGACGAACACGCCCTTTGTGCCTTCTCAGCGGCTCCTTCTTTGGTCTCATCTCAGCGGTCGATGAACTGAGTTGTGCGTTCGATGAATGGCACTCTGCGTTTGACGAACACGCCTTTTGTGTCTTCTCAGCGGCTCCTTCTTTGGTCTCGTCTTAGCGGTCGACGAACTAAGTTCTGTGTTCGACGAACGGCACTCTGCGTTTGACAAACACGCCCTTTGTGCCTTCTTAGCGGCTCCTTCTCTGGTCTCAGCGGATCCACTGAGACAGTGACCTCGTCTCAGCGGTTTTGACCCTTCGTCTCAGCGGTTCTGCTGAGGCAAATCTCATCTCCTTGTAGATGATTTATACACATCTAAGGGCATGTTTGGCCCTTCCTTTTGAGTCACCTATACCTGTATATACTATACAAGTATAACTTTATCAATACAATATGTCCTTAGCATTGAGAGTGATGCCTCTTCAAATCAAGGTAATATTGAGGGCAATATTCCCAACAATCTCCCCCTATTTGAAGAAGGCAGAACATTCTCAATGCTAAGGTACATGACCAACAAAAACATATCACAATAATGATCTATATTGCATGGGCCCTAACACCCTAAGCATTGGCCCTATCTAGCATTGGCCTATCCTAAGCATTGGCCCTATCCCCCCCTTTCTGGTTTTTTCAACTATTTAACCTTCTATGGATTGGGAGGCAACATCTATAGATCCCTTTGGATCAACTTATAGGTCAACCTATATACTCTCAGCATTTGCCATCTCCCCCTCAACCTGAGCAGGGAATTTTCTCCCCCTCAATTAGAGAGCTATTTTCCGTAATAGCTGATCTTGTTCAATTTGAACTACCCATTCTAGCTCCCCCTCAATGTGAGTACTATTTTACATTTAACATTCCTAGTTCTATCTTGAAAGCATTAAACTTGGCCTCATCCAATGGCTTAATGAAGATATCAGCCACTTGACTGTCAGTGGGGACAAATTCAAGGATGATATCTTTATAGTCAACATGTTCTCTTATAAAATGATACCTTATCTCAATGTGCTTAGTCCTGCTGTGAGAAACAGGATTCTTAGCAATGGAGATAGCACTGGATGAGTCACAATAAAGAGGAGATTGGCTTACCTTGAGGTTGTAGTCCTCTAGCTGGGTTGAATCCACAATAGTTGTGCACAACAGCTTCCTGCAGCAATGTATTCAGACTCAGCAATGGAGATGGCCATACTTGTCTGCTTTTTGCTGCTCCATGATATCAATCTTCTTCCAAGGAACTGATAGGTGCCACTTGTGCTTTTCCTGACTTCTTTGCAGCCTGCAAAATCTGCATCTGAGAATCCTGTTAGTTCAAAGTCATTGTTCTTAGGGTGCCAAAGGCCAAGATGCAGGCTGCCTTTAAGGTATCTCAGAATCCTCTTTGCAGCTGTGTAGTGAGATTCCTTAGGACATGCCTGGTACCTAGCACATACACATGTAGCATACATAATATCTGGTCTACTAGCAGTCAGATATAACAGGGATCCAATGATACACCTGTACATGGATTCATCAAAGGCCTTCCCCTTTTCATCCTTGTCTAATGATACATTAGATCCCATGAGTGTCCTCATGGTGGAAGAAGACTCCATCCCAAATTTCTTGATGAGCTCCTTGGTGTACTTAGTCTGGGAAATGAAGATTCCATCCTCAGACTGTTTCACTTGGAGCCCAAGGAAATATTTAAGTTCACCCATACTGCTCATCTCAAACTCCCCCTGCATTAGATTGGCAAATCTCTTGCAGAGGTTGTCATCAGTAGACCCAAATATTATGTCATCAACATATATTTGGACTAGGAGATTCTTGCCCCTTGTTTCCCTAAGAAATAATGTGCTATCTATCTTTCCCCTCAAGAACTTGTTCTTGATGAGAAAGCTAGACAATGTCTCATACCAAGCCCTTGGGGCTTGCTTAAGACCATACAGGGCTTTCTTAAGAAAATATACATGAGAAGTGAGAGTAGGATGGACAAAACCTGATGGCTGCTCTACATATACTTCCTCTTTCAGATTTCCATTTAGGAATGCTGAATTGACATCCATCTGGTATACTTTGAAGCCTTTGTGGGATGCAAATGCAAGGAATAGCCTTATGGCCTCCAACCTTGCAACTGGGGCAACGGTTTGATCAAAGTCAATTTCTTCCTCTTGCCTGTATCCCTTTGCAACAAGCCTTGCCTTGTTCTTGATGATAGTTCCATTCTCATCCATCTTATTTCTGATGATCCATTTGGTGCCAATGATGTTGTGTCCCTATGGTCTTGGCACCAACTTCCATACTTTGCATCTTTTGAATTGCAAAAGTTCTTCCTGCATTGCCTGGATCCAGAATGGATCCAAATTGGCCTCTTCAAACTTCTTAGGCTCTACCTGTGACAGAAAATAGAGGAACAAGGCCTCATTATGAGCTCTGCTTCTGGTTGTCACACCTTGCTGGACATTTCCAATAATATGTTCCAAGGGATGATCCCTTAGATGTCTTGTAGCTGCAGGTAGTCTGTGCTCTACTTGCTGAACTTCTTCCACTGGTTCAGCAGCTTCTTCGGCATCCTGCACCTCTGCTTCTTTTGGAACTTCTGCATCAGGATTTGCTTTACTACTGCTGGAAGGTTCTTGTATACATAGTTCTTCCATTGCTTCTTCACTTCCTATCACTACAACAAACTGCACCTGTTGTAAGGACTGAAATGTAACTGAAACACAGTTTGTTACTAATAGTTATATTTAGTAACAAATTTTTTTTGTTCTTACAAAAAAGTACTTTTTTGTAAAGAATATTTTAAATTTTGTTACAAGAATAATTAATTCGTTACTATAACTATAAGTATTTGTAACAACACTAATGTTACGTTACAAATAGAAAACTTTTCTCACAATAAGTATCAATTGTAACCACATCATGAAAGTTTTTTGTGACAAAGACATTGTCCTTACTAATAGTAATATTTTATTATTAAAGTTTTGTTACAAAAAATATATCATATTTTATTTTCAATTTTTGTACTATTTTATTATCAAAGTTTTGAATTATTATTTTTTTTTTTGAAAAAAAAAATGTATGCGCGCGACAGTACCCCGCCTCGATAGTGCTCTAACGCGACTACAGTACTCCTACAGCTCGCAAACATCTGTGTGCGGCTGTCGCAGATATGTGGTACTATTGCGACATGTATTTTTGCGTGTACGGGGGTTTTTATAAATCTTTAACTTTTTATAAAAGTTTTTCTGTCTCTCTCCCATGCAGCTTTATCTCTCTCTCACATGAATGAATGAAATATCCGGATGAAAATTTTCCTCCATAAAATTTTGAACAAACAAAACAAAAAATTAAAAATATATTAAATGTAAAAATGAATGCAAATTAGTATGACATTAATTTTTTAATATAATTTTGGAATTAAAATAAAATCACGCACGAACCCGCGTGCACGCAAATGCACTCTCGCGTGCACGCAAATGCACTCTCGCACGCACGCAAATGCACTATCGCGCGCACGCAAATGCACTCTCGCACGCACGTAAATGCACTCTCGCGCGCACGCAAATGCACTCTCGTGCGTGTAGTTTCCCTTTTTTTTGCTTGAGAGCTAGCGCGTATTGCATGTGTCGGGGCTTAAACACAGACACGTGCACACACATAGACACGGGCAACCAAACACACAAACATCCATTTGCGAGCTGTAGCAATGTCTTTCACGTACGACCGCCGCCGTTGTCTCCCCTCTCTTCGACGGTCGCCGCCGCCGTCGCCTCTCTCTTCCACGGCCGCCGCCATCGTCGTTCTCTTTCTCGGTCGTCGCCGCGCGCCGTTCTCTTCCTCTAGTTTATTAAGTTTTGTCTATTTCCTTCCCTCTCACATTAATGAAATATATGGAGGGAAATTTCCCCCCATAAAATTTTGCACAAAACAAATCAAAAAATTTAAAACATATTAACATAATTTTTGAATAAAAATAACGATCGCGCACTGGCCCCGCATGCACGCATATTTTTTCATTGTGCGCAGGGTTGAAATAATTGTACCCTTCGAGCGCCCATTTTTCGCTCGAGCATGTGCTTTTCACTCGGATGGGCGTTTTATTTCCCGAGCACACGTTTTTTTCAATCGCGCGCATTGCACTAGCTCTATCTTTTTTGCTCGGGAGCATAAATAAATTTGTCAGCGCACACGTTTTTTGCTCGGGAGCTAACGTTTTAATGAAAATATATGTCATATATATATTGATTGATGGATGACACGTGCTTTAATGAAAATAAATGTGTAATAAAATTAATAAATATATGTCAAATCAATTCATAAATACAACGTGTTGTTCAATAAAATTTACTTTTTAAATAAGATTTATGTTTTTTTTTAAATATGAATTACCCCAGCTCAATTTAGTCCGCTCTCAGGAGCTCGATCAACTGACTGTGCACATGAGGCCCATGTTCCCCGCATTCAACCGTACCCGGCCGGCGACGACGGGCTTTGCCCGCCTCCGGTGGGCTTCGCCCGCAACATATACATATGAGTACTCAAAATGACCGTAAAAAAATATACATCAATATTTTATAATTATTTTTTTCAAAAAAAATTATATTTTAACAAAAAAGCATTTTAAAGTTTCTTTATATATTGTAGTTAAAATATATAAAGTTTATTTATATAAATTTTTTATAAAACATTATAAAAAATGTTATATAAAGTTTTTATAAGACTTTAGAAACGTTTTATAAAAGTTTTTCTTCGTCTCTTCCTCTCTCTTACATGAATGAATTAAATATATAGAGGAAAATTTACTTCCATAAAATTTTGCAAAAAAAAATCCAAAAATTAAAAATATTAAATTTAAAAATGAATGTCAATTTGACATTAAACACAAACACTGCACACAGACACTGCACAGACACAGACATAGACATACACACACAGACGACACACATACTGCACACATACACAGACACACAGACACAGACACACAAACACACAGACACATACACAAACACACACACAGAAATAGACTGACACAAACACAGATACAGACTAACACAGACACAAATAGACACAGACAGACACACATACACATACAAACACAGATAGACACACCGACACATACATACACATACAGACACAGACACACATATGCGCATACACACGAACACAGACTGACACACATATGCACATACACACATATATAGCTAGAGATCACACAGACACAGACACATAGACACATACACAGACACGGACATAGATACATGACACAGACTGACACAGACACATAAACAAAGACACACAAACACAGACACTCATGCACAAACATATATATACATACAGATACAGACATACACACAGGCACAGTCACACATATCTGTCTAGAGATCACACAGACGCACAAAGGAACAGACACACACATAGACATACACAGACATACACACACATCGACACACATACACACACCGACACACACATATATTCAGACACACAGACACAGACACAAACACAGACACAGACATAGACACAGACACAGACACATTCAGACACACAGACACACACAGACACACACACACACACATGCACAAACACACATAGACACACAGACACAGACATACACAGGCACAGTCACACATAGCTAGAGATCACACAGGCACATAGACACACACACACATGCACATAGACACACACACACACACACACACATAGGTACAGACACAGATAGACATAGATACACACACAAACACCGACACACACACAGACACCGACACACCCCCACACACAAACACACACATGCACAGACACACAAAGAAACACAGACATAGACATACATAGGCACACATAGACACAGACACACACAGACATAGACACACATAGAAATACAGGAATAGACACAGGCACACATACATAGACACACATAGACACAAACACACACAGACACAGACACAAACACAAACACAAACACAGACCAACACAAACACAGATACACACATACACATAGACACATATACACAGACGCACACAAACACAAACCCACATAAACACAAAACCCACATAGACACATAGATACACATAGACAACTCCAAGTTATTGATTTTGTAGGTAAAAATATACATTATTTTACAAAATTAAAATACGAATATTGATTCAAATTTTTTTACGGTCATTTTAAGTACTCATATATATGTTTTGAATAAAAGTATTTATGCTCCTATGCGGGCATTGCCCGCTTGAATGCGGGAGAGGATGCTCAAATGCGGGCGCAACCCGCTCGAATGCGGGCGCAACCCGCTCGAATGCGGGCGCAACACGATCATTTCTTAATTTCTGCTCTCATAACCCTCGAAGACAAAAGTTGAATGGTGTAACATTTATTCTGCCTGAAACACCCTCTCATAACCCTCCTTTTCATTCAAAACATATCATTTTTTAGTCATTTCTTAATTTCCGCTCACTTTTCAATTTTCCCACCAAAAATTTTCAGATCCCTCCTAATCAAGATATCACGCTTTCCCAAACCCCTCCTAATTTCTTCATGCCAGTACACATCGCCCTTCCCTCTAATCTCCTCACCCAGGTCGGCACTTCAAACTCGCCCAGAAATTGCTCCTCCGACCAGAGATCGATCCCTGCACATCGATCTCAGCGGCAGCTCGACTTCCCTCTCCATCGACGCACCCAACTTTGCACGAAGAAGAAACGATCGCACGCACAGAGCATCAACACCTCTGATTGAGGCACCTCACCTTCCATCAGCAGCAGCTCGCCTTCCCTCTACATAGATTGACGCCCCGATGTCTTCTTCTTCGTTCTCTCCTCTAGGTCACGGCTCCTCCTCAGAAATCCGACGCTGATTCTCTGGTAAGCAAACAATATTGTCGCACCCTTCTCAAACCTCCCCATTTTTAGGGTTCAACACCTATCAACTGTCTACTTCATTTTCGGATTCCGCAGGTTTCTGAAGGCGCCATTAAGGCCTGCGAGGGGGCTTCGTCGTGCTCTGAAATCAGAAGGCTAAACCAGAGGGCGAAATTAGTTGGTCGGATCGCAAGCTTGGCAGGAATCACGAATCTGGGCTCGATCCTCCTCCAGGATGGGATTCTTGGGAGATGCTTCGTCCATGTATCGAAAGACACATCTTCATCAGGGGAACCTCAGTGGACGCTTGGTGTTGTCCGGCCATGGCAATAAAAGGAGCTTCAAGCTCTTCTTTTGGAGAGGGATTGGATCTCTTTCTTCCGGGTTAGGTAAGATCTAGACCAGCTCAACTCTTTCTTCCCTACTCCTTTTTGATTTTTTTCTGAGGTTTGATTATTGGAGTAAAGATGGATGGAGAATGTGAATTTCTTCTCTAGCAAATACCCATCTTTTTCACTAGTGCGAAAATGTTCTGAAACCCGAGCTCTCAACTTTATCTCTCTCTCTATCTATCTATTTCTCTCCTTTTCTTCTTCTTCGATGAATGAGGTTTTGAGCTGGGAAATTGAAGCTTTTTTCACTTATATAAAATCAAATAATTGAGTTTGTATAACTTTTGTTCAAGATTTTTAGTATGCATTGTTTGTTCAAAACAAGATATAAAATCAAATAATGAAATCCGAATAATTTCATTGTTCATGATTTGTTTAGTATATACATTATTAGTACAGAACCTGATAGTTCTTATGAAGCTTTTTTATACATATTATTTAGATAAAAATACTAAAAGTGTTTCCAAATGGACCTAAATAGTAGATTGAATGGAGTGCATAGGTAAAAATGTTGTGTTGATGGTTGGAGCTTAACTGCTAGTTTTTCCTATCTTTTAATCAACTCTAGACTCCTAGAATTTTCTCTGGATAATGCAAGCAAGTAAATGATTTTTTTCAAAGAATTTAAGGGATTGCTCTCATAATTTCAAGATTTTATTTATTTATTTTTTGTTTACTACTCCCCTCTTTCCTACCTAAACATGACTTCATTTTATTTTTTTTCCTATACAGGACATCAATTTCCTGTATTTTTTGTATGCAAAGAAGATGTAAGGAAGGTGCTTGATAAAATGACTGATAGAGCCTTCTTTGCTTGCGTACACTTGCACCTCTACATTTGCATGTATTTGGAAGTTTTACATTCCTTGTTCTCATTTAATCAGTTTTTTTCTTTTGTTTGCCAGCCACGAGGTGAAGTATCTATTCAATTTGTTGTATTTTTTTGTACTATATCTAATACTTTGGTTTTGTGAGGCCTAGTGAGTCATGTAGATATTAGGCGGCTCTATTTTATTCAGAATGTTGGTTGGCCAATGATGGTTTGATCTTTGTGATGAGTACTCTCTTGATGTCATACATTTCTAATCCTTTCTACCTTGGTGGTGATTCCAATGGAGGCAAGATGACAACATTTGTTGCTCATGAGATAGTTGAAGGTATACTGACAAACTGTTTTATTTGATTGATAGCAATTTGATTTGTTATTTTTTGAATGAATGGTAAACCATATGTTGAAGCATAGGAAACCATATTTTATTAACTAGATTTCCTCATACCAACATTGGAATAGATTTCCTTATACCATATTTTATTAACTAGATTTCCGATAAACACAATCCTTGGTGCCATTAGGTGTCTGCCATGATTCATTTGTTGTATATATGGATCAATATTATTGCATTAAGATGTCGGAATGGATGAGTTAATATCAAATTGACTCTAAAAAGGTTTATTTTCATCATTAATATGTTATTATTTGCTGAAGAAGTCAGCTAGTCAAAGTATTGATAGCCCCTAATAACTTGACATTACATTACCCATGCCATATTTTTTCGCAGGAGGAATATGAAACTGGGTTGTTGGCATAGCTACCATATGTTGCATAAAGAGGTGGCTCCTTCAGAAGAATGTGTGCCCGGTCTGCAAGACGGCTCTCAGTGAAAGCCGAAAAGATCGAAATAGTTTTTATGCAAGTAAATTTTTTGTTGTTATCGTCATGGAACGGAGTGCGTATACTTAATTCTTATAATTATTTCATTGTTGGATGTTCGACTGACCCGCAAACTTGTGATTTTACTTTAGAGGATTGAAAGTATAATTTGTGCTCCAGTTATAGGAAGCATTTTTTAGTGAACTATTCTTGAATTATGCTACATGAATGCGGCCAATTAAATGAGAATCCTGTCAATCTTAAACATATATATATATATATACATGTTGAACAGTTAAAAGGTCTAGGCATTGACCTTCAGTCAATCTTAAAACATATGTTGAACGGTAAACCGTATGTTGCAAGGTCTAGGCATTGACCTTCAGTCAATGTTTCTAATTGAATGCAAAAAGGAATTTAGATTCCAGGCGCCTAAATCATTTGTTATTTTTTTAAATGCAGCAGAAATGGCGTCGTTTTTATAGAAAAACGCTGCTAAATCTGCTGGTGCATTTTTTTATAAAATGTCGTAGGAATTAGCGGCATTTTTAAGAAAAAACGCCGCAAATGCCTAGTAATATTCGCGGCGTTTTAAAAAAAACGCCGCGAATGCCTTGTTATATTCGCGGAATTTTTTTATAAAGCGCCACAGAGTTCTATGGCGGCGATTGCATTCGCGGCGATTTAGCGGCGGTTTGTAAAGCCCCGCGAAAAATTTAGCGGCGTTTGAAAAGCATCGCGGAAAACCCTAAAAAACACCGTCGTAGCCTCGTTTTGTTGTAGTATCACTGCATATTTTAATGCCAATATGTTCTTTTTGCATTTTACTTGTGTCAAACCATTTTGTTTATCCTATTGCTTCTAAGCTAATATTTCTTTTCTTCTTCAAGGTCCATTTCAGCTCTCCAGATGTTAGCCAGTTCATTAAATTATTGTTCACTATGCCTGCTAAGGACTATGGAAATTCACTTTCCTATGTAATGTCAGAATGGACTAAATTGCAAGGTATAAGCCCTGGTATTAATTGGTTTGGTTGATTGTTTTATACAAAAAAATATCTGTTAAGTGATGAATAAGGCATTATGGTTGATTTTTGGTTTGGTAAGCCCTTGTATTATTGGTTTGGTAAGGCATTATGGTTGATTTTTTTATACAAAAAAATATCTGCAAGGTAAGCCCTTGTATTAAATTGTAGGAATGAGAGAATGACAATAAGGTTGTTGATTAGATACTTGGCTAACAAGCTTGGCATTATGTTATTGGCATCTCCCGAAACTGCTTCTGATGGAGACTATGCTGCAAATTTTGGTGTAATTGGTCATGAGGTTTGCATTTTATTGATCTGCTCATGTTTGGTAAGGCATTATGGTCAATGAGTGATTCTGGTGCCTATTGTTAACTGGATTTTCACGCTTTAAAAGATTCTGATGCTTATTTTTGACTGAATTTTCAGGCTTTACAAGATTAACAACTTCATTATGGTCAATGACAATGCTTTATTTATATGTAAGGGTTCTGGTTAATATACTGGGAGGCATCTTTATGTTGATATTGCCTGTGGCTCGGAAAGCTCTCAAATACAAGTATGTATTTTCAATATTTATGGCACTGGGGACTTTTAATAACTTATCCCATTGTTGCATTCTGCTATATGCACACTCATTCAATAGTTATGCATGCACGATGATACATATTTGAGTAAAGTGTAAAATTTTATGTGCTATATTTTTCTTTGTTACAATTTGTACTAAAATGTTTTTTGATCTACTGAGCTAACTGCATAAATAGTTGTTGTACCAGTTCCTCTTTTGCATCATTAGCATGGTCCTAAGTCTTTATGTATGTTCATTCTAGTTCCTTCTTTTTAGTTGTATTCTTATCCCATTCTTCCTCGTTATCCAATCACCTTCTTCTTACTTATATTCTTTCATTCAGCTTAATTTTGACCTTGATGGTGTTTTATTATTTGTTACAGTTCAAGGCATCAGTGAAAAGATTATTAGGGATAATTGAATACTAATTTTTGTAAACATTTTATGGTTTAGTTCAGGAATGGTTGTTGTGAACCCGTTGTGAAAGTGTCAGTTAATGATATCTTAAATCTTGCAAAGTCAACTGGCTTTAGAGCAGTACAGTTAATGTAAATGGAAGGTCAAAGTTACTCTATTCTTTGGTTTGCCAAACTTCATAAGTTAGTATTGTAAAAATAAATGTTGTGAAAACAAGTAGAGTAGAGTGGCCAAATGGTTGGCAACTTGGCATACATGACTCACTTCATTTTCTTGATCGAATGTTACTATTGATTGCAATATGGAGATGTAGCAAAATCTCTAAAAATATGGGTCTTTTTAGTTTTAGCTTGTTTCTATTTTCATTGTCCAATTGATGTAGGAGTACAGTCAATGCAAATAGTGTGCATATACTTGATGTCCTTTCCAGCCTTGTTTTTTAAAGCAAATATTTTTGGCTTTCTTAGAAGTCAGCCTTTGTATTGTCATGCACATTACCATCATCCTCATGAGCTAATTTTGTGTCATCAACAATCCTAAGAGAGACACTGGAGTATCACTAGTAATTCTCCTTACCCACTCTAGGTCTTATGGCCAAAATGGGTTCATTCTACCAGAACTAAAACAAAATGCAGAGTAACGTGACTGGCCCTGCACATCTTTCATATCAATTCTGCGAGAGTCTAGAGCTCTGTTAATCTTTTTGCATTCTTGTAGACTGTTACATGGCAATAAGTTCCTCAAGAGAGAAACAAATCCCCTTCTAAGCTGTTGTTTGCAATTGATCCTCTCCATGCCTCCAGCATCTTCATTCAAACATGGACTAGTGCAACTGATTGCAGCGTGAACATGATTGTTGGATGATAATTATTTATTACTAGATAGTTTGGCATGATGCTCGCACACAGGTATATTGCTTTCTGTGAAATATGATTTCTCATGCTTATTCCCTAGGTGATTATTAGCATGATCGTCGACATGGTTTGAAGAGTCTATGGTGGAATCTTGAATGCATGTACTGCCATTTTCGCTCATTGACATACTGAACCCACATGATTCGTCGTCACTGTAGCTAGTATCGTTGTCTGGCAAATCAGCAAAGCGAGATGTGGAAGATAGATGTAGGAACTCTTCCTCTAGGTAAAGGCTACGGTGTAGAATGTCTTCCTGGTAATATGGTGGTGAACCAGGAAATGTGGAGGAAGAGTGGGAACCAATGATCTCATCAATTGCAGTCAATCGCGCTGAGTTAATGGATAACTCTGAATACTCTCTTCCACCAGCTGCTGAAGAACTGATACCAGAATTTCCATTTAAAATTAAGGGAGAGAGATTCTCTAGATTCATGCTATCATCCATCATCTGATATTTCTCAGAGATGACTTTATGAGATTTTAAACCTATTGTAATAATAGGTTCCATTTTCCAGGGTTTTACACTCATTTACTGTGAGCAGTGAAGTTCCTGTCGGTCTTATGATTCATGAATCATCATTTTCTATTCATTCCTGTCGGGTGACGCCCTTTATGTTAAACCTAGACTATGCGAATCATTTTTAACAAGCTTCATCCAAATTACCTTATGTCAACTCCTATCTAATCATTTGATTTAAGCAAATGGGTATGCATCTGCACAGGATAAATAATTAAAAAAAAATTGTCTTGCTCTAGAGTAACATATTGTGACTGTTCCAGCTAAATTTTAAAGAAGGCCTGACTGTCTTCAGGGGTCAGGTTATAAGCTCTTCAGATTATTATCCTTTCATTTGTAATGTTTTTTCACAATATTGAATGTTTGAATGAACTGCATTGTGTTACAGAAGTTTTCATCTGACTTGGGTAGCCGCACCGTTAAACGAATAGCTGATGTCTCAAGACTCGGGAATTACCAGTTTCCTCAGGTCTGAATTTCAGTTCGTTAGCATTTCAATTGGGTAGATTTGAATGACATAACTTAGCTTTGTATATCATAGTTAAGTTTAATTTAGCCTTGAAACTAACTTCTTCACATATTAATTATATAATATATTGGTTATAAAGTGAATAGCAGCCTTTTTCAGGTGTCAACATATATATGGTGCTTAAAGATTGAAAAAGATATGTTTGGTGTGCAAGCTTTCAGAAAAGTGATTATCATGGTTGAAATCTCCTGGTAATTTCTTTTTGTATTTTTTTTGTAGTGGAGACGGTACAAGTGAGCATGCTTTCTTTATTTGAGATTACTACATGTCTACATGACACGAGTGATATTGGAGTTCTAACTTATTATGGTTTTGATTTTACTTGAAGGTACTTCTATTTTTCTTGGAATGATCTATGTTTCTTGCTCTCTTTTATTTGTAGGGTGCTCGAGCATTGACCGGCACGTGACGAAAAATTCATTAGTCAGAAAGTGATGGATGATTCATTTTTCGAAAAATGACAGAAGATTTATTAGAAACATGTTGATCTTGTAATGTAATATTGTATTATTTTAGAAGAGATGATAATAACTTATACTCTATGTAATACTTTTTGGTGTGAATAAATACATGTTGATCTTGTTACGAAATATTAAATATATGTGTCTTTTCAAGATTATTATTTGTAATAAAATCTCAGGTACACAAAAAATAGAAATGAAATATTTTTGATATATAAATGAATTGGCTGTAGTAAGAAGAATGGAAAACAAATGTAACGATTTTTTCGTTACTATTGTTTAATCTATTGTAACGAAATAATATTTATTATGCTTTATTGTAACGAAGTTATTTTATTTTTAGTGAGGAAAAAAAACATTTGTAACGAAATAGTTTTAATCATAACTATTTTTTTGTGAGGAAAAAATAACATTTGTAACGAAATAATATTTATTGTGACCAATTTATTGTGAGGAAGAATCTCTTTTAGGTGAGAAAGTATCATTTGTTACAATTACTTTATTTGTAACGACATGCATATATTCGTTACAATAACCTTTAGCGTCGAGCTTTAGAGGAGGACCGTTACTTAAAGTTTTTTTCGTTACCAAAGAGTTTTTGTAACGAATTTTGGCACTTATTGTAACGAATTAGGTCCTTACTATAAGTGCAGTTTGTTGTAGTGTATCAAAATAGAAGAACTGGGCCAGCCCTTGTAGATTAGGCTGGACTCATCAAACACTACATACATGGACTCTTCAACAATATGGGTTTTCTTGTTATATACTCTATAGGCTCTACTATGAGAGCTATATCCAACAAGAATCCCCATGTTGCATTTTTCAGCAAACTTGGTTAACTGAGCTTTTCCATTGTTTAGAATGTATCAATTAGATCCAAAGATCCTAAAGTATGAAATTGTTGGTTGTTTGCCTTTCAGAATCTCATAGGGGGTAATTCCATGATCTTTATTGATGGAAGCTCTATTGAGAACATAACAAGCAGTATTGACTGCTTCAGCCTAGAAATATTCTGGGAGTGAAGAGTCACTAAGCAATGTTCTCCCAGCTTCAATCAATGTTGTATTTCTCCGCTCAGCCACCCCATTTTGTTGTGGGGTCCTTGGGGAGGAAAATTCCTGAATGATACCTAGTTCTTGACAGAACCTTGTCATTGCTTCAGATTGAAAATCTGTGCCATGGTCAGACCTAGTTCTGACCACAGAACATTGCAAATCATTCTGAATGGCCTTGACATGGCTTATGAAGACATTTAGAGTATCAGATTTATTTCTAAGGAAAAATACCCATGTATATCTTGAGTGATCATCAACAATCACTAAGGTATACAACTTCCCTCCTAAGCTCAGAATTGGCATAGGACCAAACAAGTCCATGTGCAATAGATAAAGGCATCTCTTAGTGTCTTTGGAGCAAATACTTTTAAAAGTGGTCCTTGTTTGCTTGCCCATTTGGCAAGCATGACATGAGCCATTTTTAACACATTTTAAATTAGGACTATTTTTAACCAAGTTCTTAGAGAATAGTCTATGCATTGTCTTTTAGTTGATGTGGGCAAGTCTCTTGTGCCATTGAACACATTGAGACTCACTCTCATCTGCTACAAGACATACATGAGAGGAAAAAGATTTGCAGAAGAAATCTAAACAGTAAACATTTCCACTCCTAGTGCCTGAAAGAATGGTCTCCATGTCATTAGACTTCTTGATGAGGCACTTATCATTGTGAAATTCAATGACATGGCCAAGATCACACAGTTGGCTGATGCTGACAAGGTTGTGTTGCAACCCTTCAACATAAGCCACTTTTGTGAAGGAGACTATGCCATTAGTGATCATACCATAACCTCTGGTGACTCCCTTTTTTGATCCCCCAAAGATGACTTTGGGTCCATTATTCACTGCTCTGTAATCTTGTAGTAAATCCTTGGTGCCAGTCATATGTCTTGAGCACCCACTGTCCAAGTACCAAATTTGGTTGAGGCTGGTAGTTGAACAACCCTGCAAGGAACGATTTAGTTATCCTTAGGAGCCCAAAAAGCTTTGGGTCCTAGGTGCCTGTTAGTTTGATGAGATAATCTCACACTTGCTACACTCCTAGCAGGAAAGCTCTTCTTTGCATTAGGTACATTGGGATTGTACCAACAATCTATGGCAAAGTGTCCCACCTTGCAACATCACCAACAATCATAAATATTGTATCTCCTTTTCTGAGCATTTTTCTGAATTGGTACAGCACTGTGCACATGTTCAGCAGAAGAGAGTGCAGCATTCTTCCTGTTTCTTTCAGCAATAATCTGACTGAAGGATTATCTGTGGACAGTCTTGCTGCTCTTTGTCGTGCTGGCCTCAACTTGCTTTGGCTTAGCAGCCATACAAGATCTGATCGAATCAGACACTGAGCAGCAGGCCTTGTCAACAGATTTGACAGCAATCTTGCTTTTTGCTGAAGATGATTTGGAAGTTTTTGCTTCCTTCTTCTTGATTGAAGGTGCTGAAGCACCAAACATAAATGGTCCAGATTGGGACATTTGTATTTCCTCATGGGGATCTTTCATTGCACTTAATCCCATGCCCTTTCTTTCACTATGGGAAGGAGCATTTCCTTTCCTATAGCAACTCCCAATCTTCCAGTGACCATGAATGCCTTCATGGTCATGCCTGTTGGAAGGAAGCAACACCTTTTGAAAGATGGTTTGAGGCTTATCCTTCCTCTTGCTCTTCTCTCCACTCCCTTCACCTACCTCCATTTTATTGAATCCTGGTCCTCTCTTATTGGTTTGAGAGGAGAAGGTGTCAGTAATAGGAAGCACAGATTTGGGATTGGAGAATTGAGCCACCAGGATCTTTTCCTTCTCAAGTTTTTCCTCAAGGTCCTTGATGACCTTGTTCTTCATGGAAATAGTGCTTAATTGCACAATAGTTAACCCCTGTAGATGGCTAATCTGTCTACTCATCTGAGCCACCAGGGTGGTAGGTTCAGTGTAGTCATTCTTAGTCATCTTGAGGGAAACAATTTCCTGGGCTTGCCTCTTTGCAAGCTTCTTGCTCTTCTTCAAAGCTTCCAAAAGAATACCATACTTGTCAATCAGTTGATTGAATTCTTCCTCAGCATCCTTGCCCCTTCCATCAATTGATGGAGGTGCATCAGATTCTGGACTAGTCTCATAATCAGAAGAGGATATGGAATGAATTAATACCTGCTCATGTTCTAAATTATTGTGGCTGTCCTCATCTTCAGTTAGAGCCATCAGCCCATGGTCATTGTGAATGACCTCATCCTCCTCTACATCACTGTCTGAATGTGATAGAGGGGCCCTGATTGCAATCCTGCCAACATCAGTTTCTTCAACAGCAACCAGCCCAATGAGGGCTTCTTCCTTTTCAGATTCTGATGAGCTAGAGTCTGATTCACTCCAGCTCTTCTTATTCTTCTTAGCTAGAAAGGATTTCTCTCCTTTCTTGATTCTTGATTGATGAGCCTTCTTCTCATCCCTATCTCTTCTCTTCACAGGGCAGTCAGCAATGACATGCCCAGGCTTGCTGCAGCAATAGCAAACAACTTTGGAAGAATTATATTTTGAGTTAGACTCATACCTGTCACTTCTGGAGTGATGCTTTGACTCCTTGCTGTCCTCCTTGTTATGTTATGAGGTGGAAGGCTTGTTCTTCCATTGCTTCCTCCTCAATAGCTTTCTGAAGTGCCTTGTAAGAACAATAATTTCTTCATCAGAAGAAGAGCAGCTTGATGAGCTAGGATCAGAATCTTCTGGTTCAACAGATTTCTGGGAGGTGAGTGAGCCTTCTCTCTCCCTCTTCTTGTGCTTTCAGCCTTGAAGGCCAGGGAATTCTCCTTGGTATCACCCTTTGCCTTCTGCTCTTCTTCCTTCCTGGCAGTCAGCTGCATTTCATAGGAGAGCAGCTTTCCATAGAGAGTTTGGGGAGGAGTTTCAGTCAACTTAGCCACCTCCCTTATGTCATAAATTTTTGTGTCCCAATCTCTTGTTAGAGATCTGAGGAACTTATCATTCAGCTCATAATTTGTGAACACTCTCTCATAGGTTCTTAGTTCATTTATTATTCTAAAGAACCTTCCATAGCACATGGAGATGCTCTCCTGGCCTTGCTGCCTGAAAGATTCATATTCCTGATTGAGGAGTGACTTCCTGTCATTCCTCACATCTTTAGTCCCTTCCATGTACACAATCAGTGTATCCCACATCTCCTGAGTAGATCCATAGTGCACTAAATTTTGAAAAGTTGAGTCATCAATAGCACTGACTATGATATTTTGAGCCCTTTTATCCATAGTAGCCAATGATATCTCATCCTTGGTCATTTCAGTGTATGGTTTGCCTACTTGCCTGGTAGGATCAACAGAGGAGGGTTTGTGATAATGAAGGGGCCTTCCTGAACAGTAATGTAGATTCTAGGGTCTGAGGCTTCCATGTACTGCCTAACCCTCTGCTTCCATATGCCAAAGTTGGCTTTGTTGCATATGGGCAGTTTCATTGAGCTCATCTCCTTCTGCATTACACTGGAGGCCATTGGTATTTGATTTGACTATACCATTTAGGATCTGGTCAGACTGTTAAGTCCTTCTTGACCAACCTCGCTTTGATACCGCTTGTTAGTTTATAAGGTTTGTAGTCAAAATCACTTAGAGGGGGTGTGAATAGGTTTCTTTAACTTTTCCTCTAAGTACCCTAGCTTATTTCTGGTTTAGTTTAAGCAAATCAACAAACACAGAAAGCACACAAGTATTTATAGTGGTTCCCCAAAGACAATGTGTCTATGGGTAGTCCACTTACCCCCTTCACCCTTCTAACAGTGTGTTAGACATGGCCAACTCCCCCAACTCAGCTCCAAGAGCTTACAACTCAAATCCCTCAAGATCTCTCAGGTTTTCCCAACCCTACCTCAGGCTAAGCATCCTTACAACTCAGATCAGCTCCTGATCCTACAGCTCAGACTGCAGCAGGTCCTACAACTCGGGATAAACATCCATACCTCAGGCTAAACAGCCCTACCTCAGATCAGCACCTGATCCTACAGCTTAGACCCCTTCGAGGTCCTACAACTCAGAGAATTCCTCCTCCTACATCTCAGGCTATGAAGCCCTACAACTCAGATCAACAGATCCTACACTCAGGCCTTCAGCCCTACAACTCACAACCCTCAGGTTCCTACAATCTCAGACTAAAAGGTCTTACAACTCAGGCAAAATGCCCTACAGAAAAGTGAGTATTAAACTTACTATAGATGACAGCAAGTCCCATGTAGTTTCTGCACAGCTTGTGCTTCCTGTAGCTGGTGATGTTGATGTCAGCTACTAACTAATCTTCTTCTTCTGATGAAGGTTGGAAAATCTCCCTGCACCTTCTTGCAAAGGATCTAACTCTTTCTCTCTTCTTCTTCTTGCTTGTTCAGTGAGCAGCAGGAGAGTAGATAAGAGCTTCAGCCGTCAATGAAACAGCTGATTTCTTTTTGCACGCGACAGAGAGTGTTCAAATGTGCCCTAACCCTTCCTTTTATACACCTCTGATCTTCAACGGCTCTTAGCTGTCCTTCTGAGAAGAATGGGAGAAACTGGTGGACCCCACACAGCTTTTCTACAACTTGCGCTACGGGCAGAACATGTAATCTGCGTTCGACGAACACGATGTACTGTGTTCGATGAACTTGCCAAACTCTGCGGTCGACGATCTTGCTGATAGTGCATTATTTATAGTTATTTTTATATAATATTTTAGTAGTAATTAATTGGTTTTTATATAATTTTAGTTTAATATATATCTAATTCATTTTATTTTGTGTTTTCAGGTAATCTGGGGCTGCTAATAGCAAATTCAAGCCCACAGCCGTGTTCAGGGGAAATTCCAGAACAAATCTGCAAAAATCCTAAGTACACGCCCCAGGTCACGTGTGTGAACTGGGGGCGTGACCTTGGTCACGGTCGTGCTCCGCCTTCAGCTCCCGGATGACATTGCCACGTCGATTTATGATTACATGTCCCAGGTCAAGTGCGTGACCTGGGGGCATGACCTTCAGATCACGGGCGTGACTCGCCCAGTAAGCATTCAATACTAACAGTTTCTGCCGCCGAGCCATTCCAGCTTACACGCCCTTGGTCACGGGCATGACCAAGGGGCGTGTCCGCTCCCGCAACTGCCAGATTAACTTCTGACGCGCCGTTTCCCGCCGTTTCAAGTCTCAGTCAAGACACGCCCTTGGTCACGGGCGTGACTAAGGGGCGTGACCCGCCTATTGAAGAAATTTGGCGGTTTTTCTCCCAATGTTCCCAGGCTTTCAAGACGCCGGTTCCGTACCTTACACGCCCTAGGTCACGGGCGTGACCTAGGGCGTGACTTTCAGAATTTTTTCCTATAAATTCCTGTTGCTGCCTTGAAGGGGGGAATCCAGTCCTTGCTTCGATTGGGTCGTTTCTAGTATAGTTTTTCAGCATTTTTCTTAGTGTAACTTTATTTTATGTCTTGTCTTCTTAATTCCTAGCTTAGATTAACTTTACTTGCAATTGTACTTTTCTTTACATAGAAATAAAAATGTTTTACTTCTCAATTATGTTTAGCTACTTTTCGTAGCATTTGATCGGATAAATTCTTAAGCTTTTATATTTCGTAATCTCTTACTCATAGTTTAGTTTTGGAAAACTAAGATTTACTGTTGATTTGCAATTATTGGTTTCATATTTCTAGGGTATGAAAATCAAGTTTGATCCGTATTTTAGTGTATCGAGAGATCCGTAAATACGGGTAGATCGCTCATCGGTAAAAAGAGTTGTATGCATTCCTCGAGAGAGGGTGACACAAATCTTTCGTATTGGAGTCAAATCCAATAGTGGGGCTCACCGCATAAAGCAAGCTTAGGGGTTTCGACTGGCCGAGGGGTCTTAATCGATCAACCTAAGGTTAGGTGGTAGTTCTCTCGAGAGAGGCTCTATCATATTTTGGGAACCTCCACGGTCAAGTTTGTCCAAATCTATTTATGATGTTTACGAAATATTTTACTTAAGAAAAATTCTCGATCAAATGTTTCATTTCTTTTATTATTTCTTTTATAAAACCTTTTAACTATTTTTTCGATAAAATAATTATAATTTGCGTGAGTAGAAGTACTTAAAAACCCCGTGGAATACGACACTTGATATTTATTTCTAAATATCCTATACTATGAATGATAGGTGCCCTTGCCTATAGTTCGTAGAATTTGGAGAAATTTTATATCATAAATTTTACGTATCAAGTTCTTGGCCCCGTTGCCGGGGAGTATTTTTGTTGATATTTTGAAAACGTAAATTTTATTACTGTTATCATTCTTTTTCTCCTCCTCATATCTCTTTTTACTTTTTCTTTTAAAATTCCATTTAATTAGGTAACGGTTATCTATTTTTCTTTCTAAAAAAATGATGTAATCACAATTGGCCGCAAAAGTTGTCGAGCTTCAAAATAAAGTCATTCTTTTGGAAGCCGCACGAATGCGCCAAATTATTTGTCATTTTTGTTGGGATCATCATTCTAGTGAGGAATGCTATTTTTCATTTCAAAAATTTTCTCATGAAAATCAAATTAATTTTTCTAATAAAAATTATAATTTTTATAATGAAAATAATAATTTTTATGATGAAAAAAATATTTCTTTAAATAATGATGCGGGTGAATTTACTTCTTGCACTGATGTTGATTATTCATGGTGGCAAGGTCACCCGGATAGTTTTCAATGCGAAGAAGAAAATTCCTTCAATCATGATTTGCATTCCTCGCCTTTTCCGCAAAGTTATTCTTCTTCTGATCTTGAGAATTTTCCGAATTTTATTTCTCCCACTTTAAATGCTTATTCTCATGATCAAGAAGAGCAATTGTACCAAGAATTTCGCAAAGACATGGAGACACCGAGCGAATTAGAAAATGAAAAATTATCTCCTTCTCCTTCGCCCGCCCTTTCTTCTCTTTCTCATGAATTTATAATTTGTGAAGAAATTGTGTCCCGTGAATTTAATTCCCTTGGTACTGATTTTTTTGATAAAAATTTTATTTTTGAAAAAAAACAACCGGAGCATAATCATGTGTTTTCGCAAGCGACTCCTCCTTGTGAAAAATTTTCTGACTTGCTTCATTTTGATTCTTTTGATACTAACAATTTTCATGTAGAGGATGAGCCGTTGCAACCAAACGTCTTCACCGATCCATTTGTCTTTTCATATTTTTAATCATTTATATACGTGCTTAGTTAGAATAAATTTCTCTAATTTTCATTTTGCCTATTTTTCACGAGTAATATGTTGACTCATGCAGTGTTTCTAATTAAGGTAGCATGTTATTTTTGAAAAACTTTCTTGAATATTTGCACTTTTTCATAGCTATCTTTTTATATTTTTCACTTTTATAAAATCTAACATCCCTTATTTTCTTTTTTTAAAAATCTTTGTAATGTTGATTAGTGTTGAGTGTAGTAGATGCGAACTGATCTAGACGCTTGTTATTTTCATTTTCATGAAAAGTCAATTCTCTTTATTTTCTATCTAAAATTTGCTTCTCTTGAATTTTTCAATACTTTGCTAAAATAGACATAGAAGCATGAATATGATCAAGGCATTTTATTGAATTGATTGAGACTTTGTATTCCAATCCTTAAAAGTTTAATCGTTGTTAGCCACTTTGTTCCTTTTCCCTTCCTTTTGGTAGCTCCACTTATTTTTACCAAAGCCAAATAGCCTGCCTATGTTGCACACAAATTTATTTTAAGCTTTATATGTTGCTAGTGTGTACTACATTTTGTGAAGGTGGTGGAAGTTTCAATTATTTCATGATGGCTACAAAAGAAGGAAATAAAAAGCAAAAAGCAAACAAAATATGATGAAAAATATATGTGAAAAATTATCATGAAGAATGCTATTTTTGACCCTATATTTCAAAATTATTTGGGATATCAAAAATTATTTTAGCAACATTATTTCATGCAAAGCTCTCCCTTATGTTTAAGTGTGCTTGAACTCGTCATTTATTTATCTTTTGATTTCCGCACCTTTAAACCCAAGCCAAAACGTTACGCCTAATGAAAGTCCTTTTGATTCATGCTTCCTAGGTTTATTTTTAGTACGGTAGCGAGGAAGTAAATTGGGTAAATTTTTAGGTAGGAGTATGGATTTTTGACTTGAATTGATATGATTATAAAATGTCTCTAAGATTTTAGTAGCAATTCAATGCGCTTTTCATTCGTCCTATTACTCAGTTTTTACTTTAGCTAAAACATGGGATGATTTATTTTATGCTAGTGGAATTTATAAAGTTATTTGCTAAGATCAAGTAATAATTTTCAGTTTGTTTTTCATAGTTTCCCTACCTTTAATTTCGCATCGTACTCGTATGATTGATTAGTTTATTTTATTTTTGCTAGCACGTATGTGTATGCTTGGGGACAAGCAAAATACTTAGTCTGGGGGTATTTGATAGTGCATTATTTATAGTTATTTTTATATAATATTTTAGTAGTAATTAATTAGTTTTTATATAATTTTAGTTTAATATATATCTAATTTGCTTTATTTTGTGTTTTCAGGTAATCTGGGGCTGCTAATAGCAAATTCAAGCCCACAACCGTGTTCAGGGGAAATTCCAGAACAAATCTGCACAAATCCTAAGTACACACCCCAGGTCACAGGCATGACCTGGGGGCGTGACCTTGGTCACGGCCGTGCTCCGCCTTCAGCTCCCGGATGACATTGCCACGTCGGTTTATGATTACACGCCCCAGGTCACGGGCGTGACCTAGGGGCGTGACCTTCAGATCATGGACGTGACTCGCCCAGTAAGCATTCATTACAAACAGTTTCCGCCGCCGAGCCGTTCCAGCTTACACGCCCATGGTCACGGGCGTGACCAAGGGGCGTGACCGCTCCCGCAACTGCCAGATTAAGTTCCGACGTGCCGTTTCCCGCTGTTTCAAGTCTCGGTCAAGACACACCCTTGGTCACGGGCGTGACTAAGGGGCGTGACCCGCCTATTGATGAAATTTGGCGGTTTTTCTCCCAACATTCCCGGGCTTTCAAGACGCCGGTTCCGTACCTTACACGCCCTAGGTCACGGGCGTGACCTAGGGCTTGACTTTCAGAATTTTTGCCTATAAATTCCTGCTGCTGCCTTGAAGGGGGGAATCCAGTCCTTGCTTCGATTGTGTAGTTTCTAGTATAGTTTTTCAGCATTTTCTTAGTGTAACTTTATTTTATGTCTTATCTTTTTAATTCCTAGCTTAGATTTACTTTACTTGCAATTATACTTTTCTTTACATAGAAATAAAAATGTTTTTCTTCTCAATTATGTTTAGCTAATTTTTGTAGCATTTGATCAGATGAATTCTTAAGCTTTTATATTTCGTAATCTCTTACTCATAGTTTAGTTTTGGAAAACTAAGATTTACCGTTGATTTGCAATTATTGGTTTCATATTTCTAGGGTATGATAAACAAGTTTGATCCGTATTTTAGTGTATCGAGAGATCCATAAATACGAGTAGATCGCTCATCGGTAAAAAGAGTTGTATGCATTCCTCGAGAGAGGGTGACGCAAATCTTCTGGATTGGAGTCAAATCCAAATAGTGGGGCTCACCGCATAAAGCAAGCTTAGGGCTTTCGACTGGCCGAGGGGTCTTAATCGATCAACCTAAGGTTAGGTGGTAGTTCTCTCGAGAGAGGCTCTATCATATTTTGGGAACCTCCACGATCAAGTTTGTCCAAATCAATTTATGATGTTTACGAAATATTTTACTTAAGAAAATTTCTCGGTCAAATGTTTCATTTCTTTTATTATTTCTTTTATAAAACCTTTTAAATATTTTTCTGATAAAATAATTATAATTTGCGTGAGTAGAAGTACTTAACAACCCCGTGGAATACGACACTTGATATTTATTTCTAAATATCATATACTATGAATGATAGGTGCTCTTGCTTATAATTTGTAGAATTTGGAGAAATTTTATATCATAAATTTTACTTATCACTTGCCAAACTCTGCGTTCGACGAACATGCCAAACTCTTCGTTCGACGAACTTGCCAAACTATGTGTTCAACTATCTGCCTTGTCTCTGCATTCGACGATCTGCACTGTCTCTGCGTTCGACGATTTGCACTGTCTCTGCGTTCGATGATCTTGCCCAAGTCTCAGCTGATTCTTCCTTTCTGTGTGCGTATGATGAACTACCTTCTGAGTTCGACGAATATGCCAACTCTCAGCTATTTCTTCTATCTCGTCTCAGCAGTCGACGAATAGCATTCTGCGTTCGATGAACGGCACTCTGCGTTCGACGAACACGCCTTCTATTTCTTCTCAGCGGCTCCTTCATTGCTCTCGTCTCAGTGGTCGATGAACTGAGTTCTGCGTTCGACGGATGACACTCTACGTTCGACGAACACGCCCTTTGTGCCTTCTCAGCGGCTCCTTCTTTGGTCTCATCTCAATGGTCGATGAACTGAGTTCTGCGTTCGACGAACGGCACTCTGCGTTCAACGAACACGCCTTTTGTGTCTTCTCAGCGGCTCCTTCTTTGGTCTCGTCTCAGCGGTCGACGAACTGAGTTCTGCGTTCGACGAACGACACTCTGCATTCGACGAACAAGCCCTTTGTGCCTTCTCAGCGGCTCCTTCTCTGGCCTCAGTGGATCCGCTGAGATAGTGACCTCGTCTCAGCGGTTTTGACCCTTCGTCTCAGCGTTCTGATGAGACAAATCTCATCTCCTTCTAGATGATTTCTCCACATCTAAGGGCATGTTTGGCCCTTCCTTTTGAGTCACATGTACCTGTGTATACTACACAAGTATAGCTTTATCAAATACAATATGTCCTTAGCATTGAGAGTGATGCCTCTTCAAATCAAGGTAATATTGAGGGCAATATTCCCAACACTTACTAAGGAAAAGGGTGATTTAGAAAGAACTGTAAAAACCTCTCTTTCTCAAATAGAGGAAGGAAAGAAGAGTTTTGCGCATCGGTGTGTTATGTTGGTAACGGAAAACACCGCTCTCAAAGCTCGTATTCATGATTTAAATATAGCTATTAAGAAGTTTGGAGTTGGGCAAAGATCTCTGGACATGATCTTGACCAACCAATGCCATGCAAGTGCCAAATAAGGCCTTGGATATGGCTCTGGAAGCTATCGCCAGGCGTTAACTCCTAACGTCGGCGTTAGCTCTAATTTCAGAAACATTAATTATGTTAATAATAAATTCAAGAATTCAAATGTTACCTCATTTTCCAGCAAGAGTTTATCCAAAACTTCAAAAAGGGTCTCATCCCCTTTTATATCGTGTGTCAAATGTCATTTATTTGGACACACCTCAAACTCTTGTAAGAAAAAGGGCGATAGTGCTATAAAGCAAATCTGGTTGCCTTAGGTTTCAACCTAATCTATGGGAGGAACCTCTTGGGTATCCGTATCTTTACTCTCATCTCCTTTTTAGGTATGTTGGCAGGCTAAGGACAAAAAAGATGTGTGGTATTTGGACTCGGGATGCTCCAAACAAATGATGGGAAACAAAGCAAAGTTCCTTAGCCTTGAGATGAAGATAGGAGGGATGGTGACATTTTGTGACAATGGAAAAGGAAGGATCATGGGCATCGACACAGTGGGCAATGATTCTTTTTCAATCTAAAATGTTTTATTTGTAGATGGCTTAAAAGATAATTTAATTTCAATTAGTCAATTATGTGATATAGGCTTAAATGTATTATTTGAATCATCTACAAATCTTTGCAAAATTATTAATTCTACAACAAATGATGTCGTACTCACCGCACCTATATGCATAATGTTTATATGATTGCCTTTAATGATCTTTCAAATTCTTTCTTAAAATGCTTTATTTCTAAAAATGAAGAATTAGAACTTTGGCATAGGCGCCTTGGTCACTCTAGCACCAAGCTTATTTTGAAATTGTCAAAAGATAAATTGATTAAAGGTTTACCTATTCTTAATGGTAATTTATCTTCTCTTTGTACACCTTGCCAAAAAGGAAAGTTTTCAAAAAATTCTTTTAAAAGCAAAAATGTAATTTCTACTACTAGACCACTTCAATTAATTCACATGGATTTATTTGGACCGGTTAGTACTTCAAGTCTAGGAGGTAGAAAATATACTTTTGTAATAATTGATGATTATTCTAGATTTTGTTGGACTTTATTTCTATCTTCCAAATCCGATGCATTTCTTGAATTTACTAAACTATGCATTCGTATTCAAAATGAACTAGATTTAAAAATTAAATGCATACGTTCAGATCATGGAGGTGAATTTGAAAATGATAAATTTCCTTCTTTGTGATGATTTAGGAATTAAAAATGAATTTTCCGCTCCTCGCACCCCACAACAAAATGGTGTAGTGGAGAGGAAAAATAGAACCCTTCAAGAGCTAGCAAACACTATGCTTTGTGAATATGGGTTGCCTAAATCATTTTGGGCCGAAGCGGTTAATACTTCTTGTTATATCATTAATCGTGTCATGCTTCGGCCTATTTTAAAATTGACACCTTATGAGCTTTACTTTAAAAGAAAACCTAATGTATCTTATTTTCATGTCTTTGGTTGTAAGTGTTTTATTTTAAACACTAGAGATGCACTAGAAAAATTTGATAAAAAATGTGATGAGGGAATTTTCATTGGGTACTCTTCAACTAGTAAGGCTTATAGAATTTATAATACATGAACTAAAATAGTTGAACAGTCTATACATATAAGGTTTGATGAGTTTTTTCCTTGTGTAGATAATAATCCTAAAGGAAACGAAGACAAACCCCTTTCCCCTATGGAGAATGAGGATGATGAATCGCTTGGAGAAAAGAAGAAGAAAGGCAGGAGAAAGAAGATGAAATAGTAGAATATGTTCCTCCAAGCGTGTTGCAGTTTACTAAGGATCATCCAAAGAAGCTTGTGATAGGAGAACCATCAAAAGGGGTAAGTACTCATTCTTCTTTACATGAGTCTTTTTCAAACCTTTGTTTTGTATCCGAAATAGAACCAAAACACGTTTCAACCGCTTTACATGATGAATTTTGGTTTTTAGCTATGGATGATAAACTAAATCAATTTGAACGGAATAAGGTTTGGAATTTAGTAGAGAGACCATCTAATCATCCAGTTATAGGAGTCAAATGGATTTTCAAAAACAAACTAGACGGTGACTCTAAAATTACAAGGAATAAAGCTACACTAGTTGCACAAGGGTATTCACAAATCGAAGGGGTAGATTTTGATGAAACTTTTGCACCCGTTGCTCGCCTAGAATCAATTAGAATATTTCTTGCATTTGCGAGTTTTAAAAGATTTAAATTATTTCAAATGGATGTTAAAAGTGCATTTTTAAATGAGATTATAAATGAAGAAGTTTATGTAGAATAACCCCCCTGGTTTTGTGAGTGAAAAATTTCCAAACCATGTGTATAAGTAAGAAAAAGCGCTTTATGGATTGAAGCAAGTGCCACGTGCTTGGTATGATAGATTGACATTATTTTTGATAAAGCACGGTTATAAAATGGGAAGTGCGGATAATTCACTCTTCATTAAGTACGTAGATAATGATTTGATTATATTGCAAATTTATGTTAATGATATCATTTTTGGAGCCACTAATGAAGAGTTATGTAATGATGTAATTTTAGTAATGAAAAATGAATTTGAAATGAGCTTGGTAGGAGAACTAACTTATTTTCTAGGATTTCAAATCTCAAAAAAACAAGATGGTATATTTATTTGTCAAACTAAATATGTTCACGATATTCTTAAAAGATTTGGACTTGAAAACCTAAAACAAGCTAATACAGCAATGAGTGCATCATTAAAATTAGGAAAATATGAAGCCAGTATTTCTATTGATCAAACATTTTATAGAGGAATGATAGGTTCATTACTTTATTTAAGCGCATCTAGACCCGATATTATGTTTTCCGTTTGTTTATGTGCTAGATTTCAAGCTAACCCAAAAGAATCACATTTGAAAGCGGTTAAACGTATTTTTAGATATCTAATCGGAACATCTAGATTATGCTTATGGTATCCTCATAAGGATTGTTTAATTTTACACGGTTTTTCTGATTCAAACTATGCGGGATGTTCATTAGATCGTAAGAGCAATAGTGGCACGTGTCATTTTATAGGCCCTTCACACATATCATGGTCAAGTAGGAAACAGAATTCTGTTGTCCTCTCCACCACAGAGGTCGAATATATTGCACTAGGTAGTTGTTGTGCACAAGCCTTGTGGATGACCCAAACGTTAGAAGACTTTGGTGTTCATTTAATAACATAGAATTAAAGTGTGATAACAAGAGTGTTATAGATCTCTCAAACAATCTTGTATTTCATTCTAGATCTAAACATATAGATGTCCGACATCATTTCATTAGAGATCATATTAAGAAGGAACATGTTAAAATTAGCTTTATAGGGACTGAATCACAACTTGCCGACATTTTTACCAAACCTCTACCCGATGCACGTTTTCACATGCTTAGGTTAGAATTAGGTGTCTTAAAATTGTCACTATAATCCTTATAAAAAGCTATCAAAAATATCTTATGTACTTTGTTATATTTGCTTGCATTTTTTTTTAAAAAAATTCAAAGATCAATTAAAATGTAAAAACTATAGACAATCCACCCAAAATACGCTAAAAGAGCCTTCATATCAACTTCATAATGTGTGAAATTTCAATTGTAAGAAGGCCTATTTATATTACAAATGTATCATGAAAAAGATTTTTCAAAAAGTCAAAAATTGGAGTTCTATCTCAACGTTAAGAAGCTGACGCCTGGCGTTAGCCTCTATGCTCAATTTTTTTCTTTTCTGTTTTATTGAACAATTCTTGGTATTATTTTATTGCAGTATTTTGTTTTAATTCTTTAAAAAAAAGATTTTCTATTTTTGGTTCATTATTTACTTCTAAAAGTTAAAAACAAAAAATTTATTATATACTTAAATGTTTAATTCAAGGATGATTATATATATTGCTTAAGGATTCTTTACAACGTTTAATTTAAACCTTCAAGTTTCATAAAAATATTGTTTTTGATTTTATCATGCCTGGAATATCATCTTAAAATGTGCAAAAAATTTGATTATAGATTACATGTGTACAAACGTTTTTACATGCCACTAAGTATGAGTAAAGTTGTTATCTTTGATAATGATTTTCTCACATACACCTTTTTGTTAATATACATGTGTTTTAAATCTTATTGCATAATTATGTAGTATAAGAACTTTTTTTGAATCCCATAAATAATTTACCTACACAACATTGAATTCATTATTTTTCATGCACTTGTGATTAGAGAAATGTGGTATATAAAATAAAATTTCTATGTTTGCAAAAACAAGTGAATTCGAAGTCCTTAGTCACTAAACTAAAAATCAAATAATAAATGACAAGGTTAACTCCACCAAGCACTACTCACCCTCTTGATAAGTCTTAATGAGCATTGTGAGGTTGAGCACCTTGGAAAGAATTGTAAAGTGTCTTGTGCAAACAAAATTTTCACCACTTCTCTTTAAAAATAAAAATAAAAAAATATATGTTCATTGAAATTTGTGGAAGTAAAGTTGTTTTATGTTAAATTCAAGTTATGTTCTTACATTACATAGTTTCATGTGTTTTGATTTATACACTTGTTGTACAACCCTGTATTCGCCAAGTGGGTCCCCGGGGCCTAAAACATCTTTAGGCCCAACAGGTTTTTAGCGCTGACCCCAGGCAAGAAGGAGGGGGCGAGCGGTGGAGGCGGAGGGCCTCCCGCTCGCCCAGCCCATAAGAGGGGCGAGCCGGAGGCATGCAGCCTCCTGAGCTCGCCCCCACCCCAGCTAGAGGGTGAGGGGAGGAGCTGCAGGCCCCTCTCGCCCCGCCCCAATAAGGGGGGCGAGAACCGAGGCAGGAGGCCTCCTGGTCTCGCCCCCGCCCCAACAAGGGGGTCGAGACCTGAGGCAGGCAGCCTCCTGGTCTCGCCCCTGCCCGAGCAAAGAGGGCAAGATCTGAGGCAGGCGGCCTCCTAGTCTCGCCCCCGCCCCAGCAATGGGGGCGAGATCCGAGGCAGGCGACCTCCTGGTCTCGCCCCCGCCAAAACAAGGGGGGCGAGACCTAAGGCAGGCGGCCTCCTGGTCTCGCCCCCGCCCCAGCAAAGGGGCGAGCTCAGCAAGGGAGGAGTTCGGCTCACTCTCGTCCGGCCCCGGGAAGGCATTCTGAGATGCATTTAGCGCCTCCGAACTTCGAGATTTGGCTATTCGCAGGCCAAATCTGGGGGTATTTTTTGTAATCTCGTAGGCCAGATCGTGGCTATTTGCAGACCCAGTTCCAAAAACTATAAATAAGCCCAAGGGGCCACCATTTGGAGGGACTTCTCTCTTTTGGCCTTCTCTCTCCTTAAGTTCCTTTGTTGGGCGGAGAGAGCCTCCAATGGTGCCCAATTTTAGAATTGGCTTGGGAGGGGAAGCGCTCTAAGATCTTCCGGGTGTGTGGTGGGACCTCCTCGCTAAGCCCTTGGCCTTGTCCCTAGTTCCCTAGCCTCCTAGTCTACAGCTCTCCTTTGGGAGGAGTAAGTGTTGGTCACCCCTCAACTCGTTGAGGGCCCGAACTCCTCGAGAGACCAAGTTATTGGTTTCAACACTTGTATACTTTATCAAAACACACTTATTGAACACATCATTATCATTTATAATACTTCCACTCATGATAATTGGACTAAAAACTTAACTATACAATTCTCTACAATCATGAGTAATTGCACTAGATAGTAAAGCATGATCTTTACAATGTTTGTGCATACTTGAAATGCAAATTACTTTACATTGTAAACATATCCTTCCTTGATATTTTATAATCTTGCTTGCTACTTTTATATTACAAATTTCCAGTGTACTTGCAACTTGTGTATCTAAGTTCAAAACATCTACTTATTTGATTTAAACGCTTATTATATTTTGTTCTTACAAATTCTTAAAGATGTTCAATATTGCTTTCGATGTGTTCACTATTTTTCAAAAAGTTGCATTTATTTCTACATAGTGCACAAAGGAAAATTGATACTACTCATACCTACCTCCTTTTGATTATAACAAAAGGGGGAGATTAAATTAAAGAAATAAATTTGAGAAATCTATGATTTAGGGGGAGTAAATTAAGAAATGAACTCATGTATGGGGAGTATCCACATATGGGGGGGGGGTATGTATGCTTATCACGCTTAACATATACTATAAACACAACTTTCATTCTATTTTATTTCTTATTAGTGGATTTCTTGTTATAAAAAGGGGGAGATTATTGGAGCTTGTGTTCCACTTCTCTTAGTTTGAGAAATAACAAATCACACTATGAATTTGATCTTGCTTGTGTTTTTAGTGTGCAGGTACAATTTTTAAATACCCTATGAAATGGATGATGATTTTCTAAAAAGAGAGCTAACGCCCTGTGTTAGTACTTAATGCCCTGCGTTAACTTTCATGAAGAAGAAGCCGTCGAGATGAAATGTCATCGAGAAGGAATCCGTCTAGAAGCCAGAGATAACGCCGGCGTTGACTCTTAACGTCCGCGTTGAATCAGGATCTTCCACGATCCCAACGTTTTGCATGCTCTCAGCAACTGCCGTACATGATGCTTAACGTTGGCATTAACTCTTAACGTCAGGCGTTAGCTCCTTTGTCTATTTAAAGACCTGATTTTGTTTTCTCAATAGATGATGCAATCCAAGCCTTCATTCTATACATTAGAGAGATCATTTCATCCCGAATTCAGAGAGCACTCCCAACACCAACATTGAGGAACAAGAGTGAGAAGGAGATTTCCAACGGCAAATTTGAAGATGGACGCTCTCTTCAACTCCGACGTGGTCATGGTACATCTTCAACATCTCCTTCAGCGCTCTTCAATCTAGGGAGTCTTATATTCTGATTTTTTACTTTATCTTTTCATTTTCCCTCGTAACGGTGGTGAATTCACCGCCTTGCGTGTGGCGACTAGGCCGGGTTCGGTTTAGGGGGTAATTTGCCGCTTTGTGCGTGGTGACTTGGTTTAGTGTAGATCTAGGGGGTGGCTAGAGGCCTTATCTGGGGATAGATAGACTATAGCCAATCGGTCCTTGGGAGAAGGACCGATGAAGGAACAAAAAGTGATTTTTAAGTTGCCGCCTCTAATTTCAAGCGTTATTGATATTTTATCCTTGTAATCATTTTTGTGAAATATAAAATTCTTTTTCATTATACCTAATTTTTCTGGAATTGTATTTCATAAAGAAAATCATTTTGAATATTTATGTAAAAATATTTTCTATAGAGATGACGTCCGGCGTTCTTAACGCCAGGCGTTAGCGACAAAGCCAAAAAGTTTTTCTGTTATTGAAAATCTGTAAGTTTATTCCAAAACAGTAAACCCCTTATTTACCCCCCCTAAGGGCGCCATCAGATCCAACAAGTCCCACCTCACAGCTATAAATACCACTCAAGCTAGTGTGACGAGCACCATCATTCCTTCTTCCTCTTTCCTCGCCTCCATCTACTGTAGCTACCAGAAAATGCCTCTCTCAGAAGAACTTTGAGCTCGCCTGAATGCATCAAAGGAAGGTGAGCTTTCTACCATGGCCAACGTCGCCGCCTGGATGACCCGTCAGACCACTCCTCCTTTTCCCATATGAAAAAGGCGAAGTCAGTCCACCTGCATCCAGAGGGAGACGACACTGTACTGCTGGACTCTCCCCCTGACACCAGGCCCACTGAGGAGGTAAAAGTTATCCTTCTCGCTTACCTTCTCATTTGATTTCACCAAACCTTTTCTGATCGCATGGCCCCCCCCCCCTATCGATAAGGGCGCGGGCGAGGACTTGACCGGGGCTCGCCCTGATCCTCCGGCGAGGAATGACCTCGCCAATAGTCAAGCTGCAAGTAAGTTACACATTAATACCTGCTAAGCTTAATGCCCTAACTGATGGCCTCTTCATTCTCCTACTTCTTACACCCTCCCCTCATGCGACCCCAGGTCGTCAAAACTCACGACCCCAGTCGCCGATCCCCCCCCCCCCCCCCCCCCCCATCGATACAACCCTTAACACCCCGGGGTGTTGGAGCATGCATTCCGACCTCCTTGGTTTGCTAATAACAAATCCCGGATGTATTTGATCCTATTTTCTCTATGGTGTGCAGGTATAATAGGTATGCAACTATGCTAGTTATTGTTTGGAGCTCAGAATGAATATTCCAGAAAAATCACTGTCGTCAGTGATAGATAGGTGTCATCGACGACAGCTCAACAGTTTTCCCATGATCTGCCAGCTTCATCCACTGTCGGAATTCCGACATTGCTATCGGAATCTGACAGCCTACATTTCAACCGCAACCGTCATGAAGCGCAAAAACTTCATTCGCATGGGACATGTGGCAGCTGGAGGAGATAACGTCGGCAGACGAAACCTAGATGTAGTCTACGACATCGACAAATTATATATTGACTCATTTTTCATGGAGGGGTAGTTACACACTATTCTGGAGTACCAATTCCTGAGTGCTTTTCATCCAGAGAGATCCTAAAATTCGAGAACTCCCTTTTCGGCAAGAACGTTCAAGATCGAAGGAGCGACGGTTCATGCGCGGCATCTCAGGAAACCTTTGCAAGGATTCGATGCCATTTTCAGTGCTGTGGATCTAGGGAGTTCTTATATCTTAATCTCTTTTTTGTAATTTATTTTATCATCTTGTAATCCGTAGAGAAAATCGCAGCCTTGTGTGTGGCGTCTAAGTCCGTGTGTGGCTTAAGAGGAAATTGCTGCCTTGCGTGTGGCGTCTAGGTCCTTGTGAGGCTTAGGTGTAAATCGCCGCCTTGTGTGCAGCGTCTAGATCGTGGAGAGATCTATGGGGGGCTAGTAGTAAGATCTAGGAAGAGGTACGATATAGCCAGTCGGTCCTTGGTTGAAGGACCGGTAAATTTAAAAGAAGTTTATTTTCATCATAGCCTTGATCTTAAGTTTTATTAAGATCAATAGTTCTTTGCATTCATCAATTGTGAAAATAAAATTTTATTTTCAATTTCCTCATGATTTTCTAAGTGATTATTTTGGTTGTGTAAAAATCTACTTGTTTATCATTGCAAAATTATCTTAATATTTTAGAAAAATTTCAAAGTAAATATTAGCCCTTATTCACCCCCCCCCCCCCCTCTAAGGGTATCAGAGGTAGGTTGCCCCAACATGGTTTTACCACCGGGAGTAATGGCGCATAACGATCACGCATTTGTAGAGGGTCAAGGGATTAGTCGACCACCTTTATTCACGGGCATGGACTATAACTATTGGAAAACTTGTATGCGTTGTTTTCTAATTGCACTAGATATCGAAGTCTGGAATATTGTAGGGACGAGTTATACCCCACCGACATTAGTCCTTGGTAGTGTAACAATGGATAAGACTAAGGAAAAATGGGATGAAAATGATAAGTTAAAATGTAAGAATAACGCAAAAGCAATGAACGCTCTATTCTGTGCGTTAGATAGGACTGAGTTTAATAGTGTATGTGCATATGAAACTGCGTATGAAATTTTGAATTTATTAGAAGTTACTCATGAAGGTACCTCGCAGGTGAAGGACTCAAAACTATTTCAACTCGGGTCAGAATTTGAAAAGTTCATAATGGAGGCTGATGAAGACATTGATACAATGTACACCGGATTTACCAAGATCGTCAACAATTCCAAAGTCCGTGGAAAGAATTTTTCAAATGGAGATTTAGTTAGAAAAAACTTAAGATCACTTCCCCCGAAGTTCAATCCGAAGTTGACCGCCATCTCAGAATCTCATGATCTTAAGAATCTTCAACTAGAAAGTTTAATTGGAAACTTGAAGACACATGAAGTGGAACTAAAAATCCAACAACAAGAGTACAGTGTGGAGCCAAGAAAGAAGGCATTAGCACTAAATTCTAAGAAAGATGTTGAGATTGAGACTGATGGAGAAGAGGAAGAAGATGAAGAAAGTTTGTTTGTGAGAAAATTTAAGAAGTTTATGAGAAATCCACAAAGGATGAAGACTTTTAAGAAGTACTTTAACAAGAAGGATTTTTCATATAAGAAGGGAAAAGGAAAGAGTAAAACTGAGGAAGATGATGAGCGTCCACCACCAGAATGTTATCATTGTAAGAAAATTGGACATATAAGGAGCAAGTGCCCAAAGTTTCTGAAAGAGCAAAAAGAGAAGGGGCAAAATAAGAGATGCCAAAAGAAAGTTCTAAAGTAGGAAACATGAGACGACACATCATCAAAAGGAGAAAATGATTCAAGTTCTGAAGGTCATGAAGAAGCAAATATGTGCTTAATGGGAAAAAGCAACGCATTATCTGAGAACGATTGCAGTGTTCAGAGCGACACTGAGGTAACTCCCCCAACTTATGATGATCTTTATGATGAATTTCTCCGTACTTGTAACTTTTTTCAAAAATGTCTTAAAAATGTTGATAGTCTAAAATCTGAAAATAAAATTCTTTCAAAAGAAACAGAAAACTAACAAATGAAATTGAGAGTTCTTGAGGAGAAGATTGCTTGTCAAGAGTGTGATCACTCTTTGATAAGAATTAAAGAAATAGAACAAGAACTTTCTAAATCCAAATCTAAAGTAGATTTTCTTATCAAAGAAAAGAGGGATTTAGAAAGATAATTGAAATCTTCTCGTTCACAATTGGACAATAGCAAGAAAGGATTTTCAAATCGGTGTGTTATGTTAGTCAAAGAAAACACCGCTTTGAAAACTCAAGTCCACGATTTAAACATGGCTATAAATAAGTTTGGAGTTGGACGGAAATCACTTAATATGATATTAGCCAACCAATGCCATGGACCTGCTAAGTTTGGACTTGGATACGTTGCTGGAGGTTGTCGGAATCCGATAGCTACTATCGCCGACTACAGTGAAAATTCCAATAAATGGAAAGTTAATAATAAAAATAATTATAATACTACTGCTGCAACATCCTCTTCCAGTAATAGTCCACAAAAAACTTTGAAAAGAGTGTCATCTCTCTTTGTTGCGTGTGCCAAATGTAATAGATTTTGTCACATCACGGACTCTTGCAGGAAGAAGGGATCATGTAATATTAAGCAAGTCTGGGTACCTAAGGCATCCACCTATACTATGGGAGGAACTACTTGGGTAACCAGATCTTTACTCTCATCATCTTGTTAGGTATGCAGGCAGGCTAAGGATAAAGAAGATGTGTGGTATTTGGACTCTGGTTGTTCAAAGCACATGACGGGCAATAAATCAAAGTTCCTTAGCCTGGAGATGAAGAAAGGAGGACTTGTAACGTTTGGCGACAATGGAAAAGGATGGATCATGGGAATTCGTGAAGTTGGTAACGATTTTTTCAAGATCTCTAATGTTTTATTTGTTAAAGGTTTGAAACACAATTTTATATCTATTAGTCAATTATGTGATAGAGGCTTGAATGTTTTATTAGATTCATCGTCAAACCTTTGCAAAATAATATATTCCAAAACTCATGAAGTTATTTTTACCGTACCAATAATTCATAACGTTTATATGATTACCTTCCATGAACTTTCTCATTCATCACTTAAATGTTTCATTTCAAAGAATGATGAGTTAGAATTGTGGCATAGGCGACTAGGACATTCTAGTACTAAACTTGTAGTGAAACTTTCCAAAAACAAATTGATTAAAGGTTTACCACCATTTGATGGAAAGCTTTCTTCATTGTGCTCGCCATGTCAAAAACAAAAATTTACTAAATCATCTTTTAAAAGCAAAAATATTATGTCTACTTCTAGGCCTTTGCAATTAATTCACATGGATTTGTTTGGTCCAATTTCAACTCAAAGTCTAGGAGGTAGAAAATATACCTTTGTCTTAATTGATGACTATTCTCATTTTTGTTGGACTATTTTTCTAGTATCACTACACCATATCATGCATATGATAGCGCTCAAAAACCGCTACTGTATAAGAAAAAACCGCTACTGTAGGGCTACGGTAGCGGTTGCGCGGGTGTTGCATCTGTCGTCGTGGTCGTAGGGTATGGTAGCGGTTACACAATGTATTGTGGCGTCCTTGAAACCGCCACCATAGGTACATCTATTGTAGCATTTATGGTTTTCAATGACAGCGGTTATTGAGCGCTACCATTCTACTGCAACGACTACGATACTCCATCGCAAGACATTTATTCCTGTATTTGGTAACATTTATGATTTTCTATGGTAGAGGTTATCCTTTTAATAATGCAAAAAATGCATTTTTAATAAATTTATTTATTTCCTATTAAATTGAATAAAAATAAACATATGAGACAATAATAGAGATAATATCTATTTTGTAAAAGAATTCAAATAATTTTTTTTTATTATTAGTAAAAAGAAGGTGGGAGATAACCCAAACCCTACAATACAATCAATATATAGATCACTTAATTATCTTTATTAAACGCAATACATGAAAAAAACATATATAATTAATAAATAATCTGCTCATGAATATTATTCTCTTTCTTCTTCACAGACTCATCCTTCTTGCCTTCTTCCTTCTTTGAAGCTTCTTTTGGTGCCTCATTCTCTCATATATACCTAAAACAATATAATGGACGTATAAATTAGAAGCAAGAAACCTAATTAAAACAAATTTTGATCGTTGTAAAGAGAGCAATTCGATTTGTTCTTGCACATTCAACAATGTTATATATGATGGGAGTTAAACTCTATGAAACCGATGCACAAAAATTCACATAAAATGTGCAGGGAAAAGGAATGTACAGGGAGTCGGCATTTATAATCTTCTCGTCCAACCAATCCTCAATGAGTAAACCGAAAATAACAATCTAAAATTGAACCAAAATGATCCAAACATTTGTTTTTCGATTTTGATTCCATATTCTCATCTTCAGGGATGAAATTTGGGTTGTTTCCGATCTCTTTCAGTTAAAATCAATAACCTACTGTTAAAGGAACTTGTAAAATGCAAAAAAAATAAAATTCCTGAAGTAATAAATAAGAAGTGGGAGGTAATTTTATGAAATTCTAAAGTACAACATTGATAGTTTTCTTGAATGTCAAGTTTTTTAAAATAATTTGAAGTTAATTAAATTATAAAACATGACACTACAACAACATGATCACATTTTAAAATGACTTATAATAAAATTGCTACAAATATACTATAATCATTTACCAGTTTATCTACTATTACACATTCGGTTCTTGGGTCGAGTTTTGGGTACACGGCCCGAAGTGCCGAGAACTGAACTGAAGAGTGGGTACTCGATTTTTCTTATTCCATGCCTAAACCAACCCAAGTTTGATCTGCTCAGGTTGGTTCCAGTTTGATTTTCTATCCTATGAATTCTTTGCACAACCCATGTCGTCATGTTAACTTCTAAATGTACTCTTTGTAATTTTATGCCTATGTTTTTGGGTGAACCAGATTTTATGTTTCATGATATTAAAAGTTGATAGCCTTAGTTTTGATGTTATAATCTTAATATACTAATGAAATGGGAAATGTTTCAGGTGCAGAAACATTTTGAGTGGCACTCTCCTCCTGTTCCATTTGATGCATTCCACATGATAATGTATGAGCTATGGTTGCGACATCGAGTAATCAAATACTGATTTGGTACACAATCCATTTTTGGACCGACGAAATCATGATTTTTAGACGACGCAATGGCATTAGAGGATAAAAAATAGAAATATATCAATCTGAAGAAAGACCTAAATAATTAGGTTCCTTCAATGGCAATCTTCTATCAACAACTAAAGTATAATGGAATGAGGTTGATGGTTTATTTACCTTCAATTGCTCCAATCTTTTGACACCTACATCATGCCCTACATAACTCAAACATGACTATGAGCGGCAAAGGTGACGATCATGGTGGTTCTAAGAACCATATGGTTCTTGTGTTTCCTCAAAATGACTGTGAGCGGCATATCCAACCTGTAGAATGCACAAAACTATAACGATTTGATCATAACATATGAGCTAACATCATAATCTAAACTTCACTCACACCAAAATTCAATACATGGAGGTATGAATGAATCAATATATGTGTTTCTTAGAAATCACCCCAACTAAATCACTTGTTCTCATATGCCCTTTATGTAAACATATACCCCCAAAAAATAAAAAACATTCTTGATGGTCATACTGCTGAATAGGTATGACTACCAGTGATTTATGGATAAGAAATAGCCAAATGGGTGGAGATCTAGAAGTCTTGATGTCTTCTTAGATTTAAAAAGCTTATTCATATCATTCATGGTATATTTAAAACCAGTGCTATGATTTTTCTCATTATTGTTGACCGTTGTCTTCCTAAACGATACTTTTATTGTTTGAAATTTTATATATGTATGTATGTATGTGTGTGTGTGTGCACCTTCTTCCTTACTGAACTCGGCATCTGAAATCATGGAAAACTCCATTCCTTGAGATTGGCTTGTCCCCCTACCATATGCCTCTGCCATAAATTAGAGAGAAGGAGGTGTTTACCGACCTGTATTGAGTGAGTAGACTTAAGATAGTTAGCAAAAAAACTGCAAAATTTCCAAGTTAAGAAAAAACAACATGAAATTTGCAATGTTATTAGAATACATTGCAACTATTTATCTTTTGAAATGTGTAATATGCAATGTCATAAACTATGTTAACAGGATTCATGGTAATATGTGAAAGACAAAACACTAATACCTGTGGTTAGTTAGCAAAAAGATTTAAACAATTATCACAGTTAATGCTTCTGCACCTAGGCTAATTATACATGGGTTTAATTATGTGGGCTATATATAAAGAATCTTATTTTTTTCCAACAGTGTGAGGCGATGAAGAATGTCAACTTAAAATGAAATTATGAAGGAGTTTTTGTGCTCTGTTTAGCGCATTGAGGATGGCTTGGGGAGAGACTTGTCAGGCAACCCATGTAACTATCATCTTGTTAACATTCATAATCAAAATATGAACCATCAATCCTACCAATAATGGCGAGAAGCTTCTTATTTGGCAGACGTGTAGAAGGATTTGCAGGTTGTGTGGTGGCTGTGTGGTGATCATTAACCTAGGCGGATCCTTTTTCAGCAGCTTTTGGAGATCACCATCCAATGTGGGCTTTTGGAGTGCACCGAAGAGTGGTCGGTCCCTTCAGGCGAGAAGAAGAAACTCAGAACTCTGTTCATACCTAAGATGTGAGAAGGAGAAGAGGAGATGTGAGAAGGAGAAGAGGAGATGCGAGCAGGAGAAGAGGACATGCGATAATTTTCTTACCATTGATGGCGACGATGGGCGAGTCGCGGGTTCTGGAATCTTGGTTAAGGGCGACGGTTGCTGAGGCATAGAGGGTTGAGGGATTGTGCGTGAGGTTAGGGGAAGAGGAGTCGCAGGTTCTTGATTCACGAGATGTATCGGGGATGGCAGCGCGCAACTGAAGATGAGTTAGGGCAGAATAAGAGAGTAGTTATTAGCAGTCCAATTCTCGATATTCGCAGTCCAATTTCTATGAGTTATTACACGCTTTTTGAAAATATGCCATGTACATGCATTTTTAGGAAAATTGTTTAACATAAAAATTGTAGATCACGTCGAGATCTACAACTTTCGTGTTGAACACTTTTCCTAAAAATGCATGTACAAGACGTATTTACAAAAATTACGCTCATATTTCAATCAGGGTTGCAATACGCCTTGTGCGTGCATTCTTAGGAAAAGTGTTCAACACGAAAGTTGTAGATCTCGACGAGATCTACAATTTTCATGTTGAATAATTTTCCTAAAAATGTATGTACATAACGTATTTTCAAAAAGCGCGTAATAACTCAGAGAAATTGGACTATGAATAGCGAGAATTGGACTGGTAATAACAACTCTAAAAAAAGAGAGGGCAACAGCAATTTGTGAAATGCAGCGGTATTACGGGAAAATTTTGACCCGTGCACGTGCCCGGGTGTGCTCTTTACTGGGTCCGCCTGATATGTTATAGTAGCATTTATTTATCTTCAGTTGCGGTTATAAACGCTACTATAAATATCTTTTGGTAGCGTTTACTTAACCAATACAAATAAAGTGTTACCATATGCATGATATGGTGTAGTGATATCCAAATTTGATGCATATTTTGAATTTACTAAGCTATGCCCTCGCATTCAAAATGAATTAGATTTACAAATTAAATGTATACGATCAGATCATGGTGGTGAATTTGATAATGAAAAATTTATTTCATATTGTACTGAATTTGGGATAAAGCATGAATTCCGCTCCTCGCACACCACTACAAAATGGTGTAGTGGAAAGTAAAAATAGAACACTTCAAGAACTAGCACGCACTATGTTATCTGAATTTAAATTACCAAAATATTTTTGGGTCAAAGTTGTTAGTACTGCATGTTATATTATAAATCATGTCATGTTACATCCTATGATGAAACTTACTCCATATGAATTATATTTTCAAAAGAAACCTAATGTATCTTATTTCAAAAGATTTGGGTGTAAATGCTTTATTTTAAAAACAAAAGATACTTTAGGTAAATTTGATGAAAAATGTGACGAATGTATTTTCATTGGTTATTCTTCAACTAGTAAAGCTTATAGAGTTTATAATAAACGGACTAAAGTAGTTGAAGAAACAATTCATGTTAAATTTGATGAACTTGTTTCATGTGTAGTGGAGAATAAATCTGCAGGTGATGATGAAGAACTCCTGTTGAAAAGAAATGATGATGAAGAAGAATACTTGAAAATGAAAAAGAAGAAAAATGGGAAAAAGTACAAGAAGAAGTTGAGGAGTTTGTGCCACCACGCAAACTTAGATTCACTAATGATATGCACAAGAATTGGTCATTGGAGAACCTACAAGAGGGGTAAGTACACGTGCTTCTCTACATGATTTATTTTCAAACCTTTGTTTTATTTCCAACATAGAACCAAAAGATGTTTCAACCGCTTTAAATGATGAATCTTGGTTTTTAGCTATGACGGAAGAACTTAATCAATTTGAGCAAAATAAGGTTTGGAAGCTTACAGAAAGACATAGTGATTATCCTGTTGTAGGAGTAAAATGGATTTTCAAAAATAAATTAGATAGTGAATCTAGGATTAAAGCTAGGCTTGTAGCAAAAGGTTATGCTCAAATTGAAGGAATAGATTTTGATGAAACCTTTGCACCCGTAGCACGTCTTGAAGCAGTTAGGATTTTCATTGCATTTGCTAGTTATAAACGATTTAAATTTTTACAAATGGTTGTTAAAACTGCATTTTTAAATGGGTACATTAAGGAAGAGGTTTATGTAGAACATCCTCCTGTCTTTATTAATGATAAATATCCTAATCATGTTTATAAGTTATATAAAGCTCTTTATGGTTTGAAACAAGCACCCCAAGCATGGTATGAAATATTGATGCTTTATTTATTAAAGAATGATTTTAAAATGGGTAGTGCTGATTGTACACTCTTCATTAAGTATGTAAATGATGATATAATTGTTTTGCAAATTTATGTTAATGACATTATCTTTGGATCCACTAATGAAGAGTTATGTAATGATGTTGTTAAAGTGATGAAAAATGATTTTGAAATAAGCATGGTAGGAGAACTTACTTATTTTCTAGGTTTTCAAATTACACAAAAACATGATGGCATTTTTATTAATCAATCAAAGTACATTCATGATGTGTTAAAGAGATTTGGGTTTGACAATCTTATACAAGCTAGTACTCCTATGAGTGTTTCTTTAAAGTTAGGAAAGGATGAAAGTGGAATTTCTATAGATCAAACTTTATATTGAGGGATGATTGGATCATTATTATGTTTAACCGCTTCAAGACCTGACATTATGTTTGCTGTGTGTTTATGTTCAAGATTTCAAGCTAATCCAAAAGAATCACATTTAAAAGCGGTTAAACGCATTTTTCATTATTTAATTGGAACTTCCAAACTAGGTTTATGGTATCCACATAGTGATAATATTATTTTGCATGGCTATTCTGATTATGATTATGTTTGGTGTTCACTAGATCGCAAAAGCACTAGTGGCACTTGTCACTTTCTAGGCCCTTCACTAATTTCTTGGTCGAGTAGGAAATAGAATTCGGTTGCCCTCTCAACCACCGAGGCCGAGTACATTGCACTAGGTAGTTGTTGTGCACAAGCTCTCTGGATGAAGCAAACATTAGAAGACTATAACATTAATCATCAAACTATAGAATTATGGTATGACAACAAAAGTGCGATTGACTTAACAAACAACCCAGTACATCATTCTAGGTCTAAACACATCGATGTTAGACATCATTTTATACGAGACCGCATAAAGCAAAATCACATTAAAATTTCATTTATTGGTATTGATGCGCAAAACGATATCCACAAACGATAACGACAATTGTACCGTATCGAATGTAGTATAGGTTATAAAAACCAAGGTCGTATTAGACTCGGGGCGGTTGAGTACTCTTACTTCAAGAAAATCTCTATTATCTTATCAATTAGAACTTTGAGTTGGTTTGCAAAAAGAAAATAAAACAATGAAGAAAGAGAAGAATGAGAAAATAAAACTATTTTATTGATAAAAGAAATTACAAACTTTGAAAAGGAAGCTACAAACTATTTAATTGAAAATACAAATTGCATAAAGAAAGAGGATTACAAGAACTACTAAAACATGAAAATAATACAAGAAATTAATGTTCTAATCCTAAAAATTCATTTTCCAACATCTGGTGAAGCTCCCTTTAAATAGGCAGAAATTTGATGTTACACGCCCTTGGTCACGCCCGTGACCAAGGGCGTGATCGATGCTGGAGCGGAGAGGGCACCTTCTTACTTCAATGCAGGCGTTTCGGGCGCGTCACAGCCTAGGTCACACCCGTGACCTGGGCGTGTAATCTCTAAAAGTGATGCTGGCGGGAAATCATTGGCAGGAAGGCGCGCAGGGCGCGTCACGCCCGTGACTGGATGTCACGCCCCCCTGGTAACGCCCGTGACCTGGGGCGTGTAACTTTAAATGACGTGGCAGGAATGCTGGCAGCTGGTGGCGGGGTCCCAACCGTGACTTGGATGTCACGCCCTTAGTCACGCCCGTGACCTGGGGCGTGTACTTCAAGAATCTTCATGGGATGAACCCGGGGTGGCAGAATCGGGTTTGGAACACATCTTAGGCTGTCACGCCCTTGGTCACGCCCGTGACCTTGGGCGTGTACTTGACATTTTTGCTCAAAGTGCCCAGAAAACCTGAAAAACATAAACAAAGCTTAAATTAGTTGAAGAAATAAAAAGGAATGAATTTGATAAGATAATACATATAATTTATATAAATTCAAATTAAAACTATATTAAAATTATACTAAAAGATGAGTACAAAAACTACTCATCAGGCACATATTCACAACTTGTCGATATATTCACAAAACCACTTCCGGATTCCCACATTTCAATGCTAAGACTAGAAGTAGGAATCCTAGACATATCAAATTGAATATATTCATTTAAATTTTTAACAAAAAAATATAATTAAATGACAAATTGCTAACTCCACACAATGTTACTAAACCATCATTAAACATCGTCAAAGTTCCACAAACTGATTCATTAATACAAACATTAACTGAAGATAACTTATACATAAGAGTTCCAACATAGAAAAATCATACAAAATAAAAGTTCATTGTCGTCCACGACATCTACCTATCGTAGACAACATCTACTAGAACACAAACCCTGCAAAAAACCACTCAAAAATCTCCACTCTCAGCACCACTACTCTCTCCATGATCCCCTCTAGAGCTCTGACCAGCATCTCTTCCATGTCTTGTTCGTGTATTCTGCTGACGCAGTGGCTCCGCTTCCGAATCTTCCCATTCAGCGACCTCAGCAGGAGTGGGTTTTATCTTTACACCTTTCACCAAAAATTTCATAAATTTCTGAATCTTGCCTATCTTCTTCTTGACATCCTTCTTGTGCTGCTCAAATGACTTCCTATTCTCCTCAAGTGAGTCACGTAATTCATCCACAGCTTCGCATATAGATCCTCCATGTGATTCGTGGATTTCTCATCTCTACTGATGGCTCACGCTGAGATCGACTAGGTCGCATAGTTTCCGTATTAAAAATCATGGGAATACAATCATTCAAATAAAACTCTTGGTTTATCCAAGAATATTTCTTATATAATATGCGTTGGATGATTGCTCCCATCGAAAAGCTATGAACCTTCTTCCAAGTTGGACTCTTCAATCTAAACGTATAACACGTAATAGATAGCAGTAAAGCTGCAACATCAAAAGACTCTTTTTTAATATATAATACGTCACAAGGCTAAGTTGTGTCGTAATACTTCTCGAGTCACTGGCTTTGTACATGACCGTATTCCTTAGGATTTCTTGCACAATCTGTGCTTCTGGTGTGAGCGTCGTCGTGGTTGTGATTAAATTCTTCATAGAATTTCTGTGCAATATCATATTGAGGAGCGTCCAATCTCGTTCTTTTCTATAATTTTCTACTACGTCAATCACATGATCACTCGCAATCAGTCCAAATTCATTTCTTAAATCTATGTGTGTAATTTCCACATATTGTCCTTGGATTTTCGATCTTACACCACCATTCAGATCCATATAGTTTGGATCTTCCAAGTGATTGTAAAACTCTCGAATTAACACTGATGAGAACATGTCTGGGATTATAACATAAATGATACTTGCCTCGGCGAGTAGATAATATATGTGTTCGTTTTGTGGAAGGTCAAACTCCACCACCTTAGGCACTCCAATAAGTGACCTTTCAATGCCTAGATAACTTTGGTATGACGAATGAGAGTCACCCGACGTACTTCTATGTGCTCTAGAACTTGAAGCCATCTCTTTACTCGAAAAACCTTCACGTCCAAAACAAATTTTTTTCATCAACATTTAGATCTAGGATTTTCTTCAATCTACACTTAGATCTAGGATTTCCATTGTAAAACTTCACAAAACAAAAAAGAATCCTTAAATCAAGTTTTATTTCAAAAATTTCACCAAAAAATTAACAAAAACACTTAAACTTACCTTAGATATTGGATTTCCGTGACTTTCGACAGCAACTCTCGCGAAAACCCTACAGGATATGCCTCCCAGATATGTTTTCCTCATATTCGTGACCTCTTATACTTTTTTCGCTGTCGTCGACGACATCTAGATGTCGTTTTCCGACATCATCAAAATGGCACATTTTTTAAAAAAAAACAAAAATTCTAAAAATCATAAACAATATGTTCGTTTATATGTACTATTTTGTTTGGTATTTCTGACATTTTTTTGTTTTATTTTTATTCTGCAACATCAATAACAAAAGTTCAAAAACAAAAATATGTTGTTGTGATTTTCTTTCTTTTTATTTTTTTGTTCATTAAAACATTTTTCAAAACAAAAACAAAAATTTTGCTCTTTATTGCTAATATCAAGCATGTATGAATTCTATTATTTAGAATGATTTACAATGTTAAAAATGATTTCTTCAAATTACTATGAACAGTGTTTTCATTATCATGCTTTGATATATCTCCTTATGTGCATCAATTGTCTTGAAAAACATGTGTAGAACTAAGCTTAACATGCCTCTAAGTATGAGTAAATGTTTTCTGATTGATAATGATACTTTTTCACCCACTTAGTTTTGGTAAACTACATGTGTGTTTAAATCTGTAAATACTTGCTAATGTATTGTAATTTTACAATAAATTAAATCTTACATAAGCAAAATACTTACACTACATTTGAATTGCACTTAGAATTCAGAAAAATGGTTACATTTAAAATATTTGGTTTTGCAAAACAAGTGTATTCAGAGAATATTGTCTCACAAAAATCAACAAAAAAATAAAAAAACAAATATAACTCCGCCAAGCACTACTTGAACCTCCTGATAAGTCTTCATAAGCATTGTGAGGTTGAGCACCTTGGAAAGAATAGTAAAGTATCTTGTGCAAACCTTTGTTTTACACAATTGTTTTTCTATAAATATTGTGCACTACAGTGTGTGAAAGTTAATATACCTGTGTTTTTATTGTGCACTTTATTTTACATATGTCTTGTATTTTGTGATTTAAATCAATTGTTAACTTTGCTCAAAATACACTTATGTGCACATCATTATCTTTCATAACACTTCTTCTCATGGGTATTGGATTCTAATGTTTTATCTATGCTACTCTTTATATAAGCAATGCACTAGATAACCTAGCATGACTCTACACTATTTTGGTATTTCTTCAACATTGTAATATATTTCGCAATATTGTACTATATTTTCTTTTTGATATATTCATTTCATGCTTAGTAATTTTCTCTGAAACTCTGAGATTTCAAAAAGGTTAAAACATCTTTATGTTTTGACCTTAAACTACTCTTTATACTTATGAAATTGATGTTTACAAACTGATGTTTCTTATAATCTTCCGCTTTCCTAAAACTCTTATTTCATTTGCAATCTCTTATATACTATGTTTACACTCTTCCACATTACCTATATTACAAAAGCTCAATCATGATTTATAATACCTAAAGAATACCTCCTTACTTCACTCACCCAAATTTCTTTTAATAATAATAAAAGGGTGAGAATTATTCTTTGAAAGACATCATTACTAAACTTACCATCATTCCAACACTCACTATCATTACTAACCTCATAAATTGATTATCATATTTAGGGGGAAAATACAGGTAGGGGGAGCTTCATCCAATTGGCATTATTGCACACCCACATATTTCATCTTGCTTATCTTATATCACTTAATAGGATACTATGATTTCTTTCAAAGTGGATTTGTTATTATCAAAAGGGGGAGATTGTTGGAGTATGCATTCTGACCTCCTTGATTTGCTAATAACAATTACCAGATGTATTTGATCCTATTTTCTCTATGGTGTGCAGGTATAATAGGTATGCAACTATGTTAATTATTGTTTGGAGCACAGAATGAATATTCCATAAAAATCACTGTCGTCAGCGATAGATAGGTGTCGTCGATGACAGCTCAACAGTTTTCCCACGATCTGCAAGTTCCATCCTCTGTCGGAATTCCGACATTGCTATCAGAATCTGAAAGCCCACATTTCAACCGCAACCATCACAACACGCAAAAACTTTGTTCGCATGGGACACGTGGCAGCTGGAGGAGATAACGTCGGCGGACGACAGCTAAATGTAGTCGACGACATCGACAAATTATATATTGACTCATTTTTCGTGGAGGAGAAGTTACACATTATTCTATAGTACCAATTCCCGAGTTCTTTTCATCCAGAGATCTCCAGAAATTCGAGAACTCCCATTTCAGCAAGAACGTTCAAGATCAAAGGAGCGACGGTTCATGAGCGGTATCTCAGGCAACCTTTGCAAGGATTCGACGCCATTTTTAGAGTTGTGGATCTAGGGAGTTCTCATATCTTAATCTCTATTTTGTAATTTATTTTATCATCTTGTAATCCGTAGAGGAAATTTCCGCCTTGTATGTGGTGTCTAAGTCCGTGTGTGGCTTAGGAGGAAATTGACGCCTTGCGCGTGGCGTCTAGGCCCTTGTGAGGCTTTGGAGTAAATCGCCGCCTTGTATGCAGCGTCTTGATCGGGGAGAGATCTAGGGGGAGGCTAGTAGTAAGATCTAGGAAGAGATACACTATAGCCAGCCGGTCCTTGGTTTAAGGACCGGTAAATTTAAATGAAGTTTAGTTTCATCATAGCCTTGATCTTAAGCTTTATTAAGATCAATAGTTCTTTGTATTCATCACTTGTGAAAATAAAAATTGATTTCCAATTTCCTCATGATTTTCTAAGTGATTATTTTGGTAGTGTAAAAATCTACTTGTTTATCATTGCATAATTATCTTAATATTTTAGAAAAATTTCAAAGTAAATATTAGCCCTTATTCACCCCCCCCCCCCCCCCCTCTAAGGGCACCGCAAGATCCAACACGGGGTTCCAACTCTTGAGGGGGGAGAGTTCTGGTGGCTCGCGACTGACCACAACCCTTCCTGCCGATGATGTGACGTGCCACACTGCTCTAGGGAAGTCCATCTCGCTTCCCTTCAACAATCTTTTTCAGGGTCGGCCTAGCACTTCTCACCCGCCTCTTGGTTGGGATTCCGCTGCTTCTTATGAGAAAGATCGCTCTCTGCAACAATAAGAAAAGGCTTCGCTGACTGCTAACGATGTTTAGATTTGCTCATAGGTAATTCAGAGACCCTCCCCACTGACTTCGACTTTGGGGAGGAGGAGATGTCACCCCTTCCTTTGCCGGAGAAAATGGATAACTTCCTTAGAAACCCGCAAGACCTCAAGACCATGAAGAGGCGGACTTCGGAACTATTTCAGAAGCAAGGGCGAATACTGCAGGACCTTCACATCCAGGCGAGGAGAGATAGAGAGATAGATAAGGAGCGACACGCCTCTCTATTGGATGAGTATGCGCGGCTCTGCGCTGAGATGCTACAAGACCCTAGCGAGGAGGCCACCTACCGGGGGACGCACCTCGCATGAGTGGATGATTACGCTCGCTTGATTAAATGCAAGGCTCGCGCAGTCTGCGCATATTATTACCCTAGGCTCCCGCCGCAGTCAGGAGTGTGGGGTAGAGGTAGGTGGAAATGGATACAATAATAATCCTCGCTCGCACTCCTCCTCCGCCCAGCGAGACCCCCAACAATGTTTGAAAACTTGTTTAATCGTGCTGGACAATCTTGCGAACCTTGTTAACTTTTTATTAACAATTTCTCGCCCGCTACCGGGGCTCTCACGAACTTATTGTTTATTATGCGACATAATTGCTTGCAATGCTTGCTATATATCTTTTATTTCCGTTTTCATTCCAATTGTTCTCTTATGCAAACCTTGTTTACACTAATCTCGCGAGCTGGTTTCGCTCGCTAATGCCTCTGGCTTATCTTACGTTCTCGCACGCAATCATCATATGGGGTTTTGCCTAACCGCACCCCCCCCCCCCCCCCCCCCCCCGCCGCTTTGACTTCTTTCCCGCGCTTTTCCTTTCCTATAAATAGGTCCTAGTGCTGAAACTCACCCACCGCATTTATCACCTGCTCTTCTTCTTCCTCTACCTGCGAGATCTAGCGTTCTCTCCCTCGCGCTCATTTTTCTTCTCACAGGTTTCTTCAATGGTGGGAGACGCCAGCGAGGCTGAAGGTCGGCTAAAGTGTGCCTGGGCATTTACCGACCACACTTTCTTCAGCTGTAACCTGACCGAGGAGGAATACCTCACCACCGTCACCGACTTCATCCCGCCATGGTTTGCCGCTCTCCGCCCTGCCGAGGATGATGTAATCAACGTACCCATGAAGGATGAGCTCGCCATCCCTACCGCCCACTTTGGGGTTGGCATGCACCTACCCCTATTGCCTGAGGTTCGCCAGGTACCTGCTCATCTCTCTGACTTTCATCTTTCAAAAATTTAAACTCTCTCTTGCGTGTTTAAAACCTCGCAATTTTCCTCGCCAGGTGCTAAAACACTTTGGCGTGATACTGGGTCAGCTGACCTCCAATGCTGTGGAAGACATCATGGCGTTTGTGTGCTACATGCGAGAAGAACGCATTGAGTTTAGGTTACCAGTCTTCCAAAAGTTGTTCTCATTCAGGGCCTATAAGGATGGTACCGCCTACTTCATGGGCTCGGGGATCAAGGTCGTCCAGACTGTCAATAAGAGCCACTACTGGGCTCAGCTGTTCCATTTCATCCAAGGGAACTTTGACAACGTACCCTTCTCGCCGATCCAGCGTGGCGAGAGCACTTACCATCCCCTGGCTCTCGGCGGCCATGATGTCGCCTTGTTCCAGTTCTTCAACAAGAAGAACTTCGAGGTGGTCCATCTCCGCCGAAACCTCAAAGCGCTGCAACCGGTGCTTCCTGGGGAGGGTATATACCGCGCTTGTTCATCTATCTCTTCTTGAGGCTTTCGTTGACTATCTCTAACTATTAATTCTTTTATAGGTGAGCGAGACCTCCCCGTCCATCCTCCTTATGCGAGCAATAGGTCAGTTCCTGCGAGCCTTGCTCTCGCGACCATGGGAGCCGGTGCCTGCCGCGAGATTCCCCGCCCTACTGCTCCGCCTAGCAGAAAAAGAGCTGAGTCCCCTAGCCGCAAGGATTCCTCTTCGCAGCCCTCACAGAAGAAGAAGAAGAAGAAGAATCCCCTCTCATCTAGAAAGGGAAAGGGGCATGCTGAGGATTCCTCAAGCGAGATCTCCCCGACTGGCCTTCCCGCGGAAAGGGAGGCCAGCGAGCCGGTCGAAGAGGTCGCCAGGAGCTCCCCCTGCCAGTGCCGATCAACCACTAGAACTTTGGCCTCGACCAAAGGCACAAGGATGAAGCTGGCGAGCACCTACTATTCTGGAACCCCGAGTTCAACAAGGCCTCAATCTCCACCCTTCTTCCTTCTTGGGTGGAGCAGGCAACCGTTAATGGGCAGGTGTTCTTGCTCTCATTCGGGCTTTACGACCGCGAGGATGCCTCGGTTTTCATGACCGAGACCGCGCGGACCCTGGCATATGAGAGCGCATAAGCCCAGCTCCGTTCCTTGGAGCTCACCCATATGACCGGCCGCCGATGCCTTACCCTAGAGCGCCATAACGTGGAGCTCGCTTTCTCCTACAAAAACTCTGCCACCAAGATCGCGAGCCAAAAGGAGAGGTTGCTTACCTCCGACGAGCTTCTCTCCAGCCATCAGGATGGAATGGTAAGTTTTCAAGCCCTCGCCTTCTTCCTTCTCTAGCACAATGCTTCCCCTGGCTTAAACCCTTTCTTCTTTACAGGATGCCGAGACCGCTAAGTAACTTCGCGCTCGGGTCTCCAGCCTAGAAAAGGAGGTCTCCGGGCTAAAAGCTTATAATTAGGAGTTGATCCGTAGCCCTCCCCCCGTCCCCTCACCGCTTGAAGAATGAGAAGTGAGCCCGGGAGGAAGAATCGCGAGAAGCCTCCGTCACTACAGACCAGTACATCTTTTGGGCTCTATAGGGAGCCGGCCTGCTATCTGCTGAGGCGGCCGACCTGATGATTGAGGACATGGTCCCGGAGCTGCTCGTGCTAGCCCCGCCGCCTGTGGATAGCAAGGACTGCCGACGATCACCTAATTTTGTTTTTTTTATTCTTTTTTGGCTGGCAAGATCGTCACAACATCTGTACTTGACTAATGAAAATTTTGTCCGCTTTTTCATTGTGTTCTCGCTTTCTCCGTGTGTTGTTTTGTCCTCGCGTTTATATTACTTTTAATCCTTTGATATCGTATTCATCGTGCTTGCGCTCGCCTACCACGTAGTCACCCAGCTTTGGCACTGAACTCGTATTCATTGCTGCCTCCTCGCCATTTTTGCCTACCTTAGGGTCGCGGTTTTCAGGATCAGCCCTTCAAGTCTCCCTCTCGCGGGGAATGAGCCTTCAACCCTTTTGATTTTGGTGAGTGAGATCCCTATATGTCTTCTCGTACTATTCTCGGGGATTTGAGTGAGTCTTTCTACACCTATCTTTTATGCCAACAAGTGGTCAGCTTCCCCGTCTGGGGCGGCTACTCTGCCAACTTCCCCTTCTACTTTCTGCGAGGACTCCCTCTTGCGGGGGCCTTCTGCCCTTAGCAAGTGGGACGAGCTCCCCCTTCCTTCATTATGCGAGGTCATCCCTTCTCGCCGAGCGAGACGACACTTTTCTGGTAATCTTGCCAGCCTATCCGTGAGATCAACCTGATCCACCGGCTAGTGAGAGCCCTGCAGCGGAATCATCCGGGGCATTCCAACATCAAACTTAATTACTTGCCAGCCTCTCCGTGAGATCAACCTGACCCACCGGCTAGTGAGAGCCCGGCAGGGGAATCATCTGGGGCATTCCAGCACCAAGCTTACTTACTCGCCACCCTCTCCGTGAGATCAACCTGACCCACAGGCTAGTGAGAGCCCGACAGCGGAATCATCTGGGGCATTCCATCATCAAACTTACTTGCCAGCCTCTTTGTGAGATCAACCTGACCCACCGACTACTGAGAGCCCGACAGCGGAATCATTTGGGGCATTCCAGCATCAAACTTACTTATTTGCCAGCCTCTCCGTGAGATCAACCTGGCCCACCAGCTAGTGAGAGTCTGACAACGGAATCATTTGTGGCATTACAGCACCAAACTTACTTACTTGCCAGCCTCTCCGTGAGATCAACCTGAGCCACCAGCTAGTGAGAGCCCGACAACGGAATCATCCGGGGCATTCCAGCAAACTTACTTACTTGCCAGCCTCTCTATGAGATCAACCTGACCCACCTGCTAGTGAGAACCCGGCAGCGGAATCATCAGGGGCATTCCAGCACCAAACTTACTTACTTGCCAGCCTCTCCGTAAGATCAACCTGACCCACCGGCTAGTGAGATCCCGACAGTAGAATCATTTGGTGGCATTCCAGCACTAATATTACTTACTTGCCAGCCTCTCCGTGAGATCAACCTAACCCACCGGCTAGCGAGAACCCGGCAACGGAATCATCCGGGGCATTCCAGCATCAAATTTACTTACTTGCCAACCTCTCCGTGAGATCAACCTGACCCAGCGGCTAGTGAGAGCCCCGCAGCGGAATCATCCGGGGCATTCCAGCACTAAACTTACATACTCCAGGTCCCATGGTTAGAAAAAAGAGATAGTAGATAAAAGCAATCATAATTATAAACCACAAAATCAATTAAACCTAAAAAACTTCAAGAAATTAGATTTGTAAATTTTTATAATTATTTTTGTGGTATTTTAATTTGCATAAGAAGAAAATAAGACACAAAGACATAAAAATATAAAAGAAAAACATTTTTTATAGTATATAACTTTTTATAACAAAATTGAAAATAAAGAGAAGAAAAACTTTTTTTTTCATTTTTGAAAAAGTTTTCTAATTTTAATAAAATTAGAATGTAAGAGAATACACACCCATACTTAAAAATAAACATTGTCCCCAATGTTTAAAAGCCAAGTATGAGGGGAAAAGAAGCAAGAAAATAAAACGGATGAAAAAGGAAAGTGCAAGAAAAATAAGATAACCAAGGGGTTCCTCCCAAGAGCGCTTTGTTTAACGTCTTTGAGCTAGACGTTAAGGGTTAGCTAAAAGAATATTCAAATTGAAAATGCACAGGCAACTCCCTTAATTCACGCCGAGGTGAATATGCCGAATACTGTTGCCCGACGACTCCTCTGCGAAACTCCTGACTCTTTTGTTGTCCATTACCTCGAAATTGTAAATCCAAATTACATATACATACCTTAGGTAATTAGGATTGTTGGAGATGAGCGGCAAATGGATCGGTGAAAACATTTGGTTGCAACGGCTCATCCTCTACATGAAAAGCGTTAGTATCAAAAGAATCAAAAATTAGCGAGTCAGAAAATTTTTCACAAGGAGTTTCTTGTGAAAATAAATGATTAAGCTCCGGTTGTTCATTTTCTAAAATAAAATTTTGTTTAGAAAAATCTTGAGCAGCTCCAAGCGGAATAAAATTTTCGGACACGAAGATTTCATGAATTTAATGTTCAACAAAAATAGAAGAATTTTGTGAAAATTCATAACAAAAACAAAACAAGATCCGGGTGGAGTTGGGGAAGAGACTTATTCTTCTACTACTTCATCTGATGTGCCCAAATATTAAGAAATTCTTGGTACAATTTTTGTTCTTCATTTTTGGTAAAAGAAACTACAGGATTATATGGAAAATCATGCTCCTCCATAACTAAATTATCCAAAGATAGAAAAAAAGCACTAGAAGAAATAATATTCTCATCTAAATTTTTGGGAGGAGGATCAAATTGAAAATGTAAAATTTCCCCAAAAGTAGAGTACGAGACTGGTAGTGCAAAAGAAGAAGAACAAAAATCTGGAGCTAATGGTCTTTCTTCATTGCTCCGGAAGCTATCCGGGTGAGCTGGCCACCAAGAATAATCTACTTCGGAGCTAGAAGAAAAAATATTAGAAACCGAAAAATTATTCGCGTGAAAATTGGAAAAAAATATTTTCATCAAAGTGAGCATAATTATTTTCATCAAAAGAGGAAACATTATGATCGTAATGATTATCAAAATTATTCGCATAAGATTGAGAAAACTCATTTTCATAATATAAATTTTGAGAATAAGAATGAAAAAAACATTCATCACTTTGATGAGGCGCACCACAATAATTACCAATAATTTGGCGCTTTCATGCGGCTTCCAAAAGATTGACTTTGTTTTGAAGCTCGACAACTTAGGCAGCCAATTGAGATAACATTTTTTAAGATAGAAAATTGAACAACCGTCACTTAATAGAATGGAATTTGAAAAGAAAAATCAAGAAAAGAAATGGAGACGGAGAACGAGAATGATAAAAGTAATATAAATTACCCTTTCAAAATATCAACAAAAAGTCCCCGGCAACGGAGTCAAAAACTTGATAGGTAAAATTTTGGATATATAATTTTTTCCAATTCTACGAACAATAGGCAAGAGCACTTATCGTTCATAGTATAGGATATTTAAAAATAAATATCAAGTGTGTCGTATTCCATGGGTCTGTTGATTACTGCTACTCACGTAAATTAGTATTATTTATCTAAATATAAGATGATAATTAGGATAATAATAGAGAAAAGGAAGAAGAGAGCATTCGATCGGAAATCCTTCTTAAGTTAAATAAATTATAAAATCTAAATTCATAACAAATGCGATAGAATAATTCGACCGTAAAGGTTCCCAATTTATGATAGCGCATCTCTCGAGAATACACAACCAACTAACCTTAGGGTGATCGACTAAGTCCCCTCGGCCAGTGGAAGCCCCTAAGTTGCTTTGGGCGGTGAACCTCGCTATTGGATTTGACTCCAATCCGGAAGATTTATTTCATCCTCTCTCGAGGACTGCATGCAACTCCTTCCACCAATGAATGATCTACACAAATTCACGGATCTCTCGATCAACTGGAAAATGGATCAAGAATTGATATTCATATACCGGCAATATGAAATCAATCAAATATAATCAAAAGTGAATCCTAATAATTATAAAACTAAAGCTACGAAAATGAGAGATTACAAAATAAGAAACCTATGAATCCTTCCAATCGAATGCAGTAAAATTAGTTGATCATGATTAAAGAGAAAGAACAATTTTATAAATAGAGAAAGAAATTACAATTGCAGGAAATGAAATTCTATACTAGGAATTGAAAATACAAGACATAAAGGAAATTGCATAAAGGAACAATACAATAAATGAAGTACAAAAAAGTAAAAGAAAATGATCCAATCTAAAGCAGGGACTGGATGCAGAACTCTTGGTAGCAGCTGGCTTTTTATAGTTGAAAATTTCAGGAGTCACGCCCTCGGTCACGCCCATGACCAAGGGCGTGTACTTAAGAAAACCTGCCAAAATAAAGCCTGAGAACATTGGGAGAAAAACTACCAAAATCTGCAATAATTCATTGGTCACGCCCTAGTGCGAGATTAAACGGGCGAAACTGGCTTTTTTCTGCGGTTTCTGGATGGGTCACGCCCTAGGTCACTCCCGTGTTCTAGGGCCTGTCTAGTGAAAATATTCCCAAATTGTAGATGACGTCGTCATCGCCCCGAAATGGGGTGGCACATCTCGTAACTCTTCCTGGATTGAAAGTTATGGCCATTTGAAATTCTGCACTCAAAATTGGAAAATATCATAATAAAAGTCTTACCCTATGATCACGGTCGTGACCCAATGGTCACTCCCGTGTTCCATGTCGTGTACTTGAGAAATTTTTCTAGAGTTGTAGATGACCTCGTGCTCGTCCGGAAATGGGGTGGCACGTCCCGTAACTCTTCCTTGATGGAATGTTATGGCCATTTGAAAATTCCGCAAACAACACAGTCTTTTTGCTATTTTTTTGGAGTGTACACGCCCATGACTTTATTACATGCCCTAGGTCACACTCATGACCTAGGGCGTGTAATTTTAAAATTCTTAAATTTACTATTAGCAGACCAAAATTCTGAAGTTTTACTATTCGCAGACCAAAACGCAAAAACTTCTCCAGGACCTCTCCAAAACCCTAAAAACACAAAAAAAACTAAATTAGACATGGAATTAAATAAAAATACTAATAAATAATTAAAAAGAAAACTTAAATTATGATAAATAAATATATTAAATATGTATTATCAGGATGACATATGAATAATGGCTCCAAATTTTCAAGGCGAAGACCACTGTGTTGGATCTTGAGGCGCCCTTAGAGGGGGGGGGGGGGTGAATAAGGGTTTTAAAAATTTAAACTTTAATAGAAAACTTTTGATATTTTATTTGAATAAGAGTGAATATAAAACAAAGAGTAGTAAATCAATTTTATTAAATAGAAAAAGACATGATTGTAATTAATAAACTTGATTACAAAATTTGATTTCTATGACGCAAGAAATCAAAGCGAATAATATGAAAACTCCTTTTGTTTTCTATACCGACTCGTATCCCCACGAACCGGTTGGCTTTATCCGATCTCTCGCCAGATACGGCCTCAAGACACTCTAGCCAATCTATCACCAGAAAGGCCTCGAGCACCCCCTAGATCTACTCCCTAAACCTAGTTGCCAACACGAGGCGAATTACTCCCTAAGTCCTACCTAGACCTAGTCGCCAACACGAGGTGAATTCACAAAATGATTACAACCATAAAATAAAAGACAAATGCAAAATATAAATATGAAACTCCTATGAGGTAATCTGAAGGAGACGCCGAAGAATCGCAGAAGATAGTTGAAGTACAAGTGTGCGTTCTTCGCGTTGTGTTAGCGTGTTGATCCAAGCCTCCTTTGATTCCTCCTTTTGAAATATGAGTGGGAGATGTGTTGATCTGGAAATACGGCCCTCACTAAGTTTCTGAAGTGCTGGAATAGGGATCTTGGCAATCAGTTGTAAGAGACGTCGAAATCATCCAATTTATAGACATTGAGCTAATGCCGGCGTTAAGAGATAACGCCGGTCGTTGACCGTGTATAACAACATATTGATGGCTCGGATCTTCAGAAGAGGAAGGAGATTCTGCACTTTAGGAATTGCTTTATCTTAGGCAATATCAACGACGGCGTTACGGCTAACGCGGGCGTTAGGCAAATCATTCCTAAAGTTCCTCCTGCAATCACGGCTGCTTTCTCCTTGCCAAATTCATCGACTGGATAGCGCCCAGCGTTAAGACTAACGTCTAGCATTGAGTTTCTTTCTTTAATCAGCTGGCTTGCCATTTCGTCGAACAGCATCTTCGTTGAACGTCTCATTTCGTCGAACGCAGTTTCATTTCGTCGAACGCCACTCATTTCGTCGAATGACAATTTATTTCGTCGAACGCCATTTTAGTCGAACGGCCTCTCATTTCGGCAACCTCCATTTCGTCGAATGAAAATTTCGTCGAACGCATTTCGTCGAGCGGGCTTCTTCTTTTGTCGAACACAATTTCGTCGAACGTCATTTTCATCTAGCGCTAACGCCCAGCGTTAAGCTTAATGCCTGACGTTAAACAACTTTCAATCCTTCAGCTTGTGGTTAGTGCCAGACCATTGTTGCAGCAACCTAGTGTCATAACTGTCCAAACCTGCATGTTAAAAACACAATGGCATACAAGATCAAATACAAGTAGGATTTGTTATTCTCAAATCAAAGGTATACGGAAAACCATGTTCCAACACACTGCTCCCAGCTCCAGGTTTTGCTCCGGATAGTTCGCTTCGTGCTTCTTTAGCTGCCTGCAAGCATAAAAAATTACATGTTCATGATGCATCAGTACAACACCCATCCCTTGATTTGAGGCATCTGTATAAATCTGGAATCCTTCCTTCCCAGATGGAGGGGAAAGGATCGGGGCTGAGGTGAGGCGATCCTTCAGCTCCTGGAAAGCAGCCTCGCACTTGGGTGTTCATACAAAAGGAACATCCTTCTTAGTCAGGGTGGTGAGGTGAAGAGCAATCTTTAAGAATCCATCGACAAACTTGCGGTAGTAACCAACAAGCCCTAAGAAACTGCACACATCCACTGCCGACTTCAAAGTTGGTCATTCCCTTAGCGCTCGTACTTTGGCAGGGTCCACTGATAAACCTGCTCCACTGATGACATGGCCCAAGAAAGCGACCTCCCAGAGAACTCGCACTTACTAAACTTGGCAAACAACTAGTTTTCCCTCAGCTTTACTAATACCAAAGCCAAATGCTTCGCATGCTCCTCCTCCGACTTCGAATAAACCAAGATGTCATCGATGAACACAATCACAAAGACATCAAGGTAAGGCTTGAACACCCTGTTCATCAGGCTCATGAACGCAAAGGGGGCATTTGTGAACTTAAACGACATGACCGTAAACTCATATAGACAATACATTGAACTAAAAGCGGTCTTCGAGATATCCTCCTCATGGATTCCCAACTGATAATAACCCGAGTGCAAGTCAAGTTTTGAAAACTAGTTTGCTCCTTCAAGCTGATCAAAGAGCTCGTCAATCCTGTGCAGTGGATAGGTGTTCCGGACCGTCAACCGATTGAGCTCTCGGTAATCTATACACACCAGAGCGAACCGTCCTTCTTCTTCTTCAAGAATAGAACTGGGGATCCACAAGGTGATGAACTGGGGCGGACGAACCCCGAATTTACTATCTCTTAAACCTGTGCCTGAAACACCGCAAGCTCCTTCAGTGCCATCTTATATGGGGCCCGAGAAATGGGTCTAACACCGGTATCAGTTGGATCCAGAAATCTACCTCTCAATGTGGGTCTGGGAAGCTTGTCCAGGAAGACATCGGAAAAGTTCCGAACCACCGGTACTTCAGCAATGTTGATTGTACAACCCGTATTCGCCGAGTGGGCCCCCCCAGCCAACTAGCGAAACCTGGGTCATCCGGACCATTCGCCGGGTCACTCGCCCAGGCTAAGGAAGGTAAAAATGCCCCCGGGTTGGTGGGGGTAAGCTGTAGAAGAGAAGGCGCTAGGCGAGTGGTGCCCTCACGGACCACTCGCCCAGGAGCGTGGGCATTCGCCCAGCCGGGCGGGTGCCCAGCGAATGGTGCCCTCATGGACCATTCGCCCAAATGGGTGTGAGGGGAAAATGACCATAATACCCCTGGTGGGCTGCAAATAGCCCTTCAGAACAGCGGGGTTTGGCTATTAGCAGACCAATTTGGGGTGCTGTTAGTAAAATTAAAAGGCGGATTCATGTTATTTGCAGACCAGCCTAGGAAAACTATAAATAGACCCTTAAGGGCACCTTAGAGGAGATCCGATTTTAGAGAATCCTCTCCTCCAGGCTAGTTTTGGTTGGCAGCCAGTGTCCTCCAAGGTGCCTGGTTGAGCTTTGGTTTGGGAGGGGAAGCTCTCTAAGATCTTCCGGGTGTGTGGCGGGACCTCCTCGCTTTAGCCTTGGGTCTATTCCGTTTCCAGCATCCACCGTCAGGAGAGTCTAGTGAGGGAGAAATAAGCATCAGCTACACCCCCAGTGGGTCCGAACTCAAGAGACTAGTTGCTGGTTTCAACATTTTTGGTGCGGTGAGCGTGGACCGTAGCCGGTGAAAGAAAATCCCAAGATGGTTTCGATGACAGGAGATGGTGGAAATGGTTTTGACTCAGGTCACTCGCAGCCACCAGCGGCAGGGGAGTGGATGGAGATGTTTGAGAAGTTCAAGCGAGAGGTCCTGCAGACAGTTCTCGCGGCAAGGAACGAGTGCGAGACCCCGGCGGTCCTAGTGGTTCCGCCATTGCAGATCGGCGAGAACGCACCAGGGCAGCGGCCGGGGAAGGAGGTGCCAGCAGAAGGAAGCGCGCGAGATCTCCCCGGACGGCAGCTGTTCAGTAGTCCGGCGAGTGCTGAGGTGTGTGAGTTGGTCCCGCGCGAGAGGACCACTCGCCGAGTAGGGGAAGGGAGTCCCTTTTGCGAGATGATCCTCTCGGCCCCAGTGCCAGAAGGGTTTCGTGGGCCGGAGATGTCCTACTACACCGGCAAGGAGGATCCAGTTGTGCACCTGCAGTGGTTCGAGGACATGACTTCAATCCTTCCCATGTCGGATTCTTTCCAATGCCGACTCTTCGCGACCACCCTGAAGGAGAAAGCAAGGGACTGGTTCCACTAACTTCCCACAGGTTCCATCTATGCGTTCGATGATCTGCGCCGAAGCTTCCGACTGCGTTTCTCGACGTCAAAAAAGAGGAAGAAGGATGCGGAGGCTCTCTTCAAGATCAGACAGAGGGAGGGGGAATCCCTGGCTAAGTACGTGGACAGGTTCCAGGAGGAGATACACCTAGTGCAGGAGGTGCCGGGTTTCGCCCTCCAGATGGCATTCATCGTAGGGCTGCGAGAGGGGTTCTTCAAGATGGACCTGAAGAGAAGACCTCCTGTATCCTTCGAGGAGTTGATGGAGAGAGCCGCGGAGGAGATTGAAGGGGAGGCAACCAACCCCGAATTCTACAAAAGGTTGGCAAAGATGAGCGAGCCCGAGGCGAGGCAGACAGAGGGAAGAAGGAGAGAGGAGCCCAGGGGCCAGGGGTTTGAAAGACCACCTCCGGTTTGGAGGAACCAAGAACCCAACAACAGGTTGGGCTGGAGGAACCAGGAAGGACCAGCGCGAGGTCAGGATGAAAGGTACCAAGGAAGGGAGGCAGGAGGAGTGAATCAGGGGTAGAGGCAGGGTCCCAGACCCCCTCACCCCCCGAGGGAGCAAGCCATGGCGGTAGGCCGAGGGAGAAGAGGTAGAGGAGCAAGAGGAGGAAGAGGAAGAGCGGGAAGAGAGGACAGGGCGGCGATGCCTTACTGTGACTTTCATCAGGAAGAAGGTCACGCGATCGCCACCTGCCCGGAGTTCTTGGAGATGAGGGAGAGAGGACAGCCACGCCGGCAGCAGGACAGAATTGAGGAAGTGCTCCCAGAGGCAGAAGAGGACCGGTGTGAGGATAGGGCAGATACAGGAACCAGGGGGGAATCGGGGTGATTCACGGTGGGGTTGGGATAGAGGCCTCTCGCAAGAGAAGCTTCCAGGCCATGTTCCGAAGGGACGTCGCGTCGACTTCCCAGACCCCACCCCCCTCTGAGAAGCTCACCTTCTCCTCCGAAGATACGCCAGATTACGAGGACCCATTCTGCGACGCCCTGGTGATCCAGACAGCGATAGAAAACTTCACAGTCTCTCGGATCCTGGTGGACAACGGGAGCTCGGTGAATGTGATCTTCAAAAAAGCTTTCGACGCGATGGAGGTAGAGAAGAAGAGAGTGCAGGCCTCCGACGGACCACTGTTTGGTTTCTCGGGAGAGAGGAAGGAGGTCGAGGGAGGCGTAGGTCTCCAGGTGACGCTAGGAGGAGTCCCAAGAAACTGCCGGTTCGTCATCGTGGACGCCCCGAGCAGCTATAACGCCATCTTCGGACGACCCCTCATCAGCGCCTTCCGGTGCGTGCCCTCATCGTACCATCAGTGCTTAAAGCTCCATAGTGGAGGAGTCCAGATCTGCGTCAGAGGAGATGCTAAGGTGGCGAGGCAGTGCTACGTGACTGCCGTCAACACCATTTCATGGATGGCGGATGCCGAAAAGATGGATGAAGAGATGGTGAGGCCGGAGGGGCCAGGAGAGGAAGTGGAGAAGAGAGAAGTAGGGGGAGAGGGCGATGCCCGAGAGGAGTTGATGGAGGTTGCTCGTGAGGAGCAGGAGGTCGAGGTGTTGGAGGTCGCTCGTGAGGAGCAGGAGGTCGAGCCGATGAAGGTGGAAGGAGCTGCAGGGGAAAAGGCCCGGGAGGAGGGGCGAGAAGCAAAGGGCCAGTGGGAAGAGCCAGCTCGGCTCGAGGCGGCAGAAGAGGTGGTAGAGATGGAGGTTACCACCCAGGCAGGAAGGGTGGAGAAGGTGTGGATCAGCGGGGGCCTCGGCCCGGAGGACCAGAGAAGGATGCTGGAGTGCATCTAGAAGAACGTGGACATCTTCGCATGGAGCGCAGCGGACATGCCGGGCATCGAGGCGGACGTGGCTTGCCATCGTCTCAACCTCGATCCAGAAGCCCGCCCCGTCCGGCAGAAGAGAAGGACTATAGCTGACAAGCTCGAAGGACCGATCCGCGAGGAGGTGGCAAAACTCCTCGAAGCAGGTTTTGTAACGGAGATCCAGTACCCAGGCTGGGTCTCCAATGTCGTAATGGTAAAAAAGGCCGATGGCCGCTGGCGTATGTGTGTGGACTTTTCATTGTTAAATAAGGCCTGCCCTAAGGATTGTTATCCCTTGCCTCGGATCGACGCGCTGGTTGACTCAGCCGTCGGTTTTTCTGTGATGAGTTTTTTGGATGCTTTTTCAGGTTATCACCAAATAAGAATGCACCCCCCGGACGTCAAAGATGTCTCGTTCATCACCAGGGAGGGATGCTACTGCTATAAGATGATGCCCTTCGGGCTGAAAAATGCAGGAGCAACCTACCAGAAGATGATGGATCGGGTATTTAATAAGCAAAGGGGAAGGAACCTGGAGGTCTACGTGGATGACCTTATGATAAAGAGCAAGTGTGTGAGCTCTCACATCCGGGACCTCGAGGAGACCTTCGCCACCCTACGCAAGTACAAGATGCGCCTGAACCCCCTGAAGTGTGTGTTCGGGGCCAGCAAAGGGAAGTTCCTCGGGCACCTTCTCACCCCCTGGGGGGTAGAACCTAACCCGGACAAGGTTAGGGCTATAATGGAGCTGGGGTCGCCACGGAACGCCAAGGAAGTTCAGCGCTTGACCGGAAGACTCGCCGGGCTGAACAGGTTTCTCTCCCGGGCAAGGGAAAAATGCTCCCCCTTCTTCAAAGCGCTACGAGGCAATCGGAAGTTTGAGTGGACGAGAGAATGCGAGGAGGCCTTTCAGGCCTTGAAGAGCCAACTCACCAAGGCTCCGCTACTGCAAAGTCCCAAAGAGGGGGAGGATCTACATCTATATCTCAGGGTCGGGGCGGAGGCCGTAAGCTCCGTCCTGGTTCGGGAAGAAGGCAAGAAGCAGCTGCCAGTCTACTACGTAAGCAGGGTCCTGAGGGAAGCGGAGCTCAGGTACCCAATTTTAGAGAAGTTGGCCTTTGCCCTGGTCATCGCAGCGAGGAAGCTCAGGCCATACTTCCAGGCCCATTCGATCCAAGTAGTGACGGACCATCCTCTCCGCCAGATCTTCGAAGGAGTGGAGCACTCAGGAAGACTCGCAAAATGGTCAATCGAGCTAAGTGAATTCGACATTACCTTTGTCCCTCGATTATCTATGAAGGCGCAGGTGGTGGCTGATTTCATGACATATTTCGTGGCCGAGATGAAAGAAGACGGAGCCCCTCGTCACATTCCGTGGAAGCTGCTGGTGGACGGGGCTTCGGGCAAGAATTCTCTCGGAGGAGGGGTGGTGCTGGAGAGTCCCCACGGAGTAAAGATAGAGCAGACGCTAGTGATACACTTCCCAATCACCAACAACCAGGCGGAGTATGAGGTTGTAATCGCCGGCCTGCGGTTGGCCCGGGAGCTCGGGGTCCATGACGTGGAGGTCCTCACTGATTCCATGATAATAGCTTCTCAGATAAGGGGAGAGTTCGAAACAAGGGAACCTGTGCTCATGAAGTACTTAGCAAAAGTCAAAGGTCTCGTGGGGACGTTCAAAACTTTCTCCATCCGGCATGTCCCTCGAGAGGAGAGCACCCCGGCAGATCGGTTGGCAAAATTCGGTCCTCGAGCCGGAGGGACCCTGACGGACCTATTCCGTCCTTCGATTGAAGAGGGAGAGCTCATGGAAGTAGAACAACGGCCCTCCTGGAAGGATCCCTTCGTCACCTTCCTTGCAACGGGAAAATTTCCGGAAGAATCTCCGGACCAGAGGCGCTTCCGATATAAGTCTGCCTACTACGTGCTCCATGAGGGTGACTTGTATCGGAAGACCCTCTCGGGCCTCCTGGCCCGATGCATCTCGGAGGAAGAAGTCCCAAGGATCTTGGAAGAAGTCCACTCCGGCGAGTGCGGCAGCCACTCGGGGAGCAGGATGTTGGAGGCAAGAATAGTGAGGCAGGGGTACTTCTGGCCAACCCTAAGTAAAGACGCGGCAGCCTTCGCCAAGAGATGCCAGAAGTGTCAAATGTTCGCCCCGCTTCAGCTCATGCCAGCTCAGAGGCTGAAGAGTATCACGGCGCCCTGGCCGTTCGCCATATGGGGAATGGATCTGGTAGGACCCTTCCCCCAGGCTAGTGGGCAGAGGAGATTTCTCCTAGTCATGATTGACTACTTCACAAAGTGGCTGGAAGTCAAGGCGTTGGCTAAGGTCACCTCCCAAGTAATCCGCAACTTCGTATGAGGGGAGATCATTTGTCGACACGGGCTTCCGCAGGCCATAGTCACGGATAATGGACCGCAGTTCGCAAGCGAGGAATTCATCGGCTTCTGTGGCCAGTTGGGGATAGACCTTAGGTTTGCGTCCGTTCACCATCCCAGGAGCAACGGGCAGGTAGAGGCGGCGAACAAGGTCATCGTGGACTTGCTCAAGAAGAAGGTGGAAAATCTCAAAGGCAATTGGGTGGAACAGCTCCCCTCGGTCCTATGGGCTTTAAGAACCACCCCCAACACCGCCACGGGAGAGACCCCTTTCAGGCTCTCTCACGGCTGCGAGGCGGTCATCCCCATAGAGTTCGAGATTACGACACCACGGGTAACGGTCGCCGCAAATGGAGAGGAAGATTGGAGAGCCGAGAACGAGGAGGAGTTGCGGCTCTCCCTCGACCTCATCGAAGAAGCTTGGGATCGAGCAGCCATCCATCAAGAAGAGGTCAAGCGGCGGATGGCCAAGTATTTTGACAGGCACGTCAGGATCAAGCAGTTCGAGAAGGGAGATCTGGTACTCAAGAAGGTCGACGTGGCTGGGAGATCTGCCGCGGTGGGAAAACTTAACCCCAATTGGGAAGGCCCCTATGTCGTGGAAGAAGCACTAAAGTCTGGGGGGTATCGCCTTCAGAATGTGGAGGGCCAACTCCTCAGCCACACATGGAGTGGCGACGACCTTAAACGCTTTTATCCTTAGTACCATGTAATAATGATGTTTTTTTTAATGAAAGCATTTTGTTTAAACTATGTGTATGAAAATGATGCTACAGCTCGCAGGAGAGACCCTGGATGTTCAAGAGGTTGGCCCCGAGCAGACCCGCTGTCCAGGCTCTCATCTAGCTGGCAGGTCCGAAGTCTCACTCGGTGGCAGGTTCTATGTTCCAGAGGTTGGCCCCGAGCAGACCCGCTGTCCAGGCTTTCATCTAGCTGGCAGGTCCGAAGGCTCACTCGGTGGCAGGTTCTATGTTCCAGAGGTTGGCCCCGAGCAGACCCGCTGTCCAGGCTCTCATCTAGCTGGCAGGTCCGAAGGCTCACTCGGTGGCAGGTTCTATGTTCCAGAGGTTGGCCCCGAGCAGACCCGCTGTCCAGGCTCTCATCTAGCTGGCAGGTCCGAAGGCTCACTCGGTGGCAGGTTCTATGTTCCAGAGGTTGGCCCCGAGCAGACCCGCTGTCCAGGCTCTCATCTAGCTGGCAGGTCCGAAGGCTCACTCGGTGGCAGGTTCTATGTTCCAGAGGTTGGCCCCGAGCAGACCCGTTGTCCAGGCTCTCATCTAGCTGGCAGGTCCGAAGGCTCACTCGGTGGCAGGTTCTATGTTCAAGAGGTTGGCCCCGAGTAGACCCGCTGTCCAGGCTCTCATCTAGATGGCAGGTCCGAAGGCTCACTCGGTGGAAGGTTCTATGTTCCAGAGGTTGGCCACGAGCAGACCCGCTGTCCAGGCTCTCATCTAGCTGGCAGGTCCGAAGGCTCACTCGGTGGCAGGTTCTATGTTCAAGAGGTTGGCCCCGAGCAGACCCGCTGTCCAGGCTCTCATCTAGCTGGCAGGTCCGAAGGCTCACTCGGTGGCAGGTTCTATGTTCCAGAGGTTGGCCCCGAGCAGACCCGCTGTCCAGGCTCTCATCTAGCTGGCAGGTCCGAAGGCTCACTCGGTGGCAGGTTCTATGTTCAAGAGGTTGGCCCCGAGCAGACCCGCTGTCCAGGCTCTCATCTAGCTGGCAGGTCCGAAGGCTCACTCGGTGGCAGGTTCTATGTTCCAGAGGTTGGCCCCGAGCAGACCCGCTGTCCAGGCTCTCATCTAGCTGGCAGGTCCGAAGGTCACTCGGTGGCAGGTTCTATGTTCAAGAGGTTGGCCCCGAGCAGACCCGCTGTCCAGGCTCTCATCTAGCTGGCAGGTCCGAAGGCTCACTCGGTGGCAGGTTCTATGTTCCAGAGGTTGTCCCCGAGCAGACCCGCTGTCCAGGCTCTTATCTAGCTGGCAGGTCCGAAGGCTCACTCGGTGGCAGGTTCTATGTTCCAGAGGTTGGCCCCGAGCAGACCCGCTGTCCAGGCTCTCATCTAGCTGGTAGGTCTGAAGGCTCACTCGGTGGCAGGTTCTATGTTCCAGAGGTTGGACCCGAGCAGACCCGCTGTCCAGGCTCTCATCTAGCTGGCAGGTCCGAAGGCTCACTCGGTGGCAGGTTCTATGTTCAAGAGGTTGGCCCCGAGCAGACCCGCTGTCCAGGCTCTCATCTAGCTGGCAGGTCCGAAGGCTCACTCGGTGGCAGGTTCTATGTTCCAGAGGTTGGCCCCGAGCAGACCCGCTGTCCAGGCTCTCATCTAGCTGGCAGGTCCGAAGGCTCACTCGGTGGCAGGTTCTATGTTCCAGAGGTTGGCCCCGAGCATACCCGCTGTCCAGGCTCTCATCTAGCTGGCAGGTCTGAAGGCTCACTCGGTGGCAGGTTCTATGTTCCAGAGGTTGGCCCCGAGCAGACCCGCTATCCAGGCTCTCATCTAGCTGGCAGGTCCGAAGGCTCACTCGGTGGCAGGTTCTATGTTCCAGAGGTTGGCCCCGAGCAGACCCGCTGTCCAGGCTCTCATCTAGGTGGCAGGTCCGAAGGCTCACTCGGTGGCAAGTTCTATATTCAAGAGGTTGTCCCCGAGCAGACCCGCTGTCCAGGCTCTCATCTAGCTGGCAGGTCCGAAGGCTCACTCGGTGGCAGGTTCTATGTTCCAGAGGTTGGCCCCGAGCAGACCCGCTGTCCAGGCTCTCATCTAGCTGGCAGGTCCGAAGGCTCACTCGGTGGCAGGTTCTATGTTCCAGAGGTTGGCCCCGAGCAGACCCGCTGTCCAGGCTCTCATCTAGCTGGCAGGTCCGAAGGCTCACTCGGTGGCAGGTTCTATGTTCCAGAGGTTGGCCCCGAGCAGACCCGCTGTCCAGGCTCTCATCTAGCTGGCAGGTCCGAAGGCTCACTCGATGGCAGGTTCTAAGTTCTCAAAAGATGATCTCAAGAGCATTCGCATAGACCACGCGCCGGAGAGAGGATCACACCCCACTCTCTTGACTACTTAAGTGAAACCCCGTGATACGCGAATGGTAAGGTTCACTTGGTAGCGAGAGATCGAAGGGGAACGACCGACCTAAGTCATCTTCGAGCATTCGCGGGGTGGCCAAGACAGTCGCATCACGACCCAACGTCCTAATGAGCCTAGCGAGGTGTGGCGGCGAATAAGAAGAATCGACGTCCTAATGAGCCTAGCGAGGTGTGGCGGCGAATAAGAAGAATCGACGTCCTAATGAGCCTAGCGAGGTGTGGCGGTGAATAAGAAGAATCGGCGTCCTAATGAGCCTAACGTGGTATGGCGGCGATTGAGAAAAAAGCTGAGAATAATGCAAAGTGTAATCAATGAAGTACATCTTTTACAAGCACTCGCCGGTTCAAGATTACAATCAAAAGTATAACCGCAAAAAGAGGAAATACAAAAAGCCCTTCTCAAGGATCAACCGACTTCTCGCTTGAAGATCCGCCGCTCTCGTCAGAGTCTGGAACGAGGACGTCTTCTCGCGGCTCGATGTGGTCGTCCTCGGGAAAGGGGATTGGGATGTAAAGCTCGGGGACGACTTGACGAGCGGAAAGGCGTTCGGCCTCCGCCTTCAGGTATCCCGCTCGCCGCAGCACCTGCAGCGCGTGCTTGACGGCATTTTGCGCGTTCTCTTGCATCATCTTCTCCAACTCGTGGTGGGGATAAAAATGGCCCCCACTCCCCGGGTCGAGTGCTGACGCACCCGCCTCTCGCAATCGATGGACCTCGGCTTTAGCCAGACGGATTTCATCCTCAAGGCCGGCCACCAGAGCGCGGAGCATCTCAGCGACCATGGTATCCTGAAAATAATAACAAAGGTGGTAAGAATAAAGTTCGTCAATCGGCAACAAGTCATTCGCGAAAGAAGAAAACATACATACCTCTGCGACAGGGCGGTTGGCGAGAAGGGTTTCCGCAGCCGTCAGCTTGGTCCTAAGCTCCATCACCTCAGTAGAAGCAACGGACCGGGACTCCTCGACCGCCGCCAAGTCCCGCGCCAGTTTGATGCTCCGGCGCGAAGACATGTGCGCGAGCTCGAGCGCCCGCAGCATGGCCCTGGCACTCTCGTGGGCGAGAATCTGGGTCGTCTCGGCATCGTATACTTCGGCGTCTTCTCGGCCATAGAGGGCATACGCGATGGCGTAAGCCTCCCCGCTAGCAAGATCGCTCTCTATCCACGACGGATGGAGGGTGGAGAGCGAGACCCGGTTCGCATTCCTGTCCCACTTGACCAAGGGAGCCCCCGAGGGGTCCATGTACTTCTCGCCGCTGGGGAAGTTCCGATGGTCCCTGGGAAGTGGGGGCGGCGGCAACGACGGTCCCGCGCGAGGGGTGGTCTCTCCTGGCGCACTCGTCCCCAGTGCTTGGATCTGAGCACTTGCCGCGAGGGTCTCGCCCAGGACCCCCTTCCCCTTGGCGGAAGGGGGGTTTTTGGATTTCTTGGAGGTGGAAGGGGTCGGCGCCGCTGGCTTGCGCTTCTTTCCACCAGGCTTGGAGGAAGAAGGTTCCTCCTGGCAGGCATCCGCGGCGGCCTGTGCGAGAGAGAGGGTAGATCCAGAAGGACGAGGCGGATGGAGAGGGAAATGGCGCACACCTGCATAATATAACAAACGGTTCTAGCGAATGATGTAAAAATTACAAAGCGAAAGCGAATGAAGTCTCGAACACTTACCCTCGCCCTGCGGAATAGGTGAAAGCGAGTTGACATTTCGCCGGAGATGGACGAGATCCATCCCGTGCTCCAGGATGTATTGGTGGAGTTTGGCCTCGTGCCCCCCTAGGGTCGGGGGGCGGAAGGTTGACTCCTCCTCCTGCACCGGCGCGAGGATGGTGTTCCCTAGGTTCCCGCTTACGAAAATAAAGCGGCGAACCCAGTCATGGTTCTTGTTCGGGAGCCCGTAGTGTTTTAGGGGGCTCAGTCCCGAGAAGAACGAGATACCGTGGGTGCAGCGGAAGGTATAGAGCTTGCGGAAGACGGGCAGCGAGAACTCGATCCCCTCTTCTCGCAGGTAGCTCGCGTACCCGACCAGCATAGCGATGGAGTTGGGGTTGAGCTGGCCGGGCACGACCCCATAGTATCTGAAGGTCTGGCGGAGTTCTGGCCAGATCGGGAGGCGAAACCCCACCTCGAAATGCTCTAGCGGGATCGCGAGAGTGCAAGGCGAGATGGAATTCAGGCGCTCATCCGGCCTGGGCTTTCGCGCCTCGAAACCCGGCGGGACGTAGTCGGCGACGGCAGTCAGGTAGGCCTCCTCAGAGAGGTCGCAGGAATCAAAGATGTGGTTGACGAATGCGCTGGCGCACTTGGCTCTGCCTTCCGCATCGCCACCCATTTTTGCGAGTAAAGAAGAAAGGAGGAGCAACAGATAAGGAAGAAGCGCGAGTGCTAGCGCAGGGAAAGCGAGCGGATGGTTAGGTATTTAATACGGTGGTTGAAAGACCTATTTATAGAGGGACTAAACGGCGTTTGGACTTTCGAGACGTCGGGTGTGCGGATAACCATCGCGCCCTCCCGACACCTCGAAGCCCGAGCCGGTCCCTCTCGCCCATTAATGGCAAATGCCCTATGTATATTCATTCCGCGGCTACGCAACGAAGTTGGAAGAGCATCCGGCTATAAGTTATCACTCGGCAAAACCCAAGCAGAGTTATGAGATACGAAAAAATGAATAAAGCAGCATTCGCAAAGCATAGAAAAATTATTACAAATAAAAACAACGTTCAACATTCGCAGCATAAGGAAAGAAAAGAAAACAACAAGAGGGGTGGACGTTGGGTAGGTCAGATCTCCTCCCAGATCCACCGACCTCGCTTTCGCGACCCAGCTTCCATGGGCATTCGCGGGCGGTAATAAGCGAGTATATTGGTGATCTCACGAGAAGCCAGTTGGAGTTGGTCCCGGGCTCGCGCGGCGAATGTTCCAGGAGACAACTCCCCTCCCTCACCCCATAGCCGCTCCACCTCCGCGAGAAGATGCGAGTGACTTCGCCAAAGGTCCTTCAACTCACGCGCGACCCTCAGCCGCACCTCATCCACCTGACCGGCGACGTTCGGCTGGACGTGGATGAGCTTCCCCAAGACCTCCGAGATCCGATCCTTCAGGGTCGCGTGATCCGAGGGATCGCCCAGGAAGTCAGCAAGGTCCCCAGGGGAGGGAAGAGGCGAGAGCATTCCCTCTCCTCCCTCATAGTAGGAGTCGAAGGGGGAGGCTTCGCGATAGCCTGCGGAATCACAACTAGGTTAGAGGTGATAAAACACGCGAGTACAATAGAGGCGGGTGAGTAAACTGACCTGGGGTGGGGTCCGGGTGACCCGAAGGACGAGACGAATGGGGGTGCGTCCCAAACAGCCAGGCGGGAGGTAAGACCTTTCCCTTTCCTGGACGGTAAGGCTGTGAAGAAGGAGCTGGAGCCTCCGCACGGTCATCAGCACAGAGATGATGATCCAGCTCTCGCTCAGGGGAGACCCTCCGTTCATTCGCGGTGACAGAGAGGTTCACCTGAGCGGGAGGACTGGGAGGAATGGAGTCCCGCAGCGGGACGCCAGTGTTGAGGGCTGCGAAATGATAGTGGTTAGTAGCCGACAACATAAAAAAGAAAAAAGCGAGAAGGTTCACAACTCACGGGATTGGGGTACAGTCTCCCCAGGAGGAGGCGGAGGAGCAAGATCCGAATCGGGAGGAGGTACCTCGTCCGCGGGAGGTGGCACCACCACGCTGCTCAGAACGGCCCCATGGCCAGTCTCCGGCACCAAAGCCCCCTGCGAATGGTCGGAATAAGCGCAGGGTAAGGGACAGAAACTAAATGGAGACAGGAAGAATCCTCATACCAGCACCGCGGGGTCCGGAAGGGCATCCGCCAGCGTATTCGCCGGTGGAGTATCCGCCGGAGACTCCGAAGCAGTCTCGCCTCTCTGACGATTCAGCCGAATCGTCTTGGCTCGACGCGAGACATAGGGGGCGCTCGGATCCCGTTTAGACATTAGCCAGGGAGCAAATTTGGATGCCCTAGGGGCAGTCGCAGCTTGGGCCGCGGCTAGGCGGTCGATCATCTCTCGCGAGAGGGGTTTCGCAGAAGGTTTGTGGAAAGACATTGGGAAGTGGAGAAACTCCGAGCCAAGATGAGAGAGTGGTCCAGAGAAACCTGACATGAGGGTATATATATAAGGTGGCGGTGGGACCCACAGAATCTTATGGATCCAGTCAGCAAGCACTCACCGAATACAGGGTTGGACTGTTCTTTACGACCGTAGGAACCGCTCGTAAAGAGCGGGGATTGTGTACAACCCGTATTCGCCGAGTGGGCCCCCCCAGCCAACTAGCAAAACCTGGGTCATCCGGACCATTCGCCGGGTCACTCGCCCAGGCTAAGGAAGGTAAAAATGCCCCCGGGTTGGTGGGGGTAAGCTGTAGAAGAAAAGGCGCTAGGCGAGTGGTGCCCTCACGGACCACTCGCCCAAGAGTGTGGGCATTCGCCCAGCCGGGCGGGTGCCCAGCAAATGGTGCCCTCATGGACCATTCGCCCAAATGGGTGTGAGGGGAAAATGACCATAATACCCCTGGTGGGCTGCAAATAGCCCTTCAGAACAGCGGGGTTAGGCTATTAGCAGACCAATTTGGAGTGCTGTTAGTAAAATTAAAAGGCGGATTCATGTTATTTGCAGACCAGCCTAGGAAAACTATAAATAGACCCTTAAGGGCACCTTGGAGGAGATCCGATTTTAGAGAATCCTCTCCTCCAAGCTAGTTTTGGTTGGCAGCCAGTGTCCTCCAAGGTGCCCGGTTGAGCTTTGGTTTGGGAGGGGAAGCTCTCTAAGATCTTCCGTGTGTGTGGCGGGACCTCCTCGCTTCAGCCTTGGGTCTATTCCGTTTCCAGCATCCACCGTGAGGAGAGTCTAGTGAGGGAGAAATAAGCATCGGCTACACCCCCAGTGGGTCCGAACTCAAGAGACCAGTTGCTGGTTTCAACATTGATACCTATCTCTTTCATCACAAAATAGACTATATAAACCTCGTCTCCCTGCTCATTGGCTTTGAAAGCCTGAATAAATGATAATAATTGATGGGAGGTGGGGATAATACCTTCGATCACTACACCTCAGAATCTTCATGCCTTAGTACAATTTTCTTTGTCGGGCAATCAATCTTAGCATGGTTCCCATGAAGCCAATTCATGTTGCACTTGGCGCACGATAATAACTCTGACCCGTCCGCAAGTCGCACCTTCCTATGGATGCCTTTGAAATGCTGCACTTGGTCCATGTTGTCTACGAACTTCTCTGAGATGAACGAGTGTGAGACACCCGTATTGAACAAGGTGTATGCGGGTTTGCCGCAAACAAGTACTATACCTGGGTGATTTTTGTTGTTCGGGTCATAAGTTAAACTAAAGCTAAGGTTTTTGCAAGGTACTAAGTAATCATAAGAAGAACACTGAAGTACCTGTAATCACCTCCTCAGGGTTCTGGGGCTCTGCGAGATCCATTGCATACATCTGCTCTGGTTGTTGGCCTCTATGTGAGGTCCTCGTCCCCGACCTCGTCCTCATCCTCGTCCTCGCTGTGCTGCTGGAGGAGCCATGGGACGATTCAGAGCATTTCCTTCTAGCTGGGGGCAGTAGATCTGAATATGGCTCGGTTGGTGATAGTGATAGCAAACCCATTGAAGGGCTCTCTTGGATGCTGAGGTGCCTGACCCTAAGCCTACAGCGGTGGGGGCAATTGGTAGCGGTCGTACTGGCTCCTCCAACCTGAAGTTTGGATGAAAACGTCCACCGCCTCTGCCCCTGCTAGGCGGTCTCCTTCTATCGGTACCTACTTCAAATACATCATCCGCGGGCCTCTTTCCTCTACTCTGGACCCCAAGATGGTCTACCTCAAGCCTCTTGGCCATTTCAATGATCAGAGTATTACTCGAATCAGCTACAAAAGGAAGGGCCTGCCTGAGAGGGTCTCGTAAACCCCTGTAAAACCTCTTGGCGTACCACTAATCTTCCATTGCATATGTGCCCGCGAATCTAGCCAAATGCGAGAACTCCCGCTGATACTCCAATGCTGACCTAGATCCCTGCTTCAGCTGCAGGAACCTCTCCTCAAGATCATCACGCATCATGGGAGGAATAAAATGCTCCAGAAAAGCGTCTGAGAACTCATCCCAGCTGATGTCAGTATAGGCGCGTCCCTCGAAAGTAGAGCCCGTGAGGGACTTCCACCATCTTTTGGCATGTGATTCTAAAGAAGGGACTGCCAAGGTAACTGCTATATATGCAGGGAATCAGATTTCGGCCATCATCTCCTGCACTGTGTCAAGCCACTCCTCTGCCCAAATTGCAGATTCAGTCCCATGATAGACAGGCGGGGAAAGGCCTAGAAAGGTACTCAACCAGTTTGACCCCGGGTTTTGTTGTTGTACTGGAGCCCGCTGGGATCTAAAAGCGTCCAGAATTGCAGTCAAGGTTTGACCCAGTTCTGACTATTGGAAGGGAGTAGTATCTTAAGAAAGGGGAACACCCCTTACTGTCTCGGAATGCGCCGGAATCTACACATAAGGGTATGCGTTTTGGATTAGGTTGGCAATTTTGATAGGAAAAAGTGGACATACTTAATGTGAATCACACATGGGCACACCACTTCTTCCGCTAAATCAGTTTGACCTCAAACTGAACTATCGAGCAGGGTGACCCCATGGTGTAAAGGACTTATGTATCTAAGGATCATTACAAGCTGATACCATTTGTAAACCCCCCTCCCGGAACACAGAACACGGCCGAGGGGAGTCCTATGCCTAGGACAGTCGCCTTGTGAAAGTGACAGCGCACGGGCTAGCCCCGTTCAACAAGATGCCTATCCTGCCGGCTATTCTCAAATATCATCATGTCAACCCATCAATAATAGAAAAAATAATAGAAGACATTATTCACAAATAAGTAAAAGTGTCCAAAACAACAAGTAACTCATCATATAAAGGTGCTCATACAAGTTTATATGATGAGGATCTTTATGTGGTGCAATGCAATGAATGTATGTATGATGACTCACCCATGATTTACACACTCACTCTGATTTGTTATGTAGACATAGAATTGTACTTCCCACTTTTTGAGGGTAGCTAACCACTCAGGCATCTCACGTTGTTGCTATTGGAACATGGTCTTCCGCATCTCCTAGGTTTGAGAATAACAAATCCTATGTGTATTTGATCTTGTGTGTTCAAGTGTGCAGGTTAACATAGTCCATATGACTCAAGGAGTACTCATGATGTCTGCCCCAAAATTGAGGCCACAATTTGAAGAGGCTCACTAGCGCCGACGGTAGCGATAGCGCCCGGCGCTAGCGTTGATCTGCGCGATTCTGGCATCGTTTTTAGAAGGAGCTAGCGCCCGGTGTTAGCTACTAGCGCTGGCGGTAGAATGGCGCACAAGAGGCATGGAGCAATATGTTGCCACAGATTGAAGATCGTGCCACGCAAAACGTTTCCTAATCCGGGCTAGCGCCGGCGGTAGCGCTAGCGCCGGCGGTAGCGTAAAGGCTATAAATTGGATGCTTTGGCTCCGAATTCTTCATCCTCCTCCAATCCCAAACTCCAGAGCTTTGTGCCACAGTAGAGAGAGGAAGATTCGGAGCGATACTCCCACAATTCCATAAAGCCTTAAGGAGATCCGTGGAGAAGATTTCAACATGCGTCATCATCGTGACGAAAGGCCGCATCGACTATGATCATACTCTGCGGGACTTCGTCCACTTCTCCAAGAGATCCACATAGAGGGAGTTTTTATATTATTGTCTTTTCCTTTCATATCTTTTCTGTAAACGGTAGTGAAATCGCCTCGTGTTGGCGACTAGGTCTGGGGTTGGACTTAGGGCTGAAATTCGCCTCGTGTTGGCGACTAGATCTAGGTTAGGTCTAGGGGGTGCTCGAGGCCTTTCTGGGGATAGATCGGCTAGAGTGGCTTGAGGCCGTATCTGGGGAGAGATCGGCTAAATCCAACCGGTTCGTGGGGATACGAGTCGGTATAGAAAACGAAAAAGAATTTTTATTAGTCGCCTCCGATTTCTAGCATCATAGAAATCAAGTTTTGTAAAACATTATTTGATATTAATAAAGCATATCTCTTTATTATTGTTTTACTTGATGTCTCTTTATTAATCTTGCAATATTCCGAAGTTTCGCTAAATATAATCTAAACTTTTTGAAAACCCTTATTCACCCCCCTCTAAGGGCGCCGACCGATACAACAAGTGGTATCAGAGCGGTTTTTATTCCAATCGGCTTAACAACCGGGAATAATGGCGTCTCATGATCTCACTTCAATTAGTGGGGAAAATTTTTGTGAAGAGGAAAAATCACTTGCACCACCTTTATTTGAAGGGACAAATTATAAAGGATGAAAAATCTTAATTGAAAAATTTATTAAAACTTTAGACATCGAAGTTTGGAATTTAGCAATAGCAAGACCCGCAAATGAATCAAATAAAAAAGAACTTCAATTAAATGCAAAAGCTAAACACTATTTATTTTGCGGTATATCAAATGAAATTTTCAAATTAATATATTGTTTTTCAAGTGCATATAAAGTATGGCATTTTCTTGAAGAAATTTATGATTCTATAGGTATGGAATAATCGCAAGAACCGGAGAATACGCAAGCATGCACAACTCTTCAAGAATGCCCTTCTCATGACGGATCAATGGAGCACACATCTAATAGAAGAGAAGAAGAAGTATTGTGTTCGGAATAGGAGTGCCAAAATGATGTCAAAGAAACGATATGTTCAAATCGTGCCTCTCCCGAAAGCAATGTAAGGAAATCAAATTCCATCTTTTATACTTCTATCTCTTCATTACAATTGCTTCAAACTACAAAGCGCAAAATTAAGAAATTAAAAAATGCTAATAAACATTTGCACTTAGAAAATAAAAATTTAAAGGCAAAAATTAATGAAGAATCAAATTTATCTAGTTCTACACATTGCTCCTTAGTAGAAAACACCACAACTTGTGTAGAATATAATGAATTAAAAGAAAAGCACAAGAAACTTGAAAAGGATTTTATTTTAGTAAAAGAACAAAATGAAAAATTATGTTTAGAAAATTCATCTTTGATAAATGATTGTGCTAAGTGTAAAGAATATAAAATTGAAATTAAAGAGATGGATGAAACATTTGATGAATATAGAAACAACTATCAAGATTATATTGATTCAATTGTTTCCATTCTTAAATATAGCACAATCACTTATAATAAAGCTAGACATAATTTAATAATTAAAAATAATGAATTAAAAACTAAAATCAACTTGCTTAAGGAAATCATAAAGAAAAACTCTCAAAACATACAATCTCAAAATAATGCAAAATCCAAAAGCAAGTTGAATATGATTTCTTATAAGTTGAACAAGCCAAGCAATAGAAATAACAAACCTCAATAGATTGAAAATGAAATTCCAAAATACAATCATTACTATCATTTACAACATCAATCTTCTCCCAACATAAAATTAAATGCTCACAAATTTCCTATGAACAACACTTTTAATAATCATTACAATCATAATCATCAATATAAAGATAATCTCAATGGAAATTTGATGAATAAGAATAACATTAAACCAAGGTTTGAATGGAGGCCTAAAATTAAAAATGAAACATTCACTTCACATGAAAGGACTCATTCATCTTTGTCTTCACAAAAATCATCACGATGCATTTGGGTACCCAAAGGAACCATCACTCATGGTCCTCTTTGGATACCTAAATCTCTTATCCGTTAGGTATCATCAATTGCATGAAGTAGAATCATTTCAAAATGAAATATACAAAGTTCTACTTCATGATATGCTTTCATGTCTTTTAATTTTTCTTATTTTTCTTTATTCTTTTAAACTATCATGTCATGGTCATCCTATACAATATTGAAAATATGATTTTATCTCTTAAAAGCTTAATATGGTTTTATGAAACAAATTGATCAAAATTCAAAATCATATTTTGATGACCTATCTTTTATTATTATATTCATTGCTTCTAAATATCTTATATTATCCATATGAATCAAACTCTAAATTTGCTATAAGATATTTCAAATTAAATCCGGTTACTAGATTTTTAGCCTTCACCAACAAGTGGATAAAATTCTGAATTTGCTATGAGATATTTATCTAAATTAAAAAGAAAAACACATAAGACATATTGAATGATTAATTGTCATAAATATTGATGCCATACGCACCACCATGATCTATTGATATCTTTTGCTAAAACTTTCTAAAATCATAATTCATATCAAGAATCATCTATCATATTTTATATAATGACAATTGGTATTATAATTGCTTACTATGGTTGGTATATTATGTGTGTATTGTGATTTATTTCTAGTTTAGACCTTTGAATCATTTTGATATCAAATCAAATAAGAATTGTCACTCCATTCTAGGTCTCTAAGTTGAAACACAATCAATCTTTGGTAAAACATTAATCTCAAATTTATTGTACTAACATTGTCACCTAAAGAATATTTATATCTATGTTAGGGCATATCCATGTTACTATTTGCGTGAACATTACTCCTTGTTCACCGAAACCATGCATATTTGATTTGTTCAAACATGATATCTTGGGTTTTCATTTTTTTTGTTATAAGCACAAGTCTTTAGAAAAGTCAAAATGAAAACATAAGTAAATATATCTCATGCAATGATTATTTTGTCAAGTCATATAAGAAATCGCTTACGTTTCATGCAATTTGGACCATCCAAAACATCTCCTAAAAATCTGCAACTTCAGCATGGAACTACTATTGGGACACCTAATCAAGCCACCAATCAAAATTTCTAAAATCCTAAAAATTCATTCACTGTCTCCCGCGCTAGCGCTACCGCAGGCGCTAGCGTCCATGTTCATTTTTCTATATTTTTTAAATTTCTAAAAATCCCTTAAAATATATAAATCTATATTTTCTACTTAGTTTTGCACTTCTGTGTTTCTTTATTTTTTGAAAATTCAAATACAAAACTACAAAAACCAAATTACAAAAAATATGTTTTGTTTTTTCGCTTGTGTTGTTTCCTTTATTTAAAGTTCATCTTTATGCAAAAATCAAATACAAAAATTAAAAAAGCAAAAATTACAAAAATATGCTTTTATTTGTAAAAATCAACTACAAAAATATAAAACAAAACAAAAACAAGTATCAAAATTATTCTTCTGAACTTAACTTTTCTATGTATCTTGCGAAAGGGTGATTTGGGCTATCATCCCATCATATCACCTAGTACCGGGCGAACCTCTCACAAGGTAGCCCTCGGGAAGTCCAAGATCAATTTTATGAGTTCAAACATTAAATAAAAATTACTCTTTAAAAATATCAAAAATATTGTATGAACTTCATTGAAAATAAAGCATGATTTAATCTATTATTTAGAACTTCTATAATGTTGCAATTTATCTTTTCAAACTACTTTGATCATTGCCTTCATCATGCTTTGATACATCTATTAATATGTGCATAATTTATATTGAAAAAGTTGTGTAGAACTATGCGTAGCATGCCTCTAAGTCTGAGTAATGTTTTATGTTTGATAATGATCGCAATTCACTCACTTATTTTGGCATTGTCTACTTATGTGTTTAATCTAAGAATGTTTGTGTATGTTTTGTAATAGTACAATGAATTAAAATTGCACAAGTATCTTACCTACACAACCTTTATTTGCACTTTTAAAAGTTAAGAAAAGTGGTTATCTTTTTCATAAATTATATTGGTTTGCAAAACAAGTGTATTCGGAGAACTTTGTACAAAACAAAATCATAAAATAAAGTGACAAAGATAACTCCACCAAGCACTACTTGAACCTCCTGATAAGTCTTAATAAGTGTTGTGAGGTTGAGCACCTTGGAAAGAATAATAAAGTATCTTGTGCAAACCATAACTTTCTTTCAAAATAAAAACCACTTATTCTTAAGTACACCGGATCACAATAAAAAAAATCAATATTGAAGAATAAAATTAAGTGATCCCCCAAGCACTACTTTGCACCCTGATAAGTCTTAATGAGCATTGTGTGTGCAAAGCACCTTGGTAGTTGTACATTTATTTTGTGCATTGAAGTGAGTGGAAGTAAAATTATTTGTGTTTTATTGTGCTCGTTACTTTACATATTACTTGTATTTTTGATTAAAACATTTGTTTACTCTATTCAAAATACACTTTTATGCACATCATTATCTTCCATAACACTTCTTCTCATGAGTATTGGATCCTAATGCTAATTCTATACTACTCTTTATTTATGAAATGCACTAGATAACCTAGCATGTTTTCTACAATGTTTGGTATGTTTTGAAATTGTGAATTAAAGTAACATTGTAGTAATCTCTTTTTGATAAGATTATTTCATGCTTGGTTACTGTATTGTCAAAACAAAAATTTTAAATGCAAAATGATTTACAAAAACATCTTCTTTTTGAAATTGAACTCATATATCTTTTTATGAACCATCATTGATTACCATAAGATGTTTTTTGTACTTCTATATGTCTTCCGCATCATAACCATATAATTGTTTTACCTTGCACTTTAATACTTATTTAAAATCTTTCATCTTGTGTGCATCATCACTTGAATCTTCAAATTCCTTTCTTGCAACAAGTGGTAGACTTGCTTGGTAAACTTTATATTGGTTGAATTTTTTTTGCTTATAACTCTGATCTATTTCTATTCTAAACACTCCTCCAACAAGTGAAATATTGCTTATAAAACATCTCTTTTTTTAACTTAAACTCTTATTTTGTATTATGATATTTCTTTTTCGAAATCTTCCGCAATACTCAAACTCTGATTCATTCATGAATTTCAATATAGCTATGTGAGTTTTATTTCAAAAATTCAAATAAAAATATAAACCCATATGCTATGATATTTCCCATTAGATTTAAATGCTTAATGTTTCCAATAATTGTTATCCATGACTTCATTTCTCACCATAGCAGGGGTGTAGGGTTGTAGACATTAGATAACCTTATCTCTAGTCATGTCTTGTCCTTAACCGGGGAGGGTTCCAGTGGGGCCTTGCGAGGCACTGGGGGGAAAGAGTGCTAGGTTAAGTTTTTGTCTAGTGTTTGCATATGGGATTAACACCCCAACCTACGGCATGTTTGCAGCTCCTCATGCCCATCCGTCACTTAGTACGGGGCTAGGGTGTTGACATATTGTCTGGGTAGATTGGTTACTTGGAAATCATGATTGTTTTTAGGCTTAAAACTCTTATTTAAAGGGAAAATCATTATTTTTTGCTTAAAACTCTGATATATAAAAGGGGGAGAACTACAAACAAAAGGGATAAAATAAGTCATAACTCTGATCATTTTCAATGAAACAAAAGTCTAAAACTCCTTATCATTTACTTAAAAAGCTCGATCATGCCTTCTCTTTTATTTACACATTTTTAGTGCTTTGTTTCCCTACCCACTTTTGCTAATAACAAAGGGGGAGAACTAACATGATAAAATGCAAAAGGGGGAGAACTAACAATGATAAATGGAACCCGTTATCATAAACCCAACATGACAAATTCAGTTGATAGCATACATATTAAGGGAGCATTCACATATGGGGAGCATATATTTAGGGGGAGCAAGTCTAACATGCTAGAATCAATTATTATCCTAAGTCATCACTCTCACACACACACAAGTATAGTTTCATCATGCTTATCTATTAATGCTTTGATTTATCATTAATGGATTTGTTATTATCAAAAGGGGGAGTTTGTTGGAACATGGTCTTCCGCATCTCCTAGGTTTGAGAATAACAAATCCTATGTGTATATGATCTTGCGTGTTCAAGTGTGCAGGTTAACATAGTCCACCTGACTCAAGGAGTACTCATGATGTCTGCCCCCAAAATTGAGGCCACAATTCGAAGAGGCTCACTAGCGCCGACGGTAGCGATAGCGCCCGGCGCTAGCGTTGATCTGCACGATTCTGGCATCTTTTTTAGAAGGAGCTAGAGCCCGGCGTTAGCTACTAGCACTGGCGGTAGAATGGCGCACAAGAGGCATCGAGCAATATGTTGCCACGGATTGAAGATCCTGCCGCGCAAAACGTTTCCTAATCCGGGCTAGCGTCGGCGGTAGCTCTAGCGCCGGCGGTAGCGTAAAGTCTATAAATTGGATGCTTTGGCTCCGAATTCTTCATCCTCCTCTAATCCCAAACTCCAGAGCTTTGTTCCACAGTAGAGAGAGGAAGATTCAGAGCGATACTCCCACAATTCCATAAAGCCTTAAGGAGATCCATGGAGAAGATTTCAACACGCGTCATCATCGTGACGAAAGGCCGCATCGACTATGATCATACTCTGCGGGTCTTCGTCCACTTCTCCAAGAGATCCACATAGAGGGAGTTTTTATATTATTGTCTTTTCATTTCATATCTTTTCTGTAAACGGTAGTGAAATCGCCTCGTGTTGGCGACTAGGTCTGGGGTAGGACTTAGGGATGAAATTCGCCTCGTGTTGGAGACTAGATCTAGGTTAGGTCTAGGGGGTGCTCGAGGCCTTTCTGGGGATAGATCGGCTAGAGCGGCTTGAGGCCGTATCTGGGGAGAGATCGGCTAAAGCTAACCGGTTCGTGGGGATACGAGTCGGTATAGAAAATGAAAAAGAATTTTTATTAGTCACCTCCGATTTCTAGCGTCATAGAAATCAAGTTTTGTAAAACATTATTTGATATTAATAAAGCATATCTCTTTATTATTGTTTTACTTGATGTCTCTTTATTAATCTTGCAATATTCCGAAGTTTCGCTAAATATAATCTAAACTTTTTGAAAACCCTTATTCACCCCCCCCCCCCTAAGGGCGCCGACCGATCCAACAGTTGCCAGACGGAGACAGTGGAATAGGCTTCTCCACAAATAGGTGGGTATGCACACTACCAGACCTAGGCCTTACGTACGCCTCAACACTAAGAACACAACATCGGAGCACCTGCGTACTCTGGCTCGCCAAACAAGCTGAGTCTTATGACGCGGAAGGGGTCTTGGGAAGTAAGCATTAAGGGACCATATCCAAGCGGTTCTAGATCTATCTTCCAGCTCCCACCGGTGTGACAACCGGTGAGCCCGTAGATCTACCATAAGTAATCCTCCAACAATGATCATTATGAAATCGTGTGAAACTATACACACCCAAGTAATTTCTTATGCTCAACCCGTGCTATTAAGCACCCAAGGACTCCCAAACAAGTCCATAACACATTATATTATAACTTTCAATGATGTTACTTAGCATACAAGGACCTACCAACCGGTTCCTTAAAATAACACCTTAGGATATAACCATATCTTATAATCCACACCAAACCATCACTGCTACCCATACCGAGTTGTCATTACTCTTGTGCAGTGGTACGTGTATGAAAGGGAAATACAATCTTTGATCCTATAAGACTACTTGTGCATGTAATGTCAAGTTCGAGTTCACTATGCAAATCTACCCATGCACATTAACCATACCACCCTTCATGCTCGACTCGCAACCTGCTTTCAACACAATTGAATTCCTAAGCATCATTCGATCACGCTTAGTCAATACCAATCATCTTACGCCCATTATCTTTAAGGATCATCAACCATAATTTCTACTAAGTGGTTATCACAAATATAACTCTCTATTAGATTACCAAGTGATATATGTACAGTTTTATGCACGTTTCCATAATTCTTGTCTAATTAATCAACTTAACATTTCATTCAGCGTAATAAATTATAACAACATATTTAATTCAGGATTCAATTCAAATCCGCTGAAACTTCTACCATAGGTCATAATAAATGCCTGAATCATTCCCACCAATTTTCGACCTCATTGTATTATGCAATATGTATTTACCAAACTCTACATTTAAATAATACGACAAGCAATCTCGTAGTAAATATGTTGCCAAAAATGCTGGAACTAAACAGGGGTGATCACAATATTATCAGGAACATTTATACCAAATTTTGTAAGCATCCGATAAATATTTTGCGAGAAATCGGTAAAACATCAAAATCTGTACATATTCAACAATGCTTACTAAAACATGATTTATGGGAGCTACAGACCACCAAAAAATTTGTATTACCCCATTCTGAAATAGTATCACCAAGGGATACAACTTTCGTGTTGAGGCCAAGGTCCAGATCTAAGCCTAACCTATCTAAAATTGGGTTTGAACCCAGCAGAAAAAATCTGGACATCAAGCTGATCTGCAAAAACCAGATCATTCCCTGCACAACAATTTTCGATTTTACTTTGCCAAAGCTACAAAACTCCCTTGAAAACCCACAACCACTCTTTGCAAAGTTCTTTCCGAGGGCTACAACTTTCGTGTTGAGCACAAGACCTGAATGTGGGTGCATCATGCCTAAAAATAGGCTTGAAGTCGGTCGCGTGCAGAAAATAGATTTCTGTCTAAATATTATAAATCTGCACGAATCTTTAGAGAGATGAACAACATCTGTTCATCTTCTTCCTCCAGCACACAAATATTATTTCTCCTTCTCTCCTCCAATACTCACTCATTAGACCACTGTTCATCACGAAATCAAGTCATAGCACTTCGTATTGAAGAGAGGAATAGATTGAAGATATTTTCTCGGCGAACGATCCCCTAGAACGTAAGTTATAGCTAGGTCTCTTCCAACGAAACTCCATTAATCTCACTGAAATTAAGCTCTCTTGAGCCCAATATCTCTCCTATTTTAGATCTAAAGATCTAGCACCAAGGGAGAGGGGCCATAAGTCACCTGATTTCCGGCCATGGAGCGGGTTTGTCTTCTTGGAGGCATGGTGGTAGTCGGTCAAGCTCCAAGCCTTCTCTCTAGTCTTGTTCCTTCAAGAATGTTGCTGGTTTGTTTCATGAGGTGTGAGGAAGAGGAAGAAGAAGAATGATCAGCCTTTGGATGAGGGGGAAGTCCAAGGTTAAGGGAGGAGAGAGAAAATGGAGGTTGATTTGACTAAAATTAATGGGGAAAACATTTCCCATGCTTTGGATTGGACAGTCCATCCATGTGTCACCGTCTTATTAGTCTAAGCCACCTCCCAGCTTTGAAATAAGCAAGGATAAGATATCACTGCTATCCATATTTTTCTGAAGGCTACCGCCGGCGGTATCACTACCTTCGGCGCTAGCCTATCGGCGAGATCTTCGAGAAACCACCCTCCTTTCGACGACACTGTAGGCGACACTGTTGGTATAGAACAATCACCAAAAGGGTGGGGGGTTTAGGTGATTATCGGTTTTTTTAAGATATTTAGCAAGAATGATTTCAATGAAGCGATGCACAGAAGATTCACGAGAGGTCTCAGCACACACACACACAAGATGTATAGAGGTTCTTCAAGACCGGGTGTCTTGAGTAGTCCTCTGTCCCTCTGTGCCTACCCAGCAGTGTGCTAGGCTCGACAAACTCCGCCAACATCTCCGGCCCTTGTATAGGACTGAGATATGCCGCATAACGGTCACATATGATGTCATTTATTGTCATATGCCCATCCCTCAAGAGCATGCACTGATTGGACAATCAGGCGGTGAAATTAAATGTTGACAGCGCGCCCGGCTACTTTTGAATTTGTCTCGACGATATTTCCATTGTTACGACGACATGGATAATATCTCGACGATAGAACTTTGTCGATGCCTTGAACTAGTCTCTTCTTTAATTCTTCATCAGATAGTGATATCTCGACGATACTGGACATCACTTCTCCATTGGAGCTTAAGACGACACGAAGTCATCAAATTGATATCGGCGAGAAATCCTTGTCTGCACGATGTCGCTTAGACCACCTTATCATGTCGACGACATGAATGATATCATGTTGACAAACTATACTTCAGCAACTGCTTGTCTTCAAATGACCTTCTTCAGTCTTCTCAACATCACGCCTTCTTTATGATGATGTCAATCGCCATCAGTCTCACTTAGCCTTTTCGAGGACAAGGCTTCTTGTCGACATCTTTGAGTCTTCCTCTTTATCTCGACATTCTGATATCGTCGTGTAGATCTCACAATAATATCACCATTTTGCCTTGCTCTGCATCTTCTTGACGATATGCCTGTTGTGGTCGATAATAAATCTGCTGTTGTCGACGATACGTCTGCTGTTGTCGACGACATGCTTGAGCCTTTTCGACGGCATCAAACACACGCATTCATCTTTTCTTTGTCTATACTTATCTTATACTGAGATGATAAAGCTAAGAGGATAATCAAATATATAGTGAAGTTCTCTTGAATTGGTGACTTCTCCAAATAAGGAATCATGAGGGCAAGATTCCAAACAATCTCCCCCTATTTGAAGAAGTCAGAATCCCAATTCAAGATTACTTGCACTGACCATTAAGGTGCGATTTTATACATTGGAGGTTTAACATAGTTACCATTTCCTCAGCTTTTGCATCTTCTTGAGGAAGTTGCTCCCCCTTGATCTTTACTCCCCCTTGATCTTTACTCCCCCTTGATGTGATACATCACCATGTTGTATCTTCTCTTCTCAGGTTATTCTTCTCTCCCCATTTCTGACTTTTTCAGTATATGCTTTTATGATCAGATTGTTTCAGTAGTTGTCCTGCAAGTTCTTCTTACAGTTATATGTAGGGAGATTAGTGAGCAGTAAGTGGAAGTTGTTATTCTAAGTTTAACATTCCCAATTGGAATTTGAAGAAGTTAAACTTAGCTTCATCCAGGGGCTTTGTGAATATATCACCCACTTGTTTGTCTGTGGGAACAAACTCAAGGATGATATCTTCATTCTCCACATGCTCCGTGATGAAGTGATACCTGATCTCAATGTGCTTAGTCCTGCTATGTGAGACAGGGTTTTTAGCAATTGAGATTGCACTGAAAGATTCACAAAATAGGGGTGTTTTGGTCATCTTTAGATTGTAATCTTCAAGCTGATGCTGGATCCATAGTAGTTGAGCTCAACAGCTCCCTGCAGAGATGTTTTCTGATTCTACTGTGGAGATTGCTACACTTGTCTACTTCTTACTGCTCCAAGAGATTAGTCTTCCTCCAAGGAATTGTCATGTTCCTGAGGTACTTTTTCTATCTTCTTTACATCCTGCATAATCTGCATCTGAGTAGCCTGTCAGTTCACACCCATTGTTCCTATGGTACAATAGGCACATAGTCTGTTATTGATTCAGAATCAGAGATAGATGAACGGGCTTCGACAATTACCTTCCCAGAAGAGATGTCATCGTGGTTATCTTCCTTTATGGCCATGAGGCCTATCAGTGCTTCCTCCTCAGTATCTGAGGAGCTTGAATCAGAATCACTTAGTGTTATGATTTTCTTTGCTATAAATCCTCTTTTAGATTTCTTCCTGTCCCCTGACCTTCTTTTGTCGTCATAATTCCTTGATTCCCTTCTCTTAGACTAGCAATCAGCAGCTATGTGACATGTCTTATTGCAGGAGTAGCAGATAATGCTAGCAAAATCATATTTACCAGGTTTTGATTTATTCCTGTCCTCCCTTGAGAATTTAGACCTGTCGTGTTGATCAGATCTTTTTGAGCTTGATGAGGTGGGTCTGTAATAGTCTCTTCTTCTTCTAGTTATCAATTTCTTGAATTGCTTAGAGAGAAGGACCATCTCTTTTTTAGTATCATTAGAGTCTGATGTGATGGCATCAAACTCTTCACTGCTCTATGATATGTTCTGATAAGCGAGAGTCTTGTCCTTGGATGTCCTTGTGCTCTCAGCCTTGAGACCCACAGATCTTTCTATAGAGCTCCCTTTTGAACTCTCCTCTTCAGCCTTCCTGGTATTGAGCTGAAGTTCATGGGATAGTAGCTTCTCGTACAGATTCTTGGGCTCCAAGATGCCCAGCTAACCCATCTCTCTGATGGCACAAATCTTTATATCCCATTCCTTAGAGAGAGATATAAGGAATTTATCATTTAGGTCAGAGTTTGTGAATTCTCTGCTATAGTTCTTCAGCCCATTAACAATTTTAAAAAACCTCTCATAACAGCTTGAGATAGTTTCCATCTTGCATTGATGAAGGCTTCATACTTCTGATTGAGGAGGGATTTTCTATCATCCCTTAGCTCTTCAGTGCCCTCCATGTAGACAATAAGTGAATCCCACATCTCCTTGGCTGTCTTGCAGTGAATGAGATTCTGGAGTGTTGAGTCATCAATGGCTCTTACGATTACATTTTGTGCCCTTTTGTCCAGACTTGCCAGGGTCAGCTCATCCTTGGTCCTGTCTGTATACTTTTTGGCCACCATCCTCGTTGGATCAAATGTGGATGCCGTCGTGGGAATGAATGGGCCTTCTTTAATAGTTATATAGATTCTTGGATCAGCTGCCTCTGCTGGAACAACCCTATTACTGATTTGGCCTAGGATCACTATTTGTTGACTAAGACTAAGTTGACCCCAATGTATAGTCTAAGGTTCAAGGTTTTAGGCTGCTAGAACTTAAGGAAAAGAATAAGTTTCTGCATTTGACAAACTTCTATCTGCGTTCGACGAACTTCATCCCGAGTTCAACGAACGGCGTGCTTCAAGTTGACGAATCAAGTTTATTTCTCAGATCGACGAACTTCACATTGAGTTCGACGAACTCCTTTCTGTGTTCGACAAAATAGCTTCTCAGCTCGACGAACTAAGATCTTCCAGCCAGATTCAGCAGATTATCTTTAAGTTCGACGAACTCCAACTTGAGCTCGACGAACTCCAGACTGTGTTCGAAGAATCAGCAATAGATGTTCAGTTCGACGAACTCCAACTTCAGTTCGACGAACTCAACCTTCAGATCGACGAATTTTCTCCTCAGCTCAAAATTTCAGAAGGATCAGTTATATTATTCTCTGAACTCAGATCGACTAATCTGCAACGGATCTATTCTTTCAGATAAGACAAGTTTTGATCTTTCCTTTTATTATATTCCTTTCCATTCTTTTCTCTCAAGAAAATAGCCGTTTGACATTTTGGAAAAGGACACTTTCATGAAAAAGGAAAAGGCAATTAAAGTTTATTTGCTGAATCAGATTGCAGTTCCAAGAAAATCTTTTCAGAATATTATATTCCTTATTCAGAAGATTTGAATTACAAATCAGTCATATATTCAGAAAGGAAAAAGGATGAAGAAGGATTAGAGAGTACAACAGTAAGAAGACCGAAAGCATAGGAGAAGAAACAGTCGACCATAGAAGATTCATTCTTGAGATATACATGAAGTCAAAAAGCATTCAAAGTTCATCTTCAACAGCAACACTCTCAATCTCTGAGAACATCAACAAACATTCTCTCAGTTTCAGCTGCATGTTTCTAATCTTCAAGAGCAACAATAATCTGAGAAACATTGTTTCTCAGATTCATCAGCTATCAAGGAAGATATTCTACATTCAAGAGAAAGCTCCATCCTTCAACTATCAAGAATTTCTATCAGACAGGAGGAGCTTTACAACAACAAATCCACTAGTTTTCTCTCAGCTTGTTGACAGAGAATAACTTCATAAACCCTCTTTATCCCATCTTGTACAGGGTTCTAACTCCCTTCAAAAGTTAACCCTTTGGTGGCATGGCACCTGATCAAAAACCTGTGGTTGGTGGCAGGGCACCTGATCAAAAACCTGTGGTTGGTGTTTGGGCACCTGATCAAAAACCCATTGGTGATAGGGCACCTGATCAAACACTTAGTGGATTCCTACCAAGGGTGGTAGAAGAGTAGATGTACCCAGGTTGATTGGGGAACTACTATAGATCCTTGTGTCTTGTATGTTTGTGTTTATTTTCTGTACTGTGCTGTGCAGTGTGATTTCTTGTTTTGTTTTCACACTCACTCTGTTATACATATATATATATCAGTATTTTAATTCCTCTATAAAAATAAGTTAAGAACTTTTAATACTCTATTCACCCCCCCCCCCCCCCTCCTCTAGAGTAAATCTAAGATCTAACCTCACTTTCAATAATTATCAGAGGAACTTTCAATTGTTATAAGAGGTTGGTTGATTATTTACAGGCTAACACCTGAATCAAAAGATCAATTAGATCTTAATTTCCTCTAGAGTTTTATTTTTTAAACAACTCATGGAACAGAACAAAGAATACTCAAGCACAAGACCTCCTATGTGCAATCTTAATAAGTTTGCATTATGGAAGGCAAGGATCAGATTATATATGAACTCTATTGATGAAGATATTTTTAATATTATTTTGATAGGACCCCCCTACTCCTACAGAAACAACAAGTGCTGAAGCAGCAACAAACAATAATGTTGTTCTACCTCCTGAGTGGACAGATGCTCAAAAGAAGCAAAGAAGTGCAGATGCCAAAGCAATGAATATCTTGGCACAAACAATGTCTGATGACATTTTTCAAAAGGTTGTGGAATGCACCTCAGCCAGGGATATCTGGATTTCCCTCAACAACATGGTTGAAGGCTCTACAGATGAGAGAAAAGACAGAAGATCTCATCTCATCTCTCAGTATGAAAACTTCAAAAAGGGAGAAACTAAGACAGTAGCTGACATGTATAACAGACTCAGCCTCATAATCAATGACCTGAAGTCTCTGGACAAAGTGATCTCAATCACTGAAGTCAATGATAAGATCCTAATGTTCTTCCCCAACACATGGGACTCTAGGATCTGCCCAATCAAGGAAGCCAGAAGCCTTAATGATATAGCCACTGTGACCTTGTTAGGCAAGCTAAAATCCTATGAGCAGCTTACCAAGTCTAGAGAAGCTGGACAATCTACCTCGTCTCCAGCATCCAAGAAGGAAAGGAGCATTGCTTTCTAAGCAACAGAAGAAGAAGATAAAGCTCTAGGAGAAGTGGAGTTTATGAGCCTCCTAGCCAAGAGATTTTATAAAATGGCTAAGAAGGACTTCAGAAAGAAGGATTCCATATCCAGAGAAAAACCAAGGTATGACAAAACAAATACAAAAGAAATTATTTGTTATGGCCGCAGGAAACCTGGACACATTCTACCTGAGTGTCCAGAGAATCAAAAGAAGGACAAAAGAAAAGAGAAATAGAGAAGATGCACTCCAGCAAGCCATCCTCCCACAAACACAAACATCCGGGAAGAGGCTTTGTAGCTGAATCATGTAGTGACACAGAGTCAGAGTCATCATCCAACTCATCTGAAGATGAAAAAGATGCAAATGAAAAGGATCAATGCTTGATGGCTATCTATGATTCATGTAGTGAGTCAGAATATGCATCATCATCCAGCTCCAGTGATGATAAAGAAGAAAGAAATTTCTGCATTATGGCTATCAATGCCTCGGGAAACAACTCAGATGAATCAGAACCTGAAATTTACAGTGAGCAGGTAATATCAAACTTTGATTTCAATTCAAATGAATTCAAAGAAGAATTTAAAGCTCATTGCATAGATTTAATTAAATCTGAGAAAGAGATAATCTCTATCAGAGGCAAGTTGGCTGAAATGAACCAACTAAGTGAAGAAAATGCCAATCTTAAGAAAGAACTGGCTGCCTCCATAGAACAAATTGTTCTCATTGAGAACAAGTTATCTGAGGCTAAGAAATTTGAAGAATCCCTCAATGGGAGAAGTATCAAACTGGTGGACATCACAAGCACAGTGAATGCCAGACTCAATGACAGACTGGGCTTGGGTGCATCATCAAGTCAGCCACACCTTATTAAGAAAACATTTTATCTACACCATTAAAATTCATTTCTGCTAAGAGCAAAGATGCAGTAGAAGTTAGTAAGAATATTTCAAGCAAGGATGTTAAGAATAAAGGAATTCAACAGAATTTGTCGAACGGAGCTCGACGAAATCACTTCATTTCATCGAACGGAGATCAACGAACTCTGAAGATAGACCTTCAGTATAGTTATTATTCGAACGGTGCTCGACAAAAGCACTTCACTTCGTCGAACGGCGATCGACGAATTCATCCAAATTCGTCGAACGGAAAACATACTGAAAATCTAAAGAATTCTCATTCTTCACATACCAAAAATCATTTTACTGAGTGGATAATTCCTCCAAGGAGATATCATCCACAAGGCTATAAGGATCACCCTGAGATGTCTTACATTTCTGATTTTTGTGGAAAAACAATAGGACACAAGGTAGTCTGGGTCAAGAACAAGTAATGTGTTTTCTATTTTGCAGGTACAAGGCTATCCATAAATAAAGGAACAATGGTATTTGGATAGTGGATGCTCAAAGCACATGACAGGAAACAAGGCCAACCTAAGCAACTACAAGGCAAAGCTTGGACCAAAAGTGATCTTTGGAGTCTCCAATTGTGGACAAACCAAAGGTTATGGACAAATCAAAGTTGGAGAAGTTACCTTGAAAGAGGTAGCTTATGTCAAGGGTCTCAAGCACAACCTCATCATCATAAGCCAATTATGTGATGAAGGTTATCAGGTAACTTTTAACCATTCCATATGTCTTATTACCAATAATAAAAACATTAATGTGTTATTTGGTATTAGAGACATGGAAACATTTTTTTAGTCAATTTTGACTCCGCCAATTCAGATATTTGTTTATTTAATTCAATAAGTAAAACAAATGAATTATGGCATAAAAGGCTAGGACATATTAACCTTAGAACTATCTATAAGCTCTCCAAGGACAGTCTAGTAAGAGGACTGCCTTCTGGTTCATACAAGAAGGAAGGACTCTGCAGGGCTTGTCAACTAGGAAAGCAAACCAAGATTAGTTTTAAATCTTTATCCAAGAGTGATTCACCTAGGATTCTGTACTTACTGCCTTTGGATATCTTTGGACCCACTGCAATACAGAGTTTAAGAGGGAAGCATTATTCTTTAGTTATTGTAGATGACTTCTCAAGATTCACTTGGGTGTTCTTTCTTAGGAACAAGTCTGACACCTTCAGTGTTCTGACAGACTTTCTCAGGTCCATCAAGATTGAGTGCTATACTCTAGTTGCATTGATCAGAAGTGATCATGGGAATGAGTTTGAATCTCTTCTAATGAGAGAATTCTGTGGAAAAGAAGGGATCAGGCAATGTTTCTCTGCTCCTAGAACTCCTCAACAAAATGGGGTAGCTGAAAGGAAAAATAGAACACTACTTGAATCAGCAACTACATTGCTTGCTGATGCTCACTTGCCACTCTCTTTTTGGGCAGAGGCAGTGAACACAGCAAATTATGTGTTGAACAGAAGTCTGATACACAAACTTAAGTGTAAAACACCCTATGAAATACTTAAGAATAAAAAGCCTCAGGTTAACTATTTTATGATTTTTGGCTGTAAATGCTATGTGCATAACAATGATAAGAAGTATCTAAGGAAATTTGAAGCAAAAGCTGCTGAAGGTATATTCCTTGGATATTCTATTTCTAGTAAAGCATATAGAGTTTATAACAAATCAACTCTTAAGATAGAAGAGTCCATGCATGTATCTTTTGATGAAACTAATAAGTTAATTGAGGAGAGGAATACCACCTCTACCAAGGATACTATGCAGGTACCGGCTCTATATGAAGAGCTCAATGGATTAGATCTATAGAGTAAAGATTCTCTACTTCCATCAAATGAAATTATTGAAGACAGTGAAGAAGAGGATAGTCCAGATCTTGCCAACAATTCCAATCAAGTGACAACTGATCAAATCCCTAAAGTGGAAACCATTGCTAAACCCACTCCAACTGTTGACGACATCACAGTTAGAGATCATCCAATATCTCAAGTTATTGGAGATATCTCAGTAGGTGTTCAAACAAGGCATCAACTACACCAAAATCAAATGCATACTTGTTTCCTATCACAAGTTGAACCTTAATCCATAAAAGATGCAGAACAAGATCCAAACTGGATTCTTGCAATTCAAGAGCAACTCAACCAATTTGAAAGGAACAAGGTTTGGGATTTGGTTCCAAGACCAAAGGGCCATCCAGTCATTAGCACCAAATGGGTCTTCAGGAACAAGCTAGATGATCAAGGCATAATAATCAGAAATAAAGCAAGATTGGTAGCCCAAGGATACTTTCGGGAAGAAGGAATTGATTATTATCAAACCTTTTCTCCTGTTGCTAGACTTGAAGCTATAAGGATATTCCTTGCTCTTGCTGCCTTCAAGAAATTCAAAGTATATCAGATGGATGTGAAGAGTGCTTTTTCTGAATGGAGATATCAAAGAAGAAGTTTATGTGGAACAACCACCAGGTTTTATCTCTCCAACTCACTCTTCTTATGTATTTAAGCTTAATAAAGCACTCTATGGTCTCAAGCAAGCTCCCAGAGCATGGTATGAGACCTTAGCTAATTTTCTTTTGGAGAACAAATTCTGTAGAGGCAATGTTGATAAAACCTTATTTTTCAGGATACATAAAAATCAAACATTACAAGTTCAAATCTTTGTAGATGATATTATTTTTGGCTCTACTGATTCAAATATATGCAAAAGGCTTTCTGACCTAATGCAATCTAAATTTGAAATGAGTAGTATGGGTGAGTTATCTTACTTCCTTGGTCTTCAAGTGAAGGAAACTCCAAATGGCATATTCATATCACAATCTAAGTATGCTAAGGAATTAGTGAAAAGATTTGGTATGTCTGATGCTTCCACTATAAAAACAGCCATGCCCTCCAATGCTGTTGTAGACAATGATGAATCAGGGAAACCTGTTGATCAAAAAGTATATAGAGCAATTGTTGGCTCTTTACTTTACTTAGCAACTAGTAGACCAGACATAATGTTTGCTACATGTATTTGTGCTAGGTTCCAAGTTAACCCCAAAGAATCTCACCTTATTTTACTAAAAAGAATTTTGAGATATATAAAGGGTTGTCCAAATCTAGGACTCTGGTATCCAACTGCATCAGAATTTGAATTAACTGGATTCTCATATTCTGATTATGCTGGATGCAGAGTAGACAGGAAAAGCACATCAGGAACTTGCCAGTTTCTTGGTGATAAGCTAGTGTCTTGGTTTTGTAAGAAACAGACATCTGTGTCTACATCAACATCTGAAGCAGAATATATTGCTGCAGACAGTTGCTGCTCATAGATACTATGGATGCAAAATCAACTTCTAGACTATGGTATCAACTTAAATAAGTCAATTATATTTTGTAACAACACTAGTGCAATATCTATAGCACAAAATCCAGTACTCCATAGTAGGACTAAACACATAGATATTAGGCACCACTTTATCAGAGATAATGTGGTTAAAAATAAAATTTGCCTACAATTTATTCCTACTGACTTACAAAGAGCTGAAATTTTCACCAAACCATTGGATGAAAAAAAACATATTTTCTTTAAAAATCAGCTAGGAATGATAGTTGGAGATTCAATCAATTATAAAAAATTATATCTTTTATTTATCCCTCAATTTGAAGAAGCTTCACACTCAATGCTAAGTACAAGTTGTATTTGATAAACTCCATTTTATATCATGACCACCAAGGTTAGGTCATACAAATGTGTGAAGTAAGTTTAGTAGGTTTGCTGTCAAAACTAATGAAACAAGCTCTCAGTCTAAGCTGAAACGCTGAGATAAGGCCTAGGGACGCTGAGAATTTGCTGAGACTGGAAGCTGTCTCAGCCCAACCGCTAAGACAGATTCAAAAGGCCTGGCGGGTTTTCTTTGGAGATCGACGAAGCCTACTTCAGAGATCGACGAAGTCAACTAGATCGTCGAACTGAGAAAGACGAAAATTTAATTTTTTGTCGAATGCAGTTTGATGAAGCCTATGACTCTAATCTCTTTCCTTATAATCAAACTTTCATTCCTTTTGACTTTGTGTATACAGAAATTGCTTCTCCTTCCAGTTCCTTGGCACTTGATCTCTCTTTTTCATTTTGCAGGAACAATGTCAATCTTTCTTCTAAAATTGCATGCTTCCCTTCCTCCTGTCCCTTCTTCTAGGTGCTTAGCTTCAGGTCTTCCTGAAACTAGGCAGTGGGAGGTGTTTCGTGAAGAAGCACCTTTTTGATAGGGGGAGATACTTTATGAAGAAGCTCCAGTTTCAGGGGGAGATACTTTATTAAGAAGCTCCATATAATGCAGTTTTAGATGTAGTTTTTGCTCCAGTTAATGCAGATACAGATATGGTTTTTGATATAGAAGAAGCTCCAGTTACAGCTCCAGATTATGTTACAGTGAATGATGTTTCAGTTATGATGTTTGATATAGCAGATATAATTTTTTTTTTGATAAAGTTGATCAATATAGAAGATCAACAAAGCAGATTCAGTTGCCACAGCTCAGATCAACAAAGCAAAAGCTGAAGGCAAGGTTTTCTTTCAGTATTCTACAATGTAAAGTTTTCTAAACCTAGAGTACTATATTTTATCTGCTGAGATGATTTAAAAGTTATGTCAGATATATATGCTCTATGTTTGTTATTTATTTGTTTATTATTTAATTTTGTCAAATAGTGTCCTAACCTAAATAGGGGGAGATTGTTGGAACAACGCTATTACTGATTTGGGCTATGATCAATATCTGTTGACTAGGACTAAGTTGACACCAATGTATAGTCTAAGGGTCAAGGTTCTAGGCTGCTAGAACTTATGGAAAAGAATAAGTTTCTGCGTTCAAAGAACTCCTATCTGTGTTCGACGAACTCCATCCTGAGTTCGACGAACGACATGCTTCAGGTCGACGAATCAAGTTTATTTCTCAGTTCGACAAACTTCACATTGAGTTCAACGAACTCCTTTCCGTGTTCGACGAAATAGCTTCTCAGCTTGACGAACTCAGATCTTCCAGCCAGATTCATCAGATTATCTTTCAGTTCGACGAACTTGATAAGAAGGATTTATGCTTATTTTACTTATAGTATTTAGGTTAAGTTTAATGTAATTTTGTAAATATTATTTATATTTTAGTTAAAAATTACTTCTTTTATAATTTTAGTTCTAAATATAATTGTATTTTTGTTTTGTAGATTTTTTGGAGATTTTGGTCAAAATTCATAGTACACGCCCTAGGTCACGCCCGTGACCAAGGGCGTGTAACATTAAGATCAGTCCAGGAGTTGTTGCCGTGCATTTGAGCTAGTCCACAGCAAGTCACGCCCGTGACCCATAGTCACGCCCGTGACCAAGAGCTTGTAAATTTAAAGATCACTTCAAGCTTTCCACGTGGACCTGTCAGCCACTGAATCCAATGTTGACCCAAGTCACGCCCGTGACCCAAAGTCATGCCCGTGATTTCCCGTGTGATCCCTGCTCCCTGCTGCGCCGAATTCAAGCCCATGCCGCATTGATGGAGTTGACCCCAGTCACGCCCGTGACCCATGAGTCACGCCCATGACTTTTCGCTCGTGATCGCTTTTCGCTGCAGCGCCGCACTCAAGCCCACGCCGCATTGATGAAGCCGCCCAAGTACATGCCCAGGTACACGCCCGTGACCAAAGTTACATGGGCGTGTAATGTCCTTTTTCGCGACACAGTCACGCAAGACCCACGCCGATGTCGCAGCCGTGCCGAACAAGTATTACACGCCCTAGGTCACGCCCGTGACCGAGGGCGTGTAACCTGGAATTTTTTCCTATAAATTCAGAGGCTCCCCTCTAGCATTCCATCCCCTTCCCCCTGCCCATTTGGGCTGTTCTTGTACAGTTTTCCTTATTTCTTCATGTTTTAGGGTTAGCTTTAATTTCATGTAATTTTGTTATTTCTTTTTTTCATTCCTTGTAATTTTATTTCATGCAAGCTAGCTTAGTTTCAATTCCATGCAATGTAATGTAGGTTTTATTTCATGTAATCTCTTTCTTTTATGGCAATGAAAATTTAAGCTTTCTTTTATTTTCGCAAACTCTCTTTCTTCCTCTTTCTCTCTTTTTCTTGTTTTAATTTTTCCTTTAGCTAGTAATTAGTTATTCTTGATTCTAGCAAGTTTTGAATCGAAATTATCTCTACACCTTATTATCGCATCTTCTCTCCTTCGATTTATTCTCGAAATATAACGATATCGAGTTCATATTCCGGTTATGAATTTCGGTATTTGTTTTCGTATTCTAGCTAGCCGAGAGGACGTGCGTACGAATCGATCACTCGAGAATAAAAAGAGTTGCACGCACCCCTCGAGAGAGGATGACGTAAATCTTCCGGATAGGAGTCAAATCCTATAGTGGGATTCACAGCGTAAAGCAAGTCTTAGGTAATCAATTATAGGACGAGAGTCCGGTTGATTTTTCCTAAGCTTAGTTGGGAATTAACCTCGAGAGAGGCATGTTCGAGCTTCGGGAATCCCCACGGTCAAGGCTTATAGTTGAATGATAGTATTTATCGTTTAATTTCATTTCAAAGCGAGTTTTAATCAAGTTTTATTTTCTTTCTTTATTTTCGTTCTCTTTTATTTAGTAGCAATTTAGTTCTCTTTTCCGCTCTCTCTCCGATAAAATAATAGTCAGCTTTTTCGAAGTAGAAGTACTCGACAAACCCGAGTTTAATACGACCTTGGTATTTTTATAAAATATCCTATATTATATACGATAAGGTACACTTGCCTTCATCGAATATAGTTTTGGAAAATATCATCAATCTTCTTCGCCTTTTTATAAATCATAAACCCTAGAAGAAGAAGGTTAATTTTTCTTATCAGAACTCCAACTTGAGCTCGACGAACTCTAGACTGTGTTCGACGAACTCTAGACTGTGTTCGACGAATCAACAACAGATGTTCAGTTCGATGAACTCCAACTTCTGTTTGACGAACTCAACCTTCAGATCGACGAATTTTCTCCTCAGCTCAAAATTTTAGAAGGATCAGTTATATTATTCTCTGAACTCAGATCGACTAATCAGCAATGGATCTATTCTTTCAGATAAGACAAGTTTTGATCTTTCCTTTTGTTATATTCCTTTCCATTCTCTTCTCTCGAGAAAATAGTCGTTTGACATTTTGGAAAAGGACACTTTCATTAAAAAGGAAAAGGCAATTAAAGTTTATTTGCTGAATCAGATTGCAGTTCCAAGAAAATCTTTTCAGAATATTATATTACTTATTCAGAAGATTTGAATTTCAAATCAGTCATATATTCAGATGGGAAAAAAGATGAAGAAGGATTAGAGAGTATAACAGTAAGAAGACAGAAAGCATAGGAGAAAAACAGTAGACCAGAGAAGATTCATTCTTGACATATACAGGAAGTCAAAAAGCTTTCAGAGTTCATCTTCAATAGCAGCACTCTCAATCTCTGAGAACATCAACAAACATTCTCTCAGTTTCAGCTGGAAGTTTCTAATCTTCAAGAGCAACAATAATCTGAGAAAGATTGTCTCTCAGATTCATCAGCTATCAAGGAAGATATTCTACATTCAAGAGAAAGCTCCATCCTTCAACCGTCAAGAATTTCTATCAGACAGAGGGAGCTTTACAACAACAAATCCACTAGTCTTCTCTCAGCTTGTTGACAGAGAAGAACTTCATAAACCCTCTTTATCCCATCTTGTACAGGGTTCTAACTCCCTTCAAAAGTTAACCCTTTGGTGGTCGGGCACCTGATCAAAAACCTGTGGTTAGTGGCAGGGCACCTGATCAAAAACCTGTGGTTGGTGTTTGGGCACCTGATCAAAAACCCATTGGTGATAGGGCACCTGATGAAAAACCCTGTGGATTCCTACCAAGGGTGGTAGAAGAGTAGATGTACCCAGGTTGATTGGGGAACTACTATAGATCCTTGGGTCTTCTGTGTTTGTGTTTATTTTCTGTACTGTGTTGTGCTGTGCTGTGCTGTGTGATTTTTTGTTTTGTTTTTACACTCACTCTGTTATACACATATATATATATCAGTATTTTAATTCCGCTATAAAAATAAGTTAAAAATTTTCAATACTCTATCCACCCCCCCCCCCCCCCCCCCCCCCCCTCTAGAGTAAATCTAAGATCTAACCTCACTTTCAATAAGTATCAGAGGAACTTTCAGCCTCCATGAACAACCTCACTCTTTCCTTCCATATGGGAAAGTTCTCATTTGTGCAGATTGGGAGTTTCATGGCTCTCATCTCTCGATGATGATCCCTTCCAGCCATATTGGATTGTTCAATGATCTAGATCTGACGGTTAAGTCACTTTCTTGATCAACCTACCTCTGATACCACTTGTTGGTTATAGAACAATCACCAAAAGGGGGGGGGGGGGTTAGGTGATTATCGTTGTTTTTAAGATATTTAGCAAGAATGAGTTCAATGTAAGCAATGCACAGAAGATTCACGAGAGTTCTTAACACACACACGACATAAGATGTATAGAGGTTCCTCAAGACCAGGTGTCTTGAGTAGTCCTCTGTCCCTCTGCGCCTACCCAGCAGTGTGCTAGGCTCGGAAAACTCCGCCAACATCTCCGGCCCGCAAGCCTTACAACTCGGACCCGCAAGTCCCTGCAGCCTAGACCCACAAGTCCCTTCACTGCACCTGAGCCCGCAAGCTCGACACTCAGGACCTCAAGCCCTACACAGTACCGACCTGCAAGTCTTTACTGCAGCCTAGGCCCGCAAGCCCCTTCACTACACCCGAGCCCGCAAGCTCGACACGTTTGGACCCGCAAGTCCTCTGCCCTATCCCTCAAGCCTCACAGATCTCAAGCACTCAAGCTTGACACTCAGATCTGAAAACAAACCTTGCCATTTCTTGTCCCGCAAGCCTTACAAGAGATTACAGTGAGAACTGTTTCTTCTGCCTGATGTAGATTGGCTTCTTGACTTGAAGAAGATGCTTTGGATGTCAGAATTGATAGCGCAAATCTTCTCCAAGCTTTCTTCTATCTGGAACTCTACTTTATCAGTCAATGAATCTGGACTGATTCTCTAGAGAACAAATGATGAAGATTGACTTGTTCTTCTCTCTTGCTTTTCCTTGTCTCCGCCGTTACTGTTCTATTCAAGATTGCTTAGGTAGATACTAAGTTCTAGAAATTTGAGAGAGGGGCAGTTTAGTGCATCAACTATTCCCGTTAATAGGACTGAGATATGCCGCGTAACGGTCACATATGATGTCCATTATTGTCAAACGCCCATCCCTCAAGAGTATGCACTGATTGGACAATCAGGCGGCAGCATTAAATGCTGACAGCGCGTCCGACTACTTTTGAATTTGCCACGACGATATTTCCATTGTTACGACGACATAGATAATATCATGACGACAGAACTTTGTCGATTCCTTAAACTAGTCTCTTCTTTAATTCTTCATCAGATAGTGATATCTCGACGATACTAGACATCACTTCTCCATTTGAGCTTAAGATGACACGAAGTCATCAAATTAATATCGGCGAGAACTCCTTGTCTGCACGATGTCGCTTAGACCACCTTATCATGTCGACGACATGAATGATATCATGTCGATAGACTATACTTCAGCAACTGCTTGTCTTCAAATGACCTTCTTCAGTCTTCTCAACGTCACGCCTTCTTTACGACGATGTTTATCGATCGCCATCAGTCTCACTTAGCCTTTCCGACGACAAGGCTTCTTATCGACGACATTGTCGACATCTTTGAGTCTTACTCTTTATCTAGACATTCTGATATTGTCGTGTAGACGTCACAACGATATCACCATTTTGCCTTGCTCTGCATCTTCTTGACGATATGCCTGCTGTTGTCGATGATACATTTGTTGTTGTCGACGATACGTCTACTATTGTCGACGACATGCTTGAGCCTTTTCGACGACCTCAAACACACTCATTCATCCTTGCTTTGTCTATACTTATCTTATACTGAGATGAGAAAGCTAAGAGGATAATCAAATAAATAGTGAAGTTCTCTTGAATTGGTGACTTCTCCAAAGCAGGAATCATGAGGGCAAGATTCCCAACATACACCATTTTGAAGGCTACCGTCGACTCTACAGCTATCACCCGGCGCTAGCTTATCGATGATATCTTTGAGAAACCAAGTCCTTTTCGACGACATGATACCCCTTCTCGGTGATAAGGTACCCATATCGTTTTGATGGCTATCGTCGACGCTACCGCTACCGCTACCGCCCGACGCTAGCTTATCGACCATATCTTTGAGAAACCAAGTCCTTTTCGATGACATGATACCCCTTCTCAACGACAAGGTACCCATATCATTTCGAAAGCAACCGCCGACGCTAGATCTCTTCTATAATTATCCTCTTATTTCTTACCTTTGGGAGTGGGTGTGCTACACCCCCACCCCACCCTTGTTGACCATGACTCAAACCTGACCTCCTCAGGGTCCTAGGGCTTCTACCGAGTCTGAGTCAACTCCCGGTGACACAAAATGCTCGTGAGGGGCCTAGCGCGAATTGGGATGTTACACAACCTGAGTATTGAATTCAGATTGAATATGTCTAATGAATCTTGAGAGGATCTTGAAGGTTTCTGACTTAGCTCTTAGAAAGAACACTCAGCTGAATCTAGGAAAGCCATCTACAATGACTAATGTATAAGACTTGCCTGCTTAGCTTTGAGTGGAGATAGGACCAAATAAATTCATGTGCAGCAGGTAGGGTTCTAGGAGAATCATTCTTACCAAGTGGTTTGAATGATGATTTGGTTTATTTTACTAGATTGTTGGCTCTACAGGGATGGTCATTCTTAAACCTACGAATTGGTAGGCCTCTTACTAAATTATGTTTGGATAGTTTAGCTATTATTATAAAGTTTAAATGACTAAGTCTCCTATGTCATAACTTATTATTTTCTAAGTTCGAATTAAACAGACAAATTTTAGATTTAGTGTAGTCAACGTCTACTTCATATACCTTACCTTTTCTAAGTCCTGTTAAAACTATTTGATTAGCTGCAGAACTAACTATATGACATAAGGTCTTAGTGAATATAACTTTGTATTCACTATCACATAATTGACTAATACTAATTAGGTTATGTTGAAGTCCTTCAACATAAGCTACCTTAGAAAAAGAGATTTCTCCAACTCTGAGCACACCATATCCATTGGTCTGTCCAGAGTGTGAGTTACCAAAAATTACCTTAGGTCCTTCCTTGGCCATGTAGTTTTCCAGCACCTCTTTTGCTCCAGTCATATACATGGAGCATCCAGTGTCCAGGTACCACTACTGGTTAGTGGTAGAACAACCTCCTTTATGCACATAAATTTAAACATTAGTATAGACTCTCACGTGATGGGGTCCCTTCCTTCTAGCATCATATGGGGTCATGAAAGAATATGTTGGTCTTTCAGGATACCCCTTAAGTTATAAAAGTGTTGGTTTATTATGCCAGCTGTGTTTGGCCTTGTGCCCAAATTTAAAAAAGGAAAAACATCTCAAATTATAATGAGGAGTAAGAGAGAGAGGTATAGATGTTTTATAATTGCTTGCTGGAAACATGCGTCGAGAAGAATTTGATGCATTTCTAGAGTTGCGTCGAGTGTAATTTGACGTGTATGCATTGTTACATCGATAATACGTCGATGTAGAGTAGTGGTTGCGTCAAGTGTAATTCGACACACCTTCATACCTGCTTCGAATTAATGTCGAAGCATATGCAGATCTCCGATGAGTTGCATTCGACACATCTTTAAAAGTGTGCCGAATTCTATTCGACACATAATTCCTTTTATTAGTAATTTGATAATCTTTGATTGAGTTTTCTGAGGTGTGCTTACCTAGAATTCCTTTTTGATCAGTACTAATTACCTTACTGAATAGAGTAATCATATTTGGGTTATTATTATGTTCTTCACTAGATTCTAAGTGGTTATTAGATTGATTCTCACTAAATCTAATGAACACTATCGGATTTTCCCAGGCAGGTTTACTAGGGATTACTATGATGGTGGATGCATTTTCTCCTAAACCAAGGCGCTTGAACCTCATAGAAAGATTTTGTGTAATATCTTTTATCTTTTGACTCCTACCATTGAGTGAGTCCTCAAAGGCTTTTGCCTTTGTAAGCTCTTCTTTAAAGTTGAATTTTCATAAGTTAGCTCAGTTAGTTCTGTTTTATTTTTATAAATCTGATTCCATAAATCATAATTTGCTGAATACAAATCATTTTTCTTAAAGTCTTCTAATTCTTCCCTAACTATTTCTATTTCTTTTTAAACCTTAAGATAATCATTGCAAAATTTCTTAAAATAATTTATAAATTCTTCTGAAGTTAAATCAAAGTCATCAAAGAGAGATACCTGATCTTCCTCAGAGGAATCTTCCAAATCCATTAGGCAGGCTTCTTCTGCAGTTTCTTCATCACTTTCAGATGAAGAGGAGCTTGACTCAATTTATGAGTCACTCCAGGTTTCAGCAATTAAACCTCTTCCCTTCTTTTATCTTTCATTTTAAAGGACTTCTTCTTGTGCTCCTTCTTGTTGTTGCTTTTGTCCTTTTGTTCTTCAGGACATTCATGGACAATGTACCCTGGCTTTCTGCATGCAAAGTAGATAATCCCCTATTTTGGAGTCTTGTCAAATCTGGGTTTGCTTGAGCTGCTCTCCTTCCTTATGGAGTCTTCAGATTTGACCCATCTTCCAAATCTTCTAGAAAAGAGATTGAACATCTCTTCTTCAGAGGTGGAAGGATCTCCTTCAACAGCCTTCAGAGCAATGGTCCTTTCTTTAGGAGTTGAGACTTTCTCCATAGCTTCTGTCTCAACTCTGCTCTTCAGTAGAAGCTCATATAATTTGAGCTTGCCTAGTAGAGCATCTGTGGAGATTTTCCTATGACATATGGGCTTTCTGATTGCACAAATCCTTAAGTTCCATGTACTTGGGAAGCATATGAGGAGCTTGTCATTTATCTAAGTGAGAGAGATCTCCTTGTCCAGTCCTTTGAGCTCATTTACAATGATGTTAAACCTATCATACATTTCAGCAACATTCTCTTCAGCTTTCTTTTGAAAGTTCTCATATTGGGATATGATAAGGGACTTTCTGTCCTTCATTTCATCTGAGCAATACTCAAGCAATCTGATCTAGGATTCCCAGATCTCTTATCCTAAGTTGAAGTCAGCAACCTTCGTAAATATGTCATCTGACATGGTTAACACCATAATATTCATTGCTTTGGCATCACATGACTTCAGCTTCTTTCAACATCAGTCTATTCAGCTCTAGGCATAGTTTCTTGTGTCATATATCTACTGACATCTTTTTTGTATGGTGGTGGAGGACCTTGGATAATGACATCAAAAATGTCTTCAACAATAGAGTTCATATATAATTTTATTCTGGCCTTCCAAAGTATAAACCTATTCAGGTTACACAATGATGATCTTATGGATACATAATCCTTAGAACTCATTTTCTGAAAATAATTTTTAAATTTAAAATTTAAATGGGTGGATCATTTGATCAAGTTGTTAACCATTTATGATCAGCCTCGCTTTGATACCAATTGAAAGTGCATAGTGAGTCCTCTAAGTATTCTCTAGAGGGGGTGAATAGAGTTTAAAAAAAATTCTATAATATTATGCACACACAATAAAAATACTTCTAATAATTATGCATTCGGCTTTCCAACAAAGAATAAAACAAACACTGATTGCAAAAATAAAGTAAGTGGGTAGAAAAGAAAATCACAGAATAAGTGAGACAAGAGCTATAGTGGTTCTCCAAAACATGGGTACTCCACTCTTCTACCACCTTGGTAGGAATACAATATCCCGTGCTTGAGACTTTTGATAAGAAGACTCTTAGAACCATTGAGTCTTTTGCTAAGAAGACTCTTAGAACCAACCACTGAGTCTTTTGACAAGGAGACTCTTAGAACCACTAAGTCTTTTGGTAAGGAGACTTTTAGAACCAGACCAGATCTTTTGGTAAGGAGATCTGGAACCAACTGAATCCTTTGGAGAGGGATTCTAAGGATTCTTTAATCAGATTACAAAAAATACAAAAAGAGTAAGAATGAATAAGAAGTGAAGAATGTTCTTTTGATTGAATCCTCCTTCAGCAATCACTAAGGATTCAGGCACTTAGAGTTCTGTAGGCTTCTTGATATGAAAGAAGATGAAGAATAATAAGAAGCCTTTCCTTTGACAATTCATGTAAGAGATTTCTTGTTCTGTCTGAGAGAGAACTTCAGAAGAAAAGAAGATGAGAGAATGACTGAATTGTTGTAGTTTTTCAACTTCCTGAATACCCTTATTCTTCTGTCGAATAGAATTTGAATTCATTTCCTGATTTGTTGTATCACTAATTGGAATGTCCAAGGGATACTCAAATTCTCCTTCTATCTTTGTTGACTACCCATCAATCTCTTTGAATATTTTCCATAAATAGCATTATTTTGTCTCTGGAGACTTCATTTCTATTCTTGGATATAATCGACCCATTAGAGATCCAAATTATTCCATGTAGCCTCAGAATCATCTTTAGAAAAAAATATACAAGATATTCTAATTCTGTTTGAATTAGACGTAGCGATGAATACATTTGTCTTCTTATCGACGCACCTCTGAGTTCTTCTGGAAGCTGCGTCCAAATCCTCCTTAATTTAGAAATGTACTCTGCAGTCAACATTGCGTCGAATACCTATCGATGTATCCGTCGAGATGAAATCCTGAACTCAGAGCTCTTCCTTCTGCGTCGATTATAAGTCAAAGTTGAGTCGACTTCAAATACTGCTTCGACTTCAGTCTGAGTTAATGTTAATTCTATTCAAAGTTACTTTGACTTGAAGTCTAAGCTGCGTCAACTTTTATTCGACGCAGATTTAACACAACTAAATTTTGGACTCTTTTTGGACTGGTCTTTGACACTCTAATGAGAGTGTGATATCCTAAGACATCTAATGACCAAATTACCCTCTCTATACAATATGGGTAATAAATCCTAGATAATGAAATCACTTGTATATAATTTGTAAGATAAATCAAAGGGTGTTTTTCCCAACATTCGGGATTATCAATGGGCTGAGGACTTATGGCGGGGTCTTCACAAATTATGATTTAAATGACAAATTCCTTAGATCCCTCAAAATGGAATGGGATATGAAGATCTGTGTCATAAGGGAAATGGGAAATCTGGATGAAATCCAGCCCTAGAATTTGTTTGGTAAGTTGCTCTCCCATGAGCTGCAACTGAACACCATAAAAGTTGAGGGGGAGAGCTGCAAGGACAACTCTATGGCTTTCAAAGTTGAAATCTCAAAAAGATGCAGAGAAAAAAAAAACCCTCTCCTCCAAGGAGAAAGTCTGATATAGATAGCTCAGAGCCATCATCATCTGAAGATGAGCTAACTGATGGAGAACTCACCCTATTCTCCAAGCTGTTTAAGAAGATGTTGAGCAGAAGGAGACAATGGAAGAACAAGCCTTCCTCTGCCTCCAGCTCAAGGAAGCCACAAAACAACACTAACAGGAAAAGAAGAGAGCCCAAAGGGGAAAGGTATGGGTCCAAACAGAACAAATATTTTATTACTGACATTGTTTGCTACTATTGCAACAAGTCTGGACATGCCATTGCTAACTGTCTAGTCAAAAGAAAAGAGAGAAAGGAAGCTGAAGAGAAAAAGTAGTACAAGGCTAATAGATCTGAGAAGAGTCTCCTGGCAAAGAAGGAGAAGAGTTGGAGTGATTGTGACTCTAGCTCTTCAGATTCAGATGATGAAGAGGCCCTCATTGGGTTGGTTGTTGTTTCTGAAGAAGACATTTACCCAGCTGGCAAGGTGGGCATCAGGGCTCCTATGTTAATGTCAAACAGTGACAGTAAAGATGAAGAATGTTGTGGTCTAATGGCCATGTCAGATGAGGAAGATCATGATGAAGCTCATCCTAATGAGGTAATCACTAAGACCCACCTTTCTTTATCTAATTTTCAGTATGATACAGGTGCAGACTCAGATACATCCTCAACACATGTTGAAGAGGATGAATCTGAATCTGAAAAAGATTTCAATGATATGGTCAACCAATATGGTGCTCTCTTGGAAGTACTCAAGAAGAGCAAGAAGCTTACTAAGAAGCAAGCTGAGGAAATTGAAACCCTCAAACTTGCTAAATCTGTCTGTGATGAGACAGTTGAAAGGCTAACTCATATGAGCAAGGAGATTACCAAGTTCAGAGGTCTGCCAATAATCCAGGTGGGGACCATAAGCAATAAGAACAAGATCATTATAGATTTTGAGAAGAAGCTCCTAAATGAGAGGCTGTTGGTGGCTAAGTTTTCTAAGACCCAAACAATATTGCCTATCATTGATAGCTTTTTTGCCCAGTATAGGAGTGGTTAGGCTATAACAGGGAGGCTGAGGCAATGAAAGGAAATGTTGGAAAAGAGAAAGTACAGTAGACCATCTTTAAAAAGGTGGTCCTTGCATCTAACAACTATGACTATGACAGCATGTATGGTCACATGAAACATGGTTGTTATTCTCGTTGGGCCAGCAATACTCCTCACTGGAAACGAATGAAAGACCTTGGGTCTAGTGTACTTAAGGCTCTACATGAAGAAATACAAATAAAGCATCACGGGTCATTTGTATTTTGTCCAACAGCACCAACACCAGTAGCTAAAGGCAAGGGAAAAGCCACTCTGCAAAGGACTGCCACTAAGAAGAATCTTATGGTCATGCAGTCCATTCCACATCATGCACACAACCACAAGATCCTTCAGAGGAATGCAAAGAATGTCAATGTCTTCTTTCCTAAAATTGAGCTTGTACATCAAGGACCCAAAGCTGTTCAGAAAAGAAGGTATAATAGGTATGAGTGCTGGTGTTGTGGAAAGGTAGGTCACTTTGCCTTGGACTGTTGCAATAATCATGTTGTGCCATATACAAAGAAAGTCGGATCAGTTAGTGCATTTTTAGTCGTAATTCTATCCCAACAGCTAACAAAAACCAAGGACCCAAAGTTGGTTGGGTTCCTAAGGTAAATTAGTTCTTTCTTGTAGGTATGTCCAAAGGCCAATCACACGCCAATATGGTATATGGTCAGTGGATGTTCCAGACATATGACTGGAATAAGAAGCCTTCTAAAAGAGTATGCCCTAGTGAAAATAGGATCAAAAGTCATCTTTGGAGGCTCATATAGAGGGGTTACAAAAGGCTATGGTATGATCTCCAATATCATAGTCTCCTTTACAAAAGTAGCTTATGTAGAGGGGTTGCAACACAACCTCAAAAGCATAAGCCAACTATGTGACTTAGGCTATGTGATTGAGTTTCACAAGGATAAGTGCTTTATCAAAAAGTCAATTGACTTGGAGACAATCTTGTTAGGAACTAGGAGCGGAAATATTTATTGCTTAAATTTTATTTGCTCAAATTCTTCCATGCCTATTTATCTTGTACCTAATGAGAAAGAATCTCTTTGTGTACAATGACACAAGAGATTAGCTCATCTTAACTACAAAATAGTTAGTAAGCTATTCTCTGAGAATCTAGTTAGAGATGCACCTAATAAAAAATGCATTAAAGATGGTCCATGTCATGCTTGTCAGATGGGCAAGCAAACTAGGACAACCTTTAAGGGCATTGCTCACAAGGATTCTATAATGTGTCTGTATTTACTATACATGGATCTTTCTGTTCCAATGCCAATTCAGAGTTTAGGATGGAAGTTATATACCCTTGTGATAGTTGATGATCACTCTAGATTCACATATGTCTTCTTCCTCAAAAAGAAGTTAGATACTCTTAAAATTTTGATGACATTTATCAAGTCTATCCAGAATGAGATGGACTGTTCAGTGGTCAAAATGAATAGTGATTATGGAATGGAATTCCAATCTTGTGCTATGACAAACCTCTATCAAGAACAAGGTATCTCACAAGAATTCTCTTCTCCTAAAACCCCACAACAAAATGGGGTGGCTGAGAAAAGAATAGGACTCTTATTGAGACTAGAAGAACAATGCTGAGTGACTCCTCATTGCCAGAATATTTCTAGGTTGAGGCTATCCAAATAGCATGTCATGTGCTAAATAGAGCATCTATTACCAAGAATCACAAGAAAACTCCCTATGAACTGTTGATGGGAAGAAAACCCATTGTATCCTATTTTAAAATATTTGGGAGCAAGTGCTTCATTTTAAATAATGCCAAATCTTATTTAACTAAGTTTGCAAATAAGAGTAGCGAGGGTATTCTTGTTGGATACAGCTCCTATAGCAGGGCCTGTAGGGTGTTCAACAAAAATACTGTAGTTGTAGAAGAGTTTATTCATTTTGTATTTGATGAGACTAGCCTGATCTACAATGGATGGTCTAGTTCTTCTTATATTACAGGTACTGAGCTGAAGATGAAAGAGCTTTCTATAAAGGACAAGCCAGCTGCCAAAAAGATCATCACACCTGATGCAATAGTCAGAGATGAAGGGCAATCATAAGGTGAAACACAAGGAACTGGTGAAGAAGAGCAAAATGAAATGCAACTTGCTGAACAGGAATCTGAAGGTGGTGCACATGGAAATACAGAAAGGCTACCAATTGCTATCAGACACCTAAGAGACCATCCTAGAAATTTGATCATTGGAGATGCAAGCTAGGGAGTCACAACCAGGAGCAAAACTCATAATGAATCTATGTTCCTAAAATTCCTCTCCCAGGTAGAGTCAAAGAAATTTGAAGAGGCAAATGGAGATCCATTATGGGTAATGGCTTTGCAGGAAGAACTGAATTTGTTCAAAAGATGCAAGGTATGGAAGTTGGTTCCAAGACCCAAAGGACATAACATTATGGAAGGAAATGGGTCTACTGGATCAAGATGGATGAGAATGGAGTAATTGTGAAAAATAAGGCATGACTCGTAGCAAAAGGATATAGACAAGAAGAGGGCGTTGATTTTGATCACACTTTTGCACCAGTGTAAAGACTAGAAGCCATCAAATTATTCCTTGCATATGATGCCCACAAAGGATTCAAGGTATACTAAATGGATGTGAAGTCAGCCATCCTGAATGGTGACCTTAAAGAAGAAGTATATGTAGAACAACCATCAGTTTTGTCAATACAACTTTTCCTGATTATGTTTACTATCTTAGTAAAGCCTTATATGGCTTAAAACAAGCCCCAAGGGCTTGGTATAAGACCTTGTCTACCTTCATTCTTAAGAATAAATTCTCAAGGGGGAAAATAGACAAGACATTGTTCCTAAGGGAAGTGAAGGGCAAGAGTCTCTTAGTCCAAATATATGCTGATGACATCATATTTGGGTCTACAGATGATAACCTTTGTAAGGGGAATTTGAATGAGCAGTATGGGAGAGCTTAAGTATTTATTTGGCATCCATGTGAAATAATCTGAATATGGAATTTTCATCTCCCATATTAAGTTCGCCAAGGAGTTAGTCAAGAAATTTGGGATGGATAGTTCCTCCACTATGAAAACTCCTATGGGGTCAAATATATCCCTTGACAAGGATGAGAAAGGAAAACCTTTTGATGAGAGACCTTGTACAGGTGTATAATTGGCTCCATCCTTGATTTATCTGCAAGTAGACCTCATATCATGTATGCTACATGTGTTTATGCTAGGTACCAGGCTTGCCCAAAGGAATCTCATTACTCGGCTGCAAAGAGGATTCTGAGATACCTTAAGGGAACACCACATCTTGGTCTATGGTACCCTAGGAACAATGATTTTAAACTAACAGGGTATTCAGATGCTGACTTTGCAGGTTGTAAAGAGGATAGAAATAGTACCTCGGGGACATGCCAATTCCTTGGGAGAAAACTAATTTCCTGGAGTAGCAAGATGCAAACAAGTATTGTTATTTCAACAGCAGAGGCAGAATACATATCAGCTGGAAGCTACTATGCACAATTATTGTGGATCCAACGTCAACTTCAGGATTACAACTTACATCTAAGTAAAACCCCTATGTTTTGTGATTCCTCTAGTGCAATTTCAATTGCTAAGAGTCATGTGTCACCCTATGGGACTAAGCACATTCAAATTGGGTATCACTTCATCAGAGAGCATGTAGAAAAGGAAGATATCTGCCTTGAGTTTGTCCCTGTTGGATCTTAAGGCGCCCTTAGAGGGGGGGGGGGGTGAATAAGGGTTTTAAAAACTTTAAACTTTAATAGACTTTTGATATTTTGGTCGAAGTAAGTTAAATAAAAAGTAAAGAGATAATGAAATTAGAAATGAAATCAATTTTACTAAACAAGAAAAGACATGATTATCATTTATAAAATTGATTACAAAATCTGATTTCAATGACGCTAGAAATCGAAGCGAATAATAAGAAAACCCTTTTTGTTTTCTATACCGACTCGTATCCCCACGAACCGGTTGGATTTAGCCGATCTCTCCCCAGATACGGCCTCAAGCCGCTCTAGCCAATCTATCACCAGAAAGGCCTCGAGCACCCCCTAGATCTACTCCCTAGACCCAATCGCCAACACGAGGCAAATTCCTCCCTAAGTCCTACCTAGACCTAGTCGCCGTGTGATGAATTCACGAACTGATAACAATGATAAAATAAAAGACAAATACAAAACACAAACTAAAAACTCCCTCAAAAGAAGAACTTGATGTTGATGTAGATGCGATCGGATCGGTCTTCAAGTTCTTTGCGTTCACGAACGTTGACGGAGTTCTTCAGGCTGTTTGGGGAAGGCTCTCACGAGTGCTCTGAATATATGGCTTCAATTCATTTTGTCCCAGCCAGCAACAACGGAGGAAGCGTGCGTCTTTAAATAGAATCAGCCGCTACCGCCTGCGGTAGTACTACCGCCCCGCGGTAGCCACATTAGGCAATGATCAAGCACACGGATCGTGGCAGATTAGGCAACTTTTGAGAACCAAACTTTGAGCTCCGACTAGCGCGTCGCGGTAACGCTAACGCTCCGCGATAGCGAGATAACCTTCCTTCAACCAATATCTCCTTCCACATTTGCTCCTCAATCACATGCATAGGGGAGGATTCCAAAAGCTACCGCCGGGCGGTAGACATGCCGCGCCGCGGTAGAGCACGCTAAATATGCATCCCGCCAATCATTCCTTTTTCTCCACTGTTTCCTTCCCGTCAATTGTTTCCATTTATGCTAGCACCAGTGGTAGTGCTAACGCTACGCGGTGGAGCACACCTCTTTTCGTCGAACAACAGCTTATTTTGTCGAACGCCATTTTCATCGAACGACCTCTCCTTTCGTCGAACACATTTCGTCGAACGGCTTCACATTTCATCGAACGCCATTTTCATTTCGTCGAACTCAATTTCGTCGAACGTCCTCATATTTTGTCGAACGCCATTTTCATTTCGTCGTACGCAATTTCGGCGAACGGCAATTTCATCGAACAACAACTATTTTCGTCGAACACCATTTCGTCGATTCGCTAGCGCCAGCGATAGTGTTACCGCGCCGCAGTATCAACAGAAAATCATCCTGATGTCGCTTCGATGTCTTTCTTTTTCCCACTCCTTTGGGGATTGAATGTTGAAGATCCTGCACACTATAAACACAATGCAAGTATGATCAAATACAATAGGATTTGTTATTGTCAAACCAAGAGATGCGGAAAGCATGTTCCAACAAACTCCACATTTTGATAATAACAAATCCCTTTAGAAAGAAATAGTCAAAAGATAGGAATTGTGTTTATTAAAATGGATTAGCTTGAAATTGAAGACATGTGCATATGCTCCCCCTAAATGAATGTTGCCCCTACAACAAAAATTCCTATGAACTTGACTCCCCAAACATGTGAATTTCTTTAAAATTTATTCTCCCCCTTTTGGTATTATCAAAAGAGGGTGGAGAGAAGGTCAAACGTTAATGTGTGCAATAAATGTGTACATGATAAAGAGTTAAACGCATAGGAAAAAATACAATATAGAGGAGTGAAAAAGGGAATGTGAAGAATTTGTCATAAGGAAACCACTTGTTGGAAAAATGTATTCATGATCGAGCGTACAAGTGGTAAAGAGGTGGAAAGCATGAAGAAATATATTTTTGAAGTGAGCATCTATATAGGAATGGCGAAACATAGTAGGTGATTAAGAGTTTTTAGCTTAAAGATGAAATAATATAACATTTGCCAAGTAATATTATCATGTTAGTTCTTCCCCTTTATATAAATCTTTTAAGCATAAGAAAGGTAATGATTTCCAAGTAACCAATCTACCCAGACAATATGTCTACACCCTAGCCCCGTACTAAGTGACAGATGGGCATGAGGAGCTGCATACATGCCGTAGGTTGGGTGTTAGTCACATATGCAAACACTAGACAAAACTCAACCTAGCACTCTTTCCCCCCAGTGCCTCGCAAGGCCCTACTAGAACCCTCCCCGGTTAAGGACAAGACATGACTTAGAGGTCAGTTAATCTAATTTCTACAACCCTACGACCCCGCTATGGTGAGATATGTAATCATGGGATAATAATAGTTGTAAACATTTAGCGTTTGAATCTAATGATGAGTTCATAGCTTATGGGTTTGTTAATTTTTTATTTGAATTTTTAAATAAAAGGTCACATAGCTAATATGAAATCCATTAATAAATCAGAGTTGTAGCATTACAATATTTTCATGTTTAGAGCAACCAATATAAATTCTACCGAGCAAGTCTACCATTTGTTGAAAAAGGAATTTTGATATTTAAGACTTTGATATAAGCATGAAAGCGCAAGGTAAAAATATATGGTGATGATGCGGAAGACTTATAGAGATACAAGAAACATCTTTTTTTTGTAATCATGATTATTCATAAGAAGAAATATGAGTTAAATTCAAAAAGGACGATGTTTTTTTGCAAATCAAGTAATTGTAAAATATTTTGACAACAAAGTAACCAAGCATGAAAGAAATATATCAATAAGAGACTACTACAATGTTATTGTAATTCACAAGTTCAAGAAATACCAAACATTGTAGAGAGCATGCTAGGTTTTCTAGTGCATTTCATAAATAAAGAGTAGTATAGAATTAGCATTAGGATCCAATACTCATGAGAAGAAGTGTTATGGAAGATAATAATGTGCACATAGGTGTATTTTGAATAAAGTAAACAAATGTTTTAATCAAAAATATAAGAAATATGTAAAGTAAAGAGCATAATAAAACACAAATAATTTTACTTCCACACACCTCAATGCACAAAAAAATGTACAACTACCAAGGTGCTTTGCACACAAAATGCTCATTAAGACTTATCAGGGTGCAAAGTAGTGCTTGGGGGATCACATATTTTATTTTATTTTAATATTGAGACTAGTGATCCGGTGTACTTAAGAGTAAGTGGTTTATTTTTGAAAGAAAGATAAGGTTTGCACAAGACACTTTACTATTCTTTCCAAGGTGCTCAACCTCACAACGCTTATTAAGACTTATCAGGAGGTTCAAGTAGTTCTTGGTGGAGTTATCTTTGTCACTTTATTTTATGATTTTTGTTTTGTACAAAGTTCTTCGAATACACTTGTTTTGCAAACCAATATAATTTATGAAAACATAACCACTTTTCTTAACTTTTAAAAGTGCAAATAAAGGTAGTGTAGGTAAGATACTTGTGCAATTTTAATTTATTTTACTATTACAAAACATACACAAGCATTCTTAGATTAAAAACATTTGTAGACAATGCTAAAATAAGTGAGTGAATAAATATCATTATCAAACATAAAACATTTACTCATACTTAGAGGCATGCTAAGCTTCGTTCTACACAACATTTACAATATAATTTATGCACATGTATTTAGAAGTATTAAAGCATGATAAAGACAATGTTTACAGTAGTTTGAAAATATGAATCACGACATTGTAGAAGGTCTTAAATAATAGAAGAAATCATGCTTGATATTTACAATAGAGTCCATATAGTTCTTTTTTATATAAAAATGATTTTATATTTTTGTATTTGATTTTGATATATAAAAAACAAAAGCATATTTGTGGTGTTTTGAGAATGTTATCTAGTTTTTTTTATTTGAGGTTTTCGTGAAGAAAATAATAGAAAATTTAATAAATGCATAAAGTTAAATAAAAAGAAAACAGCAAAAACATGAAAGACAAAAATAAAGAACGAAACAGATTCACTACTGCCAGGGATAGAGTTACCGCGCCGTGGTAGCTCGCGTAAAATAAAAGTATCTGACCCGGTCAGATTTCATTTGGTCAAGAGGTTTTGGATCTCGCATTTTCCTTCAGCTTCCGCCGGCGTTAGCAATAGGTAAGGATTTTCTTTTGTTATTTTACTTTCTTTTAGGCTTCATGTTAGTGATTCAAGCTAGGATCTAGCAGATTTGAAAGAATTTCATGGCAATGTAGTCATAGGAGGATTTTTGACAAATTTTTCAAGTCATTTTGGTAGATCTATGAGTTATTGTTTGAGTATTCATGTTAGATTAGTTGAGATATCTCAGATCTGGAATTTTCAAGCATTTTCGAATGATTTGGAGGATTATTTGGGTGAAATCGGAGGAAGACGAATAGTAGTTTCGCCAGCTACCGCACGACGGTAGCAGCTACCCCGCCGCGGTAGATCTCGCGTCTAGATTTTTGATGTTTTTCCTTCACTTTTATTTTGGTTCAGATTTGAGAATGGCTGCCTCCAGTAGTCGCGCTCGACGATCAAATGTTGATCGGAATCAAGAGGGTGGTAATATATTTCCCGGTATTGAGGTTGCCACCATCGGAGTGGCTATGATGGTGGGGGTAGAATTACCCATACATGCGCATATCTACAAATATTTGGCTGATGCGAGTGTTCTCTTTGTGATAATAGATGATAGCTTTTCCTCAGTTTTAGTAAGGGAGTTTTACATGGGATTGGAGGATCCGGCTCAGAAAAATCTCGAAGGAAGAGTACGTTCCTACGTCCAAGGTCATGAGGTAGTAATAACACATGAAGATTTACGTGCAGAGTTTGGTCTTGAGTGGAGTAGTAATTTCTTGGATATCGTAGAGACGTTTTGAACACTTCGGAACTGGACTCAAGTGAATGAAGTATTGCATGGTAAAGGAGATGAGGAGGATTTGATTTCATCAGTCACAACACTAACTCCTGACGTGTACATGATACAAGAGATCCTACGATGTACGATCATGATAAAGGGGGGAGATACAAAGATGATCACATCACAATTGAGTATGGTCACATACCATATTTTAGAAAGAATTCAGTTTGATATGGCAGATCTCCTTCTATCAATGATCAGGTATACATATAAACTGAAAGATCCAAGGCGACCGCGATTGAATACTCTTCCATTGGGAGGAATAATTCAATGAATTGTATACAAGAAATGCCAGTCTCTTAATCAAGAGGTTTATCATCTTTATTGTCGACCAGCCAGATTATCTACACTATCAATTCATCCTCCACGACAAGAAAGGGCTCCATCTCCACAACCTCCAGTTCGACGAGGTGGGTCAATGAGAGAGACCCAGCGAGAACTACAGCAGCTAGCGGAGTAGGGAGCGGACATAAATAGGAAAGTGACACGAATGTCATAGAAAATATCCGGTGTTGAGAATATGTTATGGAAGATAATGGTGGCACTCGAGTTAACTCCATCACCGACTAGAGAGGCGAGTCCGGAGGAGGAGCAGCCACGGCGATCAGTTCGTCGGAAACGACATGGAGGTGATGAAGGGGAGAGCAGCAGTATGGGAGCTGGAGAATGAATAATTTGTTTTAATTTTTATAATAATACAGGTTTCAGAGACAGCAAGACAAACTTCTGTTACTAACGTGCAGTGATAGTTCTAGCGCTGGTGTTAGTACCAGCGTACTATCTGGGTTCATGTTTTTCATTTGGGACTAATTTCTGGCTTATTTTAAGTGTTCTTTTATGCTTATCTTGCTGAAGTAGTTTACAGATATCCTGCATGATTATGAATTTTTCTCACTTCATAGTTTGATAATTATTTTGATTTGTCTTGGCATTATCATATGAAAAGTTAAATTCTCCGATTTCAATTTTTGAACGTCAATGTGTAAGACAATTTTTTGAATGAATTTAAACAACAATAGTTGCGAATATTATATATATGTTTTTGAAATTTCCTTTGTTTTTTTATTATGAAGGAAAATTGGTTTAAACCGTGGAAGTAAAACAAAATTAAGGATAACGGAATAATAGGCATATCATGAAGTAGCTAATTCATATTTTATTACCAATTGATTTCTACTTCATGCAAATAATAGGCTATTAGTGAAGAAGAGATTTAGGTATCCAAAGAGGACCGGGGGTGGTGGTTCCTTTGGGTACCCAGATATATCGTGTTTGATTTTGGTGAGACGAAACTGAAAACACCCTTTTAAGTGGAATTGGTATTTCATTTTTAGCTTTGGGCCTCCATTCAAATTTTTGATGCACTCTATTTTTATTTCTCAAATTTTCGTAGTCCCTTGCTTGAATATTTGGATAGCCATGACTGTCGAAGTAATTATTTAACGGGAATTTGTTTTCATTTAATTTTATGTTAGGATAATGATAAGGTTGTGAATGATAATGATGATATTGTGTTGGAGTTTCATTTACAATTTTTTGTTGTTTTTCATTTTCAAAGTTTTGCTCTTGAAAAGTCACATTTATCTTGATTTTGGATTTTGTTTGATAATATGAATTTATGTGTTGAGAATTTTTCCTTATAATTTCCTTAAGCAAGTTAATTTTATTTTCTAATTCGTAGTTTTTAAGTTTCAAATTATGTCTGGCTTTATTATAAGCAATTGTGCTATTTTTAAGAGTAGAAACAATTGAATCAATATGATTTTGATATTTGTTTATGTATTCCTCAAATGTTTCATCCATTTCTTCAATTTCAATTTTATAGTCATTACACTTAGCACAATCATTTTTCAAAGAAGAGTTTCTAAACATATTTTTTCATTTTGTTTTTGTACGAAAGTAAACTCTTTTTCAAGTTCCTTGAATTTTTCTTTAATATTATTACAATCAAAACAAGATATAGAGTTTTCAAATGAAGAGCATGATGGAGATACAAACATTTCATTTTTGGATTCTACATTCACATTTGCTTTCAAAGTTTTATTTTCTAAACGTAGTTTTGCATTAGCCATTTTTAGTTTCTTAATCTTACATTTAGTAGTTTGTAGTAATTGTAATGTAGAAATAGAAGTACAAAGAATGGAATTTGATTTCCTTACAGCGCTTGTGGATGAGGCAAGATTTGAACATATTGTACCTTTGTCATCTTCATCTTCCTCTTCCAAACAAGAGTTTCCATCATCCTTTCCGCTGATGAGCATTCTATGAATCCATCATTTGAGTAGCTTTCTTAAATATTTGTGCAAGCTTGTATGTTCTCCAATTCTTGTGTTTGTTTCATACCTACAGAAGGAGAATCATAAGTTCTTTCAAGAAAATTCCAAATCTCATAAGCGGTAGGTAAAGTATAAATAAGTTTGAAAATTATTTTGGTCTAACGCACAAAATATACTATTCATAGATTTTGCATTTAAAAAAATTGCGTTTCTAGTTAGTACGCTAGGTGTCTTTTCAATAGTAATATTCCAAACTTTTTCATCTAAGGCCTTAAGAAAATTTTTCATTAATTTGTTCCACCCTATATAATTTTTGCCCATAAATAAAGGTGGTGATAATACTTTTTCATTTATATTAAAATTTTCCCCACTAGTAGAAGCAAGATCATGATCAAGAGATGCCATTATTCCCGTTTGTTAAGCCAATTTGGAATAACCTTGCTCTGATACCACTTGTTGGGTCTTGAGGTGCCCTTAAAAGGGGGGGGGGGGTGAATAAGGGTTTTAAAAACTTTAATAGAAAACTTTTGATATTTTGGTCGAAGTAAGTTAAATCAAAAGTAAAGAGATACTGAAATTAGAAATGAAATCAATTTTATTAAACAAGAAAAGACATGATTATCATTAATAAAATTGATTACAAAATCTGATTTCAATGACGCTAGAAATTGAAGCAACTAATATGAAAACCCTTTTTGTTTTCTATACCGGCTCGTATCCCCATGAACCGGTTGGCTTTAGCCGATCTCTCCCCAGATACGGCCTCAAGCCGCTCAAGCCAATCTATCACTAGAATGTCCTCGAGCACCCCCTAGATCTACTCCCTAGACCCAGTCGCCAACATGAGGCGAATTCCTCCCTAAGTCCTACCTAGACCAAGTCGTCGTGTGGCGAATTCACGAACCAGTTACAATGATAAAATAAAATAAAAATACAAAACACAAACTAAAAACTCCCTCAAAAGAAGAACTTGATGTCAATGTAGATGCGATCGGATCGGTCTTCAAGTTCTTTGCGTTCACGAACGTTGACGGAGTTCTTCGAACTGCTTGGGGAAGTCTCTCACGAGTGCTCTGAATATATGGCTTCAATTTGTTTTGTCCCAGCCAGCAACAATGGAGGAAGTGCGCGTCTTTAAATAGAATCTGCCGCTACCGCCTGCGGTAGTACTACCGCCCCGCAGAAGCCACATTAGGCAATGATCTAGCACACAGATTGTGGAAGATTAAGCAACTTTTGAGCGCCAAACTTTGAGCTCCGACTAGCGCGTCGCGGTAACGCTAACGCTCCATGATAGCGAGATAACCTTCCTTTAGCCAATATCTCCTTCCACATTTGCTCCTCAATCACATGCAGACGGGAGGATTCCAAAAGCTACCGTCGGGCGGTAGACATGCCGCGCCGCGGTAGAGCACGCTAAATATGCATCCTGCCAATCATTCCTTTTTCTCCTCCATTTCCTTCCCGTCAATTATTTCCATTTATGCTAGCGCCAGCGGTAGTGCTAACGCTCCGCGGTAGAGCACACCTCTTTTCGTCGAACAACAGCTTATTTTGTCGAAAGCCATTTTTGTCGAACAGCCTCTCCTTTAGTTGAACACATTTCGTCGAACGACTTCACATTTCGTCGAATGCATCTCATTTTGTCAAACGCCATTTTCATTTCGTCGAACTCAATTTCGTTGAACGGCCTCATATTTCGTCGAACGCCGTTTTCATTTCGTCGCACGCAATTTCGTCGAATGGCAATTTCGTCAAACAATAACTATTTTCGTCGAACACCATTTCGTCGATTCGCTAGCGCCAGCAGTAGTGTGACCACACCACGGTATCAACAGAGAATCATCCTGATGTCACTTCGATGAATTTCTTTTTCCCATTCCTTTGGGTATTGAATTTGAAGATCCTGCACACTATAAACACAATGCAAGTATGATCAAATACAATAGGATTTGTTATTGTCAAACTAAGAGATGCGGAAAGCATGTTCCAACAGTCCCCACTAACAGACAAGTTGCAGATATCTTCATTAAACCTCTGGATGAAGCAAAGTTCAATTTCTTCAAAATTGAGCTGGGCATGCTCATTTTAGAATAACTTCTACTGTGTCGTAATTATTACTATTACAATTTTCTTCTAGGAGATGATAGGTCACTAACAAAGCATGCAGGTCATCATTGTGAAAGTTGGGAGTGACTTATAGAAAAGGTGTGCATAAGAAAAGATCATATCAGTTTGACCACAAAACGATATCATCTTGATGAACACAATGACATTCTATTACATTTTTGTATGATGGTAGGAAAAGAGTAAAGAAATGAAGTTGCAAGTGAGGGGGAGCATGATTGACAAAAGTCATATATATGATGTTGCAAGTGAGGGGGAGCTTGACATTGAGCTCCCTGCTAAACTAGTAATGGTGATGTAACATCCCTCAAATAACTAGACCCCTAAGATGGTTTTGTCATGACTAGGTCATGACAAAACCCTAGGAAGCACAAAAGACCATGTGAACTTAAGCAAGAAGGAGGAAAACCACAGTGGTCTGCAAATAGAAATTTCTAGTTACCAAGCTTATGGTTGGACCTTAGGGCCTCACCTTAACCCTTTGACCCAACCATAACATTTATAACCCATTAGAGGTCCCTTAGAGTACCAAGGACCCATTGGGGTCAACCAAAGTGGCCAAGTTGACCAAAGTCAACCCTAGCCCTAAATTGCTCAAAGTACCCTAATTAGGTTCAATTGACCTTCACCATGCCAAATTGACCTTGCCCCTACCCTTATAGGGATATTGTTGGAACATGGTCTTCCGCATCTCCAAGGTTTGAGAATAACAAATCTTATGTGTATTTGATCTTGTGTGTTTAAGTGTGCAGGAAACAAAGTCCATATGACTCAAGGATTACATAAGAAGGTTGCCCCCAAATTTGAGCCAACAAATCCAACATGCCCACTAGAACTGGCAGAAGCACCTAGCTCCCAGCGCTAGCGATGATTAGCGCAATTCTGGAGCACATATAGAAGGCGCTAGCGCCTGGCGGTAGCGGATAGCGCAGGCGGTAGCGCGGAGCACAGAAGGCAAAAGAGAAATGTTTCCACGGACTGAAGATTCCCCCGCGCAGAATAATGCCTAATCCGGGATAGCGCTGAGGCTATAAATAGGACCCCTCTTCTCTCGTTTCAGAGAGACATCAGAGAGAGAGATTGAGTGCTAGAATTCCAGAGGTTGATTTGGCCGAAAGTTGATGTCCTACCAAAGCTCTGCGGATTTTTGAAGGAGAATCTCTTCACGCCGGATCTAAACGACGTCCGCTTCTACAATGCTTATTCTACAGCGGATCTTCGTCTCCAACTTCAGAAGTTCTTCAAGAGGGAGTTTTTATTATTATCATTTCATATTTCTTGTAAACCATTATAGAATTCACCTCGTGTTGGCGACTAGGTCTGGGTAGGACTTAGTGCAGAAACTCGCCACATGTTGGAGACTAGATCCAAGTTAGGTCTAGGGGGTGCTCAAGGCCATATCCAGGGTTGGATTGGCTAGAGGTAATTGAGGACGAATCCGGAGAAGGATAGGCTAGGGTCACCGGTTTGTGGGGATGCGAGTCGGGATAGAAATAAAAAGAGCTTACTATTATTCGACACCGATTTCTAGCGTTATAGAAATCAATTTTTGTAAAACCTTCTTGTTGGATCGGTAGGCGCCCTTAGAGGGGGTTGAATAAGGGTTTGCAAAAACTTATATTATATTTTGAAATACTTGCTTATGATAAGAGATCAAAATAGTGATTTTGAATAAAGATCTAAATTATTTTATAATAAAGGAGAGGATAATAAACAATTTAGAGAAATGAAGAACAAATCAATTTTATTACACAAAGAGAGACATGATTATTATTAATAAAATTGATTACAAAATTTTGATTTCAATGACGCTAGAAATCAAAGAGAAAAATGAAAATCTCCTTTTGTTTTCTATACCGACTCGTATCCCCACAAACCAGTTGGCTTTAGCCGATGCTTCCCCGGATACGGCCTCAAGCCGCTCTAGCCAACTCTTCCCTGATATGTCCTCGAGCACCCCCTAGACCTACACCGGAGACCTAGTCGCCAACACGAGGCGAATTTCTGCCCTAAGTCCTACCCAGACCTAGTCGCCAACACGAGGCAAGTTCACTAAACGATTATAAGAAAAGATGTGAAATAAATAAACAACAATATAAGAACTCCCTGTATGGATCTCTTAGAGAAGTATACGAAGACCAGCAGAGTATGATCGTAGTCGATGCGGTCTTTCGTCACGATGATGACGTGTGTTGAAATCTTCTCCACGGATCTCCTTAAGCCTTCATGGATTTGTGGGAGTATCTCTCTGACCCTTCATCTCTATGCTGTGGCACGAAGCTCTGGAATTTTGGATCTCAAGAGGATGAAGAAGAAGGAGCCAAGGGGTCCTTTTTATAGTCTCAGCGCTAGCGCCTGCGCTAGTGCTACCGTCGGCGCTATCCCATTTTAGGACATATTCTGCGCGGCAGAATCTTCAATCCGAGGAAACAATTCTCTCTTGCCTACTGTGCTCCGCGCTATCGGATACCGCCAAGTGCTATCTCCTTCTATAAGTACTCCCGGAATTGCGCTTAAGCCAACATTTCGTCGATCGAAATTTCGTCGAACGCAGCTAACAGTTCGTCGAGCGAATTTTCATCGAACGCAGTTATGAGCATTTCGTCTTGCACCACTTAGAGTTTGTCGAACGACAGCTAGCGCCTGCCCTAGGACTACCGCCGGCGCTAGTAGGAGTTTTGGATTTGATGGCTCAACTTTGGGGGCAACCTTCTTATGTAATCCTTGAGTCATGTGGACTTTGTTATCCTGCACAATTAAACACACATGATCAAATACACATAGGATTTGTTATTCTCAAACCTAGGAGATGCGGAAGACCATGTTCCAACAAACTCCCCCTTTTGATAATAACAAATCCATTAATGATAAATCAGAGCATTAATATATAAGCATGATGAAACTTACTTGTGTGTGTGAGTGAGTGATGACTTAGGATAATTATCGATTTTAGCATTTAGAATTGCTCCCCCTAAATACATGCTCCCCTTAAGTGAATGCTCCCCTAATATGTAAGCTATCATCTTAATTAGGCATGTTAGTTTTATATTTTGATAGCAGATTATATTTATCATGTTAGTTCTCCCCCTTTTGTTATTAGCAAAAGCGGGTAAGGAGACACCACTTAAAAGTTGATTGTAAGATAAAGGCATGATTGAGCTTGTAGAGAGAAGGAAATGATAAGGAGTTTTAGAATAATTTTTATAGAGATAGATCAGAGTTTTTAGCAATATAACATTATCAAGTATTATTATGTTGGTTTATCCCCTTTTAAGTAAGAGTTTTAAGCATAACAAAAATGTAATGATTTCCAAGTAACTAAACTACCCAGACAATATGTCTACACCCTAGCCCCGTACTAAGTGACGGATGGGCATGAGGAGCTGCAAACATGCCGTAGGTTGGGGTGTTAGTCTCATATGCAAACACTAGACAAAAACCTATCCTAGTACTCTTTCCCCCTAGTGCCTCGCAAGGCCCCACTGGAACCCTCCCCGGTTAAGGACAAGACATGACTAGAGATAAGGTTATCTAATGTCTACAATCCTACGCCCCCGCTATGGTGAGATATGAAGTCATGGATAATAATTATTAGAAGCGTTTAAGCGTTTTTAATTTAGTGATAAGTTCATAGCCTATGGGTTTATATTTTTATTTGAATTTATGAAAATACTCACATAGCTATTTTGAAATTCATGAATCAGAGTTTTTAATATAACAATATTTTCATAAAAATAAATCAGAGTTTTTAGCAAAACAAATATTCATGTTTAGAGTAACCAATATAGAGTTTACCAAGCAAGTCTACCACTTGCTGAGAGAAAGGAATTTTAAGATTCAAGTGATGATGCACACAAAATAAAAGACTTTAAGCTAGCATGAAAGCGCAAGGTAAAACAATTATATAGTAATGATGCGGAAGACTTATCGAAATACAAGAAACATCTTATTGTAATCAATGATGATCCATAAACTGATATATGAGTTAAATTTTAAAAAGAAGATGTTTTTGTAAATCGTTTTTCAATTAAAATCTTTAAGGCCCCGTTCGTTTGGACGGAATTGAAGACTTGGAATTGATATTCGATGTCGAATTCCAATTACACCGTTAGTTTGTTAGGTAGATTTAATAATTGAAATTTGAGTTGAATATCATGGAATTGATTTTAGCCTAAGCACAAAATCTAGCTAGACATATCGGAATTGGGCGAGTCTGGCACGCTCGATTTATCGCATTTTTTGCCCGGGCACGCATTTATGCGACCGGGCGCACAATTTTTCGCTCGGGCGCGAGTTTTTCGCACGGACGTGAGTTTTTCGCCCGATCACGCGTTTTTCGCCCGGACGCCCAAATTTTGCTTGGGCGGAAATTTTCTGCCCTAGCGCATTTTTCGCCCCGACACGCGTTTTTCGCCCTAGCGCGCTTTAATGCACCAGGGCGCACAATTTTTCACCCGGGCAGGAGTTTTTCGCACGGACGCAAATTTTTCGCCCGAACGAGCATTTTTCGCCCGGGCGGAAATTTTTCGTCATAGCACGCGTTTTTCTCCCGGGGCGCGTTTTTCGCCCAGGCGCATGTTTTGTCACCCAGGCGCGCAATTTTTTGCCCAGGCGCGATTTTTTCGCCCGGGGGCGCATTTTTCGCCTGAGCGCGCGTTTTTTGCACCGACGCGCATTTTTTGCCCGGACGCGCATTTTTTGCCTGAGCGCGCGTTTTTCACCCCGACGTGCGTTTTTCTCCCCGACGCGCATTTTTTGCCCGGGCGCGCGTTTTTCGCCAGGGCGCTATTTTTTTGCCCGGGCGCAATTTTTTCACCCGGGCGCGATTTTTTCCCCCGAGAGCGTTTTTTTGCCCGGGCGCGGATTTTTCCCCCGGGCGCAATTTTTTCGCTCGGACGCGATTTTTTCGCCCGGGCGCGAATTTTTCTCCCATGGGAGAGTTTTTCGCCCCGGCGCGAATTTTTTGATCAAACGTGATTTTTCGCCCAGGGAGCGATTTTTTGCCCGGGCGAGTTTTTTTCGCCCTACGAGATTTTTTGCTCAGGGGCTATTTTTCGGGCGTGATTTTTTCACCGGGGAGCAGTTTTTTGCTGGGGCGCACTTTTATCGCCTATGCGAGCTTTTTTCGGCCGGGCGGGTCGAAAATCGCACCCGGAAAAAAAAATGCGCCCGGCAAAAAAATCGTGCCCGAAACACAAACTCGCGCCAGGGCGAAAAACTGAGCCCGGGCAAAAAATGCGCGCTCGGGCGAAAAAATCGCGCTCTGCGAAAAAATTGCGCCCGGGCGAAAAAAATCATTCTCGGGAGAAAAAATCGCTCCCGGGCGAAAAAATCGTCGCCATGATATACATTTGTTTATGATATATGTGATAAATATTAGCTTTTTCGTAATATATTTCAATTATTAAATTAAATTTTATTTAACAAACGAACAAAAGTATCGATTAATTCTACAATATTCAACAATATTGTTTATTAGGCGAACGTTGGAATTGGAATTAGTCACCAATATTTAATTCCACAATATTTATCAATATTTAATTCCAATATCGAATTTCAATTCCGTCCAAACGAACGGGCCCTAAGTGTGACAATAAAGTAACCAAGAATGAAATATTGTTACCAAAAAGAGAGTACGACATTGTTATGTTAATTCATAATTTCAAAACATACTAAACATTGTAGAAAGCATGCTAGGTTATCTATTGTATTTCATAAATAAAGAGTAGTATAGAATTTGCATTAGGATCCAATACTCATGAGAAAAAGTGTTATGGAAGATAATGATGTGCACATAAGTGTATTTTTGAATAGATTAAACAAATGTTTTAATCAAAAATACAAGAGATATGTAAAGTAAAGAGCATAATAAAACACAAGTAATTTTACTTCCATAGACTTCAATGCACAAACAAAATGTACAACTACCAAGGTGTTTTGCACACATAATGCTCATTAAGACTTATCAGGGTGCAAAGTAGTGCTTGGGGGATCACATATTTTCTTTTAATGTTGAGACTAGTGATCCGGTGTACTTAAGAGTAAGTGGTTTTTATTTTGAAAGAAAGATTTGATTTGCACAAGATACTTTACTATTCTTTCCAAGGTGCTCAACCTCACAACGCTTATTAAAACTTATCAGGAGGTTGAAGTAGTGCTTGGTGGAGTTATCTTTGTCACTTTATTTTATGATTTTTGTTTTTTACAAAGTTCTCTGAATACACTTATTTTGCAAACCAATATAAAGTATGAAAACATAACCACTTTTCTTAACTTTTAAAAGTGCAAATAAAGGTAGTGCAGGTAAGATGCTTGTGCAATTTTAATTCATTTTACTAATACAAAACATACACAAGCATTCTTAGATTAAACACATATGTAGAAAATGCCAAAATAAGTGAGTGAATAAAGATCATTAACAAACATAAAACATTTACTCATACTTAGAGGCATGCTAAGCTTGGTTCTACATAACTTTTACAATATAATTGATGCACATATTAATATATATATATATATCAAAGCATGATGAAAACAATGTTCAAAGTAGTTTGAAAAGATAAATTGCAACATTATAGAAGTTCTAAATGATGGGTTAAATCATGCTTGATTTTCAATGAAGTCCATACAGTATTTTTGATATCTTGAAGAATAATTTTGATTTAAAGTTTGAACTCATAAGATTGATCTTGGACTTCCCGAGGACTACCTTCTGAGGGGTTCGCCCGGTACTAGGAGATGTGATGCGATGATACCCCAAATCCCCCTTTCGCAAGATACATGTAAGTAGAAAATGTAAGTTCAGAAAAATACTTGTTCATATTTTTTTTGTTTTGTATTTTTGTATTTGATTTTTGCATATAGAAATCAAACAAATAACCAAAGAAAGAAAAAAAAATATTTTTTTTAATTTGGTTTTTGTAATTTAGTATTTTAATTTTTCAAAAATCAATTATAGGCATAGATGCAAAAATGAGTAGTACATGTAAAAAAATATATTTTTAGTGATTTTTCAGAATTTTAAAATTACAGAAAATCGGACACTTGAGCTAGCGCCGACGTTAAGTCCTAGAGCCTGCATTAGCTCATAGAGAGTGCTTATTTTAATCATATAGCCTAGATTTTCTTCGATTTTGCTTCCGATTTTTCTTAATTATGTTTGTGCAAAGTAAGGCCAAACTAATGAAGTGAAAAGACGAGAAGAAATTGCAAAAAGTTTTGCACAACATATGCATGAGTGAAATGAACATAAATAATTGAAATAATATTCATTCAATTTTTCAATTTCGGTTTGACATGATTCTGATTTAACATACTAGGGGTAATCAAACAATGACACAAATATATTAAATACCTAGGCAAAACTTGCGCATTTTTTAAATTTAGCCTAATACCCCTAAAATACCTTTTGAATCCATTTTGACACTTATTTCATTTAGTCTTAATAATATCATATGACAAATTTAGTTTTTCAAATATTATAAGACTTTTAGGAAATTGGATTTAGAAGGATAAAAATTCAAAAGGATAAGTAGATCACTTGAAAAATGATATGACTTTTTATTCAACTTTGTTTTATTTATGAATTTTGGTTTAATATGTGAAAGTCATATCACATGTTATATAAAGTGATCTTATCATGATGGCTCAAAGAAATAAAACCAAAAACAAAAAGGAAATTAAGCATATCATGAAGTAGAGAATTGATATTTCATTTTTGATTGATTTCTACTTCATGCAAATGATAGGATACTATTGAATGAGAGATTTAGGTATCCAAAGAGGACCGTGTGTGACGGTTCCTTTGGGTACCCAAATACATCGTGTTTACTTTTGGGGAGATATGATTGAATGGGCTCTTTTGATTTGAGTTTGTGTTTCATCTTTAGCTTTGGGTCTCCATTCAAATCTTGGTTTAACATTATTTTTAGTTTTCAAATTTCCATAATCATTTACTTGAATATTTTGATCAAAAGGATTTTGAAGTTATAATTTGAAGGAAATTTGTTTGCATTTAATTTTAGGTTGGGAGAAACATGATTTTGTAAATTATGGTGATTTTGATTTTGATTTACAAATCCTTTATGTTCCTTACTCCCATTTTTAAACGTAGGTAAGATGTTCATATTCATATTCAACTTGTTTTTAGATATAGTTTGATATTGTGAATTTGTATTTACAATTTTCATAAGCAAGTTGATTTTTGATTTTAATTCATCATTCTTAATTTTTAAATTATGTTTAGCTTTATTATAAGCGATTGTGCTATTTTTAAGAGTGGATACAATTGAATCAATATGATTTTGATAGTTATTTCTATATTCATCAAATATTTCATCCATCTCTTTAATTTCAATTTTATAACTTTTGCATGTAGCACAATCACTTTTCAAAGATGAATTTTCTAATGATAATTTTTCATTTTGTTCTTTTACAATTAATAATTCTTCTTCAAAATCCTTGAATTTTTCTTTAATATCATTACAATCAAAACAATGTTTTGTATTTTCAATTGAAGTGACATGAGTAAAGCTAGATATATCAGATTTTGATTCTACTTTAACTTTTGCTTTTAAATTTTTATTTTCTAAGCGTAATTTGCAATTCGCATTTTTTAATTTCTTAATTTTGCGCTTTGTAATTTGTAGCAATTGTAAAGTAGAAATAGAATTGCAAACAATAAGATGATTTGATTTCCTTACAGTGCTTTTGGATGCTGTGAGATTTGAGCATGAATTTTCTTTGTTGTCTTCATCTATTTGGCATTCCTCTTCCAAAGATGGGATTTCTTCTTTTCCATTTGATGTGCAATCTTGTATGTTCTCCACTTCTTGCATTTGTTCCATACCTATAGATGGAGAATCATATATTTCTTCAAGAAATTTCCATACTTTGTATGCACTAGAAAAATAATATATTAATTTTGAAATTTCGTGAGATAAAGCACATAAAATACTACTTAAAGCTTTTGCATTTAGATGACGTTCCTATTTATTTGATTCATCCGCTGGTCTAACTATTGTTATATCCCATGCATGTATACGTAAATTTTTAATAAACTTTTCCATTAAAAATTTCCACCCTTTATAATTTGTCACTTCGAATAAAGGTGGTTTAAGAGATTTTTCTTCTTCATAAAAATTTACCCCACTAATAGAAGCGAGATCATGAGACTCCATTATTCCTGGTTGTTAAGCCGATTGGAATAAAACAACTCTGATACCTCTTGTTGGATCGGTAGGCGCCCATAGAGGGGGGGGGGGGGGGTGAATAAGGGTTTTTAAAAACTTATATTATATTTTGAAATGCATGCTTATGATAAGAGATCAAAATAGTGATTTTGAATAAAGATCTAAATTGTTTTATAATAAAGGAGAGGATAATAAACAATTTAGAGAAATGAAGAACAAATCAATTTTATTACACAAAGAGAGACATGATTATTATTAATAAAATTGATTACAAAATTTTGATTTCAATGATGCTATAAATCAAAGCGAAATATGAAATTCTCCTTTTGTTTTCAATACCGACTCGTATCCCCATGAACCGGTTGGCTTTAGCCGATCCTTCCCCGGATACGGCCTCAAGCCGCTCTAGCCAACCCTTCCCCGGATATGGCCTCGAGCACCCCCTAGACCTACACCCGAGACCTAGTCGCCAACACGAGGCGAATTTCTGCCCTAAGTCCTACCCAGACCTAGTCGCCAACACGAGGGGAGTTCACTAAACGATTATAAGAAAAGATGTGAAATAAATAAACAACAATATAAGAACTCCGTATATGGATCTCTTAGAGAAGTAGACGAAGACCAGCAGAGTATGATCGTAGTCGATGCAGTCTTTCGTCACGATGATGACGCGTGTTGAAATCTTCTCCACGGATCTCCTTAAGCCTTCATGGATTTGTGGGAGTATCTCTCTGAACCTTCCTCTCTATGCTGTGGCACGAAGCTCTGGAATTTTGGATCTCAAGAGGATGAAGAAGACGGATCCAAGGGGTCCTTTTTATAGTCTCAGCGCTAGCGACTGCGCTAGTGCTACCGCTGACGATATCCCTTTTTAGGACATATTCTGCGCGGAAGAATCTTCAATCCGAGGAAATAATTCTTTCTTGCCTACTGTGCTCCGCACTATTGCCTGCGCTATCGAATACCGCCAGGCGCTATCTCCTTCTATAAGTACTCCTGGAATTACGCTTAAGCAAACATTTCGTCGATCAAAATTTCGTCGAACGCATCTAACAGTTCGTCGAGCAAATTTTTGTCGAACGCAGTTATGAGCATTTCGTCGAGCACCGCATATAGTTCGTCGAACGACAGCTAGCGCCTGCGCTAGGACTACTTCCGGCGCTAGTAGGAGTTTTGGATTTGATGGCTCAACTTTGGGGGCAACAATCTTATGTAATCCTTGAGTCATGTGAACTTTGTTATCCTGCATACTTAAACACACAAGATCAAATACACATAGGATTTGTTATTCTCAAACCTAGGAGATGCAGAAGACCAAGTTCCAACACTTATTTCATATTAATAAAACATGTCTCCACTTTATTTTAATTATTTTGTTTGATTTCTCACTTTCTTATTCACGCATTATTTCAAAGATAATCAAAATATAATTTAGGTTTTAAAAACCCTTATTCACCCCCCCCCCCCTTTCTAAGGGAGCCTACCGATCCAAAAAGTGGTATCAGAGGGGTTTTATTCCAATTGGCTTAACAACCGGGAATAATGGCGTCTCATGATCTCGCGTCTATTAATGGGGTAAATTTTGATGAAGAAGAAAAATCTCTTAAACCACCTTTATTCGAAGGGAGAAATTATAAAGGGTGGATATTTTTAATGGAAAAGTTTATTTAAAATTTAGATATCAATGCATAGTATATAGCAATAGTTAGACTAGCGGATGAATCAAATAAATAGGAACGTCATCTAAATGCAAAAGCTTTAAATAGTATCTTCTGTGCTTTATCTCACGAAATTTCAAAATTAATATATTGTTTTTCTAGTGCATACAAAGTATGGAAATTTCTTGAAGAAATGTATGATTCTCCATCTACAGGTATGGAACAAATGCAAGAAGTGGAGAACATACAAGATTGCACAAAAGGTAAAGAAAGCTCCTCTCATGATGGATCAATGGAGTGCACATCAAATGGAAAAGAAGAAATCCGATCTTTGCAAGAGGAATGCCAAATAGATGAAGACAACAAAGAAAATTCGTGCTCAAATCTCTCAGCATCCAAAAGCACAGTAAGGAAATCAAATCCTCTTATTTTTTGCAATTCTATTTTTACTTTACAGTTGCTACAAATTACAAAGCGCATAATTAAGAAATTAAAAAATGCGAATTGCAAATTGCGCTTAGAAAATAAAAATTTTAAAGCAAGAGTTAAAGTAGAATCAAATTCTGATTTATCTAGCTTTACCCATGTCACTTCAATTGAAAATACAAAACCTTGTTTTGATTGTAATGATATTAAAGAAAAATTTAAGGAACTTGAAAAAGAAATTATTTGTGTAAAAGAAAATAATGAAAAATTATTTTTAGAAAATTCATCTTTGAAAAGTGATTGTGCTACGTGCCAAAATTATAAAAATGAAATCAAAGAGATGGACGAAATATTTGAGGAATTTAGAAATGACTATCAAAATCATATTCACTCTATTGTTTCCACTCTTAAAATAGCACAATGGCTTATAATAAAGCTAGGCATACTTTAAAGATTAAGAATGATGAATTAAAATCAAAAATCAACGTGCTTATGAAAATTATAAATAAAAATTCACAATATCAAGAACTATCTAAAAACATGTTGAATATGAATATGAACATGAATATTTTAACTAAACAAAATAATGGAAATAAGAAACACAGCGGATTTGTAAATCAAAGTCAAAATCACCATTATTTCCAAAATCATGTTTCTCCAAACTTAACAGCAACATTACACAAATTTCCTAATCATTACAATCATAATCATCAATATAAAGATTATCACAATGAAAATTTGACATATAAGAATACCATTAAACCAAAGTTTGAATGGAGACCCAAAATTAAAAATGAAACACTAACTTCACATGAAAGGACCCATTCATCACTAACTACCCACACACCTACACGTTATATTTGGGTACCCAAAGGAACCACCACACTTGGTCCCCTTTGGATACCTAAATCTCTTATTCATTAGGTATCACCAAATGCATGATGTAGATTGTTTTCACAAATGAAATATATGAATTTTCTACTTCATGATATCCTTTATTGTCTTTTTAATTTTTATCTCTTTTTGCTATCATGGTATGGTCATCATATAGACACAAGAATTTATCACTTAAAGATTCATAAATCAAATTATCAAATTGTAAAGTCATGTCTATAGATCATAAACTCTATATATATCTATAGATCATAAATTGAATTCAAAATCTTTCTATGTGATATGATTTCAAACATATACTACTTCATAGGATTTTAAATTTGATTAAACATCTCCACTTCATATAACTTCAAATTTATAAATAAAATGTAAAACAAAACCTTCAAAAACTACCAAATAAGGACCAGATAAAAACAGTCAAACATCCAAAAACAACAAAATTAAAAATTGCAGATAGCTTTAGTGCTAGCTGGTAGCGTCGGCGCTAGTAGACAGTATCCAAGAAACATGTGTTCAAATCCCTGTATTATTACAAAACTAAAAACTTAGTTCCCCTCAAATATTCCTACTCTTCTACTATGTCTCGTCTATCTCCTCCACACTAGCACTTGGAGATCGTCTTCTGCGACTTCTCCGAATCGAATGACGCGGTGGATCCTGTACTGGGCTATCCCACTCTCTTCACTCCGGTGTAGATGGATTTAGATTTAATGTCTTGATCATGAACTTCATCATCTTATTTATACCAGAAACATCTTTCTCCACTATTGTCATCTGCTCTCCCATTTCTTCTCGAAAAGATTCAAATGAATCATCTCGAGCCGCTCGGGATGATGCTCCTCGTCGGAGTGGTGGTCGAGTAGATGTTGATGGCTCATCCGGGAGGGATGTAGCTCTTAGGCGTGAGGTACTATAGATAGGAGGAAAGCGGTCTATCAAGTAAAAACCTACCTCAATAGAAGGGTACATCATTTGAATGAACCCTTGTATGATGTCACCCAGGGGCAAGTTGTTATATCTTTGGCTGGAAGGCTGCCGCAACTTGTATGAGTAACGAATCAAGGAGAGTAATAAGTCAGCCACGTCAAACTTTTCCTCCTCCAAAATGAAATATGTAACATAGCTAAGTTGTGCTGTGAACTTCGCTGTACCACCCAACCTCAGCATAATTATGTGGCGTAATATATCTTGAACGACTAGGGCGTCTACTGTGAGTGTCAACAAAGAGGAGATCAGACTCCTGCTTGCCCTATTATGCAGCACCATGTTCACATTAGTCCAATCTATATCTACCCTAAGCTTCTCAACTATCTCCAACCGATTTGGATGCTGGGTCAATCCAAACACGGCCCTCAGTTGTTCATGGGTGATAGTCACCACTTGTCCCTGCACTTGAGACAGCACTCCTCAATCCAGCTCTGTCTGCGATGGGTCTTCCAAGTGCATATAGAAATCTCATACTAACTCTGAAGAAAACCAATCAGAAAGAAACAAATTCAACACCTCAGAGGTTACAAATAGCTGCATGATGTGGTGGTGTCGAAGCATGACAAACTCCACAAAATATGGTACACCTACTACTGCAGCCTCCATGGCCAGCTCTACACTTTTCTTCCCTCTTGAACTAGGAGCCATCTGCAACATTATAAGAGAAATTAAAATTAAGCAAAATTCACTAGCGCCAGCGCTAGCACTAGCGCCCGGCGCTAGCACTAGCGCCTGCAGTAGCGCCGGTGCTAGTTCTCTGATCTAAAATTGTAAGATCTCTCTAAAATAAAAGATTTCCAAATCTGAAATTGCTAGATCCAAGAAACCCACATAATCTAAGCTAAAATCAAAACTAAAAATCTTCATAAAAAGGCATAAAAATTATGAAGATCCTCTTTTTGATCTAACCTTATTCTAGATCTATCATAAAAATAAAAAGTTTTTTTGTCACAATCAAAAGTTTCTCTTAAATAGGTTCATAAATCTTCATCACAAACATCAAAATTAAATATTTAGAAAAAAAATCATCAAAATGATGAAGATTTACTCTAGTCTCTCCCTCCAAAAATAAAAGAATCAAGTATTGTAGATCTAGCATCTAAAACCAATTGATAACTTCAAATATCTTCTTCTTCAACATCAAAATCAAAGTTTAAAACAAAAATCATAAAAAATGATGAAGATTTACTGAAATATATGAGTGGGTTGCGTTATCTACTAGGGTTTTTCGGGAGAGCTTCAATGGCAATGGCCGAAATGACAAGGTAAAGGGGATTTAAATAAAGCAGTGCTAGCGCCAACACTATCATTAGCGCGAGCGCTAGCGCACCTCTCTGATTTTTTGTATTTTTTAAATTTTATAAGATACCTAACTTTATTCTCTATTATATGTACTACATAGTTTTGCAGTTATGTTTTGAATTGATTTTTGAAAAATTAAAACAAAAAAATGATTATTATAAAAGCCAAAATTACAAAAACATTTTTTTTTTGGTTTAAGCTATATTTATAAATGCAAAATCAAATACAAAGATATATAACATCAAAATTATCAAAAAAAAAAACTGTATGGACTTTATTGTGAACAGCAAACATGATTTAATCTATCATTTAGAACTTCTACATAGTTATAATTTATCTTGTCAAACTACTTTTTGAACATTGTTCTTATCATGCTTTGATATATCTATTAATATGTGCATCAACTCTATTGTAAAAGTAGTGTAGAACCTTGCTTAGCATGCCTCTAAGTATGAGTAAATGTTTTATGATTGATAATGATATTTCTTCTCTCACTTTTTGGCTAAGTTTACTCATGTTCTTGATCTAGATGCTTTCTTATGTATTGTAATTATACAATAATTTAAATTTGCACAAGTATCTTACCTACACTACACTTATTTGCACTATTAAATATAAAAAAAAAGTGGTTGTACTTTCAAAATTCATTTGGTTTGCAAAGCAAGTGTAATCGGAGAACTTTGTACAAAACAAAAAAATGAAATAATGTGACAAAGTTAACTCCACCAAGCACTACTTGAACCTCCTGATAAGTCTGAATAAGCGTTGTGAGGTTGAGCACCTTGGAAAGATTAGTAAAGTGACTTGTGCAAACCTTCATTTTTTAACAAAAAAATCACTTATTCTTAAGTACACCGGATCAAAAACAAAACTGAAAAAATAGAATTGTGTGATCCCCCAAGCACTACTTTCCCCCCTGATAAGTCTTAATGAGCATTGTGTGTGCAAAGCACCTTGGTAGTTGTACATTTTCTTTGTGCATAAAAGTGTGTGGAAGTAATCTTATTTGTGTTTTATTGTGCACTTTACTCTACATTTGTCTTGTATTTTTTATTATAACATTTGTTTACTCTTTTCAAAATACACTTTGTGCACATCATTATCTTCCATAACACTTCTTCTCATGAGTATTGGATCCTAATGCTAATTCTATAATACTTTTTAAATCGAAAATGCACTAGATAACCTAGCATGCTTTCTACAATGTTTGGTGTGTTTTTGACTTTATGAATTAGAATAACATTGTAGTAGTCTCTCTTTCATACATCTCTTTCATGCTTGGTTACTTCATAATAATCTTTTCAAAGGAAAAATGTTACAAAAACATCTTGTTCATTTTATGAATCATCATGTCTTACAAAAAGATGTTTGTTGTATTTTTATAAGTCTTCCGCTACATTATGTTTACCTTATGTTCTTTTCATGCTTATCTCAAGTGTTTCAAACTCAAACTTTTTAAATGGTAGACTTGCATGGTAAATGTTATATCATTCCTTTTTAAAGCAAACAACTCTGATTTATTTCTGTAATCATACTTATGCTAAAAACTCTGATTTATTTCTATGAAAATTATTCTAAAACTCCTTCTCATTTTCTTCTCTCTCAAAGCTCGATCATGCCTTTATCTTATTATCAAAACTTTTATGTGTTTTGCTTCCTTACCCACTTTTGCTAATAACAAAAGGGGGAGGACTAACATGATAAATAAAATCCGCTATCAAAATGACAAACTAACTTGATTTATTAAAAATGATAGCTTACATATTATGGGAGCATTCACTTAGGGGGAGCATGTATTTAGGGGAAGCATTTCTAAAATTATATAATCAACATTTATCCTAAGTCATCACTCTCTCACACACACAAGTAGGTTTCATCATGCTTATATTTTAATGCTCTGATTTATCATTAATGGTTTTGTTATTATCAAAACGGGGAGTTTGTTTGAACATGGTCTTCCACGTCTCCTAGGTTTGACAATAACAAATACTATGTGTATTTGATCTTATGTGTTTAAGTGTGCAGGAAACAAAGTCCATATGACTCAAGGATTACATAAGAAGGTTGCCCCTAAATTTGAGCCAACAAATCCAACATGCCCACTAGCGCCGGCGGTAGCACCTAGCGCCCGGCTCTAGCGATGACTAGCGCAATTCCAGAGCACATATTGAAGGAGATAGCGCCTGGCGGTAGCGGATAGCGCAGGCGGTAGCACGGAGCACATAAGGCAAGAGAGAAATGTTTCCTCCGACTGAAGATTCCCCTGCGCAGAATAATGCCTAATCCTCGATAGCGCTGGTGGTAGCGCTAGCACAGGCGCTAGCACTAAGGGTATAAATTGGACCCCTCTTCTCTCATTTCAGAGAGACATCAGAGAGAGAGAGATTGAGTGCTAGAATTCCAAAGGCTGATTTGGCCAAAAGTTGATGTCCAACCAAAGCTCTGCGGATTTCTGAAGGAGAATCTCTTCACGCAGGATCCAAACGACGTCCGCTTCTACAACGCTTATTCTACAGCGGATCTTCGTCTCCAACTTCAGAAGTTCTTCAAGAGGGAGTATTTATTATTATCATTTCATATTTCTTGTAAACCGTTAGAGAATTTGCCTCGTGTTGGCGACTAGGTCTGGGTAGGACTTAGGGTAGAAACTCGCCTCATGTTGGCGACTAGATCTAGGTTAGGTCTAGGGGGTGCTCAAGGCCATATCCGGGGTTGGATTGGATAGAGCAGCTTGAGGCCGAATCCGGGGAAGGATAGGCTAGGGCCACCGGTTCGCGGGGATGCGAGTCAAGATAGAAAACAAAAAGAGCTTACTATTATTTGCCATCGATTTCTAGCTTTATAGAAATCAATTTTTGTAAGATCTTGTTTCATATTAATAAAACATGTCTCCACTATATTTTAATTATTTTGTTTGATTTCTCACTTTCTTATTCACGCATTATTTCAAAGATAATCAAAATATAATTTAAGTTTTAAAAACCCTTATTCACCCCCCTCTAAGGGCGCCTACCGATCCAACAGATATTAGGAACCCAAAGGACCAAAAAGCCCCATCATGGGGACACTAATTTAGCCAATTTGACCTAAGTTAGCTATTGCCCTATTTTGATCAAAGTGGCCTATTATGTGTCAATTGGCCCTCACTTTGCCAAACTGACCTTACCTAGACCTTCCTAACCCTTATGGGAGGCCAATGGGTCACTAATCAACCATTGGGGTCAACCCAAAGGGTCAAATTGACCAAAGTCAACTCCACACTAAATTTAGGTCATAATGACCTATTTTGACCTAATCAAGCCCAATCCACTTGGGCTAGACCCAATTGAAGTGGTCCACGAGCTAATGTGTTGGGGATTACTGAAATTTCCATTCAATTTCAAGAAATTCGGGCAGGAGAGAGAAACCCCCATTTTCCCCAAAAATGGTGGAGAAGGAAAGAGAGGATTAATGGCATTCAAGGCAAATGGAGGGGGGGGGGGGGCGAGCGGAGGAGGCCGCTGGCCCCCTCTCGCCCCCGCCCCAGCAGGGGGCGCGAGGAGGAGGCCGTTGCCCACCTCTCGCCCCCTCCCCCGCAGGGGGACGAGAGGAGGAGCCCGCTGGCCCCCTCTCGCCCCCGCCTCAGCAAAGGGCGCGCGAGGAGAGGGACGCCTGCCCCCTCTCCCCCCCTGCTCCAGTAAAGGGGGCGAGAGGAGAGGGCCGCATGCCCCCTCTTGCCCCCACTCTATGTAAGGGGGGCGAAAGTAAGGGGGCAGCCTGCCCCCTCTCGCCCGGCCTCAGGAAGAGGGGTCGGCTGCATTTAGCGCCTTAGAATATTTTGGTAATCTCGTAGGCCCGGATGTGGTTATTGGTAGACCAAGTCCAGAAATATATAAATAGGACCAAGGGGGCACCATTTTGAGGGACTTCTCTTTTGGCCACTCTCTCCCCATGTTTCTTTGGTGGGTGGAGAGAGCCTCCAAAGGTGCCCAAGCTTAGCATTGGCTTGGGAGGGGAAGCACTCTAAGATCTTCCGGTTGTGTGGTGGGACCTCCTCGCTAAGCCCTTGGTCTCATTCCTAGTTCCTTAGCCTCTTATCCTAGAGCTCTCCCTTGGGAGAAGTAAGTGTGAGGTCGCCCCCCAACTTGTTGAGGGACTGAGCTCCACAAGAGACCAAGTTATTAGTTTCAACATTATGGTGCGGTGAGCGTGGAGAGTGACCAGCACAAGAAAACCTCAAGCTGAGCTCCTTGGATGGAGGCGGAGGAGGATCCGGCCCAGGCCACTCACATCCCACGGTGGCTAGAGTGATGTTGGAATTGTTTGAAAATTTCAAGCGGGAGGTCATGTAGACCTTGCAGGTAGCTTTCACCATGATAGGCGAAGGCAGGAGAGGATGTGGTCCGGAGGTCCCGCCTCAGTAGGTGGGCGAGAGCACTCCCGGCCAGCAAACCAGGAAGGAGGTACCAGTGGGGGAGTGGGGAGGCATTCGGCCCCCACTCGCCTGGTCCCCAAGGAGGGGGCAAGTGGGGAGGTGTCATACCCCCACTCGTCCAGCCCCAAGGGGGTGAGTGGGGAGGCGGACAGCCCCCGCTTGCCCAGCCCCAAATGGTGGGCGATGCGATCAAGGGAAGTCCTTTTTGTGAGGTAATCCTCTCATACCCGGTTCCAGGGAGGTTCAGGGGGCCGTAGATGTCTTACTACTCTGGCAAAGATGACTGCACTTGCAATTATTCGAGGACATAGTCTCGGTCAGGCCTATGTCAGATGCCTTCCAGTGCCGGCTCTTTGCCACCACTCTGAAGGAGAAGGCAAGGGATTGGTTCTACCAGCTCCCCATGGGGTCTATCTATGACTTTGAGGATCTGCGCTGAGGATTCCTGTTGCGCTTATCGACGTCGAAGAAGAGGAAGAAGGATGTCGAGGAACTTTTCAAGATTAGGCAAGAGCCAAGGGAGTCGTTGGCTCATTATGTGGATAGGTTCCAAGAAGAAGTCCTGCAAGTCCAGGAGGTCCCCGGGTTCACCCTCCAGCTTGCCTTCATAGTAGGGCTACGATAGGAGTTCTTCAAGATGAGCTTGAAGCGGAAGCCCCCCTATCCATCGAAGAATTAATGGAAAGTGCGGCGGAAGAAATCAAAAGTGGGGAGGACAATCCTGAGTTCGCAAGAAGGTTGGCCAAGCTAAGTGAGCCGGAGGCAAGGCAGCAGGGGGGAAGGTAGAGGCTCCCAAGAGGATGTTCGACCAATAAGAGGACAACTTCAAGGGAGAGAGGCCCGACCCCCCAGGATGGAGGCAGGGACCGAAGGCACCCTCTCCACCACCTCAGCAAACCATGGCAATTGGTGGAGGAAGAAGGAGGAGGCCAAGAAAGCAGAAAAAGAAGAGGAAGAAAATGTGATATGGTTGAGTTACCCTACTGTGACTGTGAAATTTTTCGAATCTTTATGAAGCAAGCAGGAGTTAGTCAACTTAGAGCTCACAAGCCAAACAACCAGAAGCAAATGGAGGCAAACAAGTGATCTTTATTGATAGCAACTTTAAATTACAAGGCAAGGCATGCGTGGCGAGACATGATTTCGCCAGCACAAACACCAAAGAGAAAAAACAGAAATTGAAGATAACTTGAGACCGCGCGGTCTCCCTTGCGAACTCAGCAACTCGCCAAACCGCAACCCGCTGCCGATCTCAGAACAACACCAACCCGCTGATCCGACCGCACCCTTCCTTCCGAACTCCTGATTCTCCCGAACTCCAGCAACAGAACTCCAAGCCGCAGACCGCCCGAACATTTTCAGAGGAAGAGGTGATCGTTGCTGCCCGCACTATCCGCAGAAGCTGCACAATAAGAGTTCAATCAGCAGACCGCCTGGTCACACAAATTGAGACCGCAGGAAAGAAGAGAACTCAGCTTACACTTGGTGTGTCTGTTTTTTATTGCTGCGGATGGGTCCTATTTATAGGCGTGAGCGCTGATCCAGTCACCACCCCATGAGATAGGATCACCACCCAACAGACCGCGCGACCTAACCGGTCACACTGCGCGATCAGCAATAGTACTCCTGCTTCATTTTGGTGAACTCGCCAGCGTCAACATCAACTATGAGAGACTGCCACTCTCACAGCAGATCGTGACTCCAAGGGAGATCGCCAGACCGCCCGAAGCTGTTCACCCCCTGTGTTCGTCCGAGACCGCGAACACAGCCAGTTCGCCATCAATCCACGAACTCAAGTCTGTATGTCATTCACCACCTGAGACCGCGGACAGCGTCCAGCTCACATACCAATCTCCTCCTGAGACCGCAAACTGAGACCGCGCGACTAAGACCCTAAGTCCGCGAATACCAACAGGAAGCCCGGTCAGCTACCAGACCGCATCCTGGAAAACCTGCAATAAGCTGTGCGGTCACACCAGACCGCCACAGCCTTAAAGACAGGCCGCCACGCTGTCACGCATAGTTCGCGCACACCTGAAGACGATCAACCCACCATGCGATCACAGATAGACCGCGCGGCCTTCACCTTCAGCCGCCTTGGACCCATACCAGCGATCAAGCCAGGAGACTGCAGTTAGGCTTAGACAACCCAGACCGCAGAGGCAGACCGCCAGGCCGTGCGATCACACCAGACCGCCCGACCTCCTCCCAGACCGCCCAGGTCCAAAAAACCCCTAACTTCCACTTCAACAATTTCAACACTCCCCCTTTAAGTGGGAAGTTGAAACTAGCCCTAGTAGGCTCCTTAGCAGTGTGAACGGCCCCTTCGCCAGCGCCTTTGTGAAGATGTCTGCCACGTTGTCCGCACTCCGCACATGCTCGACCGAAAGAGATCCCTCCAGCACCTTCTCCCGTATGAAGTGATGCTCGATCTCGATATGCTTGGTCCTCGCGTGACAAATTGGATTGGTAACCAGTTTGAGAGCACTCTCGTTGTTACCGCGTAGCAGAGTCGGCTCCCGAACCTCCTTGTGGATGTCTCCCACCAGCCTCCTAAGCCAGATGGCTTCCTGAGCTGCCAAGGCCGAAGCCTTGTATTCTGCTTCCGTGGTGGAGACCCATACGGAATCCTGCTTCTTGCTGCACCGTGATATAGCTGTAGGGCCCGCCATGAACACGAATCCAGATGTCGATTTCCGATCATCCGAATCTCCCCCATAGTCAGCATCCATGTACCCATGCACCTCGAAGCCCGCATCTCTCCTATATAGGAGACCCATGTCCTAGGTCGTCTTTACATACTTCAAAATATTCTTGGCTGCTAGCAGATGAGGTGCCCGTGGCTCCGCCATATATCGACTCACTCTGCCAACTGCATATGCAATATCTGGCCTCGTGATCGTCAGATAAATCAAGCTCCCAACCAGAGCACGGAACACCAATGGATCTTGCATAATCTCCCCCCCCCCCCTCATCCTTGTGAAGTTTTGTGGCCTTCTCCAAAGGTGTGGAAGTGCACTTCCCTTCCTTCATGCCGAATCGCTCCACGATCCGCTCCGCATATCCGGCCTGGGTCACCAGCACTCCAACTTCCTTCCTCTGCACCTCGAGTCCAAGGAAATGGTGAAGCTCACCTAAGTCCTTCATCTCGAACATGATGGACAGCTCGGCCCGAAGCTGCGCTACCTCCTCCTTCGAGTTCCCAGTCACGATCATATCGTCGACGTATAGCAGCACGATGACTTGAAGCTCCCCGCTCTTCTTGACGAACAAGCTTGAGTCTGAGTCTGAAGCTTCAAATCCACAGAATAGGAGGTATTCTGCGATCTTCCCGTACCACGCCGTCGGCGCTTGCTTCAACCCATACAGGGCCTTCTTCAACTTGGAGACATGCTCCGGAAAATCTTCAAACACAAAGCCTGGTGGCTGGACCATGAAGATATCCTTGTAAATCTCGCCATACAAGAAAGCGTTCTTGACGTCAAGCTGCCAAATCTCCCATCCACTGAACGCCGCCAAGGCAATGATGAACCGAACTGAAGTCATTTTTGCCACCGGGCTGAATGTCTTCTCGTAGTCTTCACCGTATTGCTGCGAGAACCCCCGAGCTACAAAGCGAGCCTTGTACCGCTCAATGCTGCCGTCAGCTTTCTTCTTGAGCTTGTAGACCCACTTGCAAGTCATAGGAGTGGTGCCCTTGGGCTTGGGCACAAGAGACCAGGTCTCATTCTTCTCGATAGCTGCCATCTCTTCTTGCATACCAATGTCCCACTCCTTCATGCCTCTGGCCTTCTCAAAGCTCGACGGCTCCCTCTCGTCCAAGGGACCAGCGAAGAAACATGAGACGAAGCTCACTGCGTTTCCTCCTGTATAGCGATCAGGGGAGACGATCACTCGCTTCGACCTCCTCAGCTCCTTCCCCTGAACCGCATTGTCTTCAACTGCTTCTTCCCTAGCTCATCTTCCAGATGTGTTAGGAGCGTCGCTCCCCCTGCTCCGTGAACTAGAAGCCCCCGTCTCGGAACTAGAAGGAGATGGACCACCTGGTGACACAGGTAGCTCCACCTGAAGATCCTCCACAGCTTTCTCTGGCACCTCCACCCTGCTCTCTGGTAGCTCCACATCAGAAGACCCCTTGTAAGATGTCACCTCATTGAACACGACGTCGCGAGATACCACAAATCTCCGCATCTCCGAGTCCATGCACTTTCAGCCTTTCTTCCGCTCATCGTATCCTACGAAGACTAGCTTCCTTGCTTTCGGATCTAGCTTCGTCCGAAGAGTATCAGGAACATGCACGTAGCAGGTGGATCCAAACACCCTAAGGTGTGCCACGCTTGGCTTCTCCTTGAACATCATCTCATGCAGAGTCAACATGTTGATGGACTCAAAGGCATCCTGTTGATGACGTAGGCAGCACAAGACATTCCCTCCGCCCAGAAGGACTTTGGAATACTCTTGGCATGCAGCCAACACATGCAGGTCTCCGTCAGATGACGGATCTTCTGCTCTGCAACTCCGTTCTGCTGTGGAGTATGTGCACAAGTGAGCTCTCTCCGGATGCCTGCCTTCCTGCAAAAAGTGGAGAACTCACTGGAGGTGAACTCCCCTCCGTTGTCAGTCCTCAGTTTCTTCACCCGCAGTCTTAGCCGACCCTCCACGAGCTCCTTGAACTCCACAAACTTGGCAAACGCCTCCGCCTTCTCCTTCAGGAAATATACCCAGACATATCTGGTGTAATCATCGATCAACACCAACATATATCTGCTGCCTCTGAGGCTTGGGGTAACAGTAGGTCCCATAAGTCACCGTGGGTGCACTCCAACGGCACACTACTCCTTGTCTGCGACTTGTCAAATGGTAGTCGATGAGACTTGCCGAACTGACATCCCGCGCAAATATGACCTTCACCGTAGGACGATAGACTTGGCAGGCCCTTGACCAGACCTCTCACCGCCATAGCTTTCAGCTTGTCCATCCCTATGTGCCCCAACCTCTCATGCCATATAACAGCACCATCATTCGTCTTCATCTTGTCGACGTAGGAACTTGTTGATAAAACAAACAAGTCCTTTGCCCGTCTCCCGACATGGACGACCTCGGCCTTTACGGCCTCAAAATTGCGTAGAAACTTCACTTCTGATAGGCCGAACAGAACGTGATACCCAGCGTCTACAGCGTTGGTCACGGAGAAGAGGTTTTTCCTCATACCAGGCACGTGATAGACACTCTTCAAAGTAAGTGGCCCTCTATCTCTGCCCAAGGAAACAACCCACACCTTCTCTACTGGATGCACAGTATTATCAGCAGTAATGATTGTATTGTTACCTGTATAGGGATGTGCAGAAGAAAGCTTGGTCTCATCTCCGGTGAGGTGATGACCACACCCCGAGTCCACGATCCAGTCTTCCAGATAGTTGGTAGAAGCAGAAGCTCCAACAGAAGCCGAGAAGGCTCCTCCCCAACCTCCTTCAAAGTGCCTGGCCTCAGCTTCCTCCTTCTCCACAGCATGCCCAGCTTGGGTGACCACCTTGCAATCCTTCCTGATGTGGCCATACTTGCCACACTTGAAGCACTTCGGACCTTCACCCTTCTTCTTCCCGTCAGCATTGGGAGCATACCCCCTTTCCTGCTGCCCAGAAGATGAAGGCCCATAGACTCCTCCAGCGGTCTTCTTCTTCTTATCCCACTTCTTCTTCTTCCCCCAGAAAAGCACTTCTCCATCTCCCCCAGCCACCGACACCCCCGCCATCTGCCTTGCCAGACTTTCTTGCGATGCAAGCAAGTTCTCCAGCTCCAACAGAGACGGCTGATTTGCCCATCCCTGCACCGACGTCACAAAGGCAACATATTCCTTCCGCAAGCCACGGATGATGTGCCTCTTCAGCTTCGCCTCAGAGATAGGCTCATCAGGATCCAATGCTGAGATTTCAGCGCACAAGTTCTTCATCTTCAGAAAGAAAGTGGAGATAGAAAGATCACCCTGAGCCGACCTTGCCAGCTCATTCTCCAAGAACTGTAGCCTTACTACATTCTTCTTGTTAAACAGCCCATCCAGGGCTCTCCAGATCTCCACAGCCGATCAAACAGATCAGTTGAAATTGCTCTCTTCAGAGTTAACTCTGCCTTCGCATTCGTCCTCCTCCAAGTTCTCACCTCAGCCCCATTATCCCCTTCCGGGACAACTTCCTGCGTCTGATCTCCTCCAACTACCTCCCAGAGGTCCTCACCTAGAAGATAGCTTTGCATACACGACTTCCACTTCTTGAAGTTAGTCGATGTAAGCATCTCAATTCCAAGAGCCCTCGCTTCCATTGCTCTACCACTGGTTCCTTCTTCACAAAGGCGATGACTACTCTAAGTCACTCAATGCTCAATCACTCCAACCTAGCTCTGATACCATGTGAAATTTTTCGAATCTTTATGAAGCAATCAGAAGTTAGTCAACTTAGAGCTCACAAGCCAAACAAACAGAAGCAAATGGAGGCAAACAAGTGATCTTTATTGATAGCAACTTCAAATTACAAGGCAAGGCATGCTTGGCGAGACATGATTTCGCCAGCACAAACACCAAAGAGAAAAAACAGAAATTGAAGATAACTTGAGACCGCGCGGTCTCCCATGCGACCTTAGCAACTCGCCAAACCGCAACCCACTGCCGATCTCAGAACAACACCAACCCGCTGATCCGACCGCATCCTTCCTTCCGAACTCCTGATTCTCCCGAACTCCAGCAACACAACTCCAAGCCGCAGACCGCCCGAACACTTTCAGAGGAAGAGGTGATCGCTGCTGCCCGCACTATCCGCAGAAGCTGCATAATAAGAGTTTAATCAGCTGACCGCCCGGTCACACAATTAGAGACCGCAGGAAAGAAGAGAACTCAACTTACACTTGGTGTGTCTGTTTTTTATTGCTGCCGATGGGTCCTATTTATAGGCATGAGACCTGATCCAGTCACCACCCCATGAGATAGGATCACCACCCCATGAGATAGGATCACCACCCACCAGACCGCGCGACCTGACCGGTCACACCGCGCGATCAACAATAGTACTCCTGCTTCATTTTGGTTAACTCGCCAGCTTCAACATCAACTATGAGAGACCGCCACTCTCACAGCAGATCGCGACTCCAAGGGAGATCGCCAGACCGCCCGAAGCTGTTCACCCCCTGTGTTCGTCCGAGACCGCGAACACAGCCAGTTCGCCATCAATCCGTGAACTCAAGTCCACATGCCGGTCTCCACCTGAGACCGCGGACAGCGTATAGCTCGCATACCAATCTCCTCCTGAGACCGCGAACTGAGACCGCGCGACTAAGACCCTTAGTCCGCGAATACCAACAGGAAGCCCGGTCAGCTGCCAGACCACATCCTGTAAAACCTGGAATAAGCTGTGTGGTCACACCAGACCGCCACAGCCTTGAAGACAGCCTGCCACGCGGTCACGCATAGACCGCGCACACCTGAAGACGATCAACCCACCACGCGGTCACAGACAGACCGCGCGGCCTTCACCTTCAGCCGCCTTGGACCCATACCAGTGATCAAGCCAGGAGACCGTAGTTAGGCTTAGACAAGCCAGACCGCAGAGGCAGACCGCCAGGCCGTGCGATCACACCAGACTGCCCGACCTCCTCCCAGACCACCCAGGTCCAAAAAACCCCTAACTTCCACTTCAACAATTTCAACAGTGACTTCCACGATGAGGAGGGTCACGCGACGTTCTCCTGCCCTGAGTTCTTGGAAATGAGGGAGGCGAGGGGTTCGAGGCAGCAACAACAACAACCAGAAGAGGTCGAGGAAGACCAGGCCTGGGAGTAGGAGACCAAGCTTTGGTTTCCATACTAATTTTTTTCTACGCTTAAGACCATGTATTGTGATGCTTCATTTCCATGCTTAGTTTTTCTTGCATGTATTATGATGATTAATATAATGAAAGTTTTTCAAAGTACTTAGCCCCGATGCTGGCCCGCTGACCAGGCTCCCACCTAGCTGGCAGGGCCGGGAACCGCTCGGTGGCAGGAAGGAAAGTACTTAGCCCCGATGTTGGCCCACTGACCAGGCTCCTACTTAGCTGGCAGGTCCGGGAACCGCTCGGTGGCAGGAATGAAAGTACTTAGCCCCGATGATGGCCCGCTGACCAGGCTCCCACCTAGCTGGAAGGGTCGGGAACCGCTCGGTGTCCGGAAGTTCTCAAAGTACTTACCCCCAATGTTGGCCCGCTGACCAGGCTCCCACCTAGTTGGCAGGGCCAAGAACCGCTCGGTGGCCGGAAGTTCTCAAAGTACTTAACCCCGATGCTGGCCCGCTAACCAGGCTCCCACCTAGCTAGCATGTCCGGGAACCGCTCGGTGGCCTGAAGTTCTCAAAGTACTTAGCCCTAATGCTGGCCCGCTGACCAGGCTCCCACCTAGCTGTCAGGGTCGGGAACCGCTCGGTGGCCGGAAGTTCTCATAGTACTTAGCCCCGATGCTGGCCTACTGACCAGGCTCCCACCTAGCTGGCAGGGCCGGGAATAGCTCGGTGGCCAAAAGTTCTCAAAGTACTTAGCCCCGATGCTGGCCTGCTGACCAGGCTCCTACCTAGCTGGCAGGCTCGGGAACCGCTTGGTGGCCGGAAGTTCTCAAAGTACTTAGCCCCAATACTGGCCCGCTAACTAGGCTCCCACCTAGCTGGCAGGGTCGGGAACCGCTCGGAGGCAGGAAGGAAAGTACTTAGCCTGATGCTGGCCTGTTGACCAGGCTCCCACCTAGCTGGCAGGGTCGGGAACCGCTCAGTGGCAGGAAGGAAAGTACTTAACCCCGATGGTGGCCCGCTGACCAGGGTCCCATCAAGCTAGCAGGGCCGGGAACTGCTCAGTGGCCAGAAGATCTCTATGTGGTTTTTCCCCCGAGGTGGCTCCGCTAGTCGGGCTCTCACTAGCTGGCAGGGTAGGATGGCCTCTCAGGAGGATAAGTATTTTTTCCCCCGAGGTTGCACCACTAGCCAGACTCTCACTAGCCGGCAGGGTAGGATGGCCACTCGGGGAGGCTAAGTGATTTCTCCCCCGAGATGGCTCCGCTAGCCGGGCTCTCACTAATCGGCAGGGTAGGAAGGTCTCTTGGGGAGGCTAAGTGATTTTTCCCTCAAGGTGGCTCTGCTAGCTGGGCTCTCACTAGCCGGCAGGGTAGGAAGGTCTCTCGGGGAGGCGAAGTGATTTTTCCCCCGAGGTGGCTTTGCTAGCCAGACTCTCACTAGCCGGCAGCGTAGGAAGGCCTCTCGGGGAGGCCAAGTGATTTTTCCCCCGAGGTGGCTTCGCTAGCCGGGCCCTCACTAGCCGGCATGGTAGGAAGGTCTCTCAGGGAGGCTAAGTGATTTTACCCCCGAGATGGCTCCGCTAGCCGGGCTCTCACTAACCGGCAGGGTAGGAAGATCTCTCAGGGAGGCTAATTGATTTTTCCCAGCGAGGTGGCTCCGCTAGCTGGGCTCTCACTAGACGGCAGGGTAGAATGGCATCTCTGGGAAGCTTGAGTAAATTTTCACCGGGACGATGTGGGGTCTTCTCAATTTCACTCAACGCCACTCACCGAATATGCAGGTTTGGACTTTTCTTTCTAAGCGTGTACCCCATTCGAAAAGAGCGGGGATTGTGTACAACCCTGTATTTGCCGAGTGGGCTCCCGGGACCCAAGGGGTCTTTTAAGACATTATTTCCCAGCACGGTCTAGGGCAGGGAGAGAGGGGGTCGAGCGGTGGAGGCGGAGGCCTCCCACTCGCCCAGCTCGTGTAGGAGGAGAGCGGTGGAGGCGGGAGGCTCCCGCTAGCCCAATTAGCAGGGGGGCGAGAGGAGGAGGCCGATGGCCACCTCTAGCCCCTGCCCCAGCAAGGGGGCGAGAGGAGTTGGTCGCTGCCCCCCTCTCGCCCCCGCCCAGCAAGGGGGCGAGAGGAGGGTGCCGCTGGCCACCTCTCGCACCCACCCCAGCAAGGGGAGCGAAAGGAGGGGGCTGATGGCCCCCTCTCACCCCCGCCCCAGCAGGGGGGCAAGAGGAGGAGGTCACTGGACTCCTCTCGCCCCCGCACCAGCAGGGGGGCGAGAGGAGGAGGCCGCTGGCCCCCTCTAGCCCCCGCCCCAGCAAGGGGGGCGAGAGGAGGAGACCGCTGGCCCCCTCTCACCCCCGCTCCAGCAAGGGGGGCGAGAGGAGGTCGCTGGGCCCCTCTCACCCCCGCCCCAGCAGGGGGACGAGAGGATGAGGTTGTTGGCCCCCTCTCACCCCCGCCCCAGCAGGGGGGCGAGAGGAGAAGGTTGCTGGCCCCCTTTCGCCCCCGCCCCAGTAAAGGGTGCGAGAGGAGAGGGCCACCTGCCCCCTCCCCCCCCCCCCCCCCCCGCTCCAGTAAAGTGGGCGAGAGGAGAGGGCCGTCTGCCCCCTCTCGCCCCCGCTCTAGTAAGGGGGGCGGGAGAAAGGGGGTAGCCTGCCCCTCTTGCCCGGCCTCCGGAAGAGGGGTTGGCCTGTGTTTAGTGCCTTAGAATGGAGGTATTTGGTTGTTGGCAGGCCAAACCTGAGGGTATTTTTGTAATCTCGTAGGCCCGGATGTGGTCATTGGCAGACCAAGTCCAGAAATCTATAAATAGGACCAAGGGGGCACCATTTGGAGGGACTTCTCTTTTGGCCACTCTCTCCCCATGCTTCTTTGGTGGTGGAGAGAGACTCCAAAGGTGCCCAAGCTTAGCATTGGCTTGGGAGGGGAAGCGCTGTAAGACCTTCCAGGTGTGTGGTGGGACCTCCTCGCTAAGCCCTTGGTCTCTTTCCTAGTTTCTTAGCCTCTTAGCATAGAGCTCTCCCTTGGAAGAAGTAAGTGTGAGGTCACCCCCCAAACTTGTTGAGGGCCCGAGCTCCACAAAAGACCAAGTTATTGGTTTCAACAATTCTCTGATAATTTTACTAAGAATTTTGAAGTATCATATATTGTACTTCATTCACAGCACCCAATATTTGCCCTAGTTATATAAAAATTAATTATGGGTTTAACACTCACTGTAAAATCATGAAACTTGGTTAGAGGACCTTTTAGGGCAAGTATATTATCCGTTAATTTTAGCATGATTTTTGGAGTAATATAGGTATGGTCTCCTCACAAAGTGTCTTAGACTAATTGGTTTACATAATGGAATTATGTGGTTAGATGGATTCGAAAATTGTGGGACTCCATCAGTGAACTTTTCTGACCATCTTGGACACCAACTAATTTCTTTGTAATTTTTGAATAAGAATTTCTAGTACTTCCTTTGTAAATCCTTCATTTTGATTAATTAGTTAATATTATAATTGGAGGTCAAAACCTTTCTGGAAATTTGTGAAATTCATATATGGCTATTATTTTACTGTTATATTATTGTATAAATTTTAGTGAGGCCATAACCTATCAGAAAATCAGACATGATGTACAAAATCATAGGTTCCCTGATTTTGGAGAAATTATGATAAATACCAAATAAAGTCGGAAAATTATGAATTTCTGGAGAGGGTGTTAAAATTTCATAGCACACCCTCAATAATATTCTTGGGTCTTTTGGATGATTATTTGGAGTACCTCCTCTCATGCACCTCATATAGCTCACTTGGTCTACGTATAGTAAAACTGTAAAACTTGGGTAACATGTAGACCACCAGGTGGGAATGGGAGGTAGATGGTGTACCTATCCTGGTTGAGGAGATTTGGGGTCACCAATAGGATTCTATGTGTTGGGTGTGCCCGATAAGCTAAGGGGCAAGGTTGTGCTCGGGATTGACGGTAGATTGCCTTTCCATTGGAGAGTAATAAAACAATTAGGGTTAACTCAAGTGAAAGAGTAAGTGGGGTATGCATATGGGTAGTTAACAACAATATTAAGTGTCTTGGAAAGGGATATTTGGGGTGTCACCCATCATAGCTCTTAGTACCGCTGTGAGCCCCTCACAGGGTAGACCTCGGGAAGTCCAAGATTAACCTTAAGTTGTAGGAGTAAGTTGTTGTGCAAGATTAATTTAATAATACACACACCGACACCCCGTTGTTACGGGTGGTTTATTGGTTTGGTCTTACGAGTAGTAGGCTCGGTGGTTGTAAGTACGGTCAGGTTAGTCCGGCGAGCCGGTGGCTCGGAAGGTTATGGTGACGGGCGAGTTGTCTCGGAGAGCTTATGCTCGGAGGTAGATGGTAATCATAATTGCATGTGCATTAGCTGGTGGGTCTTTAGTATTGATGGTCATCACACCGACGTCGATACTTTGGCTCGGTAAGTGTGGTTAACACTTTGCCAAGGAAAAGTCTGGTGGACTAGCCAGTAAGTGTACGCAGGAGCTCCGATGTTGTGTTCTTAGCATTGAGGTGTATGATATATCTAGGTTAAGTATTGAAGATACCAACCTAGAGGTGCGTGAGGCCTACCCCACTGCCTCCGTTTTCCACTATGGGGGTATCCTTGGAGTTTTGGTAGCTCCAAAAAGTGGGAACTAAAGGTCTGTGCACATAGAATCAAAGTGTGTGAGATGCACTTTTGTGAACATATCATTAAACTGCATAACTCTGCATGTCATGGCATAAGCATTGCATTTCAACCCCTACCCCTATCGTATAAATTGGTATGGGACTTTTTATACGATAGGCCTTGCTAAACGACCCCTTGGTCTATAGGTTTGTATGGGCATTCCAATAAATCAATGGTTACTTTTCCTACTAGATACTTGTCTTTACTTATTGTTCTTTACTTGTTCTTTATCCTGCTTACTTATTGTTTTCTTCATATACATAAACACATGTGTAGTGTAGATAATCTTATAGCTAGGCCATGCCATCTGCTTTGTTTTATTCCCCTTGCTGTCCTCTGCTTCATCCTCCCGCACGGTGCCTAGGAGCCACTGGGGGATGGGTGGTGGTAAATGAGGCTTAGTCTTTTTTACTAACGTTAGCACCAGAGGCCGGTGCAGATGGAGGCGGGACAGTCTAGCACAGGAGCACCAGTTTCAGGAACTGTGAGTGATTTTTAGTAGTTGCTTCCGCGAGAGATCTTGTAGTGAGGATATGATGTACTGGGCAGGAGCCGTTATTATTGCTACCATTTTATTCAGTTATTATATGTGGACCTCTGTTATTCTGAGTATTATATTTCATGTGATGTGGACTTCAACTCATTATGTTCACATGCAATCTTCATTTTTTGTGATCGATATTGTCGGCAGGATTGACATTTTATAGTGGCAACCTTCCGGAGTGTTGGTATCACTGCAAAGCGGCGGTTCTGTGCATAAGACCTGATAGCGAAGCAAAAAAAAATGGGGTCTTACATGTGATACATTAAATCACCAAGGATGAGGATGATATCGACATTGGGTTAGCAATCCAAGATGGTCTTTCACTATTATGTTTTACCAGTAGTGTTTGAAGCTCCTGAGAAGATGATCTAGTGGTGTTTGAAGCTCAACTCAAGTCAATTTGCAGAAGGACCTATCTGAAGAAGTCCTAAAGGGGGGAGGAGTTCAATGATGAAGGCTAATGGTGTTGCTACTCCTGCCACGTCCATATGGCAAAGGGAATTATTGCTTTACTCTCTGCTCTTACTGTCACTATTTGCTTTAACATTAATGTGCTTTATCATTGACTGTGTTATGACTTTTTTAAATAGGGGAAGATTCATGGGAACACTGCCCACAATGCTCCAGATTTGGAGAAATCCCTAAGTCAATGATAAGTACAATTTGTATTTGATATAAACTTGATGTGACATGAGTTGGATAAGACATCATACATCCTAAGTATAATGTTTTAAGATCAAGCAAAATTGTCTAAGGAATATATCGTTGTGTTAACAAGTGCACACGATGATATTGTTGTGATCATTCATAGAAGGTAGGAGGAGAAGTTAGTCAAAAATCAAAGTGACAATAAGAAGAACATGGTGATATTGTGGTGTTAACAAGGTACACACGATGATATCGTTGAGAGAACTCAAGAAGAATCAGCTAAGGCATATCGTCGTGTCAACAAGGTACAAACAATGATATCATTGAGAGAACTCAATAAGAATCACCTAAGGCATATATCGTCATGTCAATAAGGTACACACGACGATATCATTGTAAGAACTCAAGAATAGTCAACTATGGCAGTTGTCATTGTGAGGAGTCAAGAAAAGACAGCTAAGGAAAATATCATTGTGACAATAAGGTGCACACGATGATATCATTGTGAAGACTCAAGAAAGTCCATTGAGGCTTATATGGTAATGACAACAAGTTGCACATGAAGATATCATTGTATGAACTAAAGACTGCTTGCTAAGTCTTTTATCATCATGTCAGCTATCTTTAAACAATGGCATCGTCTTGTCAAGCTCAGAAGGTGGGATTTCAAATCGACGGCGATGACAAAAGTAAATGTCAAATCAATCATGTCTGAAAAGTGGTCAAAGACAAAACCTTTTCAAACCTCGAACATTAGAAGAATCAGTGATATAAAAGGATAAAAGAGGGTCAGCTAACCCTAACCATTAAGTTTATATCGTTGAGAAATCAAAAGCAGAAAATCTTGGTTGCCGCTAAAAGCGATAGAACAGTAACAAGCAAGTGTTTTGGAAAGGAAGAAGAAGAAGAAGAAAAAGAAGAAGTCAAGCTTCAACAAGAAGGCTCTCACTCTTAAGAGCAAGAATACTTCTTCATTCAAGAAAACTCATCATTGATCCTGATCAGAAGGTTTATATATTGAAGATCTAGTGTTGTTGCTAAAGAGAATACTTTCTATTTAGAAAGGCCTAAGAAGACTCAAGCTATTCAAAGCTCTCTCTTTCAGAGTCTAAATCTGTAAAATCTTCCTCTAATCATATGTTGTAAGATCTTTTTGAGATCTGAGGTAGGGTTATGCTGACAGCCAGAGTGTAGGGTTTGTGAGAAGGCCTGAGTTGTAGGACTTTGCTGAAAGTCTGTGGTAGAATTTGTGAAGATCTGAGTTGTAGGATTTCTTAAGAAATCTGAGTTGTAGGATCCTTGTAGGGGATCTAAGTAGTAGGAGTGCTTGCACTCTGAGGTAGGGTTGTTGCTGGCACCTGAGATAGGATTCCAGGAGGGAATATGAGGTGGGGAACTTACTGAGTTCCTAAGTTATGGGATCTAATTGATCTGAGTTTTTGGCGGAGTTGGCCAAGTATAGCACACTGCTAGATAGTTGAAGGGGATAGTGGAGTACCCATCATCTGGGGAACCACTATTAATCTGTATGTGATTTCTGTCTTGGGTTTTTTGTCTTTATATCTCAGAGCTAAAATAGTCAACAACTAAAAAAGACTAAAACATTTTAAGTGCCTATTCACCCCACCCCCTCTAGGTGACTAGATTATAGATAAGACTTTCAAGGAGTACTCCCTTTCTGATGATGAGATGTCCACCTCTTCACTAGCTGTGGAAGCCTGCCCCATCACCAATGCTCCTAAGTGTTCAGAAGTCCCCCACTCTGATTCATACGATGCCGATAGTGATCAAACTTGGGAACCTATTGGGAGTGAAACCGGGATCACTTCCATAATTACAGATTATTTATTTCTTTCTTCCAATTTGTTTCCTGACCACCCTTCTTTGCTTGAACTTGTGTAGGGGGATTCTGTTGATGCCGAATTTGCACCTCCACGATCGATGCTAGGGCAGGGAGTAGAAAAGAGGAGGTCACGAGCAACTTCTTACTTGAGTGGCGAGTGAAGAGGAGAGAAGAAGAGGTCTGGTCCTGCGGCTTACTTGGTGAGGCTGCCCGACCTGTCTGATGAGGCCGCTAGGCTTGTTTGGTGAGGCCGCCCGGCTTGCTTGGTGAGGCCGCCCAACCTGGCAGTTAGGAGGTCGTCGGACAGCCAGCTACTAGGTGCGGTCTGATTGGTCTTGCCGCAGGATTTGGACCTCTCGACTGGTGTCCATTCTGAAGAGGCATGGGGGCCTATTTATTGGCCCAGGGTGGAATCTTCTATAAGTTTATGATGTCAGCGCCAGGAGAACAGAAGAAGAGGTCTCCCGGACTACAACCTCACAGGGAGAGGTCGCCCGGTGCGCGACCCCACAGGGAGAGGTTGCCTGGTGCGTGACCTCAAAGGGAGTGGTCTCCCGCTGCGCGACCTCAAATGGAGAGGTCGCCTGATACACGACCTCACAGGGAGAGTTTGTTGGAGTTTCTGAGGTGATATCAAAGCAATTAATAGTTGGTCTTACTGCCAACGCAATATGAGCCTATAGGGTCGCACATAAAAGCGCTTGGAGAAGTTGGAGAAAGGATTGTGTTGGCCTTACTCATATTGGATATGAGTGGAGGACCAATCCTGTGACTACCTGGATTCAAGTTGAGAATGTCTCAATAGGAAATCGCTTAAAGTGTTTAAACGAATGAATTTATACTAGATAATTTGGCTAAAGGGTTTAGATGAATTCGGCTAAAGGGTTTAGAAGAATTTGGCTAAAGTGTTTAGACGAATTCGGCTAAAGTGTTTAGACGAATTCGGCTAAGTCAAATTCGGCTAAAGTGTTTAGTTGAATAAGTGACAAATTCGGCTAAAGGGTTTCGCCGAATTTATATAGACGAAATTGTTTCGTTGAAATCATATAACCGAATTTATATAGACGAATTCGTCGAAAGGGTTTCTCCGAATCTGAGTCGAATCGGCTAAAGTGTTTAGTCAAAATATGTTAATTTTGGAGAATGTGTAAATCTAGACAGAAATGTTCTGTTTTTCCTCTGGTTTGCGGATAGCCTATTTTATACCTTGCATATAAAAGGAACGCGATTAGGTCTTCGAAGGATATGGGATAGACCGAATCTTTTGCGATTGAAGAGGAGAACAGCCGTCCGGAAAAGTTCCGCAAGAGGGGTTCTCGTTCTTCCGTCCGCCGAGAACCGCCGCCGACGGTGATGAGTCCCATTTATATATACAGTTTTGGACTCATTTGTGCTGGTATTCTAGTCTTTGCACCACATTGTGGGCACGTTTTCATTCATTTATACTATTACATGCTAGGTGCACTTTTTAGCCCATTCCGGTGTGCAATTGCGCTCCTTGTTGTTTGGGGTAAGCACATGGTGCTCCCCTTCTCTTCTTCTATGTTTTTCTGATGCTGGACGTGTATTCCCAGCCATTGTATCTTGTATGCAGGTGGCCGTGTAACATCCCCAATCCTTCTAGACCCCTAGATGGTGTTAGGGGATGGGTGGTGTGCAGAGTGGCCACTAGGGCCCTTGGGCCAAGTGGAGTGTGCTAAGTGCACACCAAGGGCACAAAATCAACATAGCCCAATACCACTCCCTTAGGCCAATTGACCCTCAATTCACCAAATTGACCTTCCCCATACTACCCTAACCACTAAGGAAGACCATTATCTGGGGAATTGCACTTGGGTGGGACCCAATTGCATGAAATTGACCAAAGTCAACATTAGGTCAACATTAACCAAACTAAGTCAATTAGGGTTCAATTAACTCCAAATGTTCAAATTGACCTTACCACCACACTCTAAACACTAAGGAACTCATTGGACCCAAAAGCCCCATCATGGTGGGAACAATTGACCCCAATTTACCAAAGTCAAACTTTACCCAATTTTGGTCAAATCTACACCCTTTGATTAAATTGAACCAATTGGAGCCCCGCCATGGACCAACCTATGTTGGGTGATATTAAGGGACCCATGACCCCCAAGTGGGGTCAACCCACTCACCTTGGTTGACCAAAGTCAACCATGGTCAACATAGCCCATTAAAGGTTAATTTCAAGCCTAAATTGAGTGGAACTCAACCCCCATCATCTAACCAATCATTCATGGACTTAGGACATGCCCATGGTCAGCCTTGGACTGAACCCAATACATGGTTTGATTAATCAAATGAGAGTGGGGACCAAAAGTTGATTAAAAAGGCAAAAGCAAAAAGGCAAAAGCAAAAGCTAACCCCCCCCCCCCCCCCCCCTCCTCTACACTCCACCTCAATCAGCCTAGGGCCTTGGGTGATTGTTGGGCATATGGGAATAGGGCAGAAGGGCAGCTGTACAGCTGATTGGTTGGCAAAAATGCCAAAAACGTGGGCATCCTAGTTCAAACTCCCTTATACTCTCCTCCCCACTCCCATTTGACCATCTCATTAGCTTCAGAAGCTGACAAGCAGTCGAAACTGACCCTTGGTTCAAAGCTTTTGGTGGAGAATGGAGGAAAGGGCCAAGGTCGCCGAAGAGGAGCATTTCCATGGCCAACCGCCGCCGCCGCCGCCGTCAAGCCCCCTTTAGAGTTCGTTTCTCCTCCTCTCCCTCTATGCTAGCTTCCCATCTATTTTATTTGAAGGTTCGGGCTCAATTGGGTCGGAATCAAACTCTCAAAATCATGGTTTTTGGCTGATTTTCGGCCATGCTAGTTCGCCGGAAAACACCTCCTCCGGCCGCCTTGTCGCCGGGAAGTAGTAGCCCCGGCCACCACGAAGGTGGTGGAGGTGGTGGCCGGCCGTGGTGGCCACCAGGTGGCTGGGAAATGGAGGAGCAAGTTCGCCCAGCTCTGGTTGATCTCATCCGTTGGCTGGAGGAAGAAGATGAAGGGGGAGGCTCGGATCTGCTTTAAGATTCGTGCAGAATCATTTTTACCTGCATTTATCTAATTCAAAGTATAGCTATTCTGCCCCCATTTGATCAGTTAACTTCCAACAGAAATTAAGGCCTCTTAATGGCCGATTTAGAAAAATTGCTCAACATAAAAGTTGTAGGCCTTGGTCTTAACTTTCATTTGGCCTTAATTTTAGGTATTTTGTGACCTACAGCTCCCTAGGGAGCTGTTTTACTAGGACTGGTCCTACACTAGGTCAGTCCATTAGAAAAATTTCCTAGGTCAATCCCCTCCATCTTTGGAGCTGTGCTTTTAACCATGGGTTGGTATACCCTAGGGTCACCCCCTGCCAAAGGGGCAGCCCTTGGTGGACACTTTTACATAGGGTTTTTGTGGTAATTAGATTATTTAAATTATGTTGATTTTTGGAGCATATGATGTCCAAATGACACCAAACTTTGGTGGCATACTCTTTGTTACATGAGTAGTGCCTACGTAAAATATCACTCCATTTGGAGTTGATTTGATATGGAAAATTGGAAACCCTAATGAGGGCCTTTAAGGGTCAAATCAGGCTTATGTTTTTTGAGGAGTTGAGTGTGTTAGCCTCCTCCTATCATGTTGGCTATGTGGGTATGTTTATACAAATGCTAGTTTCACACCCTAATGGTCCATTTGGAGCCATTAGGGTGGTGTGACCTAAAACCCTAAGGGTGAATCCTTAAGTTTGCAAAGTGGGGATTTGTTAAGAACATAGGATCAAATGTTCTTGCCATGGCTTGGGACTGTGTAAAAATGTTTGTAGGAGCATAAATTGGCTTAGTAAATTAAATGAGAATTTTTAGGGGTATTTAGGTGTATTTCTTTCTAATAAATGAAAGTGCCCCCTTTCCTTAATAAAATAAGATGCAAGGTCATATGACCTTGTATGACTTTGTTATACTATCAGTGGATGTATTAGGGTGAAATAAGGTTATGGTAATTTTGTTATGATCTGTTGAAGCATTATTCTTTGAATGAGAAGCTTTAAGTGCTTGCTAGCTTAAGAGTAATTAATCCTTTTAAAATATCAAATCATAGGGCAATGCCATGATACTTTGGAATCTGTCATTTTATGTCAATATGAGTCCATGATAAATGTTTGGAAGCTTGTTGAATTCTATTTCTTGTACTTCATGTGGAAAGTGAAATTTACATCACTAGAGTATTTAATCCTTTTAAAATATCAAATCATAGGTCAATGCCATGATACTTTGGAATCTGTCATTTTATGTCAATATGAGCCCATGATAAATGTTTGGAAGCTTGTTGAATTCTATTTCTTGTACTTCATGTGGAAAGTGAAATTTACATCACTAGAGTATTTAATCCTTTTAAAATATCAAATCATAGGGCAATGCCATGATACCTTGGAATATGTCATTTTATGTCAATATGAGCCCATGATAAATGTTTGGAAGCTTGTTAAATTATATTTCTTGTACTTCATGTGTAAAGTGAAATTTACATTACTAGAGTATTTAATCCTTTTAAAATATCAAATCATAGGGCAATGTTATGATACTTATTAATCTGTCATTGTATGTTAATATGTGTCCATGACAACAGTTTGGAATCTTGTAGATTTATATTTCTTGTACCTCATGAAGAAATTGATAATTGCCACCTTTGGATGTTTAATCATTTTAAACTATCAAATCACATGGTAATGATACAATAATTTGGAAGAGGCCTCTAGGTACCCATATGAACACTTGGTAAATTTTGTGGAATTTTCAGAAGTGAATTACTATTTTTCCTAATTATAGTGGCATTTTGGTAATTATACAATTATGATGATATGGTAGGCCAAAAGACATCCTAGGGTCATGATACTCAGTGAAACACCATGATATTGAATATTACCTTACTGATAATTTTCATGTAGCATGATGAATCTTTTTGAGGGTAGTTCATGTACAATTTGGCTTAAGGCCTTAACTACATTAAATTATAATAAATACCAAATTAATATGGAAAATTATGGAAATTGGAACATAACTTATTGAGGTTAGTGAGATACTATGATAATTATGACAGACCCTGGTGATGAATTTTTAGAAGGGTTCCCTTATGGGGTTGATGGATAGTTCAAAATTGTGGTCTGCGTTTAGTAAAAACAGAATTTTGAGTTCTAGACAATTCAGGCCCCTAAGTAGGGTTTAGGAGGTATATCCAATCAGTAAATGAGATGTAGCACACCATGATTCAAGGAGGGTCAATCCTAGGGATTCTCGTGGTGTGGTGCTAGAGTTAACGTAAAAGGAATGAAGGTACGTCTAACCCGATTGGGTGGGACGGGGGATGAGCTAAGTCACTTTAACTATATGTAATGATGAAGGGTGAACCAAACATTAATCACCAACTAAAGTAATTGTCTTGAAGAGGATTGTGGGGTTGAGCCCATTGATCTGTAGTACCGTTAGGGGCCCCTTACGGAGTACACCGCGGGAAGTCCAAGATTCACCCTAAGTATAACACGAACTAAATTGTAGACAAGAGTAGCCTAAGTGGGTATGCAGACTGGTATGGATCTCCTCCGGGAAGGAGATGGGTTGGATCAGCTTGCGTGTTAGTGACTTAGCCAGAAGCTCGGGTGGACATGTTAACACCTGTTACTTATTCAAATAGTGGCGAGTCTTCGGTACTAGGCTAGTCGTGTCACCGACGGTAGTACGTTGACTCAGGTGAGGGTGAGGTTTAGAGGGCCGGTAAGTTTGAGTGCCGCGGTCTGGAGGACGATCCCTAATAACCCACCCCGACCTTAAAGTCTGGTGGATTCCAGCAAGAGTATGCAGGAGCTCCGCTGTTGTGTTCTTAGCGTTGAGGCGTACATGAGGTCTAAGCTTGGTAGTGACTATACCCGCCTAGGATGTGGAGTGCCCGATCCACTACCACCGTGAGCCACGACGGTTAGTACCCGAAAGGTTGGCTTCCTTTCAAACAAAATGGGAACTATAAAGGTCTGTGCGCATAGAGTCGTGTGGGTGAGTCACATTGCATAAACTCATTACAACATCATAACCAAAGCATAGCATAACATATACATTAGCATACCCCCATCATATAAATTAGTATGGGCTCTTTTATATGATGGGTTACCTGGACATCTTAACTTATATGTCGTATGGGCGTTCATATAAGTTAAGGTACGAATCTGTGATGTTAGTTTAGATTTACTTACTGCACTGCATTTCCTTTCTACTTACTGCTTACTTCATTGCTCTACTTTACTGCCTTATACCTGCACTATACTGCTAGCTAGATTTTACTGCTTTACTTATACCTGCTAGAGTAGTGCCATGTCACCTCCTTCTTGTTTACCCCTTGTTTGTCCTCCGCTTCTTCCTCCCGCTCGGTGCCTAGGAGTCGAGGGGGGAGGCGAGGACAAAATGACTTAGTCTTTATGACTAACGGTCGGTGTGACCGCAGGGTCCGAGGAGACGGAGTTGTCCCGCGCGCAGCAGGACGAGATGGCAGGACCTGAGCAGCAGATGCAGCGCACTACCACGACGCCACAGGTTGATGATTAGATAGTTAGTCTTCCGTTTTCTGAGAGTTTTGACGTAGTCTTCCGCATGTTGTAGAGAGAGAGAGAGAGATAGTACATTATTTTGGATAGGTATCGGGCATAAGCCCCCCTTTTGCTTGTACTTCTCTTTTGGACTGCTGTTTTCATTATATATATATATGATGCTGTGACATTGTGGACATGCCTTTTCTTCTGTTCTTATTTGTTGGCATATTTTACTTATGGTCGTAAAGCCGACAGGGTTGGTGCTGAGCGGTGTTAGTCGACCCGAGTGTTGGTGACACCGCAAGGCAGCGATTCTGGGCGAAGATCCACCTCAACCATGCGATGCGGGAGAGGTTCGAGTTTTCAAGTACCCGAACGGGTTTTGGAAAAAGAGATCTTACAAATGGTATCATTGAACGAACGATCATAAGAGAACAGTCCATAACATACTGGGTCACCCTGCTCGAGTGTAGTTTGCGGACAAACTATGCAGCGGAAGCTGTGGTGTGCCCATGTATGAAATCACATAAAGCAGTCCACTAAGCTTCAAGTTAGGTCAAATTTTGACTTACTTAGACAATTTAGTGACGCATCCTAGTCTAAAGAGCGACCTCGGGTCTAGATTTGGTTGAAGGTTAAGGATACCCAACGTAGCTAAGGGAAGAAGTTAGTATAAGTCTTGACGTTGAGACTCTCACGCTAAAGGTTACGCTTTATTATCAGGTGGTAGGACCATCTCAAGGAGATCGGGTGTCTGTAGTCTTCTTTAGAGTAATAGAAGACCCATGAGCATAACCCTCTTACCATAACTTGATACTTCCCATTATAGTACATTGAGGCAGCCACCATAAAATACCAGAGGTCGGATTGGAATTTGAATATTTTTGTTTTGAAAAGGCCCCTTTCCTAGTTAATCATATAGGGAATTCGGAAAAGTTAGCATAATTTATAACATTGGGAGCCTAAGTCTTATCATAACAATATGTCTCAGGGTGGAACACCAACTCAGAGATTATATGCCCTACAGTTTATGTACGTATGTAAGATGAATATACCGTAGAAGTATTGGAGAGACTTAGCCCAAATCGGTAGGGGCTTATTCCTTTTGATAATTGGGCCAATAAAATACCGACTTGGATTACCCCTAGACTTTGTTTAGAAAAGGTTGTGGCATTTTCGTAGTAACCTCGAGGTTTGGAGCAGTCAACGATACTCGGGTAATGACGAGATCTTATTCATACACTTTTGGTTTGTGGACCAACCCCCCATTAGAAGTTTGAGACCCTTGGAGAGTTGCTTCACCTTAAATAACGGGGATTGTCTATACCAAGTTGTGGCCGCTATAGTTTCACTGGCAAGTTAGGTGAATAGTGCTCTTCAAGCGTGAGCGGGTACTCATCTTATTGCTCCAAGGCTGAGTCTAAGTCGACAAAAGTGATCAACCTGTTAATCAATCGTTTATACGTAAAGGGTTGTCCAGTGTATGGGCATAAGACTCTCGGAATTAAGAAAGTCAGGTTAAGAATTTAGGGAATTTCACTAACTTCCTGATCCAAGCAACGTTGTCTTGTCTGTTATAAGGACGTTTGGTCATCAAGCTCTTACCAGTCACAAGGGAAGAACGTCATAAACGACAAATTCAGTGCAAGACCAAGTAAAATGTAGAATGGTTAGAAGTAAGACTGGGCTTTAAGTCCACTTGACCAGAAGAAATAATCAGTTTATCGTAACAAACTTGCAAGTGTATTGTTATAGATACACCTTCTTAACCTCGAGACATCGATTTGTAGAGTTATCCGAGCAATTAATAATCATTGGCGTCCGAACAAATGTCTCGCTTTAGTCAAGTATTGAAAACAAGAAAGAATGCCAGGTTTAGTAGCTTGGGATAAATGTGTCACATCATGGAATTTGGAAGATTGGAATCAAGTTTTCGCAAGTAAAGATTACAATTAGAGTTTCTCGCACTCCAGGGCTTTCAAGGGTAATTTTCGGATAGTATTGTTAATTAAAATTCAAGCCCTCTCCTTGGTGAAAATCTAGTTAAGATCACATTACTCTTAGAGCTGGTTCATGCACAACCGGAGAGCTCAGGAAGGTGACTCGTTGGATCTTGTAATATGATGGTATAAACTATTTAGGGCTAAAATGGAGAATCTTTCTATGTTCGGATCTCAGGAAAAATGTCAACGACCGTCACATGTTGAAATATTGAGGAAGGGGGAGTTAAAACGATTGATTAGCTACCGTTGCTATCAACTCCCGCTTAATGTTATTAATTTTACTTGATGATACGTAACGACGTAAATTTTTTTTTGGATGACATAATTAAGAGAAGGGTCGGTATGAGAATCCGTTAATTCTTAAATTATAGCTTAAGTGAGATAAGATTACCCGACTTTGGAAGTTTAGTCCACTCGATATTGGAAAACTAAAGTGAAATTTGACAAATGATATATTGAAGATATACAATCCTCCGATCTTAAGAACCAGAACTTACAATTTCTCCAAAATTTATAATCCCAGTTAGGAAGATTCAGGATTAAGGGAGACAAGTTTGATTTTCAGACATAAATGGTGGAATTTCTCGAGGTTTAATGGGTTTTAATAAGTCCCCCTGCATGTTGAAATCAAATTGTGCCAAAATATGACTTAATAAAAAGGGTTTTATCCTCGTGGGATATGAACCAAATGGATATGGAAAGTAGATGGGAGACATTTCACGAACATCTTTATTTAATCTGCAGACGTTATGTGCCTCAAGGAAAGCATGAAGGTTATTTGCATTTATTTAACGGGAGGAAGCGTTAACCTCTTGTAACATTTGTAGGACATAGGAGACTCTGACCCAAGTATAGTCAAAGATCATTTCTTTACTTAGTAGCTGATAAACCTGACCTCGTATCCGCGGAGTCGGAAACGGTCTATCAGCCGAGACCTCATTTGTTAAGGGATAAGGTCTCTTGGTGTAGATGGTGTTGAACACCTTCGTGTAAGAGAATCATATAGTGAAGAATCAGAATAGAAAATGTCGGTTGGCTAATTTGATCACGTCTTGGCCAATCGGTCTAAGAACAGGGTATTATGTGATCATGGTTCGTGATTATAACCTTATGAAGTTAAGTTAAACTCGAAGATTTCCGGTGCCATCTAGCGCGGCAAGCAGTATATGTTAATTCGGTAGGGTCTGATGTATTACAGGTAGTTCCTCCTTCAGAGAGTGTCGTGATTCTAATAACACCTACGCCTGGTTAGCTTGTTTGGCTTTTGAAGTATCTATTTTCTATTTATCACCGGGATGGAGTAAGTAGAACCCGCATTGTGATTAATGGCACGATGGTCTGAGCGGCGGGTTAAACCTCCAAACAACCCCTAGTGGGAATATTGTCGATATTCTTAGCAAGTAATAGTAGAAGTGCGATGAGAAATTTTGGTAAAGAATGTTGCTCCGGTTTGAGTTCTCTTATAGTAGAGGTCCGGGTTCTTCCGTGGAAGGAGATTCTGAGGTCCGAGTATTGTAGTTCAAGCATGGGCAAGAGGAGCACAGCTGGGTGCCCTTGGACTTCATGCAACAATGTTTCCCGGAACTCTTCACCTCAGGTGCAAATTAATCGTCTTTGAAATCCTTTACTCTTATAAGTACTTGCAACCCGTAGAACCAAACCTAAATTTCGAGGTCGAAATATTTCTTTTGTTTATTGGGATTTGTAACATCCCCAATCCTTCTAGACCCATAGATGGTGTTAGGGTATGGGTGGTGTGCAGAGTGGCCACTAGGGCCCTTGGGCCAAGTGGAGTGTGCTAAGTGCACACCAAGGGCACAAAATCAACATAGCCCAATACCACTCCCTTAGGCCAATTGACCCTCAATTCACCAAATTGACCTTCCCCATACTACCATAACCACTAAGGAAGACCATTATCATGGGAATTGCACTTGGGTGGGACCCAATTGCATGAAATTGACCAAAGTCAACATTAGGTCAACATTAACCAAACTAAGTCAATTAGGGTTCAATTAACTCCAAATGTTCAAATTGACCTTACCACCACACTCTAAACACTTTAAGGAACTCATTGGACCCAAAAGCCCCATCATGGTGGGAACAATTGACCCCAATTTACCAAAGTCAAACTTTACCCAATTTTGGTCAAATCTACACCCTTTGATTAAATTGAACCAATTGGAGCCCCCCCCATGGACCAACCTATGTTGGGTAATGTTAAGGGACCCATGACCCCCAAGTGGGGTCAACCCACTCACCTTGGTTGACCAAAGTCAACCATGGTCAACATAGCCCATTAAAGGTTAATTTCAAGCCTAAATTGAGTGGAACTCAACCCCCATCATCTAACCAATCATTCATGGACTTAGGACATGCCCATGGTCAGCCTTGGACTGAACCCAATACATGGTTTGATTAATCAAATGAGAGTGGGGACCAAAAGTTGATTAAAAAGGCAAAAGCAAAAAGGCAAAAGCAAAAGCTAACCCCCCCCCCCCCCCCCTCATCTACACTCCACCTCAATCAGCCTAGGGCCTTGGGTGATTGCTGGGCACATGGGAATAGGGCAGAAGGGAAGCTGTACAGCTGATTGGTTGGCCAAAATGCCAAAAACGTGGGCATCCTAGTTCAAACTCCCTTATACTCTCCTCCCCACTCCCATTTGACCATCTCATTAGCTTCAGAAGCTGACAAGCAGTCGAAACCGACCCTTGGATCAAAGCTTTTGGTGGAGAATGGAGGAAAGGGCCAAGGTCGCCGGAGAGGAGCATTTCCATGGCCAACCGCCGCCGCCGCCGCCGTCAAGCCCCCTTTAGAGTTCGTTTCTCCTCCTCTCCCTCTATGCTAGCTTCCCATCTATTTTATTTGATGGTTCGGGCTCAATTGGGTCGGAATCAAACTCTCAAAATCATGGTTTTTGGCTGATTTTCGGCCATGCTAGTTCGCCGGAAAACACCTCCTCCGGCCGCCTTGTCGCCGGGAAGTAGTAGCCCCGACCACCACGAAGGTGGTGGAGGTGGTGGCCGGCCGTGGTGGCCACCAGGTGGCCGGGAAATGGAGGAGCAAGTTCGCCCAGCTCTGGTTGATCTCATCCGTTGGCTGGAGGAAGAAGATGAAGGGGGAGGCTCGTATCTGCTTTAAGATTCGTGCAGAATCATTTTTACCTGCATTTATCTAATTCAAAGTATAGCTATTCTGCCCCCATTTGATCAGTTAACTTCCAACAAAAATTAAGGCCTCTTAATGGCCGATTTAGAAAAAGTGCTCAACATGAAAGTTGTAGGCCTTCGTCTTAACTTTCATTTGGCCTTAAGTTTAAGTATTTGGTGACCTACAGCTCCCTAGGGAGCTGTTTTACTAGGACTGGTCCTACACTAGGTCAGTCCATTAGAAAAATTTCCTAGGTCAAACCCCTCCATCTTTGGAGCTGTGCTTTTAACCATGGGTTGGTATACCCTAGGGTCACCCCCTGCCAAAGGGGCAGCCCTTGGTGGACACTTTCACATAGGGTTTTTGTGGTAATTAGATTATTTACATTATGTTGATTTTTGGAGCATATGATGTCCAAATGACACCAAACTTTGGTGGCATACTCTTTTTTACATGAGTAGTGCCTACGTAAAATATCACTCCATTTGGAGTTGATTTGATATGGAAAATTGGAAACCCTAATGAGGGCCTTTAAGGGTCAAATTAGGCTTATGTCATTTTGAGGAGTTGAGTGTGTTAGCCTCCTCCTATCATGTTGGCTATGTGGGTATATTTATACAAATGCTAGTGTCACATCCTAATGGTCCATTTGGAGCCATTAGGGTGGTGTGACCTAAAACACTAAGGGTGAATCCTTAAGTTTGCAAAGTGGGGATTTGTGAAGAACATAGGATCAAATGTTCTTGCCATGGCTTGGGACTGTGTAAATATGTTTGTAGGAGCATAAATTGGCTTAGTAAATTAAATGAGAATTTTTAGGGGTATTTAGGTGTATTTCTTCCTAATAAATGAAAGTGCCCCCTTTCCTTAATAAAATAAGATGCAAGGTCATATGACCTTGTATGACTTTGTTATACTATCAGTGGATGTATTAGGGTGAAATAAGGTTATGGTAATTTTGTTATGATCTGTTGAAGCATTATTCTTTGAATGAGAAGCTTTAAGTGCTTGCTAGCTTAAGAGTAATTAATCCTTTTAAAATATCAAATCATAGGGCAATGCCATGATACTTTGGAATCTGTCATTTTATGTCAATATGAGCCCATGATAAATGTTTGGAAGCTTGTTGAATTCTATTTCTTGTACTTCATGTGGAAAGTGAAATTTACATCACTAGAGTATTTAATCCTTTTAAAATATCAAATCATAGGTCAATGCCATGATACTTTGGAATCTGTCATTTTATGTCAATATGAGCCCATGATAAATGTTTGGAAGCTTGTTGAATTATATTTCTTGTACTTCATGTGGAAAGTGAAATTTACATCACTAGAGTATTTAATCCTTTTAAAATATCAAATCATAGGGCAATGCCATGATACCTTGGAATCTGTCATTATATGTCAATATGAGCCCATGATAAATGTTTGGAAGCTTGTTAAATTATATTTCTTGTACTTCATGTGTAAAGTGAAATTTACATTACTAGAGTATTTAATCCTTTTAAAATATCAAATCATAGGGCAATGTTATGATACTTGGTAATCTGTCATTTTATGTTAATATGTGTCCATGACAACAGTTTGGAATCTTGTAGATTTATATTTCTTGTAACTCATGAAGAAATTGATAATTGCCACCTTTGGATGTTTAATCATTTTAAAATATCAAATCACATGGTAATGACACAATAATATGGAAGAGGCCGCTAGGTACCCATATGAACACTTGGTAATTTTTGTGGAATTTTCAGAAGTGAATTACTATTTTTCCTAATTATAGTGGCATTTTGGTAATTATACAATTATGATGATATGGTAGGCCAAAGGACATCCTAGGGTCATGATACTCAGTGAAACACCATGATATTGAGTATTACCTTACTGATAATTCTCATGTATCATGATGAATCTTTTTGAGGGTAGTTCATGTACAATTTGGCTTAAGGCCTTAACTACATTAAATTATAATAAATACCAAATTAATATGGAAAATTATGGAAATTGGAACATAACTTATTGAGGTAAGTGAAATACTAGGATAATTATGCCAGACCCTGGTGATGAATTTTTAGAAGTGTTCCCTTATGGGGTTGATGGATAGTTCAAAATTGTGGTCTGCGTTTAGTAAAAACAGAATTTTGAGTTCTAGACAATTCAGGCCCCTAAGTAGGGTTTAGGAGGTATATCCAATCAGTAAATGAGATGTAGCACACCATGATTCAAGGAGGGTCAATCCTAGCGATACTCGTGGTGTGGTGCTAGAGTTAACGTAGAAGGAATGAAGGTACGTCTAACCCGATTGGGTGGGATGGGGGATGAGCTAAGTCACTTTAACTATATGTAATGATGAAGGGTGAACCAAACATTAATCAACAACTAAAGTAATTGTCTTGAAGAGGATTGTGGGGTTGAGCCCATTGATCTGTAGTACCGTTAGGGGCCCCTTACGGAGTACACCGCGGGAAGTCCAAGATTCACCCTAAGTATAACACGAACTAAATTGTAGACAAGAGTAGCCTAAGTGGGTATGCAGACTGGTATGGATCTCCTCCGGGAAGGAGATGGGTTGGATCAGCTTGCGTGTTAGTGACTTAGCCAGAAGCTCGGGTGGCATGTTAACACCTGTTACTTATTCAAATAGTGGCGAGTCTTCAGTACTAGGCTAGTCGTGTCACCGACCGTAGTACGTTGACTCAGGTGAGGGTGAGGTTTAGAGGGCCGGTAAGTTTGAGTGCCGCGGTCTGGAGGACGATCCCTAATAACCCACCCCGACCTTAAAGTCTGGTGGATTCCAGCAAGAGTATGCAGGAGCTCCGCTGTTGTGTTCTTAGCGTTGAGGCGTACATGAGGTCTAGGCTTGGTAGTGACTATACCCGCCTAGGATGTGGAGTGCCCGATCCACTACCACCGTGAGCCACGATGGTTGGTACCCGAAAGGTTGGCTTCCTTTCAAACAAAATGGGAACCATAAAGGTCTGTGCGCATAGAGTCGTGTGGGTGAGTCACATTGCATAAACTCATTACAACATCATAACCAAAGCTTAGCATAACATATACATTAGCATACCCCCATCATATAAATTAGTATGGGCTCTTTTATATGATGGGTTACCTGGACATCTTAACTTATATGTCGTATGGGCGTTCATATAAGTTAAGGTACGAATCTGTGATGGTAGTTTAGATTTACTTACTGCACTGCATTTCCTTTCTACTTACTGCTTACTTCATTGCTCTACTTTACTGCCTTATACCTGCACTATACTGCTAGCTAGATTTTACTGCTTTACTTATACCTGCTAGAGTAGTGCCATGTCACCTCCTTCTTGTTTACCCCTTGTTTGTCCTCCGCTTCTTCCTCCCGCTCGGTGCCTAGGAGTCGTGGGGGGAGGCGAGGACAAAACGACTTAGTCTTTATGACTAACGGTCGGTGTGACCGCAGGGTCCGAGGAGACGGAGTTGTCCCGCGCGCAGCAGGACGAGATGGCAGGACCTGAGCAGCAGAAGCAGCGCACTACCACGACGCCACAGGTTGATGATTAGATAGTTAGTCTTCCGTTTTCTGAGAGTTTTGACGTAGTCTTCCGCATGTTGTAGAGAGAGAGATAGTACATTATTTTGGATATGTATCGGGCATAAGCCCCCTTTTTGCTTGTACTTCTCTTTTGGACTGCTGTTTTCATTATATATATATATATATATGATGCTGTGACATTGTGGACATGCCTTTTCTTCTGTTCTTATTTGTTGGCATATTTTACTTATGGTCGTAAAGCCGACAGGGTTGGTGCTGAGCGGTGTTAGTCGACCCGAGTGTCGGTGACACCGCAAGGCAGCGATTCTGGGCGAAGATCCACCTCAACCGTGCGATGCGGGAGAGGTTCGAGTTTTCAAGTACCCGAACGGGTTTTGGAAAAATAGATCTTACAAATGGTATCACTGAACGAACGATCATAAGAGAACAGTCCATAACATACTGGGTCACCCTGCTCGAGTGTAGTTTGCGGACAAACTATGCAGCGGAAGCTGTGGTGTGCCCATGTATGAAATCACATAAAGCAGTCCACTAAGCTTCAAGTTAGGTCAAATTTTGACTTACTTAGACAATTTAGTGACGCATCCTAGTCTAAAGAGCGACCTCGGGTCTAGATTTGGTTGAAGGTTAAGGATACCCAACGTAGCTAAGGGAAGAAGTTAGTATAAGTCTTGACGTTGAGGCTCTCACGCTAAAGGTTACGCTTTATTATCAGGTGGTAGGACCATCTCGAGGAGATCGGGTGTCTGTAGTCTTCTTTAGAGTAATAGAAGACCCATGAGCATAACCCTCTTACCATAACTTGATACTTCCCATTATAGTACGTTGAGGCAGCCACCATAAAATACCAGAGGTCGGATTGGAATTTGAATATTTTTGTTTTGAAAAGGCCCCTTTCCTAGTTAATCATATAGGGAATTCGGAAAAGTTAGCATAATTTATAACATTGGGAGCCTAAGTCTTATCATAACAACATGTCTCAGGGTGGAACACCAAGTCAGAGATTATATGCCCTACAGTTTATGTACGTATGTAAGATAAATATACCGTAGAAGTATTGGAGAGACTTAGCCCAAATCAGTAGGGGCTTATTCCTTTTCTTTATTGGGCCAATAAAATACCGACATGGATTACCCCTAGACTTTGTTTAGAAAAGGTTGTGGCATTTTCGTAGTAACCTCGAGGTTTGGAGCAGTCAACGATACTCGGGTAATGACGAGATCTTATTCATACACTTTTAGTTTGTGGACCAACCCCCCCCCCCCCCCCCCCCCTTAGAATTTTGAGACCCTTGGAGAGTTGCTTCACCTTAAATAACGGGGATTGTCTATACCAAGTTGTGGCCGCTATAGTTTCACTGGCAAGTTAGGTGAATAGTGCACTTCAAGCGTGAGCGGGTACTCATCTTATTGCTCCAAGGCTGAGTCTAAGTCGACAAAAGTGATCAACCTGTTAATCAATCGTTTATACGTAAAGGGTTGTCCAGTGTATGGGCATAAGACTCTCGGAATTAAGAAAGTCAGGTTAAGAATTTAGGGAATTTCACTAACTTCCTGATCCAAGCAACGTTGTCTTGTCTGTTATAAGGACGTTTGGTCATCAAGCTCTTACCAGTCACAAGGGAAGAACGTCATAAACGACAAATTCAGTGCAAGACCAAGTAAAATGTAGAATGGTTAGAAGTAAGACTGGGCTTTAAGTCCACTTGACCAGAAGAAATAATCAGTTTATCGTAACAAACTTGCAAGTGTATTGTTATAGATACACCTTCTTAACCTCGAGACATCGATTTGTAGAGTTATCCGAGCAATTAATAATCATTGGCGTCAGAACAAATGTCTCGCTTTAGTCAAGTATTGAAAACAAGGAAGAATGCCAGGTTTAGTAGCTTGGGATAAATGTGTCACATCATGGAATTTGGAAGATTGGAATCAAGTTTTCGCAAGTAAAGATTACAATTAGAGTTTCTCGCACTCCAGGGCTTTCAAGGGTAATTTTCGGATAGTATTGTTAATTAAAATTCAAGCCCTCTCCTTGGTGAAAATCTAGTTAAGATCACTTTACTCTTAGAGCTGGTTCATGCACAACCGGAGAGCTCAGGAAGGTGACTCGTTGGATCTTGTAATATGATGGTAAAAACTATTTAGGGCTAAAATGGAGAATCTTTCTATGTTCGGATCTCAGGAAAAATGTCAACGACCGTCACGTGTTGAAATATTGAGGAAGGGGGAGTTAAAACGATTGATTAGCTACCGTTGCTATCAACTCCCGCTTAATGTTATTAATTTTACTTGATGATACGTAACGACGTAAATTTTTTTTTTGGATGACATAATTAAGAGAAGGGTCGGTATGATGAATACGTTAATTCTTAAATTATAGCTTAAGTGAGATAAGATTACCCGACTTTGGAAGTTTAGTCCACTCGATATTGGAAATTTAAAGTGAAATTTGACGAATGATATATTGAAGATATACAATCCTCCGATCTTAAGAACCAGAACTTACAATTTCTCCAAAATTTATAATCCCAGTTAGGAAGATTCAGGATTAAGGGAGACAAGTTTGATTTTCAGACATAAATGGTGGAATTTCTCGAGGATTAATGGGTTTTAATAAGTCCCCCTGCATGTTGAAATCAAATTGTGCCAAAATATGACTTGATAAAAAGGGTTTTATCCTCGTGGGATATGAACCAAATGGATATGGAAAGTAGATGGGAGACATTTCACGAACATCTTTTTTTAATCTGCAGACGTTATGTGCCTCAAGGAAAGCATGAAGGTTATTTGCATTTATTTAACGGGAGGAAGCGTTAACCTCTTGTAACATTTGTAGGACATAGGAGACTCTGACCCAAGTATAGTCAAAGATCATTTCTTTACTTAGTAGCTGATAAACCTGACCTCGTATCCGCGGAGTCGGAAACGGTCTATCAGCCGAGACCTCATTTGTTAAGGGATAAGGTCTCTTGGTGTAGATGGTGTTGAACACCTTCGTTTAAGAGAATCATATAGTGAAGAATCAGAATAGAAAATGTCGGTTGGCTAATTTGATCACGTCTTGGCCAATCGGTCTAAGAACAGGGTATTATGTGATCATGGTTCGTGATTATAACCTTATGAAGTTAAGTTGAACTCAAAGATTTCCGGTGCCATCTAGCGCGGCAAGCAGTATATGTTAATTCGGCAGGGTCTGATGTATTACAGGTAGTTCCTCCTTCAGAGAGTGTCGTGATTCTAATAACACCTACGCCTGGTTAGCTTGTTTGGCTTTTGAAGTATCTATTTTCTATTTATCACCGGGATGGTGTAAGTAGAACCCGCATTGTGATTAATGGCACGATGGTCTGAGCGGCGGGTTAAACCTCCAAACAACCCCTAGTGGGAATATTGCCGATATTCTTAGCAAGTAATAGTAGAAGTGCGATGAGAAATTTTGGTAAAGAATGTTGCTCCGGTTTGAGTTCTCTTATAGTAGAGGTCCGGGTTCTTCCGTGGAAGGAGATTCTGAGGTCCGAGTATTGTAGTTCAAGCATGGGCAAGAGGAGCACAGCTGGGTGCCCTTGGACTTCATGCAACAATGTTTCCCGGAACTCTTCACCTCAGGTGCAAATTAATCGTCTTTGAAATCCTTTACTCTTATAAGTACTTGCAACCCGTAGACCCAAACCTAAATTTCGAGGACGAAATATTTCTTTTGTTTATTGGGATTTGTAACATCCCCAATCCTTCTAGACCCCTAGATGGTGTTAGGGCATGGGTGGTGTGCAGAGTGGCCACTAGGGCCCTTGGGCCAAGTGGAGTGTGCTAAGTGCACACCAAGGGCACAAAATCAACATAGCCCAATACCACTCCCTTAGGCCAATTGACCCTCAATTCACCAAATTGACCTTCCCCATACTACCCTAACCACTAAGGAAGACCATTATCATGGGAATTGCACTTGGGTGGGACCCAATTGCATGAAATTGACCAAAGTCAATATTAGGTCAACATTAACCAAACTAAGTCAATTAGGGTTCAATTGACTCCAAATGTTCAAATTGACCTTACCACCACACTCTAAACACTTTAAGGAACTCATTGCACCCAAAAGCTCCATCATGGTGGGACCAATTGACCCCAATTTACCAAAGTCAAACTTTGCCCAATTTTGGTCAAATCTACACCCTTTGATTAAATTGAACCAATTGGAGCCCCACCATAGACCAACCTATGTTGGGTGATGTTAAGGGACCCATGAACCCCAAGTGGGGTCAACCCACTCACCTTGGTTGACCAAAGTCAACCATGGTCAACATAGCCCATTAAAGGTTATTTTCAAGCCTAAATTGAGTGGAACTCAACCCCCATCATCTAACCAATCATTCATGGACTTAGGACATGCCCATGGTCAGCCTTGGACTGAACCCAAACCATGGTTTGATTAATCAAATGAGAGTGGGGACCAAAAGTTGATTAAAAAGGCAAAAGCAAAAAGGCAAAAGCAAAAGCTAACCCCCCCCCCCCCCCCCCCCCCCCTCCTCTACACTCCACCTCAATCAGCCTAGGGCCTTGGGTTATTGCTGGCACCTAAGAATAGGGCAAAAGGGCAACTGTACAGCTGATTGGTTGGCCAAAATGCCAAAAACGTGGGCATCCTAGTTCAAACTCCCTAATACTCTCCTCCCCACTCCAATTTGACCATCTAATTAGCTTCAGAAGCTGGCAAGCAGTCGAAACCGACCCTTGGATCAAAGCTTTTGGTGGAGAATGGAGGAAAGGGCCAAGGTCGTCGGAGAGGAGCATTTCCATGGCCAACCGCCGCCGCCACCGCGGTCAAGCCCCCTTTAGAGTTCGTTTCTCCTCCTCTCCCTCTATGCTAGCTTCCCATCTATTTTATTTGAAGGTTCGGGCTCAATTGGGTCGGAATCAAACTCTCAAAATCATGGTTTTTGGCTGATTTTCGGCCATGCTAGTTCGCCGAAAAACACCTCCTCTGGCCGCCTTGTCGCCGGGAAGTAGTAGCCCCGACCACCACGAAGGTGGTGGAGGTGGTGGCCGGCCGTGGTGGCCACCAGGTGGCCGGGAAATGGAGGAGCAAGTTCGCCCAGCTCTGGTTGATCTCATCCATTGGCTGGAGGAAGAAGATGAAGGGGGAGGCTCGGATCTGCTTTAAGATTCGTGTAGAATCATTTTTACCTGCATTTATTTAATTCAAAGTATAGCTATTCTGCCCCCATTTGATCAGTTAACTTCCAACAGAAATTAAGGCCTCTTAATGGACGATTTAGAAAAAGTGATCAACATGAAAGTTGTAGGCCTTGGTCTTAACTTTCATTTGGCCTTGAATTTAGGTCATTTGGTGACATACAGCTCCCTAGGGAGCTGTTTTACTAGGACTGGTCCTACACTAGGTCAGTCCATTAGAAAACTTTCCTAGGTCAAACCCATCCAACTTTGGAGCTGTGCTTTTAACCATGGGTTGGTATACCCTAGGGTCACCCCCTGCCAAAGGGGCAGCCCTTGGTGGACATTTTACATAGGCTTTTTGTGGTAATTAGATTATTTAAATTATGTTGATTTTTGGAGCATATGATGTCTAAATGACACCAAACTTTGGTAGCATACTCTTTTGTACATGAGTAGTGCCTACCTAAAATATCACTCCATTTGGAGTTGATTTGATATGGAAAATTGGAAACCCTAATGAGAGGCCTTTAAGAGTCAAATTAGGCTCAGGTCATTTTGAGGAGTTGAGTGAGTTAGCATCCTCCTATCATGTTGGCTATGTGGGTATGTTTATACAAATGCTAGTGTCACACCCTAATGGTCCATTTGGAGCCATTAGGGTGGTGTGAACTAAAACCCTAAGGGTGAATCCTTAAGGGTGCAAAGTGGGGATTTGTGAAGAACATAGGATCAAATGTTCTTGCCATGGCTTGGGACTGTGTAAATATGTTTGTAGGAGCATAAATTGGCTTAGTAAACTAAATGAGAATTTTTAGGGGTATTTAGGTGTACTTCTTCATGATAAATGAAAGTGCCCCCTTTCCTTAATAAAATAAGATGCAAGGTCATATGACCTTGTATGACTTTGTTATACTATCAGTGGATGTATTATGGTGAAATAAGGTTATGGTAATTTTGTTATGATCTGTTGAAGCATTATTCTTTGAATGAGAAGCTTTAAGTGCTTGCTAGCTTAAGAGTAATTAATCCTTTTAAAATATCAAATCATAGGGCAATGCCATGATACTTTGGAATCTGTCATTTTATGTCAATATGAGCCCATGATAAATGTTTGGAAGCTTGTTGAATTCTATTTCTTGTACTTCATGTGGAAAGTGAAATTTACATCACTAGAGTATTTAATCCTTTTAAAATATCAAATCATAGGTCAATGCCATGATACTTTGGAATCTGTCATTTTATGTCAATATGAGCCCATGATAAATGTTTGAAAGCTTGTTGAATTCTATTTCTTGCACTTCATGTGGAAAGTGAAATTTACATCACTAGAGTATTTAATCCTTTTAAAATAACAAATCATAGGGCAATGCCTTGATACCTTGGAATCTGTCATTTTCTGTCAATATGAGCCCATGATAAATGTTTGGAAGCTTGTTAAATTCTATTTCTTGTACTTCATGTGTAAAGTGAAATTTACATTACTAGAGTATTTAATCCTTTTAAAATATCAAATCATAGGGCAATGTTATGATACTTGGTAATCTGTCATTTTATGTTAATATGTGTCCATGACTACAGTTTGGAAGCTTGTAGATTTATATTTCTTGTACCTCATGAAGAAATTGATAATTGCCACCTTTAGATGTTTAATCATTTTAAAATATCAAATCACATGGTAATGACATAATTTGGAAGAGGCTTCTAGGTACCCATATGAACACTTGGTAATTTTTGTGGAATTTTCAGAAGTGAATTACGATTTTTCCTAATTATAGTGGCATTTTGGTAATTATACAATTATGATGATATGGTAGGCCAAAAGGCATCCTAGGGTCGTGATACTCAGTGAAACACCATGATATTGAATATTACCTTACTGATAATTCTCATGTAGCATGATGAATCTTTTTGAGGGTAGTTCATGTACAAGTTGGCTTAAGGCCTTAACTACATTAAATTATAATAAATACCAAATTAATATGGAAAATTATGGAAATTGGAACATAAATTATTGAGGTCAGTGATATACTAGGATAATTATTTTAGACCCTGGTGATGACTTTTTAGAAGGGTTCCCTTATGGGGTTGATGGATAGTTCAAAATTGTGATCTGCGTTTAATAAAAACAGAATTTTGAGTTTTAGACAATTCAGGCCCCTAAGTAGGGTTTAGGAGGTATATCCAATCAGTAAATGAGATGTAGCACACCATGATTCAAGGAGGGTCAATCCTAGGGATACTCGTGGTGTGGTGCTAGAGTTAACGTAGAAGGAATAAAGGTACGTCTAACCCGATTGGGTGGGACGGGGGATGAGCTAAGTCACTTTAACTATATGTAATGATGAAGGGTGAACCAAACATTAATCACCAACTAAAGTAATTGTCTTGAAGAGGATTGTGGGGTTGAGCCCATTGATCTGTAGTACCGTTAGGGGCCCCTTACGGAGTACACTGCGGGAAGTCCAAGATTCACCCTAAGTATAACACGAACTAAATTGTAGACAAGAGTAGCCTAAGTGGGTATGCAGACTGCTATGGATCTCCTCCGGGAGGAGATGGGTTGGATCAGCTTGCGTGTTAGTGACTGAGCCAGAAGCTTGGGTGGACATGTTAACACCTGTTACTTATTCAAATAGTGGCGAGTTTTCGGTACTAGGCTAGTCGTGTCACCAACGGTAGTACGTTGACTCATGTGAGGGTGAGGTTTAGAGGGCCGGTAAGTTTGAGTACCGCGGTCTGGAGGACGATCCCTAATAACCCACCCCGACCTTAAAGTCTGGTGGATTCCAGCAAGAGTATGCAGGAGCTCCGTTGTTGTGTTCTTAGCGTTGAGGCGTACATGAGGTCTAGGCTTGGTAGTGACTATACCCGCCTAGGATGTGGAGTGCCCGATCCACTACCACCGTGAGCCACGACGGTTGGTACCCGAAAGGTTGGCTTCCTTTCAAACAAAATGGGAACTATAAAGGTCTGTGCGCATATAGTCGTGTGGGTGAGTCACATTGCATAAACTCATTACAACATCATAACCATAGCATAGCATAACATATACATTAGCATACCCCCATCATATAAATTAGTATTGGCTCTTTTCTATGATGGGTTACCTAGACATCTTAACTTATATGTCGTATGGGCGTTCATATAAGTTAAGGTACGAATCTGTGATGGTAGTTTAGATTTACTTACTGCACTGCATTTCCTTTCTACTTACTGCTTACTTCATTGCTCTACTTTACTGCCTTATACCTGCACTATACTGCTAGCTAGATTTTACTGCTTTACTTATACCTGCTAGAGTAGTGCCATGTCACCTCCTTCTTGTTTACCCCTTGTTTGTCCTCCGCTTCTTCCTCCCGCTCGGTGCCTAGGAGTCATGGAGGGAGGCGAGGACAAAACGACTTAGTCTTTATGACTAACGGTCGGTGTGACCGCAGGGTCCGAGGAGACGGAGTTGTCCCGCGCGCAGCAGGACGAGATGGCAGGACCTGAGCAGCAGATGCAGCGCACTACCACGACGCCACAGGTTGATGATTAGATAGTTAGTCTTCCGTTTTCTGAGAGTTTTGACGTAGTCTTCCGCATGTTGTAGAGAGAGAGAGATAGTACATTATTTTGGATATGTATCGGGCATAAGCCCCCTTTTTGCTTGTACTTCTCTTTTGGACTGCTGTTTTTATTATATATATATGATGCTGTGACATTGTGGACATGCCTTTTCTTCTGTTCTTATTTGTTGGCATATTTTACTTATGGTCGTAAAGCCGGCAGGGTTGGTGCTGAGCGGTGTTAGTCGACCCGAGTGTCGGTGACACCGCAAGGCAGCGATTCTGGGCGAAGATCCACCTCAACCGTGCGATGCAGGAGGGTTCGAGTTTTCAAGTACCCGAACGGGTTTTGGAAAAAGAGATCTTACAGGCCGGTTCGTCCCATTTTCCCCAGAAGTAATGTCTGTGCATATCGCACAGTCGTGCATTTCCTTGACGCACGGTCGGGCGCGGTCGTGTGTTTGTGTCTGGGCTGAAAATGGAGCGTCGGAGTTTTCTCGTGTGTTTTGACGCACGGGCGGATTCGCCCGTGCGTGAGTAAAACGCACGGTCAACCTGTGTCTTCCTGATTTCAGAGCTTCGGAGTTTACCCGTGCGTTTGAACGCACGGGCAGTATTGGTCGTGCGTGAGCAATTCGCACAGGCGGCGCAGCGTGCGTACGGTCTGCGCACGGTCGTGCGTTCGACCGTGCGTGACCATTTTTTGCCTGTTTAGTATAAAATGCAGGAATCGATGCAGTCAAAGGGAGGACTATTGGAGACGGATGGGAGGGATTCAGAGAGCGGCAAATCAGTTCCTTCCAGCTGCTCTTGAGGGTTGAAGGCTTCCCCTTCATCTCCACCACCATAGACGCCATTTCCGGTGATTTCCACCTCCATCCTTCCATCCGGGAGCACTAGGAAGCTTTCTCCACCATTAGCTCAAGCATTCCTCGCCGAGAGACCAGAGAAGCGCTGAAGATCATAGGAGCGGTGACATCCTCCTTCGATTTAGCTCACCATCTGAGGGTCGAGCTCGGAGAGAGCCCGACAACCTCTCCTTCCGGTCGAGAACCCAAGACGCGGTGACTTCTTCTTTGTGGTCCTCTCTAATCTTTGATGCTTGTACTTGTTTATGTGTTGTATGAATGCTTGTTAAGTTAATCTTAAGGATTATTGCTTGTGTTCATGTCCAATGTTGATGTGGTGGCAAGAATAGCCCTTTTTCCTAGTGATTTTCTAAGTTTCGTTGTGTGTGAAGCCACTAACAATTGCTAGTGGTGATGTTTAGAGAAGAGGTGTGTGCGACCCTCAACCATCATAGTTACATTCCGTCCACGTGCCTCCCGAAGCACGGCATCGCGGCTATTGCATCCATCCCGCCTTGCGAAGCGGAGTTTTGACCCGCATCTCTTTTCTGCACTAACTTAGGAAACCCAAAATCAATGCCCTTATTTTTTCCTTTGTTCGCTCGTATAACAATCGATTCACCACATGTTTCGTTCACCAGAACCTGCATTCCTTGAGAGATGATATTCGGGGAAGATATTCCCAATTTTATTACTTGACAGCGACCGGTGCACTTGCCGAATACGCATCAAGTTTTTGGCGTCGTTGCCGGGGAATGCAGGCGTGATCATTTCGTGTTTGTGAATCGATTGTTTTCGATTGGGTCTTTTATTCTTCTTAATTTACTCTTTTTCATGTTATTTTCTTCTTCTATATCATGTGGGCACATTTGAATATCCGATGTCGTTGGTGTGGGGACACATCCCACGCTAGTGATAGGTGTCCCAAAGAGTATGTTGTTGTTCAAAAACCGTACGGGTCCCATAAATCTTTTGGCTCCTCTACTGCGCCTCCGATGTCGCACTATTACGCGGCTACCGCACCTTGGGTGCCGGCAAAGCCGGTAAAGCAGTGTTTATTTTGCAAAAGTAGAGAGCATGCCTTGAAGGACTGTGCCGATTACCTTCGCCAATTGGAGGATGACGATGAGCCGGATATCCGGATCGTCCCATCCTCGAATTCGACGAACACAGCTCCTTCATCTGGTTATGTGTCACTTCCACCTTCACTTTTTGAAGTCCCTGGAATCGACACGTACATCAGTGTCCCTCATGACTCCATTTCTGCTGCGACCCCCCATACCTCTTCGGTTCATGTACCACTTTGCATGGATTCATGCCCTTGTGTGGAGAGTGAGCCCGAGCTCTTAAGAAGCACGTCTTCTCCCACTACACACGAAACTACATCTATTTCTGATGTTATCATTGAGATCAATTTGCAGGATGGTGCAGACCTGCGCAGTGTCGTGCCCACTCTCATGGAGGAGGACAGTCTCGATTGTGCTGAAGCAACCGTTTCGGTCCAGTGCGAGGAAGTTCAAGTTATAGAGGAGGTCATTGCGTGCACTGTTGACTTTAGTGAAATCTTCGATGATATCATCAGTTTGTCATTGCCGCACCCTATGGGGGATGATGCCAGGATTATCCCCTCAGATGAGATTTCTTTTAGTTTTTCTTCCAATTTATTTCCTGACCCCCTTTCTTTATGTACAAGAATGCAGGATGCCCCTCCTCCGGTTGATCAGACCTTATGCATGGAGGAGCCGAAAGCCTGGCGGGGTGAGGAAGGTGTAGTGAAGGACCATCTTGTTTCCTCATCATCGTTGGTGCTTCCCTTGGAGGATTGGTTACAAGGGGGCAAGCTGTTCCTCTTTGAAGACATAATACTAGAGGAGAAGAAGAGAGCGAGAAAGGAGGAGATTTGGGGTTGGAGGCTGAGCATCCTACTTAATTTTCACCCCTACTACCAGGTCCCCGGACCTTTTTCATTCATCAGTTGTTACTATTTAAAATCATCTTATAGCTGATCTGTTTTGAGCATGTAATAGTAATTAGGATTTATTAACTTTTGCTTAGTCCTAGACTTTATAAACTACTTTAATACAGGTATTTGGTCCACCTTTATGGACATTAAACAAAAGGGCTTCTTGGGAGACAACCCATGGGAACCACCCAGTTCCGTTTGCTTAGTCTTTGTCTTTTAGTCCTGTTTTTCTTTTCTTTTTGCTAACATCGCAGGTTAAAGCTCTCGCGTGGTGGATGCGGAAGGAGAAAAACTTGAAGAAGGAATTACCGCACTTCTGGCATGCTCATTTATGAGCATATGTCCACTCTTCCCCTATTCTCCATATGTTTAAATTCTTTAATTTATTTAGTTTTGATAATGTCTGGGGGAGAGAGCGAGCTATGCACGTGCACACACTTTGCATGACATATTAGAATGTGCTGAGTTAGGATTTGTATTTTGTTGCACACATTGAATACAATTGCACCTAGTTCACGCGCACTTGATCACGCATTCTAATCGTGTATCGCTGCGAGGTTCCCCACTCGTAAGAATTGGATTGTTAGCGTATGAGTGAGGAGTAGAGAAAAATGTTGACTCGACTAGTGCTCTAGTCAAGTGCTCCCGTCACGCCTAGAAATTCAATTATAGTACAATTAAATTCAGAGTTATAATTTAATTATTTCTATTGTAGTAGCTGCAATTCATTTTACTTTAGTGGTGAATCCTGTGAATCCAACGGTAGCATAAGGTCGAGTGTAGATAGACTAGTAGTAGCTTATTACTAGGGTCGGAAGGAAGGACAACCTTTCTCGGTGGCCAGAACTTGCACTAGGCGGCTCTCGACACGATTGTGTTGAAGTACTCATCATGAAATATGATATAGGCCATTTCTTGATCCGTTTGCGCTTTTGAAATCCTCACCTACATAATCACCATTGCAAGCCCACTTGAGCCTACACTTCCTCCTTGTTTAGCTCCACTATAATTTAACCAAAGCCATACGGCCGAACCTATTTTCACACCAACCTTTGAGCTGAAAGAAATCTCTTTCTCGATCACATTTGGTGTCATTTTTGTTATGTATGGCAGCTTCAAATTAGCTAAGGGAGTTGTTTTATTGTGTGTACAAACGTCATTTTGTCGTTGAGAGAAAAGAAAAGAAAAGAAAGAAAAGAAAAGAGAAAAAAAGTGGTGCAAAAATGATACTCTCTCGGCAAATTCAATTTATTTTTGGCTTAGCACGCACCTAGTGTTCAGTTGAAGTCTGGGGGTGTCGTGTAATTACTGAAAATTGTGTTTTGGTGATTGTTATTCTCTTGAGTGCTCAGGTTGTGTTGAGTGCGATTCCCATTGTCCTTCTACTTACCTAGACTATGCTCAACCTAAGCCCAATGATTGCCTATAAGTCCTATTGATTTTAGTTACGAGTTTTCTCATGCGGTAGAGAGAGTGCGAACGTGCAAGCCTATGGACACCGACTTTGATGGATTTCTTAGGAGTTTGTCCCTAGCTTCGATTCAAGTAATACTCTACTCATTAGTCACGCTATTTTCCCTTTTTGCGCGACCGAAAGATTCACCGGGATTCACCATCCAAGTAAAGTAAATTCCAAACCACTGCTTTAGAAATAATTAGATATAATCTTGAGTTTAATTCTGTTCTAATGCATTTCTATGCACGTGTGTATGCGACTTCGCATTGTTCTTTACCGCTCAAACTCATGCTAACATCCATTTGTTCCGACAGGAGAGCTGAGTAGTTTGCCTGAAACGTGCAAATGGTTAAGTCTGGGGGTGTGATGAGTCCCATTTATATATACATTTTTGGACTCATTTGGGCTGGTATTCTAGTCTTTGCACCACATTGTGGGCACGTTTTCATTCATTTATACTATTCCATGCTAGGTGCACTTTGTAGCCCATTCCGGTGTGCAATTGCGCTCCTTGTTGTTGGGGGTAAGCACATGGTGCTCCCCTTCTCTTCTTCTATGTTTTTTTTGTGTTGGACGTGTATTCCCAGCCATTGTATCTTGTATGCAGGTGGCCGGTTCGTCCCGTTTTCCCCAGAAGTAATGTATGTGCATATCGCACGGTCGTGCATTTCCTTGACGCACGGTCGGGCACGGTCGTGCATTTGTGTCTGGGCTGAAAATGGAGCGTCGGAGTTTTCTCGTGCGTTTTGACGCACGGGCGGATTCGCCCGTGCGTGAGTAAAACGCTCGGTCGACCAGTGTCTTCCTGATTTCAGAGCTTCGAAGTTTACCTGTGCGTTTGAATGCACGGGCGGTATTGGTCGTGCGTGAGCAATTCGCACGGGCGGCGCAGCGTCTTCCCCAAGCCACATTTTACGAGTTAATAACGCACGGTCTGTGCACGGTCGTGCGTTCGACCGTGCGTTACCATTTTTCTGCCTGTTTAGTATAAAATGCAGGAATCGAGGCAGTCAAAGGGAGGACGATTGGAGATGGATGGGAGCAATTCAGAGAGCGGGAAATCAGTTCCTTCCCGCTGCTCTTGAGGGCTGAAGGCTTCCCCTTCATCTCCACCACCGTAGAGGCCATTTCCGGTGATTTCCACCTCCATCCTTCCATCCGGGAGCACTAGGAAGCTTTCTCCTCCATTATCTCAAGCATTCCTCGCCGAGAGACCAGAGAAGCGCCGAAGATCGTAGGAGCGGTGACAGCCTCCTTCGAGTTAGCTCACAATCTGAGGGCCGAGCCCGGAGAGAGCCTGACAACCTCTCCTTCCGGCCGAGAACCCAAGAGGCGGTGACTTCTTCTTTGTGGTCCTCTCTAACCTTTGATGCTTGTACTTGTTTATGTGTTGTATGAATGCTTGTTAAGTTAATCTTAAGGATTATTGCTTGTGTTCACGTCCAATGTTGATGTGGTGGCAAGAATAGCCCTTTTTCCTAGTGATTTTCTAAGTTTCGTTGTGCGTGAAGCCCATAACAATTGCTAGTGGTGATGTTTAGAGAAGAGGTGTGTGCGACCCTCAACTGTCATAGTTACATTCCGTCCACGCGCCTCCCGAAGCACGGCATCGCGGCCGTTGCATCCATCCCGCCTTGCGAAGCGGAGTTTTGACCCGCATCTCTTTTCTGCACTAACTTAGGAAACCCAAAATCAATGCCCTCGTTTTTTCCTTTGTTCGCTCGTATAACAATCGATTCACCACACATTTCGTTCACCAGAACCTGCATTCCTTGAGAGACGATATTTGGGGAATCTATTCCCAATTTTATTACTTGACGAATACGCATCAGACGGTCGCCGCCTCCCCTGTCTCAGACCTAGCAGTCCGTGGGGACGCTGAGTGCTTCCTACTCCGACCCATTCCTTATTCGACAAGGCTTTAAGGTTCTCTATTGCTCGTGTGGATCGCTGTAGAGGAGCCGATACATTTTTGGTCTTGGAACTCAGATTTAGTCTACCGGATTCCTTCTTGGAGCACCTTGGTTGAGTATTGACTCAATCCCACGAAGGTATATTGCATTTTGCTTTCCTAATCTTTTGATTCGTGAGATCCGCAAGATCCTTACTCTTTGGGTTGTTCTTGTTTTCTTCTTCCGCTGCGCACATTTGATGTGTTCATATCATTATGAATGGTATTAAGAAAAACCCAACAGAGGTCGCCCAGACAGCGACCTCACTGGGAGAGGTCGCCAGGTGTGCGACCTCATAGGGAGAGGTCGCCCAGACCGCAACCTCACTGGGAGAGGTCGCCCGGTGCGCGACCTAATAGGGAGAGGTTTCCCGGTGCACGAACTCAATGGGAGAGGTCACCCAGAACGCGACCTCACAGGGAGAGGTTTCCCGGTGCACGACCTCACAGGGAGAGGTCGCCCGAACCGCGACCTCACTGTGAGAGGTCGCCCGGTGTGCGACCTCAATGGGAGAGGTTGCCCAGACCGCGACCTCACTGGGAGAGGTCACCCGGTGCGCGAACTCACAAGGAGAGGTCGCCCGGACCGCAACCCTATTGGGAGAGGTCGCCCGGTGCGCGACTTCAATGGGTGAGGTCTCCCAGACCGCAACCTCACTGTGTGCGACCTCACAGGGAGAGGTCGCTCGGACCACGACCTCACTTGTAGAGGTATCCCGATGCACGAACTCAATGGGAGAGGGCGCCCAGACCACGACCTACATGGGAGAGGTCGCCCAATGCGCGACCTCACTGGGAGAGGTCGCCCGGAATTTGACCTCCTGAAGCGAGACAGACCGGACTGTAGAGACCGCCCGGGAGGGCGGAGCTCGCCTGGCAAGGGAGAGACCACCCGGAAAGAGGGAGCTTGCCCGGGAAGGGCATGGCCGCCTGGGAGCTACGAAAACGCCCGGTACCTGAAAAAGGGCGGCTCGGAGGGGATCGCCGATTTCTGGGTAAACATAATCCCCGCACATTTTAAGTTCCCTAGAGAACTTCGAAAAAGTTGAACTTACCCATGAGAATCGTGAATTGCCTCCCACAAATTGCCAAAAAAGACGTGAGAAAGAGAGAGAGCTAGTACCTGCTACTTTTTCAAAAAAGAACTTGCGAATACTTATTATATCATCCGCGAGGGAGAAGAGTTAAAACAAATATATAAAAAAGGATAAGAGTCTTACAAGTACCTGAACATGACTTGCCAATAATCTATTTAAGGAAAAAGTTATAGCAGGAAAAAAGAGGTAAGAACACGTGGGTACCTTGTAGAGAACTCGCTAATTTTTACAGAAGAGATGCTAAGACAGTTTAAAAGAGAAAACATAAATAGCGAGTACCTGAGAAGAACTCGCGAACACCTGCTGACCTCTGCAAAAGAAAACTCAAAAACTGGTAAAAGAGATATAAAGAGCGAGTACCTGAGAAGAACTCGCGAACACCTGCTATCCTCTCTGCGGAATACAACTTCAAAATAGGTAAAAGAGATATAAAGAGCGAGTACCGGTGAAGAACTCACGAATACCTGCTATCCTTTCTACGAAAGAGAACTTGAAAACAGGTAAAAGAGAATCTATAACGCGAGTACCTGAAGAGAACTTGCGAACACCTGCTTAAAGCAGGTATAAATGAATTAATAACGCGAGTACCTGAAGAGAACTCGCGAACACCTCCTTATCTCTGCAAAAACAGAACTTAAAGCAGGTATAAAACAATCTATAATGCGAGTACCTGAAGAGAACTCGCGCACACCTACTAACCTCTACAAAAGAGAACTTAATGCAGGTATAAAACAAACTATAATGCGAGTACCTGAAGAAAACTCGCGAGCACCTGCTAACCTCTGCAAAAGAGAACTTAAAGCAGGTACAAAAGAAACTATAACGCGAGTACCTGAAGAAAACTGGTGAACACCTGCTAATCTCTGCAAAAGAGAACTTAAAGCAGGTATAAATGATTTAATAACGCGAGTACCTGTCACGACCCGCATTTTCTCAATATTTAAAATATATCAGAGTGAGAGAAAATACCCACCGTGATGCCACGCCGTGCAGAGGACAACTGCAGACGCTCAGGCAAACTCTTAAATCTAATGCTCTTTTATGAAAACACATGTTATTATGATAAAACAATATTTAAGTTTAAGTTGAGAACCGTGTCCCTCGGTTCAGTGGATCAACTAGTCCACGAGTAAAAGTATACGTAGTCGCAGCGGAAAAATACTTGATTCAATTCTTTTATGGTCCTATATAAGCCCAAAGACCTAACATACAGCTAATGTTATGCATGACTCTAGATTTATTATATGTAATAAAAAGGTTTTATAACGTTCAAAATATGGTGGTTTTCAGTTAAAGATATGCGATGAATCTAAGTTAAATGCAGCTTTTTATATTTAAAGTAACTAACATGCATCCTAACATAAATCCTTCCCAGAGAGCAAGTGTAAGAACTAACAATAGGTAACAGCAGTAAACACTAGCAAGTAGTCTAACATCCACGACACAACACTAGGGGCGTCAACAAACAGACACAAACCCATAGGAGCAAATCTAGTCAGAAAGGACAAAACTACCTCTCAGAAGGAGGTGAAACAAACGCTACCACTACCTGCAGCACAGAAACCTCGAGCTCTACCAGACGAACCTGCTACTGCTCTAAACCTGAGGCATTCAAAAGAAAAGAACACCTCAGCAAGAATGTGCAAGTGGTAGCAAGAAAATCAAGGTTAGCAGCAATCATCAGTAAAAGATTGCAGAAAAGAGAGTTAAATAGAATAACACTTAATCTTACAACAACCCGAGCCAGCTCAAACGAGTGCACTCGGTAAGAGGAAGAGAAAAGCCTGCACTGAAAGGTAATAGCCAAAGCAATCATAGCCAACCACGTGTCCGTCCCTACGGCTCAGAGGTGATTATACATATAATACATCATAATACCATACATAAGCATATAAGCTTAATAAAACTTGAGACTGATCAGCCCGAGGGAAGAGCGTCCCCCAAAAGAAGGCACTGCGACGGTGGTACCTTCCACTAACGCTCGTAGTCCCACAAACAAAACAGGAGTGCTGCGGCGGTGAATCCAATCCACCCAAACCAACAATCCAAAAGAGGCACTGTGGCGGTGACTTTAAGCTCACACGCTCAATAGACTCACACTTAGCACCTGTAGCAGGGGTGCACAATCATATATATATAAGTATATAAACAGACCTCAGTGCAGGACACCTGAGAACACTCAGAACATTAGACTATGAAGATCATGGAGATCAAGAACCACTCACCGAAACCATCCCGGGGAATTAGGCAACAAAGCATACTTAGATCATAAATCCAACATAACACAAGGAGGAGTGTCAGACCGGCAAAACATGATAACAAATGGTTTTAACCATAATTCAAAGCGAGAGAATCAGGAAACACCGGATTCAGCAATAAATCAATAGATTAATATTTAACTTACAATAGAGGTGAAGATTTCAGCAACCCGACACCATGCAAGGCTTGGTGTCAGAACGAGACGGAGAGAATCTTAACACGAAGGCCAAACACCAGAATAATACTAGTGGGTTCATAAGAAAACACTTGGAACATAGCTAGCACAGATCATAAAGTTCGGGAACCAGTCACCGATCTATTTCGGAGTATTGAAGAAATAACCCGATGAAGGAAACACTTAACACTACGGGGCAAAACGAGACATGACTTCGCCAAAAGACTCAACCAAAGAGCTTAGAACACTTAACAACAATGATTTAAGATACTCGGGCCCATACGACAAAAAGGGCACACAACAATGGTGCATCAATTCAAGATACCCGACAAGGATAAGCTTAACCCGAATGACAAACACCAGATAAAAACTCAACAAGTCAAAGAGAACACTTGGTGAGTCCAAACTTGACCCCCAACCACTCCCGTAATAATACGATGAATGAAGCACGAAAGGACACAATAAATGATTACTAAAACAAATCCAGGACACTCAAGGAGGAAGGCATAGCTACCACTAAAAGATCTCAGCAAAAAGGACATAAAAAGCTTGATAACATCGCTTAAGATACCCGGGAACACCCGGTAGAAAAACATACAGACATGCTAAAGACCAATCAGAATAAGCGATGGAATCGACCGACAGACTCATCAAAAAGTCGACAGGAAACTCAACAAAAGCTGACGGGAAGAGACTTACATTACGGTCAACAAGGAAGACTTAACAAAAAGTCGACGAAAAGGACTTGATGAGTCCCGATTATATACACATATATGGACTCATCTGGGTCGTTTATCTAGTCATTCCACTGCACTTTAGCCTTGTTTTAGCTTATATTTGTTATCACTTGCTATGTGCACTTCTAGGCCCATTTTGGTATGTTTTCATGTTTATCTTCATTAGTAGTTTTCATGCACTGTTAGGTGTCACTTTCAGTGGCTAGATTCATGGTTGTGCTGGATTAGGAGTCGTGCAGGTGTTCCCGGTGCAATTCTGCACAGGAACACTGCGCACGATCACCGGTTCTATTGCGCACGACCACTGGTCGTGCGCCACTGATCGTGTGCACTTAACACCTTTTTCATGAGTTCTGTTTGGTGCAGTGCGCACGACCATCAATGCCAGTGCGCACGACCACCGGTCATGCGCCACTGCTCGTGCGCACTTACCATTTAATTTCCGAGTTCTGTTTGCTGTAGTGCGCACGACCATCAACTCCAGTGCGCACGACCACCGGTCGTGCGCCACTATTCGTGCGCACTTAACAGTAATTTTATGAGTTCTGTTTCATCTATTGCGCACGACCACCTACGATAGTGCGCACGACCACCGGTCGTGCGCCACTGGTCGTGCGAACATGTTATTTCATAATTTCTGTCTTTGCAGGTTCCGTCCAGGCAGAGCGCACGATCACCGAATTCTAGTGCGCACGACCACTGGTCGTGCGCCACTGACCGTGCGCACTGTTTATTCAAGCGCCTATAAAATCCGCTGCTCGCGATTTAGGTCAGATCGGTCGTTCTTTTCCGCCGTTTTCCGCCCGGTTCCGCCCAGTTTCGCCCCTCCATCGCCGCCCACCATATGGAGGTGCTCCGGGCTTGCTCTTCACGCCAATCTTGAGCCGGAGTTTCCTCTCGGCCTCCTCCTTCATCCAAGAGCTCCAAAGGAAGATCTAGCCGCCATCTCCATCGAGCAAGAGGAAGTTTGCAACCTCTACCGGATCGTGACACGAAGAAGACGGGTCCATTGGAGAGTCGTGACAGCTCTCTCTACCCCGGACGTAGTTGCGGACCGAGCTTGGACGCGGATTGACAACCCGGTGATTCCAACCGTGAATCTACAACGAGACTTCGGATTCGGTCGATTTCTTGCCTTATTCTTCTCTTATTGATGTGTATGTAGCTAGAACCAACATTTTGATGAAGTATGTTTTTACTTGTTAACATTAGTATGAAATCATGTCTATGTGATTGAGTAATCTTGTTATATTTTCATTTGAGGTGTGCCCCGTGGTGTGGATTGTTCATTGTGTTGTGCCGCCCTAACAATTGTTAGTGGTGTGCTTTGCGAAGAGGTGCTTACGACCCTCACTCCGCTAGCCTACTCGTCCATCCTCCTACCGAAGCGTGGCATCGCGGCCCGTATTCCATCCCGCCTAACGAAGCAGTGCGCTCAAGGCCTGCACAGTTCGATTCCGCTTGCCTACTCATCCATCCACCCTTTCGACGCAGCGCGCTCAAGGCCTGCCTAGTCTCCATCCCGCCAAGCGAAGCATTGCATAGCGGCATTGCATAGGAGTAGTTGATAGCTTTTATTTTATTTTCCAAAAGCCAACCCAACTCCCCCGCATTCCATCCGATTTAGGGACTTCAATCTCAAGTCCTTCCTCGAAACCTAACTCCACCTTACTGTGTTCCTCAAGAGACCGACACTCGGGGATTTTCCCCATTATTATTACTTGCGCGACCGGTGCACTTGCCGAATCATCGCATCAAGTTTTTGGCGCCGTTGCCGGGGAACGAATTCGTGTGAGTTTTCTTGAGAGGGAGACAAGAGATAGAGGTTCTTTCTTTGTGAATAGCCGCATTATTATTTTTGTTTGCCTTTTAATCTTCTGTTGTTTGTTTTTATTTCTTTCCCCCCTATTTTGAAGTTTTAGGCAAGTTTTATTCAAGGAGTTTTTTTTTAGTTGTGTAGATTCCCTTGCAAAGAATTTCAGTTTCATTGTATCTGCTCTTTTATTGATAATGTCGTCATGGGATATTTCACCTAGCTTTAATGACAAGATGGTTTATTATTTGGACCAAATGAATGAGTTAAATGCTAGGCAGTGTAGGAACATTGTTTGCTTGTTGTGTCGAGGAGAGGGTCATGAATTGAAGGACTGTCAGCGTCTTTTCAATCCTGACCGCCGCTCCTCCACTCATGACGACATTGTCCCTATCACTCATTCTTTACCCATGGAGGCAATTGTGCCCTCTACCCCTGAGCTTGTCTCGTGCACGGACTCCTCACTCCTTGTGTGTGGCTTCACTCCTAGTGATGATGATCACTCATCTGTTAGCCAACAAGGAGAGGAATGGGAGCTCCTAGATGCACCTGAGGCTGATGAGGAAAGTATTCTTTCCATCGGGGAGGCTTTAGCAGATCTTTTTGCGGAGGAACCGAATATTTTTGTCCCTCCAATTTCTTTGCAAGATTTTTCTACACATATTCTTTATGATCCTATCGAAGTAAAGGAGTTGGGTGATGCTTCTGACTCGGAGGGTGCTCCAAAGTGGGATGAGGATGTCATTTTCCCTGAGGGGGAGAATGAATACTTTGAACACGATGATGCACCTCGGTGGGATGAGGAGGATACTCTCTCTGATGAGGAGGTTTGCACTTCTTCATGGGACGAGGAGGTCCAAATCACCACTGAGGCTCCTGAGTTCTCAAGTCCCCCTTGCTATGATATTTACGATGATGATAGTGATCTACCCTTGGATCTTGCTGGGAGTGAGACCGGGACCACTCCCCCGATTTTTGATTATTTATGTCATTCTTCTCTTTTATTTCTGGACCCCCCTTCTTCTTCCGAGCCTGTGCAGGTTGAGTCTTTACAGGTGCCCCAGGAGGACTTGGAGATTTTTGCTCAAGTCAATGATGAGAGTATCCTCTCATGTGAGGAGGTTTATTCCCCCTCCGTAGAGGAAGCTCCACTCATTGCCTTTTCCTCCTGCTGCCTCCCTGTTGACGATACCTTGCTAGGCAAGGATGTGTTTTGTGAGATGAGTGAGGACCAGGCCTCCTCCTCTTCTTACATTCTCTACCCTCTACCTGTGAGGAGCAGGTATCTATATTTAGGTAGAGGGGTGACTGTTCTATCACCGTATCGGTACCCGCTACCGACACGGATATTAGGCCAGTTACCTGTCCACTTCTCCTTCCATAGGCCCATTAGCTACTTTAATTTAGAATAAGTCGTGCTGGGATGACAATAACCCCAGTAGTTATCTTTCTTTTCTGCATTTTTATTTCTTCTAATCATGTTTAGTTAGCTGTAGTTTATTTTTGTTTGTCATTTTTCTTTTGTTTTTGCGGAGCTGACCCCTGCAGGTATCTTTTTCTTGATGGCGGATGCTGCAGCGTTGTCTTAGTTTGCACGCGTCTTCTGGTATGCTCACTTGATGAGCATTGGGCACTCTCTTTCCCTAGCTCTATTTTGATTCTCCTGTCATATATTATGCGGATTGTTTAGTTTAAGTCTGGGGGAGAGTAGTTTGTTTACCCGCTCACGTGCACTATTGCACTGCATACTAGAAGATTTCATTTAAAATGTTTTGTTTAATTTCATTGCACACCACAGCACCCACATGAGCGCGTGCTTATCTATTTGTTTTGTTCTGAACAAACTATCTTGGTTAGGAGTGTGAATTGGGATGATAGCTTAGGAATTACTATTGGGAGCGCAATGTTGACTCGAGCAGTGTTCTAGTCGCATCCGCGTGCTACAATAGAATTTGAGTAAAATTAGATTATTTCTATGCTTTTAATTTATGATTAGTATTTATGCGTAGTTTTAGATTTATTCTACTCAAGTGGTGAATGTGAATGAAATTGGTGATAGCCCGGTGTTGTGTGTATACGAGCACTAGTTGTGTGTTGCTCGAGTCGGGAGGAAGGTTTACCTTTCTCGTGGGCTAAGAACTTGCCCCAAGCGACTCTTGAAGCATGGGTGCGGGCGATTCGTTGAGATAAATGTGATATAGGCCACCTTTTGGCTAGATTGAGCCTTCGCTTTCCATATCATATTCGCTCACCTTTGCTTCCTAACACTTGTGCCTACCACTCCCTTTGTTCAGCTCCTCCTCCATACACCAAGGCCTAAAGCTTATCCCACTGTCGCAACCAAGTATATGTTATCTGCACTCATGTTTTAGATTTGGTGTGATGTTTGGAATTGTCGTGTTGTGAAGGAGAAATAAACTCTATTTGCTGATTTTGAATCAACCGGAGGATAAGAAAAAGAAAAAGAAAAATATGGTATTAAAATAAAAATCTGAAAAAAAAAAGTGTATTGAAAAGTTATCCTCCCGAGCGTTTTAGAAAATCTGTTGGTATTTGTGGAGTAGGACGTGTGCACACCTAGCTTTCACAATAAGTCTGGGGGTGTGTCACACGAGCTTTGTTTTTGGTTTTGCTTGGTGCAGCGTCCCGTTGACTCATGTTGGTTGCGTAGCCTTCGTTTTTACCTTTGATTATCATACCGCAACCTAAGCCCCAATATAATCCTAAAAGTCCTATTGATTTATCTCGCGAGTTTGCTAGCGCTGTGGAGAGAGTGTGACCGGGCAAGCGTATGGTTCCCGACGTTGATGGATTTCAGCGGAGTTATTCCCGAACCCCGATCTTTTGCAACACCCTCCTTAGTGGCTTATTACTTTCACACCAGACATGATCATCAAATTCTTCACAATTCACCAACTGAGTATTGATAAATCTTTATTTACGCTCTAGTACTTTCGTAAATTAGTTAGCATAATTAGAATCTCTTTTTACGAAATCTCTATTTGCATGCTTTTGTTACTTCGCATTGTACTCCCTTGCGTAATTTTCTTTGCTAACTACCTTTTTCACACTCCACCGGATTCGTTTGCTCGGGACGCGCAAACAGTTAAGTCTGGGGGTGTGATGAGTCCCGATTATATACACATATATGGACTCATCTGGGCCGTTTATCTAGTCATTCCACTGCACTTTAGCCTTGTTTTAGCTTATATTTGTTATCACTTGCTATGTGCACTTCTAGGCCCATTTTGGTGTGTTTTCATGTTTATCTTCATTAGTAGTTTTCATGCACTGTTAGGTGTCACTTTCAGTGGCTAGATTCGTGGTTGTGCTGGATTAGGAGTCGTGCAGGTGTTCCCGGTGCAATTCTGCACAGGAACAGTGCGCACGATCACCGGTTCTATTGCGCACGACCACTGGTCGTGCGCCACTGATCGTGTGCACTTAACACCTTTTTCATGAGTTCTGTTTGGTGCAGTGCGCACGACCATCAATGCCAGTGCGCACGACCACCGGTCGTGCGCCACTGCTCGTACGCACTTACCATTTAATTTCCGAGTTCTGTTTGCTGTAGTGCGCACGACCATCAACTCCAGTGCGCACGACCACCGGTCGTGCGCCACTATTCGTGCGCACTTAACAGTAATTTTATGAGTTCTGTTTCATCTATTGCGCACGACCACCTACGATAGTGCGCACGACCACCGGTCGTGCGCCACTAGTCGTGCGAACATGTTATTTCATAATTTCTGTCTTTGCAGGTTCCGTCCAGGCAGAGCGCACGATCACCGAATTCTAGTGCGCACGACCACTGGTCGTGCGCCACTGACCGTGCGCACTGTTTATTCCAGCGCCTATAAAATCTGCTGCTCGCGATTTAGGTCAGATCGGTCGTTCTTTTCCGCCGTTTTCCGCCCGGTTCCGCCCAGTTTCGCCCCTCCATCGCCGCCCACCATATGGAGGTGCTCCGGACTTGCTCTTCACGCCAATCTTGAGCCGGAGTTTCCTCTCGACCTCCTCCTTCATCCAAGAGCTCCAAAGGAAGATCTAGCCGCCATCTCCATCGAGCAAGAGGAAGTTTGCAACCTCTACCGGATCGTGACACGAAGAAGACGGGTCCATTGGAGAGTCGTGACAGCTCTCTCTACCCCGGACGTAGTTGCGGACCGAGCTTGGACGCGGATTGACAACCCGGCGATTCCAACCGTGAATCTACAACGAGACTTCGGATTCGGTCGATTTCTTGCCTTATTCTTCTCTTATTGATGTGTATGTAGCTAGAACCAACATTTTGATGAAGTATGTTTTTACTTGTTAACATTAGTATGAAATCATGTCTATGTGATTGAGTAATCTTGTTATATTTTCATTTGAGGTGTGCCCCGTGGTGTGGATTGTTCGTTGTGTTGTGCCGCCCTAACAATTGTTAGTGGTGTGCTTTGCGAAGAGGTGCTTACGACCCTCACTCCGCTAGCCTACTCGTCCATCCGCCTACCGAAGCGTGGCATCGCGGCCCGTATTCCATCCCGCCTAACGAAGCAGTGCGCTCAAGGCCTGCACAGTGCGATTCCGCTTGCCTACTCGTCCATCCACCCTTTCGACGCAGCGCGCTCAAGGCCTGCCTAGTCTCCATCCCGCCAAGCGAAGCATTGCATATCGGCATTGCATAGGAGTAGTTGATAGCTTTTATTTTATTTTCCAAAAGCCAACCCAACTCCCCCGCATTCCATCCGATTTAGGGACTTCAATCTCAAGTCCTTCCTCGAAACCTAACTCCACCTTACTGTGTTCCTCAAGAGACCGACACTCGGGGATTTTCCCCATTATTATTACTTGCGCGACCGGTGCACTTGCCGAATCATCGCATCAGGACTCAACAAGAAGTCGATGAGAAAGACTTAACAAAATGTTGACGAGAACACTTAATCAAACTTGACTAGGAGACTTTATGTCAAAGTCGACGGAAAAGGTCGATAAAATCGACGGGAAAACTTAATAATGAAGTCGACGGGACAACACAATAAAATCGACTAGAAAACTTGATAATAATCGACTAGAAGGTTAATTAATTGACGAGAAGGAGTAGAAGAAAGTCGACGGGAAGAATATAGCTAAAATTGTCTGGCTATCCCGTCGATCTTTACTTGGATAGATATCTAAGACAAGAGAAAGAAATTTCAAAGACAACCAAATCAGCAGAGCAACATCAACTCAGAACCTACAACAACACTCAACACCAAGAGAAATACATATATAAATACATATATATATGTATACACAAAAAGGCACATGCATATTTATAGGCATAAACATTGAAACAGAAGATTAATAAATCTGCAGAAACATACAAGCCAGGGGAGGGGAGAGCAAACCACCACTTGCCTTTACTCGAAACGCCGAAGAACGGCCTCACAAGCCCTCCAGACCACGGATCGGCTCAAACACGGCCTAAATAAACTCTAAAACACTAACTTTGATGAAGGGATTCGCTTGACGCGACGTGACAATAATTTGGCAATGTTACGGGATTATGATAACAATTGGATGCACTAATACTACGATAGATTGCAAGTGAAAAAAAAAATTCATATCATATACCCTAACGAGACGATTCGAAACGAACGCCCTACGAAATCGAGTGACAAAACAAAACGTTCAAGATCGCAGATCGGGCATAGTGGTGCGTCAAATACGCATTTATAAATGAATAATAAAAGATTTTACCATGATCGGACGAGGAAGAAAAGAGGGGAAAACCACCACTTGCCTTGGTTTCGCTGGAGACGTCTTCCGAAATGCGCCACGTCGTAGATCGGGGCAAAAGAAGACGGGAGAAGTTGAAATCTACAAGAAATCGGGCGAAATAGGGGTTAGGGCCGAAAAATCCTAACGAAAAAGTTTCACGAAATGGGAGGAAATTACCACGAGTGTGAAGCTCTCGTCGAGAGCTTTCCGGATCTACGCTCGGTTGAAAATTTCATCCACCGTAGCTCCGTCGGCGGTGATGGAAAGGTTCGCGAAAAAGAACTCTCTCTCCGTCTCTCGTTTCTCTGGTTCGGCCGGACAAAAGTGAAGGAGGAGAAGATTTATGTATATATGTGTGTATATATATATATCATTAATAACCTTAATATTAAGAGGGGAGATTTCTCGAGAGGCAAGATGAAATCCATATATATATCATTAATAACATTAATATTAAGAGGGGGGGTATTTCTCGAGAGGCAAGATAAAATCCCCAGGGCTCTCGAGAGACGATGATCTCGCGTGAAAGTCTTCTTTTTTTATCTTATTATATACACACACACACGTGTATATGATAATAAATATAATAAAATTATATTATCACCAAAAATTAAACGAACGCCGAACTCGACGAAATTCTCACTAAAGGTGGACGGCGGCGCTACGAATCCAACGGCGAAGTCAAAACTAAAATCCGGCGTGCCGTTCTCGAGGTATAAATCTCCAAAGTTTACGCTAAACGTAAACCATACAAAACTTCAAACGCGCGCCGAGACTCTAAAAATGATCGGATCGCGACGAAACTTGACGGACAAGTCTAAAATTAAACAACTTAATTTCCTATCGTAAAATTTTCCAATTTCGGTGACTTTCAAAATTTTGCCGGCTTGACCAACGGACACGAGAATGCACTAACAGCGATGCGTCGCTAACTCTGCACTAGCGTAACCTCCTTACGTCATTATTACGACAATTAAAACTATTAAAATAAAAGTCAAAAATCAGGGGCGTTACAGTACCTGAAGAGAACTCTTGAACACCTGCTAATCTCTGCAAAAGAGAACTTAAAGCAGATATGAATTAATAACGCGAGTAACTGAAGAGAACTCGTAAATGTTTACCCAGAAATCTGCGATCACCTCGAGCTTCGAGGTATTTTTCCCAGCTCCAAGCCCTGGCGGTTTTCCATCGCCCGGGCAGTCTCCCCCGAGGAGGTCGCCCCCTTTTTTGGCGACCTCGCCTCCTGGGAGGTCGCCATTTGGGCGACCTCGCCAGTGAGGTCGCCCCAGGTGGGGGCGACCTCACCTCCTGGGAGGTCGCCCTTTGGGCGACCTTGCTAGTGAGGTCACCCCATGTGGGGGCGACCTCGCATCCTGGGAGGTCACCATTTGGGCGACCTCGCAAGTGAGGTCGCCCCAGGTGGGGGCGACCTCGCCTCCTCGGAGGTCGCCCTTTGGGCGACCTCGCCAGTGAGATCACCCCAGGTGGGGCAACCTCGCCTCCTGGGAGGTTGCCATTTGGGCGACCTCGCCAGTGAGGTCGCCCCAGGTGGGGGCGACCTCGCTAGTGAGGTCGCCCCAGGTGGGGGCAACCTCGCCTCCTGGGAGGTCGCCCTTTGGGGACCTCGCCAGTGAGGTCGCCCCAGGTGGGGGCGACCTCGCCTCCTGGGAAGTTGCCCTTTGGGTGACCTCGCCAGTGAGGTCGCCCCAGGTGGGGCGACCTCGCCTCAGGAGGTCGCGGTCCCGGGCAGCCCCCTCTCTTAGACCTGCCCGTTTGGGCAGGCCCTCCCGCCTATAAATAGAGGGGTAGGGGCATTGGTTTGGGGATCTTTGGAGAGTTTCCAGCCCCTGTCTTTGACATAAGCGGTCTCATTTCTGAGACCATCGTACCTCTTCCCAGCAGCTGGTGTGGTCACATTTTGGAGATCGTCAATACTTCATTTCAGCAGCTGGAGCTATCTCATTTCTGAGACCTCGTTACCTCTTTTTCAGCAGATTCTGTTATCTCCTCCCAAGAGACTCTCGACATCTCTTTTTCTCCTCCCTCTTGTCTTCCATCATAGCTCAAAGTAACCGATCATCTAACAGTTTCCTTCCTCCACCTCTTTTCAGCTTGAGCGAGTGTGGACCTGGAGCATTTTTAGCTCGAACAGTGAACACCTGCTAATCTCTGCAAAAACAGAACTTAAAGCAGATATAAGAAAATCTATAACGCGAGTACCTGAAGAGAACTCGCGCACACCTACTAACCTCTGCAAAAGTGAACTTAAAGCAGGTACAAAAGAAACTATAATGCGAGTACCTAAAGAAAACTCACGAGCACCTGCTAACCTCTGCAAAAGAGAACTTAAAGCGGGTACAAAAGAAACTATAACGTGAGTACCTGAAGAAAACTCGCGACCACCTGCTAATCTCTGCAAAAGAGAACTTAAAGCAGGTATAAATGAATTAATAATTCGAGTACCTGGAGAGAACTCGCGAACACCTGCTAATCTTTGTAAAAGAGAACTTAAAGCAGGTATAAAGGAATTAATAACGCGAGTACCTGAAGAAAACTCGCGAGCATCTGCTAACCTCTGCAAAAATTGAACTTAAAGCAGGTATAAAACAAACTATAATGCGAGTACCTGAAGAAAACTCACGAGCACCTGCTAACCTCTGCAAAAGAGAACTTAAAGTAGGTACAAAAGAAACTATAACGCGAGTACTTGAAGAAAACTCACGAACACCTGCTAATCTCTGCAAAAGAGAACTTAAAGCAGGTATAAATGAATTAATAATGCGAGTACCTGAAGAGAACTCGCAAACACCTGCTAATCTCTGCAAAAAAGAACTTAAAGCAGGTACAAAAGAAACTATAACGCGAGTACCTGAAGAAAACTCGCGAACACCCGCTAATCTCTGCAAAAGAGAACTTAAAGCAGGTATAAAAGAATTAATAGCGCGAGTACCTGAAGAGAACTCGCGAACACCTGCTAATCTATGCAAAAACAGAACTTAAAGTAGGTATAAAACAATCTATAATGCGAGTACCGGAAGAGAACTCGCGCACACCTGCTAACCTTTGCAAAAGAGAACTTAAAGCAGGTATAAATGAATTAATAAAGCGAGTACCTGAAGAGAACTCGCGAACACCTGTTAATCTCTGCAAAAGAGAACTTAAAGCAGGTATAAATGAATTAATAACGCGAGTACCTGAAGAGAACTCATGAACACCTGCTAATCTCTTCAAAAACAGAACTTGAAGCAGTTATAAAACAATCTATAACGCGAGTACCTGAAGAGAACTCGCCCACACCTGCTAACCTCTGCAAAAGAGAACTTAATGCATGTATAAATGAATTCATAACTGTTTGTTTTTGCTATTTTACTTACTTGTGGATATTCATATGCGATCTTCTGTTTTTAGCGTTATTCCTTATAAAACTCCAAATCCTTTCTGAAAAGCTCAAGGGAAGGGATATCTCCAGAAGTGTAGATAATAAATATTAGATCATGCGGTCAACTTTCAATCCGAGCTGCTGGAAGCTCAAGCTCTGATTATGCGAGAATTACAAAATAATATTTTCCCTTTTATCATGAAATGTTGCCCTGACGGTTTATCATTTTAGTTCTAAAGGAGATCCTGACTGACTCAGTGAAGATGAATCACGACCTGAAACAGCCAGAGATTATATCTTCATCAGCTCTGATTGTAAGCAATGAGTTGTGCAGTTATAATGCAATCCAGACGACTAATAAGTCCATTTCCTTGACTATTAGAGTGAAAGCCTTGACTCGATTATCTCGAGTCGGAAATATTGCCTTGTGGCTTCCTATACTAACCTGCTTTCCAGCTTTTACAGCTAGGATAATTCCAAACTGCCTGATATATTATGCTAATGTACCTTCTTATCTCAAACCGGTCGGTTTACTAGGCCAAACTGCCCGGTCTGTTATATACCTGTTAAATCCTGTTTTCTCCCAAATGGTCCTAAAGGACCATATGAGATAACTTCCTGTAATGAAGTAAGAAATGGCTACAGGCTCAGATGACCAAGTGGGCAGGTGGGCCTAGGCGGCGAACATTGCTTTCCTCAAGTAGTCATAAGAACTGTAGAAATAAGTAAAAAGTAGGTATAGGCCCAGATGACCAAGTGGGCAAATGGGCCTAGGCGGCGAACATTGCTTTCCTCAAGTGGTCATACGGGATATAGAAATAAAGAAAAAAGTAAGTACAGACCCAGATGACCAAGTGGGCAGGTGGGCCTAGGCGGCAAACATTGCTTTCCTCAAGTGGTCATAAGGGTTGTAGAAATAAAGAAAAAGTAAGTACAGACCCAGATGACCAAGTGGGCAGGTCGGCCTGGGCGGCGAACATTACTTTCCTCAAGTGGTCATAAGTGTTGTAAACGACTCAACTGCTCTCTTGCCTAGGGTTACAAGCTGAGTTGATCAATTGGGCAGGTGGGCCTAGGCGGCGAACATTGCTTTCCTTAGAGAGATTAACTCAGTTGTGGGTCCCACTTAGGCATCGCTTGAGAGTACCTAGAAGTGTTCGCTAGTCACAGAATAAGATGATCAGTTGGGCAGGTGGGCCTAGGAGGCGAACATTGCTTTTTTCATAAAGATCATCAAAACTGTAACCATATCCCTTTCGGGGCACAACAGAGCTAACAGTCACCTGGACCTCCCTTGATGCAGAGGTGTGTTAGATGCCGACCGGGATCCAAAGTTCTGAAGACCACCGCACAGGAATTGGCAAGTTTCCACTGCACGTGTGCGAAATCTCCCCGCTACACGTGGTCATCGTGATATTATGCTAATGACTACAATTCGAGGGGGTGCAAACAGAACTTGGCGATGTCTCTGTGGTTCAGTGAGTTTGATAATAAGTAAAAAGAAATAGACAGGTCACAAGGAAGAGTGTTAGTATTGTAGATATCAAAATGCAAACAAATGAGAGAATTATCATTAAGGACATAACCGTTTTGAGATCATCTCCGCTACAAGTATGAGAGATGTCTTCACCATCACTTGTCTGGAGGCGATGAGTTCCATTTCTTAACACCTTGATGATAAATGGACCTGCCAAGTTAGGATATAATTTCCCAACGGGGACCTGATCTGGCTGGTAGTTGCTTCATACTGAAGTAAAGTTCTTAGTGAAGTAGCCGCCTCAAAGGCTTGTAGATGAAAAACTGGATCACTTATCCCAAAATAGACTGGTAGACGAAGTTCAACTCGGAACTACCTCCCAACAAATTTTGTTTGATAATGGGAAGGCTCATGCTATTATCCTGCAAGAAAAGTTAGCCAATCAACTTGATATGGAGAATTACTTATACCCACCTTATAGAACTCATGGTGAGGAATAGAGAGCTCTTCTGCTTCAAGTTGCGGCAAATGTTCTATATGATTGCTGGAAAGCTTGTCATTAGTAGTTGTTGCAGTATGAAGTTGAGAATCCACTTGTCTTTTGAGTGGAATATTATCTGCTAATAGGTGATGGATGTCGTTGATTTTCATACGCATTTCTGGATGATCGGAGGGATGCCCAAGTCCCTTTGACGGATGATCCATGAAAACAGGAATTGCCGAAAGAGAAAAATCGAAATAACTTTCAAATGGAGATGAAATTTTGAAATCTGAGGGCTAAGAGTGTCTGAATGGGAAACCCGGTTCAATTTTTGGATAGTTCAGCTCAAGCCGGTCGAGACAGGCTTTGAATTTCTGAATTCTGACACCCAGATCAAAAGTTATGGTCGTTTTAAAATTGAATGTATTTTAGGCCAAATCTCGCATTTTCAACGCAACTGTTGTTCATCAACCACTCACTATCTGAAGGTCGCGTGTTTCTGTTGATGCTGAATTTGCACCTCCACGATCGACGCTAGGTCAGCGAGTAGAAAAGAGGAGGTCGTGAGCAGCTGGTTAGTTGAGTCGCGGGTGAAGATGGGAGAAGAAGAGGTCTGGTCGCGCGGCTTATTTGGTTGGCCGCCCGGCCTGTCTGATGAGGCCGCAAGGCTTGTTTAGTGAGGCCGCCTAGCTCGCTTGGTGAGTCCGCCCGGCCTGGAAGTTAGGAGGTCGCCGGACAACCCGCTACTAGGTGCGGTCTGATTGGTCTAGCCGCAGGATTTGGACCTCTCGACCGGTGTCCTTTTTGAAGAGGCATAGGGGCCTATTTATAGGCCCAGGGTGCAGTCTTCAATAAGTTGATGACATCAGCACTAGGAGAACAGAAGAAGTGGTTGCCCAGACTGCGACCTCACAGGGAGAGGTCGTTGGTGCGCGACCTCACAGGGAGAGGTCGCCCGGTGCGCGACCTCACAGGGATAGGTCGCCCAGACCACGATCTCATTGGGAGAGGTCGCCCGGTGCACGATCTCACATGGAGAGGTCGCCCAGACTGCAACCTCACTAGGAGAGGTTGCCCGGTACGTGACTTCACAGGGAGAGGTCACCAGGTGCGCGACCTCAATATGAGAGGTCGCCCAGACCACGACCTCACTGGGAGAGGTCGCCCGGTGTGTGACCTCACAGGGAGAGGTTGCCCGGACCCCAACCTCATAGGGAGAGGTCGCTCGGTGCACGACCTCACAGGGAGAGGCCGCCCAGACCGCCACCTCACTGGGAGAGGTCGCTCGGTGTGCGACCTCAATGGGAGAGGTCGCCCAGACCGCGACCTCACTGGGAGAGGTCACCCGGTGCGCAGCCTCATAGGGAGAGGCCGCCTGGACTGCAACCTCACTGGGAGAGGTAGCCCAGTGCGTGACCGCAATGGGAGAGGTCGCCCAGACTGCGACCTCATTCGGAGAGTTCTCCCGGTGCGCGACCTCACAGGTAAATAAAAGCGCTACTGGGAGATAACTCAGATTAGTTTTGTTGTGGCTCTTGTTGGGTATTGAATCCACAATAACCTAGATTTGTGATAAGTCACCCTTGAACCAAGGTGAATTGCTAGTGTATTTGATATTGTCTTTTACTAATGATCTTGCAGGTTGTTATTGCTTAGTGTAGACCAATGTCAGATCACAATGGGTCATCAGCACAGTTTCATGCAGTGTAATCCCTCATTGTGTGGAACAAGGTGTTGACTCATGTGTGTTCTCTCTATTGGGAAACACTTCTTTCTAAAGGATCTTGAAGCTTGGAAGATTGGAAGAGTTGGTGGTGTCCAAGAGAAGAAAGGAGAATAAGGGTCAAAATTATTCTAAGGGAATTTCTCGAGAAATCCAAGGTATCTCTCGAGAAATCTATGTTATTTATCGAGAAGTCTTCTTCACCTTTCGAGAAATCTCTCTCTATTTTTTTAGTCCTTTTGTTTCTAAGGAAATTCTCGAGAAGTCATTTGTTTCTGGAGAAGTTTAATTAATTTCTCGAGAAGTCATAAATGTTCTCAAGAAATCTTCTCTGATTTCCTTTTGAAAGCTTTTCTTAGCGGTTTCTCGAGAAGCCATATGTTCTCTCGAGAAATCAAAGTCATTTCTCGAGAAGTCTTTTTGTTCTCGAGAAATTTTTCTTCAAGTCCTCCAGAAAGCTTTTTCCAGCCTTATCTCGATTTATTGCAGCCATTTCTCGAGAAGTAAAGTTCATTTCTCGAGAAGTCAATTCTATTTCTCAAGAAATCCTTGTTGTCTAGAGATATCTGTTTTCCTCCTGTGCTGCTTTGATATCCAATTACTGACTGGATTTTTATTTCTTCTGACGGTCTTGACGGCACGTGTAAGAGTGTTTACGGTTAATCTTACCTTAATTCACGTCTCTTTTTGCCGTTAAGATGGATTGCTATATAAGGCTCCTTCCTAATCTTATCTTAACCTAATTGTTCTATTCCTCCAATATTCTAATCGATCGGATCATCGTGAAGAAGCCGCTGCCTCCGGCCATTGTTGAAGGATCTCTCTCCCTTTCTCTCTCAATCAATCGATTCCTTCTAAAGAAAAGATTCGACAGATCAGCGTTTTATTCATCTTCAACAATCAATTGGATCATGTCAAATTCTAGAAGTCAGATATGAGATTTCAGTCAATTCTTCCTCTTCTTCTAGCCGAAGTTTTCAAGATTCAAGCAGGAAGAAGATCTCAGAAGTTCAGATCTGTACAAGTCTTGTTAAGTATTTCATTGTACTCAATTTCAAATTCTTGTAGGAGAGTTTTCTCCGAGTTGTAGGAGAGTGTTTCTCCGAGTTGTAGGAGGAGTGCCTTCGAGTTTGTAGGAGATTTGTCTCCGAGTTGTAGGAGTTGTGACTCCGAGATTGTAGGATCGTTCTTGATCTGAGTTTTTTGAGAAGTAGCCAAGGCTAGTTGTGGTGCTAGATTGGTGAGGCTGGAAAGTGGAGTACCCAAGATCGGGGAACCACTATAAATTCCTTGTGTTGTCTGTGATTGTGGATTGCTTTCTGTGTTTATCTTTTCATCATTATTTTATTCCGCAAAAGATGCAGTTATAACCTATTCACCCCCCCCCCCCCCCCCCCTCTAGGTGATTTAGTTAGGAATCTAGGTACTTCAATTGGTATTAGAGGAACATTGTTCGTTTCTAGGTTAACACCTTGAATAGGATCCATCCATTCTAGTTGCTAGCAAATCATGGAAAGAAGAAAGGAATCATCCTCGTTGAAGCTTCTAATCTACACAAAGGCTAATTTTCCCATGTGGAAAGAAAGAGTCAGATTTTACATGGAAGCCGCAGATCCGAGATTATTTCAAGTTGTCGAAGAAGGCCCTCATGTGCCTATGACTGCCTCCACAATTGACCCTACTGTTCAGGTGCCAAAGAAAATGATGGACCTAACTAAGGATGAGATCGCCATAGTAGACTTGGACAAAAAGGCGAAGAACATTATTGCTAGTAAAGTGGATGACTCTATGTTACAAAACTTGATTTACTGCAGATCAGCCAAAGAGATGTGGACATCCTTAATTGTTCTCATGGAAGGCCGAAGAGGTAAGGGATGATAGAAGATCTCTACTCAACCAAAAGTATGAGGCCTTCAAGCAGGGTAAGAAGGAGTGCATCGCCGATGCATATGAAAAATTCTTCAAAATTGTTAATGGCCTAAGAAACTATGGCCGGGAATTCACAAACGGTGAACTCAATGACAAGTTCTTGCGATCCTTGACGAAAGAATGGGATAGCAAGATCATTTTCATTAGGGAGTTTGGAAAGCTGCCAAATATTGACCCACAAAATCTGTTCGGGAAGCTATTATCCCAAGAGCTGCAGATGAATATTTGCAAAATAGAAGAAGATGGGAATCAGACTTCTAGCAAGGAAAGGACCTTGGCTCTGAAGGCCAAAAGCTCCAGGAAAAGCAGAACTGTGTCTCCAATTAGGGCACAAGAATCTGATGAAGAAGAAGAATTAGAAGCAGGCTCCTCCTGTTCAGAAATACCAGATGGGGAATTTTCTCTAATCTCCCGTCAGTTCAAGAAATTGCTAAACAAGAGAAGGCTTATGAAGAACAAGCCCTCTTCCTATGACTATAGACATTCTCGTCGTGATGGAGATCATCACAAGAAGGGCTCAAGCAACCATGACAGGTATAATTCTAAACCGAACAAACACGTTTCTTCTGACATTATTGGTTATTGTTGAAATAAGCCAGGGCATATGATCGCTGTATGCCCTTACAAAAAGAAAGATGGTGGAAAGAGAGAAGAAAAGAAATTCGCCCACGGAAAAAAGAAAATGAAAGAAGATTCATCGCCAAAAAGTCCAAAACACTCAACGACGGTGACTCAAAGAAGTCATGTGATGAAGATGAAGCCTACTTCGGGCTGATGGCTATGACTGACAATGAAGAAGAATCTCCATACAAAGGGAAGGTAAATGCTCACACTATTTTGTCTGAATCTGATTATGCCTCAGCTGAACAAGAGAACTATATCTCAGATGAGGATTCAGAACTCATGACTCAATATACAGAATTGCTTAAAGCCTTTGACAAATGCCGAAAGGTTGTCAAAATCCAGACCAAGGAGATTTTGTCTCTCAAGGAAGTGGAATCTAATCTGAGTGAAGAAGTTGCACAACTTACATCTCTAAGAGAGGAAATCCAAATTATGACAGACAAAATTAAAAGCTCAGATGAGCTCCTTGCCCTGAGAGAGGAAAATATCAAAGAGTTGGAAGAACAGCTAGCCGCTGAGAAAAGGCTAGTTGAAAAGTTTTCTCAACCTAAAACTATTCTTCCAATCATTGATAGATTCTCTGCTAAAGCAAGTGGAAGTGGATTAGGTCATGTGGCTGAATCTAGTAAATCTTCTAAAAGCATAATAGCCAAGAAGAAAAATAAGAGTGCTAATAAAGCCACCGCCGAAGAGAAAGGGAAAGCCCATTTGGATCAGACTACTTTTAAGAAAGTACTCTTTCCTACAAATGTCTATGATCTGGAAAGCTCCTATGGTCACTTGACTAGACCAATTGTGTTTGGGCCTGTCAATGACTACAAGGGGTGGACTCGTCCCCAAAATTTTGGTGCAAATGCATTCAAAGCACCATATGAGGAAATTAATCTGAGAAGTTATGGTCCTTTTGTTCATGGATCTAGTGCAAAGAAGGCACAAACAGTAAAGATTGTTGTTCCTAAGCCTAAGGAGTCAGTTATACCATGTATATGCTGCACGCATGAGAAACCCTCATCAAAAAGTAATACTCCTTCCAAAACTAACGTTCAAAAAGTAAAGCAGGAGATACAACAGATTTGATTGTTGGTGTTGCGGCAAGATTGGTCACTTTGCCATAGATTGATGGTTCAATACTACTTATTTTAAGAGACCACAAGTGAACATTGCAAGAAAGACCACTCGCAATGTTAACGTTCATCGTAGGGCTCAACTAACAAGGGAACAAGGACCCAAATTCGTTTGGGCTCCTAAGGCAAAGTAATCTATTTTTGTAGGTATTTCCAAAGGCCAACAAAAATCCTATCTGGTATTTGGACAGCAGTTGCTCTTGGCACATGACCGGGACAAGAAGCCTTTTACAGAACTATGTTCAAGTTGAGAGCGGTCCAAAAGTTATTTTTGGCAGATTCGACAGAGGAATAACAAAAGGCTACGATATGATCACTAATGGTAATGTATCCTTTTCGGATGTGGTTTATGTGGAAGGATTAGAACATAATATGATAAGCATAAGGCAACTATGTGATAATGGATACACAGTTGATTTTTGTAAAGATAAGTGTTTGATAAAGTCATCAGAAAATTCTGAAATGATTTTATCAGGCACTCGTTGTAGAACTATTTTCTGTTTGAATTTGCTTTGTTTATCCTCTTCTACATCAGTGTGTCTTTTAGCAAAAGATAGTGCATCTCTTGTTGACCAATAGCACAAGAGATTAGCACATATAAATTTCAAAACGATAAATAAATTATTTTCTCAAAACATAGTACGTGATGCACTGAATGTTAAGTGCATTAAAGATAGACCTTGTCATGCATGTGTAAAAGGCAAGTAAACAAGAGCTAACTTTAAGAGCATTATTGGAAAAGATTCAACCAGGTGTTTGCACCTGTTACATATGGACTTGTTTGGTCCATTGCAAATTAGAAGTTTAGGAGGCAAGTCTTACACATTGGTTATTGTAGATGATTACTCACGTTTTGCATGGGTATTCTTTCTAAGACTGAAGTCAGATACCTTTGATATTTTCACTAAGTTTGTCAAGCAAATCCAGAATGAATTAGATTGTTCGGTGGTCAAAATCAGAAGTGACCATGGAACAGAATTTGAATCTCGAGCCATGACAGATTTCTGTGAAAGCCTTGGTATCTTTCATGAGTTTTCCTCTCCTCAAACTCCACAACAAAATGGGGTAGCTGAGAGAAGGAACAGAACACTCATTGAGGCTTGCAGAACAATGTTGAGTGACTCTTCACTTCCGGAATACTTCTGGGCTGAAGCCGTCAACATTGCATGCCACGTGTAAAATAGAGCACTCATAAATAAAAACCATGAAAAGACTCCCTATGAACTACTAAATGGCAAGAGACCCACCATCTCCTATTTTGGAATCTTTGGTAGTAAATGCTTTGTTCTTAATAATGGGAAGCATTACAAAACCATGTTTAGTGAAAAGAGCTTTGAAGGTATTTTCGTAGGCTATAGTAGCCATAGCTAAGCTTATAGAGTTTTTAATAAGAAAACCCTGGTTGTAGAAGAATCAATTAATGTTGATGAGACGAGCATGCTATATAGCAGCTGTTCTAGTGCTTTTGTTGAAGATGCATGTTCAAAATTGCTAGACTCAAGCTTGGATGAGTCAGTTAAAGAGAATACTCAAACCTTCGTCATGATCTCTCCCCCAGCCTCAAATGAAGAGGAAGATCACCAAGATGAAGAGACAATTCAAGCGGAGGAAGACATTCCAGTAGTAGAAGAAGTTCCTGGTGTCCAAATTGATGCAAGGAATCTTGAGTTCAGACATATGAGGGATCATCCAATTAATCAGATCATAGGAAATCCTCAAGTCGGTATAAGAATAAGAAGAGGTACTACTAACAAAAATATGCATTTGAGTTTTCTTTCACAGGTTGAACCAAAGAAGTTCCAAGAAGCAAATGAAGACACCCATTGGATAATTGCAATGGAAGAAGAATTGAATCAATTCAAGTGATGCAAAGTGTGGACTCTTGTTCCAAAACCCAAGAATAAAAATATCATTGGAACAAAGTGGGTCTACAGAAACAAATTGGATGAAGAAGGTCAAATAATCAAGAACAAAGCCAGTCTTGTAGCACAAGGATACAAACAAGAAGAAGGGATCGACTTCGATCAGACTTATGCTCCTATAGCGAGACTTGAAGCGATCAGGCTGTTCCTAGCTTATGCTGCATTCAAGGGATTCACCGTATACCAAATGGACGTCAAATCTGAATTCCTTAACGGTAATATAAAAGAAGAAGTATACATTGAACAACCCCCAGGTTTTGTTGATTCTGAACATCCTGGTTATGTTTATTTACTGCAAAAATATTTATACGGTTTGAAGCAAGCTCCTCGAGCTTGGTAAGAAATGTTGTCTAACTTTCTTCTTGAAAACAAATTCACAAGAGGAAATATAGATAAAACGTTATTTCTTAGGGAAGTTAAAGACAAGATTTTGCTAGTGCAAATTTATGTCGATGATATTATCTTTGGCTCTACGGACGACAAACTTTGCAAGAAGTTCTCCAAACATATGCAAGGGAAGTTTGAAATGAGCAGTATGGGTGAGCTGAAATATTTCGTAGGACTTCAAGTGAAACAATCTGAAGATGGAATTTTCATCTATCAGACTAAATTCACCAAGGAGTTGGTAAGGAAATTTGGAATGGAGAGTGCATCCTCTATGAGGACTCCAATGAGTTCAGCTATATCTCTGGACAAGGATGAGAAAGGGAAACCTTTCGATGAAACCAAGTACAGAAACATAATTGGCTATTTGCTCTATCTTACTGCTAGTAGGCCCGACATAATGTTCTCTACATGTGTATGTGATAGATATCAGGTGAACTCTAAGGAATCTCACTATACTGGTGCAAAGAGGATTTTGAGATACCTTAAGCATACACCAAATCTTGGCTTATGGTACCCAAAAAGTAATGATAGCGAACTAATTGGTTTTTCAGATGCAGACTTTGCAAGTTGCAAGGATGATAGAAAAAGCACTTCCGGGACTTGTCAATTCCTTGGAAGAAGGCTTATTTCTTGGAGCAGCAAGAAGCATAATTGTGTTGCAATATCAACCGCCGAGTAAGAATACATTTCTGCAGGCAGTTGTTGCGCACAACTTCTCTGGATAAAGAATCAGCTTGAAGATTATAACTTGAAGTTCAAGGAAATCCCAATGTTTTGCGACTCCTCCAGTGCTATTTCAATTGCTAAAAATCCAGTCTCCCACAGCCGGACAAAGCATATTGAATTGAGATATCATTTCATCCGGGCGCATGTGGAGAATGGGGACATCAATCTAAGTTATGTCCCTACAGATAAGCAAGTTGCGGATATTTTCACGAAGCCGCTGAATGAGACCAAGTTCTCTTTCTTCAAGATAGAACTTGGAATGCTCAACTTGGAGTCCTAATCAATTCATTAATGAAGCAAGGAAGATTTTCATCTCTTCAATCTATCAAGGAAGCAAAGATCTGTAAATTTATATGAAAGTTCAAGTTATGTCTGAGATTTCTCGAGAAATACTATATATATCTCGAAAAATCATTCTTATATCTCGAGAAATGCATAAATCCCTCGAGTATTGTCTTCAAAAGTAACTCTTCAATAGATTTCTCGAGAAGACACTCAGATTTTTTGAGAAAACACTTAAACTTCTTAAGAAATATAATTCATCTCGCGAAACAAGTTCTGATTTCTCGAGACATCACTTCAACATCTCGAGAAATATGTATAATTTCTCGAAAAGTACACATTATCTCTAGATCAAGGTTTCTAAAAGTTGACACGACAATTTCTCGAGAAATACCATACATCTCGAGAAATCAATTGGACCTCCCGAGAAATATGTATTATTTTTCGGAAAATAACTATTAATCCCCTGGAATTCGAAAGGTCAGGTATGCACAGAATTTAATTTCTTTTATTTTATTTCCGTCAAATCAAGCTTTATATATAAATACGTTTAGTTGAAAGGATTAGAGTTCACGCAATCTTTCCCTCTGAGAAACCCTAGTCCTCTTGCGACATCCACGATCTCCTGGATTTCTCACGACCCCTCTCGTCAATTCCTTTTCAACTTCATCAAGCTCAAGATTTCTTATCGATCAATGGCGCCTCATCCTCGACCAAAGATCGGTGTTGGCAGTGAGCTGGTGCGTATAGGCCTCAGCTCGATCTCAGATGAGTTCCAGAACCTTTTTTACCTCTTGGATGCTGCGGGATTGACCTTTAGCAACAATTTATTCGGCAACAATCAAAAAATGTTGTCTAAACATAGAATAGTGAACAATTTATAAATGTTGCCATTAAGTAGTAGTTTTAGGCAACATTTATTACGCAACATGCAATAAATGTTCTCTTATCAATTATTGGGAACAGTTTTGAAATGTTGTTTTTGTCGACGCACTTTAAGCAACAATTGTGCGGTGTTACCTTTTAAATTAGTATTTTGCAACACATTAAAAATGTTCATATAGCTTTCAATGACTATTTGCACACCCAAAATAGCTATTCACAAACCATAAAGTTATAATTAAAATTAAACTTATAATCAATCTCGGGTCTCTAAATAGCCAAATTGGCAAATTTCCACGAATTCTTATTGCACTACAAGAAAATTCATCTATAATCATGCTTTGTTTGCGGTGTTTTAGAAAGCGTTGCAGTTGAATATTAATTTTGCGATATTTTCTATAAAACACAGCGAAAGATAATATGTTTTACGATATTTTTATTAAATCACAATGAAAATTAATATCTGTTTACGTTTTACTAACACAAAACGAGTCCTCGCAATGAAATAAATTATGTTTTTACGAAATTTTTAGTAAAGGGGAGTGAGTTAATATTTTTTTGCTCCAAGGGCACACTACAACTTTTTTGGTCTTTAATTAGCAACTCTTAACAGATTTTCCTTCTGATTAATAAATTGATTTAATAATGTGGAGGCTTACCCTTAATTAATTCTATTAACCAAATTTTTGCTCATTTCCCGCTTCCTTGAATAACCAGCACGCGCGCGCTCGATCTCTGCCCTAAATCCCCCTGTAGCCATCGAATAATACTGGCGCTCACCCTAAATCCCAACCCTGCTAACTCCCGTAGACCTAACACTCGCACGGGTTACCACCGAAGCCTCGCCATCGCCGTCGCACTCACTACCACGGAAGCCTGCCTTTACCATCGCACGGGCTACCACCGAAGCCTCGCCTGCACCATCGCACTTGCTACCATCGAAGCCTCGCCTCGCCTACGCTTTCGCACAGGATACCACTGAAGCCCGACCTCATGGGAGAAGAAAGGAGGACTTTGCTGACAATTAATTGTTGTTTGAGTAAGATCTATATATCTGTTTTATGGAATTAATCTTCTGCGTTTGGTAGGGGTTTTGGGAGGATGAATCTGAAGAAAAGGTGTGGTTTTGTTGTTTTAATTTGGTACTCTGTTTCTCTCTGAATGATCAATACATTTTTTGATACCAGAGAAGAGGTGAGTGCGAATGTGATGGTTCTATTTTGGGGTTGTTGGTTTACAAGTTTTTTGGAGTAGAAGAGGTGCTACATTAGAAATATTTTTATAGTTTACCTTAAAATCCAGTGCTTTTTATTTCAATTTTTTTGCTTATGCAAATTTTAACTCTACTTTTGTAAATTTTTCTTTATAATGTAACTCAATAAAAAGTATTTATTTTACTTAGGTACTTTACACAAAATATAATGAGAAAGGATTGGAGTAATTTGCCCCGTTATGGTGAAGATTATATTAATGGCGTTAAATATTTCTTGGATGTTGCGTTCAGTAAAAGGGTTGTTCGAAGGAGAAGAGATTTTATGTCCATGTGTTATTTGTTGTAATGGTATTTGGGGGAAAAGAGACATGGTGTTCGACCATTTGGTAAGTAAAGGATTTGTGAAAGGCTACAAAGATTGGATTTTCCATGGAGAAGACATTAAACGTATGGATCTTGATCAAGATACTAATGATGATATCTCATCTGATGATATTGATGGCTTATTATTTGAGACATTTAAAGATGCGTCTAAAGAAGATGGAGTGCATGAAGGCCTAAATGAAGATGCAAAGAAATTTTATAAGCTTGTTGAGGAAGCAAATAAAGAACTATATTCTGGTTGTAAAAAATTCTCTACATTATCTTTCACTATTCGGATGTATCTACTGAAATGTCTTCATGGATGGAGCAATGCATCATTCACATCTCTCTTAGAGTTATTGAAAGAGGCTATACCTGACATAAATATCCCTATCTCTTTTAATAAAACAAAATCTATGATAAGAGACCTGAGCTTAGATTATAAAAAGATTGATGCATGTCCTAATAATTGCATGTTATTTTGGAAATTACATGAGAAGGATGATAAATGTCATGTTTGTGGCGAATCTCGGTGGATTGTATATCCTGAAGTGAATTGAGAGCCTGAGATATCTAAGAAAGCTCATAAAATTTCCGCAAAAGTGTTGAGACATTTTCCTTTAATTCCAAGACTAAAAATACTCTACATGTGTTCAAAAACTACTGATTCAATGAGGTGGCATGCAGCAGAGCATTCAAAAGATGGTAAGCTAAGACATCCTACTGATGGACAATCATGGAAAGACTTTGATGTGAATCACCCAGATTTTGCTCTTGATTCTCGTAATGTAAGGCCTAGATTGGCTAGTGATGGGTTTAATCCATTTGGCAGTATGAGTCTGTCACATTGAACATGGCCTGTGGTATTAACAATATATAATTATCATCCAAATTTATGCTTGAAGCCAGAAAATTTTATGATGTCTTTGCTTATTCCTGGACCGCGATCACCTGGAAATGCTATTGATGTGTACCTACAACCACTAATTGAGGAGATAAAGATATTGTGGGATGTCGGGGTAGAAACATATGATGTTTCCAAAAATCAAACATTTCAAATGTGTGCTACACTTTTGTGGACAATTAGTGACTATCCTGCATATGCAATGTTATCTGGTTGGAGCACTAAAGGAAGGTTGGCATGCCCTGCTTGTAATTATGAAACATCTTCTAGTTATTTGAAACATAGTCGAAAGATGTGTTACATGGGTCGTCGAGTATTTTTGAATGCAAATCATGAGTGGCGGTCTGATAAAGTTTCTTTTAATGGAATGATAGACTATAGGTCCGCCGCTTCCTTACTAAATTCAAAAAGAATTTTAGAAGATTTACAAGATTTTTCTGACATATTTAAGGAGAATGATAAGAAGAAAAAGTTTGGTCCATGGAAGAAAAAATCCATCTTTTTGCAGTTACCATATTGGAATGGTAATACTTTACGCCATAATTTTGATGTCATGCACATTGAGAAAAACATATGTGATAATATAATTGGGACTCTCTTAGAGATTGAAGGAAAGAAAAAGATCATGCAAAGGCTCGTTTGGACCTACAAGATATGGGGATAAGAAAGAAGCTTCATTTGAAGCCAACAAGTGATGGTAAGAAAACTCAACTCCCAAAAGCATGTTTCTCCCTAACGAAAAATGAGAAATCCATCTTTTATGGTGTTTTAAAGAATGTAAAATTTCCTGATGGTATAGCCTCTGATATTTCTCGATGTGTGCATGTTGATGAAGGAAAAATATCCGGCTACAAAAGTCACGAAGCTCATATTATACTACATTACCTGCTACAAATAGCAATAAGAGGTATAACCCCCAATCAAGTTGCAATTCCATTGATTAGACTATGTTCCTTCTTTCGTTGTTTATGTCAAAAGGTTTTTGAAGTGAGAAGTTTAGATCATTTGGAAGTAGAGATTGCTGAAACACTTTGCCAGTTTGAGAGAATCTTTCCTCCTAGTTTTTTTTTGACATAATGGTCCATTTACCTATTCACCTAGCAAATGAGGTTAGATTAGGCGGGCCGGTTCAATTTCGATGTATGTACTATATGGAAAGATATTTGGGTGAATTAAAATCATTTGTTCATAATAAGAGTCACCCAGAAGGCTCTATTGCTGAAGCATATTTGGCGAAGGAGTCATTGGCATTTTGTTCTCGATATCTATCAAGTGATGTTGATACACGGATGAATAGAGTGGCACGAAATAATAATGAATTTTCTAACACCGGCCATCCTATTGGGGGGACGAATTTCATTTCTCTTGATCATAAGTTACAAAACCAAGCCCATGGTTACATTTTATTCAATTCTGATGGAGTTGAAGATTACATGAGGTACTATCATCATTTACTTATCATAATATTTTAAAAAATAAATTTTACATTTGTATTAGTAATGACTTATTTATTTTGTACAGAACATGAGATTTATCTTCAGAATTTCAAAAAAAGAAGTACCTGGAGCAAAGGTAAAAGCCAAAGAGATGATTTCATTCAATGGTTTAAAATACGTGCCATGAAGGATGATGTACCTGATTTGATAAAAGAGTTGTCTCGGGGACCAAATAATATTTCAAAAATATATTCTGGCTATCTTATTACTGGATGTAGATTTCATACAAGACAACGCGATGCAAGATGAAAAAACCAAAACAGTGGTGTCACTTTAGAAGCGGTAACTCGAAGCTTCAAAAGTGTTAAGGATGAAAACCCTGAAAAGATTTGTATGACATATTATGGAGCAATAACTAATATCATAGAGTTAGATTACTATGGGCATTTGAATCATGTGTTGTTCAAATGTGTTTGGTTTGAGGAGGAAGAAGAAAAATATGGGATGACATGCGATTATTTTAATAAAGAATGTTACAAGAATGATCCATTGGTCCTAGCATCTCAAGTGCAACAATGCTTCTTTGTCGAAGATCCTTTTAATAAAAATAAGCAGTATGTTTTGAAAATACTTCCAAGGGACTCATTTGATATGGGAAATAATACAAATTCAAATACTCAATAAGCACCTGAAATTCCAATAAATATTGTTATATCAGAAGATGATTGTGAAGTTGATTTGACTAGGGAAGATGTACCAGAAGATATTATTGAAATGCCTTTATCTAAAATCCATGTTCAACACAAGGAGCTCGACAATGAGACCATTTTTGAAAGTAAAAATGATAGTGATTCTGACTCTATTTTTAGTGATAATACAAACAAGGTAATGCTCGTTTATTTATTAAATAGTTTTTTTTATTGCACACATGCATATTGAATCTTAAACTGCATTTAATGATTTGATTTCATAACTACAGGAATGAAGAAAGCAACAAGTGGTTTTGATTTGGCTATCCAAGCAAGGTCCGATGCTGAGTTAGCGGGGAAATTTCATCAAGTTAAGCAAGAGAAAGCTGATATCTTGCATAAAAGGCTTCGAGATAACAATAAAAAAATTGTTTAAAAGGTTGACGATAAGTTAGACAAAAATATGGCTAAAAATCAAGTTGAACAGGTAAAAAGGAACAAGAGATGCCCATCAATGTTAATTGATGATTTTGTTGGAGTTTATGAGGTTTCTCATGAAGGAAGTAATCAACGCGTTCAAATTCAACATCCAATTAAAGTGAATCAAAATCAGCCTCAAGTAAAAGTGATTCAAAATCAGCCACCATCTAGACAAATAGATGTTGAGCTTAGTGGGAGAAATGAGTTACTTCTAGTTGATGGAGCTATCAATCAAGAAGGTGAAGTTGCAGAACCATATAAAGAAACTAGTATGCAGATGATGAGTAATTTATTTACTCATCTTTTAGTATAGTTTTATTATTATTTTAATATGAAATTATGTCTTTTATCTAAATTATATCATATAAATCTTTCCTATTTTATTTTCTTTAACTAATTTAAGCTTAGTTTATGTTTTTCAGGTTTTCTGGGCACTTTAAGCAAAAATGTCAAGTACACGCCTAAGGTCACAAGCGTGACCAAGGGCGTGACAGCCTAAGATGTGTTCCAGACCTGCTGCCGCCACTTCGGGACCATTCCATGAAGATTCACTGAGTACACGCCATAGGTCACGGGCGTGACCAAGGGCGTGACATCCAAGTCATGGCCGAAACCCACCACCCTCTGCCAGCACGCCTGCCACGTAATTTTAAAGTTACATGCCCTAGGTCACGGGCGTGACCTGGGGGCGTGACCACTGGATATGAGCAGCGTTCGGCAAATATTGAGGAGATCGACGAACTGCCCCATTGCTGCGTTCGACAAATATTGAGGCGATCGACGAACTGCTCCATGGCTGCGTTCGACGAATACTCTGGCATTCGACGAACTGCGCCCGGCTGCTGCGTTCGACGAAACTGATGAGATCGACGAAAGTTCAACAACGCCCTTTCCAGCCAAAGTTTCCCGCTAGCTGCAAGATTTAGAGATTACACGCCCCAGGTCACTGGCGTGACCTAGGGCGTGACACGGCTGAAACGCTCGCATTTACTCCAGAAGGCGCCCTCTCCATTGCTGCTTCGATCACGCCCCTTACACGCTCTTGGTCACGGGCGTGACCAAGGGCGTATAACCTCAACTTTTCAGCTATATAAAGCCAGCTCCAGCAGATTTTTAAGGAGGAATGATTAGGATTAGAACTTTCATTTCATGTCTTTAATTTCATCTTTTAGTAGTTCTTATGCTCCCTTTTTCTTTATGCAAATTGTATTTTTATTTCAATAGTCGTACTTCTCAATTTCATTGATTGTACTTTCTTTTGCAATTCAATAAAATTAGTTCCTATTTCTCTTATTCTATTCACTTTTCATTATGTACTCTTTTAATTCTTTCGATTCCTCCATCTCCATGAGTAGGTAAATTATTATTAGTACTCGATCGAGATGATCCAAGGAATAATATTAGTTTTGAAGTAATTTAGAATTGCTCTTTCTCTTTCCTAAAAGCGCTTAAGATTTATCCTTGATTCTAATGAAATGAGATTATATTTTCGATATATAATTCTCGTTCTTGTTTTCGTTCTTTAGTTAGCCGAACAAGCTCGTAAGGCGAATTGATCATTCAAGGATAAAGAGAGTTGCATGCAACCCTCGAATGAGGATGACATAAATCTCCCGGAATGGAGTCAAATCCAATAGTGGGATTCATCTCGTAAAGCAAGTATTGGGTTATCGATTATTGAATGAAAATTCAGTAGATATTCCTAATCTTAGTTGGGCATATCCTCGACCCAAGGTACGTTCATATTTCGGGAATCCCCACAGTCAAAGTTATTTTAGTAAGAGATTGCAATTTTATTTCTTCTTCTTATTCTTTATTCCAAGGTGATTCAAAGATCGAGTGCTAATCGTTCTTTTAATTCTTATTTTAATTTTCCATTTGCAAAACCCACCTCAAGTTTTAATTGATAAAATAATAGAGACTTTCTTGAAGTAAGAGTACTCAACCTCACCGAGTCTAATACGACCTTGTTTTAATAACTTATACTACATTCGATACGGTACACTTGTCGTTGTCATTTGCGGATATAGTTTTTTTTCATCAAGTTTTTGGCGCCGTTGCCGGGGACACGGTTGATATTTCGAAAAAAATTTAATTTTATCGTTCTCTTTCTTCTCCCCCTTCTCTTTAAATTATATATATATATATATATATATATATATATATATATATATATAAAATCTTAAAAAGCATAATCTAAATTCTCGGAAAGGACACTTTGGGCTTGAATTCCCATCATAGCCTCTAGTACCTTGCGAGCCCTTCACCGGGTTGACCTTGGGAAGTCCGGGAATAATTTAACCCGCTTTTTGAAAAAAAATATATAATAAAAATATTTTTAAAATTCCATTCATTTGAGTAAAGGTTGTTCCCTTTTTATTTTTATTATGAAAGAATCTGAATTGGCCGTTAAGGTTGCCGAGCTTCGAAACCAACTTTATTTCTTACAAGTCGTGCGAGGACGCCAATTTAGTTGTCATTATTGTAGTGCTCCTCATCAAAGTGAGGAATGTTATTTACATTCATATTCTCAAAATAATTATTATGAAAATAATTATCCTCAATATTATGCAAATAATTTTGATAATAATTATGATCATAATTTTTCATCTTTTAATGAAAATAATTTTTCAAACTTTGATGAAAATAATTTTTCTAATTTTAATGAGAATAATTTTTCGGCATTTAATAATTGTTCTTCTAGCTCCGAAATAGATTATTCCTCGTGGCAAGCTCACCCGGATAGCTTTCAGAGCAATGAAGATAAATCTTTAGATCCGAATTTGTATTCTTCATCTTATACTCCGCAATTTTCGTTCTCTAATTTTGGGGAAATTTAGCAGATTCAAATAGATACTTCCCCCCCAAATTTAGAGGAAAATATTATTTCGTCTAGTGCATTTTCTAATTTTCACGAGAATAACTTTTTGGCCTCTAATAATTTTTCTTCTAGCCCCGAAGTAGATTATTCTTGGTGGAAAGGTCACCCGGATAGCTTTCGGAGCGATGAAGATAAATCTTTCGATCTGAATTCTTGTTTATATTCTTTTGCATCGCAACCTTCGTACTCTAATTTTGGGGAATGTCCGCTGATTCAAATAGATACTCCCCCCCCCCCCCCAAGATTTAGAGGAAAATTTTATTTCTTCTAGTATTCTTTCTCCATCTTTGGATAATTTAGTTATGGAGGAACATGTGGTTTCATGTAATCCCATAACTTCTTTTACCAAAGATGAAGAAAAATTACTTTACCAAGAATTTCTTAAAGTTATGGGCACCCCGGATGAAATAGAAGAAGAACAAGTTTCTTCCCCTACTTCACCCAGATTTTATTTTCGTTGTCATGAATATTCGTGAATTTCTTCTATCAAACCAAAAATTGATGAAAATTTTGTGTCCGAAAATTTTATTCCGCTTGATAACGCACTAGATTTTTCAAAAGAAAATTTTACTTTAGAAAATGAACAACCGGAGCTAAATCATATATTTTCGCAAGCACCTCCTCCTTGCGAAAAATTTTCTATCTCGTTTATTTGTGATTCTCTTATTTGTAATAATTTTCAGGTTAAGGATGAGTCGTTGCCACCCCAAATAATTAATGATCCATATGCCGCTCATCTTTATTTTTCCAAATCACCTCAGGTATATGTATATGTGATTTGGATTTATATATTCAAATTCAAGGACAAGAGGAGAATCACAAGATAAACGGAGGAGTAGCCGTGCGACTGACGCCAGCACATTCACCTTAGCGCGAATTAAGGGAGTTGCCTGTCCACCTCTCTTTTAGATTTCCTTTTTCCTAACACTAACCGTCTAGCTTAAAGACGGGAAAAATAAATCGCTCTTGGGAGGCACCCCTTGCTTATCCTTATTTTTATGTATTTTTCTTTTAAAGTTTATTTTCTTTCAAGTATTCTTCATACTTAGTTTTAAACATTGGGGATAATGTTTAATTTTAAGTATGGGGGTGTAGCATTGCTTTCTTTATATTTCTTTTTATTTGAAAAAAATAAAAAAATACATAAATATTTTCTATCTAACAAAAATAAAATTTCTTGGAAAGGATGCTTTGGGCTTGAATTACCATCACAGCCTCTAGTACCTTGCGAGCCCTTCACCAGGTTGACCTTGGGAAGTCCAAGAAGAAAAAAAAATTAAAATTTTTTGCTGAACTTTTATACTTACTTATTTGCAAAATCCTTAGTAGATTTGCTTTTGTATAGTGTCGTAGGGAATTTTTATGCTTCATTAGATTTTGAATTTTGGAATAAAATTGTTGACTCGTGCAGTGTTCCTAGTTAAGCGCACGCGTTTGTAGAATTCTATGTCAAATTAACTATTCAACATAAAATTAGATTTATGTTTTTCTAACTGCGAGAAAATAATTTTGTTATACTCTTACCTTGAATCCGGTAGGATTTGAGAATAATTCAAGTGAGTATGTAGAAGCTTACTAGAGAAATATTACACATTTTGAACAGAAGGGTATTCTTTCTCGATGGCTACAACTTGCCTCCAGCGATTCTCGAATCATTTTGCATAGGTTTGTCATAGTTTTTAGAAGTGATTTAGGCCATCTTTTGATCGTTTGTGCCTATTTGCCACCATTAAAAAAATTTCATTGTTTAAACACTTGGGCCTTTCCTTATTTCCACTGCTACCTCCACCTTTCATTTTCACCAAAGCCAAAATATCCACCCCATGATCACACTAAATATTTGAGATTTATTACAATTTTGCAATGGGTTCTATTGTGAAAATAAGGAAGTTGCAACTTCTTATTTGGAGCTATAATAAAAAAATGTGAAAATTTATTTTGTTGGCCAATTATGAAAAATAAAGAAAATTATACATGGCCTTATGCTTGAAAAATAAGAGAGTTTTTTTATGTTTTGCTTCATGACAACTCTTATGCGAGGTTTAAATTTTGATAATTTTACTCTCACCTTGGTTTAGTGTGATCCTTAGCCGTCATATTTTATCTCTTTGATTTCCAATCCCAAATCATATACCTAAGCCAAGTTTCACTCCTAATGAAAGCCCTTTTGATCTTTAAGTTATGATATTATACTTGTGTAGTGGAGAGAGTGCGACCAGGCAAGCCTATGGCCATCGTCATTGATGGATTTCTTTGGAGGCTATCCCGAAACTCGATTTTGGGTAATATTGATCTTAGAAAACACGCTACCCGCTCCCTGAATAGTATTCGAGAATTTACCGAACTTTCAGCTTTAAAGTAAAAGCAATATGTTAAATTGCATTTTTGAAAATTATAAGCTAATCGTTATGCTGAATAGGTCTTTCAACTAGGATCTCTACACGTAGGCGTAAGACTTTGCATTTTTATTCCTTGAGCTCAAATTTCTTTTTCTAGTATTTAAATTTCTCTACACCTACGAAAAGTTGTTTGCCCGGGACTAGCAAACGAGTAAGTATGGGGGTGTTTGATGAGTAATTTATTTACTCATCTTTTAGTATAGTTTTACTATTATTTTAATATAAAATTATGTCTTTTATCTAAATTATATCATATAAATCTTTCCTATTTTAATTTCTTTAACTAATTAAAGCTTAGTTTATGTTTTTCAGGTTTTCTGGGCACTTTAAGAAAAAATGTCAAGTACACGCCCAAGGTCACGGGCGTGACCAAGGGCGTGACAGCCTAAGATGTGTTCCAGACCTGCTGCTGCCACTTCAGGACCATTCCGTGAAGATTTGCCAAGTACACGCCCCAGGTCACGGGGGTGACCAAGGGCGTGACATCCAAGTCACGGACGGAACCCACCACCCTCTGCCAGCACGCCTGCCACGTAATTTTAAAGTTACACGCCCCAGGTCACGGGCGTGACCTGGGGGCGTGACCACTGGATACGAGCAGCGTTCGAAAAATATTGAGGAGATCGACAAACTGCCCCATTGCTGCGTTCGACAAATATTGAGGCTATCGACGAACTGCTCCATGGCTGCGTTCGACGAATACTCTAGCATTTGACAAACTGCGCCCGGCTGCTGCGTTCGACGAAAATGATGAGATCGACGAAAGTTCAACAGCGCCCTTTCCCGCCAAAGTTTCCCGCCAGCTTCAAGATTTAGAGATTACACGCCCCAGTTCATGGGCGTGACCTAGGGCGTGACACGGCTGAAATGCTTGCATTTACTACAGAAGGCGCCCTCTCCGCTGCTGCTTCGATCACACCCCTTACACGTACTTGGTCACGGGCGTGACCAAGGGCGTGTAACCTCAACTTTTCAGCTATATAAAGCCAGCTCCAGCAGATGTTTAAGGAGGAATGATTCGGATTAGAACTTTCATTTCATGTTTTAGTAGTTCTTATGCTCCCTTTTTCTTTATGCAAATTGTATTTTCATTTCAATAGTCATAATTCTCAATTTCATATCTTGTACTTTCTTTTGCAATTCAATAAAATTAGTTCCAATTTCTCTTATTCTATTCACTTTTCATTATGTACTCTTTTAATTCTTTCGATTCCTCCATCTCCATGAGTAGCTAAATTATTATTAGTACTTGATCGAGATGATCCAAGGAATAATATTGGTTTTGAAGTAATTTAGAATTGCTCTTTCTCTTTCCTAAAAGCGCTTAAGATTTATCCTTGATTTTAATGAAATGAGATTATATTTTTGATATATAATTCTCGTTCTTGTTTTCGTTCTTTAGTTAGCCGAACAAGCTCGTAAGGCGAATCGATCATTCAAGGATAAAGAGAGTTGCATGCAACCCTCGAATGAGGATGACATAAATCTCCTGGATTGGAGTCAAATCCAATAGTGGGATTCATCTCGTAAAGCAAGTATTGGGTTATCGATTATTGAATGAAAATTCAGTAGATATTCCTAATCTTAGTTGGGCGTATCCTCGACTCAAGGTACGTTCATATTTTGGGAATCACCACGGTCAAAGTTATTTTAGTAAGAGATTGCGATTTTATTTCTTCTTCTTATTCTTTATTCCAAGGTGATTCAAAGATCGAGTGCTAATCGTTCTTTTAATTCTTATTTTAATTTTCCATTTGCAAAACCCACCTCAAGTTTTAATTGATAAAATAATAGAGACTTTCTTGAAGTAAGAGTACTCAACCGCCCCGAGTCTAATACGACCTTGTTTTAATAACCTATACTACATTCGATACAGTACACTTGTCGTTGTCGTTTGCGGATATAGTTTTTTCATCAGCAGATAATTCTCTTTCTTCTTGTGTATATTTACTTTAGATTGAGTTGTTTTAATTATTTATTTATGCTAACGACTAGATATTGTAAATAGGAGCAACGATTAAAAGAACTCATGGAAAAACAATGTGCGAAAATATTCATACAAGAACTATGGAGGAGCGAGAAGAAGTGACTGTAAGTGAACACGGTCAGCCAATAGGAGCTACTGATCGTGTAGTATCAGACTTATCTCTCTTCTTGGGCACACTGGCTAGAAATTCAGCATTTTGTCCTTTAATTTACACAAGCTGGATAGCCATGCCAAATGACAACATAGAGCGTGTATGGAATTATATAACGGTAAGCGTACATATATTTTATTTTCCTTATTTTATTTGTATAATTATTAGATTCAAATACTTATTTTTAATTTAGATTTTGTAGTCAAAGTTTATTTTGCCAGATGAGGCAAAAAATTGGGTAAAGATTACTGTTAGAGATGTTTGGAGACGTTATAAACACATAATTAAGAAGAATCATTTTTTGAAGTATTCCAACATGACTGATAGGATCAAAAATCATCCTCCAAAGATGTCAGAGTCTGAATTTAAAAAGCTTTGCAATTTTTGGAGTTTGTAAATTATACAAGTAATATTATTAGTTTTTTTTAATTGTTAATAGTAGAGAATATATAATTATGTACTTTTTCTCATATTTTTTAATTTAATGTTAATGTGCAGTCAATCAGCAGAAGGAATACTCAAAGTAGAGCTACACAGAAGTGGAGGCATCGAATGGGCCCCAAAACCTTTGCCATAATTCGAGAAAGAATGGTAATACATTACACTCACATCCTTCGCATCTCTTGCTAAACACCTTATGCGGTGCTGTTGTTATTGCAATGATATAATGTACCTTGGGGTAGGTCTTAATTGCACCAGATACTATGGTTGTCTTCCCAAAAAAATTAGTTCTTGGTTAACTCGTGAATTGACCATACCTATTTTTTTAGCCTTGATATAATTGAGCCATGTTCTACGAACTTCCTAATTGTATGCCAGGTTTTTCACCCTCATATTTTGCAAACTAGGCACACGTTGAAAGATTTCATGAACTAGCTTGTAGTTGTTAATGACTTTTTCGTTCTTGTTTTTACTAGCAGTTAGTGGATATTTTAGTTCATTTTTAAGTGGCTCTTTACCAGTAAGATTATTCAAGTACTTATTCTAGTTTATCATCCCTTATCCTTAAAAACTCTTGTAGATAACCATTATTTTTATTCTGCGAACTCCACGTGCAGTTCACGATAAATCTGAAGTTCAAGATAGATGTTTCCAACTAAATGCGTGTAAGCTTCCAGTAATGTTTATTATGCATTTGTAGCGTTTAAAGGAGAAGAGAGACCCCACTCAAGCTGAAGTTTTTATTCAAAATCGAAAAAGAATTAATGGAAAGGAGCTGGACTTAGAAACCAACAATGCAATTGTGAGTTAATTTTTTTATTAAGATCAAATATAATTTGCTTATTTTTTTATTTGGAAACCAACAATTCAATTTGTTATCAGTCTCAACTTCAAGATATTATGAATAATGAAGAAAGTAACGTAGAAGCATTTAAAGTTGTGTTTGGGAAAGAACATCCTGGATCAATGCGTTGCTTTGGGAAAGGTATTACTCAAACGGCTTTGAAGCAAAAAGAAGAGATTACAGCTTTGAAGAAAGTGCATAAGGAAGAGGTGGCTGTATTGAATGCAAAAATGCATAATATAGAAGATACATTGAATAATTTAAAAAGTGTGCTTAAGACTATGGTGCAACAAAGCAACCCTGCTGGAATTGATATAGAATTATTGGAGAATCTATTAGGTTCAACTCCTGGGGACGCAAATAGTGCACAAAAGAGAGTCGGGCAACCGCATGCACATTCTTCTACATCAACACACGTTCCAAACTATGGAGAGGTATCATGTTGTCGACTTTCATACAATTTATTATAGTATTATTATATGTTTATAACTGATTAATTATATATTTATCTTTATGTTTTATTATGTGCAGAAAGTTTTCAATGTTGTGGAGACAAATGAGGAGTTGCAATATGATGACCACATACCATGAAGATCATTTGATGTTGATTTAGATGTTATTTTTTTAAGACTGTGATGTTAACTATTTGAAAGAATTTTGGTTCTTTTTTTGCTTGGTTCTGAATGTTCAAACAGGTTGGTGTGCAAGCTTATATTAAAGAGTTTTGGATTTCGTGCTCTTTGGAGCTCCGGTTTATTTTCATGCATTTGTTATGGAGTATTATATAGTTTATATTTTAACTCATGGTTTGTTTGCTCTAGATATTCCTCATATTGGCTTAAAAAAAGTAGAGTTCAGTTACATATTAACAGAATGTATAGAGTTAACAGCTAATAGGCAGGCCATAGAAGCATTTAAAAAGGATTAAGAGAGGCATTTTTGCTTACAGGATCATCCACTATTGCATGTGTTCAGGATCATCCACTGTAGTCTTCAGGTTTTATAGTTCCTTGCCTAGAGTCAGAATTAAAGTTTCTCTTCTTTTGATTTTACAACCTCTTCAGGTTATAAAGTTCCTTGCCACTCCTAGTCGCCTTCCCTCGGTCAGGGTTCCATCCTCCATCGAACTAGCTCTGGTGATCAACCTAGGTATTAAAACTGTACATAATTTTATAAACTTATTGTATGCTTAACATTGATGATTTTCTCAGGAATATATCATCAGTTTCTAAAGACACACCAGATGTTATTATGTCCTCTAAGAATGTGCCCTCAAGGATCAGCAGGGCTATCCATTTGATGATATGACATGGTTTCTCAATGCAGGGAGTGTAATGTTACCAAACTACATACAATGGTTGGTTTACTTCCTGCTGAATGTGGATTCATACCATCTGCATGCATTAAATTTCATAATCTTTTGTTTCTATTTTTAATGCAGCTGATATTTGTTTAAATTGGAGATTGCAAAATGAAATTGAAAGTATATTGCTCATAAGCAACTAGCCAACACTTTTATTAACTTCTTGCCATCAAACAATATACAGCTACTGATTCATTAGGTACGTATTCTTCCTCCTCCAATTCTCCTTTGATCTCCACCTTTTATTTCTCTCTTCAATTCAGACTTAGATTTGTGCTACTAGCAGCAGTTCGTCGAGCTCCAGCCGTTCGACGAACGGCCTGGCTTCTCGACGAACTGGCCTGACCATTCGACGAACGACCTACCGTTTGACGAATGGCCAGGCCGTTCGACGAACTGGCCTGGTTGTTCGATGAACGTCCTGGGAACTTGACTAATCTGGAGATAGTGTAAGTGCTCACCGTGAGATAAATTGGTTGATTAATGTTACTTTTTTTTACATCTGATCAGGGAGCAACAAATAGTTCATGTATGAAATCTAAATTTCTTCCAGGCTATTGCAGAAGAATGCAATTTCAGGACCTGTAATACCTGTATGTTCTCGATCTGTTCCAGGCTCTTGCAGAACAATGCTGAGAAGCCTTCAATACCTGTATGTACTCTGTTCAGTAATCCAACTCTTAAATGCGCCGATTCTTCCTGGATCCACTACAGTTATCCCAGTTTAATGTCGCATTTGACCATCTGGATTATTTCAGATATAGTTTACCATGATATTATTTGTTTATTTGTAGGTTGTTGGCCTTCAGAAGATGCGCTAGCTTATTGAAAATATCCAAAAGGCTACTGTAATATGTTGGAACATTGTTCAACCCTATTACTGATTTGGGCTAGGATGTCTATTTCTAGGTATAGGATTTGTTTTGACCCATAATGTATAGTATAAGGGTCATAGGCTAAGTCTAGAAGAGATTTGAAGATTAGCTAAGTCAAGGTGTTCGACGAACTTCGAACACGTTCGACGAATTCAGAATCCGTTCGACGAACTTGGTTCGACAAACTCCAAAGATCTGTTCGACGAAAGTTTCTTCTTGTTCAACGAACTTCCCAGTTTAAGTTCGACAAACTTTCCCTCAGGTCGACGAACTTCTTCAGAGTTTCTATATTCAGTGACCTCTTCTATTCAGAGTATTATTTTGGAGTTATCCTCAGGATTTCTTATGAAGGCTAACAGCTGTTCTCATTATAATATCAGTCAGTTATTGCAGTATTTTCTATCAAAGATTTTATGACCGTTGCTGCATTAATTAAGGGCTGCGTGCATATTATTCTATAAGGCAGATTGCAAGTTTCAAGTAATTTAATATATTGGTATTCCTTTTCTGTCAGAGGCAAATCTTTCCTTTTTGTCTCATTCCTTTCCAGCCCTGTTGGAAATTTGAAAGAGGATCAACTCTCTCCCGTCCAGAGATTATCTTTGCTATTTATTCTAGAGAAAGACACAGATACATATATACACATATAATCCTTTGCTACTCAGTTTTCACTTCACTCAAGAACTCTCTCTGATTTTCTCTGAAGTCTTCATCTTCTCCAGACGCCTACTCTTAATCTCTAGGAATCATCTGCATCAATTCCTTCTAGAGAACTCTTGCTGGAGATACTCTGAAGATCAAGAAGACCTACACCCTGAGTAGATTTTCTCTCCTATTTTTCTTACTCTTATTCACAGGGGGAGATCTGACAATCATTCAACAATCCACTAGTCTTCTCTGTTGTTAGAAAAAAGAGAAGACACCATCATCTTTATATACTTTTATTTTATAACTGTGTACAGGGTTGTAACTCCCTTCAAAAGTTGATTTTTGGTTTTGAGCACCTGATCAAAAGCTCTGTGGTGGTTTTGAGCACCTGATCAAAAGCTCTGTGGTGAAGGCTCACCTGATCAAAAAAAGGCCTTAGTGGATTTCCTACCAGGGTGGTAGAAGAGTAGATGTACCCAAGTTGATTGGGGAACTACTATAGATCCTTGTCTCTTCTGTGTTAGCCTTTATTATTTGTGCTGTGTTGTGTGTGCTGTGTTTTAGTTTATATTTATATCTGTGCTGCACTCAGTTACACATATACTTAAATAACTCAATTTGTTTTCTACAGATTTGTTTAAGCTAAGTAAAATTATTTTAAAATACTCTATTCACCCCCCCCCCCTCTAGAGTAATCTTGATCTATCCCCTCTTTCAATTGGTATCAAAGCTTGGGTTGGTTGTTATAGGCTAACACCTGGACCAACAGATCTGATAGATCTAGACTACTTTAAAGGTTTTTTGTTTATTAGAGCCATGGCACAGAACAAAGAATATTCAAGCACAAGACCTCCTTTGTGCAATCTGAACAAGTTTGCACTATGGCAAGCAAGGATCAAACTTTACATGAATTCTATTGATGAGGAAATTTTTAATTCTATTTTGACAGGACCTCCAACTGCATCAACCTCAACAACAACAGACACAACTGCTGTCCCTCCTCCAGAATGGATAGAAACACAAAAGAAACAGAAAACTGTTGATGCAAAGGCCATGAATATCTTGGCACAAACCATGTCTGATGACATATTTCAGAAGGTGGTTGACTGCACCTCTGCCAAAGAAATTTGGGACTCCCTCACAAGAATGGTGGCAGGATCAGCAGATGAGAGAAAGGACAGAAGATCACATTTGATCTCCCAGTATGAGAATTTCAAAAAGGGAGAATCAGAGACTGTTGCAGAGATGTACAACAGACTCAGCCTCATCATCAATGAGCTGAGAACCTTGGAGAAAGTGATCACAGTCACTGAAATTAATGACAAGATCCTGATGTGCTTCCCCAGCACATGGGACATAAGAATCTGGCGAATTAAAGATGCCAGAGGACTAAGTGAGATTACAACTGAGAATCTCCTTGGGAAGCTCAAATCTTATGAGCAGCTGATAAAGAGCAGAGAAGCAGAAGCCTCTCCATCTTCATCCTCAAAGAAAGAGAAGAGCATTGCCTTTCAGGCAACAGAGGAAGAAGACAAGATTGGTGATCAGGAGATGCTGAGTCTCTTAGCAAAGAGATTTTACAAGATGGCAAGGAAGGACTTTAGAAGAAAGTCCAACAGGCATAATGAAAAGCCAAGGTATGATAAAACTCCATCTAAAGAAATAATATGCTTTGTTTGCAGGAAGCCTGGACACATCCTCACTGAGTGTCCAGAAGCTCACAAGAAAAGTAGGAGAAAAGAGCAGGAACACTCCAGCAAACACTCATCAAAAGGCCACAAGAAAAGAGAAAAAGGCTTTGTTGCTGAAACATGGAGTGACACTGAATCTGAGTCATCCTCCAGTTCCAGTGATGAGGAGAAGGAAGCAGAAGACAAGGAATTCTGCATGATGGCAATCAATGCCTCCTCATCAAATGACAACTCAGATGATGAATCTGAAGCTAATGGGGATGAGGTAATTTCCAGTTTTGATTTTCATTCAGAACAATTTAAAGATGACTTTAAACAGTTGTGTAAAGATATGATTAGATCAGAGAAAGAAATTATTTCTCTAAGAGACAAGTTAGCTAAGATGGATAGAATATCCACTGAAAACACTAAGCTCAAAAATGAGCTAAGGATTTCCAGGGAACAAGTGAGTTCTCTAGAAACACAGCTAATTGAGGCCAAGCAGCTAGAAAATTCTCTAAATGGGAGAAGTCTCAAGCTGATGGATATCACAAGCACTGTGAATGCCAGGCTGAATGGCAAACTGGGCTTGGGGGCATCATCTAATCAACCTCTTCTTTTGAAGAAGAATATGTTATCTACCCCAGTAAAATTTGTATCTGAAAAAGGGAAAGAAGCAATACAAGACACAGGAAAAATTCCTGAAACAAATATTGCTCAAGCAAGTTCGTCGAACGGCGATCGACGAAACCAACAGGCTTTGTCGAACACAGATCGACGAAAACCAAGGCCAGAATCTAAGCAAAAAACCTGCTGCAGACAGGGCTCGACGAATGCCACATCTTTCGTCGAACCAGGTCGACGAACACAACAAAGTTCGTCGAACGCCAATTTTACTAAGGATAGACAACATACATCCTCTTCTAAATTGAAGATGTCCTTTAGTGATTGGATTATCCCTCCTAGAAGATATCACCCTCTAGGTTATCATAGTCAACCTGTTGTCTCATATATTTTACATTTCAAGGTTACAAGAAGCAACCCAAGGTAACCTGGGTTAAGAACACCTAACCCTCCTTATATTGCAAAAAAAGAACTATCCTACCACAGAGGAACAGTGGTACTTGGACAGTGGATGCTCAAGACATATGACAGGAACAAGAGCCAAATTAATCAACTATAAGGCAAAGGTTGGACCAAGAGTGATTTTTGGAGATTCCAATTGGGGACAAACAGAAGGCTATGGATCAGTCCAGATTGGGACAATCACATTTAAAAAGGTAGCCTATGCAAGTGGACTCAAACATAACCTCATCAGCATAGGTCAACTATGTGATGAAGGATATCAAGTATGCTTCAACCAATCTAGATGCATTATCTTTTCTGAAAATAATATTGTTATTTTAGGAAATAGACAAGGTAATGTTTATTTAGTAGATTTTAATTCAGCCAAACCTGAGATCTGCTTGTTTAACCAAGTCAGTAAAAATACTGATTTGTGGCATAGGAGACTAGGTCATGTGAACCATAGGACCCTAGCCAAGTTATCAAAGGGCAACCTTGTCAGGGGACTACCTTCTGGATCATACAAGAAGGAAAGCCTTTGCAGGGCATGTCAATTGGGAAAGCAGACTAAGAGCAGCTTTAAGTCACTATCTAAGAGTGATTCTCCTAGGATTTTGTACTTGCTGCACTTAGATCTTTTTGGACCCCTTCCCATACACAGTTTGGGAGGTAACTCTTACACCTTAGTTATTGTTGATGACTTCTCTAGATTCAGTTGGGTATTCTTTTTGAGAAGCAAGTCAGATAACTTCAAGGTTCTTACAGACTTTCTCAGGAGCATCAAGATTGAGTATTCTACTCAGATTGCATTGATCAGAAGTGATCATGGCACTGAGTTTGAATCTCTTCTGATGAGAGAATTCTGTGAGAAGGAAGGTATCAGACAATGCTTTTCAGTTCCTAGAACTCCTCAACAAAATGGGGTAGCTGAAAGGAAAAATAGAACACTGATTGAATCTGGAAGAACATTGCTTGCAGATGCTGTTTTGCCCCAATCCTTTTGGGCTGAGGCTGTCAGCACAGCAAACTATGTTTTAAACAGAAGTTTAATTCATAAACAAAAGGGCAAGACACCTTATGAACTGCTTAAAGGGAAGAAGCCTAGAGTAAATTACTTTAGGACTTTTGGCTGTAAGTGCTTTATTCATAATAATGACAAGAAGCACCTAGGAAAATTTGAAGCAAAAGCTTCAGATGGCATTTTCCTTGGTTATTCAGTTAGCAGTAAAGCTTACAGAGTATTTAACAAATCTTCTTTTAAAATAGAAGAATCTATTCATGTATCTTTTGATGAAACTAACTTGAGTTGCAAGGAGAGAAATATCTCTACCTCACTAGATGCACAGGTACCAATTCTCTGTGAGAAGTTAGATAATCTAACTCTACAGAAAGAGGATTTAATAAGTCCTTCTCTATTACCTAATGAGGACAGTGAAGAAGAATGTCCTATTGCACCAACATTGGGTTCAGCAAATATTCCTACAAATCTTGAGGCTGTTAATGCTGAAGTTCAGGAGGACATAGAAATTCCTCATAGAGAAAATGAACAAGCTCAAGGAGAAGTTATTTTCCCTACTGATTATGTCAACATAAGAGATCACCCTAGATCTCAAGTAATTGGTGACATCTCAGTGGGTGTGCAAACAAGAAATCAACTAAATCAAAATAATTTGCACACATGTTTCCTCTCTCAAATTGAACCTCAATCCATCAAAGATGCAGAGCAAGATCCCAACTGGATTACTACTATGCAATAGGAATTAAATCAATTTGAAAGGAACAAAGTATGGGAACTTGTTCCAAGACCCAAGAATCATCCAGTGATTGGCACTAAATGGGTATTCAGAAATAAATTGGATGCTCAAGGAGTCATAGTCAGAAATAAGGCAAGACTAGTGGCTCAAGGATACTGCCAAGAGGAAGGCATAGACTATGATCAGACTTTTGCACCTGTAGCAAGGCTGGAAGCAATTAGAATATTCCTAGCATTTGCTGCATACAAAAGATTCAAGGTATTTCAAATGGATGTTAAGAGTGCCTTTCTAAATGGAGATATCAAAGAAGAAGTATATGTGGAACAACCACCAGGTTTTATTTCTCCAACTCAACCCTCTTATGTTTTTAGATTACATAAAGCTTTGTATGGTCTCAAACAAACTCCTAGAGCATGGTATGAGACCCTTACAAACTTTCTTTTGGAAAATAAGTTTTCTAGAGGCAAAGTAGACCAGACACTGTTTTTTAGAAATCATAAATCTGAAACCCTATTGGTACAAATATATGTAGATGATATAATATTTGGTTCTACTGACTCTAAGTTATGCAAAAGATTATCAAATCTAATGCATTCAAAATTTGAAATGAGTAGTATGGGAGAACTGTCTTACTTTCTTGGTTTGCCAGTTAAGCAAACAACAGAAGGCATCTTCATATCCCAATCTAAATATGCTAAAGAGCTTGTTAAAAGATTTGGGATGTCAGATGCCTCCCCCATGAAAACTCTCATGCCTTCAAATGCAGTTGTTGGCACTGATGAATCAGGAAAACCTGTTGATCAGAAAGTATATAGAGCCATTGTGGGGTCTCTTTTATACTTAACAGCAAGTAGACCAGATATCATGTTTGTCACATGTATTAGTGTTAGATTTCAGGTAAATCCTAAAGAATCTCACTATATTTTATTAAAAAGGATTTTAAGATATATAAAGGGTTGTCCAGATCTAGGACTCTGGTATCCTACAGAATCAGGATTTGAGTTAACTGGATACTCAGATGCTGATTATGCTGGATGCAGAATAGACAGGAAAAGCACCTCAGGGACATGTCAGTTCCTTGGAGATAAGCTTGTGTCCTGGTTTTGTAAGAAATAAACCTCTTTGTCTACATCAACTGCAGAAGCTGAATACATAGCAGCTGGCAGTTTCTGTTCACAAATTTTGTGGATACAGAACCAGCTCCTAGACTATGGTTACAATCTAAATAATTCCAAAATCTTTTGTGATAACACCAGTGCAATATCAATAGCACAAAATCCAGTACTCCATAGTAGAACTAAACATATTGAGATCAGACACCACTTTATCAGAGATAATGTGGAGAAGGGAAAATATGTTTAGACTTCATACCAACTGATTTGCAGAGAGCTGACATTTTCACCAAGCCTTTGGATGAAAAGAAACATCAATTCTTTATAAATCAGCTTGGAATGATAAATGGGGAGTCAATCTAATTGACAAGGTTTTCTACCCAACAAAATCTTTCAATATATTAAGGTTCAGAAAATTCGTCGAATGCGCTCGACGAATGACATCTATTTTGTCGAACGAGGTCGACAAACTGGTCAAGATTTCTTTCTAAAGTTCTGAAGAACTTTCGTCGAACTCGATCGACGAAGTCTCGATTTCGTCGAACCGGATCAACGAAGGCTTTGACGTTCTATCTTCCTTATGAAAGAAGTTTTGAAAAGTAATTAGTCGAATGAGATCGACGAAATATTTTATTCGTCGAACGGGATTGACGAAAGACAGCTTTTTATTTCCCGCTAACACGCGTCATCTCTTCAAATCCGTTCCGCGCAAACCCTCGTCTTCGCCGAACCCTAATATTTAATCTCTATTCGTCTGGATTCTGTCTTTTGCGCTCTCAAACTCTTCGTCTCCCTCCAGTTCCCTTTGCACTTGATCATTTTTCTTTCTTTGCAGGAACAATGTCGATCACTGCTGGAGTCCTCGCCTCAATAAAGTTCGATACGGGATTCGATATTGATCTAGAATCGTTTGCCCAGTCAGGAGAAGGTTTCACAAACATTCTGAATCTCTTTGAAGACCCAAAGTTGCGCAAGTTTATGACTTGCCGGCCCAAGATTCATATCAATGAGATAAAAGAATGGGCATTCACTTCTGAGATTCGAAATGGCACAGAAATTTCAGGAAAGGTTTCAGGGAATGAAGTTGTTCTGAGTGCTGCTGTTTTGTCTGAGATATTTGAATTTGAAAATGGAGATGATGATTTGGAACTCACCGAGGAAAAGTTCAATCTGATGCTGGACAGGATGGGGTACTCTGGGAGTAACCCTAAACATCTTCTTAAACGTGATTTTGCAGTGTAATACACCTTCCTGGCAGATGTTGTGGGAAAGGTTCTGATGGGGAAGAGCTCAGCACATGACTACATAAACAGGCAGTAATTTCTAGTCATGAGTGCTTTGATTGAGAAGAGGCACATCAACTGGGGTCTGACTATGTTTGATTCCATCAAAAAGAAAGTGACCTCAAGGAATGTAGGCTATGGAAGGATTCTGGGAATCTTCCTTCAGGCCATGTGTCCAGCCCTCTCAATTTCTACTGCTGTTGGCATTAATGCCTCAAAGAAACTGACTCCCCTTCTTTTCAAGAAGTGGGAGAGGACATTCCAGAAGAAATCTGCTCCAGTGGCTCCAACAGTTCAAGCTTTTGAGGACACCAGGGCTGTAATAGCCACTCCCCCACCCCAGATTCCTCCTTCTCTCTCACAGACTCTTCAACATTCTGAAGAGCCTGCCTCCTCTTCTCTTCCTCCTCCACCTCCAGAAAACCTCTCCACTCTATCTCCACCTTCACCTCCTCAAAATTCTCCTCCTCCTCCACAAGACACTTCCATTCCAGACTTTTCTCAGGATGAAATCCCATCAGATTTCACTCCTCCTCCTCCTCCATCCACTTCTTGTGCTCATACCACATCTTCCATCCCATCTTCTTCTTCTCACCCAACTCCAGATGTACTGGTTGTGGATGTCTCACAAATAGCCACCCAGCTGTTTGGTCACATAGCTTCTAAATTACAGGAGCTTATTGATCAAAGTCTGGCCCCAGTGCATTCTAAGCTTGATCTTATTCTCTCTCAACTTGCTTCTCTCTCCTCTTCCTCTTTCCCTTCATCTGGGGGCCCAGACTCTAGTTTCCCAGAGTCTAGGCAGGGGGAGATGTTCCAGTATGAAGCTCTAGAGGCAGAAGTTCCTGAAGAGCAAGGGTCAGACCTAGCTGATGTCAGCACAGTCTTGGTCTCCCTGGCTCAAAGCACAGAAGGTGCTCCTCCTCCTCCTCCAGAAGTTCCTCCCAGCAATTATTTCAAATCCACCCCTCTAGTGGATCAGATTCTGCAGCTTACCATTCAGTCCCTCTGCTCAGACCCATCTTCCAAAGAATCAGCTGAAGACCTCTCAAAGGCCATTGTCTGCTATTCCCCAGATTTGGAAGCCAGGAATGGAGATTTGCTAGTGTCTCCAGTTCCAGAGCCAGTTATTTCTAAGGCAGATCAGGAACCTGCTGTTCCTGAACAGGCAGTTCCATGATGAAGCTCCAGAGGCAGAAGTTCCTGAAGAGCAAGGGTCAGACCTAGCTGATGTTAGCACAGTCTTGGTCTCCCTGGCTCAAAGCACAGAAGGTGCTCCTCCTCCTCCTCCAGAAGTTCCTCCCAGCAGTTATTTCAAATCCACCCCTCTAGTGGATCAGATTCTGCAGCTTACCATTCAGTCCCTCTGCTCAGACCCATCTTCCAAAGAATCAGCTGAAGACCTCTCCAAGGCCATTGTCTGCTATTCCCCAGACTTGGAAGCCAGGCATGGAGATTTGCTAGTGTCTCCAGTTCCAGAGCCAGTTATTTCTAAGGCAGATCAGGAACCTGCTGTTCCTGAACAGGCAGTTCTTGATGAACAGATGCCTGATGCCTCTGCCTCTGCCCCCTCCTCTTCTTCTGAGCCTGTTGCTGCTGCTGTCAAAAATGTTGATGATGATTTAGAGAAAAGAAGGATTGAATCATACAAGGAAATTGATGAAATGTATGAAAATGTGCCTTCTTCTTCAAATTCTGATGATGATGATGATGACAGTGATGATATTGATGCCAAAGTCAAATCCAAGAAAAGAAAAGCTCCATGCAAGAAGCTGCCAGCTCCTTCCAAAAAGCCTGATAAAAATGACATTCCCTATTATGTGCAGAAAAATCTCAAGCCTCGTGAAATAACTCAACCTTGGATGCAATTCTCCAAGAATGAATTGAAGAGAAGGAAGCTTGAAAGAAGATACCAGAAGGATCACCCTGCTGTGTTCAAGAAACCCCCTCCTCCTCCACCTCCTCCAGGTGCAGGTTCTGCAGGAGGACTTTCTTCCACATCCAGGACATCTCAGTCTGCTGGATCCAAGCCATCTGGTCAATCCTCTTCTTACTGGGAAGGAAGAACTTTAGGCTATCAGGTTTATGAAAGAAAGCATAGCCGATTATCTGAACAAGAAATCGAAGATAAGGAAGCTGAAGATAAAGCTGAAGCAGATAGATTGTACAATATGGCAAGGTTTAGAGAGCATGTTGCTCTATCTCAGATGAAAGAGGCCAGAGAAAAAGGTATGGATACCTCTCATATTTCTACCATATCTCCCTATAGAGAACAGGAATTTCAACAGTACCAGGTGAAGAATATGTTCAACACTTCTGCCTACATGAGTCTCCACCCAGAGGCTGTTCTGCCAACTATTTCCAAGAAGGTAACACTGGGTGATAAAGACTGCAAGCTAAGCAGAAGGCAATCTGAAGATACTAGCAGGAAAATAATCTTCAAGAAGCCATCTTCAGAGGACAGGAATCCTTAAAATTCTCTCTCTGGTTAATTGAGTCTTATCTGCTTGTGACAATTGATTTATATCTGCTGAATTTCCTTTCTGTCAGATTTTTTTCCCTATAATTCTGTTATCCATATTTGTTTAGTTGATAAATGTTGTACATAGGATCCTAACCCAAATAGGGGGAGATTGTTGGAACATAGTTCAACCCTATTACTGATTTGGGCTAGGATGTCTATTTCTAGGTATAGGATTTGTTTTGACCCATCATGTATAGTATAAGGGTCATAGGCTAAGTCTAGAAGAGATTTGAAGATTAGCTAAGTCAAGGTTTTCGACGAACTTCGAACACGTTCGACGAATTCAGAATCCGTTCGACGAACTTGGTTCGACGAACTTGGTTCGACGAACTCCAAAGATCTTTCGACGAAAGTTTCTTCTTGTTAGACGAACTTCCCAGTTTAAGTTCGACGAACTTCTTCAGAGTTTCTATATTCAGTGACCTCTTCTATTCAGAGTATTATTTTGGAGTTATCCTCAGGATTTCTTATGAAGGCTGACAGCTGTTCTCATTATAATATCAGTCAGTTATTGCAGTATTTTCTATCAAAGATTTTATGACCGTTGCTGCATTAATTAAGGGCTGCGTGCATATTATTCTATAAGGCAGATTGCAAGTTTCAAGAAATTTAATATATTGGTATTCCTTTTCTGTCAGAGGCAAATATTTCCTTTTTGTCTCATTCCTTTCTAGCCCTGTTGGAAATTTGAAAGAGGATCAACTCTCTCCCGTCCAGAGATTATCTTTGCTATTTATTCTAGAGAAAGACACAGATACATATATACATATAATCCTTTGCTACTCAGTTTTCACTTCACTCAAGAACTCTCTCTGATTTTCTCTGAAGTCTTCATCTTCTCTAGACGTCTACTCTTAATCTCTAGGAATCATCTGCATCAATTCCTTCTAGAGAACTCTTGCTGGAGATACTCTGAAGATCAAGAAGACCTACACCCTGAGCAGATTTTCTCTCCTGTTTTTCTTACTCTTATTCACAGGGGGAGATCTGACAATCATTCAACAATCCACTAGTCTTCTCTGTTGTTAGAAAAAAGAGAAGACACCATCATCTTTATATACTTTATTTTATAACTGTGTACAGGGTTGTAACTCCCTTCAAAAGTTGATTTTTGGTTTTGAGCACCTGATCAAAAGCTCTGTGGTGGTTTTGAGCACCTGATCAAAAGCTCTGTGGTGAAAGCTCACCTGATCAAAAAAAGGCCTTAGTGGATTTCCTACCAGGGTGGTAGAAGAGTAGATGTACCCAAGTTGATTGGAGAACTACTATAGATCCTTGTGTCTTCTGTGTTTGCCTTTATTATTTGTGATGTGTTGTGTGTGCTATGTTTTAGTTTATGTTTATATCTGTGCTGCACTCACTTACACATATACTTAAATAACTCAAATTGTTTTCAACAGATTTGTTTAAGCTAAGTAAAATTATTTTAAAATACTCTATTCACCCCCCCCCCCCTCTAGAGTAATCTTGATCTATCCCCTCTTTCATAATACCTGTATCAAGCTTTTTGAAAAGATCCAAAAGAGTGCTTAAACTTGGATCAGGATATGGATTAGCTGGATTGGCAATTGCAGCCAATACAAATGCTTTTGAAGTTGTGATTTCTGATTAGAATCCACAAGCCCCTCCTCGATCCAGGCCGCCCTCGCCCTCGTCGCTGCCGGATCGAAAGGCGAAACGCAGTAGCTAGCAGTTCCTGTCTGTACTCCGCTCTGGCTCCGATGCGGACCTCTGAGCACTCTCATCCCTGATATCTGACCTTGCCTTAGCGGATGTGTCTCCATTGGGCGGGCCCCGACTGATCTTTGCTAATGGCATCTGGGTCGACTAGTTATTTTTATGTAATTTGGTAGACTATAATTAAAAGATGCATATAACATTGTATAATTGATCATGATTAATATATATTCAAATTTTATTTAAACTCTACATATTAATTGTTGATTAATTTTGGAATTCGTGTACTTTTTGGATGTGCGACTTGTATTTCATGCTTTTCATTTTACTAGAAACTCCGGTGTACTTTTTGGGTATGCTTTTGTTAAATTTTAATTTTTTTTTATTTATTAGATACTTTTAGCAACATTTATTAAATGTAACATATAAAGACAACATTTCAAAAATGGTGCAATAGATTTACCTAAAAACTGTTGCCTTAATTAAGGGTAAAGGAAACATTTTTTTATAGTGTTGTCTACAAGGATGAAAAACTGTTGCCTTTTAGAATAAGTAACGCGGCCATAGGCACTACTCTATGGCAACAGTTATTTATGTTTAGACAACAGTTTGTAGTTTTAGGCAACATTTTTGAAGTGTTGTTAAAGGCCGAAAATGTTATAGCTTGAGCAACCAAGTAGGATTCTATTCAAGGAAGTAGAAGAGTTCTTTATCAACATCAAAGTTCACAAGGATGGCAAAATGATGAAATCCACAGTGAATAACTTTTCAATCAAACTCAGCTCCAGGTCAATTTCCAAATATCTGAGATTGCCAGTAGTGGATTCTGAATACATTCTAGAAGATGCAGACTGGGCAAGGGCAGTGTCTTTCTGTGGTTTGGATAAAGCTGCTACATTAGTTCGGAGACAGAAAATGAATGATGTAGGCAAGCTTTTGGTGGACATTATTTGAAAAGTCCTACTTTGCAATACAGGTAGCTTGGGTTAAGTCTCTGCAGATGTCTTCTGCTTAATGACAGCTATTATTTGTGGAAAGAAATGTGACTGGGCAAATCTCCTCTTCTCAAAGATTAAAGAAAGCCTTCTTGCTCTGAACTTTGCAAGAATTTTTTCTCTTTATCTGAATCAGCTCAATCAAGATGTGTTTGACTTCTCCAAAGGAGCAGTTCTCCACCATTTGAAGAAAATAGATGTCTCCAAAATACAGAGGTGGGACATCAGGATTACCAAGCCAAAGGATGCAGGTGCAACCTCCAAGGGGGAGCCTGAGCCTTCTAATGATGATGGAAATCAGCATGTTTCTCCAGCTCCGCACCCCTCTTCTCAGCCTTCAGATGCTTCACTAGTTACTCCTCAAGAATCAGCTTTACATCAACAACAAGTATCACCTCAGCAGACAGTTCATCAACAAGATCCAGCTCCAACTCTGAGTTCAGTTCCATCTCCATCAGTTCCTGAAATTCTCATTGAAGATGCCATCCCCTCCACCAAATGTGCTCAGACTTCTATTTCTCCTCCTCCAGTTGTTACTTCTGAAGTTTTGCTTACAGAGTCAGTGGCAGACATTGTAGCAGACACCGTGGCAGACATTGAAAGAGATTTTCATGAAGAGCACAGTCCTAGTTTCCATTAGGCAGGGTCAGGGGCTGACCTAGAATTTTCTAATAATGAAGATGTAGACTCAGTGCAAGGGCACTCTCCTCCCCCAGCAGATGTTGAGGGGAAGAAGGAGTCTGTTTTGGGAGAAGTCCAGGTTGCTCTTTCAGAGCATGCCAGTGAGAGAGAGGATGAGTTTCCATCCTCTATCCAGAGGAAAGTCTGTACTATTATTCTAGAAGAAATTCCAGATTGGAGGACTAATGTTCTATCTCCTCCACCTCCTTCACCTCCTATGCATGATGCTGAATCTCTTCTTGATCAGATTGAAATTATGCTGAATAAGCAAAGGGAGAAGTTTGAATGTTCTATTCAAGGTGTGCATGCCAGAATCTCTGCTGTTGAAAAGGAGATGAGCAAAGGTTTAGCTGAAGTTCAAGCTAACACTGATAGTCTTAAGAATCTTGTCACTCAAGGTGGCAAAGCAATAGATCATTTTGTTCAGTGCATGGGCAAAGTTTTGAACAAACTCTCCAGGTCAGAAAAGTTCAAGACTCCATTGAAGGAAAAGCAGAGGAAAATACATTTAAAATCATAGATGAGATTGGACAGTTCAAGGAATCTATACTCCAAACCCTATCTGTAGAAGTCAGAAAGGGGGAGGATAAAATGGCAGAATTATTGGATTATCAAGTCTCTCAGCTTCAAAGGAATTGGGATGATCAGTTTGAGCAGTTAAATTTTGGTGTTCAAAAACTGATTGCAGATATCAATGCTCACATTACAAGTTCTGCTGTGTGGATGCATAATGAGATTTTTCCTGAGTTTGCAATTCCTCCTGATCAACCTCAATTCTCTCCTAGACCTGAAGGGCAACCTGAATATGTTCCTCCTGTTGACTATACTCAAGTATGGCCTGTAGACCAATCTGAAGTTCAGTCCAGAGTGTCGGGGTCAAGGAAAAGGAAGTATGGAGAAGGTCCTTTTGCTAGTAGGTCTGTTCCTAGAAGAAGTTCTGAAGGATCAGGTAAGGGTGCTGCTGTAGAAGTTGCTGAAACCTGGAGTCCAGATTCAACGGTAATCATTCTTGATACCCTCAAGCTTGTCAATGATGGAGGCATGAAGGTTCAAGACTACTACAGTCAGGAAGAGTGGAAGAAGTATGAAATGAGCATGACCAAGAGAAGAATTCATTACAGAACTCATGGATATGACAATCCTCAAGGTCCTCCTCCTCCAAAGTATCATCCCAAGCCTTTGCCTATTTCAAGAGACAAGAAAAGAAGAAAAGGAGCCATTGAAGGATAGGATCTTAGATCTTTCAAAATCTTATATTAGAGATTGTGTGAACTTTAATCCATTTAAGACAATCTTGTTTATATATATAATTTTTTATATTGATGATCTATGTTATCTTTATTATTTTTCTTCTGTGATGAGTAGTTTATATTTTCTTTATCTTGTTGCAATTTATCTTAGTGCACAGGGTTCTGACTTCTACAAATAGGGGAAGATTGTTGGGTAATGAATCCACAATAACCTAGATTTGTGAGAAGTCACCTTTGAACCAAGGTGAATTGCTAGTGTATTTGATATTTTCTTTTAGTATGATCTTGTAGGTTGTTATTGCTAAGTGTAGACCAATGTCAGATCACAATGGGTCATTAAGCACAGTTTCATGCAGTGTAATCCCTCATTGTGTGGAACAAGGTGTTGACTCATGTGTGATCTATCTATTGGGATACACTTCTTTCTCAAGGATCTTGAAGCTTGGAAGATTGGAAGAGCTGGTGGTGTCCAAGAGAAGAAAGGAGAATAAGGGTCAAAATTATTCTAAGGGAATTTCTCGAGAAATCCAAGGTATCTCTCGAGAAATCTATGTTATCTCTCGAGAAGTCCTCTTCACCTTTCGAGAAATCTCTCTCTATTTTTTTAGTCCTTTTGTTTCTAAGGAAATTCTTGAGAAGTCCTTTATTTCTAGAGAAGTTTAATTAATTTCTCGAGAAGTCATAAATGTTCTCGAGAATTCTTCTCTGATTTCCTTTTGAAAGCTTTTCTCAATGGTTTCTCGAGAAGCCATATGTTCTCTCGAGAAATCAAAGAAATCAAACTCATTTCTCGAGAAGTCTTTTTGTTCTTGAGAAATTTTTCTTCAAGTCCTCCAGAAAGCTTTTTCCAGCCTTATCTCGATTTATTGCAGGCGTATCTCGAGAAGTAAAGTTCATTTCTCGAGAAGTCAATTCTACTTCTCGAGAAATCCTTGTTGTCTCGAGAAATCTGTTTTCCTCCTGTGTTGCTTTGATATCTGGTTACTGATGGGATTTTTATTTCTTCTAACTGTCTTGACGGCACGTGTAAGAGTGTTTAAGGTTAATCTTATCTTAATTCACGCCTTTTTTTGTCAAGTTGTATTGCTATATAAGGTGTTGTTTTCTCGACGACATGCTTTCTTCATGTCGATATCTAGTTTCATCAGTCAACCTTAGCCTTGTCGGCGACAAGACTTCTTTACGACGATATCTACTCTTCTTGACAGTATGCCCACTTTGTTGATGTCGATGATACTTCATCTTCTCAGTGATTGCTTTGCTCATCGTTACAACGATAAGCATTCTTTGTCGACTACATCTCCCTTCCTTCTCGACGATATTGCTTTAATTTCCTGAGATAATAAGCTAGAGAGATAATCAAATACAAAGTGAAGTATTCTTGACATGATGACTTCTTCAAATCAAGAATCATGTGGGCAAGATTCCCAACAATCTCCCCCTATTTGAAGAAGTCAGAATCTCAATTTCAAGACTACAAACACTTGACAATAACTACATTAAGCTTTAAATAGAGCATATAAACGTGTGACTTTCTACTTAGCTTCCTGAGTACATCAGACATGATGTAGCTCCCCCTTGATGTGATCCCTCTGCTTTTGTGGCTCCCCCTACGCCTTTGCTCCCCCTGTGTTGAGGAGGCCTTCTTGAGATTGATCTTGATCACATACATTGATGCCATTTCTCCCCCTTTCTGACTTCTTCCCTGCAGGATATTCTGACCTTGACAAACGATTGTCCTGTTTTTCCTTCATCCTGTGTAATCTGCATCTAATGTCTAGTACAGACATATGTACAATGATATTTTGCAAGATAGATGCACAATATGCATGGCATCATAGCAATAATTACGCATTTATGAATAGCATGCATGTAGAGAGTAGAATGCAACATTGCAAACTCAAGCATATGCCTTATAAATGTTCATAAATGAATATTCATGTAGGTTATTCCCAAAAATAACATCGATTATTCTTGAGTTAAGTTTATCTACGTTCCCTCCGCTTCGTGCTTGTTGCAGCAGGCTCCTTCCGCTTCCTTCTATCGGGGTGTCTACTTAATCATCTAGAGGGGGGGTGAATAGGTTTTTCTTCTTATAATATCCCCCTTTAAGTTTTTCTTTCTTTCTGGTTAATAGATCTAAGAAATAAAAAACAAACCACAGAAAGCACACAACGATCTATAGAGGTTCCTCAAGACCGGGTGTCTTGAGTAGTCCTCTCTCCCTCTGCGCCTACCCAGCAGTGTGCTCGGCTCGGCAAACTCTGCCAAAAGCTTCAGGCCCTCAAGCCTTACAACACGGACCCACAAGTCCCAACAGCCTAAGCCCTCATGCCCTTACTGCTCCCGATCCCGCAAGCTCAACACTCAGGCCCTCAAGCCCTAAAACTTGTACCCGCAAGTCCCAACAGCCTAGGCCCGCAAGCCCCTGCTGCCCCCGAGCCCTCAAGCTCGACAAGTCGCACCCGCAAGTGCACTGCCCTGTCCCTCAAGCCTCATAGCTCTCCAGCCCTCAAGCTAGACGGTTTGGCCCGCAAGCCTTACAAGAGATTACAGTAAGTAAAACTGCTTCTTCTGCAGGATGGTGATTGGTGACTTAGCCTGATGGAGTTCGACTTCTACAGGTTAAAGAAGATGCTTCTTGATTTGGAGATTCAGCACTGGATCTTCTTCAGCCTTCACTTCATTTTCCTGGTGTTGATCGGCTACTTTTCAGTCGATGATGATGACTGATTCTTTTTGAGAGCCCTTGATGCTTGCTCTCTACTTGATCTTTTTCTTCTCCGCCGAGAATGCTTGTTCTATTGAAGTGTAGCGGCGGGATTATTTTTCGCCCTTTTTCTCTATCTTCCAAGATTGCTTTCTAGGGCAACCACTGTTCCCTTTTATAGTTCCGATAACAACTTCTCAACGGTCACGAAAAGGTGTCCTTTAATGTCAGACGCCCATTCCATAAGAGCACGCGCTGATTAGACAATCAGGCGGCGGCATTAAATGCTGACATGTGTCCGCAACATTTGAATCTGCCTCGACGATATTTCCAGTGTTATGACGACATGGAAACTATCTCGACGATACAAGATATCCTGGTGATTCTGTATATACGACGATCTTCTTTCTCTGACAGTGTCGTCGTGAGCTTCCTTCTTGCATCATATTGTCATAATCATATGTTCTCTCGACGATGTCCTGTGGCATCTATGCGTTCGACGAACAGCATTCTGCGATCGACGAACATGCCATCCTTCGTTTTACGATCTCGCCACGTCTCAGCGTTTCGTCGATCGGCATTCTTCGTTCGACGATCTCGACATGTCTCAGCGGCCGACGAATATTTTGCTTCTCAGCGGCTGCTGCTCTGCCCGTCATTACGACGACAAGCACGCTTTGTCGACGATGTCGCCTATTCTTCTTGACGATATAGTACTTAGTAAAATGACATATTGTTAATTCCTGCAAGCATGAACTAGATGGTATGTCAAATACAACTTGCATTTATCATTGAGCTAAGCAGTTCTTCAAATCAGGAACATTGCAGGGCACTGTTCCCAACAATCTCCCCCTATTTGAAGAAGTCATAACCCACTCAATCTAAAGTGCCATTCTCATAACAGATATTAATATTTAAGCAGACAAGCACGTAATGATGACATCTCAGCAAAATTAAGTAAACACAGAATTTTGACAAATATTTCTTCATTTATAATTAGGGTCGAATGTTCAAAAGAGTTTTGACATTTCTATATTTTACCATCTATATATCTGGTGCATTCGTATCAGCAGCTCTCTTTGCTTTCTTGGTACCGACTTCCTGCTCCTTTTTCATCATCTCTTCCCTGTACTTTCTCTTTCTAATTTCTTCAGTCTCAATTGTTTCTTTCTCCATATCTGTACAGGGACCTACGGTAGGCTCGTCATAACACAGGAAAGGAAGATTCATTGCTTCCCTGATAGTGTTCGAGGTCCAGATGGCATGATCATAGCTGGCCTTTATCATTGATCTCTCCCCCTTTATGATTTCTTCAGATATCCCTTTTTGGAGGTTCTCTTCGGAGGCCAATATCTTGTTTTTGAGCATGTGAATTCTAGCTTCCAACTGATTCTTCATCTCAAGCAAATGGTTGTCGAGCTCTTTATTGTGGTGATCTAAACTTCCTTGAAGACCAATTTTGTGTTCAGCCATCTTCTTGGTGGATGAAATGTACGCCTTTTCTATGCCGCTGATAATCATTGTCTGATTAACCCCTAAGTTATGTACACCCTTGTGAGTGCGGGCAGTGTATTCGTGCAGATTTTCACATCATTTCTTAGGCTCTCGGTTTCAGCAGATAGTTCCCTTCTTAGATCATTGATAGCAGAGGTGACATGGCTTTCAAGTTTTAATCTTTGCTCTTCCAGGAGCACCTTTATCTGAGTTAGCTATGAGAGCTCTACTGGTCTATTTTCTGGAGGAGAGCTATTTTCTTGTTCCTCTCCTTCATTCCCTTCTAATATTGGAGAAAGAGGTTTTCTGATGGGTGACGGGTTTGGCTCAATCTCCTTTTCAGGACTTTGCTGATCTTTGTTAGTCTCATCAGCAGGATTCTCTTAAAAATTTGCTGACCCCAATTGGTCTTCTTACTCAGAATTATCCTTGCCATTATTTCGAACATGGGCTTGGATATTCTATCATGCGACCCTACCTTGCAGAGGAGGGCATTTCCCACTATGTCCGCCATCATCTTTCCTTGCTGATTGAAGCTCTTCCTTTCCAGAGACCCATAGGTCTTGCTGGAGTGTCCGCACCATGCCAGAGCCTTGTCAAGGTCTTCCTGGGTGATCTTTTCATCTCCCCCCCCCCCCCCCCCCCTTGGCAAAGACCAGCATCCGAAGAGCCGTGTTCAATCTTTTAGGGTTTACCTTGACACTTATCCCGTTGATTACGCTCTTCACAGATGTTCCCTTTGAGCCACCCTTGGCATTCGATTAGAACTCCAGCACGTCTCTTTTTAGAATTAAAGTTGGCTCAGAGAGGGCGAACTCCAGACCCACAATGTCCAATAGCTTGACAGCATTTTGAACCTCTTTTGGTCCTTCCACGAATCCATCCCTCACCACTTCACTACCTTCAAAGAGGAATCCTTCCTTCTTTGGCGCCATCTTCTTCTCGATCCAGGAGGGTTTTAGCACTGTCGACTCGTTCACTCTTGGAAGGCGTAGAGAACACGACGGCTTTTTAGGTCTAATATAGAAAATGTTTTAACTTTAAGACATTTGACCTTATTTATAGTGTCCGAATTAGAAGTTGAAGTGTCATTTGTTAAATATCTTATTAACTCGAGTTTAGCTGTAATGATTGGTTAAGCACAGATTTATTTAAGAGCCCGCTGATGATTGGATATCGTCGTAATGCAGATTTGATTGGAGTTATTTCGACGATACTAATTATCATTTCGATGACACGGTTTTGATTCATTCTTTTGCATGATCAGTGCAATACTTTTAGCAGTGCCATACCTTTAATTTAGCTTTCAAGTCTTCTTGAGCTAGTAACTCCCCCTTGATCAGTGCACCTTAGTATGTGGTGATTTTTTCTTAGTCCAGAGTTGAGCCTGGAGCACTTATTGTCCATTAGCCTTGTTTACTTTTGATTGGCTAATTGGACTATCCTGCAAAACAGATTTTAATATCCCTTAGAAACCCAAGGTGACTTGGGTCCTAGGTTCTTGTTAGCATGATGGGGAATTCTTCTACTTGCCTCGGCCCTTCCAGGAGGTCTCTCCTTTGCACTAGGCACACTAGGGTTGTGCCAACAGTCGATGGCAAAGTGTCCCACTTTGCCACAACACCAACATTCATGGATGTTGTACCTTCTTTTCTGAAACAATATTGAAGTATGTTCAGTAGAGAAGGCAGCAGCATTCTTTCTATCTCTCTCAGCCAAGAGCTGACTAGCTGCTCTAGTATAATTTTTTCTTCTTGGCTTTATCTGATTATCAGCAACAGATGTCAGCTTGGTAGCTGACATGGTGTTGATGGCATCAGATATGATCAAGTGAGACTTGACTATACTGGGGCTACCAGTCTGCTTCTTATCTGGAAGAGATTGGGAAGATTTTGCTTCCTTATCCTTGAGTGTGGGGGCTGGGACACCAAACACAAATGGTCCATGATGGGCCATTTGTATTTCCTCATCTGGTGCCTTCAATGCACTCATCCCCATGCCCTTTCTCTTCCCATAGTCGGGAGCATTTCCCAGACTAATGGATCTTCCATTCATCCAATGACCATAGACATTGTCCTGATCATACTCATTAGAGGGAAGAAATACTTTTTGAAAGGTGGTATGAGATTTAGCTTTAGTTTTTCCCTTTTTTTCTTTCCCAGCATCCACTGCCCTTTCATTAAATCCCAATCGACTTCTATTTCTACAAGGGAAGTAGGTGTTAATGATGGGCAGTATGAATTTGGGCTTAGAGAATTGAGCCACTAAGCTTCTTTCCTTAAGAAGGTCACTTTCGAGTTTTTTGATAAGTTCTTCCCTTTGACTTCTTTCATCATAGAGCTTGGCTATGATTTTCTAGAGCTCACAGGAATTGGTGTCCCCATTGTGGGACATACCCATTTCCACATTCATCTCAGCCTTACAAAGTCTGAGTGATTCTAGCTCCTTAGCTTGCTTCCTAACAAGATTCTTGCTCCCACTCAGAGCAGCCAATAGATCACCAAACTGCTCTATTAGGTCAGCATGGTTCTTATTATTGCATGATAAGCAGTCTTCTGCATTATCTTCAGAAGATGAACAATCTTCTGATGCACTCTTGGTTTTCTTAATTGAAGCAGGTAGTAAGGATGTGTGAGTAATGCATACCTGATCACGATGTGATCCATCATGATTTTCTTCATTTGATAGAGCCATCAACCCGCAGACTTCCTCAACCTCAGAGTCACAGTCTGTAAGCGACACGGGTGCTCTTATTCTTTCTCCTGCTCTAGAGCATTCTTCATCATCTGATTCACTGTCTGATGTAGTCAGTGGTGCTCTGATGCATTCCACTTCATGAGGGTCTTCTTCTTCAAAAACTTTCTATGACCCTTCCATGAGGACTCCTAATGAGTCCCACATGCTTTTTGATGTTGTGCAATGACTCAGCTTTTGGTGTGTTGGCAAATCTACCGCACCAGCTAGAATGCTTCTTGCTTCTTTGTCCATGCTGTCTAGAAGAATCTCATCTTTTATTATAGACATGGAGCGTCCTTCTTGAATAATTAAGAACATTCGGGGATCTATTGCTTCCATGTATATTCTTGCTCTTACTTTCCAAAGGGCAAAGTTCTCCTTAGAGCAAATAGTTGTTTTTGATTCCATGGCCCTGAACCTTGAATAATTAAGCCTTTCTTTGAACAATCTCGCTTTGATACCACTTGTTGTTTTCTCGACGACATGCCTTCTTCATGTCGATATCCAGTTTCATCAATCAACCTTAGCCTTGTCAGCGACAAGACTTCTTTACAATGATATCTACTCTTCTTGACAGTATGACCACTTTGTTGATGTCGTTGATACTTCATCTTCTCAGTGATTGCTTTGCTCATCGTTACAACGATAAGCATTCTTTGTCGACTACATCTCCCTTCCTTCTCGACGATATTGCTTTAATTTCCTGAGATAATAAGCTAGAGAGATAATCAAATACAAAGTGAAGTATTCTTGACATGATGACTTCTTCAAATCAAGAATCATGTGGGCAAGATTCCCAACATAAGGCTCCTTCCTGATCTTATCTTAACCTAATTGTTCTATTCCTCCAATATTCTAATTGATCGGATCATCGTGAAGTAGCCGCTGCCTCCGGCCATTGTTGAAGGATCGATCTCTCTCTCTCAATAAATTGATTCCTTCTAAAGAAAAGATTTGATAGATCAGCGTTCTATTTATCTTCAACAATCAATTGGATCGTGTCGAATTCTAGATTTCAGATCTGAGATTTCAGTCGATTCTTCATCTTCTTCTAGCCGAAGTTTTCAAGATTCAAGCAGGAAGAAGATCTCAGAAGTTCAGATCTGTACAAGTCTTGTTAAGCATTTCATTGTACTCAATTTCAAATTCTTGTAGGAGAGTTTTCTCCGATTTGTAGGAGAGTGTTTCTCCGAGTTGTAGGAGGAGTGCCTCCGAGTTTGTAGGAGATTTTTCTCCGAGTTGTAGGAGTTGTGACTCCGAGATTGTAGGATCGCTCTTGATCTGAGTTTTTTGAGAAGTAGCCAAGGCTAGCTGTGGTGCTAGATTGGTGAGGATGGAAAGTGGAGTACCCAAGATCGGGGAACCACTATAAATTCCTTGTGTCGTATGTGATTGTGGTTTGCTTTCTGTGTTTATCTTTTCATCAAGTTTTTATTCCGCAAAAGACGCAGTTATAACATATTCACCCCCCCTCTAGGTGATTTAGGTAGGCATCTAGATACTTCAGCTCTCTAATTCTAATTTTGTTTGCAGCTTTGTTTTCTTTTCTAAAAGTATTTTGTAGTTTGTTGGAGATCAATCCCACCGGATACACCATCCGGAATAAGATTTGTTAGGGCTTGAAGAAGAAGAATTTCAGAATTTAATTTACTTCTGGTATGCTTAATATCTGAGCATGGGTTACATTCTAAACCTCTCCCATGTATTTATCTCAAAGTTTTATAGTTAGAATCATCATATTATGTCATCTAAGCCTGGGGCAGAGTGAACTGAACGCACAATCACATTTCTCGCATCACATTTGCTAACTGGAAAGTTATTTTCAATCCAGCTTTTCACTGTTTTAGGATTGCAGACTTCTTTTTATTCAAATGCTAAATTTTTATCATTGCCATGCACACCACACCGCACCCGCTCAAACATGCACTTGCTTGTTTGTGAGTTCTAGGTGAATTTAGATTTTCATGGTGATTGTGAATTTCTTATGCTTGCATGGGATTTGAGTTAAGGAGTAAATAACAGACTCGTGTAATGCTCCTGGTCAATCGCACGCGTCTTGTGTAGAATTTCGTGTCGAATTAATTTCTGAGCATGCTACTAGGTTTAGAATTTCTAATTGCATTGAAATAGTTTATTTTACTCTCAATTTATGAACCTGATAGAGTTTGAAAGTAGTATAGTTTGTGTGTAGTGGATCGCTAGAGATATATTATTCAAGTCGGTCGGAAGGGTATCCTTTCTCGATAGCTAGAACTTGCCCCTAGTGACCCTCAAGACATTTGCATAGGTTATTTCACTAGTGTGAGCGTTATATAGGCCATTTCTTAGTCTGTTTGAGCTTTTGCATCCATGCTTACATGTTATATCCTTGTGCACACCATTTAAACCTACCCCTGCTTTTTGATTTAAGCTCCACTAAATAATTCACCAAAGCCTATAAAAGCACCCTATCATACACCTAGAAATGAGTTCAAAATATTTTTTTTCAAAACTTATGAGTGATTTAGTGCTTTCATGAAAGTGGCGGTTGTTCTTATTGAAAAACAATGTGGCTGAAATGTTTGCTAAAAAAATCATGAAAAAGAAAAAGTTAAAGAAAAAAATAGCAAAGTTAAAATATCTAAAAAAGAAGCAAACATGTTGGAAAAAGAAATAATGAGTTTGGGAGTAGCCGTTGTACATGACCCATATAGTGTCATTAGAGTCTGGGGGTTTCGTGTACAAGTTGTTTTTGCTTGGATATCATCTAGTAGCGAGCTCATTTTTGGTTAGGTGTATAGCCTTCACGTTTATATTTGCTCACCACACAAAAAACCTAAGCATACTCTTTATCCTATTAAAATTCCTATTGATTCATGCTTGTGAAATTGACTAGTGTCATGGAGAGGGTGTGAAAAGGCAAGCACATGGCCATCATCATTGATGGATTTCTTTGGAGGCTGCCCCGATCTCTAACTTTGTGTAATGTAGATCTAAGCGATCACGCTTCTTTCTCCCTATACGTGACTCTAGGACTTACCGTTGTTCTAATTAGGAGTACAAATAATAAATTAAAACGTACTTTAGAAAGTTAAAAACTAGTATGTATGCTGAGAAAGTTCTTCTGCTGAAATGTGTCGCACACGGGCGTGATACTTCTATTTTTACTCTTGTTATTCATTGTCCTAGCAAGCATTAGGTTTTCCTACCTCTATGGAGAGTTGTTTTCTCAGGACTAGAAAATGAGTAAGTCTGGGGGTATTTGATGAGTAGTTTTCATATAGCATTTTTTAGACTCATCTAGGTGTATTTCTTATTGTCTTAGCTTCATTTTTATAAGAAAAGGGCATGTATCTCACATAATCACTTTTCACGCTTGAAGCACTTTCGACGCCTAATTTGGTGTGCAAAGTGTCGATTCCAAAGTAATGTGGAGACATGACTTTGCTCTCCCATTTATTCACTTTAATGCAATTCGCAATTCTACACACGGCGGAGGCTATTCGCCTTGGTCTGTTTGTGCATCGCGAGCATGAATTACGATGTTTAGGTTTAATGTTGTTGCTCACGCATGGTCGTGCATTTTCCTTCGCGCACGGGCATGCGTGTATATCTGTCTAGTCGAATTTGGAAATATCACAGTCATGTGTTTTCCTTATCACACGGCCTGGACTGTCGTGCGTGAGCAACCTTCTAGTTGAATGCTTGTTTTGGCCTGAAATTAGGTGTTCTGTGCGCGCCCGTGCATTTTCTTCTCGCACGGTTGGGTTCGACCATGCATCAAGATAATCGCATGGGAATTCTGCATTTAGACAAATCGCACACTTATGTGATTTCCTTAATGCACATGCACTTCAGACCGTGCACGTGTTTTCCTTGAGTTATGAGTGTTTTGTCCCAGACCTTGCATTTTCTTCTCGCACGGTCAGTTTCGACCATGCGTGAACAAAACACACGAGCATGGGCAGCTTTTCGGTGAAGTGATTGATGCACTGAATTTCGGCGTAGTATTTTATTTTAATATTATCCTTCGCGTACGATCAAAACGCACGGCCGTGCATCCGATCGTGCGTGCTCTGCCTGACTCCTATTTAAGCTATTTTCTACAGATTTTTCAAGAAAGGGGATTTTCATCTGAGAAAACCCTAAGGGGATTAGCTCCAGCTCCAGCTCTTCTTCTCCAGCAGCTAGGGCTTTGCCCTAGGCCACCTCCCATCATCCTAAGCTTCAAGGAAGGAGAATTTAACACAAGATCATCGCAAAGCATGGAGATCCTCGCATTTGACATGGTTGGATGTTATGACCAAAGAAATCTGGTACATTAGGATCGGAGGTAGTGACAACCTTCTCGGACCCCGGATTTGTTGATGATCGAGGACAAGACATGGATTTACAACCCGGTGGCTTCCACCTTCGATCTACAGGAAGCCTTTGGATTCAGTTGTATCTTGTGCCTTTTTCTTCACTTGATTTGATGTTATTAACTATGTTCTTCATTGATGATGTGTGTCTTTCTAAACATGTAATTTTTATTTTTATTTTTATTTCATTTTTATGAAATCATGTGCATGATTAGATTGTGCTTGAGGTGCGCCCTTTTCTCCCTCACTCACCATTCCACTTCGTGTGCCTACTCTTCCATTCCACGTGCCTACTCTTCAATTCTAAATGCCTACTCTTCCATTCGTCAAGAGAAGCGGTGCTAATGGCCCATGTAATCGCCCACATTGTGAAGTGGTGTTGGCGGCCGACATAGTTAATTTAGTTTATTTTTCGTCACAATCACCACCCAGATCAAACCATCACTCACCATCTGACTAAAGGACTTCAATCACAAGTCCTTTCTTGATAGATAACTCCACCTCGTCATGTTCCTTGAAAGATTGATACTCGAGGATTCACTCCTCATTTTATATTACTTTAACGATCAGTGCACTTGTCATTTCGTGTCATTGTCTAGCCCACGCTTATAACGGTGTGCTGGATTTACGCATCAAGGATCATTATTACACCTGAGCCCATGATCAAATCTGGGCAGGTGAGGCTTGTTATTCCACCTGAGCCCACAATCAAATTTGGGCGGGTGAGGATCGTTATTCCACCTGAGCCCACGTTCAAATTCGGGCGGATGAGGATCGTTATTCCACCTGAGCCCGCGATCAAATACAGGCGGGTGAGGATTGTTATTCCACCTGGGCCCATGATCAAATCTGGGCAGGTGAGGATCGTTATTCCACCTGCGCCTACAATCAAATCTGAGCGGGTGAGGATCATTATGCCACATGAGCCCATGATCAAATCTGGGCGTGTGTGGATCGTTATTCCACCTGAGCCCGCAATCAAATTTAGTCGGGTGAGGATCGCTATTCCATCTGAGCCCATGATTAAATCCGGTCAAATGAGGATCGTTATTCCACCTGAGCCAACGATCAAATTCGGGTAGGGGAGGATCATTTTTCCACCTGAGCCCGTGATCAAATCCAGGCAGGTGAGGATCATTATTCCATCTAAGCCCATGATCAAATCCACAGGTATTACTACTCGATTACTTTTCCTCAAATAGGTTAATCAATGTAAATCCTCCAACTTTCGGGTGTCCAAAGTTGGTGTTGGTAGTACTGTTGGTAGAATATTGCTTGCATGATGGGATGTCAAAATCATACTCTCCAGATTTCATATAATGGGCGGTTGCACTACAAATAACAGCGCCAAGTTAATATTCACTGCCGCAAATTTATACTAAGATTGACAAGTTGTGTGGAAACTCGGGTAGAGGTCACACATCATTTGGCCATTCTCAATCTGCCTCAATTATTGATGAATATAATGTGTGTTTCCCCCCATGGTGGGCGCATGGACAATCGACACTATTCAACATTGAGGGCTCCCATTACTCTGGGTTCTTAATTATAATGGGCAAATACGAGTATTATGTACGCACCAAGTTATCACTACAACACAGCACTCCGATCCTTAAAATTTTGATATCGTCTGGGCATCGCCTATGGATCTTTGCGGTCATAGATGGAAATAACCAAACGAGGGTCATCCTATCCCAGGAGTTCAAATTTATCACTGATTTAGTATCCTCATGCTAACAAGTCGTGGATACTACTTATACAACCACGCAAACATGTTACTAAAATAATCAATGAATCATAAATCAGTACAACCACTGCTTCGGTATCCTCACTAGTCATTCAGCAATGGTAAGCCCAAAATTACTAGGTACATTACATATATGAATCAAGCATTCGCAGGTATAAACATAGATGCCGCACAGAATGGATTTTAGATCATAAATCCTCATTGTTTCATACTTTCAAAGGTATGGAGGTACGGTTAAACATATGTTCTGCGCGGCCACTCGATATTACTCCTCAAAAGGAACCAGTGCATTTTGGCATATATATGTATACAAACCTCAAAGAAACTTGCTTTGCAAGGCTAGTAGGGCTCATCGAATGTCGAAAACTCTGAGTCTCAAAAGTATGAGCAATCGATGGAAGATTGAACCGAAACATTAGCTGATACAGACAGATTCCACACGCTCTATGATCCCTTCCATGTCTAAGTCATAAAAATATACATGGCAATAATAATTCCAATAGGCGTTCATTCACCTCATTAGAGCATGAATTTAATTCACTTATGATCGTTATATCTCTGAGGCCTTCTTGAACAATAATTGTCATATCTATGTGGCTATTGAACGGAAATCCGAATTATATCTCTAAAACCGTCTCTCTAGCTGAGCACGTTGTCTCTCCAGGAGTCCATGTCGTCTCTCTAGAAGTTTGCATCATCTCTCTAGTAGTCTGGGCCATCTCTCCAGAGTCTACGCCATCTCTCTAGGAGTCTATATCGTCTCACCAGGAGTTTGTGTCGTCCTTCCAGGAGTCTGTGTCATCTCTCCAGCAATCGAGCCCATTTCTCTAACTGTCTGCACCATCTCTCCAGGAGTCCATTTCGTCTCTCCAGCATTCCGGGCCATCTCTTCAAAGTCCACACCGTCTCTCCAGGAGTCTGCTCTGTCTCACCAGGGGTCCATGTCGTCTCTCCGGGAGTCCACATTGTCTCTCCAATAGCCCAGGTAATTTCTCCAACAACCCGCGCCGTCTCTCTAGGATTCTGCGCTATCTATCCAAGAGTCTGCACACTCCCAAAGGAGCCATGCGGGTACTCTTCAAAACCCACTCAGATCGTTCTCCCCTTTGGCAATAGCACGTGTGGTCACCATGCAGTTTATTCTCTCACCTCCCACCACCCGACTCTTCGTATACCTCGGGTAGATGCGCATTTAATGTTGCATTTAATGCCTTTAACCGCCTGAGCAGCCTACCCTCAAGTTTAAATAAGAGGGCCAGGGGTGCTCGATAGGATGGAGGATTGGGACTAGAACACACCCGGTTGTAGGTGCGATTATAGTTCCAAGAATTTGTCGGTTGCTTAGAACTCTCTTTTTTACCCGCCCCATGTACTAGTTTATAATAGCAAATTTTGTAGAACGATAAGTGCCCACAACAAATGGTATTCGTCGTTGCGGGTAAACCTGGTGTCCGTCGCTGCTATTGGCGACCTCTCTTTCTATGTTCTGTTTGCTTGACCCTGAAGGACTAGTAACCGATCGCTTGCGATTCTCGATTACTCCACTATCCACCTGACCCATCGCTTAGTGTGGAGAGTTGGTGATAATTTTTGTGCCAACACTTACGGATCCATAGTAGATCAGGCGTGGATCCACTGTGGGGCCAATGATTAGTTTGATTGCTTTAATTAATTAGAGTTGGATCTCTGATTTGAGATCCAACATCTTCTTATCGAAGCATTACGAGCCTTCACCACCACCAGCGATACATAAAAGGTCCATGCCACCACTGATGAGTCCCATTTATATACACATTTATGGACTCATCTGGGTCGTATTTCCAGTCGATGCACTACACTTTAGGCATGTTTTCGATCATATTTGTTATTCCTTGCTAGGTGCACTCTTAGGCCCATTTCAGTGTGCATTTGCGCTCCTTGTTATTGGGGGTAAGCACATGGTGCTCCCCAATCCTTTTTCTGTATCTATTTGGTACTAGAGGTGTTTTCCCAGCTGTTTTGTCTTGTGTGCAGGCGGTCGGATCATCCAGTTTTCCCCCAGAATTCATTAATGTGTGCAACGCACGGTCGTGCGTTTCCTTGACGCACTGACGGTTGCGGTCGTGCGTTCTCATCTGGGCAGAAAATAGGCGATCTGAGTTTAGTCATGCGTTTTTACGCACGGGCGGATTTACTCGTGCGTGAGTAAAACGCACGGTTGCCTATTTCTTCTTGTTGTTTTAACCTTTCTGAATTTATCCGTGCGTTTTACGCACGGGCGGGTTTGCCCGTGCGTGAGTAAATCGCACGGGCGGCGCAGCTTCATCTTCAAGTATGTTTTTATCATTAAATAACGCACGGGCAGCGCACGATCGTGCGTTCGCCCGTGCGTGACCAAAACTCTGCATGTTTAGTATTTAAAGCAGGAAAAGCTGTAGTCAACGAGGCCCCTGATTCCCCTCGCGGGAAAAGCCAGGAATCCCGCCGTTTTTGTCCCTTCCACCGGAGGAGACGAGAGGAGACCATTTCCGGCGATCTCCTTCACCATTCCTCCATCCGGGAGCATTTGCAAGTATTCTCTGCCACTAGTTCAAGCATTCTTCGTCGTGGAGGTCATAGAAATGTTGTTTATCGTTGGAGCGGTGACAGCCTCCTTCGAGTACGCACACCATCTGAGGGCCGAGCCCGGAGAGAGCCCGACAACCTCTCATTCTGGCCGAGAACCCAAGACGCAGTGACATCCTCTTTTTGGTCCTTTCTAAACTTTGATTCTTGTGCTTTAACTTTGTGTTGTTGTAATGAACGCTCGTTAGATTAATGTTATAGATTCTTGCTTTTTGTTCATGTGCAATGATGCTGTGGTGGTGAGAATAGCTTTCCTTGCTGTTGTGATAGTCTAAGTTGTTTGTGTGTGAAGCCATCTAGCAATAGCTAGTGGTGATGTTGGCGAAGAGTTGAATACAACCCTCGTAAAACCTCGCTCTGTGGCCATTCCACACGCTTACCGAAGCGCGGCATCGCGGCCGCTGCACTCACCCACACCTTGCGATGCGGTGCTTTTCGACCCGCATTTCTCTCATTTCCGCAATAGCTTAGGACACCAATCACAACGCCGCTGTTTTATTTTATTCGCTCTTGTAACAATCGACTCACCACACGTTTCGTTCACCAGAACTTGCATTCCTCAAGAGATCGACATTCAGGGAAGCTATTCCCAAATTTATTACTTGACAGCGACCGGTGCACTTGCCGAACGCTCATCAAGTTTTTGGCGCCGTTGCCGGGGAGTGCAGGCGTGATGAGATTTTGGTTGTGAATCGATTGTTTGCGATTGAGTCTTTTATTCCTTTTTAATTTCCTCTTTTTCATGTTATTTTCTTCTTCTGTATCATGTGGACACATTTGAATATCCGATGTCGTTGGTGTGGGAACACATCCAATGCTAGTGATAGGTGTCCCAAAGAGTATGGTGTTGTTCAGAAACCGTACGGGTCCCATAAATCTTTTGGATCCTCTACTGTGCCTCTGTTGTCGCACTATTTCGCGGCTACCGTACCTTGGGTGCCGGTAAAGCAGTGTTTATTTTGCAAACATAGAGAGCACACCTTGAAGGACTGTGCGGATTATCTTCGCCAATTGGCGGATGACGATGAGCCAGATATCCGGATCATCCCATCCTCGAATTCTGCGTACACAGCTCCTTCCACTGATTACGTATCACTTCCACCCTCACTTTTTGATGTCTCTGGAATCGACGCGTGCATCAGTGTCCCTCATGACTCTGTTTCTGATACGACCCCCCATACCTCTTCGGTTCATATACCACTTTGCGTGGATGTGTGCCCCTGTGTGGAGAGTGAGCCCGAACTCTTAAGAAGCACGTCTTCTCCCACTACACACGAAACTACATCTATTTCTGATGTTATCATTGAGGTCAATTTGCAGGATGTTGCAGGCCTGCGCAGTGTCGTGCCCACTCTCATGAAGGAGGACAGTCTTGATTGTGCTGAAGCAACCGTTTCGGTCCAGTGCGAGGAAGTCCAAGTGATAGAGGAGGCCATTGCGTGCGCTGTTGAGTCTAGTGAAATCTTCGATGATATCATCAGTTTGTCTTTGCCGCACCCTATGGGGGATGAAGCCGGGATTATCCCCTCAGATGGGATTTCTTTTAGTTTTTCTTCCAATTTATTTCCTGACCCCCTTTCTTTATGTATAAGGATGCAGGATGCCCCCCTCCGGTTGATCTGACCTTATGCATGGAGGAGCCGAAAGCCTGGCGGGATGAGGAAGGTACAGTGAAGGAACATGTTGTTTCCTCAACATCGTTGGTGCTTCCCCTTGAGGATTGATTACAAGGGGGCAAGCGTTTTTCTTTGAAGACATAATACTGGAGGAGAAGAAGAGAGCGAAAAAGGAGGAGATGTGGGGTTGGAGGCTGAGCATCCTACTTAATTTCCACCCCTACTACCAAGTCCCCGGACCTTTTACTTTCATCAGTTGTTACTACTTCAAATCGGCTTATAGCTGATTTGTTTTGAGCCTGTAATAATAATTAGGATTTATTGACGTTTGCCTATTCCTAGACTATATAAACTGCTTTAATACAGGTATTTGGTACACCTTTAAGGACGTTATTCAAAAGGGCTTCTTGGGAGACAACCCATGGGAACCAACCGGTTCCGTTTGCCTTTTAATTTCTTTTATGTTCTGTTATTTCCTTTTTGCTAACATCGTAGGCTGAAGCTCTCACGTAATGGATGAGGAAGGAGAAAATTTAAAGATGGAATTACCGCACTTCTGGCATGCTCATTCGTGAGCATAGGTCCACTCTACCCCTCTTTTCCTTATGTTTGAATTTTTTATATTATTTGGTTTCGATCAAGTCTGGGGGAGAGAGCGAGTTGTGCATGTGCACACACTTTGCATGGCATGTTAGAATGTGCTGAGTTAGGAATTTTCAATTTTATTGTGCACATTGCATTCACTTGCACCTAGTTCACGCGCACTTGATCACGCGCGCTTATTGAGTATTGCTGCGAGGTTCCCGCTCGTAAGAATTGGATTGTTAGTGTAGGAGTGAGGAGTAGAGAAAAATGTCGACTCGAGTAGTGCTCTAGCCGAGTGCTCCCGTCATGCCTAGAAATTCAATTAGAGTAGAATAAAATTCAATGTTATAATTTAATTATTTCTATTATAGTAGCTGCAATTTATTGTACTTTAGTGGTGATTCCGGTGAATCCAACGGTAGCATAGGGTCGAGTGTAGCTGGACTAGTAGTAGCTTATTACTAGGGTCGGAAGGAAGGACAACCTTTCTCGGTGGCTAGAACTTGCACTAGGCGACTCTTGAAACGATTGCATTGAAGTACTCGTTATAAAGTGTGATTTAGGTCATTTCTTAATCTGTTTGTACTTTTGAAATCCTTACCAACGTAATCATCGTTGCAAGCCTACTTGAGCCTACCTGGCCTCCTTGTTTAACTCCACTAAAATCTCACCAAAGCCATACGGCCAAACCTATTTTCGCACCAACAAATGAGCTGAAAGGAATTTAGTTATCTATTACCTTTGGTGTTATCTCTGTGCTGTATGGTAGCCTTGAAAAAGCTGAAGGAGAAATTTTTATTAAGCCTACAAATGATATTCTGTCGAGTAGAGAAAAGGAAAGAAAAAAAATATTGTTCAAAAAGAACTTTCAATTACTTTCTCTCGACAAAAACAAAGTATGATTGGCTTAGCACGCACCTAGTGTTCAGTTGAAGTTTGGGTGTGTTGTGTAGTTCTTGAAAATGTTGTATTGGTGATTTTTATTCTCTTGAGTGCTCAGGTTATGTCGAGTGCGATTCTCATCGTCCTTCTACTTATCTAGCCTAAACTCAACCTAAGCCAAATCTTAACCTATAAGTCCTATTGATTTTAGATACGAGTCGTCTCATGCAGTAGAGAGAGTGCGAACGTGCAAGACTATGGACACTGACTTTGATGGATTTCTTAGGAGATTGTCCGGAGCTTTGATTCGAGTAATACTCTACTCATTAGTCACGCTATTTTCCCTTGTGCGCGACCGAAAGATTCACCGGGATTCACCATCCAAGTAAAGTAGATTTCAAATTACTGTTCTAGAAATAGTTAGATATAATCTTGAGTTTAATTCTATTTTAATGTATTTTTATGCACGTGAGCATGCGACTTCGCATGAGACTCCACCGCTCAATCACACTCTAACATCCAATTGTTCCGACAGGAGAGCTGAGTAGTTTGCCCAGGAAGTGCAAATGGTTAAGTCTAGGGGTTTGATGAGTCCCATTTATATACAAATTTATGGACTCATCTGGGCCGTATTTCCAGTCGATGCACTACACTTTAGGCAAGTTTTCGATCATATTTGTTATTCCTTGCTATGTGCACTCTTAGGCCCGTTTCGGTGTGCATTTGCGCTCCTTGTTATTGGGGGTAAGCACATGGTGCTCCCCAATCCTTTTTCTGTGTCTATTTGGTGCTGGAGGTGTTTTCCCAGCTGTTTTGTCTTGTGTGCAGGCGGTCGGATCATCCAGTTTTCCCCCAGAATTCATGATTGTGTGCAACGCACGGTCGTGCGTTTCCTTGAAGCACGGACGGTTGCGGTCGTGCGTTCTCATCTGGGCAGAAAATAGGCGATCTGAGTTTAGTCGTGCGTTTTAACACACAGGCGGATTTACTCGTGCGTGAGTAAAACACACGTTTGCCTGTTTCTTCTTGTTGTTTTAACCTTTCTGAATTTACTCGTGCATTTTACGCATGGGCGGGTTTGCCCGTGTGTGAGTAAATCCCACGGGCGGCGCAACTTCGTCTTCAAGTCTGTTTTTATCATTAAATAATGCACGGGCAGCGCACGATCGTGTGTTCGCCCGTGCGTGACCAAAAATCTGCCTGTTTAGTATTTAAAGAAGGAAAAGCTGCAGTCAACGAGACCCCCGATTCCCCTCGCGGGAAAAGCCAGGAATCCCGACATTTTCATCCCTTCCACTGGAGGAGACAAGAGGAGACCATTTCCGGCGATCTCCTCACCATTCCTCCATCCGAGAGAATTTGCAAGTATTCTCCGCCACTAGTTCAAGCATTCTTCGTCGTGTAGGTCATAGAAATGTTGTAGATCGTTGGAGCAGTGACAGCCTCCTTCGAGTCCGCACACCATCTGAGGGCCGAGCCTGGAGAGAGCCCGACAACCTCTCATTCCGGCCGAGAACCCAATACGCGGTGACATCCTCTTTTTGGTCCTTTCTAAACTTTGATGCTTGTGCTTTCTCTTTGTGTTGTTGTAATGAACGCTCGTTAGATTAATGTTATAGATCCTTGCTTGTTGTTCATGTGCAATGATTCTGTGGTGGTGAGAATAGCTTTCCTTGTTGTTGTGATAGTTTAAGTTGTTTGTGTGTGAAGCCATCTAGCAATAGCTAGTGGTGATGTTGGCGAAGAGGTGAATACGACCCTCGCAAAACCTCGCTCTGTGGCCATTCCACCCGCTTACCGAAGCGCGGCATCGCGGCCGCTGCACTCACCCACACCTTGCGAAGCGGTGTTTTATTTTATTCGCTTGTGTAACAATTGACTCACCAGACATTTCGTTCACCAGAACCTGCATTCCTCAAGAGATCGGCATTCGGGGAAGCTATTCCCAAATTTATTACTTGATAATGACCATTGCACTTGCCGAACGCGCATCAACCACCTTCGATCGGCTCGTTGGAGGATGGAGCTCCTTCTGGAAGTGGTCCGTCGACCTGGCATTGCCGGTGGCCGATGGGAGGAGCAATTATAGAGAAAATAAAGCATGTCATCGACATATCTCTGCTCTCCAGAGGTGTTGTCGTCCTAGACTCTCCTGGAGAGGGTCGTCGCACCCAATTCAGTGAGATGTAGATTCTCAGAGTGCCCTAGGGATCCCTCCATGCATGATCACCGCTAGAGCTCAAAATAGAGCTTGGGTGATGGCGGCGCTCAAGCAGCTGGAGGGCATATGCACGACACCCCTAATGTAAGGTAGGAGGGGAGGAGGAGATATTCCACCTCTGTGGGAGGACTCGTGGGTTGGTGAGGTCGAGACGGCATAGGTAGGGATAAGAGGTGGCGGTGGTACTTGGGGTCCTCTCCTCCGGCGCCGACAGGGGCTCAGGGAGGTGGGGCTTATTTTGTTTGGGGTCAAGGAGTTGGTGTAAACTCACATCAGGGCAGGAGCATTATATAGAAGAGTCAAGGCCCCTTCCTCTTCTCTACCCGAGTTGGGCTTTCTGGCAACTCAGGTCACGTGGCGGGTACAATAGTTAGTTGTACCTTCTTGGGTTAGTCAGTAAGGTTTACGTTAGGTTTTGGGTTAGGGCTTAGGATAGGGTAAGGTTTCGTAAACCTTGGTTTTGGGGGAGCTTTGGTTGGTTTAGGCTAACCTAGGTTTAGCTTAGATTTCATTTTAAGCCATGAGTTAGAAAATTTCTAAATCCACTTTATTTCATGCCTTGGGATGAGTGCCAATCAATAAATGGGATGGAGGGGAATGGCTTGGTGGAGGGAGCTTGAGTGGATCTTTGGAAAAATATCAGAATAATTCTTTTAAGGGAGGATTGACCAAAGTCAACCCTAGGGTGGGTACCCATGCATGTCAAAGTCCTTTGTTGTCCTAGTCATCGAGTGATGAGTCAATGTTGATTTGATGGGGTTGAATTTTAAGTGTTCACACTTTTCGAGACGACGTACAACTTTATGAAACTCATTTTGGTCAATTTGACAAAATGATGTTTGATTTGAACAAAACAAGTTTTGTTGCACTCGCAAGATCATATGAGTATAATGTAACTGACTGAAGTCAATTCTGAGTTCATTTACTCTAAAAGTGGTTTCGAGGTGACTGTCGAACAATGTGACCTAAAATGGTCACTTTCACTAAACAGCATGGATGTGAATGAAGCGAGTTGTGTTGCACTTGTATGGGTCATACGAGTTTAATGAAACTGACTGAAGTCAATTTTGAGCTCATTTGCTCAAAATGACATTTCAGGATTGTTGTGTCGAACAACGTGACCTAAATCGATCAATTTCGCTAAACGATTTCATATTCTAATGAAATGAGTTGTGTTGCACTTCTATGGATCATACGAGTCTAATGCAACTGATTGGAGTAAATTCTGAGCTCATTTACTCAAAATGACATTTCAGGGTCATCTCCCAATTTCTAGGCCACCTATTGGGTGATCGGGTTACATTAATTGGGTCAGATAGGGTTCTAGTGACCCAATTAAAAGTTAGGATGCTACAATCCAATAAACATAAGAAGATTTTTGTTCTCTAAAATTATATAGAGTACAGGGTTTTACAGAAGATGTGGCGTTACTAAGGGAAAAATGCTCTGGGTACTTCTCTCTGACCAAATTCTATGTATCCCACATGTACTCGTCGCATCCACAATTTGACCATAATAATTTAAACCAGGTAACCATGCTTATTGTCTCTAACAATATTCTCTAAAATAATCTATTAGTACTTCTCTCTGACCAGATTGTATGGATCCTATGTGTACTCTTCGATCCCATGTGTATGTCTCACCAAAATATTCACACTATCACCTTGCCGGTTAGGTAGGAATCAGGCAACCTTCTTGAGACGGTCTACACCGACCCATATAGAATCATTCCCTACACGAGATCAGGGTAATCCCTGAACGAAGTCCATAGAGATGTCTTCGAATTTCCACTCTGACACTAGTAGAGACTATAATAATCCTCCGGGATTTCGACATTCAGCTTTGGCAATTTGACAAGTCAGATAATGTTCCATGCAATTTGTGACATCCTCCTTCAGTCTTGGCTAAAAAAGTGTATGTCAAGGGTTTGTATACATCTTAACTGCTCCAAGATGTATGGAGTACCTGGACTGTTACGCCTCATGAAGAATTTTTTTCCCTGATTCCACCAGTGGCGGTAATAAATATCTTATGCTTGAATTGTAGAAGACCATCATATAAGTTAAAATCTTCTTGAACACAATCACGTAGGGATTGAATGATGGGTATGGTCACATGGTCAATTTTTTGGGCCTCTCAAATCCTATCATAAATATCGCATTAGATTTCCATCCAATATAACTAGGCTTGGCATTCTTCCAGATCTCTATGCATGATGGTTATGTCCATTTCTGTTAAACATCAGAGTAAATCATCATTTATAGCCTCCAACCAACTTCATATAGTCGTCGGTCAATGACATAACACATCTGCTATATTGTTAGCCTTTCCAGGTGATATTATATGGTGCAGTCATACTCATATAGAAACTCTAACCACCGACATTGTCGGAGGTTCAACTCCTTTTGGTTGAAGATATATTTGAGTCTCTGGTGGTCAGAGAAGACTTCGCACTTGATTCTGTATGAATAATGTCTCCATATTTTAAGAGCAAAAACTACTACTCCCAATTCTAAGTCATGGGTCGGGTAGTTATGCTCGTGCTACTTCAATTTCCAGGATGCATTATCTATTACCATGCCATGATGCATGAGCACGACTCCTAATACATTTAGAGATGTGTTAGTGTAGATTTGGAATCCCTCGATCACAAACCAAATGGTAAGGATCGGTGCTGAGGTCAAACGATCCTTCAACTCATTGAAAGTTTCCTCATATTTTGGGGTTCAATAAACACAAATTTCTTCTTGGTAAGGGTAGTGAGGGGTAATGTGATATTGGATAAATCCTCTACAAACTTTCGTTAGTATACAGCTAGCCTGAGGAAGCAATGAACATCTGTCGTTGACTTAATGGGTGGCCAATTTTGTACTATTTGTCCAGCAATGTTCCTGATCCTCTGATGGTGTTGGGAACATTGTCCAGCAATGTTTTTGATTTGAATAAGTGCTCAGGTCAATGATAAAAGCACTGTGTATTTGATGTTCTATCTTATTTATGAATACATTATATAGTTAGTATGACCAGTGCTTGTCAAATCTCTGTAAGTAAAAAATTGTTGACAAGGAATGGACATGTCGTTGAAACAGTACAAGGAGATCATTAAAAAGATTGCTTTTCAGAGATACTTCAGGAGTCAGAAGTAAAATTCAGACTAATATAAATATCATCATGTATATAACAATTACACGATGATATCTTCTTGATCACTCGTAGAAGGCAACAGAAGAAGTAAGTCAATAATTAACGTGACATTAAAAAGATCATGATGATATCATTGTGTCAACAAGGTACACGCGGCGATATCGTTGTGAGGTTACAAAGAAAGTATACTATGGCAAAGATCGTCGTGTCAATAAGGTGCACACGATGTATTGTTATGAGAACTTAGGAAAGTCTGTCACGGCATATATCGTTGTGTCAACAAGGTACACACGACGATATCGTCGTAAGGACTCAAGGAGAACCAGTTATGCCATATATCATCGAGATATCTATTTCAAGTGAGGAATTCAGAGGAATTGAAAAGTTTTTTATGTCCAAGATGGATCGCTGAAATGACAAGCTATGTCATCGAGATATCGCTCATATCGTTGAAACAGACCAAGATTTTTCAAAATGCACTGTCTGCATTTACCGTTGTCGTCTAAGGGACCAATCAGCGGATGTCGTTAAGGAATGGGCTTCTCACAATCAAGAGACCTCAGAATAGACTATTAGATATCCTTGTCTTATATAATGATAAGATGGTTGCCCTAATCAACAAAGAAATACAGAATCAAAAAGAAAGTAAAGGCCATCAGTATGGTTGAAGGTACATTCACGAGAACAATCTTCTTGCAATCTCAGTTCTCCAAGAATCAGTTAGGCACCATCAACTGATAAGTATTGTTCCAGATTGAAGGAGAGGATCAAAGAGAAGCTAATGTGCATCATTTTCAAGTCCTTCAAAGACTTCTCTTCAGATCCATAGGTCGTCTGCCTCAGGCGTCAGAAGACTCTCCAGGCTATTTCTATCCTTTATATTGTGGAGTGTTCTTCTGTATTATAAACTCTTTACATTCATTGTAAGACTTTTTTGAGTCTAAGTTATAGTGGTCTTTATGAACCTGAGGTAGGATCTACTGTTGATCTGAGTTGTCGAGCATGTTGTGCCTGAGCAGTAGGGTTCCAGGAACCTGAGGTAGGATCCAAAGTGGGTTTGAGTTGTAGGGAATGTTTGTGCCTAAGATGTAGGGCATGAGTTTTAGGATATGTGAAGGAGATCTATGTTTTGGGAGGTGTTGGCTGAGTCTACAACACTGCTAGATAGGTGAAGGGGGACAGTGGAGTACCCATCATCTGGGAAACCACTATAAATCTGGTGTCTCTGTGTGCTGTGATTTGTGACTTTCTTCTTTGTTGTGATTTACTTACATTGCCTTAATCTTAAGTTTATAAGCATTCACGTCACCTATTCTCCCCCCCCCCCCCCCCCCCTCTCGATGATAGTTCCATAAACAATAATTGATATCAGAGGGAGGTTGATCAAGAAGTGACTTAACAGTCAGATCTAGATCATTGGAACTATTCTCAATGGCTGGAGGTGATCAATATAGAGAGATGAGGTCCATGAAGCTTCCAGTGTGCTCTAAAGAAAACTTCTCTATCTGGAAAGAAAGAGTCAGGTTGTTCATGGAGGCTGCAGATCCCAGGGTCTTTGTTGTTGTTCAAGAGGGACCCTACATACCCATGACAGCTTCTACCATAGATCCTACCTAGAGAGTACCAAAAAAGTAGTCTTATATGAGTAAGGATGATCTTGCCTTGGTTGCCCTTGATAAAAGGGCACAAAATATTATAGTAAGTGCAATTGATGTTTTCACCCTCCAGAATCTTATTCACTATAAATCTGCCAAGGAGTTATGGGACTCCTTGATTGTATACATGGAGGGGACAGAGGAGGTAAAGGATGACAGGAAGTCTCTTCTGAACCAAGAGTATGAGGCCTTCACACAAAGTGGTGGGAGCAAAGTGTTATGCCTGCAAACGATAATGGCAAGTGTACCATGTCGGAAGTAGTATAGGCTTATAAAAACCAAGGTCGTATAAAAATCCAGGCGAGTTGAATACTTTTACTTCAAGAAAATCTTTATTATCCTATCAATAAGACTTTGGGTGGTTTGTTGTAAGAAAAGCTAAGTTGATTAAAATGAAGATTAAAATAATAATTTTAAAGACTAGCACTCGATCTTTGAGTCACCTCGAAAATAAAATTCACAAGAAAGAATAAAAATCGCACTCTCTTAATAAAATTACTTTGACCGTGGAGGTTCCCGATTTATGAACGCACCTCTCTCAAGGAATATGTCCACCTGAGATTAGGTTGATCAACTGAACTCTCGTTCTGTAATTGAAATCCCTAAACTCGCTTTAATGTGGTGAACCCCTCTACTGGATTTGACTCCAATCCAGTAGATTTACGTCATCCTCTCTCAAGGATTACACGCAACCCTCTTTATCCTTAAGTGATCGATTCGAATTACGAGCCACTCGGCTAACTAAAGTACAAAAACAAGAACAATAACTATATATCAAAAATATAATCTCGTTACCTTAAAATCAAGGATAAATCTTAAGCATTTTAGAAAAGAGAAAGAGCAATTCTAAATTATTTCATGACTTATATCATTCCTTGGATAATCTCGATCGAGTACTAATAATAATTTAGTTACTCATAGAGATGGAGGAATCAATAAAAAAAATAAAAAATTCATGATGAAAGTAAGAATTGAATAAGAAGAAGAAAGTACTATTTTATTGATTTTGCAAAGAAGAGAATTACAAGCTATTAAAATCAAAATTATAAACTATTGAATTGATAGTACAATTGCAAGAAGAAAGAGAAGTACAAGAGAACTTAAAATAAGAAAATAATACAAGAAATGAAGACTTGATCTCCAAAATTCGTCTCCCTAAGTTCTAGAGGAGCTGACTTTAAATAGGCTGGAAATTGAGGTTACACCCCCCTTGGTCATGCCCATGACCAAGGGCATGTAAGAGGCGTGATCTTATGGTGTGGGAAGGACGCCTATGGCTTCCTTGCAGGCATTATGTACGTGTCACGCCCCTCGGTCATGCCCGTGACCAAGGGCGTGTAACCTTCAAAATGTCGCTGGCGGGAAAACTTCAGCGGGAAAGGGTGTGGGAAAGTTCAAGTCCGTGAACTGGATATCATGCCCCCTGGTCACGCACGTGACCTGGGGGCGTGTAAATTTAATTGACGTGGAAGGATGTTCTGGCTATTAGAGGCGGGTCGCGGCCATGACACTTGGTCACGCCCCTATGTTACGCCCTTGAACTGGGGCATGTACTTGGCGAATCTTCTCGGAATGATCTCAGGGAGGCCGAAGCAGGTCTGGACCACATCTTAAGCTGTCACGCCCTAGGTCACGGGCGTGACATAGGAGAGTGTACTTGCAATTTTTGTCAAAAGTGTCCAGAAACCTGAAAACAGAAAATAAACTTAATTAGTACATAAATATGAAAAGAAATGATTTCTCTAGGGTAATTCATATAAATTATATTAATTGATATTAAAATAATAATACAGCTATATTAACAGATGAGTATATAAACTACTCATCACAAAGCAAGAATGAAACCATCTCTAACTTCGATGAGAGGTTTTTAAAATAATGAATGGTCTAAGAAACTATGGAAGTGAATTCACAAATTATGATCTTAATGACAAATTCCTTAGATCCCTCACTAAGGAATGGGATATCAAGATATGTTCCATCAGGGAGATGGGAAATTTGGGCATCATGGAGCCCAAAAATCTTTATGAAAAGCTTCTATCACATGAGCTTCAACTCAACACAAGAAAAGGTGAAGAGGAAAGCTCAAGGGGAAGCACCAGAGAAAGGTCTGTGGCTCTCAAGGTAGAGGGAATCAGGAGAACTAAAGACAAGAGTCTTATATTTCTGGAGGAGTCTGAAAGCAGTGAGGAATCTGACACCAGCACATCAGAGTTAGACAACACAAGAAAGGAACTGGCACTCTTCTCCAAACGATTTAAGAAGCGGATGTCTAGAAGGGAAAGAGACATCCACAAATCATCTTCATCCATCTCTAGAAGATTTGGTCGTCATGACAGATCCAAGCCATCAAAGGAAGACAGGTATAAGTCTAACCCTAACAAATATGATTTAGCTAACATTGTGTGCTATTGATGTAAGAAAATAGTGCATATGATAGGTGACTGACCCTCTAAAAAGAGGGAGTCAAGGAGGTCTGAAGACAGGAGAAATCCAAAGGATACGAAGAATTTTGAAAGAGGATTTATTGCAAAGAAAATCAAAACATTGAGTGATTATGATTCAAGCTCCTCAGAATCTGAGGAGGAAGCACGCATTGGCCTCATGGCCATAGATGAAGACATTCAGGATGAGGACACCTCTCCTGGGAAGGTACTTATCAGATCTCCCATGTCTGCCTCTGGTTCTAAATCAGTGGCAGATTCTATGCATGAGAGTGAGTGTGAGTCTGCTTGTAATGGCACATCCTCAATATCCCCACATGAGGATGAGTCTGAACTAATGCATCAGTATGAACCTTTGTAGGAAGATTACAATAAAGCAAGAAGCTCCTTAGAGTTCAAACTAAGGAGTTAGCTTCCTTAAAAAATTCCCAATCTGAGCATCAAGAGACAGTTGAGAAGTTGGTTACTATGAGCAAAAAAGTGGGTAAATACAAGGAAGCCACAAAGCTTAGGAATGTGGAATTAGCATAGAAGAACAAGGTCATTAAGGACCTTGAGAAAATGCTATTGGCTTAAAAGAGAATAGTTGCCATCTATTCTAAGCCCAAAACTGTCCTGCCAATTACTGACAGTTTATCTGCACCATGTAGAAGTGGTGTAGGATTTACTGAAGAGACAACTAAGGGCAAGGCTTCTAAAGCCCAACCCACCTTTAAGAAGGTGTTGATGGCATCTAATCCTTTTGATCAGGATTCGGCATATGGTCATCTGACCAATGCCTGCTCTACCAGCGGCAGCAAGCCATCTACCACAAGCCAAAGAGTAGTCTTTGGGCTGAGTGCTTTTAAAGCACCCCATGAAGAAGTTCAAATGAAGAATCCAGGTCCCATTGTCCATGTACCTGCAGGACAGCACCCAACAGAAAGGGGAAGGCAGCTCCTGCCAAGCGTGCCTCTAAGAAGGTGAACCAGAGAGTGGTGAGACCAGCTCCACAACACACTCACATATTTGTGGTTCACCAAAGACATATTAGGCCAGCAGTCTTCTCTCCTGCCCACTAGCACTACCATCCAACCCAAATGGTGAGGCAGAATAGAAGATGCAATAGGTATGAGTGTTAGTGCTGTGGTAAAATTGGACACTTTGCTTTGGGTTGTTGGTTCAATACAACAATGTCTAGAGCAAGAAAGGTGCATGCCACTCAGAAGGTTGGTATTCCATCATATTTCCCTAATAGGTACCAAGGACCCAAATCAAATTGGGTACCTAAGGTAATGAAATTCCTTTTGCAGGTATGTCCAAAGACTAACCAATCTCATATTTGGTATTTAGACAGTGGTTGCTCCAGACATATGACTGGAGTAAAGAGATACTTGAGGGACTACACCACAGTGGAAGGTGGACTAACAATGGTATTTGGAGGTTTAGAAAGAGGGGTGACTAGAGGATATGGTAACATTTCCAATGGTTTTGTCACCATCACAAAGGTAGCTTATGTGGAGAGATTGAATCATAATCTCATAAGCTTATCAACTTTGTGACTTAGGTTTTGTTATTGTTTTTTGCAAGGATAAGTACTTAGTTAAGAAGTCCTTGGATTCTGAGGCTACCATAACTGGCACTAGGAGTGGAAACATTTATTATCTTAATTTCTTTCATTCGGACTCTTCTAAGCCAGTGTGCTTTGTAGCTAATGAGAAAGTAGGTCTTTGTGTTCAATGGCACAAGAGACTTGCTCATATTAACAATAAAACAACTAGCAAGCTTTTCTCTCAAGACTTAGTTAGAGATGGACCCAACATTAACTGTATTAAAGAAGGTCCATGTCATGCATGCCAACTTGGCAAGCAAAATAGAACTAGCTTTGAAGGCATTACTAGTAAAAACTCTATAAGGTGCCTCTACATGTTGCACATGGATCTATTTGGTCCTATGTCAGTTCATAGCTTAGGAGGGAAAGCTTATACTCTTGTAGTAGTTGATGACTACTCAAGGTTGACTTTGGTTTTCTTCCTTAAAAAGAAGTCAGATACCTTAGACAACTTGAAGAGTTTTGTCAAGCAAATTCAGAATGAAATGAGTTATACTGTTGTCAAATTCAGAAGTGACCATAGTACAAAATTTCAGTCAGGGGCCATGACTCAATTCTGCCAAGAGTTGGGTATTTCCCAAGAATTTTCCTCACCCAGAACTCCTCAACAAAATGGAGTGGCTGAGAGGAAAAATAGAACTTTAATAGAGGTCAGCAGGAAAATGCTAAGTTACTCCTCTCTACCTGAATTTTTCTGGGCAGAGGCTCTCAATATAGCATGTTATGTGATTAATAGAGCCTCCACCATCAAAGGCCACAAGAAAACTCCTTATGAGCTTATGAAGGGCAGAAAACCTACTATATCCTACTTTAGAATCTTTGGTAGCAAATGGTATGTACTTAATAATGGGAAAACCAAGCTAACCATGTTTGCAGAGATAAGCAGTGAAGGTATTTTTGTTGGCTACATCTCCTATAGCAAAGCTTATAGGGTGTAAAACATTAATCCTCAAGCAATAGAAGAATCTGTACATATTGTATTTGATGAGACTAGCCTTATTCACAAAGGCTGATCTAGCTCTTTAGTGGATGCAGGTACAACTGAGAGAATGAAGGACATATCCATTGATGACAAAGATGAAACTTCAGTAAAAGTCAAAGATCACTCAGTTGTAGTAGACTTGGAAGAATATGTTGTGGAAAAATTGGATACGGTAGAGGAAGCACATCCTGCATAACTACTCATAGAAGAAACCCCAAAAGACTGTCAGTCGTATCTAGACACATCAGGCATCATCCACAGAAGTAGATCATAGGAGATGCCAGTCAAGGAGTGCTGACAAAGAGCGGGGTCTTGAATGAAGCCATGTATCTAAGTTTTCTTTCTCAAGTTGAACCCAAGAAATTTGAAGAAGCAAATTTAAATCCATTTTGGATTGCAGCCATGCAGGAAGAATTAAATCAGTTCCAGAGATGCAGAGTGCAGAAATTAATTCCTAGACCCCAAGGACACAATATCATAGGAACCAAATGGGTTTACAGGAACAAGTTGGATTAAAATGGAATAATTACAAAGAACAAGGCTAGGCTAGTTGCAAAGGGTTATAGACAAGAGGAGGGCATAGACTGACCAAAATTTTGCCCTTGTTGCAAGAATGGAAGCCATCAGACTATTTCTAGCCAATGCAGCTCACAGGGGATTCAAAGTCTATCAGATGGATGTGAAGTCAACCTTTCTAAATGGTGATCTCAAAGAAGAGGTGTATGTAGAGTAGCCCTCAAGTTTTGTTTCTGAATACCCTGATTATGTTTATTTTCTTAGAAAAGCTTTGTTGAAACAGGCCCCTAGAGCCTAGTATGAAACCTTGTGAAGATTTCTCATTGAGAACAAGTTCTCAAGGGGGAGATTGACAAGACATTGTTCCTAAGGGAAGTAAAGGGAAAGATCTAGCTAGTGCAGATCTATGTAGATGACTTAATATTTGGCTCTACAGATGATCATCTCTGCAAAAGGTTTGCAAACTTGATGTAGAGAAATTTTGAAATGAAGAGTATGGAAGAGCTCAAATACTTCCGAGGTTTCCAAGTTAAATAGTCTGAAGATGACATATTCTTCTCACATACTAAGTTCACTAGAAAGCTAGTCAAGAAATTTGGATTAGAGAGAGCTTCTTCCATGAAGACTCCCGTGGGATCTAATTATGTGACTCTGTACAAGGTTGAAAAGGGATTACCCTTTGATGAAACCAAGTACAAATGTATGATTGGATATTTGCTTTGCCTTACTGCCAGTAGGCCTTATATAATATATGCAACGTATGTGTGTGCAAGATACCAGGTAAACCCCAAGGAATCTCATCACTCCTCTGTCAAGAGGATCTTGAGATTCCTCAAGGGTACATCCAATCTTGTCCTATGGTACCCTAGGAACAATGATTGTGAACTAACTAGTTATTCAAATACAGATTATGCAGGGTGCAAGGAAGATAGGAAGAGCACTTTAGGGACTTGCCAATTACTTGGAGGAAGACTCATTTCCTGGACCAGCAAGAAGCAAGCAAGTGTGGCAATCTCTACAGCAGAATCAGAATATATATATATGCAGGGAGTTGTTGTGCTCAAATTCTATGGATCCAGCATCAACTCCAAGATAATAATCTAAAGATGACCAAAACACCCCTATTTTGTGATTCATCTAGTGACATCTCAATTACTAAGAACTTTGACTCACATAGCAGGACTAAGCACATTGAGATCAGGTGTCACTTCATTAGGGAGCATGTGGAGAATGAAGATATCATCGTTGAGTTTGTCCCTACAAACAAACAAGTGGCTGATATATTCGCAAAGCCCTTAGATGAAGATAAGTTTAATTTCTTCAAGTTTCAATTGGGAATGTTGAACTTGGAATGATTTTTAACTCAATTTTAATTTGCCATTATCTTTTAATAGTCACTTAAAACATACATGTTGAGTGCTCCAGGTACCTCTCAAGAAGTGATGGAAATTCACCAAGTTGGACAAATATCGGTGCCTTGTCTCAATGATATCATTAGCTGTTTCGACGACACTACATGAATCTCAGGTACACAATGAGAATCGTCGTAATACAACTCAACTATTTAAAACAATATTGGATCTTTCATTCTGAGTCGTTTGATGATCAATTACTCAAATCAAACAGAATGAACAGGTACGTACCTCTAGTATAAATAAGATGAATGCTTAGGACAAACTTACAATATCATTTTCCCTAAGTCCTTTCTGCGACAAACTCTCGTTCTGTTCTCAACACACATTTGTTCCCGTCAACCTGCTTCCATGGCTCCAAAGAAGGACAAACAAAAGGAAGAGGCATCTAGGATTTCTGGATGTAAGCTACTACGAGGAGGTTTCAACAATTATTCAGAAGGAATCGGGATAGTGATAGGATTGCTTGAAGAGGTAGGATTGGAATATATGTTAAGTGAGTCGTGCGTCCTCATGAACAGAGAAATGTTGGAGTTCTATGAAGAATCTCAAATTAGTCATTCTAAAACTTCTTTGAAATCAAAGGTAACTAGTAGGAAGGTGAAACTGACTACTAAGAGCATGGGGAAGGCAATGTGACTGCCACGGTTGGAGGAAGGAGAACAAGATGAAGATATGTTAGGTGAAGACTACACTGCAGGTTACACTTGGTGTGGTCACAGCGACAAGACATATGGGTTGATTAAAAGGGCTAAATTCAATCAGCAAGGGAAGCTATTGGCTGATATAGGAGAAAAAGTAATGATTTGTTGGCCAGGTTCTCATGATAGAATCTCAAAAGAGATGTTCGACATCATGTGCAGAATCATCCTATCCAAGAGGACTAACTGGATAAATCCTTTGTTTCAAAGAATCAAAGGGAATCTGAAGACCCCGAGTTTTGGAAGGATTATGTCTCTTTTTCTTCTAAAGTCTATTGGGGAGAACCTGAAGAGGAAGATGGGAGTATCACTTCACTACTCAAAGAAGCTGGACTCCAGGATGCTGGAGAGATGGGAAAGGGTGATTTCAAAATCCCCTAAATCTAGCAAGACAATTCTGAAAGAAAAGCAGAAGGTTGTGCAGTCTGATGATACTGAAAAGGAGGAAAGCTCATCCAGCAGTTCTTAAGAAGAAGAAGAAGAAGAAGCCCCAACTTTCCCAAACCTTGCTCTAATAGAGGGGGATGGATATCAAGTTGAGGGGGAGTCCCTGCTAGGGAACAAAGCCCAAGACACCACAGTTGTTGAGTGGGAGACCCATCTGGGGTACTCTACCCAAGATGATCTAGAAAACAGATTGGCTGTTGACGACAGGAGTGGAAGTGATGTTGCTAGAGAAGTTGGAACTTTTGCAGAAGGTGGAGTTCGGGATGATATTGGAAAAGAAGCTAAGAAGAGTGTTGGACATGAGACAGAAAAGGATGATGGTGAAGGATCCAAGAAGGAGAATGGGGGAGAGCCTGGAAAGCGCCAGAAAATAGTTTTCACCGGACTTGACCTGGTGTTATTCAAAGGTAAGAAAGTTGTGTCAGATGAAGAGAAAATGCAAATAAATTCTCCTAGTTTCTAGTTTGTAGATAATGAGTCTGATAACGTCTCTAGGAGATTTTCTGCCCCTGAAGATGCTACTGCTGAACCATCCAATACCCAATCGGGATCCTTGTTTAACATGCTGACAACATTACTAGATGTACAGAGGATAAAAATAGAAAAATTTGTTTTGAAGATAGTTGAAGGGTTGAGGAAGGAGCTGAAGGATGAGCTCCAGGTTGTCAAAGATGATATGCATCATCTTAATACTTAGTAAACTCACTTTCTTCACCTAGCAGCTCCAGCCATGGACACAATTGCTGCTCGACTGAATGTAACTCATCAGACAACCCTTCAAGTTATTCAAAATCAGGTGGCCATGTTAGGAATCATGCAAGAAGCTTTTCAACAGGTCACAAACTTCATGGGTCGGGATAGACAGACTGTAGTTGACAGAATGAACATTGATACACAAATGCTAGATGGTCATCTACTACAAGTCATAAATTCTATTCTTCAAACTGAACATAATCTTCATGAGGGAATTATCTTAGTGCATATTACCCTAGAGGATCACATTGCAAAAAAGTCATAAATGGGGAGAAGGTTGTGATAATTGTAGGCTCCCATCAAACAATGTGGGCATATGATCAAGTATAGCAAGCCATGAAAATACACACATCTATGTATGATATGGAACAACCTTATGAGAGTACTGCTTCAGAAGAAAATGCTATTGAAATTGGAGACTCTTTAACCTCCAGGAAGAGAAAAAGATCAGAAAGTGGAGAGTACAGAAAAAGAAGACTGAGGGAAGTTGAGCTAGATCCTCAATTCAGCAAGTGGAGTCCTACTTCTAGAGATCTCATTACAGAGGCATGGACTGAATTTGGATATCTCAAGGCTGGATCAAAATGAGTCTATTACTCTGTTGATTAGCATTTTTATATAAGACATGATGAGAATAGGAGAAATCATAAACTAGCTTTTCCTCATGGTCCTCCTCCTTCTCCAAAGAGGATCCAAAGGGCAAGGAGTTTCTATAAAAGACAAATGAGGAAAGGAAAAGGCAGTAGCAGTAGAAGCCAGAATGATCATATATCTAAGGATAATTGTCTTAAAATTAGAAAGGGCAAATGAGCTTGTTAATTTTGTATATGATATTATCTTTCATTTATAGAATCTTGGTAGTTGAATATTTCTGTGTCTTATCTAATTCTCTTTATTTGACTCTACATGTTAATCTGGCATTTATCATTAAAGTGAGTTATGACTTCTTCAAATAGTGGGAGATTGTTGGGAACAGTGTCCAGCAATGTTCCTGATTTGAAGAAGTGCCCAGGTGTTGTTTATTGGGTGTCGACTTATCACCTAGAGGGGGGGGGGTGAATAGGCTTTTCAAATTATATTATCCCCTTTAGGTGTTCTTGCTCTATGATTAGTAGATCTATAAGTTATAAAGCATAACACAGAAAACACATAATGATCTATAGAGGTTCTCAAGACGGGGTGTCTTGAGTAGTCCTCTGTACCTCTGCGCCTACACAGCAGTGTGCTAGGATCAGCAAACTCTGCCAAAAACTTCAGGCCCTCAAGCCTTACAACACGGACCCGCAAGTCCTACAGCCTAGGCCCGCAAGCTCCTACTGCACCCGAGCCCGCAAGCTTGACACTCAGGCCCTCAATCCCTACACAACTGATGTGTATTCGGCAAGTGCACTTGTCGCTGTCAAGTAATAAAATTGGGAATAGCTTCCCCGAATATCGTCTCTCAAGGAATGCAGGTTCTGGTGAACGGAACGCGTGATGAATCGATCGTTACACGAGCGAATAAAGTAAAAAACAAGGGCATTGTGATTTGGTTCCTAAGCTAATGCGGAAAAGAGAGATGCGGGTCAAAACTCCGTTTCGCAGGGCGGAATGGATGCAACGGCCGTGATGTCGTGCTTAGGGAGGCGTGTGGATGGAAAGTAACTATGACGGGTGAGGGTCGCACATACCTCTTCTCCAAGCATCACCACTAGCAATTGCTAGGGCTTCACACACAACGAACTCAAAAAATCACAATAAGGAAAATGCTATTCTCACACCACCGCATCATTGCACATGAACATCATTAAAGATCTATGACATTAAGCTAATCAATAGTTCATTACAACAACACAAAGAAAACACAAGAATCAAGTTTAGAGAGGACCAATAGGAAGATGTCACCGCATCTTGGGTTTTCGGCCTGAATGAGAGGTTGTCGGGCTCTCTCCAGGCTGGCCCCTCAGATAGTGTGCGGATTCGATGGAGGTTGTCACCGCTCCAACGACCTACAACACTTCTATGGCTTCCCAAGACGAGGAATGCTTGAACACTTGGTGGAGAATGCTTGCTAACACTCCTGAATGGAAGAATGGTGGTGGAAATCGCCAGAAAATGGTCTCCTTGGTGGGGGAGGTGAAGGAGAAGCCTTCAGACCTCAGAAATGGCGGGAAGGACCTGATTCCCCACTCCCCTCGAGGGCTCTTTCGCTGACTGCAGCTTATCCTGTTTTTATACTAAACAGGCAGAAAAATGGTCACACACGGTCGAATGCACGACCGTGCGTGAACCGTGCTTATTAAATGATAAATTCTGACTTAAGGGAGACGCTGCGCCGCCCGTGCGTTTTACTCACGCACGGGCAAATCCGCTCGTGCGTAAAAATGCATGGGTAAATTCAGAATGACCAAAAACAGGAGGAAACAGGTCGATCGTGCGTTTTACTCACGCACGGGCAAATCCGCCCGTGCGTAAAAACGCACGACTAAACTCAGATTGTCCATTTTCTGCCCAGATACAGACACACGATCGCTACCGTCTGTGCGTCAAGGAAACGCAAGACCGTGCGATATGCACAGACATAGATTTTGGGGAAAACGGGACGATCCGGCCACCTTCATATAAGACATACCAGTTGGGAATACACCTCCAGCACCAAATAAACACAGAAAAAGGATTGGGGAGCACCATGTGCTTACCTCCAATAACAAGAAGAGAAAATGCACACTGAAACGGGCCTAAGAGTGCACCTAGCAGGGAATAACAAATATGATCGTAAACATGCCTAAAGTGTGGTACATCGACTAGAAATACGGCCCAGATGAGTCCATAAATGTGTATATAAATGGGACTCATCAACAACATAGACCCGCAAGTCCTATGCCTACAGCCTAGGCCCTCAAGCCCCTACTGCGCCTGAGCCATCAAGATCGACAAGATCAGACCCGCAAGTCCACTGCCCTGGCCCGCAAGCCAGACAAATAAGCCCGCAAGCCTTTACAAGAAATTACAGTAGAAATAATTGCTTCTTCTGCCGGATGAAGATTGGCAACTTTAGCCTGATGAAGATCGGATTCTTTAGGTTGAAGAAGATTCTTCTTGATCTGGAGATTCAGCACTGGATCTTCTTCAGCCTCCTCTTCTATTGCCTGGTGTTGATCGGCTACTTCTCAGTTGATGTAGATGACTGATTCTTCAGAGAGCACTTGATGCTTGCTCTCTACTTGATCTTCTTCTTCTCCGTCGAGAATACTATTCTATTGAAGTGTAGCGGCGGGATTCTTTCTCGTTCTTTTACTTTTTTTCGAAGAATGATTGATTCCACATTAGGGCAACCTTTTATCTCTTTTATAAGACTGCGAGGTCCCCAACGGTCTTCTGAAAAAATGCCTTAAGTGTCAGACGCTCATTTCTTTAAGAGCACGCGCTGATTAGACAATCAGGCGGCGGCATTAAATGCTGACAATGTGTCCGCAACTTTTGAATCTGTCTCAGCAAAATTTCCATTGTTACGACGTCATGGACAATATCTCGACGACAGAACTTTGTCAATGCCTTGAACTTAGGTAGACCTTCAGTTCTTCTTGCTTCTGCCTCTGATGCTGATATCTTCGACGATACGAGACATTCTGGCGCTTTTGCATATGCGACGATATGTTGTCTTTGACTGTGTCATCATAATTACCTTGTTCTCTCGACGACATGAGTGATAACATGTTGACAGATCATATTTTAGCAGTTGCTTGTCTTCAGCTATCCTTCTTCAGTCTTCTCGAAGGCATCCCTTCTTTACGATGATGATCGAGGCCATCAGTCATACTTAGCCTTTTCAACGACAAGGCATTTTCACGATGATGTATGTTCTTCTCTGCGTTCAACGAATGGCAATCTTCGTTCGACGAACAGCGTTCTGAGTTTGACGAGCTTCATTCTTCTGTCCAGTCTCTACGCTCGATGAACTCCATTTTGCGTTCGACGATCTTGCCGAGTCTCAGCGTTCGATGATCTTGCCGAGTCTCAGCGGTCGTCGATCTTCCTTCTGAGTTCGACGATCTTTCTTCTGCGTTCGATGAACACGCCAACTCTCAGCGATCGTCGATCTTCCTTCTGAGTTCGATGATCTTTCTTCTGCGTTCGACGAACACGCCTAGTCTCAGCGGTCGTCGATCTTCCTTCTGAGTTCGACAAACTCCATTCTTCATTCGACGAATCTTGTTCTACTAACTTCCTGAGATTTATAAGCTAGAGAAGCCATCAAATACAAAGTGAAGTTTTCTTGACTTGGTGACATCTTCAAATCAGGAATCATGTGGGAAAGATTCCCAACAATCTCCCCCTATTTGAAGATGTCAGAATCTCAATTCAAGACTACTTTCACTTGACAACAAATATTATAATCTTAACTTTTGAGCATGTAAGATTGTACTTATCTTTGCTGAACTCTCTGAGTACATTAAGTTTGTAGCTCCCCCTTGATTTGATGTCTCTTCTTTTATGGCTCCCCCTACTTCTTTGCTCCCCCTATCTTTGAGGCCTTCTTGAGCACCTTGTCTTGAACATTTGATGTGATGCCCTTTCTCCCCCTTTCTGACTTCTTTTCTGGAGCTCTTCTTTTAGTAGACAGTTCTCTTCTTAGATCATTGATAGCAGAGGTGACATAACTTTCAAGTTTTAATCTTTGCTCTTCCAGGAGCATCTTTATCTGAGATAATAGTGGGAGATCCACTGGACTAACCTCTGGAGGTGAACCATCTTGTTCCTCTTCTTCATCCCCTTCAATTATTGAAGATAGAGATTTTCTAATTGGTGAGTGGTTTGGCTCATTCTCCTTTTCAGGACTTTGCTGATCTTTGCTAGTTTCATCTGCAGGGATCTCTTGGTTGTACCCTGACATTGCTGATTCAGAATGACTAGTGTCCTCAGCTCCTATGATCTTATTGATCACTTCTTCCACTTGAGCAGTGAGCTCACTGTTCTTCTCCCCCTCAGTTTCAACACTTCCTTGATCTGTTTCTGCTGTTATCCTGGATCCCTGACTTGGAGCAGAGGTCAGGAAGGTGACATTCCTTGTCTCCACAACTGCCTCAGAGTCAGATTGAGGTGAGCTGTTACCTGACTCACTTCCATCATACGAGCTTTCACCCATCCTTTTCACATCTTCAGCAGTCTTCAACTTCTTGGGAGGCCAAGTCAGAGTTTTCTCCCACCTGTCAAGAATCTTGATGTCCATCCTTCTCATGTGATGAATTTTTACTCCATACCTATTGTTAAAGTTTTCAGGGTAGGACAGCAGAAAATATAGTGATAGAATTCTTCTCAGATTTGGGGCTAGAAAGCTTTCTTGTATCTTCTTGAAGATTTGCTGACCCCAGTTGGTCCTTTTACGACCCTACCTTGCAGAGGAGAGCTTTTCCCACAATGTCTGCCAACAGCTTTCCTTGTTGATTTAAGTTTTTCCTTTCCAAAGATCCATGGGTTTTGCTCGAATGCCCGCACCAAGCCAGATCCTTGTCAAGGTCATCCTGAGTAATCTTTTCGTCTTCCTCCCCCTTGGCAAAGGCTGGCAACTGAAGAGCCCTGTTCAATCTTTTGGGATTCACCTTGACCTTTATCCCATTGATTACGCTCTTCACAGACATTCCCTTCGAGCCACCCTTGGCATTTGAGTAGAACTCCAGCACTTCTCTTTTTAATATTACTGTTGGCTCAGAGAGGGGGAACTCCAGGCCGATGGTCTCGAGTAGCTTAATGGTGCTCTGGATTTCTTCTGATCCTTTTGAGAATCCATTTCTTACAACTTCACTTCCTTCGAACAGAAAATCCTCCTTCTTTGGCGCCATCTTTTGCTTAATCCGTGAGGATTTTAGCACTTCACCTTGGCCATTAAGTCTCCTTGAGCTAGTGGTTCCCCCTCGATGGAATGTCCACTTATCTTTACTACTAGCTCCCCCTAGATTAGTGCACCTTGGTATGTGGTGAGTTTTTCTTAGTCCAGATTTAAGCCTGGAGCACTTATTGTCCATTAGCCTTGTTTGCTTTTTATTGGCTAAATGGACTACCCTCCAAGACAGATTTAATATCCCTTAGGAACCCAAGGTGACTTGGGTCCTAGGTTCTTGTTAGCATAATAGGGAATCCCTCTACTCACCACTGCCCTACCAGGAGGTCTCTCCTTTGCATTAGGCACACTAGGGTTGTGCCAACACTCAATGGCAAAGTGTCCCACTTTGCCACAACACCTACATTCGTGGATGTTGTACCTTCTTTTCTGAACAATTTTTGAAGTATGTTCAGTAGAGAAGGCAGCAGCATTCTTCCTATCTCTCCCAGGCAAGAGCTGACTAGCTGTTCTAGTATCATTGTTTCTTCTTGATTTTATCTGTTTGTCAGCAACAGATATCAGCTTGGTAGCTGACATGGTGTTGATGGCATCAGATATGTTCAAGTGAGAATTGATCATACTGGGGCTACTAGTCTGCTTCTTATCTGGAAGAGATTGAGAAGATGTTGCACCTTTATCCTTGAGAGTGGGGGTTGGGACACCAAATACAAATGGTCCATGATGGGCCATTTGAATTTCCTCATGGGGAGCCTTTAATGCACTCATCCCCATGCCCTTTCTCTTTCCATAGTCAGGAGCATTTCCATGACTCATAGAGCTTCCATTCATCCAGTGACCATGGACACTGTCCTGATCATACCTATTTGAGGGAAGCACTACCTTCTGAAAGGTGGTGTGAGGCTCTTCTTTAGTTTTGCCCCTTTCTCCATTCCCAGCATCTATTGCCCCTTCATTGTAACCCAATCCCCTCCTATTTCCATAGGGGGAGAAGGTGTCAATGATGGGCAGAACAGTTGTGGGCTTAGAGAATTGAGCCACCAAGCTTCTTTCCTTAAGAAGGTCACTCTTAAGTCTCTTGATAATCTCTTCCCTTCGGCTTCTTTCATCAAAGAGCTTATCTATGATTTTGTTGAGCTCACAGGAGTTGGTGCCCTTATTAGGGGACATACCCATTTCCTTCTTCATCTCAACCTCAATTGGCCTGAGTGATTCTAGCTCCATAGCTTGCTTCTTAGAAAGCTTCTTGCTCTTTCTCAGAGCTTCCAAGAGATCACCAAACTGTTCTATTAGATCAGCGTGGTTCTTATTGTTGCATGATGAGCAGTCTTCTGCATCATCTTCAGAAGATGAACAATCACCTGATGCACTCTTGGTTTTCTTAATTGAGGCAGGTAGTAAGGATGTGTGAGTAATGCATACCTGATCATGATGTGATTCATCATGATTTTCTTCATCTGATAAAGCCATCAACCCACACACTTCCTCATCCTCAAAGTCACAATCTGTGAGAGTCAAGGGTGCTCTTATTCTTTCTCCTGCTCCAGAACATTCTTCATCTTCTGATTCACTATCTGAAGTAGTCAGTGGTGCTCGTATACATACTTCTTCATGAGAGGTTTCTTCTTCAAAGTCTTCCTCTGACCCTTCCATGAGAACTTCTAAGAAGTCCTACATGTCCTTTGCTGCAACAACTCAGCTTCTGGTGTGTTGCCAGATCTACTGCACCAGCTAGAATGCTTCTTACTTCTTTGTCCAAGCTGGCAAGAAGGATCTCATCTTTTAACATTGTCATGGAGGGACCTTTTTGAACAATCAAAAACATTCTTGGATCCATCGCCTCCATGAATATTCTTTCTCTAACTTTCCAAAGGGCAAAGTTCTCCCTGGAACAGATAGCTATTCTTGACTCCATAGCTATGATATTTGGACACCCAATGGCAGATCTGTTCAAGCTATTAAGCTTTTCTTTGAACAACCTGCCTCTGATGCACTTGTTGTTTATTGGGTGTCGACTTATCACCTAGAGGGGGGGGGGGGGGGGGGGGGGGGGGGGGGGGGGGTGAATAGGTTTTTCAAATTATATTATCCCCTTTAGGTGTTCTTGCTCTATGATTAGTAGATCTATAAGTTATAAAGCATAACACAGAAAACACACAATGATCTATAGAGGTTCCTCAAAATGGGGTGCCTTGAGTAGTCCTCTGAACCTCTGCGCCTACCCAGCATTGTGCTAGGATCAGCAAACTCCGCTAAAAACTTCAGGCCCTCAAGCCTTACAACACGGACCCGCAAGTCCTACATCCTAGGCCCGCAAGCCCCTACTACACCCGAGCCCTCAAGCTCGACACTCAGGCCCTCAATCCCTACACAATACAGACCCGCAAGTCATGTGCCTACAGCCTAGGCCTGCAAGCCCCTACTGTTCCCGAGCCCTCAAGCTCAACAAGATCGGACCCACAAGTCCACTGCACTGGCCCTCAAGCCTCACAGCTCTCCAGCTCGCAAGCTAGACGGTGTCGGGCCCGCAAGTCCACTGCCCTGGCCCTCAAGCCTCACAGCTCTCCAGCCCGCAAGCCAGACAAATAGGCCCACAAGCCTTTACAAGAAATTACTGTAGAAATAACTGCTTCTTCTGCCGGATGAAGATTGACAACTTTGCCTGATGAAGATCGGCTTCTTTAGGTTGAAGAAGATGCTTCTTGATCTCGAGATTCAGCACTGGATCTTCTTCAGCCTCCTCTTCTATTGCCTGGTGTTGATCGGCTACTTTTTAGTCGATGGAGATGACTGATTCTTCAGAGAGCACTTGATGCTTGCTCTCTACTTGATCTTCTTCTTCTCCGCCGAGAATATTATTCTATTGAAGTGTAGCGGCGTGATTCTTTCTCGTTCTTTTTCTCTTTTTCGAAGAATGATTGATTCCGCATTAGGGCAACCTTTTATCTCTTTTATAAGACTGTGAGGTCCCCAATGGTCTTCTGAAAAAGTGCCTTAAGTGTTAGACGCTCCTTTCTTTAATAGCACGCACTGATTAGACAATCAGGCGGCGGCATTAAATGCTGACAGCGCGTCCGCAACTTTTGAATCTGTCTCGACGATATTTCCATTGTTACGATGTCATGGACAATATCTCAACGACTGGACTTTGTCGATGCCTTGAACTTAGGTAGACCTTCAGTTCTTCTTGCTTCTGCCTCTGATGCTGATATCTTCGATGATACGAGACATTCTGGCGCTTTTGCATATGCGACGATATGATGTATCTGACTGTGTCGTCGTAATCACCTTGTTCTCTCGACGACATGAGTGATAACATGTCGACAGATCATATTTTAGCAACTGCTTGTCTTCAGCTGTCCTTCTTCAGTCTTCTCGATGACATCCCTTCTTTATGATGATGATCAACGCCATCAGTCATACTTAGCCTTTTCAGTGACAAGGCTTTTTCACGACAATGTCTATTCTTCTCTGCGTTCGACGAACGGCAATCTTCGTTCGACGAACAGCATTCTGTGTTCGACGAGCTTCATTCTTCTGTCCAGTCTCTGCGCTCGATGAACTCCATTCTATGTTTGACGATCTTGCCGAGTCTCAGCGTTCGACAATCTTGCCGAGTCTCAGCGGTCGTCGATCTTCCTTCTGAGTTCGACGATCTTTCTTCTGCGTTTGACGAACACGCCAACTCTCAGCGGCCGTCGATCTTCCTTCTGAGTTCGATGATCTTCCTTCTGCGTTCGACGAACACGCCAAGTTTCAGCGGTCGTCGATCTTCCTTCTGAGTTCGACAAACTCAATTCTTGGTTCGATGAATCTTGTTCTACTAACTTCCTGAGATTTATAAGCCAGAGAATCCATCAAATACAAAGTGAAGTTTTCTTGACTTAGTGACTTCTTCAAATCAGGAATCATGTGGGCAAGATTCTCAACACCAGGTCAATGATAAAAGCACTGTGTATTTGATGTTCTATCTTATTTATGTATACAGTGTATAGTTAGTATGAACAGTGCTTCTCAAATCTCTCTAAGTACAAAATCGTTGAGAAGTACTGGACATATCATTGAAATAGTACAAGGCTATCGTTGAAAAATTGCTTTACAGAGATGCTTAAGGAGTCGGAAGTAAAATTAAGACTAAGATGAATATCATCGTGTATATAACATTCACACAACGATATCGTCTTGATCAGTCGCAGAAGGCAGTAGAAGAAGTCAGTCAAGAATCGTCGTGACATTAAGAAGATCACGATGATATCGTCGTGTCAACAGGGTACATGCGATGATATTGTTGTGAGGTCTCAAAGAAAGTATGCCAAGGCAAATATCGTCGTGTCAATAAGGTGCACACGACGATATCCTTATGAGAACTTAGGAAAGTATGCCAAGGCATATATCATTGTGTCAGTAAGGTACACGCAACGATGTCGTCGTAAGGACTCAAGGAAAATCAGATATGTCATATATTATCGAGATGTCTATTTCAAGTGAAGAATTCAGAGGAATTGAAGAGTTGTCTAAGTACAAGATGGATCACTGAAATGGCAAGCTATGTTGTCGAGATATCGCTCATATCATCAAAATAGACCAAGATTTAACAAAATGTGCTATCTGCAGTTAATGTCGCCGTCTAAGGGACCAATCAAGAGATCTCAGAATAGACCGTTAGATATCCTTGTCTTATATAATGATAAGATGGTTTCCCCAATCAATAAAGAACTACCGATCGAAAAGAAAGTAACTGCCATCAGTACGACTGAAGGAACATTCACGAGAACAATCTTCTTGCAATCTCAGTTCTCCAAGAATCAGTCGGGCACCATCGACTAATAAGTATTATTCTAGATTGAAGGAGAGGATCAAAGAGAAGCTAATGTGCATCATTTTCAAGTCCTTCAATGGCTTCTCTTTAGATCCAGAGGCCGTCTGCCTCAGGCGTCAGAAGTCTCTCCAGGATATTTCTATCCTTTACATTGTTGAGTGTTCTTCTGTATTGTACACTCTTTACATTCACTGTAAGACTCTTTTGTGTCTGAGTTGTATAGTTTTTTGTGAACCTGAGGTAGGATCTACTGTAGATCTTAGTTGTAGGGCATGTTATGCCTGCGTTGTAGGGTTCCAGAAACCTGAGGTAGGATCCTAAGTGGATCTGAGTTGTAGGTCATGTTGTGCCTTAGCTGTAGGGCCTGTAGTGCCTGAGTTGTAGGATTTGTGAAGGAGATCTATGTTTTTGGAGGAGTTGGCCGAGTCTAGCACACTGCTAGATAGGTGAAGGGGGCAGTGGAGTGCCTGTCATCTGGGGAACCACTATAAATCTGGTAACTCTGTGTGCTCTGATTTTTTACTGTGTTCTTTGTTGTGATTTACTTTTATTTCCATAAGCTTAAGTTTAAAAATAGTCACATCACCTATTCTCCCCCCCCCCCCCCACCCTCTAGGTGATAGTTTCATAAACAACAGATGGTATGCCCTAAAAATCCAACTTTCTTCAACCAAAAGTCACATTTACTCTTGCGTAAAGAGAATGCTCACGAATCTTCAACAAACTCATTTAGAAGTTCCTTGCATGAGCTTCTTTGCTCTTCGAATAGATGAGAATGTCATTGATAAATATGATAAAAAATTGATCCAGGTTGGGTTTGACCACTTTATTCATTAGTGTCATGAAGTCGGATGGTGCATTAGTTAATCAAAGGGGCTGTTGGGAACAGTGCCTAGCAGTGTTCCTGATTTGAAGAAGTGCTCAGCTCAATGATAAGTCCAAGTTGTATTTAATGTCATATCTAGTTCATGCTTGCGGAGATGAGACAATATGTCTAGTACTTCAATAGCCTGCCTAAGTATAACGTCGTAAAAGGCTGGACATATCATCGACAAGTACAGGCACATCGTCGAAATGATGGGCAAAGCAAAGAAGAATGATTGTGTGTGTGTCGTTGAAAAGTGTATCGTTGACAACAGCAGGCATATTGTCAACAACATGCAGAGCAAGGATGAATGGTGATATCATTGTGACATATACATGACAATATCAGAATGTCGAGATAAAGAAGAAGACTCAAAGATGTCGACAATATCGTCGACAAGAAGCCTTGTCGTCGGAAAGGCTAAGTAAGACTGATGCCAATGACATCGTCGTAAAGAAGGCGTGACGTCGAGAAGGCTGAAGGAGATCAATTGAAGTCAAGTAGTTGCTAAAGTATAGTCTGTCAACATGATATCGATCATGTCGTCGAGAAGACAAAGTGATCACAACGATATCAAGCAATCAAGAAGATCGCGATGACATCAGTTAGATGACTTCATGTCGTCTTAAGTACAAATGCAGAAGGGATGTTCTGTGTCATAGAGACAACTTTATCTGCAGAGGAAGGAAGCAGACTTGAAGATCTGTCCAAGCCCAAGACAACGACAAGTCCTGTCATCGAGATATTATCCATGTCGTCGTAACAATGGAAATATCATCGAGACAAATTCAAAAGTAGCCAGACACGCTGTCAGCATTTAATGTCGCCGCCTGATTGTCCAATCAGCGCGTGCTCTTATGGCATGGGCAGTTGTCAGAATAGGACATCATTTGTGACTGTTAAAGCGGCTCATCCATCCTATAAAAGGGAAGTGTGATTCCCTAGAAAAAATAGAGAAAACACGAAAAAGAATCCAGCCTAGTAACACAGCAGTACAAGCAGTGGTGAAGAAGTAGAAAGAAGAAAAGAACAAAATAATCATTCTCTGTTCTTCAAGTTGCAGCCAAGCTACATCGACTGATAAGTTTCTCTCAAGAAAGGTAGCCGATCAACATCCGACAGAGCAAGAAGCTTGAAGAAGATTTGCACTGTCAAGGTTCACATCAAAAGCATCTTCTTCAAGCAAAGAAGTTGATCTCCATCAGGCAAAAGAAACAGTTTTCTTTACTGTAATTTCTTGTAAAGCTTGCGGGCCTAGAAGTTGTAAGATCTGTTTTTAGATCTTAGTGTCAAGCTTGAGGGCTGGAGAGCTGGAAAGCTGTGAGGCTTGAGGACCAGGGCAGTGGACATGCGGGTCCAATATTGTCAAGCTTGAGGGCTTGAGACCTATGAAGGCTTGCGGGCCAGGGCAGAGGCTAGACTTGCGGGTTTGAGCTAGGTAGGGCTTGAGGGCCTGATTGTCAAGCTTGAGGGCTTGAGACCTGTGAAGCCTTGCAGGCTAGGGCAGAGGCTAAACTTGCGGGTCTGAGCTAGGTAGGGCTTGAGGGCCTGAGTGTCGAGCTTGAGGGCTCGGGTGCAGTAGGGGCTTGCGGGCTTAGGCTGTAGGACTTGCGGGTCCATGTTGTAAGGCTTGCAGGCCTGAAGTTTTGGTGGAGTTTGCCTAGCCTAGCACACTGCTAGGTAGGCGCAGAGGGAAAGAGGACTACTTAAGACACCATGTCTTGAGGAACCTCTATAAGTTCTTGTGTGCTTTCTGTGTTGTGTTATTCTAATCTTTAGACCTATTAACCAGAAATTAAGAACACCAAAAGGGAGAACAAAAATAATTTAAAATACCTATTCACCCCCCCCCCCCCCCCTAGGTGATAAGTCGATACCCAATAACTAATAAGTGGTATCAGAGATAGTTTGTTCAACGAAAAGCTTAACAGCTTGAACAGATCTTCCCTTGGGTGTTCATTCATCATAGCTATGGAATCAAAAGTAGCTATTTGTTCTAAGAAAAATTTTGCCCTTTGGAAAGTAAGAGTTAAATATTCATGGAGCCTATGGACCCTAGAATGTTCCAAATTGTTCAAGAAGGCCCATATGTCCCCAAGACAGTGTCCAAGAAAATGACTGAAGATGAGATCATCCTATTCAACTTGGACAAGGAAGCCAAAGATATTGTAGCTGGTGTAGTTGACATCTCAACATTTCAAAAACTGGCTCACTGCATAACAACAAAAGAGATGTGGGACTCTCTAACAGTCCTTATGGAGGATCAAAAGAAGAAAGAAGCAAAGCAGCTAAGAAGAAAGTCAGAACATTGAGTGACAGTGACTCAAGCTGTTCAGACTCAAAAGAGAATGCTGATTTTTGTCTGACTGTCTTATCTGAGTCAGAGGAGGAAACTCAGGATGATGTCTCTCCTAAACAGGTATGCATAAGAGCTCCTCTATCTACCTCAGACTCAAATTCTGAGACAAGCACATCTGGAAATGATGACTTGTCCAAGCCATATGATGTCCATCTAAAAGATCTTAAAAAGGTCAAGATGCTCTGCAAGGAGCAAGCTGAAAAAATCTCAATCCTTCAAGCCAAAAACTCTGATCTCTCTGAAAAGGCTGAGAAGCTAACTCTACAGAATGCAGAGTTTTGCCAAATCAAAAAGGACTTCAAGGCAAAGCTCCAACCTTGACCTAGTAAGCAAGTTTGGGAAAACTCTAAGAGCACTGATCGACGGCAGGGAGTTGTGCTACTCTCTAACCAACGAGATTGTACTTCTAAAGAAGGATAGAACTAAAGCTGGTCTCCTAAAGTCCAGGGTCAATAAAGTCAGTAGTGTGGGGAACAAATCCCCCATCAAAAGAAAGCCAGTAGCAAGCTTCTCCAAACCAGAGACCCCTCCTCCACTGGTAAATGACTGATGCTCCACTCAAAGAAAGGAGCAAGGATGTTTCAAGAAAAATGGACCAGGCAGACCCTGTGAGAAGAAGGCAAACTTGGGGAAGGTAATCTCACCCTCCAACAAGAGTGTTGGGCAACTCAATCTTAGGTATCTCAAGAATGGTAGCTCCACAAGTGGAGCAAAGAACATGCCAAAAACATCAAGGGTACCTCATGAAAGGATGATCACAAGGAGGCATGAAGTCACTGGGCCTATAGAAGAGAAGAAATCACTAAAGAAGACTGACTCCAGATGGAAAGTTGTGGATGATGATTGTCAACATCACACTCACAATCAGTACAGACATGTATCCTTCAAGTATCCTTATGTTCATACTCAAAGGACTCATGCTCATACAGCTAGCCAGAAAAGAAAATACAACAGGTTTGAATGTTGGTGCTGTGGAAAGACTTGGCACTTTGCAATCGAATGTTGGTACAACCCAACTGCTCCAAGGGTAACAAATGCTAAACTTGCAAATAATCTCATTGATAATCACTATGCATATCCTGGAGCAGTTAGATCCAACATGCCCCTTAAAGCTAACAATTTCCTAGGACCCAAATCTACTTGGGTACTTAAGGGCTTGTAATCTCATTTTGTAGGTAGTCCAAGAGCCCACCAGTAGCAAATCTAGGCTTTTGACAAGAAGGCTGTTCTGGCCCATGCGCTGGAACAATAAAATTAGCTCATTAACAATCTTAGTGCAGGGTTGGTGCCAAAAGATAACTCCCAAGCAGGGCGGAAGAATGCCTTAGGCAGACATGTAAGGAAGAATTGTATCGTTGATACAATAATATATCACGACGACATAGTAGATGTCGCGACGACAAATGGACTAGGCAAGAAGGATGCGTATCCTAGACGCGTTTTAACGAAAAGCACTATCGTCGAAACAGCGTCCAAATATTTTAAATTTTGTCAGTTCGATAAATCAGAGCCGCTCGATGCAGTAGTCATCGATTCCTCGATAAAATTAAAAAGGTACGCACCCCTTCACCTACTTCCACTATAAATAGAGTGAATGCCTAGGATGAAAATTACGCTCTCATTTTCCCTAAGCTAATTTTTCGACAAACCAACGCTTCATCTCCGACGTACTGCTTCATCTCGCTCCGTGTCTCAATGGGTCCCAAGAAAGAGGAAGTAGTGTCAGGATGTGAACTCCAGCGAGGGGGTTTCAATGCCTGCTCCGATGAGATAAGGTCAGTGATAGAGTTGCTGTAGTCATCAGGACTGGAATATCTTCTATGCGAACCCTCAGTCCTTCTCCACCGTGAACTAGCAGAGTTCTTTGCCGAAGCATGAATCAACCACAGCGAATCACAGATCAAGTCCAAGGTGGGAGGTAAGAAGGTTAAAATATCTATGAAAAGCCTTGCAAAAGAGCTACATCTGCCATGAATCCAAGGGGGGAGGAAGAAGAAGATCTGACCTCAGAGGATGTGTCCGCAAGCTATACCTGGTGCGGCCACACAGGGAAGACCTACGGGTCTATTAAGAGAGCAGAATTTAATTAAAAGGGGAAGCTGCTGGCCGACATTGTTGGAAAAGTTCTGCTGTGCAAACCTGGGTCCCATGACCGAATCTCTAAAGACATGTTCAGTGTCATGGCCCGGATAATCCATTCTAAAATGATCGACTAGAGTGAGTTCCTCTTCTAGAGAATAAAGAGCACCCTGACAACCCCCTCCTATGGAAGAATACTGTCCCTCTTCCTTCTAAACACCAAGGGTGAAATACTGCATAAGAGAATAGGAGTCCCCCTACACTACTCTAAGAGACTAGATGCAAGGATGCTAGATCGATGGGATAGGTCTATCCCTAAACCATCATCTGATGTCCAGCCTGCTCCAAAGAAACAAAAGAAACAAGCAGCCCCAACAGATTCCTCGGAAAAAAAAAAAGATTCATCAAGTTGTTCTGATGACAGACCCTCACCCCCACAGCATCCTGCTCCATCCGAATGTGAGACATCTACTCGAGGAAACGCTCCTGTATCAACCCCTAAACCTACTCCCAAAGAGGTTATTGAAGAAGAAAGAGACCCCAACTTGGGGAGTGTTCCTGCTGAGGGGGAGTCCCAACTTGGGAGCTCAGTCCAAGACGCAGAGATGATTGATGGGGAGCTCCCGGCAGGAGGCTCGGCCCAAGGTGATGCACAAGTTGAGGGGGAGACCCATCTTGGTTACTCTGACCTAGGATATCAAGGGAATGTGCCCTCTACCCCAGAAGATCAAGGAACTATGCCTGAGCCCATGGAAGACCTCACTCTATCAGACGGCAGAGAATTAATCTTAGCAAGTCAGATTGTGCTCATATCTCCAAGTGAGACACTGCCAGAAGTTTCCAAGGGGAAGGAAAAGGTTACAGTCCACATTAGTGAAGAATCATCTGAAGACCTATCTGAAGAAGCTCAACAAGGAAAAGAGGGTGAAGAAGAACAAGCTGCTGAGCCATCCTCGGCAAAGTCAGGTTCTCTCTTTCACATGATATCATCTCTTCTAACTGCTCAGTGGAAACAACTGGAAATTTTCGTTGTAAAGATGGTGGATGATCTAAGAAAATAAAGGGAGTTAAGAGGGACATTCTTCATCTCAACACACAGTGCGCTCACTTCTACACCCTGGCAGCTCCAACAATAGAAAAGATGGGTGAGGAAGTCAACAAAGTGGGACATCAAACCCACTCGATCCTGACTAATCAAGTAACATTCTCAAAAAATGTGGACTATGCCTTTGGGCAGATAGAAATAGGTGACACCAATAACAGGAATCAAATTTTGAATAGGGTCAATGAGAATGCTCATACATTAGATACCCATCTGCTTGAAGTAAGAAACAATTTGGATATAACTGAACAGCATATGCATGAACAGCTAACTCTGGTAAGAGAAACTCTTGAGGAACGGGTGATTGAACAAGTCCTAAAGGGTGAGAATGAGATAATAAATGTCGGATCTCATCAAGTGATGTGGATCGCAAATCAAGTAAAGCAGACAATGCAACCCCCCCCCCCCCCCCCCCCCCCCCCCCCCATCAGTATATGAGGCTGCCAACCCTTCTGCAAGCACTGACTCTACAGAATACATCATAGAATTCGGAGAATCCGTATCCTCTAAGAAAAGAAAGAGAATTCAAAGTAACAAGTATAAGCAGAAGAGACTGAGGGAAGTTTAGCTGGATCCACAATCAGGAAGGTGGAGTCCAGTCTCAAGAGAAATCATAACAGAATCGTGGATACAGTTTGGATACCCTCAGGAGAACCATCAAAGGGTATATCAGTCAGTTGAATGGGACAAGCATCTGAAACAGCTGGAAAGGAGGAAGAATCATAAACAAGCATTCCCACAGGGTCCTCCTCCCTCTCCTAAGAAGATTCCAATGCCCATCAACTATCATTAGAGGCAAAGGCAGAAAGCCAAAGGGGCGAGCAGTAGCAAACACTGAAGAGCAATTAATTAAAATCTAAATTAGAATGGGGCAAATGAATGCTAACATTCATTCATGAACAATTAATCTATTTATGTGTCTGGTGTTTTGTTTCAAGAACATTTATTCTATTTTTGTGATTGCTGCTTAATGTGATGTTATTATCTCAAATGTTAAATTTTTTTATGTGTGGCATTTATCACTGAGGTAAGTTAGGACTTCTTCAAATAGGGGGAGATTGTTGGGAACTGTGCCCAGCAGTGTTCCTGATTTGAAGAAGTGCTCAGCTCAATGATAAGTGCAAGTTGTATTTAATGTCATATCTAGTTCATGCTTGCAGAGATGAGACAATATGTCCAGTACCTCAATAGCCTGCCTAAGTATAATATCGTCAAAAAAGGCTGGACATATCATCGACCAGTAAAGGCACATCGTCGAGATGATGGTCAAAGCAAAGAAGAATGATTGTGTCTGTGTCGTCGAAAAGCATATCGTCGACAACAACAGGCATATCGTCAACAACATGCAGAGCAAGGCTGAATGGTGATATCGTTGTGACATCTACACAATGATATCAGAATGTTGAGATAAAGAAGAAGACTCAAAGATGTCGACAATATCGTCGATAAGAAGCCTTGTCGTCGGAAAGGCTAAGTAAGACTGATGCCAATGACATCGTCGTAAAGAACGTGTGACGTCGAGAAGGCTGAAGGAGATCTGTTGAAGTCAAGCAGTTGCTAAAGTATAGTCTGTAGACATGATATCGATCATGTCGTCGAGAAGACAAAGTGATCACAATGATATCAAGCAATCAAGAAGATCGCGATGACATCAGTTAGATGACTTCATGTCGTCTTAAGTAAAAATGTAGAAGTGATGTTCTGTGTCGTAGAGACAACTCTATCTGCAGAGGAAGGAAGCAGACTTGAAGATCTGCCCAAGCCCAAGACAACGACAAGTCCTATCATCAAGATATTATCCATGTCGTCGTAACAATGGAAATATCGTCGAGACAAATTCAAAAGTAGCCAAACGCGCTGTCAGCATTTAATGTCGCCGCTTGATTGTCCAATCAGCGCTTGCTCTTATGGCATGGGCAGTTGTCAGAATAGGACATCATTTGTGATAATTAAAGCGGCTCATCCGTCATATAAAAGGGAAGCGTGATGCCCTAGAAAAAATAGAGAAAAACACGAAAAAGACTCCCACCTAGTAATACAGCAGTACAAGCGGCGGTGAAGAAGTAGAAAGAAGAAAAGAACTAAACGATCATTCTTTGTTCTTCAAGTTGCAGTCAAGCTACATCGACTGATAAGTTTCTCTCAAGAAAGGTAGCCAATCAACATCTGGCAGAGCAAGAAGCTTGAAGAATATTTGCTCTGTCAAGGTTCACATCAAAAGCATCTTCTTAAAGCAAAGAAGCCGATCTCCATCAGGCAGAAGAAATAGTTTTCTTTACTGTAATTTCTTGTAAGGCTTGCTGGCCTAGAAGTTGTAAGATCTGTTTTCAGATCTGAGTGTCTAGCTTGAGGGCTGGAGAGTTATGAGGCTTGAGGGCCAGGGAAGTGGACTTGCGGGTCCAATATTGTCAAGCTTGAGGGCTTGAGACCTGTGAAGGCTTGCGGGCCAGGGCGGAGGCTAGACTTGCGGGTCAGGGCTTGAGGGCCTGATTGTCAAGCTTGAGGGCTTGAGATCGGTAAAGGCTTGCGGGGCAGGGCAGAGGCTAGACTTGCTGGTCTGAGCTAGGTAGGGCTTGAGGGCCTGAGTGTCGAGCTTGATGGCTCGGGTGCAGTAGGGGCTTGCGGGCTTAGGCTGCAGGACTTGCGGGTCCGTGTTGTAAGGCTTGCGGGCCTGAAGTTTTGGCAGAGTTTGCCTAACCTAGCATACTGTTAGGTAGGCGCAAAGGGAAAGGGGACTACTCAAGACACCCTGTCTTGAGGAACCTCTATAAGTTCTTGCGTGCTTTCTGTGTTGTGCTATTCTAATCTTTAGATCTATTAACTAGAAATCAAGAACACCAAAAGGGGGAACAAAAATAATTTGAAATACCTATTCACCCCCCCCCCCCCTCCTCCCCTCTAGTTGATAAGACGACACCCAATAACTAACAGGGGCATCACCATGAATTCATAGCATCCGTAACGGAAATTGAAGGCGTTCTTGGGTATGTCTTGTTTTCGAATCTTGATTTGATAATAGCCCAATCGTAAGTCCATTTTCAAGAAAATGGAAGAACTTTGGAGTTGATAGAATAATTTGTTGATCCTTGGCATGGGGTAGGTGTTTCATATGGTGAGTCAGTTCAATTCTCTTTAGTTGATGTACAAACGCAAGGACCCTTCCTTCTTTTTGACAAATAACACTGAACCTCCCAAGGGAAAGGAACTCAGTCAGACGAACCCTGCGTCAACTAAGTCCTGAAGCTGAATGATAAACTCTGTCATTTCCTTTAGTGCCATCCAATAAGGTGTTCAGGACATTGGTTGGGCTCTAGGTATTAGCTCAATTTGGAAGACAACCTCACGAGATGGTGGTAGTTCTGGAAGACTCTAAGGAAGATGTCGAGGAAATCACGAACAACGAATAATTTTAGAAGAATTTTGGCTCATACTCCATTTCAAAATATATATATGAACACCTCATCTTTTTGTTGGACTGCTTTAGAGGTTTGGGCAGAAGATAATATGATTCGTGAAACTGAGGTTATACCATATAGAGTAATAAACTGCCCATCCGAGTTTTGAAGGTAAATTTCTCTTATCGTGTAATTGATTTGGGCCTTGTTCTCTGCTAGCCAATCCATTCCTAATATAATATCAAACCCTATTATTGCTAGGATGGTTACGAAGACTTCAAATTCAAGGTTAGCAAGAAGATCTTTAAACCAACATTTTTTGTTGAGGTCACATCTGATCCATCTGAAAGTCGTATTTTGATTGCTCTCCGGCAGATCGGATTACATCGGTCTTTGAGGATATAAATTTTTGAGATACAAAGGAGTGCGTGTCTCCCATATCGAATATTATTTGAGCAGGTTGATCTTCTGCAGTAAGGAGTCGTGGACAATGGGGTAACTTATCATATAGTTACGAGTTCTAGCATAGCTAATAAAGTAGGGTGTACTCAGAGAAGAACCATTTCTAGATTTAATGCGTAAGGATGACTGCATCCTGGGCATGCTCTGGTTGTAAGTCAAACACATATGCCTCATGTGGTGTTGTCCTAGCTTTCCTCTAATGCTCTGGTCATCCCTGAAAAATGTTTTCGTCCACCACAGCCGCATCCACTATGGTCATCTATATGTCCTCTCTCTTTAAACTACACCAAGTCTGGGCCACCTCATAGCCTGTGGGCAGAATGCCCGAATATGCTCGGGTTGGTGGCACAAGTAACCATTCATGGAAAATGGAATTTCTTGCTGAGGTAACTGCAGTGGATCTAGTGTGGTGGATGTCTATACTGTGAGTGCGACTTCTATGGTGGTGGTGGACAGTGTTGGTTATGCTGCCTCTGGTATCGGAACCATCCACGAGGAGCAAAATCTATCCGGTCTCAATCTCTTGGAGCAGTTGGTGTTGGGTTTCAAGGGAATCAAATGCGCAGCAGACAGGAACCCCTCGACATGATCCATGTGAAACACACTAAATCATGAATTAAGTTTATACATGCATCAAAATCAAATTTCGAAAAGTATAACTAGTGTTTGAGTCCAAATGCATAATAGTATCCGAATATCTAGAGGTATCCACACAAACGCCAGAAATACCATGCAGTCCGTCCAACGAACTTGGGCTGGAAGATGATCTCTTCTCTCTCCTTCGAAATGCTACTTCTAATTTGATAGAAATGTGTTCATGGTGGTTTTACGACATTCATTCTTCAGGATAAGTTGGAATATTTATTGGCGCAAACCGGTACATGAAATTTTGGGTGCACACTCCCTTGGTATACGGGCATGTGCCTTGTGCGTGTGTCCCAAAGGTCGTGTCGGTTCATGCAGACATGACTCCTCGTGACTCTGGAATGAAAAATCACACAAACGCCCTTAGCACATGGGCATGTGTTGCGTGTGTGTGCCTTCCAAAGTCATGCCTTTTGGTCCATAAATGATGCCAACTGTTATTCCACCATTTTGAGCACATACACCCTTGGCATACGGGTGTGTGCCTTGGACCGTGTGCCTTGAATACCATGCAACATATCATATAAGCCTATTTAGAACTTAGTTTCACAAACCAACATGATCAAATACTTCAATTTTCGCACATTCTTATAGGCGAGCATTTAGGCTCATATTACGATGGCATTAAGACTAAATTCTTGACTACATCTAGATCACAATTCCAACCATTGGTGTCTCTAGTGGTCTCTTCCGCCGCTGGGCAACTATCGTCAGATCCAATTCCAAGGCTGCGACATGCCTGCCAATATTAAAGAATGATGTTTGTACAACATAGCAAAGGTTATCTAGCAATTCTCTATAAAACCGAGTACCTTTGTAGCTATTGCTCAACGCTAAAATTCCCACAAAGCAGGTTAGATGCGTGAACTCTCGCTGGTACTGGGCCACAGACTTGTCTCCATGTCTCAACTGAAGGAATCGCTCTTGGAGCTCAGTGCGGTCAGCTTCAGGAATGAAATGCTTAAGAAAAGTGTTAATAAAGTCCCCCCACACTATAGAGTTGTGGGACCATCTTATGAAGGCAGAGGTGGTGGCAACCCACCACTAGTCATGGGCGTAGACCTCAAAAAGTGTAACAACTAATGAAACTGCTGAATCGGCCAGGCACCTCATGCCTGCGAGAATATCCTCCACTCACTCGATCCATTCCTCTATATGTATTGTTAAGTCTAATCCAAGGTAGATTAGGGGTCTCAATCCCTAAAAGGTAGTTAGTAAATCTATCTTCATAACTAACTACTGTCACTACTGAGCGAGAGCATCCTGGAACGTGCCTAACATTGCGGTAAGGGTTTGTCCGAGTCAGTCTCCGCAAAAAGTGCAACAGGAGGAGATGGTGGAATCGAAGGGTGGTAGTGAGCTTGCATCAAAGTTTGCACATTACTTGACTTTGGTATCTTGAGAAGTACTAGGAAGGAAGTCAAAATTTGCAAAAATCATAAAATTTGTAAAAAAACGACTAGCGTGGAAAATGTTGTGCGTATGGGTGTGAAAAAAGTATAAGCCTAGAAATTCTTAATCCTATGGGTTCACCTGGCTTCCACTACATGGTTCGTTCTGAACCAAGAAGCAGTACTGGAAAGGCAAGGATTATGAGGTGTCCCCACATAAATGGATCGATATATGCTCTAATGCCATTATAAGTGTTGGAACATGTATTCCGCATCTTTTGTTTTGAGAATAACATATCACATTATGTATTTGATCATGCTTGTGTGTGTTTATAGTGTGTTGGAACTATATGTATAATGCCCCTATACGCGTGAACAAGATATGCAATACAGAATGAAGATAGTGCTCTGAATTGAGTGCTACTGCGGGGCGGTAGGATCTACTGTTTGCGGTAGTGTTGATGACTGAGAGACAGCTGGCGATGTGAGTTTGAATGTAAGGATTGGCGGGATCAAGCCCATATTTAGCAATTCATACCGCAACATGCTAATACTAGCGGTAGCATATTGCAAGTACGGCAATCAATGGCTGATTGAGTAGCCAATAGGAGCAAGAAATCATCCTAACGGCAAGAGCAAATATGGAGTTATCATGGCGCGGTAACTCTATCGTAGTGCGGTAGATTTTCCCTAAAATAAGGAGCCTACATTCCATTCAGGATGGATGCAACATAGATTTTATTCCATCTGGGCTACCGCACTATGGTATAACTTACCGTCGGCACTAGCTCCTAGAGCAATAAATAGAGACGCTCCGCCTATTTTTTGATTGATCGACCAAGACTATAACTTATTTGTCTTATTGTGTAAGCCCTCATCCAGTCAAGCTAAACACTCCCTACATCATCCTTGAAGATCAAGAGAAGAACTAAAAGTATGATACAATAAACAATCATTCTATATGAAGGAACAATGCATCGACTACTCCGATCTTTAGTGTGCCTTCATCCTAACCTTCAGAGTTCTTCTGCTTAGGGAGTTTTTCATTTCAAATTTTATATTTGTCCCTCTTGTATTTCTCTTTTACATTTTGATCATTTTTGAATTGGTGGTGGAATTCGCCCATTGTTGGCCACTAGGTTCGTGTGAGGCTTAGGGACGAATTTGCCACGTGTGTTAGCGACTAGATTTTGGCTTTAGATCTACAGGTGGCTTGTGACATTATCTAGGGAGAGATAGGCTAGATCCAACTGGTCTTTGTGAGAGGGGTTGGCATAGAAAACAAGAGGTGTTTTCATTTTACAGCATTGATTTCTAACGTTATAGAAATCAAACTTTTGTAATCAACTTTCTTATGAAATAAAATCATGTCTTTCTTTGTTTTATTAGCTTGATTGTATTTCCTATGCTCTAAAGTATTTTGAATAATCTTTTTGGTAAAAGTTTTTCTAATAAATTATAAATTTCTAAAACCCTTATTCACCCCTACCCCCCCCCCCCCCCTCTAAGGGCGCCAGCAGATCCAATATGTGGTATCAGAGCGAGGTTATTCCAAAACAGTTTCACCACCAGGAATATTGGTGCATCATGATCTCACTTTCAATGAGGGGCTTGTGATTAGTATACCTCCATTGTTCACCAGATCCGATTATAATTGTTGGAGGATTAGAATGCAATATTTTTTAATGACCTTAGATCTAGATGTATGGGCTATGGAAGAATAACGCTAATCTCCTCCTACAATGGTAGTAGGAGAAATAACAATGGAGAAACCTAAAGAAAAATGTGTTGACAGCGATAAAGTGAAATGTAAAAATAATGTTAAAGCCATGAATGTCTTGTTTTGTGCCTTGGATAGAACTGAATTTAATCGTACTTGTGCTTGCAAAACTTCTTTTGATATTTGGTCTTATTGGAACTAACTCATGAAGGTACTTCACATGTCAAGGATTCAAAGCTCTTCCAATTAGAATCTGAGTATGAAAAATTCTAGATGGATCTGGATGAAGAGGTGGACTCCATGTACACAAGATTCACAAAGATCGTAAATGACTCAAAAGTACTTGGAAAGACTTTCTCAAACAGCGGCATGGTGAGAAAGATTCTAAGATCTCTAACACCAAAATTCAACCTTAAGGTGACGGCCATCTCCGAATCGCATGATCTAAAGTAAATCTAAATTGAGAGCCTCATTGGGAATCTCAAAACCCATGAGGTTGAAATCAAAATTCAACACGAAGAATACCACGAGGAGCCTAAGAAGAAGGATTTGTCGCTGGCATCAAAGAAGGATAATGATGACGACGATGAAGAGGATGAGGAAAGCCTTTTTGTAAAAAACCATAAAAAGATTCATGAAAAAACTCGAAAGGATAAACACCTTCCGGAAATTCTTCATCAAAGATAAGCAAGAAAGGATCATGGTCCAAGAAAGGGAATTCTAGCAGCGATGACAATGAAAAGAGACCACCACCGGAGTGCTATCATTGCCGGAAGACCGGGCATATCCGGAGCAATTGCCCAAAACACTTGAAAGTGCAAAAAGAGAAGCGGCACAAAGGTAAGGAGAAAAAGAAGGCGTTGAAGGTGGCCACGCTGGATGACTCCTCCTCCAAGGAATCAAGCGACTCTACCTCAATCGAGGATGAAGGGGCAAACACGTGCCTCATGGGAAAATGCAACACATCTTCGGATGATGAAAGCAGTGTCCAAAGCAACACTGAGCTACCTCCTCCCTCTTATGATGATTTCTTTTCTGAATATATGAAAACATGCAAATACTTTGAGAAAAAATTAAATGACGTTGAAATCCTAAAATTAGAGAATAAAATTTTATTAAAAGAAAATAAAAAATTAACTAAAGAAATAAAAGTATTAGGGAAAGAGAAGGTTTCTTGCCATTGTACAATCACTCCTTAGCAAGAATTAAAGAGTTTGAAGAAGCTCTTTCTAAGACTCACTATGATATCGAATCTCTAACTCACGAGAAGGGGGACTTAGAAAGAAAAATAAAATCCTCTCTTTCTCAAATAGAAAATGGAAAGAAAATATTTGTTAATCGATGTGTAATGTTAGTGACCAAAAATACCGCACTAAAGTCATGAATTCATGACATAAATGTGGCTATTGAAAAATTTAGAGTTGGCCAAAAGTCCCATGACATGATTTTGGCCAACCAATGTCATGGTAGTGCTAAATTCGGGTAGGGTTATGTCTCTGGAAGTTATCACCTAGAGGTAACCCTTACTGCCGGCAGTAGTAGTAATTCCAGTAAAAAGTATTTTAATAATAAAAATTTAAATAATATTTATGTTGGTTCCTCATCTTCCGGTAAGAGTCCACATAGAACTCCAAAAATTGTCTCAACCCCTTTTATTCGTGTGCCAAATGTCATATCTTTAGACACTCCACAGACTCTTATAAGAAGAAGGGACAAAGTGCTATAAAGCAAATCTGGGTACCTAAGGTTTCCACGTACTCTGTGGGAGAAACCTCTTGGGTATCTGGATCTTTACTCCCATCTTTTTTTAGGTGTGTTGACAAGATAAGGACAAAGAAGAAATATGGTATTTGGACTCGGGATGCTCCAAACAAAAGCAGGGCAACAAAGCACAGTTCCTTAGCCTCATGAAGAAGAAAGGAGGACTGGTGACGTTTCGTGGTAACGATAAAGGAAGTATCTTGGGCATCGGCATAGTGGGTAATGAATTGTTTTCTATTTCAAATGTTTTATTTGTAGAAGGTCTAAAACACAACTTAATTTTCAATAAGTCAACTTTGTGATAAAGGATTAAATGTATTATTTGAATCTCTTACAAATCTTTGCAAAATCAGAAATCCTAAAATAAATGAGATTGTACTCACTGCAACTAGAACTCACAATGTTTATATGATTTTCTTTCATGATCTTTCTCATTCATCAATAAAATGTTTAATATCTAAAAATGAAGAATTAGAACTTTGGCATAGGCTTCTTGGTTACTCCAGCACCAAATTGATTTTAACACTATCAAAAGATAAATTAATTAGGTGATTACCTATGCTTAACGGAAATTTATCTTCACTTAGTTCTCCATGTCAAAAGGGAACATTTTCAAAATCTTCTTTTGAAAGCAAAATGTTCTACTACTAGACCACTTCAATTAATTCATATGGACCTCTTTGGGCCGATTAGGACTTTTAGTCTACGTGGTAGAAAATATACTTTTGTTCTAATTGATGACTTTTCAAGATTTTGTTGGACGATTTTCTCACTTCTAAATCTGATGCGTTTGTTGAATTTACCAAACTATGCAAATGTATATAAAATGAACTTGATCTAAGAATAAAATGCATACGCTCAGATCATGGAGGTGAATTTGAAAATGAAAAATTGTCTTCTTTTTATGATGATCTAGGAATTAAACACGAATTTTCCGCTTTGCGCAACCCCACAATAAAAAAGGTGTAGTGGAGAGGAAAAATAGAACCCTTCAAGAGCTAGCACCCACTATGATTTCCGAATATGGGTTACCTAGATCTTGTTGGGTCGAATCCATTAGAACTTCATGTTTTGTCATGAATTGGGTAATGCTTCGCCCATTTTTAAAACTAACTCCTTATGAAATATATTTTCAAAAGAAACCTAATGTATCTTATTTTCGTGTGTTTTGTTGCAAATGTTTTTTATTAAACACTAAAGATAAATTAGGTAAATTTGATGAGGAAATTTTTCTTGGGTATTCTTCAACTAGTATGGCTTATAGAGTTTATAATAAAAGAATCAAAATAGTTGAAGAATCAATTCATGTTAGATTTGATGGGCATATTCCTTGTGTAGACTCTATCACTGCAGGAAATGAAGAGGAACCCCCTCTCCCCTTTGGAGCATGAGGATAATGAACTAATTGGAGAAAAAGAGGAAGAGCAAGAGGAATATGTACCCCCAAGTGTGCTAAAGTTTTCAAAGAACCATCCAAGGGAACTCATCATTGGAGAACCTTCAAAAGGGGTAACTCCTCGTTCTTCTTTACATGAGTCTTTTTCAAACTTTTGTTTTTTTTTAAATTGAACCAAAAAATGTTACAACCGCTTTAAATGATGATTCTTGATTTTTATCTATGAATGGAGAATTAAATCAATTTGAACGTAATAAGTTTGGAAACTAGTCGAGCGGCCATCTAATTATCAGGTAATATGAGTAAAATGGATCTTTAAAAATAAGTTATACGGTGAGTCAAGAATAACTAGAAAAAAAGCTAGACTAGTAACACGAGGATATTCACAAATTAAGGGGGTAGATTTTGATGAAACGTTTGCACTTGTTGCTCGCTTAGAGTCTATTCAAATGTTTTTAGCATTTATGAGTTGTAAAGGATTTAAACTATATCAAATGGATGTTAAAATTACTTTCATAAATTGGATAATAAAATAAGAAGTTTATGTGGAACAACCCCCCCCCCCCCCCCCCCCCCCCCCCCGGGGTTTCGTAAATGCAAAATTTCCAAATCATATTTATAAGTTAGAAAAAGCATTTTATGGAACAACCCCCCGACATGAAAGATTGACGTCATTTTTATTAAAGCACGATTATATTATGGGTAATGTCGATAACACACTCTTCATTAAGCATTTTAATGATGATTTGATTATATTATAAATTTATGTAGATGATATAATTTTTGGAGCCACTAATGAAGAGTTGTGTAATTAAGTAGTTTTAGTGATGCAAAACAAATTTGAAATGAGTTTAGTAGGAGAACTCACGTATTTTCTAGGATTTCAAATCACACAACGTCATGATGGAATTTTCATTTGTCAAACAAAATACGCTCATGACATGCTTAAAAGATTTGGATTTGAAAACCTTAAGCAAGCTAATACACTAATAAGTGCATCACTACAATTTGGAAAAGATGAAGCCTGCATTTTGTTGGATCGGGTGGCCAACCTTAGAGGTGGTGAATTAGGTTTGTAAACAATTCTTTATGTTTTAAAAAAACCACTGCAGAAATGCGCGCACTGGAGCTAGTGTTGGGAGGTAACACTACCGTGCGACGTTAGCTATGGAAACAGCATAATTGTTGTAAGCTAATATTTTGGAAAACACGTTGCGGCAACCAATATTTCACAAGGAAAACACAACAGGATATGTAATAAAATATAAACTCAAGATATCATTGAATAACAAGACATTGTTTATACAAAACTTAGATCTCCATGACGCTGGAGATCGGAGGCGATGAATATGACAACCTTGGGTTTTCCATACCGGCCCTAAACCAAGGACCGGTTGGCTCTCTCCCTTTCCTCCCAGGAAAGGTCTTCGAGCCGCTCTTCACCTTCCTCCCAAGAAGGGTCTTAGAGCCCCGCTAGATTTCCCAGATCTAGACATCCTCCCAGGACAATTTCCTACAGAATTCTCCCCTTACTCCGGTGACCTCCCCGGTTTATTTTCCTTCACACAAACAAAGAGAAAAATGAAAGAATGAATAAGAAAGAGATAAAAACTATTGCTCCCTCAAAAACAATATCCTTCGTAGAGGGGTGAGCGACCGATGATTCTGAATATTGTTTCTCTTGCACTCAATCAACAGTGGATGGTCGTTGTGGGTTTTGCTCTTAGGAGATCATCAACCTTGAGCGTGAGGGAGATAGCATTATTTTCCTTGCATGGAGATGGTGATTCCATGCACCAGAGGTGGCTGAGGAACCATATTCTCATAAGTGTCTATCTCCCTCAATCAGGAAAAGAATCGAGACCATTTATTGTTTGTTCTTTTAAATTACCACTGGCGGTAGAGTTACCGCACAGCGGTAGCATCTTTACGTGATTTTGCCAGCTGTCCAACGCCAAATCAGGAGGGTGTCATAGAGCATTCTCTTGCTATCTTTGGATAGCGCGGCGCGGTAGGCTTAGCGCTTCGCAGTTGTATTCACGTCGAATCCTTCTCTACGGCAGCATCGAATCCTTCTTGACGGCAGCGTCGAATCCTTCAAGTCGATGTAATCTTCTCATCGAAAGAGAGAGAGAGAGAGAGAGATAGCGTGCAGCAGTAGGCTAGCGCCTGCGGTAGCATTTACATCAAACTCCTCTCGACGCATTCATCTCGATGCCATGGCTCAAGTTGATGCATTCTTCCAGGCAACACAAGTTGTATCGACGTGATAGTTAGCGCTCGCGGTAGTCTAGCGTTCGTGGTAGTAAAATCGACGCCTTTGTTCAAGTCAACGCTTTCATCTAGTCGACGCTTTCATCTCGACGCCATGGTTCAATTCGACGCATCCTATCTTAATGTCAGGTCTAGCGCTCGCGGAAAGTTAGCGTGCGGAGGTAGTCTTCTCGACACCATAAGTCTTCTAGACGACAATATCTTGACGGCATACGTCTTCTCGATGTCATTTGCCTTTGCGTCGATAGCAAGTTTCGTCAAATATGGCTAGCGTCGGCAGTAGGACTAGCACCCGACGGTAGGTCAGAAAGAGTGGAATTCGCGACGTCTTCACACCTGTAAACCTGCACACTATACCCAAGACATGTATGATCAAATATAATATGGGATTTGATATTGTCAAACTAAAGAGATGCAGAGCGCATATTCCAACACATTTCAATTGATCAAACTGTATATCGAGGAATGATTGGATCATTATTGTATTTCAGTGCATCTAGCCTCGATATTATGTTTGTCGTATGTTTGTGTGCAAGATTTCAATCTAATCCCAACGAATCTCATTTAAAAGTGATAAAACGAATCTTTAAATATCTAATAAAAACGTCTAGATTAGGCATATGATATCCGCATAATGATTCCTATATTTTACATGGTTTTTCTTATTCAGACTATGCGGTGTGTTACTTAGATCGTAAGAGCACTAGTAGCATGTATCACTTCTTAGGCCCATCACTTGTATCATGATCACAAGTCAGAAATAGAATTTTGTTGCCCTCTCTGCCACCGAGGCCGAGTATATCATATTAGGTAGTTGTTGTGCACATGCCTATGGATGATCAAACACTATAAGGCTTTGGAGTCCATCTAAATAACATCGAATTATAATGTGAGAACAAGAGCGCAGTCAATCTAACTAACAATCTGGTTCATTATTCTAGATCCAAACATATAGATGTTCAGTATCACTTCATTAGGGATCATATTAAGAAAGAACATGTGAGAGTTATCTTTACAGAGAATGATTCACAACTTGCGTACATATTCACCAAGCCACTCCCCAATGCACGATTCGATATGATTAGACTTGAATTGGGTATTTTGGATGTCTTAGGCTAAATTTAAAAGCCACAACTTTTTTAGTATTTTTTTATTTCTTTGTTGTAGTAGATAGCCCCTATAATGACAAATCATAATAAAAAAATGGAATAAAAAAATCACAAAACCATGCTTATTTTATGAAAAAACAAATCTCTATTTGTTGCCGCTCCACGCTAACCTTACTGTCAACGATAGCTCTATTTTCTTAAAATTCATAATTTGTGTTTTCTCTAATTTTTACTTTCAAAAAGTTAGTTTTCTTATCATCTTTTCTTATGCTTTCATAAAATTTTACTTATTTTTGTTTACTTTTTCTTAACAATAAAAATTCAACTATAAAATTACAAAATAATCATAAAAATACAAAAATATGTTTTGTGTGTTATCTCTTTATTTTGTTTTATATTTTTCATAAAAACCAAAAATAGAAAAAAATTTGTTTATGATCATTGCCAAAAGTCAAGGATGAATAGAAATATCTCTTACAGATTCAGCATAATGTATAATTTAATTTTCAAGATTTCTTAAAACATTGTTTTGTTTTATCATGCCTTGAACACTATCTTATATAGTGCAATAAAATTGTTTGTAGAAACCATATGTAAGAGTGATTAGCATGATTGTGTAGTAATGTGTTATGATAGATAATAATTTAAATCACTCACTTTTTCATTCCTACATATGTCTTTAATCTTAGCTTTGCATGATTGTGTAGTATAATAACATAACAAAGTAGAAATGCATAAATAGATTACCTACACAACCTTTCATGCACCTTTTTGAGAAATTGGGTCAAAACTAAAATTATATGTTTGCTAAACAAGTAAATTCGGAGCCCTTGGTCACATAAGAAAATCAATCAAATAATAAATGACAAGAAAACTCCACCAAGCACTACTCACCCTCTTGATAAGTCATAATAAGCATTGTGAGGTTGAGCACCTTGGAATGGATTATAAAGTGTCTTGTGCAAACAATTTACAACACCACTTCTTCTTTATACACCGGATCACAAAACTTGAAGAATAATATTATGTGATCCCCCAAGCACTACTTAGCTCTCTGATAAGTCTTAATAAGCATTGTGTGTGTGAAACACCTTGGTAGTTGTACAATTTAAATTTTGTTCATTGAAATTTATGGATATACCTCTATTTATGTCTTTTGATAATGTCGCTTTTATTCAATTACATATATTGTACAACCCTGTATTTGTCGATCGGACTCACAAGATCAACTAGTAGAAAAGGAGAGGAACGACTGCCATAGAGGAAGCGAGGGAGGCCTTGGGCATCGATGTACTCACCAACCATGGATGAGTTCACCCCGGGAGGCCCGCACCTTCCCCCAATCTCGGGTGAGTCGTGAGTACCCCACACCATCGGTTCATGCCACTCCTAGGCGAGTACTCCCTAAGCAATGTGTACTCGCCTCTCAGAAGCGATCCTTTTTCTCAAGAAATTTCATGTCATCCTGCATTTAGTAACACCAAAGGCAGGATTTTACTATCAACGGACCATTTTGGGATGCGGTTAGTGACACTGAAAGGCGGTATTCCGCTATCCGCAGACCAATTTAGGAAAACTATAATTAGACCCCAAGAGCACCTTTGGAGAAGAGGTTTTTTCTCTGGCTTTTGGGCGAGAGCTCCTGTGCTCCATTAACCCAGGTTTCTGGGTTCAACATTAGGGATCTCTAGTGCTCCCCTAGGTGCCCAGCTCAACTTTAGTTTTGGAGGGGAAGGTCTTCTTGATCTTCTGGGTTTATGACGGGACCTCCTCACTGCAGCTCACGGAGTCTTTTTCTAGTTATCTACCTTTGTGTGTGAGGTTCATTGCTCTGAGTGCTCGGCTTAGTGTTCGTACTTACAAGAAGTAAGCGTAAGTTATACCCTATCGGTCTGAACTCCATTGATCCCAAGTTTCTGGGTTCAACATTCTAGTACGGTGAGCATGGACAATAGCTTATTCAGAAATTCTGAGTGAGTTCCATTGCCGGAAGCGAAGGGAAGGGAACCGACCTAAAGAGATCGCCCCTTTTGGGTGCGTATGTCATGAAGAGTGCTTTGACGAGTTAAAGAAGTCCATCTTAGAGACACAATGAATCGCGCTCACGCCATCGGGCGAGTCCTCGACTCCCGCAGTTCAAATACTTTCCTCATATTCCTTGGGCGAGGAGGAACCAGACAGGAGACCATGGAAGGAAGTGTTGGTGGGGTAGGATGTGCCATCCCTCCATGCGCGAATTCTGTTCCCCAGCCTTTCGGGTACTCACTACCCGGGTGAAGAGACTGTGCGCGCACCTTCAACTTGCTAGACTGGGTCGGGGATCCCATTCTGCGAGTTAATTATTTCAGCCCGGACGGAGGGGTTCACAGAGCCCGTTATGTCCTACTACACAGGCAAGGATGCCCCTCCAGCATCTCCAATGGTTCGAAGATGTTATCTTCATCAGGCAGATGATGAACGCCTTCAAGTGTAAGTAGATCGCCATCTCACTCAAGGGAAAAGCAAGGGATTGGTTCCACCAACTTCATTCGGGGACCATCTACATCTTTGAAGACTTGCGTCATAGCTTCCTGTTATGGTTCTCCACGTCCAAGGAAAGGAGGAAGGGGGTTGAGGCTCTTTTCCAAATCTAGCAGGGGATTGAGGATTCGTTGGGAGATAAATAGATCGCTTCCAAGAGAAGGTTCTTCTGGTCCAAGAAGTGTTGGGGCACACCTTGCAGCTTGCTCTCACCATCGGGCTGCAGCATGGACTGTCAGAATGAGACACGTTAGTGATCCCCATCTGTAAGTTGAGGAACTAATAGAGCAAGCAAGGAGGGACAACGAGAGTGAGGCCACAAACTATGCCTTTGTGGCAAAGTTGGCCAAGTGGTCAGGAAGTGAGGAAAAGGTGCCAGGAGGATCTCAGGAGTAGGAGATGATGAAGAAGGAAGAACCAAGGAGGTAGGGATTTCAATGGACCTCTGGGGGAACGAGCCAGGGTGGATGTTTTAGCAGTCGGCCAACCGGCCAATCTAGAGGCCACCGGGAGGACCTCCTCAGGGTCAGGGGAAAGGCCTCTTTCGAGGGGAGGGAAACTTTTAGGCGGGACAGAGACAGTTCAACACCCCAGGGTGGCGACCAGACCCGAGGCCATTCTATTCCCCACCCCAGTTTGTCATGGCGATTGGTCAAGGAAGAAGAGGGAGAAGAAACTGCCCAGGAGGTGCGGTGAGTTGGTAGTGTTGATGATTGAGGGACAGCTGCAAAAGTGAGTTTGAACTCAAGGATTGGCGAGAGCAAGTCCTTCTTTAGCAAGTCATATTGTGGCGTGTTAACGCTAATGCCCGACGGTAGCATATGGCAAGCCTGACAATCAACGACTGATTAAGAAGTCAAAAGGAGAAAGAAATCATCCTAACTACGGGAACAAATATGGAGTTATTGTGGCGCGGTAGATGTTGCCTAAAATAAGGAGCCTACATTCCATTCCAAGAAGGATGCAACACATATCTCATACCATCTGGACTTACCGTCGAGCTAGCTACTAGAGTTATAAATAGAGTCGCGCTGCCTATTGTTTGATTGATTAACCAAGCCTATAACTCTGTGTCTTTTCGTGTGAGCCCTTATCCTAGTCAACCAAAGCACTCCGTATATCATCCCTGAAGATTAAGTGATTAACTAAAAGGAGGATTCAATAAACGCTCATTCTATACGAAGGAACAATGCATCGACTACTCCGATCTCTAGTATGCCTTTTTCATCACCTTCAGAGTTCTTTGACTTAGGGAGTTTTTTATTTCAGATTTAATATTTGCCTCTCTTGTATTTCCCTTTTACATTTTGAACATTTTTGAATCGATGGTGGGATTCGCCCGTGGTTGGTGACTAGGTTTGTGGGAGTCTTAGGGAGGAATTCTCCATGGGTGTTGGCAACTAGATCTTGGGTTTAGATCTAGGGGCGCTTGAGGCCTTATCTAGGGAGAAATAGCCTAGAGCCAACCGGTCCTTGGGAGAATGGTCGGTATAGAAAATAAAAAAGTGTTTGTTTATTTAACTAGTTTGATTTCTAGCGTTATAGAAATCAAACTTTTGTAATCCACTTTCTTTTGAAATAAAATCATGTCTTTCTTGTTTTGAATAATCTTTTGGTAAAAAATTTCTAATTAATTATAAATTTATAAAACCCTTATTCACCCCCCCCCCCCCCACCCCTCTAAGGGCGCCAGTAGATCCAACAATATGCCCCCACCCCAAATAAGACTGGTATGAGAGGGACCGTATGCCCAAGACGGCTGCCCTATACTATCCAAATGGGTAAATAAGCCCTCTCTTCAAGCATAGAACGATTGTTGATGGGAATATTGCCCTCAATGTTCTCTAGATTTGAAGAGGCATCGCACTCAATGCTAAGTATATATTGTATTTGATAAGCCCATTTTTACATCATGTCTATGCAGGGCTAGGTAATTCCAAACATTGGAATTAGACTCTATTTGTACTGTCAAAACAGCTGAGACAACAGCATGGTCTCAGTTGAACCACTGAGACGCAGCTAGAACCGCTGAAAAGGAGTCTGTCTCAGCTTAGCTACATTTAGACAAAAACGATGAGAAGACAATCTGTCTCAGCGGATCCACTGAGACGCAGACTGACTCTGCCGCTGAGAATGGATCGTGTCTCAGCCCAACCACTGAGACAGATTCATGTTTGAATATAAATGCCTTGCGAGATCTGCTTTTGGCGCAAGTGGATGGAAAGCAAGGATAATGTTTTCTATTTATGTCCATGTTGTGATAGGACAATCTTCAGAGCTATTGCAGAATGGAGGAGATATTAAAGAAGATGTTAGGTCATTGTGGAAGGTGTGGAAAATATTTGAAAGAGCAGCTACTGTGCTATTGAAGAAAAACGGCTTCCACAAGATATCTAATCCTGCTTCCTAAAGCTACAAGAAGATTACTGAGATAAGTTAGTTCTTGTTGATTCAATCCATAAGAACAAGTGGATCTTCTTTCATCAATTGAAGAAAAAGATCAGAAGTAACAAGGCTTGAAGCTACTTCCATTCATCCCTGTTTCAAGACAGCATCTGTTGTGCTTCAACAACAGAAAACCAAAGCTGAAGGTTATATCTTTATTGTCCTTTATTGTAAAAGCAAACAATATCAACTCTATAATAACTTATTAGTTCCGAGTGTGTAGGGCTTTGTGCCTGAGTGTGTAGGGCTTTGTGCCTGAGTGTGTAAGGTTTTGTGCATGAGGTTGTAGAGTTGTACTCCCTGCTTGAGTTGTAGGATTTCTAAGGAGATCTGAGGTAGGGCTTCTTGATAGGCTTGAGGTAGGAAATTAGGAAGATTTCTGAGTTGTAGGAGTAAAAGTACTCTGAGTGGTAGGGTTGTGATCCTGAGGTATGGTTTTGGAGGAAACCTGAGAGATCCTGTGGGGTCTAAGTTGTAAGCTCTTGGAGATGAGTTTTCGAGTAGTTTGCCTTGTCTAACACACTGTTAGAAAGGTGTAGAGGGAAAGTGGACTACCCATAAACACACTGTCTTGGGGAACCACTATAAATAGCTGTGTGTTTTCTGTGATTTGCTTTTAACTTTAATTAATCATTGACAACTGCTAGTTGTAACTAGATAATTTCAAAGGAACCTATTCACCCCCCCCCCCCCCCCCTCTTTGTGTGTTAGATTACTACCAAGTAAACTATCAAGTGGTATCAGAGGTAGGTTGGTCAATAAGGACTTAACAGTCTGACCTGATCCTATAAGGAGTAGTCAATTCTGAATTCAATGGCTGTCATTGGAGGTCAGAAGAAGATGGGATCCATGAAGTTGCCCATATGCAGAAAGGAGACCTTTGGCATATGGAAGCAAAGGGTAAGGTTGTTTATGGAAGCCTCTGACCCTGGGATATACATTACTGTAAGGGAGGGTCCCTTTGTCTTCATGAAGGCCTCCACTATAGATCCAACAAGGCAAGTGACCAAGGCCTATGCAGAAATGACTAAGGATGAGATTGCACTTGCTACTATGGATAAGAGAGCACAAAACATCATAGTAATTCAATTGATGATTCCACCTTCCAGAACTTGGTGCACTGTGAGACAGCCAAGGACATGTGGGATACACTTATAGTGTATAGGGAAGATACTGATGAATTGAGGGATGATAGGAAATCACTCCTCAACCAGGAATATGAAGCCTTCAAGCAACACAGCCTTGAATGCATAGTTGTTTGTTATGAAAGATTCTTAAGGGTGGTGAATGAGTTGAGGACCTATGGAAGGGTCTTCAGCCATTATGAGCTAAATGATAAATTCCTAAGATCTCTAACTAGAGATTGGGATACAAAAATCTGTTCCATCAGGGAAGGGGCAAAGCTGGGTGAGACTCCTCCCCACACACTATTTGGGAAGTTGCTCTCATATGAGATGCAGCTGTCTGCAAGAAAGGACGAGGACACCTCTACCAGGTCTCATGCAAAGGAGAGATATGTGGCTCTCAAAGCTGAAAGCTCTAAGAGGATCAAAGAAAGAATGCCTTATCCACCAAGAAGGGTTGCTGACTTAGAAAACTCTGAGCCCAGCACATCTGACAGCAACTCAACAAATGAGGAATTTGCTACCTTCTTCAGGCACTTCAAGAAGATGAGGAGGAGGAAGCAGTGGAAGAACAGACCTTCCTCCTCCTCACATCCCAAGAAGGAACATAGCAAATCAGGGAGGTTGCACCCCAAGGGTGACAGGTATGAATCTAAACCTGTCAAACATGTTTCAAATAATATTATATGTTATTACTGCAGCAAGCCTGGACATATCATAGTTGACTGTCCAGTCAAGAGAAAAGAAAGAGGTGCTAAGAATCCTCATCACAACAAGGGAAGGAAAGGTGAAAAATCTTTTCTGGCAAAGAAGGAGAAGAGCTGGAGTAAATCTGAATCTTCATCTTCAGATTCTGAAGAAGAAGAAGAGGAAGCCTATATAGGGTTATTTGCAGCTGATGAGGATGAAGATTATCCATCTGCTAAGGTTTGCATCAGGGCCCCTCTATCACATTCAAATAGTGACATTAAGGCGGATGAAGATGACAAAGAATGTTATGGCTTAATGGCCAAATCAGATGATGAAGACAGTCAGGATCATCTTGATCAGGTATCAACTCCTTTCATTTCTTCTTCTGATTATGAGTCAATTCCAGAATCTGAAGCATGCTCATCTAATGATGAAAGTGGTTAAGAATCTAAAGTGGATGTCAATCAATTGATTGACAAGTATGGTGCCCTTTTGGAAGCTCTAAAAAAGAGCAAGAAGCAAGACAAGAGGCAAGCTATAAAAATTGCTTCCCTTCAACAGGCAAAGCCTAAATGCACTGAGTCAGTTGCCCAAATGCCTCAGATGAGTAGGGAAATTAGTCAACTGAAGGGAATAAAAATATTCCAATTAAGCACCATAAGCCAAAAAAACAAGGTCATTAAGGACCTTGAGGAGAAGTTTCTCAAAGAGAAAAGCTTAGTGGCTCAATTCTCTAAACCCAAATCTATACTGCCCATCATTGACACCTTATCCTCCCAAACTAATAGGAGAGGGATGGGTTTCAATAAAGTGGTAGTAGGTGCTGAGAATGGAGGAAAGGGCCATGATAAGCTGAGCCTTATACCACCTTTCAAAAGGTGTTACTTCCCTCTAACAGGTATGACCAGGACAGCATGTATGGTGACTGGAAGAATGGAAGCTCCTATAGGTAGGTGAATAATCTTAACTATAGCAAGAGAAAGAGCATAGGGATGAGTGCTTTGAAAGATCCCCATGAGGAAATACAAATGGCCCATTCAGGACCATTTGTGTTTGGTACTTCAGCCCCCACTTTCAAGGATAAGGAAGTTATTTCTTCTAAATCCCATTTAGCAAAACACATGGCTACTGTCAGGCCTATAATTAAGTCAAACAGCACAGTATCTGATGTCATCAACTCTTGATTAGCTGTCAAGCTAAGACCAGCTGATGTCACTCAGATAAAGTCTGTTAAGACAAACTATAGACAGTCAACAAGCCATGTAATTGACAATAGGAATAGGAAGAATGTTGCTACCTTCTTCACTGAACATAAGCATTCTGATGCTCCTTCCACCTCAAGAAGTGTTCAAAAATGAAGGTACAACATCCATGAATGTTGGTGATGTGGTAAAGTGGGACACTTTGCCATTGGTTGTTGGCATAACACTAGTGTGCCTAATGCAAAGAGGAGCTTTCCTGCAAAAGCTGCAGTAGGAAAGAGTGTCTTTGTATGCTAACGAGCCTAGGACCCAAAAATAATTGGGCTCCGAAGGGAAAATAAATTACATTTTGCAGGAGAGTTAAAGTACCAGTCTAAGGGAAATATAGTACTTGGATAGTGGGTGCTCAAGGCACATGATAGGAACTAAGAGTCTTCTACAGGATTACACTCCTGTGAAGAATGGACCTAAAGTTATCTTTGGAGGTTCTGAAATAGGAGTCACAAAAGGATATGGTATGATCACCAATGGCATTGTCTCAATAACAAGGGTAGCTAATGAGAGTGAATTAACTTAGAGGTCATTCTCTCAGGCACTGGGAGTGGGAATGTTTATTTCTTAGACTTTATTTGCAACAATTCTTTATCTCCAGTATGTCTTATAGCTAATGAGAGTGAATCTCTTTGTGTTCAATGGCACAAGAGACTTCCCACATTAACTACGAGGCAATGAATAAATTATTTTCTAAAAACCTTGTTAGGAATAGTCCAAATTTGAAATGTGTTAAAAGTGGTCCTTGTCATGCATGCTAAATGGGTAAGTAAACTAGGGCCACCTTTAAAAGCATTGACTCCAAAGACACTGAAAGATGTCTATATCTATTGCATATGGACTTGTTGGTCCTATGCCCATTCAGAGCCTAGGTGGGATGTTGTATACTTTAGTGATTGTAGATGATCACTCAAAATATACATGGGTATTCTTCCTTAAGAAGAAATCTGATACTTTAGATATCTTCATAAACTATGTTAAGGCAATTCAGAATGAACTACAATGTACCTTTGTCAAAACTAGAACTGACCATGGTACAGAATTTCAATCTGGGGTCATGACAAAGTTTTCCTCCTCAAGGACTCCACAACAAAATGGCGTGGCTGAGAGGAGGAATAGGACCTTGATAGAAGCTGGGAGAATATTGTTTAGTGACTCCTCACTCGCAGAATACTTCTGGGCTGAGGCAGTCAATACTGCTTGTTATGTTCTAATTAGAGCTTCCATCAATATGGCCCTTGGAAAAACCCCTATGAGATTCTAAAATGAAAACAACCAACAGTTTCATATTTTAGAATCTTTGGTTGCAAGTGTTACATTTTAAATAATGGAAAATCCAACTAACAAAGTTTGCTGAAAAATGCAATGTTGGTGTTCTTGTTGGATATAGCTCACATAGTAGAGCCTATAGAGTATTCAATAAGAAGACTCATGTTGTTGAGGAATCTATGCATGTTGTCATTGATGAGACCAACCTACTTTATAAGAGCCGGTCCAGTTCTCATGTTTTGACAGGAAATTATAAAAAGATGCAAGAGATGTCTATCCAAGACACACCCAGCACCAGCAGAGTCAATTCAGAGGCTGATGTACTTGAAGAGGAAGATCAACAGGCTGATGAAGAACATGTTGCTCCATAAGAAGAGTTGCTGAATGATGTCAGATTGTATACAGCAACCAGGCATCTGAGGGATCATCCAAGGAACCTGATCATTGGAGATGAGAACCAAGGGGTGATCACCAGAAGAAAGACTCATAATGAAGCTCTATTCTTGAGCTTTTTATCTCAGATTGAGCCCAAGAAGTTTGAGGAAGCTAACCAAGATAGCTTCTGGATTCAAGCAATGCAAGGCACCAAATAGATCTACAGAAATAAACTTTATGAGAATGATATCATCGTCAAAAATAAGGCTAGACTGGTAGCCAAGGGATATAGGAAAGAAGAAGGTATAGACTTTGACCAAACCTATGCCCCAGTTGCAAGGTTAGAGGCAATCAGATTATTCCTTACCTTTGCTGCCAACAAGGGGTTCAAGGTATACCAGATGGATGTCAAGTCAGCCTTTCTAAATGGAGATTTGAAAGAGGAGGTATATATGGAACATCTATCAGGTTTTGTACATCCAACTCTTACCTCCCATATTTATTTTCTTAGGAAAGCTTTACATTGTCTAAAGCAAGCCCCTAGGGCCTGGTATGAGACCTTGTCTAGCTTTCTGATCAAGAACATGTTCTTGAGAGGAAAGATAGATAGTATATTGTTTCTTAGGGAAACAAAGGGCAATTGTCTCCTAGTCCAAATTTATGTTGATGACATAATTTTTGGGTCTACAGATGATAACCTTTGCAAAAGGTTTGCCAATCTTATGCATGGGGGAGTTTGAGATGAGCAGTATAGGAGAGATTAAGTACTTTTTAGGCCTCCAAGTGAAACAGTCTAATGAAGGGATATTCATCTCTCAAACCAAGTACACTTGGTTTCTTATCAAGAAGTTTGGGATGGAATCTGCTTCCACCATAAACACTCACATGGGGTCAAATATTTCCTTGTACAAGGATGAGAAGGGAAAACCCTTTGATGAATCCATGTACAGGTGTATAATTGGATCCATGTTGTATTTGACTGCTATTAGACCAGACATTATGTATGCAGCATGTGTTTGTGCTAGGTATCAAGCATGCCCTAAGGAATCTCACTACTCAGCTGCAAAGAGGATTTTGAGATACCTTAAAGGCAGCCAACAAGGCCTTTGGTACCCTAAGAATAATGATTTTGAACTGACTGGCTTTTTAGATGCTGATTATGCAGGATACAAAGAAGATAGGAAAAGTACTAGTGGAACTTGTCAATTCTTAGGAAGGAGGTTGATCTCTTGGAGTAGCAAGAAGAAGGCTAGTCTGGCAATATCCACAGCTGAGTCTGAGTACATTGTCGCAGGGAGCTGCTGTGCATAATTACTGTTGATACAGCACCATCTAGAGGACTACAACCTCAAGGTAAGTAACTCTCCATTGTTTTGTGACTCATCTAGTGTTATTTCTATTGCTTAGAATCCTGTCTCTCATAGCAGGACTAAGCATATAGAAATATGGTATCACATTATTAGAGAACATGTAGAATGTAAAGATATCTGCCTTGAACATGTCCCCACTGACAATCAAGTTGCAGATATATTTACTAATTCGTTGGATGAGGCTAAGTTTAATGCATTCAAAATTGAGCTAGGAATATGGAATATAGAATAGGCTTCAACATTTCATATTGTCTATCATGCTTGTCATTTTATTTCCTAAGCTTTGCTAGAAGATGGTAATGCATCCAAACACTTAGTGACATGATTAGGGAGACAGAGAATCCTAATTAAAAGGGTTCACTGCTAGGCAGTGAGTTCAGCTGGGAAAGTCTCAGCTGAACCATTGAGACAGCTAAGTCATCTCAGCGGTTAATGTTACCTTGAACCAGCGGTCAAGATCTCCATCTCAGCAGATCCTCGGAGATGAGATTGCGTAATTAAAACATCTAATTATTAAGTCTAATCAACATCACTCCTTAAGAACAACTTGTAATACACCTATAAATAGTGATATGCTGATTAAATCACTTTTCATACACTAAACCCTACCTAGCCATCGAGATGACCCTTCCTTTCTCCCTGACTCAGCAACTCGTTTTCTTCAAGGATGGCGCCAAAGATTTCAAAGGATCTTCTGGAAGGTTATGAGATAATCAGAAATGGCTTTCGACATGATCAAACTGAGATTAATCAAGTGATTCAACTTCTGGAAGGACATGGATTGGAATATTTACTTCCAGAGCCCACCGTGATTCTCAGAACTGAAGTTCTGGAACTGTATAGCAATGCAAGGCTATCATCTTCCAAGTCCTCTATAAAGTCCAAAATAGGAAGCTTGAAGATTAAGATCTCTCCAAGGAAGCTGGAGAAAGCATTTCAAATGCCCTCATACAATCATGATAAGAAGACATTGTCTATGAAAAGGACAAAGAGAAAGCCCTAAAATGGTGTGAATATAGTGATGCCAAGATTGGCTCACTAAAAAGGAAACATTTTAACCAAAAAGGGAAGCTACTATCCGACATAGTTGGCAAAGCAATACTTTGCAAACCTGGGTCTCATGATAAAATTTCAAAGTATATATTTGAGCTGATCACAAGATTGGTCTTGAAAAAAAGACCTCATGGGCTGATGTGGTCTACCAAAGGATTAAAGAATGTATGCATGCTCCCAACATGGGCAGAATTCTTTCTCTCTACCTTCTAAATTTCTACCCAGATGAATTTGATAGCTCAAAAGGATCAAATCTTCATTATCTTAAGAGAATGGACATAAGAACACTGGATAGGTTCTCAAGGGTGCTCCCAATGAGTCAACACTCTGAGGTAAAAGAGAAGAATATAAATTTAGTCAAGGGACAAAAGAAGGCTAGAATGATATGTTCTGACTCAGACTCATATGTTGTAGAGAAAGTCCATGCTGATGATGGTCAAGGATCTAACAGCAGTTAAGAAAAAGAAGTTCATGAAGAGCACGAGGATGATGTTGCTGCTATAGAGAAATCTGAAGGAAATGAAGGAGATCATACTCAAAGTGATGCTCCGAATCCTCAAGAAGTCCAAGTTGATATCAATGCACACTGTGCCTGCTGATTCTACAAGAAATGATGAGGAGCAATCAGATTCTCCTAGTGATTGGCAATGTAAGATTGACAAAATAATCCTTAATCTTGAAAGAAGGATAAGTCTAATTCCTGATAACTCCCCAGACATCTTGGATTCAACTAATCCAGAAAGGATGGATGCCCTATCTGAGGGGGAGCAACAGAAAATCTTATCAGATTATGAAGATGTCAACAATGACACTGATGATGAGATTGATGATGATGGAATTAATGTTGATCACACAGATCAATCTACAAAGGCTGCTGATAAGAATGATAAGGTTGAGGAGGGCATATCCCTGATCTGTATGTGACAGCTTCATCCACCCATGCAAAGGAACCATCCACTCTAAATGAGTGTGATAATCAAGCCCTAAAAGAGAAAAGTTGTAAGACCCCCATCTCGGAACACAAGACACGACCGAGGGGAGTCCTATACCCAGTACAACCCCTTGCGTAAGTGCCAGCACACGAGCTAGCCCCCTCCACAAGACGCTTATCATGCCGGCTATTCTCAAATATCATCATGCCAACCCATCAATAATACAAAAACAACATAAGCCATTTATTCTCAACTAAGTAATAATGTCCATTACAGTACAAAAGAACAGGTAGCTACATAAGCCCTGTTAAACATCAGAGTACAAACTTGCCCTAAGGCTAGATCCCAAACACTCGCTCACAACTATCACAGACGGTAGCGAAGGTATCATCATCGCATGCCCTATCACCCTGGCCTGGCTGTCCTCCTGTATCGTATGCTGTTGTTCCTCCTGAGGGTGCTCCTAAAATAGTGGTGTAATAACCATTAGTCATAAAGACTAAGTGGCTTCACATACTCTCCCCCGGCGACTCCAAGGCACCAGTAGAAGGGATTGAAGAGAAACTGCAATATAAATAGTAGAAGCAAGAGCACGTGACAGTAGTGACGGTACAATCTTAGCAATTCTATATCAACAAGAAAAAATAAAGCTACTATACACAAGTGTACATTTATGCTAGCAGTTACTATAATAGTGAAGTAAGAAATAATTCTAAGCTAGCATGGTGATGAGTAGCAAGGTATAGAATGCAGTGTAATAGTACAAAAGTAAGCAGTATATTTGTAGTTTGATAATGTACCTTAACTTATATGAATGCCCATACAAACTTATAAGTTATGGTTTCCAATTTGGAACCCATCATATAAAAGAGCCCATACTAATTTATATGAAGGACTTGATGTGGTGCAATGCTATGATCATGAAAGAATGAATGCAATGCAATGATTATGTATGATGACTCACCCATGCATATTTGTTATGTCAACATAGACTTATAATTCCCACTTTTCGAGGGTAGCTAACCTCTCAGGCGCCCCCTGTCGTGGCCAGGCGGTGGCAGTGTAACGGGCTTCTCCACTATTAGGTGGGTATGCACAATATCATACCTAGGCCTTACGTACGCCTCGATGCTAAGAACATAACAGTGCAGCACCTCTGTACTGGACTCGAAAAGGGTCTTGGGAAGTAAACACCAAGAGCACAGCCCAACCGGTCACTAGACACGGCAGGTGTCTTTGGAAGTAAACACAAAGAGCACTGCCTAACTGGCCAAGATCTATCTGCCAGCTCCCGTCGGTGTGACGACTGGCGAGCCAGTAGATCTGCCACAAGCAATCCTTCATCCAAGATCATTACACCACCATGTATAAACCATGCACATTCATGTAATTCCCATGCATAATATGTGATATCAAGCACCGAAGGACTCACGGATGGAGCCTTCTTACCTTTCACATCATACTAGTTCAATCGATGCTAATTAGCATCCAAGGCCCCCAACAACCGGGCCCTTAACATTTCACCATAAGATATAACCATATATTATACCCGCATCAAGCCATGAATGCTACCTATATCGAGTTGTTATAACTCTTGTGTGGTGGCGTGCGTATAGCATGCAAATTACTCTATGAGACCCTGCAGGACTACTTGTGTGTATAAAGACATATTCATATCTTACTAAATAAGTAAGCCCAACTTATCATCAACATTTTATCCTCATGCACAAACCTCAACGTGTTCCAACACGATTAAAGCTATTAACCTTATTGAGAGGTTAACACCAATCTAAACATCCGATAGATTGTCAAACGATGTGCACATTTATATAAACATGTCCTTTTTACAATTCCACATAAAACTAACAATTGAAGGTTAATTTAAGGAGACATCTCAACAGAAATAAATCTAAAATTATTACACAGATCCATACTAGCATGTACAAGATTCATACAAAATTTAGGCCCAATCGGCCTTCACATTCAACATTTATATCTCTTTCAAGTTATCAATTGAAACGGCAATAACATTAATACCACTTATCCAAATATTATGAAATCCAACAGGGGTGTACATATGTTTATCACAAATTTAATCATTCGATAGATTATCAAATGATGGGAGCATTTATATAAACAAGTCCTATAAATTATTCATTCAATTGTGCATCGCAATATCCCATTTCAGAATAATAATATTCATCTACACCTCGTCAAATTGACATGGGAATCTAGGAACTCCTACCACCCAAAGGGGGAGAACCTGAAATTCTCTGTTTGCTAACGTCGGTGGTAGCGCTGTCGCCGGGCATTAATAGTCCAGACGACACACCTTCCCGTCAATGTCGAAGGGAAGCTAACACTTCCAGTCGATGTCGACGATAAGCTAACCCTTCCCGTCGATGTCGATGGGAATCTAACCCGTCTCGTCGACTACAAGGGGTTCGACGAGAATTTAGCCCTTCCCGTCGACACCAGTCCTTCCTGTCGATACTAAGTGTCAACACGCTAATGTCGGCGGTAGCGCTACCGCCGGGCGTTAGCTAAAGAGAACAAATCCTCTGTAAACACATCCAGTTTTCTTCCCGTGAAATCTCAGCTCCAATTAAGATCAATTCCTTTATTCCCTTAGCTGATGGACTTTCACCACTATTCATGGGTCCCATTAATTAATTATGTGCCCAATTAAAATATCATAACCCATTAGCATGGGACTATTCCTCCAGAGCAATACTTATAATATCAACCCATATTAAAATATCGCAACCCATTACTCATGTTACTATTCATCATCTTCACCAAATAAGAATTAGGTCATTTCACCTTCTCTCTTCCAATACTCCCTCATTAGGCCACCGATCTTCATGAAATCAACTCCTTTAACTTCGTATTGAAGAGGGGAGTTGATCGAAGACATTTTCGCGGTGTACGACGCCCTAGAACGTAAATTCTAGCTTGGCCTCTTCCTACGAAACTCCATTAATCTTACAAAATCAAGCTCTTTTGAGTTCGATATCTCTCCTAATTAGATCTAAAGATCTAGCACCAAGGGTGAGGGGTAGGAAGTCACCTTATTTTTCGGCCATGGTTCAAGCCCATCTTCATGGCACCAAGGTGGTGGTCGGCCAAGCTCCAAATCTTCTTCTCCAAGCTTGCTCTTTCAAAAACCCTAAGTTAACTATCTTGAGGGGTGAGGAAGAAGATAAAGAAAAGGAGAATGAGAAGAAGAAGAAGATAAAGAAGAAGATGAATAGGGCCCTCTGATTAGTGGAGTTCAGCCCCTTTGAGTTTAAGAGAGAGAGAGAGAGAGGTTTGCATTAATAAGCATTTAATGGCCAACCCCTTTTCCAAGTAATGCATTGAATCTCTAAGCTTTGGTGTTATCCTCCTATTGTACATCAACTCCACTTCAGCCTTATTTTATGCCATTTAAGCTACCCACCATGGGAGAAGTCAAGGGCACAGATTCTGACGCTACCACCGGCATTAGCTCCCAGCTGAAGGCAACGATCGGCGGGAGCTCCGTCGATCGACGGGACGGTCCGTCGGTTGATGGGACGCTCAGTTGATTTTGACTTAATGATTAAAAGGCCACCTTTCCCAGCCGATGGAAAGGATCGACGGGAGCTCCCGTCGATCGACGGGACGGTCCATCGATCGACGGGAGCTCCCGTCGATCGACGGGACGGTCCGTCGATCGACGGGACGCCCAGTCGATTTTGACTTAAAAGATTTCTTTTCCTGAATTTTCTAAACTAACATATCCTACCTCTATCAAGGCCTATTTCTGGACTGCCAGGACATACTTACACTTACAACACTACAATTAGAGTGGAGTAAATCAATCATCACTTGCTAACTGTGACTCGAACCTGCCCACCTCAAGGCCTTAGGGCTTCTACCGAGCCCGAGTCAACTCTCGGCGACACAACACACTCCCGAGGGTTCTAGCTCGAATTGGGATGTTACAAATCCAATAAATGAAGAAATAATTTTGTCCCCGAAATTTAGATTGAGGTTGTGGGAATTGAAGGTTGGACTATGTAAATCAGAATTCGGATTACACTTGACGAGGTTACTAATTTAATATGTCCTGACTCCCACTTAACACTTGTGCATGGCATCTCTTATCCGCATTGCATCGCGCATCATCCCAAATTTTCCCCAAGTGTACGACTATAATTCCCCACAAAAGTATGCATGAGCAATTGGTCAATACAATCATTTACCATTCATACACACACATGTGGTTATCATGATCAACCATAAATTACAAACTCCGCATATTTCTAGATTGCCGATCTTAATGGGCATACTACATTCTCCGTTCATCGAGACAAACTATAATAACATCTTTTAATAAGGAAATCCTTTTCCAACATACCTCACCTTGAAATTTGTACCACAACTTATAAATTGATATTTACAACATCTTCATCGCATTCCAAGTTCACCTGATTTCACCACAACTATTTCTGAATGGTAAATATATAAATTTATATAATTATAATTGACAATTCCCAACAACCATGTGTTCAACAATTCAGAAACTGAACAAGAATGATCATGATATCGTCAAACAAGTGTGCTTTGATTCTTGAGATCATCACAGCCATATCCAAGTAATCATATAAATTTACCCATCTTCAAGAACTCAACTCGACATCCGCTTGATTTCATGTTTTATGGGGTCATTGTACCCTTCCAATAACATGAAATGGAAAAATAGCCATAATTGTTCAAACATCCTAAATTTTCACCACCCGATGTGTCATGATGCAACCCCATTTCAACCTACCAATTTCCAAACATGATGTTATTATCTCAAGGATTTAGTCTGGGTAACCTTTATGTTCCGAAAATTCTAAAACTCGGTTATTTGTTTTAGCCTGCGATGGTTAACAATTTGTTCCAATAACATCATGAATTGTCGGCTTAGGCTCAAGACGAGATGAATCTATGACTTCATATCTCGCATGGGTATAATCATGTCATTCTCTTCTAAGGACAAAAGAGCCCGAGTTAAGTACTACTTTTTTCTAACCCAGATTCTACTTAGATTTGTACCGAATTCAGAAGTCGTGCCCATTTCTTTTGTGATTTAGACATCTTATTTAATGTATCTTCCACCTGTGAACCTAACCCTTATTCAACAGTTGGGTCATGATACAGGCTCTCTAGAAATCTACCTTGTCGAGGCAATATTGTTACACGTACTCTTACTTATTCGTACATTCTCCCCAACCTCCAAGGTTGACTAAAATTTGATGCTTTGGAGGCATTTGCTACATCTCTAAATAATTTTTTTTTTGCAACTGCTCTTTACATAAAGGAAGTCATCGTGCATTAATATGCCATGACTTCAATCTCATGTGGGTGTTAAATAATCATCTCCTTCTCCAACACAAACATCAGAGACAATAACTATTGTCCCTTTGTGAGTAGTGTATCATTGATGTGCATGTTATGCTTATTTTATAATAAAGTGGGAAGATTTATATCATCCAACAAGTTATATAACTTTTGATAACTTCAACATATATCCATTATCGACTATGCCTGCTAAATTTAGGAAGAACACGCTCCAATACTTATACACAATTTGGAGCCCTTCCTAAAGCAGAACTTTAAGGTATGTATCAAGTTTCACATCTTTTGGATAATTATCCCGGGAGGATTTCAACATGCACATTTCCTCTATTCGCACCTCGAGCATGTGCGACCTCTTTCCAGGTCAAGACACTAAAAATGAATACTATTGTGAATTCCTATTCCAAATTCCACAATATCTTAATCACCGGCCAAAAGTGGTCATCATCGTTCACGTATTATTTAAGCAAAACCTTGATGTCATACGTCTGCAACACACCAGTTCAAAATAAGATTTAGGGGAAAACCCCAAGTCGGTACATGACTAGTCCAATAAACGAAGTGATAAGCCCCCGTACATTTGGACTAGGTTTCTTCCACCACCCATATGGTACATTCCTTAGGGGCATATATTCCTCGACTTAGAGTTCTTACCCTATAACTATCTGTATCAACGCACTTGTATATCAGTCGTGATGTAGAAATTCAAATTTTTATGACGAAGACCAAGTTGCATCTCATTGTAATGAGAGCATATACAAATAACATCCAATCAACCGGTACATTTATATATATGTTTGAACTTGACATGAACCAAGATACAAGGTTCGAGTTGATTTCCCTTCGACACGGGTTATGCAGACTACCAAAGTAAGGCATACTTCATAATATGATAAACTAAATCAAATCCATTCCAAGCGCCCTACCATCCCTGCCAACGATCATTCATGGCATGTTTATTTTATGAAAAACTTTAAGAATTTTAGATCATCAAACCATTCATATTAATCTTGTTGACTCCACCACCTAACACTTATTAATTTCCAAATGTCAAGTAATTACAACATCAGAGGGAATGTTCACCATGAATTTCCAAACTCAGGGGTAGTTTATCATCATACCAGTAATGCATGCACAAAATTTCATTAACTTCCCAGTTATAATGTTATCACAACAGAGCTGCATATCCCCAAAGTGTTAGTTTACTACTCTCCTCATTACCTATCCACATAATTTAGAATAATATAGAGAGAAATATCATCTTCAAAATGCTTTCTTCTCTTATTCCACTAATAAAATTCCTATCAACCCAAATATAGGCTTAGCAGACCGCCTTGCTTAAGGTGAGTTAACTCTTCAAGGATCACCACTTCCAATGTCACAAATTACAAAGATTTTAAATCCTCAAAGAGACCCATGAAAGTACATAACAAGCCCAATAAAAGAAGAGATAAGCCCCTGTATCTCTTTGGTTGAGTTTCTTCTACCACCAATATAATACATTCATCCCAAAATGGGCCTTCTCTGGATCCGAATTCTTATCATATCTTCTCCATATGAAACCTTCTACATAATTAGAAGTGGGAGGTATCCACATACAGTATAAAAGATAAGCTTAGTGGTCTCTTACTAAGCTGATGATGTAACATCCCGATTCGTATTAGGCCCCTACGATGAGATTTAAAACAATGAAATGAATTTGGTGTGCTGATAGCACAATTAGCATTCGGCAAGCTTCCGTTCGACGAACGTCGAACGGGAAGCTCCCGTTCCACGAACGTCGAACGGGAAGCGTTCGACTAATTAGTCGAACGGGAACCGTTCGACTATATATTATAATAGCTACGATCGACGAAGTATAGGAGAGTTGCGCCCGACGAAATGTTATTCCTTCAGCGGTCGACGAAATAGCGTCAGGTCGTGTTCGATGAAACATTGCTGCAGCCGCGATCGAAGAAGGCTGCCAGCGTTCGACGAAAGTTCGTCGAACTGCATTCGACTAAGGTTCTGCGGTCGACGAAATATCGTCGTGCCGCGGTCGACGAATTAGGAGGGTTCAGCGGTCGCCAAAATATACTAAATATTTCGGTCGATGAATTATTTTAAGTAAGCGGTCGACGAGATCTTTCGATCTGCGAAAATCCTGAATTCGTCGATCGTCGAAATCTTTCGTTCGACGAAAAATGTCTATTCCCGTTCGACGAAATCTGGGCATCTTTCTTCCCGTCGCCAGATAAAGCTTGGGTGCTTATTTTCTTTATGATTATTTTAGCCTACAGTGGGATTAATATCCAATAAGAAGCCGACACCTATATTTGGAGTTCCAAGGCTTTGCTCTCTTCTCTCTTAAGCCAGAAGAAGGGTCGAGCCATTAATTTACTATGTCTCTTTTCATCTTCTTCATCTTCTGCTTCTTCTTCTTCTTCTTCTTTTCATCTTCTTCCTGCCACCCTTAGGGGTTTTTGTTTCTTTTGGTCATGGAGCTGTGAAGGAGCAAAGCTTGGAGGAGATTTGGAGCTTGGCCGACCGCCACCCGGATGCCATGAAGATGAGCTTGAAACGTGGCCGAGAAATTAAGGTGACTTCCTCCCCTCTCCCATGGTGCTAGCCTCTTAGATCACAATAGGAGAGATGAAGGCTCAAGAGAGCTTCTCGTGTGAGCTTTAATGGAGTTCCCTTAGGAAGACCAAGTCGAAACCTCAAAATTTAGGGCATCGTTCGCCGCGAGGTTTTCAGAATCATTTCTTCTCTCCAAGAGGAAGAGATGGGATTTGATTTGGGGCAAACCCATGGTCGTTGAGGGAGAATGAGGGGAATTGATTGTGTAGGATTTTAAAAGTGTAATGACCTAATTTTGTTTGGAGAAGATGATGAATAGTTCCCTATTAAGTAGAGGGGTGAATTTAATTATTAGGGAAAAGATGAAGTGTAAATTCCCTGTTAATAACCCTCTGTTAAATAGGGTTTTTAATTATGTATATGTGATAAGGATGTTATGATAACAGCCCCCTCCTTAAAGAAAGATTTAATTAACAGCATTTCACTTGGTAAACAAGGGGTGAATTTGTGCGCAGCTGGGTTCGAGCCAATTTTTAGGCTTGACCCCACTGGAATTAGACTTCCGGCTCAACAAGGAAGTTGTAGCCCTCGGAAAGAGCTTTCCAACGATAGGTTACCTGTTTCCTGAAGTGACCTGTAGCTCTCTAAAGGTCCAGTCGAGTGGACTGTCCAGAAAGCTGGTTTGGGTCTATTGCATGTTGTTTTTGCTGTCCAGGATTTCTGCAGTTGACTTTGGAGCAGATTTTAGGTAGGATCCACTTGGATCTGGGTTTAGGACCCAACATGAGTGTTGTAGCCCTTGGTGAGGGCTTTCCAAAATGGGGTGGCACATAATTTGGGGTGGAGTAGAACTCCCAGAATCTCAGTTTTGTTAATCAGCGACGTTGTAGTTTGAATTGCGGTAATCTTTGGGGATATCTTTTATAATACTTGTCTGACGCTCTTAATAATTGGTAGAAATCGAATTGATGATATTGTGCTGACCTTGGTTGAATTTCATGAGTTGTGGGAGGGTACTTGTTGTGATTTCGCCAACCGTAGTTCGTTCTCGCTTCGCTCTGGGAATAATAATTAGGAATGCCGACGTGGCTATTGTTTGGAGAGAATGACCATAACAAGCTAGCGGAACTACGGAAGCAACAGAGAAATCTATATTCTCCAATTTAATGAGGAATGAGTGCCCAGATTTACGTGTCAATTGGGCGGAGCATGAGCGAATGGCATGATGCTAGAATGAGGCATTGCGATGAATAATCGAATAAAGACTTGACGACATGTTTATAATAATGCGCCCATCGATCGATCATCCAGCGAAGAGTGTGGTTTGGTGACAACCCCTCAAATGCGATAAGGATCTCATCGTGATAGAGTGAGCTGTAATTTGAGTATGAGAAGTGAATGTCGATGACATGTGAGATATGCTTGGAAATCACGAACGTTATATTAGGGGACTCTTGGCGCATGTTTGGAAGACGTGCTTCTATGAATGATCGCCTCGCTAGATAAACAACGGGATGATACATATTGGTAGTAAACTCTCAAGAATGTGAATAGTTCAACTAGGTTGAACTTGTTGTGAACAGAGCCTACGGGCAGAACGTGCTAATATGATGAGTGCTTGTGAGCACCGGTTGTGAATGGGCCTACGGGCAGGACGTGACAGTATGAATGTGCAGGTTTTCACCCATGGTGGTGTAGTGATCCTTGGTAGAGGATAGTTGGTGGCGGGTCTACGGGCTTGCTGATCGTCACACCGACGGGAGCTGGCAGTCAGACTCGGACTGGAAGGGCTCGTCTTCTTGGTGCTCATCTCCCAAAGCCCCCTTCCACTCCTGAAGACTCTGCAGAAATGCGAGCAGTACGCAGGGCTCCGCTATGAGCAAAGAGCGTTGAGGCGTACAGAGGCCTAGGACGGGTAGTGTGCATACCTTCCTAGTAGTGGCGAAGCCCGTGCCACTGCCACCGTCTGGTCACGACGGGGGCGCCTGAGTGGTTAGCTACCCTCGAAAAGTGGGAACTAAAGGTCTGTGTCGACATAGCAAATGCGCTTGGAGAAGTCATCATATCATAATCATTGCACCGCATTCATATCATAATCATTGCACCGCATTCATATCATAATCATTGCATTGCACAGCAATGGAAACTCATCATATAAACTTGTGTGGGCTTCTTTATATGATGAGTTACCTTTATATGCAGACCCTTAACTTATAAGCTTGTATGGGCAACCTTATAAGTTGAGTTCAATTCAGCTCTGTGATACTTTAGCTATGTCCTGTTACTAGTACGATTTTGATACTCTGCTTATTCTTTCTGTTTCCAGTACTTACATTTATAACTGCTGCTATATATATATATATATACTTATGAACAGCTTGTTAGTGCCATTGCAAGTACTTGGGTACTTATACAACCGACACATATGAACAACCCTTCCCATCACCTGTTTTGTATACTATTGCTAATATTGCAGCTTTCGTTCAATTCTACCGCCCGGTGCCTTGGAGTCGCCGGGGGAGCGGATGTGAAGCCACTTAGTCTTTATGACTAACGGTTGCTACGTCCCTCTTTTTAGGAGTGCGCCCTGGAGCCGCAGCGCATGGCGCAGGAGGAGGACAGTCAGGTCAGGACGACAGGGCCGGAGACAGCGATACCCTCAGTACCGGCAGTGGCTGACGTGAGTAGTAGTTTTGAGATGTAGCCCCTTTGGGCATCTTTTGTGATACTCTGATATATTTTGTAGGAGCTCGTGGAGCTACCTTTTTGTATAATTATGGACTCTACTTATGCGAATTTTATATATCTATATGTGGCTTCTTGTTTTAGTTTATTGATGGGTTGGCGCTGTTGAGTTGGTTTAGCCGGCGGGATAGGCGTCTTGTGGAGGTGGCTAGCCCGTGAGCTGGCGCTTCCGCAAGGCGGCTGTCCTGGGCATAAGACTCCCCTCGGCCGTGTTTTGTGTTCCGGGAGAGGGGTCTTACAAATGGTATCAGCTTGCAACGATCCTGAGATAAAGAAGTCCATTAGACCACTAGGCTACCCCGGCTAGCTAGATCAGTTTGAGGACAAACTGATGCAGCGGAAGCAGTGGTGTGCCCATGTGTAATTCGCTATAAGTATGCCCGCTTTTTCTTATAGAAAGTGCCAACCTAAGCCAAACACGTACCCTTACGTATAGATGCTGGCTCATCCCGAGACAGTAATTTGTTTTCCCATTCCAACAGTCAGAGTTGGTTTGGCATATGACACCTTTTTGGTCGACTTAGCAGGATAGGTCATGACGTATCCTAGCCTTATACTGATCTTGGGGATGATTCGGCCAAGCAATAAGTGACATTGAGTGACTGAGGGAAGCGTCTAACGTGAGTGTAGATGCTAGAGACTCACACCCTGAGGTTTCTATCTCAGATATGGAGTTATATTACCACCTTACCCAAAACATTAGGGCAATCTCAATGAGATTGGTGCCTGTAGTCTTTTATCAGCTTAGTAAGAGACCACCAAGCGTGTCTTTCATACTGTATGTGGATACCTCTCACTTCTATTTATGTAGAAGGTTTCATCTGGAGAAGTTACGATAAGAATTCGGATCCAGAGAAGGCTTATTTTGGGAAGAATGTGTTATATTGGTGGTAGAAGAAACTCAGTCGAAGAGATATGGGGGCTTATCTCTTCGTTTATTGGGCTAGTTATGTACCATCTTGGATCCCTTGAGGAATTAGAATCTTTGTAATTTTTGACATTGGAAGTTTTGATCCTTGAGAGTTAATTCACCTTAAGCAAAGCAGACTGCTAAGGCCGTGTTTGGGTTGATGAAAATTGTATTAGCGGAATAAGAGAGGAAAGCATTTTGAAGATGATAATTTTCTCTATATTATTTTAAGATTATGTGGATAAGTAACGAGAAGAGTAGTAAATTTACACTTTGGGGATATGCAGCGATGTTGTGATACATTATAACTGGGGAGTTAATGAAATTTCGTGCATGCATTGTGGGTATGATGATACACTACCCCTGAGTTTGGAAATTCTTAGGGAACATTCCCTTAGTGTTGTAATTACATGACATTGGGAAATTAATAAGAGTTGGCGGCGGAGTCAACAAGATTAATACGACTTGATTGACGTTCTAAAATTCTAAAAGGTTTTATAAAATAAAAATGCATGCCATGGATGATCGTTGGCAGGAATGGTAGGGCGCTTGTAATGGATTTAATTTAGTTTATCGCATTGTGAAGTATGCCCTACAGTTGGTGGTCTGCATAACTCGTGTCGAAGGGAAATCATCCCGAGCCTCGCACCTTGGCTCTTGTTAAGTTCAAACATATATAAATGTACCGAGTGATTGGATGTTATTTGCGCATGCTCTCATTACAACGAGATGCAGCTTGGTCGTCGCCATAAAATTTTGAATTTCTACATTACGACTGATATATAAGTGCGTCGATACGAGGATCTATAGGGTACGAACTCTAAGTCGAGGAAGGTATGCCCCTAAGGTTTGTGCCCATATGTGAGAAGAATGTACCATATGGGCGGTGGAAGAAATTTAGTCCAAAAACGTACGGGGGCTTGTCGCTTCGTTTATTGGCCTATTTACGTTCCGACTTCGCTTTCCCTTAGCTCCTGTTTATTTAAATAGTACGCGAACGATGATGATTGGGCGCGTGATAACCTCTCAGTACGGGTGAGAGTGTTAGGGGTGTTGAGACACGCCGTGAAGGGAACACGTGCATTGATTAGCAAGGATAAGTTGAATTTACTTATTTAAGAAGATATAAATATGCCTCTATACGTACAGGTAGGTATACGTGTAATTGTATTGCCTCGACAAGGCAGTCCTCTAAAGACTCTGTGCCGAGAGCCAATCATTGGATAAGGTTTATGTTCACGGCTTAGGAGCCCTTAAATGAAATGAATTAAATCACGAGATAAAAGTTGCGCAATTTTTGAATCTGGTGCAAATCTTAGTAGAACCGGGAGTAGACAAAAGTGACAATTAACTCGAGGTCATGTGTCATAAGAAGGGAATGATGTGATTATAACCCATGCGAGGTGTAGAGTCATGGATTCACCCTACTCTGAGCCTCGTTAGCGATTCATAATATCGCCAGAGCCAATTGATATGCATTATCGGATGATCATGTGCGGAATGTGGAAACTATTTGGAAACATAAAAGCTTCCTGAACTTAAACTCTTGAGCTAGTAACATCATTTCTGGTAGTTGATGGATTGAAAGGGCATAATGTCATGGCAAGTATGGTGGGGTAATTGCAGGACTTGACTGTTATACGGATTTCAAGTAGTGCGGTAAACATCCATGATGTTTGACCATGGTAATTATCTTGTCATAACTAGATACTGAACTTGGTTGGTGGCTTTTGCATGAATTATTATGAGGTGATCAAAATGATTATTGAAACTTAATAATAAGTGGAAACTTGAACTCTCTTGATAGTGTTGTGGTGCCTCTCAATGATCAAAGGTTGATCAGACGACCGCATGACAAATTTTGGGGGACGCTTTAAAGTTTGTCAAGTGGGAACTATATCGATTTCTGATCGGAGAAGTGTGTTTGCAAGCGTCCAATTAAGAAAACTATACGAGATTGTAGCACCCGTGGTGCTAAGGCGATGTTCGTGATTTGTTAAGTTGACGATTCATACAATTGCATTATAAATACGTGTAGTAATTTTCGGGTCATGTGAAATCGCAAGGCGTATGCTGAACCTTGTGAGGTGTGAACAAGTGGCGAGTGTCTGTACTCAGTATTATGCATTTGTACACCAACCCATGTAGGAACCTTGTTGGCTTATCGACCTCGTCCGACATGTTGTCTGGGAGTTATGCTGGCAGATCTCTTTTCTTAATATATATATGCTTCCTTGTAGAATTTGTTTGGGGGCTGCTATATACATATAGGTATGTCCTTTTCTTGTGTTGGTGCTGCTAGCATACATGAGTTCCTACTCTTATCTTTATTCCTATACACAGCCACATATGATGTTAAGCTTGTGTACATGGGAAATGGAACACCTTAGAAATTTGGATTCTTTTTTCTTTTGTTTGGAAATTCTGGAAATTTGTTCATGGCAATCTCCTATAGTGGCTATTATAGTGGTTGGTTGTGTTAAGCTTCAGGAAATTTGTTATTTTGGAACTTCCTTGTTGGTAGGCAATTATTTTTCTCTTATTTTAGCAGCCGTTTATGCTAGCTGTTGGGGGTTAAACTTCAGAAGTTTTGTTTATAAAACCTTAATCATTCTCAGAAATCTCTTCCTTGGTTCATGGCTAGCAGCTATCTTGGCTTCCCTTGGTTTCATGATTATCAGCTATTTCGACTATGCTGGGTGTTTAGGGAATTTTCTTGGTTTATACTAGCAGCTACTTGATTTATATACTAGAATTTCTTTCCAGATTGTAAGCTTCTCATTGCCTTCAGGTTTTAGTATTAGTGATTTTATTTTATTGGGGATTCAGGGTTGGTGCTGCTTGGTTACTCCTTCCAGGTTGATAAATTTATTTTGTTGGCTTACTAATAGCTACCAAGGTTTATGGTGAGGGGAGATTGATAAATATATTCTTGACCCATGCTAGCAGTTTTCTGATTATGTGCTAAAGAGTACACCAATGACTTTGTGATCTAAACTTAAACCCCCCTAACCTCAACTTAAATTTCGGGGACGAAATTGTTTCTTCGTTTATTGGATTTGTAACATCCCGATTCGTATTAGGCCCCTACGATGAGATTTAAAACAATGAAATGAATTTGGTGTGCTGATAGCACAATTAGCATTCGGCAAGCTTCCGTTCGACGAACGTCGAACGGGAAGCTCCCGTTCCACGAACGTCGAACGGGAAGCGTTCGACTAATTTGTCGAACGGGAACCGTTCGAATATATATTATAATAGCTACGATCGACGAAGTATAGGAGAGTTGCGCCCGACGAAATGTTATTCCTTCAGCGGTCGACGAAATAGCGTCAGGTCGTGTTCGACGAAACATTGCTGCAGCCGCGATCGAAGAAGGCTGCCAGCGTTCGACGAAAGTTCGTCGAACTGCGTTCGACTAAGGTTCTGCGGTCGACGAAATATCATCGTGCCGCGGTCGACGAATTAGGAGGGTTCAGCGGTCGCCAAAATATACTAAATATTTTGGTCGACGAATTATTTTAAGTAAGCGGTCGACGAGATCTTTCGATCTGCGAAAATCCTGAATTCGTCGATCGACGAAATCTTTCGTTCGACGAAAAATGTCTATTCCCGTTCGACGAAATCTGGGCATCTTTCTTCCCGTCGCCAGATAAAGCTTGGGTGCTTATTTTCTTTATGATTATTTTAGCCTACAGTGGGATTAATATCCAATAAGAAGCCGACACCTATATTTGGAGTTCCAAGGCTTTGCTCTCTTCTCTCTTAAGCCAGAAGAAGGGTCGAGCCATTAATTTGCTATGTCTCTTTTCATCTTCTTCATCTTCTGCTTCTTCTTCTTCTTCTTCTTTTCATCTTCTTCCTGCCACCCTTAGGGGTTTTTGTTTCTTTTGGTCATGGAGCTGTGAAGGAGCAAAGCTTGGAGGAGATTTGGAGCTTGGCCGACCGCCACCCGGATGCCATGAAGATGAGCTTGAAACGTGGCCGAGAAATTAAGGTGACTTCCTCCCCTCTCCCATGGTGCTAGCCTCTTAGATCACAATAGGAGAGATGAAGGCTCAAGAGAGCTTCTCGTGTGAGCTTTAATGGAGTTCCCTTAGGAAGACCAAGTCGAAACCTCAAAATTTAGGGCATCGTTCGCCGCGAGGTTTTCAGAATCATTTCTTCTCTCCAAGAGGAAGAGATGGGATTTGATTTGGGGCAAACCCATGGTCGTTGAGGGAGAATGAGGGGAATTGATTGTGTAGGATTTTAAAAGTGTAATGACCTAATTTTGTTTGGAGAAGATGATGAATAGTTCCCTATTAAGTAGAGGGGTGAATTTAATTATTAGGGAAAAGATGAAGTGTAAATTCCCTGTTAATAACACTCTGTTAAATAGGGTTTTTAATTATGTATATGTGATAAGGATGTTATGATAACAGCCCCCTCCTTAAAGAAAGATTTAAATAACAGCATTTCACTTGGTAAACAAGGGGTGAATTTGTGCGCAGCTGGGTTCGAGCCAATTTTTAGGCTTGACCCCACTGGAATTAGACTTCCGGCTCAACAAGGAAGTTGTAGCCCTCGGAAAGAGCTTTCCAACGATAGGTTACCCGTTTCCTGAAGTGACCTGTAGCTCTCTAAAGGTCCATTCGAGTGGACTGTCCAGAAAGCTGGTTTGGGTCTATTGCATGTTGTTTTTGCTGTCCAGGATTTCTGCAGTTGACTTTGGAGCAGATTTTAGGTAGGATACACTTGGATCTGGGTTGAGGACCCAACATGAGTGTTGTAGCCCTTGGTGAGGGCTTTCCAAAATGGGGTGGCACATAATTTGGGGTGGAGTAGAACTCCCAGAATCTCAGTTTTGTTAATCAGCGTCGTTGTAGTTTGAATTGCGGTAATCTTTGGGGATATATTTTATAATACTTGTCTGACGCTCTTAATAATTGGTAGCGAATTGATGATATTGTGCTGACCTTGGTTGAATTTCATGAGTTTTGGGAGGGTACTTGTTGTGATTTCGCCAACCGTAGTTCGTTCTCGCTTCGCTCTGGGAATAATAATTAGGAATGCCGACGTGGCTATTGTTTGGAGAGAATGACCATAACAAGCTAGCGGAACTACGGAAGCAACAGAGAAATCTATATTCTCCAATTTAATGAGGAATGAGTGCCCAGATTTACGTGTCAATTGGGCGGAGCATGAGCGAATGGCATGATGCTAGAATGAGGCATTGCGATGAATAATCGAATAAAGACTTGACGACATGTTTATAATAATGCGCCCATCGATCGATCATCCAGCGAAGAGTGTGGTTTGGTGACAACCCCTCAAATGCGATAAGGATCTCATCGTGATAGAGTGAGCTGTAATTTGAGTACGAGAAGTGAATGTCGATGACATGTGAGATATGCTTGGAAATCACGAACGTTATATTAGGGGACTCATGGCGCATGTTTGGAAGACGTGCTTCTATGAATGATCGCCTCGCTAGATAAACAACGGGATGATGCGTATTGGTAGTAAACTCTCAAGAATGTGAATAGTTCAACTAGGTTGAACTTGTTGTGAACAGAGCCTACGGGCAGAACGTGCTAATATGATGAGTGCTTGTGAGCACCGGTTGTGAATGGGCCTACGGGCAGGACGTGACAGTATGAATGTGCAGGTTTTCACCCATGGTGGTGTAGTGATCCTCGGTAGAGGATAGTTGGTGGCGGGTCTACGGGCTCGCCGATCGTCACACCGACGGGAGCTGGCAGTCAGACTCGGACTGGAAGGGCTCGTCTTCTTGGTGCTCATCTCCCAAAGCCCCCTTCCACTCCTGAAGACTCTGCAGAAATGCGAGCAGTACGCAGGGCTCCGCTATGAGCAAAGAGCGTTGAGGCATACAGAGGCCTAGGACGGGTAGTGTGCATACCTTCCTAGTAGTGGCGAAGCCCGTGCCACTGCCACCGTCTGGCCACGACGGGGGCGCCTGAGTGGTTAGCTACCCTCGAAAAGTGGGAACTAAAGGTCTGTGTCGACATAGCAAATGCGCTTGGAGAAGTCATCATATCATAATCATTGCACCGCATTCATATCATAATCATTGCACCGCATTCATATCATAATCATTGCATTGCACAGCAATGGAAACTCATCATATAAACTTGTATGGGCTTCTTTATATGATGAGTTACCTTTATATGCAGACCCTTAACTTATAAGCTTGTATGGGCATCCTTATAAGTTGAGTTCAATTCAGCTCTGTGATACTTTAGCTATGTCCTGTTACTAGTACGATTTTGATACTCTGCTTATTCTTTCTGTTTCCAGTACTTGCATTTATAACTGCTGCTATATATATATATATACTTATGAACAGCTTGTTAGTGCCATTGCAAGTACTTGGGTACTTATACAACCGACACATATGAACAACCCTTCCTGTCACCTGTTTTGTATACTATTGCTAATATTGCAGCTTTCTTTCAATTCTACCGCCCGGTGCCTTGGAGTCGCCGGGGGAGCGGATGTGAAGCCACTTTGTCTTTATGACTAACGGTTGCTACGTCCCTCTTTTTAGGAGTGCGCCCTGGAGCCGCAGCGCACGGCGCAGGAGGAGGACAGTCAGGTCAGGACGACAGGGCCTGAGACAGCGATACCCTCAGTACCGGCAGTGGCTGACGTGAGTAGTAGTTTTGAGATGTAGCCCCTTTGGGCATCTTTTGTGATACTCTGATATATTTTGCAAGAGCTCGTGGAGCTACCTTTTTGTATAATTATGGACTCTACTTATGCGAATTTTATATATCTATATGTGGCTTCTTGTTTTAGTTTATTGATGGGTTGGCGCTGTTGAGTTGGTTTAGCCGGCGGGATAGGCGTCTTGTGGAGGTGGCTAGCCCGTGAGCTGGCGCTTCCGCAAGGCGGCTGTCCTGGGCATAAGACTCCCCTCGGCCGTGTTTTGTGTTCCGGGAGGGGGGTCTTACAGATGATAGACTACAGGCACCAATCTCATTGAGATTGTACTAATATTTTGGGTAAGGTGATAATATTACTCCATATTTGAGATAGAAATCTCAGGGTGTGAGTCTCTAGCATTTACACTCACATTGAACTCTTATCTTAGTCACTTGAGGTCACTTATTGCTTGGCCATATCATCCCCGAGCTCGGTATAAGGCAAGGATACGTCATGACAAATCCTACTAAGTCAACCAAAATGGCATCCTAGTTAGGTTGGCATCAATCCTATGCCAAACCAACTCTGACTGTTAGAAAGGGAATGCCAATTACTGACTCGGAATGAGCCATCATCTATACGTAAGGTAGTGAGTTTGGCTTAGGTTCGCACTTTCTATAGGAAACGTGGACGTACTTAATGTGAATTACACATGGGCACACCACCGCTTCCGTTGCATCAGTTTGTCCTCAAACTGATCTAGCTAGCAGGGGTGACCTAGTGATCTAATGACTTCTTTATCTCAGGAACGTTGCAAGCTGATACCATTTGTAAGACCCCCCTCCTGGAACACAAGACACGGTCAAGGTGAGTCCCATGCCCAGGACAACCGCCTTACGGAAGTGCTAGCACATGGGCTAGCCCCCCTCCACAAGACGCATATCCTGTCGGCTATTCTCAAATATTATCATACCAACCCATCAATAATACAAAAACAACAGAAGCCATTTATTCACAACTAAGTAATAATGTCCATTACAGTACAAAAGAAAAGGTAGCTACATAAGCCATATTAAACATCAGAGTACAAACTTGCCCTATGGCTAGATCCCAAACACTCGCTCACAGCTGTCAAGGACGGTAGTGAAGGTAACATCGTTGCAGACCCTATCATGCTGACCTGACTGTCTTCCTGTATCATACAATGTTGTTCCACCTGAGGGTGCTCCTAAAATAGTGGTGTAACAACCATTAGTCATAAATACTAAGTGGCTTCACATACTCTCCCCAAGCGACTCCAAGGTACCGGGCGGAAGGGATTGAAGAGAAGATGCAATATAAACAGTAGTAGTAAGAGCAGGTGACAATAGTGAGGGTACAATCTTAGCAATTCTATATCAGAAGTAGAAATAAAGCTACTATACACAAGAGTACATTTATGCTAGCATTACTATGATAGTGAAGTAAGAAATAATTCTAAGCTAGCATGGTGACGAGTAGCAAGGTATAGAATGTAGTGTAACAGTACAAAAGTATGCAGTATATTTGTAGTTTCAAAATGTTCCTTAACTTATATGAATGCACATACAAACTTATAAGTTAAGTTTTCCAATTTGGAACCCATCATATAAAAGAGCTCATACTAATTTATATGATGAACCCGATGCGGTGCAATGATATGATCATGAAAGGATGAATGGAATGCAATGATTATGATATGATGACTCACCCATGTATATTTGTTATGTCGACATAGACTTGTACTTCCCACTTTTTGAGGGTAGCTAACCTCTCAGGCACCCCCCATCGTGGCCAGATGGTGGCAGTGGAACGGGCTTCTCCACTACTAGGTGGGTATGCAAACTACCAGACCTAGGCCTTACGCATGCCTCGACGCTAAGAACACAATAGTGGAGCACCTACGTACTGGAATCGAAAAGCATCTTGGGAAGTAAACACCAAGAAAACAGCCCAACTGGTCACTAGGCACGGAAGGGGTCTTTGGAAGTAAACACAAAGAGCACAACCCAACCGGCCAAGATCTATCTCCCAGCTTCCGTCGGTATGATGACTGGCGAGCCCGTAGATCTGCCATAAGCAATCCTTCAACCAGGATCATTACACCACCATGTGTAAACCATGCACATTCATGTAATTCCCATGCATAATCTGTGCTATCAAGCACCCAAGGACTCACGGATGGAGCCTTCTTACCTTTCACATCATACCAGTTCAACCAATGCTAATTAGCATCCAAGGCCCCAAGAACCGGGCCTTAACATTTCACTGTAAGATATAACCATATCTTATACCCTCATCAAGCCATCAATGCTACCCATATCGAGTTGTTATAACTCATGTATGGTGGCGTGCGTATAACATAGAAATTACTCTATGAGACTCTGCAGGACTACTTGTGTGTATAGAGACATATTCATATCTTACTAAATAAGTAAGCCCAACTTATCATCAACATTCTATCCTTATGCGTAAACCTCAATGTGTTCCAACACGATTAAAGCTATTAACCTTATTGAGAGGTTATCACCAATCTAAACATCCGATAGATTGTCAAACGATGTGCGCATTTATATAAACATGTTCTTTTTACGATTCCATATAAAACTAACAATTGAAGATTCATTTAAGGAGACATCTCAACAGAAATAAATTTGAAATTCTTATCATGGGTCCATACTAGCATGTACATGATTCATACAAAATGTTGGCCCAATCGGCCTTCACATTCAGCAATTATATCTCCTTCAAGTTATCAATTGAAACGGCAATAACTTTAATACCACTTATCCAAATATTATGAAATCCAACAGGGGTATACATATTGTTATCACAAATCAAATCATCTGATAGATTATCATACGATGGGAGCATTTATATAAACAAATCCTCTAAATTCTTCATTCAATTGTGCATTGCAATGTCCCAATTCAGAATCAAAATATTCATCTACGCCTCACCCAGTTGACATGGGAATCCAGGAACTCCTACCACCCAAAGGGGGAGAACCTAAAATTCTCGATTTGCTAACGCCGGCTGTAGTGCTACAGTTGGGCGTTAGTTGTCCAGATGACACACCTTCCCATCGATGTTGACGGGAAGCTAACCCTTCCCGTTGATGTCGATGGGAAGCTAATCCTTCCCTTTGATGTTGACGGGAAGCTAACCCTTCCCGTCGACTACAAGGGGGTCGATGAGAAGTTAGCCCTTCCCATCAACACCAATCCTTCCTGTCGACACTAAGTGTCGACACACTAATGCCGGCGGTAACGCTACCGTCGGGCGTTAGCTAAAAGAGAACAAATCCTCTGTTAAACACCTCTAGTTTTCTTCCCGTGAAATCTCAGCTCCAATTAAGATCAACTCCTTTCTTCCCTTAGCTGCTGGACTTTCACCATTATTCATGGGTCCCATTAATTTATTAAGTACCCAATTGAAATATCATAACCCATTAACATGGGACTATTCCTCCAGAGCAATACATATAATATCAACCCATATTAAAATATCACAACCCATTACTCAAGGGACTATTCATCATCTTCCCTAAATATGAATTACATCATTTCACCTTCTCTCCTCCAATACTCCCTCATTAGGCCACCGATCTTCACGAAATCAACTCCTTTATCTTCATACTGAAGAGGAGAGTTGATCGAAGACATTTTCGCGACGAATTATGACCTAAAACGTAAATTCTAGCGTGGCTTCTTCCTACGAAACTCCATTAATCTTACAAAATCATGCTCTTTTGAACTCAATATCTCTCCTAATTAGATCTAAAGTTCTAGCACCAAGGGAGAGGGGTCAGAAGTCACCTTAGTTTTCGGCCATGGTTCAAGCCCATCTTCATGGCAGCATGGTGGTGGTCGGCCAAGCTCCAAATTTTCTTCTCCAAGCTTGCTCTTTCAAAAATCCTAAGTTAACTCTCTTAAGGGGTGAGGAAGAAGTTGAAGAAAAAAAGAAAGAGAAGAAGAAGAAGAATATGAAGAAGAAGATAAATAGGGCCCTTTGATTAGGGGAGTTCAGCCCCTTTGAGTTTAAGAGAGAGAGAAAGAGGTTTGCATTAATAAGCATTTAATGGCCAACCCCTTTTCCAAGCAATGCATTGAAACTCTAAACTTTGGTGTTAGCCTCCTATTGGACATCAACTCCACTTCAACCTTATTTTATGCCATTTAAGACACCCACCATGGGAGAAGTCACGGGCACAGATTCGGCCTCTACCGCCGGCGTTAGCAGAAGCTACCGCCGGTGTTAGCTCCCAGCTGAAGAAAACGATCGGTGGGAGCTCTCGTCGATCGATGGGATGGCCCGTCGATCAACAGGACGCTCAGTCGATTTTGACTTAATGATTAAAAGGCCACCTTTCCCAGGCAATGGCAAGGATCGATGGGAGCTCCCGTCGATCGATGGGACGGTCTGTCGATCGACGGGACGCCCAGTCGATTTTGACTTACAAGATTTCTTTTCCCGAATTTTCTAAACTAACCTATCCTACCTCTGCCAAGGCCTATTTCTGGACTGCCAGGACATACTTACACTTACAATACTATAATTAAAGTGGAGTAAATAAATCATCACTTGTTAACCGTGACTCGAACCTGACCACCTCAGGGCCTCATGGCTTCTACCGAGCCTGAGTCAACTCTCGGTGTCACAACACACTCCCGGGGGGTCTAGATCAAATTAGGATGTTACAAAAGCATACCCCCAGTGGTAGCTGAACAATAACAATCCCCCATTGCAGAAGTGCAACCCTCCACCTCTACAATCTCCAATGAACTTATCTTAATTTCTATCAGGACACTTATTTATGGTCATATGACCTCAATAAAGGAATATTTTGATAAGTCTATAACATCAGTCAAGAATGAGGTGATGTATGAAATATAAGTCTTAAACGAAGATCTTACCTCAATAGCCAGATAACCAAATGGTTTGATCTTGCTGAAAAGTCAGTGTGTTGGGGTGCCAGAATTGCCCCCGGCGCTGCGGTGCTATTAGAAGTGAAAGGGTGTGTCCCCCATGGGTCTAACTGACTGCCCCGTGGATCTGCACGAGGATAGCCGGCTCTATAAAAAAGCGGTAGGCGCCTTGACCAACAGGCCGGTCTTTTGGTGCAGTTGGTTGCGCCGTATCCCTACAAGTGGTATCAGAGGGGGTCGCGAGTTCGAAACCCCGGGGTCATTTCTGGGGGGATTGTTGGGGTGCCAGAATTGCCACCGACACTGCAGTGCTATTCAAAGCGAAAGGGTGTGTCCCCTGTGGGTCTAACTGAGTGCCCCGTGGATCCGCCCGAGGATAGCCGACTCTATAACGGAGCGGTAGGCGCCTTGACCAACAGGCCGGTCTTTTGGTGCAGTTGGTTGCGCCGTATCCATACACAGTGGTAGCTCAGAACACTATTCTAAGATCAATCGACAAGAGTCTGCAACTCTCATAGAAAGACATGTTCTATGTCAAGAATTATGTGAGGAAACCTTATGAGGTAATAGAAAAGGACTCAAACCATATTGAAGAGTATGTGTGGTCTACAGCAACCACAATGATTGGAGATGCTGAATAGATGAAAGATGAACTGAAATATGATTTAGAGAATGCCTTCCAAACCCTATCCGGGTCTGTAGCAGATGCTTCCCAATGTGTAGAACAAAAAGTATTTCAAGAAGCCAGAAAGGGGGAGGATACCAATGCTGAGACAAACTCTGAGCTGGCCCTCAAGGTTCTGCAAGGAACTAGGATTGCACTGAACCTTCCTCTACTGGATAATCTGAGAAAAGAGGATTTTGACTTTGAGGCTCAAGACAAAATTGCTCAAGATGCTCAGCTAGCAGCAAGAAGGAAGAGAGAAGGTGTTTTGCTTGCTGAGGAATTCATGTCCAAGAGTAGAAGTGAGCAGGCCAAAGACCCTGACTATGAGCATTGGAGTGATGACTCAAAAAGCATAATTCTGAATGTTAGGCCGAACCATGGTCTGATCTGCAAAAATATTGATAAAATATATCCTGCAGAGGAATGGATCAAAGATCTAGAGGTAAATCCCCTAAGGGAAAGGGTCTTCAAAGAAAATCTAATAAGAAAGAGCAACTCAAAGAGAATGCCTTCCAAATATATTCCCAAGCCATATCTTTATTTCAAAAGGCAAGAGAAGGAAGATAGCTGAGATGAAAGCTACTGCTCCAGAACAGGAGGATGTTGATGAAGGTGTTGAGTGCTCAAGTACTGCAAAGAAAAGAAAAACATGAACTCATATACTTAGATTTTCATTTGAAACAAATGTGGACTGAAAAATGTATTGACATTTTATCATTAATAAAATTGTTTCTTAGGTTGAAATGAAATCTATGTTAATAGGCCTATTATATTCAAGCTTAATATTTGCTCTATATTAATGCTTAATATCTTCTGTGGTGCCAATACTTAGTTAATAATTTAATTGTTATGTTGTCATGACTCATAATTCATAATTTGTCATGATATCTTCTATGGTACCTATATTCTGTTAACAATATTATTGTTATGTTGTCATGACTTTTAATTCTGATCTTTCATAATTTGTCATGATATGGTTTTTTGTGGTTATGTATCTTAGCATTGGTGTATGTTCTGTCTTCTTCAAATAGGGGGAGATTGTTGGGAATATTGCCCTCAATATTCCCTAGATTTAAAGAGGCATCACACTAAATAATAAGTACATATTATATTTGATAAGACCTTTTTTACATCATGTCTATGTAGAGCTAGGTAATTCCAAACATTGGAATTAGTCTCTATTTGTACAATCAAAACAACTGAGACAACAACATGATCTCAGTTGAACCAATGAGACGCAGACAGAACCGCTGAGAAGGAGTTTGTCTCAGTTGAGCTGCATTTAGACAAAACCAGCTGAGAAGACTACCTATCTTAGCGGATCCGCTGAGACGCAGACTGACTGTACCGCTAAGATTGGAGCCTATCTCAGCCCAACCGCTGAGATAGATTTATATTTGAATAAAAGCATGGTGGGATCTGCTTTTGGCGCAAGTGGCTGGAAAGTAAGGATAATATTTTCTATTTCTGTCCATGTTGTGACAGGGCACTCTTCAAAGTCATTGCAGAATAGAGGAGGTATAAAAGAAGATGTCAGGTCATTATGGAAGGTGTGCAAAATATCTGAAAGAGCAGCTACTGTGCTATTGAAGGAAAATGGCTTCCACAAGATATCTCATCCTTCTTCCTGAAGCTACAAGCAGATTACTGAGATAAGTTAGTTCTTGTTGATTCAATCCAGAAGAACAAGTGGATCTTCTTTCATCTACTGAAGAAAACGATCAGAAGGAACAAGGCTTGAAGGTACTGCCATTCATCCTTGTTTCAAGACAGCATTTGTTATGCTTTAACAATAGAAGACCTAAGCTGAATGTTATATCTTTATTGTCCTCTGTTGTAAAAGCAAACAATATCAACTCTGTAAGAACGTATTAGTTCTGAGTGTGTAGGGCCTTGTGCCTGAGTGTGTAGGGCTTTGTGCCTGAGTGTGTAAGGCTTTGTGCCTGAGGTTGTAGAGCTATACTCCCAGCTTGAGTTGTAGGATTTCTGAGGAGATCTAAGGTAGGGCTTCTTGATAGGACTAAGGTAGGAAATTAAGAGGATTTCTGAGTTGTATGAGTTGGAGTACTCTGAGTGGTAGGGATGTGAGCCTGAGGTAGGGTTTTGGAGGAAACTTGAGAGATCCTCTGGGATCTGAGTTGTAAGCTCTTAGAGATGAGTTTTGGACGAGTTTGTCTTGTCTAATACACTGTTAGAAAGGTGTAGAGGGGAAGTGGACTACCAATAGACACACTATCTTGGGGAACAACTAAAAACAGCTGTGTGTTTTCTGTGATTTGCTTTTAACTTTATTTAATCGCTAAACAACTGCTATCTGAAAATAGATAATTTCAAAGGAACCTATTCACCCCCCCCCCCCCCCCCCCCTTCTAGGTGAGTTAGACTACTACCAAGTAAACTATCAATTGCCTTGTAAGGTAAACAAAACATCATCAAATCCAGATACATTTAATATCAGAAGTAAAACTCAGAAACACTAATATATATGAACAAGGCCTTAGACTGAATTTTTACATTTAGCCCTAACTCGATGAAAAACTGTACAAAATCTCCCAAACGCCACAAACTAGTTTCTGACATATCGGAAGATAGGTGGCGAAGCAGTCATATATACAGAGTCAGGTGCTAGCTCTATCATTGAATGCCCTCAATCTCTGCCAGGGAATCAGGCTAGGTCATCTCCTAAATATGGTGTACAATGACAGATTAGTCAAAAGACTTATGAAATTCTCACTCCCTCCCCAAGAACCCTAAGGCTTGGAGGAGAGAGCGAGCCTCTAGAGAATATATAATAGTTGAAGCTTATAAAGTTAAATAATAAATAGAAACTTGTGCAAGTATTAAATGTTGGAAGTAAGTACATGAATTAATTATAGTGTTAAGTAGGTTATATGAACTTAAGGATGGAGGCAATCTAAGCATTTAATCGATTATTCCATATTTAACTTGCAAGAATCCAAAACATGTGTTCATAACCCGTATTACACCCTATGTCGGCATAGTTTGATCTTCGCTTTTAGTGGGGTAGCTAACCATGCGTGCCTAACCGTCGTGGAAAATTAGTGATAGTGGTCAGTCCCTCCACTTTTGGGTATGCACATTCCTCACTACCTAGGTCCTAGCGTACATCACGGTGTACTCGTGGATGAAAGCGACATCTGACAATAATACCAACTGGATAACTAGTGGAGGGAACCAGTGAAGAAATATAAAATATAATATGACCTCTCAGGGTTCATACACTCCCTAGTGCCCAAGAGTCGTCAACCCTCCTATGCCGGTACGAACAGATAATGGGCATGACTTACCCGACACAACAATAAAAATTTAAATCATAAGCATTTTAAATAATGAAGCAAACTTTGTTCCTTCTAATCTGGCGTTCTCTTGCCAAACTAGACATTTATACAATTCAGGCAAGTGACTAACCCATAGAACTTGATCGCACCACTTATGCTCTTAACATATCAAATCGAGTGTGGTGATCAAGATCAGATATCATTTATGGTTATTCTTAGAGGAATGCACCGTCTCCAAGATAAATCTAAATAGAGATTATAATGAGTTGTAATGCATAATAAAATTAAAGCGAATAGTAAATAAGGGTGTGGTAAATAAAGTGTAGTAAATAAGAGCCATTAATAGAAAAAATGGAAATGCATTTCAAAAAACTCTGCACTTAGGTTCTTAAAGTTCTTTGAGTTCAAGCTCTCATCTCAGTTCTCAGGAGGCATTCATTGTTTTCATCTCCATTCTTATGAGGCATTCATAGTTCACACCTACATTCTTAGGAGGCATTCACAGTTGTCATCTCTGTTCTTAGGAGTCATTTTAGTTTCGTCGTGTTCGTAGCTGTGGTTTTTAGAATTATTCCGAATTTTGGGGTTCGTCGGGTTTTACGTTGGTCGGACCCGATAATTTTTAAAGTTGCCCCCATTGAATTATATTAAATATTATTTATGAGTTCAGAATTGTAATTTAGAGGGGTTTAGTAGATACGAGTTATTTCAGGAGGATAAGATGATTTTTTGACTCCCGGAATAGTCCAAGTTTTGCAAACATAGTCCTTTATTTTTCTAGTAATTTATATAAACCCATTATGAAATTCTAAACATTTTCTTCCTTTAGGAGTCAACACAAAAATGCACCATTTAATTTCTACAATTATTTAAAGTTGAATTCCTATTTAAAATGACCCAAAACCCACTATTTTTCCCATATTAAATAGCAAATATTTTTATAAAAATTATATTTGGATTGCTGGTAAAATTCAACCTAAATTTCGTATATGAGACATTTTCAGCATAGGTTTGTAGAGCCCTTCAAAAATTAATGAAGATTTCAGTTCATTAGTAACTAGCACAGATTTTAAGGCAGATCTCTGGCTGATTTGGAGCCAGAGAAAACTCTTCTTAAGACTCTACAGTGAATTAGGAACGAATCTGTTGTGGGGAGAATGATTGGTTCGATTGCATTAATAAAATCAGATCTGTTGGATCTATAGTCTGAGATCCAACGACATTTGCATGTCGGCATTGGCTGAAGTATTATAGGCATTCACCCCCATCGTTCGGTCATCGGATGGCCGCGTCACTGCCTCTAGCCGGCTCGACGGAGGCAGGCACTCCTTTCGGCAGTAGTTCGGTGACCAGGTGTCGTCGGCGGGCACCGGGAGGATCTATTACAGAGAAAATATAGCGTGACATCACTGGAACTCTGCTCTCCAGCGGTGCTACCACCTTAGACTCTCCCGAAGAGGGTCGTCACACCCTCTCTAGTGTGGTGTGGCTACCTAGAGGGACAAGGGGGCCTTGGGGATTCGTCCATATATGTCCACCACCCAAGCTCAAAATAGAGCTCGGGTGATGGCAGTGCTCCAGCAGCCGGAGGGAACATGTACCATGCCCCTAAGATCAGGGGGAGGGGAGGAGATATTCTACCTCTGTAGAAGACCATCTGGGTTGGCGAGTATGAGACGACATGGGTAGGTAAGGGTAGGTGGCAGTGGGGCTCTAGGTACTCTCCTCCAGTGCCATCAGGGCTTAGGGAGGCAGGGCTCATTTTGTTTGAGGTCGGGGAGGTGGTGAAAGCTCATCTGAGGGTAGAGGGCTTTATATATAAGAGTTAAGGCCCCTCCCCTTTCCTCTTCTGTACCCAATTTGGGTTTTCCGACAACTTAGATTAGGTGGAGGGGAAATAGTTGGTTGTATCTGCTTGGGTTAGTCAGCAGGGATTAGGTTAGGTTTTGGGTTAGGGCTTAGGTTAGGGTAAGGTTGTGTTAACCTAGGTTTATGGAGAGTTTGGGTTTTTGTAGGCTAACCTAGGTTTAACTTATACTTAGGTATAACCCATGAGTTAGAAAATATCTAAGCCCACTTTATTTCCTGCCCTGGGATCAATGCCAATTAGCAAATGGGATGAAGGGCAGTAACTTGGTGGACGGAGCTTGGGTGGATCTTTGGAAAAATATCAAAATTACTCTTTTAAGGGGGTTTTGACCAAAGTCACCTCATGCATGCCACTCCTTGGGGGTTCCTAGTCGATGAGTGATGAGTCAATGTTGATTTGATGGGGTTGAATTTTAAGTGTTCGTGCTTTTCGATACGCCACACAACTTTATGAGACTCATTTTGGTCAATTTGACTAAGTAATATTGGATTTTAATGAAATGACTTTTGTTGCACTCATATGGATCATACAAGACTAATGCAACTGATTGAAGTCAATTCTAAGTTCATTTACTCAATATGTGGTTTCGGGGTGATTGTGTCAAACAATGTGACCTAAAATGGTCAGGTTCACTAAACTATCTCAGATTCGAATGAAATGAGTTGCATTGCACTCGTATGGATCATGTTAGTTATTGGGCGTCGACTTTTATTTCAAATTGTTTTGTTCCCCTTTTGGTGTTCTTGATTTCGGGTTAACAGATTTAGAGATTAAAAGGACTACAAACAAAACACACGAGAATTTATTGAGGTTCCTCAAGACAGGGTGTCTTGAGTAGTCCTCTGTCCCTCTGCTCCAACCTAGCAGTGTGCTAGGCTCGGCAAACTCTGTCAATGTCTCCGGCCCGCAAGCCTTACAACTCGGACCCGCAAGTCCTACAGCCTAGGCCCGCATGACCCTACTGCACTCAAGCCCATAGATCGACACTCAGGCCCTCAATCCCTACACAACACAGACCCGTAAGTATTGCCCCTTGGACCCACAAGTCCTCCAGCCTAGGCCCGCAAACCCCTACTGCACCCAAGCCCGCAAGCTCGACATGGTTGGACCCACAAGTCCTCTGCCCTGGCCCTAGAGCCTCACATATCTCAAGACCTCAAGCTCGACACTTAGATCTGAAAACAGATCTTACAGATTTGGCCCGTAAGCCTTACGATGAAACATATACAATGTTTGTTCTTCTGCCTGGTGGAGATCGGCTTCTTGTCTTGAAGATGATACTTCTGATATGAATCATGAAAGCACAGATCTTCTTCAAGCCTTCTTCTTTAGCCTGATGTTGACTGGCTTCTTGACTTGAACAATTCTTATCAGTCGATGTGGCTTGACTGCAACTTGGAGAACACTAGATGTGCATTTTTGTTCTCCTCTTCTTGATGTCGATTCTTCTTCACAGCTTTTACTGTTGTATTGCTCGGCGGGATTCTTTTTCGTTTCTTTTTTCTCTTCTTTATTTAGGGCATCCACTATTCCCTTTTATAGGACAGAGGAGTCGCTTAACGGTCACCTATGATGTCCTTCACTAACAGACGCACATACCTTAAGAGCACGCGTTGATTGGACAACCAAACGGCGGCATTAAATGTTGACAGTGTGATGCGCAAAACTATGCTTGCAAACGACAACGGCAAGTGTACCGTATCGAATGTAGTATAGGTTATAAAAACCAAGGTCGTATTAGACTCGGGGCGGTTGAGTACTCTTACTTCAAGAAAGTCTCTATTATTTTATCAATTAAAACTTAAGGGTTGGTTTTGCAAAAAGAAAATAAAAATAAGATTAAAAAGATGAGTAAAAAGGCCAGCACTCGATCTTAGAATCACCGCAGAATAAAGACTAAGAAGAAATAAAATTGCATTCTCTAACTAAAATAACTTTGACCGTGGGGATTCCCGAATTATGAACGTACCTTGGGTCGAGGATACGCCCAACTAAGATTAGGAATATCAACTGAATTTTCATTCTATAATCGATTACCTAATACTTGCTTTACGAGATGAATCCTGCTATTCGATTTGACTCCAATCTGGGAGATTTATGTCATCCTCTTTCGAGGGTTGCATGCAACTCTCTTTATCCTTGAAGGATCGATTTGTCTTACGAGCTTGTTCTGCTTACTTAAGAATGAAAATAAGAACGAGAATTATATATCGAAAATATAATCTCCTTTCATTAAAATCAAGGATAAATCTTAAGCATTTTAGAAAAGAGAAAGAGCGATTCTAAATTACTTCAAAACCAATATTATTCCTTGGATCATCTCGACCGAGTCCTAATAGAAATTTAGCTACTCATGGAGATGGAGGAATCGAAAGAAATAAAAGAGTACATAATGAAAAAGCGAATAGAATAAGAGAAATAGGAACTAATTTTATTGAATTGCAAAAGAAAGTTTAAGCTGTGAAATTGAGAATTACAACTAATGAAATGAAATTACAATTGCAGAAAGAAAGAAGGAGCATAAGAACTACTAAAACATGAAAATAAAACATGAAAAAAAGAGTCTAAGTCCTAAAATATCGTCCTAAAAATTCCTCTCTTAACATCTGGTGAAGCTCCTCTTTTATAGCTGAAAATTTGAGGTTACACGCCCTTGGTCACGCCCGTGACCTAGGGGCGTGTAGAAGGCGTGATCGATGCTGGAGGAGAGGGCGCATTCTGGCTTCAATGCAGGCGTTTCGGGCGCGTCACGCCCTGGGTCACGCCCGTGACCTGGGGCGTGTAATCTTCAAAAGTGGCTGCTGGCGGGAAACATCGGTGGGAAGGATGTGGCGCGAGTCACGCTCGTGACCTGGATGTCACGCCCCTGGTCACACCCGTGACCTGGGGCGTGTAACTTTAAATGACATGGCAGGCGTGCTCGCAGCTGGTGGTGGGGTCCCGATCGTGACTTGGATGTCATGCCCTTGGTCACGCCCGTGACCTGGGGCGTGTACTTGGCGAATCTTCACAAAATGGGCCTGAAGTGGCGGTAGCAGGTCTGGAACACATCTTAGGTTGTCACGCCCTTGTCACGCCCGTGACCTTGGGCATGTACTTGACATTTTTGCTCAAAGTGCCCAGAAAACCTGAAAAACATAAACTAAGCTTAAATTAGTTGAAGAAAATAAAAAGGAATGAATTAAATAAGAAACTACATAAAAATTATATAGATTCAAATTAAAACTATATTAAAATTATACTAAAAGATGAGTACAAAAAGTACTCATCACAGTGCGTCTGGCAACTTTTGAATCTTTCTCGATGATATTTCCATTGTTACGACGATATGGACAATATCTCGACGAGACAATACATCCCTTCTGCACTTGAACTTAAGATGGCATGAAGTCATCTAACTGATGTCGGCATAATCTTCTTGACTACTCGATATCTTTGTAACCACCTTATCTTGTCGACGACACAATCGATATCATGTCGACAGACTATTCTTCAGCAACTGCTTGTCTTCATGTGATCTTCCTTAGTCTTCTAGATGTCCAGCATTCTTTACGACGATAACATCGACATCAGTCTTACTTAGCCTTTCCAACGACAAGGCTTCTTTACGACGATATCTGTCTTGCTTAGCATTATCGACGGCATGGCTTCTTTACGACGATATCATCGACATTCTGACTTATTTTTGTGCTTGAGTCTTCTTCTTCATCTCGGCTTCCTGATATCATTGTGAGGTGTTGTAGTGTTGATCTCACAATGATATCATCATATGCATACTGTTTCGACGATAACCGATATGATCATTCTGCTTTGCTCTAGGCATCATTTCAACGACATGCATACTCGCTTCGACGATATGTCTAGTCGTTTTCGATGATATTGTACTTAGGAAAATTATTGAAATACTGGACATTCTGCTTGATCTCTGCAATCATGAACTAGATATAACATTAAATAAACAAGGCTTTTATCATTGAGCTGAGTGCTTATTTAAATCAGGAATATTGCATGGCACATTTCCCAACATTCTCCCCCTATTTGAAGAATTCCTAACTCACCTCAATGATCAATTCCACACACATAAAGATTTAACATTAAGATAATATAATCACATTAGGCAGCAATCACATAGATAGATTAAATGTTCTTGAATAAGAATTATCATTCATTTGCCCATTCGATTCGACACTCCTCAAGGTCTGTTGCTGCTTGCACCTATGTCTTTCCTCCTTTGCTTCTGATAGTAGTTGATGGGCTTTGGAATCTTCTTGGGAGAAGGAGGAGGGCCATGAGGGAACGTGAGCTTGTGATTCTTCCTCCTTTCTAGTTGCTCTAGGTGCTTATTCCACTCAACCGACTGATATACTCTTTAATGGCCTTCTTGAGGGTATCCAAACTGTATCCATGATTCTATAATTATTTCTCTGGAATTAGGACTCCACCTTCCTGATTGTGGATCCTGCTCAACTTCTGTCAGCCTCTTCTGCCTGTAGTTGTTGCTCTGGAGTTTCTTTCTCTTCCTGGAGGTTGCTGATTCTCCGAATTCAGTATCATACTTCGCTGAATTAGTGTTTACTGATGGATCAGCTGCTTCATACACTGATGGGGGTTTTTGCATTGTATGCTTCACTTGATTTGTTATCCACATCTCTTGATGGGATCCGGCATTTATTATTTTATTCTCCCCCTTTAGGACTTGTTCAATTATGTGTTTTTCAAGAGCTTTTCTGACCAATGTTAACTGCTCATGCAGGTGTTGTTCAGTAACATCCAGATTGTTCCTTACATCTAGTAGATGTGTATCTATTGTGTGAGCATTCTCATTAACCCTATTCAAAACTTGATTCTTATTATTAGTAGCAGCTATTTCTATTTGCCCAAAGGCATACTCCACATTTTCTGAGAATGTTACTTGATCTGTCAGGATCTTATGGGTTTGATGTCCCACCTTGTTGACTTCCTCGCCCATGTGTTCTATTGCGAGAGCTTCCAGAGTGTAGAAGTGGGTGCACTGGGTGTTGATATCAAGTATTTCTCTCTTCACTATCTTGATCTCAGCCCTCATCTCATTCCTTAGGCCATCCACAGTCTTTACAATGAATGTTTCCAATTGTTTCCGCTGAGCAGTCAGTAGAGCCGATATCATATGATAGAGAGAGCCTACCTAAGATGAAGATGGCTCAGCAGCTTCTTCTTCTTGATCTTCTTCTTCCTGTGGAACTACATCAGGGGTACCTTCAGACGATTCCTCACTGATATGGACTGTTACTTTGGCCTTCTCCTTGAAAACTTCTAGTAATATCTCACTCGGAGATGTAATTATTATCTTACTTGTTATTGCCAATTAATGGCAAGCTGAAGGGCGGTGTCTTCCATTGGCTCGAGCACATTCCCTTGATTTTCTAGGGCAGAGTACCCCAGTTGGGTCTCCCCCTCAACTTGTGCATCACCTTGGGCTAAGCCTCCTACTGGGAGCTCCACATCAATCATCTCTGCATCTTGGGCTGAGCTCCCAAGTTGGGACTCCCCCTCAGCAGGAACACTCCCCAAGTTGGGGTTGCTACCTTCTTCAATAACCTCTTTGGAAGCAGGTTCGGGTACTGATGCTGGGATATCTTAACTTTCTTACCGGCCACGGTGGATTTGATCTGGGATTCCGAGTGATTGAGCCTGGCTTCAGCGAAGAATTCTGCCAGTTCTCGGTGGAGAAGAACTGAGGGCTCGCTTAATAGATATTCTAAGCCGGCGGATTCCAAGAGCCCTAGCACTAACCTGATTTCTTTAGAGCATGAGTTGAAGCCCCTACGCTAGAGTTCACAACCTGAGATTACTTCTTCTCTTTTGGGAGCCATCGATTCAGAGCAAGAGAGGAGGAAGTACGTTGGAGACGAAGTAGTGATTTGTCGAAGGAATTGCTTAGGGCAAATCATAGCGTAATTTTTATTCTCGAGCATTCACTCTATTTATAGTGTTGGTAGGTGAGGGGTGCGTAAATTTGACTGTGTCGGTGAAAATGATCAGACGGCTCTGATGGATCGATCTAGTGTCGTGTTAAATAGATGGACTCCATTTTGATGATACTTCTGATTGTCGTCGAAATGGTTCTTGGATACGCATCTTTCCAGCTTGATCCATTTGTCGTCGCAACGTCTGCTATGTCGTTGTAACAACTTATTGTATCGACGATACAGATTTCTTAAACTTGTCAGTCAAGGGCAACTTTCGGCCCTTCTTGGGAGACATCTTTTGGCACCAACCCTGAGAGTTCTCCAGGGGTGTTTTGGTCAATTCCAGCTTGTAATCCTACTGACTTCTTTTGGTCTTTTTAATAGGATGACCTGCACTAAGATTGTTAATGAACTAATTTTGCTGTTCCAGCTTATGGGCCAGAACAGCCATCTTGTCCAAGGCCCAGATTTGTTTCTGGCGGGCTCTTGGACTACCTGCAAAATGAGATTACAAGCCCTTAGGTACCCAAGTAGCTTTGGGTCTTAAGACATTGTTATCTTTAAAGGGCATACTAGATCTAACTGCTCCAGGATATGCATAGTGATGATGATCAAGGTTATTTGCAAGTTTAGCATTTGTTACCCTTGGAGCAGTTGGATTGTACCAACAATCAATTGCAAAGTGCCCAGTCTTTCCACATAACCAACATTCAAACATGTTGTATCTTCCTTTCTGGCTGACTGTGTGAGCATGAGTCCTTTGTGTGTGAACAGAAGGATATTTGAAGGAGACTGATCTGTACTGATTGTGAGTGTGATGTTGGCTATCACCATTCACAGCTTTCCATCTGGAGTCAGTCTTCTTTAATGATTTCTTCTCTTCTCTAGACCAAGTAACTTCATACCACCTCGTGATCATCCTTTCATGAGGTACCTTTGAGGTTTTTGGCATGTTCTTGGGTTTGGAGGAGCTTGCTACATGCTTCCTTGCAATGAAGGATTTATCCTCCACCCTTCTAACTTTATTATTCTTAGATTTTAGTGTACTAGGTTGATCTCTATCCTTCTTTAGAAGTACAACCTCTTTGGTTAGAGAACATCACAGCTCCTTACAGTCAATCAATGCCTTTCAGAGTTTTCCCAAATTTGCTTATTCGGTCAAGGTTGGAGCTTGCATTGAAGTCCTTTTTGAGTTGGCAAAACTCTGCATTCTGTAGAGTTAGCTTTTCAGCCTTTTCAGAGAGATCAGAATTTCTTGCTTGAAGAATTGAGATGTTTTTAGCTTGCTCCTTGCAGAGCATCTTGATCTTTTTGAGATCCTCTAGAAGGACATCATATGGCTTGGACAAGTCATCATTTCCTGATGAGCTTGCCTCAGATTCTGAATCTGATGTAGATAGAGGAGCCCTTATGCATACCTGTTCAGGAGAGACTTCATCCTGAATTTCCTCCTCTGACTCAGATAAGGCAGTCAGTCCAAAATCAGCATTCTCTTCTGAGTCTGAACAGCTTGAGTCAATGTCACTCAATGTTTTGACTTTCTTCTCAGCTACATTGCTTCTTTCTTCCTTCTGATTCTTGGAAGGCAATAATGATTCTGCATTTCCTTCTTTTGATCATTCCATAAGGACTGTTAGAGAGCCCCACATCTCCTTTGTTATTATGCAGTGAGCAAGTTGCTGGAGTATAGAAATATCAACTGCACCAGCTAGAATGTTTTTGGCCTCCTTGTCTAAGTTGACCAAGATAATCTCATCTTCAGTCATTTCTGAAGTTTCCCTGGGCACCATCTTACAAGAATGCCAAGTAGAAGTGGTCATGGAGACATATGGCCCTTCTTGAACAATTAGAAACATTCTGGGATACATAGCATCCATGAATATTTAGCTTTTACTTTCCATAGGTCAAAGTTCTTCCTAGAACAAATAGCTATTCTTGATTCCATAGCTATGATGAATGGACACCCACTGGCAGATCTATTCAAGCTGTTATGATTTTCTTTGAACAACCTCCCTCTGATATCACTTGTTAATTATTGGGTGTCGACTTATCACCTAGAGGGGGGTGAATAGGTATTACAAATTGTTTTGTTCCGCTTTTTGTGTTCTTGATTTTTAGTTAACAGATTTAGAGATTAAAAGCACTACACAGAAAACACACGAGAACTTATAGAGGTTCCTCAAGACAGGGTGTCATGAGTATTCCTTTGTCCCTCTGCGCCTACCTAGCAGTGTGCTAGGCTCGGCAATCTCTGACATTGTCTCCAGCCCGCAAGCCTTACAACTCGGACCCACAACTCCTACATCCTAGGCCCGCAAGCCCCTACTGCACTCAAGCCCGCAAGCTTGACACTCAGTGTAACGCCCTTGATTTTTCGTTAATTATTTACATGGCCGCTGTGGCGTAATTTTGGCGCAAGGGCATTACGTCAGCTCGTCAGGGTTAGTTTTGGGCCGTAGCCTAGTTAAAGTGTGTAATATAGATCGAGCGTGCGAGTTTTCGCGTCGTTTCGAGTTGTAGGGAAAATTTTGTGTGGTTATTAAGACTTTAGCTTTGGGAAGCTTTATCCCAAGTTTGGCTCGTCGGAATTGAATTCTGAGTTCGCCGTTGGATTCGTAGCGCTGAATTTCAGTTGAGGTGTGAATTTTGTAGAATTCCGAGGTGATTCTGTCGCCGTCATAGTTTAAATAGAAGGGGAGGTTGCTTTTGTCTTTCCCTGTCTGCGTTCGACAAACATCGGGCAACCTGCTTTCGACGAACGGCAGGCAGCCTGCATTCGACGAACGGCAGGCATCCTGCGTTCGATGAACGACAGGCTTGCTGTGTTCGACGAACGGCAGAAAGCATGCGTTCGACGAATGGCTTTTGATCCGTAAAGTTTCAGGTTGTTGAGTTTGAGTGAGTTCTTAGCTAATCCATAGCTTTTGGAGCGGAGAACTTCGAGCTTGCAGGGTTTAAGGCAAGTGGCTTTCTCCTCCTTCTTTCTTATTTTCTTGAAGCACTATTTTCCCTATTTATGGATTATGGTTGTGCTTTTGGCATGTTTGTTCGAGTGTTTGCTTGACAGTCAACCACTTCCTCCTTCTGTCTTAAATTCTTCCTGCTGTTTGTTTAATTTCTTGAGAAGTGCATGCCTGATTCCTTTTATTTCTCGAGAAGTGTTTGTCTCAGCCTTTAATTTCTCGAGAACAGTCTTCTCCCTGCAATTAATTTCTCGAGAAATCATAATCCCTGTTTGGGATTTCTTGAGAGGTGTTTTTCCCTGCTCCCTTGGTATCCCTAGAGCGTTATGACCCCACACCTTGATTTCTCAAGGACTATATTCTTATCCTTTAAATTCTCGAGATATGTCCTCTACTTCTTAATGCTTAGGTTATGTCTCTGAATACTTCTACTTTTGAAACCTCATACCCGTTGTGGTGGTATGACTTAGGTCTTCTCTTATGAATCGTCTTTTGCAGTGTTTACATTATTTGTGACCCTATCCTTAGGGTATCCTGGTGATTATTTCTTGGGCTACGCCCCGTATTTTAAATAAAGATTTAATTAATAAGAACCATTGTCTTTAACCTTGCACGGTAGTCGTGTTTGGGGGACAGTGGGGGAAATGTTCTAGCCTTGCACGGTAGTCGTGTTTGGGTGGTTGGGTCTAGTGACACCCCCACCCGGTTTTGGGCTTTGGGTGGCGGAGGTAGGTAACCGCTCCCGTTTAATTTGAGCTGATCAGTCTCTTTAATTAATTTTAACAAGATAAATGAACTTTGCATGTTCCTCTTTATGGTATTTGGTGCACTTGGTGCTTTGCTTAGTTCTTTGTGGGAGCTTCTCTTTCGGTAAATGTGACTTGGGTTGGTACCCCTTATGCCTTATTTATTTTTTCTGCTTATAGTTTCCTACCACTTGTAACTCCCTTGCTGAGGCGTTCTTTGTTTTATTGAATGCCTCAGGTTCAGAGCCTTAGCTGCTAATGCTGTAGCCCGGAGTCTCCGGGAGTTATTTGTGTGGCTGTTTCACCCCGCTGCTGCGAGGTAGTTGTGGTTAGTTTTCTCTTGTGTTCGGACATGCTAGTATGGTGCCAACGGGTTAGTGTCAGGTTGTTGACGCCCGTTGTGCCCTCTTGATACATTATAGTTTACTTTCCAGTTAATTGCTACTACTTTTTAGATCTTGTGTATCTTTCTCTCTGCGAATGATTTATGCCTAGGTGCATTATAGTTATAAAATGATTTTTCTTTCATCCACATTGCATACCTTTTAACTGAAATCTTTATCTTTAAAGTCGCCTAAAAGATATTTTCTATACGTATACTACACTTAGATATGTGCATATCATTTACTTTATGTCCTATCATCACGTGCATTTAGGACCTTAAGTGAACTAAATCAAGCATTCTTCCGCTGCAAATACATATATTTTCTCAGTGGACTAGTTGATCCACGAACTGAGAGACGCAGTTCTTGCCCCAAAACCAAATAAATGATTTCAAATGATTGATCTATCATGTAAACATGTTTTGATTAATTAAGTACTAGGTTCCCACCTGAGCGTCTGCAGTTGTCTCCTGAATGACGTGGCATCATGACGCGTATTTTCCCTTACTCTGATATTCCTAAATTCGGTGAACATGCGGGTTGTGACAGTTGGTATCAGAGGGAGGTTGTTCGACAAGTTGGTCGGGCAACAAATTCTGATATAGTAGTTGTTTTGGATTCATTGCATACACACACCGATGTGTCGTCAGTACGTCTTGGCCGAAGCATGAACACTACACTCATAGCATGATAAGAAGTATACGGGGCATATTATGTAGTATGGGATGCATAATATGTGTTTGTATATGGATCCACCATAGGTGGCAACATGTGACGGTTATGTAGTATGGGATGCATAACCATCATCATATGGATGCCCATTAGCACGTTTTTTCTTTTCGTTACATGCAATATTATGTAGTATGGGATGCATAATAGTTCATGTGTACGCCGCTCATAACACGCATTAAGGCCTTTATTGGAATGCATAGCACAACATACATTACATAGCATTGCATAAGCACACGTGCAAAGCTAAAGACTTATATGATGACACACATACACCCATGATTTCAAGATGAACAGAAATTTCATGCATTCATGACCTTTGCACATGAGTCAAGAGGGCCGATGTAGTATCGTTCCGGAATTTAGCATAGCATCATGAAAATCCTAGAGCAAGGTAGTAGCAATGGCAAGTATCTGTACATGTATGTTCTGAACCAAGCAGTGTAGTGCTAGTGTAAGGTTAAGTTTTAATTATAGGTTTATGCATTTTAGAAGAGATGGCGCACAAGCAAGTCGCGACTAGGTCGACTCCACAGTCGGAGGGCGAGTCATCTGTAGCGCAGAGTGAAGCTTTGATCGAGAGTCTACGCCAGAGCAATGAGGCTCTGACTAGGCAGATGGTTGCGATGCAATCACAAGTTTAGGCATTGTTGTCTGTCGGTGCTAGGCAGCAACCCGTAGTGCAGGCCCTCGTAGTAGGACAGACAGTACCTACTCCTCCTGCTCCCTTGGTACCCCCAGTAGCGATACCTCCGGAAATGAATTTCATTTCGCACTTTCAAAGGTTGGGTCCTCCATCGTATGACGGACGAGCTGATTTTGTGGCCTTGGACGATTGTCTTATAGCCATTGAAGAGATGTTCTCTTATTCAAGAATCACCGCGGATCAGAAGGTGATGATTGTCGCGTACCAGCTTAAGGGTCTCGCAAAGAGTTGGTGGTTACGGGAGAAGGAAGACCTTTCCGAAGGATGTTTGTGGGAAACCTTCAAAGGAATGATGCTAAGAAAGTTTCTGCCGTCGGTAGAGCAAGACCGGTTGATGAATGATTTCCTGCATCTGAAGCAGAGACAACTCACGGTGAGCGAGTATGAGATTGAATTTTGCAAGTTGAGCAGGTTTGCTCCGGCCCTGGTAGCCTCGGAAGAAGGAAGAGTAAAAAGATTTCTAGGTGGTCTCCGCAGTGATATCCAGCAACTGGCCAGTGCGTACAGGTCGGAGAAGTACGCCGAGGTAGTAGAGGCAGCGCTGAAGGTTGAGGCAATCGATAATGCCAAGAACCGAGGATCATTGATGAGGAAGGGAAAGAGAAAGGCTAGAGAAGAAGGAAATTCTGGTGCGCGCGCCTTGGTCTTGAAGAAGGAAGGTGGTGAGGTCTGCAGTTTCTGTGGCCGCTTTGGCCATCTGTTTGAAATGTGTTTCAAGAGGAAAGGATTTAATAAGTAGCAGCGAGTGCTGGCAATCCAGGGTGCTCCGAAGGGTGAGGTGCTCTGCCAGTTGTGCAAGCAGCAGGGGCATGAAGTGGCCTAGTGTTGGACCAAAGATAAAGTCTGCTTCTAGTGCAAACAGAAGGGGCACATGAAGTTTCAATGCCCGCAAGTTCAAGCCCCATTACAGCCAGTTCCGCTTCGATCCTTGCCGTCGCCGCAGCATCAGGATAAAGGAAGAGGAAATCTGAACATGTTAACCCCGGAGCAAGCGCAGTCTTTGACCCAAGTGATCGCAGGTTAAATCTTAAGTTATCTATTTAGTCTTGATTCTTTTTGGTTTCGTTGTATTAGACTAGTTTCTTGTTCACGCTTATAGGGAGATTTAAGGTAAATAATCGTTGGGCGCATGTTCTGTTCGATTCGGTGCTACCCATTCGTTCGTAGCAAGGGCTTTCGTCGAGCGTCACTGTTTGACCCCTGAGCTGGGCAACGATTCGTTCCTCGTTAAGTTCCCTTCTGGTGATTTGGTATCCTCGAACCTGTGCGTCCGAAGTTGCCCCGTTCTCTTAGGAGATTTCTTGGTTGTTGCTGATCTCAAAGTGCTGGACTCAGAAGACTTTGACGTGATTTTGGGTATGGACCGTCTAGTTATGATGTTGTCATCCGATGCAAGGAAAAGCGTCTGGACTTCGTGATGGACAACGGTCATCCCATGAGCATTTTTGGTTCTCCGTACCAGTGTTCCCCGATAATTTCTGCGGTATGTGCTCGGAAACTGTTAATTTCTGGTTGTTTAGCTTACCTTGTTTCTGTAGTAGAAAGTTACGGGATCGCCGTGTCTTGAGGGTGTTCCGGTGGTGTGAGAGTTTCCTGACGTCTTCCCTGTCAATCTTCCTAGTCTCCCTCCTGATAGAGATGTGGTTCGTTATTGATCTTGAGCCTGGTACTCATCCAATCGCTAAGGCACCATACCGTATGGCCCCGCGCGAGTTAGAAGAGTTGCGAACTCAGTTAGATGAACTGCTGCAGTGTGGTTTTATTAGGCCAAGTTCTTCATCCTGGGGTGCTCCAGTTTTGTTCGTGAAAAAGAAGGACGGTTCTATGAGGTTGTGCATAGATTATAGAGAATTAAACAAAGTGACCATCAAGAACAGGTATCTGTTGCCGAGGATAGATGATTTGTTTGATCAGTTGCGTGGTAGCACAGTGTTTTCGAAGATTGACCTTCGATCAGGCTACCATCAGTTGAGGATCCGTGAGTCGGACGTTCCCCGAACTGTCTTTTGTTCCCGTTATGGTCATTTTGAGTTTCTTGTTATGTCTTTTGGTTTGACGAATGCACCCTCTGCGTTTATGGACATGATGAACCGCGTGTTCAAGGATTTTCTAGATCATTTCGTTGTGTTGTTCATCGATGATGTGCTGGTTTATTCCATAAGTGCTGAGGAGCATGCTACGCATTTGCGCTTAGTTTTGTCTACTCTTAGAGAGCACAAGTTGTATGCGAAGCTGAGTAAGTGCGAGTTCTGGCTTTCTCAGGTATCCTTTCTGGGTCATGTGGTGAACAAGGACGGAATTATTGTAGACCCTGCTAAGATTTCTGCTGTGTTGGATTGGAGGACGCCTTCATCTCCTAAGGAAATAAGGAGTTTCTTGGGTTTGGCTGGGTACTACAGGAGATTTATTCAAGGATTCTCAGTGCTGTCGGCACCTTTAACTAAGCTTACCCAGAAGAATACCGCTTTTGTTTGGAGCAAGAAGTGCGAAGAAGCCTTTCAGGAATTAAAGAGGCATTTGTGCAGTGCTCCTGTGTTGGCATTGCTGATCGAAGGAATAGAGTACGTTGTGTATGTGGATGCATCTCATATTGGGTTAGGATGTGTTTTGATGCAAGAAGGAAAGGTGATTGTCTATGGGTCTAGACAATTGAAAGTCCATGAAAGGAATTACCCTATCCATGACTTAGAATTTGCTGCAGTGATTTATGCTTTAAAGCTTTGGAGACATCTATTATATGGAGTGTCATGCAAGATTTATACGGATCACAAGAGTCTGAAGTATGTCTTCACCCCGAAAGAGCTGAATTTACGCTAGAGGAGGTGGTTGGAGTATGTTGCGGATTATGAGGTTGATATCCTGTATCATCCGGATAAGGCTAATGTGGTGGTCGATTCCCTGAGCAGAAAGACCACGCATGTCTTCAACCTTTCGGTGCAGTCCTTGGTAGAAGAGTTTATGTTGATGGATATCTCAGTCGGTAGTTGTACCGCGCCTGCAAGTTTAGAAGTTGAAGAGACTTCTTGGATTACCCTTACCAGACTGCATCAGAAGGAAGATCCTGACTTGCAGCATCTTCGAAGTAGAACTGAGAAAAGGGAATTACCAGATTTTTCGATCGATGATAAGGATACTTTGATGTACCAAGGTAGATATTGTATCCCCGCGTTAGAAGAAATTCGGACAAGGATCTGTAGTGAAGCGCATGAATCTAATGTTTCCTATCATCCTGGTTCCACGAAGATGTATAAAGATCTGAAGCAGATCGTTTGGTGGTCAGGTATGAAAAATGATATAGCAAAGTATGTTTCTAAATGTTTAACCTGTCAGCGCGTGAAGACAGATCATAAGAGGCCTAGAGGTAAGTTGAACCCATTGGATATTCCAAGCTGTAAGTGGGAGAGTATTTCGATGGATTTCATTACCGGTTTGCCGAGATATCCCGCAGGTCATGATTCAGTGTGGGTCATAGTTGATCGTTTGACAATGTGTGCTCACTTTGTACCGTTTAAGATTGGATATTCAATGGAGAAGATAGCATAGTTGTACTTGGACGAAGTCATCAGATTGCATGGTGTGCCCGTGAGTATTGTGTCAGACCGAGACTCAAGGTATATGTCTCGTTTCTGGCAGTGTTTGCAGGGAGCTTTGGGCACTGACCTTAGATACTCTACCGCTTACCATCCTCAGACCAATGGTCAGACAGAAAGAGTAAATCAAATTTTGGAAGATATGATAAGGTGTTATATTCTAGATCATGGAGGAGCTTGGGATAAGCGTCTTGGATTGATGGAATTTGCCTACAATAATAGTTATCGGGAGAGTTTACAAATGGCCCCCTTTGAGGCTTTGTATGGGAGGCATTGCCGAACTCCCTTGTTTTGGGCTGAGGTGGGTGAGAGCCCGTTGTTAGGCCCAGAAGCTTTGAAAGAGATGAGCGTTGTTGTGACTCATATCCGCGAGAAGCTTCGTATTGCTCAGGAGCGATATGAGAAGTATGCCAATCGGAAGAGGGTGGATCTAGAGTTTGTTGTTGGAGACAAGGTGTTCTTGAAAGTTTCTCCGATGCCAGGTGTTAAGAGATTTGGAAGGAACCACAAGTTGGACCCCCGATATGTGGGACCTTTCCAGGTTGTTGAGCGCATCGGAGCGTAAGCTTATAGATTGGATTTGCCTGCTTCCTTCCCAAATGTTCACGATGTGTTTCATGTGAGCCAGTTGAAGAAGTGTTTGCGTAGTGATCGGCTTGTTCTTGATTCGGTGCCCATATTGCAGCCCAATCTTTCGTATGTTGAAGAGCATGTCCGAATCTTGGAGACTCAGGATCCTGTGTTGCGGAGGAAGACGATCCCGATGGTTAAGGTTCTTTGGAAGAATCAGGGTGTTGAAAGCGCAACATGGGAGCTGGAGTCTGCCATGAGAGAGACTCATCCTAGCATCTTCTCTTAGATTTCAAGTGAATCTTTCGTCGGATAACCTTTGGATTTGATTCTGTATCTTTCTTGATCTTTGTGATTTCAAGTTTCGGGATGAAACTTCTTTTTAGGGGGAGTGACTGTAACGCCCCTAATTTTTCGTTAATTTTAGGGGGAGTGATTGTGGCCGCTGTGGCATAATTTTGGCGCAAGGGCGTTACGTCAGCTCGTCAGGGTTAGTTTTGGGTCGTAGCCTAGTTAAAGTGTGTAATATAGATCGAGCGTGCGAGTTTTCGCGTCGTTTCGAGTTGTAGAGAAAATTTTGTGCAGTTATCAAGACTTTAGCTTCGGGAAGCTTTATCCCGAGTTTGAATCGTCAGAATTGACTTCTGACTTCGCCGTTGGATTCGTAGCGCTGAATTTCAGTTGAGGTGCGAATTTTGTAGAAGTCCGAGGTGAGGAGAGGAGAACTTCGAGCTTGCAGGGTTTAAGGCAAGTGGCTTTCTCCTCCTTCTTTCTTATTTTCTTGAAGCACCATTTTCCCTGTTTATGGATTATGGCTGTGCTTTTGGCATGTTTGTTCGAGTGTTTGCTTGACAGTCAACAACTTCCTCCTTCTGTCTTAAATTCTTCCTGCTGTTTGTTTAATTTCTCGAGAAGTGCATGTCTGATTCCTTTTATTTCTCGAGAAGTGTTTGTCTCTGCCTTTAATTTCTCGAGAACAGTCTTCTCCCTGCAGTAAATTTCTCGAGAAATCATAATCCCTGTTTGGGATTTCTCGAGAGGTGTTTGTCCCTGCTCCCTTCGTATCACTAGAGCATTATGACCCCACACCTTGATTTCTCGAGGACTATGTTCTTATCCTTTAAATTCTCGAGATATGTCCTCTACTTCTTAATGCTTAAGTTATGCCTCTGAATACTTCTACTTTTGAAACCTCATACTCGTTGTGGTGGTATGACTTAGGTCTTCTCTTATGAATCGTCTTTTCCAGTGTTTACATTATTTGTGACCCTATCCTTAGGGTATCCTGGTGATTATTTCTTGGGCTACGCCCTGTATTTTAAATAAAGATTTAATTAATAAGAACCATTGTCTTTAGCCTTGCACGGTAGACGTGTTTGGGGGACAGTGGGGGAAATTTTCTAGCCTTGCACGGTAGTCATATTTGGGTGGTTGGGTATAGTGACACCCCCACCGGGTTTTGGGCTTTGGGTGGCGGAGGTAGGTAACCGCTCCCGTTTAATTTGAGCTGATCAGTCTCTTTAATTAATTTTAACAAGATAAATGAACTTTGCATGTTCCTCTTTATGGTATTTGGTGCACTCGGTGCTTTGCTTAGTTCTTTGTGGGAGCTTCTCTTTCGGTAAATGTGGCTTGGGTTGGTACCCCTTATGCCTTATTTACTTTTTCTGCTTATAGTTTCCTGCCACTTGTAATTCCCTTGCTGAGGCGTTCTTTGTTTTATTGAATATCTCAGGTTCAGAGCCTTAGCTGCTAGTGCTATAGCCCGGAGTCTCCGGGAGTTTTTTTGTTGTTGTTTCACCCCGCTACTGCGAGGTAGTTGTGGTTAGTTTTCTCCTGTGTTTGGACATGTTAGTATGGTGCCAACGGGTTAGTGTCATGTTGTTGACGCCCGTTTTGCCCTCTTGATACGTTATAGTTTACTTGCCAGTTAATTGCTACTACTTTTTAGATCTTGTGTATCTTCCTCTCTGGGATAGATTTATGTCTAGGTGCATTATAGTTATAAAATGATTTTTCTTTCATCCACATTGCATACCTTTTAACTGAAATCCTTATCTTTAAAGTCGCCTAAAAGATATTTTATATGCCTATACTACACTTAGATATGTGCATATCATTTACTTTATGTCCTGTCATCACGTGCATTTAGGACATTAAGTGAACTAAATCAAGCATTCTTCCGCTGCAAATACATATATTTTCTCGGTGGCCTAGTTGATCCACGAACTGAGAGACACAGTTCTTGCCCCAAAACCAAATAAATGATTTCAAATGATTGATCTATCATGTAAACATGTTTTGATTAATTAAGTACTAGGTACCCGCCTGAGCGTCTGCAGTTGTCTCCTGCATGACGTGGCATCATGACGCGTATTTTCCCTTACTATGATATTCCTAAATTCGGTGAAAATGCGGGTTGTGACACTCAGGCCCTAAAGCCCTACATAGCACAGACCCTCAAGTCTTGCCCCTTGGACCCGCAAGTCCTGCAGCCTAGGCCTGCAAGCCCCTACTACACCCAAGCCCGCAAGCTCGACACAGTTGGACCTGCAAGTCCTCTACCCTGGCCCTCAAGCCTCACAGATCTCAAGCCCTCAAGCTCGACACTTAGATCTAAAAATAGATCTTATAGATTTGGCCCACAAGCCTTACAAAGAAAGATATGCAATGTTTGTTCTTCTGCCTGGTGGAGATCGACTTATTGTCTTGAAGAAGATACTTCTGATATGAATCTTGAAGCATAGATCTTCTTCAAGCCTTCTTCTTTAGCCTGATGTTGACTGGCTTCTTCACTTGAACGATTCTTATCAGTCGATGTGGCTTTACTGCAACTTGGGTAACACTGGATGTGCATTTTTGTTCTCCTCTTCTTGATGTCGATTCTTCTCCGCAGCTTTTACTGTTGTATTGCTCGGCGGGATTCTTTTTCGTTTCTTTTTTCTCTTCTTTCTTTAGGGAATCCACTGTTCCCTTTTATAGGACGGAGGAGCCGCTTAATGGTCACCTATGATGTCCTTCACTGACAGACGCATAAACCTTAAGAGCACACACTGATTGGACAATCAGGCAGTGACATTAAATGTTGACAGCGCGTCTGGCAACTTTTGAATCTGTCTCGACGATATTTCCATTATTACGTCAATATGGACAATATCTCAACGATATAGGACATCACTTCTGCACTTGCACTTAAGACGACATGAAGTCATCTAACTGATGTCGGCGTAATCTTCTTGACTGCTCGATATCATTGTAACCACCTTATCTTATCGACGACATTATCGATATCATGTCGATAGACTAATCTTTAGCAACTGCTTGTCTTCATGTGACCTTCCTTAGTCTTCTCGACATCTAGCCTTCTTTACGATGATATCATCGACATCAGTCTTACTTAGCCTTTACAACGACAAGGCTTCTTTACGACGATATTGAAGTATCTAGTTGCTTACCTAAATCACCTAGAGGGGGGTGAATAGGTGATCTCTACGTCTTTTGCGGAATTAAGAATTAAACGTAAAGCACAGCACACAAAATAAATCACAGCCACAGATAACACCAGGAATTTATAGTGGTTCCCCGTACTTGGGTACTCCACTGCCGGCCTCGCCAATCTAGCACCACAGCTAGACTTGACTACTCACTAAATCTCGGATCAGAATGATCCTACAAACTCGGAGTCAAACTCCTACAATCTCAGAGAGAACCTCTCTTACAACTCGGAGAAAAACTTCTCCTACAACTCGGAGAACAACCTCTCCTATAGCTCGGAGATAACAACTCCTACAATAGATGATAAAAGGTTTTGAACAATAAGATACCAGATCTGAATAACAGAGGCGTTTTCTTCCTTCTCTTTGAATGACTTTTCAGAACGATGAGGAAGAACAACGATCCTTCAAATCTGTCTTTGGCAATACGAAACGATCCAATAGAGGTTGTAGAATCAGAACACGGATCGATCGAATCCTTCTTTGATAGAAATCAACAACTCAAATGAGTAGATCGATCTTCAATCGTAGGCGACAGCGAGGCGGCGCTTTTCTCGTTCTTTTAGATCAGGAAAGAAAATTAGGGTTTGAGAACGATTCGAAAAACTTGTTGGAAATAACCCAAGAGCGATCCTATATATAGAGGGCAATGATTAAGGGTTAAATTGACCTTAAACGCACTCAATATAGCCGTTAGGATCGGGAAGGAGCGTTTACGAACCGTCAAGAACAGAGGAAACAAATTAGAAAATAACGGACAGAATTCTCGAGACATAAGGGATCTCTCGAGAACTAACGGATCTCTCGAGATATGAAACAAAGAGAGCAGGAAAGGGATGTCTCGAGAACTCGATGATCTCTCGAGACATTACAAAGATTTCGGTCTTAAGGACTCTCGAGACAAGCTTGATCTCTCGAGTCATCAAGAACAGAAATACCGAGATCAACAGAACTTGCTTCTCGAGACATTAAACGACTCTCGAGACATGCTTGATCTCTCGAGACATATCCTTAGAAAAATTTATATTCATTTACTCCTTTTCTTCTCTTGAACAATTGCTGCAACCGCACTCCAAAGTCTTCAATAGTCTTGAAAATGAAGTGTACCCCAATAGAGAGATCACACATGAGTCATCACCATGTTTCATATAATGAGGAATTACATTGTATGAAACTGTGTTTGCAGACCCATTGTGACCTGACATTGATTTACACTTAGCAATGATAATCTGCAAGACAATACTGGAAAAACATATCAAATACAAATGCAATTCAATCTTAGTTCAAGGGCGACTTCTCACAAATCAAGGTAATTGTGAATACAATTCCCAACAATCTCCCCCTATTTGTAGAAGTCAGAACCCTATACACTAAGTTGAATTACAGCAATATAGAATAAATATGCTACACTACACAAAGATATAGAAATGAACAAGTAGAGAACATCAAATCAACAATTATATATATATGTCTAAATTGAATTGTTAAGAAGACTTGATGTTCACAAAATCAGAACCAAAGCAAAATATGTCTTGTCAGCATCAGCATTATCCTTCAAGATCTCATTTTCCTCTTTTCTTCTTGTCTGGAGAAATAAGCATAAGGCTTGGGATGGTAAAACAGAGGTGGAGCCGGAGCATCAGAATTATTATAACCAAATGCCCTGAAATGGATTCTTCTCTTCCTTTGAGCTGTCTCATGTTTTTCCCATTCAAGTGAGCTATAGCATTCAGATCTTTTCATTTTGCCTTCACGGACTAACCTATAGGTTTCAAGAATTATGTCTTTTGAGACTGGGCTCCAGATTTCTGGTAGAACCTCCTCAACCTGAGCTTTGCTATGGCCTGCAGAGCTAGAACTCGGAACAGATCTACTCGCAGCGGAACCTTCACCAAGTTTTCTTTTTCTTTTGGTCCCAGCCCTATCTGATTGATCTTCAACTATAGGAGCCTTCCCAAGTAGTTCTTCTGGCCTTGGAGAAAACTAAGGAACAGGAACATCTGGATCAATTTCTAACTCAGGAAAAATCTGATTATGAAGCCACGTTGCTGTTTTGAAGGAATAAGCATTAACATCAGCAATTTGCTTCTGCACCCTAGAAGAGAACTGATCAAACTGTGATTTCCATGAGCTTTGAATAGCTGACACAGAGCTTTCCACTAAATCTGTCATTCTTTCCATTATAATGTCCTCCCCCTTTCTGACTTCTACAGATAGGGTTTGGAGAGTATCATCTTTGAAATTTCCGACTTCATCAACAATCTGGAATGTATTTGCTTCAGCCTTGTCAGACAATGAGTCTTGAAGCTTTGTCATTGTAATAGTATGAGCCAACACTGTGCCTACACCTTCAGTTGCATGTTCAATTGCTTTGCTCCCTAGGCACATCAATTCAGATAGATTTTCATAATTTGATTTGATTTTAGCTAACTCCCTACCAAGTTCACTTTCAACTGAGGCAATCATCCTGTGAACAGTTGTCAAAGAGTTCTCAAACTGTTCACTCTGCTTCTTGAGCATAGCTTCAATCTTTCCCAGAAGAGAATCTGCATCAAGGATTGGAGGGGAAGGAAGAGAGGAAGGAAGAGTAACAGCAGGTGCGGCATCAGGAACATCATCAGGGAGCTCTTCAATCTCAAGAGAGTGAACCACATTGTCCTCTTCACAACCTAGCTCATCTGGAGCATTCCTGGTTGTGTCAAACTCTGACTCCACCTCAACATGTACTAGGGGAGGGGATGATTCATGAACGGAATCATCACCATCGTCTTCAAAAACAAAATCTGCACCAGACCCTACCTGTTGGCTGATGCGATGATTCAGCAAGTGCACCGGTCGCGCAAGTAATAATAATGGGGAAAATCCCCGAGTGTCGGTCTCTTGAGGAACACAGTAAGGTGGAGTTAGGTTTCGAGGAAGGACTTGAGATTGAAGTCCTTAACGTGGATGGAATGCGGAGGAGTTGGGTTGGCTTTTGGAAAACAAAATAAAAGCTATCAACTACTCCTATGCAATGCCGCTATGCAAAGCTTCGCTTGGCGGGATGGAGACTAGGCAGGCCTTGAGCGCGCTGCGTCGAAAGGGCGGATGGACGAGTAGGCTAACGGAGTCGAACTATGCAGGCCTTGAGCGCGCTGCTTCGTTAGGCGAATGGAATACGGGCCGCGATGCCACGCTTCGGTAGGCGGATGGGCGAGTAGGCTTACGGATTGAGGGTCGCAAGCACCTCTTCACCAAGCACGCCACTAGCAATTGCTAGTGCGGCACCGGACAACCAACAAACCACACCACAAGGCGCACCTCAATAATATAAACAAAAATACTCAATCACATAGACATAATCAAGTAAAAATGCTATTTAATCAAAATACACTTCATCATAATGTTAGATCTAGTTGCAAATACATCAATAAAAGGAGAACAAGGCAAGAAATCGACCGAATCCGAAGGCTCGTTGAAGATTCACGGTTGGAATCGCCGGGTTGTCAATCCGCGTCCAAGCTCGGTCCACAACTACGTCCGGGGTAGAGAGAGCTGTCACTACTCTCCAATGGACCCGTCTTCTTCGTGTCACGATCCGGTGGAGGTTGCCAACTTCCTCTTGCTCGATGGAGATAGCGGCTAGGTCTTCCTTTGGAGCTCTTGGATGAAGGAGGAGGCCGAGAGGAAACTCCGGCTCAAGATAGGCGTGAAGAGCAAGCCCGGAGCACCTCTATATGGTGGGCGACGGTGGAGGGGCGAAATCGGGCGGAATCGGGCGGAAAACGGCGCTGAAAATCGGGGTGATGACCTAAAATCGCGAGCAGGGAATTTATAGGCGCTGGAATTAAACAGTGCGCACGGTCAGTGGCGCACGACCAGTGGTCGTGCGCACTAGAATCCTGTGATCGTGCGCTCTGCCTGGACGGAACCTGCAAAGACAGAAATTATAAAATAAAATGTTCGCACGACCAGTGGCGCATGACCGGTGGTCGTGCGCACTAGCGTTGATGGTCGTGCGCAATACAGCAAACAGAACTCAGAATTTTAATGATGAGTGCGCACGAGCAGTGGCGCACGACCGGTGGTCGTGCGCACTAGCATTGGTGGTCGTGCGCACTGCACCAAACAGAACTCGTGAAAAAGGCGTTAAGTGCACACGATCAGTGGCGCACGACCAGTGGTCGTGCGCAATAGAACCAGTGATCGTGCGCAGTGTTCCTGTGCAGAATTGCACCGGAAACACCTGCACTACTCCTGTTCTAGCGTACAACCACAAATCCAGCCACTAAAAGTGACACTTAACCGCACATGAAAACTACTAATGAAGATAGAAATGAAATCACACCAAAATAGGCCTAAAAGTGCACCTAGCATAGAATATCAAATATAAACTAAAACAGGGCTAAAGTGCAGTGAAATGACTAACTAAACGGCCCAGATGAGTCCATAAAAGTGTATATGATCAGGACTCATCACACCCCCAGACTTAACTGTTTGCGCGTCCCGAGCAAACAAATTCTAAGCGAACTAGGAAAGAACAGTAGATGGCTTAAAACTACAATACAGAGTACCATGCGAAGTCGCATGCTCACGTGCATAAGAAGAATAGTAGAGAAGATTTCTGATTATATAAACAGTTTATATATTTCTAAAAGAGTAAAAGCATATTACAACTACTCAAAATGGTGAACAGCGGTGAATCGTTCGGTCATGCATACGGAGAAAGTAAGCTAAACGCTGAGACGAGCATTGCCCAAGATCGGGATGCGGGGAAAACTCCACTGAAATCCATCAGTGTCGGTGACCATAGGCTTGCCCGGTCACATTCTCTCCACGGCACTGGTTTGACTCAAATGCGTGAATCAATAGGACTTTAGGTTTTAAATGGGGCTTGGGTTTAGGTGAGGATAAACAAAGATAAAAACGACGGCTCAAGCACTAAACCCAAATGAGCTAATGCAGGAAACTATCCTCATTCGCCACACAAACACGCGGGTACACAACACCCCCAGACTTGGACTTAACAGCATGGGTGCGTGCACCGCCTACTCCCAAACATAAATCTACATAAAGATTTTCAATTAAACATTCCTTCTCTTTCCTTTCTTTTTAACTTCTTTTCTTTTTCTCATTTTTTTTTTCTTTTCTTATCATTTTCAGCAAATAAACAAAAAGACACATCCACATCTTCACAAACATATTACCACATCAACAACCCAACTTATGAAAATAATAAACAGCTAAAGCTCAGATTTGGGTGTGCGACTAGGATTGGCTTTTGGACTTTGGTGAAATAAAAGTGGGGCTGAATCAAAGAACGGGTAGGCACAACTGGGCTAGCGAGGCTATAGCGGTAGGGATAGGCACAAAGGCTCAACCGGGCCAAAATGATGGCCTATATCACATTCACACAATTGACTAACCGTATACCCATGCTTCAAGAATCGCTTGGGGCAAGTTCTAGCCACCGAGAAAGATTCTCCTTTCTCCCGACTCAAGCAATACGAGTCTAGCGATCGTTTACACACATCCCTATGCTACCGTTTGATTCCACTGGATTCACCATTTGAGTAGAGTAAACAACATTTACACTAATAGAAAAATATAAAACCATAAGCATAAAAAGAAGTCTAATCTACACAAATTTCTATGCAACCGAGCACTCGACTAGGAGCACTAATAGAGTCAACATTTTACTCTGCTACATAGTCCTAAGCCATCACCTAGATTTTCCCAAATAAGCAAAAGAATTAAATTCACAACAGAGCAAGCAAACAGATGAGTACGCGCTCAAGTGGGTGATATGGTGTATGCAATAATAAAAATACACTTCTGATATGCAAAAACGTGTACACGTGTAGTGAACACTCGGTACACTCCCCCCCCCCCAGACTTAAACTAAACAATATGCGCAAAATGCAGCTATAAAATTCAGAATAATGCTAGGGAAAGAGAGTACCCAGTGCTCAGAAATGAGCACACCAGAAGATTGGCGTGTAAACCTGGACTAAGCTGCAGCGTCCGTCATCCAGAAGAGATACCTGCAGGGGGTCAGCTCCGCAAAAACAGAAGAAAATAGAAAACTGAAAAGAAAATACTACTAACTAAACATGATTAGATAAAAATAAAAATTGCAGAAAAGGAAGATAACTACTGGGGTTATTGTCATCCCAGCACGACTTATTCAAAATCTTAACGATTCTAGCTAATGGGCCTATGGAAGGAGAAGTGGACAGGTAACTGGCCTAATATGCGTGTCGGTAGCGGGTACCGATACGGAGATAGAACAGTCACCCCTCTACCGAGATATAGATACCTGCTCCTCACAGGTAGAGGGTAGAGAAAGTAAGAAGAGGAGGAGGCCTGGTCCTCACTCAACTCACCAAAAATATCCTTGCCTAGCAAGGCGTCGTCAACAGGGAGGCAGCTGGAGGAAAAGGCAATGAGTGGAGCTTCCTCTACGGAGGGGGAATAAACCTCCTCACATGAGAGGATGCTCACATCATTGACTTGAGCAAAAAGCTCCAAGTCCTCCTGGGATACCTGTGAAGACTCAACCTGCACAGGCTCGAATGAAGAAGGGGGGTCGAGAAATAAAGAAGACGAATGACATAAATAAACATTAATCGGGGGAGTGGTCCCGGTCTCACTCCCATCAGGTTGGGGAAGTAAAATAATGTTAGCATTGTCATCAATGCTGCAAGAGTCGGCGGGATCAACGGTGGCCAGGCTAAGGATTTGGACTTCCTCCACCGGTGTTGAGGAAAACTCCTCTTCACCTAGAAGGTTGTCCTCCTCCATAGGAATAGGCACAACACTAAGATCAACAACCTCATCCTGCGACACATCATCGACAATGTCGTCAGAAACGAATGTAGAATGCACAATAGGGGAAAGAATTGAATCCACTAGAAGTGGTGGAGGCACATGGAGAATTGGCTCAGCAATGTCGGTGCATAGATCAGCCACACATCCGGTGACCGTATCCATGCCATACCCTTCAAAATGTGAAGGTGACAAAGACACATAGCCGGATGTTGAAGGTGTGCCGCCAGAGCTAGGAGTTGGGACGATCCGAATATCCGGCTCGTCATCCTCATCCAATTGGCGATGAAAAGCAGCACAATCCTTTAGGGCGTGATCTGTGCTCCGACAAAACTGGCACTGCCTAGCAGGCTTCTTTGGCACAGCGGGAGCTGGAGCCGAAAAGAAGTATGACGGTAATGGCTCAGCAGAGTAGCCATAAGACTTACGCGCACCATATGGAGTATCAGACGGAGTCGATGCTCTATATGCTGGGCGAGAGGAATTATGCCTACTATTCTCCGTAGGGCATTCAACACTAGAGTGGGAAGTAGCTCCACACCAACGGCAACGGAAATTTAGATGTGCCCACATAATGTGAAGATAATATGATTCAGACAAAATGTGCAAAATACTACACCTAACAAAAATTTACTAAAGCAACCTAATAAAAACAAGAAAATGGAATAAAAAGAACAGAAATAAAATAACAGAAAATGCAATTTACAAATGGAAGGGCTTTTCTCTCAGGTTCTCCCTCTCCAGAAAACTCACACGACTGTGTTCCCCGGCAACGGCGCCAAAAACTTGATGCGATGATTCGGCAAGTGCACCGGTCGTGCAAGTAATAATAATGGGGAAAATCCCCGAGTGTCGGTCTCTTGAGGAACACAGTAAGGTGGAGTTAGGTTTCGAGCAAGGACTTGAGATTGAAGTCCTTAACGTGGATGGAATGCGGAGGAGTTGGGTTGGCTTTTGGAAAACAAAATAAAAGCTATCAACTACTCCTATGCAATGCCGCTATGCAAAGCTTCGCTTGGCGGGATGGAGACTAGGCAGGCCTTGAGCGCGCTGCGTCGAAAGGGCGGATGGATGAGTAGGCTAACGGAGTCGAACTATGCAGGCCTTGAGCGCGCTGCTTCGTTAGGCGAATGGAATACGGGCCGCGATGCCACGCTTCGGTAGGCGGATGGGCGAGTAGGCTTACGGATTGAGGGTCGCAAGCACCTCTTCACCAAGCACGCCACTAGCAATTGCTAGTGCGGCACCGGACAACCAACAAACCACACCACAAGGCGCACCTCAATAATATAAACAAAAATACTCAATCACATAGACATAATCAAGTAAAAATGCTATTTAATCAAAATACACTTCATCATAATGTTAGATCTAGTTGCAAATACATCAATAAAAGGAGAACAAGGCAAGAAATCGACCGAATCCGAAGGCTCGTTGAAGATTCACGGTTGGAATCGCCGGGTTGTCAATCCGCGTCCAAGCTCGGTCCACAACTACGTCCGGGGTAGAGAGAGCTGTCACTACTCTCCAATGGACCCGTCTTCTTCGTGTCACGATCCGGTGGAGGTTGCCAACTTCCTCTTGCTCGATGGAGATAGCGGCTAGGTCTTCCTTTGGAGCTCTTGGATGAAGGAGGAGGCCGAGAGGAAACTCCGGCTCAAGATAGGCGTGAAGAGCAAGCCCGGAGCACCTCTATATGGTGGGCGACGGTGGAGGGGCGAAATCGGGCGGAATCGGGCGGAAAACGGCGCTGAAAATCGGGGTGATGACCTAAAATCGCGAGCAGGGAATTTATAGGCGCTGGAATTAAACAGTGCGCACGGTCAGTGGCGCACGACCAGTGGTCGTGCGCACTAGAATCCTGTGATCGTGCGCTCTGCCTGGACGGAACCTGCAAAGACAGAAATTATAAAATAAAATGTTCGCACGACCAGTGGCGCATGACCGGTGGTCGTGCGCACTAGCGTTGATGGTCGTGCGCAATACAGCAAACAGAACTCAGAATTTTAATGATGAGTGCGCACGAGCAGTGGCGCACGACCGGTGGTCGTGCGCACTAGCATTGGTGGTCGTGCGCACTGCACCAAACAGAACTCGTGAAAAAGGCGTTAAGTGTACACGATCAGTGGCGCACGACCAGTGGTCGTGCGCAATAGAACCAGTGATCGTGCGCAGTGTTCCTGTGCAGAATTGCACCGGAAACACCTGCACTACTCCTGTTCTAGCGTACAACCACAAATCCAGCCACTAAAAGTGACACTTAACCGCACATGAAAACTACTAATGAAGATAGAAATGAAATCACACCAAAATAGGCCTAAAAGTGCACCTAGCATAGAATATCAAATATAAACTAAAACAGGGCTAAAGTGCAGTGAAATGACTAACTAAACGGCCCAGATGAGTCCATAAAAGTGTATATGATCAGGACTCATCATTGGCCACTGGGACTGTGCACTTCAGATACTTCTTGTTGCAAATCCTTCTGAACATCTGAAACTCTGTCATCTGCCAAAGAAGTGTCTGCTTCAAGAACTGAGGGAGAAGAGGGGATGAACACATCCTTGTCAGAAGAAGGTATGTTCTCCTTAGCTGGAAAATCTGACACTATGACATCTGCTTGTACTGATGGAGAAGGACGAGGTGATGGAACTGAATCTAGTAGAGGTGAAGATGGAGCTGGAATGTGAATATGAGCAGGTGATGGGATAGTATCTGATGGATCTGACTGTGTCACTGATGGAATGAATTCTGTTGGAGCTGATGAGGGCTGACCTTTGGCTTTGGAACGGATTGGCAGCTTGGCTCGACCTGAAGCTTTAGAACGAATCCATGAAGGAAGTGGAAATGATGTTACTTTAGGTACCTGACCTTCAGAAGATGGAACTGGAATTTCTGCTTCACTTGCAACTGCAAATTTATGAGTCTCCCCCTCAGAAGTAGCACTAGCCACTCCCGGCTTCTTGATTCGAATGTCCCATCTCAGCATGGAGATGACATCGATCTTCTTAAGGTGATGGATAACTGCACCTTTGGACATGTCAAATATAGCGGGATTAAACTGATTTAGGAATAATTAGATGATCCGGGCAAAGTTTGGAGAATTAATGCAAGCCTTGATATTTAAGAATAAGATTGAGGCCCAATCTCTCTGTTTTCCTGACACAATTCCAATCACCAACTGAAATATTTCTTCAGACACATTTCCTCGTGTGCCTGTCCTGCAGAAAAGAACCTTGGAAACAATGTCCACTAAAAGCTTGCTTGCATCGTTCATCTTGTGCCTCTTCACTGCAGCAAAATCTGAATCAAGACCACAGTACCTTGCTGTTCTCAACCAGTCAATTTCATTCAGCTCTGCTTCAGCTTCTATTTCAGAGAGCTGCAAATACTTAGTAAGAGTCTTTGGAGAGACTTTTATTTTGATACCCTTAACAAATGAAATCAGCATTCTTCCTTCCTTAATAGGCTTCACATTTATAAAGAACTCCTCAACCTCATCAAACAGCACCCGGCAAGGATGCTCAAGAACAAAAGTAAGACCGGCGGCATCAAGCAAACAAAATAGGTTCTTGAAGTCATCGGATAAACTGGCGATACCTGAGCGAACGACCTCATTCCCGACGCCAATCTTTGGATGAAGAGTAGGAGCCATTAATGCGAGAGAGAGAGATAATTGTCGAACGAGAATGATGAAGCACCGAGAACCACGGAAGCACCGACCTGTCGCCGCTCGAGAAGAAGTCGAAAGGTCTTGGAAGTCTCGGAAATGATTTGCGTGAACATCAAGTTTTCGAGTTCTAATATATATATATATACTATCTTGATTTGACGTTTAAGTGACATTTTGAAGAAAAATAAGAGAAAGAGCAGCGCGTACCTGACGTTTGGAGTTCTTTAAAGTACTTATGTCTCGAGACATCGATTATGTCTTGAGAATTCAGGAAATTCAGCGCAGCATTTCCTTCCCTGATGTCTCGAGTGATAACCCGTGTCTCGAGACATCTGCCTATCTCGAAATCTTCAGCTTGTCTCGAGAAATCCAGCCAGGTCCCGAGACATGACTTGTCAAAAACTTCCTGTTCGTCATGGTTTTGGTTGACTTGATCATTACTCCATGTTGAGCATTCCAAGTTCCGTCTTGAAGAAAGAGAACTTAGTCTCATCCAGTGGCTTCGTGAAAATGTCTGCAACTTGCTTATCCGTGGGAACATAACTCAGATTTATGTCACCCATCTCCACATGCTCCCGGATAAAGTGATATCGTAGCTCGATGTGCTTTGTCCGACTGTGAGAGACTGGATTATTTGCGATAGCAATTGCACTGGAAGAGTCGCAAAACATAGGAATGTCTTTGATCTTCATGTTGTAGTCTTGAAGTTGATTCTTTATCCATAGAAGTTGTGCGCAACAACTGCCAGCAGAAACGTATTCCGACTCGGCGGTTGATATTGCAACACAATTCTGCTTCTTGCTACTCCAGGAAATAAGTCTCCTTCCGAGGAATTGGCACGTCCCGGAAGTGCTTTTTCTGTCGTCTTTGCTACCTGCAAAGTCTGCATCTGAAAAACCAATTAGTTCGCTATCATTACTTCTTGGGTACCATAAGCCAAGATTTGGTGTGCCTTTAAGGTATCTCAAAATCCGCTTTGCGGTAGTATAGTGAGATTCCTTAGAGTTCACCTAATATCTAGCACATACACATGTAGAGAACATTATATCAGGTCTACTGGCAGTAAGGTAGAGCAAAGAGCCAATTATGCTTCTGTACTTGGTTTCATCAAAAGGTTTCCCTTTTTCATCCTTGTCCAGAGATGTAGCTGAGCTCATTGGAGTCCTCATAGAGGTTGCACTCTCCATTCCAAATTTCTTAATCAACTCCTTAGTGAACTTTGTCTGAGAAATGAAGATTCCATCTTCAGACTGTTTCACCTGAAGTCCTAAGAAATATTTCAGCTCACCCATACTGCTCATTTCAAATTTCCCTTGCATAAGTTTAGAAAACTTTTTGCAGAGGTTATTGTCCGTAGAGCCAAATATGATGTCATCGACATAGATTTGCACTAGCAAAATCTTGCCTTTTACTTCCCTAAGAAATAATGTTTTATCTATCTTTCCTCTTGTGAACTTGTTCTCAAGAAGAAAGTTAGATAGCGTCTCATACCAAGCTCGAGGAGCTTGTTTCAAACCATATAAAGCTTTTTGTAATAAATAAACATGATTGGGATGATCAGGATTAACAAAACCTGGGGGTTGTTCAACGTATACTTCCTCTTTAATGTCTCCATTTAGGAAAGCGGATTTGACATCCATTTGATATACGGTGAAACCCTTGAAAGCAGCATAAGCAAGGAAGAGTATGATCGCTTCGAGCCTTGCTACTGGAGCGTACGTCTGATCGAAGTCGATACCTTCCTCTTGTCTGTATCCTTTAGCTACAAGTCTGGCTTTGTTCTTTATGATTGTTCCTTCTTCATCCAGCTTGTTTCTATACACCCACTTTGTTCCAATGACATTTTTGTCTTTGGGTTTTGGAACAAGTGTCCATACCTTACAGCGTTTGAATTGATTTAATTCTTCTTCCATAGCGATTATCCAAGATGGATCTTCATTTGCCTCTTGGAATTTCTTTGGTTCGACCTGCGAAAGAAAACTCAAATGCATATTCTCATTAAAGGTACCTCGTCTTGTTCTTATTCCTTCATGAGGATCTCCTATGATCTGATCAACTGGATGATCCCTCATGTGTCGTAGCCCGAGGTTCCTTGCATGATTTGGACCGATAGGACTTTCTTCTACTGTTGGAGTATCTTCCTCCACTTGGACTGGCTCTTCATCCGGATGATCTTCTTCATAGGTAGTTATTGGGGGAATCTTGATGAAGTGTTGAGAATTTTCTTCAACTGGCTGATCCAAGCTTAAGTCTTGCAGCTTTGAACCTGTGTCTACAGAAGAAATGCTAGAGGAGCTGCCTTGTAGCATGCTCGTCTCATCAAATACAACATTAATAGATTCTTCTACCACTAGGGTTTTCTTATTAAAAACTCTATATGCCCTACTATGGCTACTGTAACCTACAAAAGTACCTTCAAAGCTCTTTTCACTAAACTTAGTTTTGTAATGCTTTCCATTGTTTAGCACAAAGCATTTGCTACCAAAGATTCGAAAATAAGAAATGGTCGGTTTCTTGCCCTTTAGAAGTTCATAAAGAGTCTTTTTATGGTTTTTGTTTATGAGTGCTCTGTTTTGCACATGGCATGCAGTATTGACAGCTTCAGCCCAGAAATATTCAGGTAGTGAAGAGTCACTCAACATGGTTCTGTAAGCCTCAATAAGTGTTCTATTCTTTCTCTCAGCTACTCCATTTTGTTGTGGAGTTCGAGGAGAGGAAAACTCATGAAAGATACCAAGGCTTTCACAGAATTCTGTCATGGCTCCAGATTCAAATTCTGTACCATGGTCACTTCTGATTTTGACCACCGAACAGTTAAATTCATTCTGGACTTGCCTGACAAAGCTAGTAAAAGTGTCAAAGATATCTGACTTGTGTTTCTGAAAGAATACCCAGGCAAAACGAGAGTAATCATCTACAATAACTAATGTGTAAGACTTTCCTCCTAAACTCCTAATTTGCAAAGGACCAAACAAATCCATATGGAGCAGGTATAAACACCTGGTTGAATCTTTGCCAATAATGCTCTTAAAGGTAGCTCTAGTTTGCTTGCCTTTTACACATGCATGACAAGGTCTATCTTTAACGCACTTAACATCTGGTGCATCGCGCACTAAGTTTTGAGAAAACAATTTATTAATAGTTTTGAGATTTATATGTGCTAATCTCTTATGTCATTGGTCAACAAGAGATGCACTATCTTTAGCTAAAAGACACACAGGTGTAGAAGATGATATACAAAGAAAATTTAAACAAAATATGTTTCTACAGCGAATGCCTGATAAAATCGTTTCATGATTTTCAGCCGACCTTATCAAACACTTATCTTTATGAAAATCAACAATGTATCCTTTATCACAAAGTTGACTTATGCTTATCAGATTATGTTGTAATCCTTCCACATAAGCTACATCGGAAAACGATACATTACCATTAGAAATCATACCATAGCCTTTAGTTATTCCTCTGTCTGAACCGCCAAAAATAACTTTTGGACCATTCGCAACTGGAATGTAGTTTTGCAAAAGGCTTCTTGTCCCGGTCATATGCCGAGAGCATCCACTGTCCAAGTACCAGATAGGATTTTTATTGGCCTTTGGACATATCTGCAAAAATAGATTATTTTGCCTTAGGAGCCCAAACAGATTTGGGTCCTTGGTCCCTTGTCAGTTGAGCACCACGATGAATGTTAACATTGCGAGTGGTCTGCCTTGCAACGTTCACTTGTGGTCTCCTAGTATACGTTGTGTTGAACCAACAATCAACGGCAAAGTGACCAATTTTGCCGCAGCACCAACAGTCGAATCTGTTGTACCTTCTTTTTACACTCTCCTGCTTAACTTTTTGAACGTTAGCTCTTGCAGGAGCAGTCCTTCTAGATGAGGATGCCTCATGGGGGCAGCACACACAAGGTGGTACTGTCTTCTTCGGCTTTGGTGCAACAGCCTTCACTTTTGGTGCTTTCTTAGCACTCGGACCATGAACAAATGGACCGTACCCTTTCCAATTAATCTCTTGATAGGGTGCTTGAAAAGCACTATCACCAAAGTTTCGGGGAGGAGCCCATTCCTTATGATCATTCACAGGCGCAAAAGGAATTGGTCGTGTGAAATGACCATAGGAACTCTCCATATCATAAGCATTCGTAGGGAATATAACTCTCTTGAATGCTACAGGCTCTTGATGAGCTTTCCCTTTTTCTTTGGTGGTAGCTTTCTTAGCAACCAAACCATTCTTCTTAGCAATTGTGTTTTTAGAAGAATCGCTAGTACTAGCTTCATGCCCTATACCGCTTCCTTTTGCCTTAGTGGTAAAAGTACCAATAATTGGCAGAACAGTTTTAGGTTGAGAGAAAGCTTCAACCAACTTCTTCTCAGCCTCAAGCTGTTCCTCCAAGACTTTTATCGAATGATCTCTCAGGGCAAGAGTCTCTTCCGAGCTTTTGATCTTGTCTTTCAAGGCTTGGACTTCCTCTTTGAGAGAAGAAAGTTCTTCAACTTCTTTTCTCAAGTTAGATTCCACCTCCTTGAGAGCCATGATCTCCTTACCTTGAGTTTTGACGACCTTTCGGCACTTGTCAAAGCCTTTGAGCATTTTGGTATATTGAGACATAAGCTCAGATTCATCGTCTGAGGGGTTATCCTTTTGTTCAGCCAAAGCATAATCAGAATCAGACAGGATAGTGTGATCATTTACCTTTCCGGTGTAAGGGGGTGCTTCTTCATCATCAGACATGGCCATCAGGCCGAAGTAAGCTTCTTCTTCATCACTCGACTCATCGGAGTCACTGTCGCTCAGAGTTTTGGCTTTCTTAGCGACGAAACTTCTATCTGATTTCTTCTTTCCGTGGATGGATTTCTTGTCTTCTTTTCTTCCACCTTCTTTCTTCTTGTAGGGACACTCAGCAATTATGTGCCCTGGCTTATTACAACAGTAGCAAATAATGTCAGAAGAAGAATGTTTGTTCTGTTTGGATTTATACCTGTCATTATTGCTTGAGCCCTTCCTGTGATAGTCGCCATCACGACGAGAATGTTTATGATCCGAGGAAGACGGCTTGTTGTTCATGTGCCTTCGTTTGTTCAGCAGTTTCTTAAACTGCCGGGAAATCAAAGAGAACTCCCCATCAGACAGTTCGGAACAGGAGGAGCTGGCTTCCGATTCTTCTTCATTATCAGATTCCTTTTCTCTGATCGGTATCATGGCTTTGCTCTTCTTTGAACTCTCTGCCTTCAAGGCTAAGGTTCTTTCTTTGCTTGAAGCTCGATTTACATCCTCTTCAGACTTTCGGATGTTCATTTGCAGTTCATGAGACAACAGCTTTCCGAACAGATTCTGAGGTTCTAGACTGGGCAATTTTCCAAACTCTCTAATAGCAACAATCTTGCTATCCCAGTCTTTCATTAGGGAATGCAAGAATTTGTCATTTAGTTCACCGTTTGTGAACTCCCTGTCATAGTTCCTCAGACCATTGACTATCTTGAAGAATCTTTCGTACGCATCAGCAATGCACTCCTTCTTACTCTGCTTAAACGCCTCGTACTCTTGATTAAGTAGAGACCTTCTATCTTCTCTTACCTCGTCAGTACCTTCCATTAGAACAATTAAGGATGTCCACATCTCTTTGGCTGATTTGTAGTGGATTAAGTTTTGCAACATGGAATCGTCCACTGCACTAGCAATTATGTTCTTAGCCTTCTTGTCAAGAGCAACAAGAGCTATCTCATCCTTATTCAAATCCATCATTTTCTTAGGTATCTGAACAGTAGGATTTGTTGACGAAACGGTCATGGGCACATGGGGACCTTCTTCCACGACTTGGAAGATTCTGGGATCTGCAGCTTCCATATAAAAACGGACTCTTTCCTTCCACATAGGAAAGTTGGCCTTAGTGCAGATGGGCAGTTTCAGAGAGGATTCCTTGACTCTATCCATGGCTTGCTAGCAACTAGAAGGATGGACCCTGTTCAAGGTGTTAACCTAGCAACGAACAGCGACCCTCTGATACCAATTGAAGTATCTAGTTGCTTACCTAAATCACCTAGAGGGGGGTGAATAGGTGATCTCTACGTCTTTTGCGGAATTAAGAATTAAATGTAAAGCACAGCACACAAAATAAATCACAGCCACAGATAACACCAGGAATTTATAGTGGTTCCCCGTACTTGGGTACTCCACTACCGGCCTCGCCAATCTAGCACCACAGCTAGACTTGACTACTCACTAAATCTCGGATCAGAATGATCCTACAAACTCGGAGTCAAACTCCTACAATCTCAGAGAGAACCTCTCTTACAACTCGGAGAAAAACTTCTCCTACAACTCGGAGAACAACCTCTCCTACAGCTCGGAGATAACAACTCCTACAATAGATGATAAAAGGTTTTGAACAATAAGATACCAGATCTGAATAACAGAGGCGTTTTCTTCCTTCTCTTTGAATGGCTTTTGAGAACGATGAGGAAGAACAACGATCCTTCAAATCTGTCTTTGGCAATCCGAAACGATCCAATAGAGGTTGTAGAATCAGAACACGGATCGATCGAATCCTTCTTTGATAGAAATCAGCAACTCAAATGAGTAGATCGATCTTCAATCGTAGGCAACAGCGAGGCGGCGCTTTTCTCGTTCTTTTAGATCAGGAAAGAAAATTAGGGTTTGAGAACGATTCGAAAAACTTGTTGGAAATAACCCAAGAGCGATCTTATATATAGAGGGCAATGATTAAGGGTTAAATCGACCTTAAACGCACTCAATATAGTCGTTAGGATCGGGAAGGAGCGTTTACGAACCATCAAGAACAGAGGAAACAAATTAGAAAATAACGGACAGAATTCTCGAGACATAAGGGATCTCTCGAGAACTAACGGATCTCTCGAGATATGAAACAAAGAGAGTAGGAAAGGGATGTCTCGAGAACTCGATGATCTCTCGAGACATTACAAAGATTTCAGTCTTAAGGACTCTCGAGACAAGCTTGATCTCTCGAGTCATCAAGAACAGAAATACCGAGATCAACAGAACTTGCTTCTCGAGACATTAAACGACTCTCGAGACATGCTTGATCTCTCGAGACATATCCTTAGAAAAATTTATATTCATTTACTCCTTTTCTTCTCTTGAACAATTGCTGCAACCGCACTCCAAAGTCTTCAATAGTCTTGAAAATGAAGTGTACCCCAATAGAGAGATCACACATGAGTCATCACCATGTTTCATATAATGAGGAATTACATTGTATGAAACTGTGTTTGCAGACCCATTGTGACCTGACATTGATTTACACGTAGCAATGATAATCTGCAAGACAATACTGGAAAAACATATCAAATACAAATGCAATTCAATCTTAGTTCATGGGCAACTTCTCACAAATCAAGGTAATTGTGAATACAATTCCCAACAGATATTTGTCTTGCTTAGCCTTATCGACGACATGGCTTCTTTACGACGATATCATCGACATTCTGACTTATTTTTGTGCTTGAGTATTCTTCTTCATCTCGGCTTCCTGATATCGCTGTGAGGTGTTGTAGTGTTGATCTCACAACGATATCATCATACGCATGTTGTTTCGACGATAACCGATATGATCATTTTGCTTTGCTCTGCACATCATTTCAACGACATGCATACTCTTTTCGACGATATGTCCAGTCCTTTTCGACGATATTGTACTTAGGCAAATTATTGAAGTACTGGACATATTGCTTGATCTCTGCAAGCATGAACTATATATAACATTAAATACACAATGATTTTATCATTGAGCTGGGTACTTCTTTAAATTAGGAACATTGCAGGACACATTTCCCAATAGATCATATGAGTCTAATATAATTGATTGAAATTAGTTTTGAGTTCATTTGATCAAAATGACATTTCATGGTTGTTTTGTCGAACACAGTGACCTAAATCGGTCGATTTCACTAAATGACCTAGGATTCAAACGAAACGAGTTGCATTGCATTGGTGTAGATCATAAGAGTCTAATACAACTTACTAGAGTTAATTTAGAACTCATTTGCTCAAAATGTCATTTCGGGGTTGTCTCCCAACTTCTAGGGTACCTGGTGGGTGACTGGGTTGCATTAATTAGGTCAGCTAGGGTTCTAGTGACCCAATTAAAATCTGGGATGTTATACCTAAATCCTTCATTCATATTTGAATATCATGAGGATATTTTTGGCGATGATAAATTGAAGCACTTGTTAGATTGAGTGGCTTTCAAGGACCCCTCTAAAATTAACTTGTTCAAATCCCTTGCTAAAGATGAAGATGCATTGGTATAAGTTTCAACACTCAAAGATCAATCAAAGAAGAAGATGAGAGCCATTGTGTCTACTAAGAAATACATTATCAAAAAGATAATTGATATATGTAAAAAAAATTGTACTAAGTACTATACTTGTAACCTTTCTGTGTTGTGTAAGTTCTACAGATATGAGACTCTTAAGTATGCAGGTTCTCTTATTTTCATAAATATATTCATAATTAGGTGTTGCTGAATGGAATTCATCTGAGTGCCCTTTCTATGTAAATAGCTCTACGCATTTTTGTGTGAAACTTGGTCTATCATTTAGGGAGAGTTACCCTGATAGAATCTGGTTATGTGAATGCTTATGTGTATAGCTATTTCTTTTTCTATTTTTTCTTAAACTGTGCAAAGTTCTATATTCATTAGATATGGGGAAATTGTTGGGAAAAATCCCTGATGATTTAATGAGACATAATTGTTTATTGACGTTATAGATACTCCTCAAAATGTTAGGTGAGGATTTATATTTCAATGTTTCTAGAAGGATTCTTAACGTGAAGCTAAGCTAAATAAAAAAAAATTAAAAAGAAGTTATATGATTAACATTCATTGACCATTAATCAATGAATGGTGACCTAGTTTCTCATAGTGCGTTGATTTGAAGATCTAGCTCAACAATCACCTATTGTTGACTGTTTTCACTGACCATTAACCAGGAAGCTCAAAGAACCGAAGTTAAGAACATCTAGATCAATTATCACCAATCATTTATTTTAATTAGCTAACTAGTAACCCAGATGCTCACAGATAGAAGACTTAAAGATATGGCTTAATGATCATCGATCATTACCGGTGTCTGTCGCCCTCGCTTAGCGATGGCAGACTACTAACTCAAGTTTGAAAAAAAAAATCTTTGTCAAAGAATATGAAAGTCAATCGCAGATAGTTGACCTAGTATCTATGACCATTGACTACATTCCTACCCAGTAAAAATCTTTGTTCAACGTTTGCTGACTAAAGCACTCAAAAATCGATGATCAAGTTCAGGAGTTTGTCTGAATTAAAATATAGGCATTCTCATTTTTTGAGAATGGAAGGCGCCAGTTTTTCAGCCTCCCATGCTTTGGGGAACTTGATCATATTTGGAAAGAAGACTATATATATACACTGTTGAAAAAAGTGCATATGTTGCTTATATATCTCTCAAAAACCCTAACTCAAGTTGTTGCAAACAAATCCTCTTCTCTCTTGGATTTAGCTATCCACCACTTCTCTTGATGAACATCTACTTGATCTAAAGCTCTTTCAATAACAACTGTTGTAAAGGTTAATGTGTATAGATGTTGGGACACATGGAGTATCGTTTACTGAGAAATCTCTTTTAAATGTTGTAAACTTGAACTCCATGTCACATCATTTTCTACTTAACGTATGCCAAGTGATACAAATGAGAAAGAACAATAACCACATAAGAGTATGCGAGTCATCTGAGTATGGACATAACCGCATAATAAATTCCAGATGTTCGAATGTCTACCTAATTTCTCCCCTGATATTGAAGCAATGTGAAAGACTACCAAAAAAACATGATGTATAATTACTGAGAAGAGGCTCTCGACTAACTTTTTGATTCCCAACCCATTTGGGGCTTTCTTGAACAGTGGAAGGGCAATCTCCGAGGATCTCAAATCCGTGAATACTGACTATTAGCTTAGGTTGAAATCCATGAGATTTGGTTAGATTTCTAATCATGACCGATAGAGCGTAATGCACTGGTTGTGGATACTTGGGATATGGTGGGATTCAATGGGCGTGATAGGTTGAAATAGTGGGAGAATTATAGCGGCCATAGGACTGTCATGCGAGTTAATGAGTATACATGTTTGGACTCATGTGGTAGCGTTTATTGAGAAATCTCCTCTAATTATCATAAACTTGCTTTATGCCCTATCATTTTCTACTTAACGTGTGTCAAGTGCTACACCTGAGAAAAATTCATAACCACATATGAATATACGATTCATCTGCGTACGGATATAACCACATAATATGCATTCCTGATGTTCGAATGTCTGCCTAATTTCTCCACTGATTTTGGGCAATGTTAAAGATAATACTCAGTAATCATTGATCAATGACCTAGATGCTCATAGTTCGTTGATCAGAAGATCTAGTTCAATAATCACATATTGTTGACTATTGTCAACTGGACGACAACTAGGAAGCTCAGAGAAGGAAGTTAAGAATAGTTAGATCAGTGATCACTGTAACGCCCCAGGTTTTCTCTTATAATTAATCTAAGCGGGTATGTGAGGGATGGTAGTGGTAAAATGTTTGGTATTGTTGTTGCAAAGTTTCGGGGAGAAAATTTTTTTTAGGAGGGGTGATTGTGACGCCCCAGCTTTTCTTATAGTCTTCTAAGCACGGTTATGTAATATTGATGGTTTAAATATTAAAGGTATCGTTGCGTAGTGTTAATGCGAGAGGGCGTTATCGTTTCGTCGTCATCATCCGACGAGTAATTCTAGATCGAGTCATATTTGCAATATATATATATATATTAAGTGTATATATGAAGTTTTTCTTTTCTTCCATTTGTTGAAGTGTTTAGGCAATCATGTATGATTAGGTTTTCTCTTAGGAGGGTTTGCATGTAGGTAGGTATATGTGTATAATTATATATATATTTATATATAAAAAAAAGAGAGAAAAAGAGGAAGAGGTTTATACAAAACTATATACATATATATATACATTATTTATGCATCTAGTTGTGTACAGCCGTACAGGTGATATAAAGGAAAAAAAGAGAAGAGCTTATATATATATATATATACATACATACATAATATATAAATATTGGTGCAAGTTTTTTTTAATAAGAGTGTATATATATATGCAGAGAAATGTTAGGAGGGGTAGCTGTACATTATTTCATTTCTCCTTTTTTCTTCCCGTGCAAGCTTCGAGCTGTCTAGGAGAGAGAGAGTGAGGGTTTCTCGGAGTCGCCGGCGTCGGAGGCGTAGGCCGTCGGGGGGATTTAGAGGTTGTCGGGGCTTGATTTTGTCGCTAGAGCGGGGTTGTGGAGAGTTCCCGTTGGGTTCGGCAGTGATTGTGAAGTCTCCCGGTCGTGGTTTTCGCTTCGACGAGTGGCGTCGGCTCCCGATTCAGGCAAGAAAACCGCCTCTCCTTCATCCCCCTCCGTTCCTTGTTTGAGATGGTTTGTGATCTGTTATTCTAGGCTGGATTTACTTTGAGCTGTTGCATATAGTTCTATCGAAATTATTATTTTGGGGGATGCCATATAGAACTTTGTTTGGGGCTGCTGCTATACAATTTTATTGGGGGCTGCTTCTTATACTTGTCTAATTGGGGGCTGCTTCTTATTTTTGTTTAGTTGGGGGCTGCGGTTATATACATTCTTATTGGGGCTGCTGCTATATAATCTGAATTTAGGCTGCCTTGTATATGTTCTATTGGGGGCTGCTATATACATTCTGAATTTAGGGGTTGCCCTATATATGTTCCAACAAGGGGCTGCTTCTTGAGTTTTGTCTAATTGGGGCTGCTGTTTATATGCTCTAAATGGGGGCTGCCTTTTTATAATGTTCTCTTTGGGGCTGCTTGCCAGAATTTATTATACTTGGTTCCTTGTTGGATTTATATTGGGGATGGTTTGTATAATCCCAATTTAGGGGCTGCTATATATCCTTCCTGTTAGGCTTTGTTTGGGTCTGCAATGTTTGAGTCCAGTTTGGGCTTTAGGGGCTGGTATGTGTAGTTCTATTAGCTATATATAGATCTATTTTAAAATTATATGGGGGCCGCCATATTTAATTCTATCTTCGACATTATGTCCAAATGTTGTTATATGACTGGTGGGCCGCCTTCGGGTTGCAAGTCTCGATAATTCAAATTTCGTAATTGACTCTTAGCTCGAGCTTATTCTTATTATTTGGACTTCAATTGCTTTGGTTTTATGACCCTGGGTATAAGAAGATACGGTCGGCATGTTCGGCATTTATATTTAGATGTTGGTTAAATTATAAATTCACTCATAGTCTCACGCTAGTAGCCTAGCTGTTGAGGTCTCTATTTGCCTTTTTCCTTCTCTTTTAATCTTTTTCCTGGTTTTGCTTTTCTTCCCCTTTAATGATTGTTTCTCCCCACTTTTCTGCAAGTGAAGTTCTGTTTGTGGTCTTCCTTGTTGTTCTGGTAGATTCTCTCAGAAAATTCGTTTCCAGTGTATTCTCGGAAATCAAGTTTCTTCTTGTGCATTTTGATTCCTATTTATACCATAGACTTGTTTAGAAGTTCTCTTTGTGTAGTTCTAGAATTCTCTAGCCTTTTCGTCCAGAATTTATTAGAACTGTTGTCCTGAACTTATTAGTCTTTCCGTCCAGAGTCTCTGTCCAGAACTCTCAAGTTTTATGTGTAGTCGACTTTCTTGTGTTTTTCCTATCGAGTTTATCGACCTTTCCCGCCGACTTTGACATAAAGTCCTCCAGTCAATTTGATTAAGATTTTCTTGTCGGCCTTGGTAAAGTCTTTTCTATCGACTTTTGTTAAGTCTTTCTCGTCGAAATTTGTTAAGTCTTTCTCGTCGACTTTTGTTAAGTCCTCCTCGTCGACTTTGATATAAGTCTTTTCCCGTCAACTTTTGTTAAGTTTCCCTGTCAACTTTTGGCATGTTTTTCTGTCGATTTCATCGCTTATTCTGAATTGTTTCCTCATATATTTACATGTTCTTTCGCCGGGTGTTCCCGGGTATCTTAAGCGATGTTATCAAGCATTTTTGTCTTTTCGTTGCGTCTTTTTAGATGAAGCTATGCTTTATTCCTTGAGTTGTCTTGTATTTGGTTAGTGATCGCTTATGGTGTCTTGTCGTGCCTTATTCATCGTGGGGTTACGAGAAGTTCCTTGGGAGTCAAGTTTGGACTCACCAAGTGTTTTCAAATGAACCGTTGAGTATTGTTCTGGTGTTTGGTCTTCGTGTTAAGTTTACCTTCTTCTTGTTCCGACACCAAGCCTTGCATGGTGTCGGCTTTCTGAAATCTTCGACCTTGTTGTAAGTTGAATACTGATATATTGATTAATTGCTGAACTTGGTGCTTGCTGATTCTCTCGTCTTGATTTGTGGTTACAACCATCTGAAATCATGTTTTCCTGCCTGACATTCCTCTGTTTGTTCTGTTGGATTTATGAGTTAAGTATGTTATGTTGTCTAATTCTCCGGGATAGTTTTGGTGAGTGGTTCTTGATCTCTATAATTTTCATTGTCTAATGTTCTGAGTGTTCTCTGGTGAACTGCACTGTAGTTTATTTATATACTTATATATATATATATACATATACTTATATATATGTTTATGCACCACTGCTTCTGGTTCTATGTGTGAGTCTGTTGAGCGTGTTAGATAAGAGTCACCGCCACACTGCCTCTTTTGGGCTGTTGGTTTGAGTGGATTGGAGTCACCGCCGCAGCACTCCTGTTTGGTTTTTGGGCTGCGGGCGTTTGTGAAATATACCACCGTCGTAGTGCCTTCTTTTGGGGGACGCTCTTCCCTCAAGCTGATCAGTCTCAAGCGCTTATAAACATATATGCTTATATATGTGTATTATGATATTATATGTATAACCACCACCTCTGAGACGCATTGACGGACAAGTGGTTGGCTTTGGTTGTTTTGACTATTACCTTCTGGTGCAGGCTTTTCCTTTTACCGAGTGCACTCGTTTGAGCTGGCTCGGGTTGTTGTAAGATTATAGTTGCTTACCTACTTAGTTCTCCTTTCTGCAATCCTTTATTTCTGATTGCTGCTAACCTTGGGTTTTCTTGTATTTTCTTGCTGAGGCATTCTTTTCTTTTGAATGTCTCAGGCTCGGAGCCTTAGCTGTTCGGTTAGTAGAGTTGGTGTTCTCTGGAGCTGCAGTTAGTTGCAATGGTTCGTTCTCCAATCACAGTTGTGAGGTAGTTGTTCCTTTCTTTTCAGTTTTAGGCTTGTACCTTGTTTTTTCTATGGGCTCGTGTCAGTTGTTGACGCCCATAGCTCTAGTTTTCTTGTGCTAGTTTACTTGTTAGTTGTTTTGCTGTTACTTTCAGGTTGTTTACCTACTTGCTCTCTGGGAATCTTTATGCTATGATGCATTAGTTACTTTATTGGTATAAAAATGTTATTCTTGCACATCATGATTTTTAGTAAATGTCACATACTTTGAAGATCGTAGAAAATCATTTCTTACTATACTAAACATAGAAATATGCATATCATTTCAGGGATGTTGATCTTCATGCTCATGTAGGCTAAAATGAACCTATTTACCGTTGCGTATGTATAGTTTCCTACTTGTGGACTAGATGATCCACCGGACCGAGGGACACAGTCCTAAGCTAAAATGTAAAATTCTCTTTTTAATCCAAGCATTTATGTCTTTTATAAATTTATCGTAAGGAGTGTTTGCCTGAGCGTCTGTAGTCGTCCCCTGCATGACGTGGGATCACGACACGTATTTTTCCCCTTGCTCTGATAATACGTATTAAATTCATGGGAAAATGCTGGTTGTGGCAATCACCAATCGTTGATCGTGGTTAGATGACTAGTGACCAAGACACTCGCAGATAGAAGAAGACTTGATGGTATGGCTCAATGATCATCGATCGTTACCAGTGTCTGCTGACCCAGCGATCGCAAACTACTGACTCAAGTTTGAAAAAAATCTTTCTCAAAGACTAAGAAATTCAATCATATATAGTTGACGGAGTATCTATGACCATTGACTGCACTGCCACCTAGTAAAAATCTCCATTCAACGATCGCTGACTCAAGCACTCAAAAATTGACAATCAAGTTCAGGAGTTTTTCTGAATTAAAATATAGGCATTTTCATGTTTTTTGAGAATGGAAGGTGCTAGCTTTTCAGCATCCCATGCTTTGGGGAACTTTGTCATATTTAGAAGGAATACTATATATATATACTCTCAAAAGAAGAGCAATATGTTGTTGATATCTCTCTCAAAATCCCTAACTCTGACGGTTGCAAACAATTCCTCTTCTCTCTTGGATTTTGCTATCAATAACTTCTCTTGGTGAACATCTACTTGATCTAAAGCTCTTTCAACATCAGCTATTGTAAAAGGGTTAATTAATGAGTATATATGTTTGGACTCATGGAGTACCCATTGATGAGTCCATATTATATACATATTTTCGGACTCATTTAGGCTAGTTTTCCTGCATTTGTACTTCAGTCTCGTCAATATTTCCTTTATTCATGCTTTTATTTGAAGTACATATCTATGCCTGTTTTTGTGTGCAATTGCGCACTTTGTTGTTGGGGGTAAGCACTTAGTGCTCCCCATTGTATTTTCTATATTTCTGTGCTGCTGGAAGTATTCCCCCAGTTTGTGCTTGAGCTGTAAATGAGGGTTGTTCCCCATTTGCTAGAATTCATTTCTGTATGAATCGCACGGTCGTGCGTTTTCTTGGCGCACGGTCAATTGCGATCATGCGTTCATGATGCCCAGCAAAATGGAGCCTCGGAGTTTACTCGTGCGTTTTGATGCACGGGCGGATTCGCCCGTGGGTGAGTAAAACGCACGGGCGCACTCCTTCTTCTCCTGCACACCTGCTGCGCTTAAGTATCGCACGGTCCACGCACGGTCGTGCGTTCGACTGTGCGTGACCAAATTTCTGATGTTTTCCTATAAAAGCTGCAGATTCAACCTAAATCGAGGAGTTCCGTACATGCCATACAGCAGCGCCGATTTTGCCATCTCCACTAGGGTTTCATCCCGTTGGCCTCCTCCTGCGTCCTAGAGCTTTAAGGGAGATCTAGCCGCCATTACCTTCAAGCAAGAGGAAGTTTGCAACCTCTACCGGATCGTGAGACGAAGAAGACGGGCTCATTGGAGAGTCGTGACAGCTCTCTCTACCCCGGACGTAGTTGAGGACCGAGCTTGGACGCGGATTGACAACCCAGCGATTCCAACCGTGAATCTACAACGAGCCTTCGGATTCGGTCGATTTCTTGCCTTGTTCTTCTCTTATTGATGTGTATGTAGTTAGATCTAAATATTATGATGAAGTGGCACATAAACTTGTTTGTATTTCTATATTTCATGTCTATGTGAAATGCTTTTGTGGTTTATGTGATTTGAGGAGCGCCCCATTCCATCCTCCATCCCACCGTCGCGTTCATTTGCCGCACTAGCAATTGCTAGTGGCGTGCTTGTCGAAGAGGTGCTTGCGACCCTCATTCCATTTTCCTACTCGTCCATCCCGCCCGGCGAAGCATTGCATAGCGGCATTGCATAGGAGTAGTTATAGTATTTTCTCTTTATTTTCCACAATCCAAAACCCCCGTTTCCGCATCCATCCGACTTAAAGGACTTCAATCTCAAGTCCTTCCTCAATAGATAACTCCACCTTACTGTGTTCCTTCGAGATCGATACTTGGGGATTCACTCCCACATTTTATATTACTTGAACGATCGGTACACTGCCATTTCGTGCCGCAATCTTGCTACCGCCTATAGCGGTGTGCTAAGATTTGCGCATCAAGTTTTTAGCGCCGTTGCCGGGGAACACGGTCGTGTGAGTTTTCTGGAGAGGGAGAATCTGAGATTTAAGCCCGTCCATTTGTGTATTGTTTTTTTTGTTTTACTTCTTCCTATTCTGTTTTCCTGTTTTTATCAAGTTGTTTAGTAAATTATTGTAGGGTGTATTATTTTGCACAATAGTGCTTTCCATTTGAATCTTGTTATCTTCACATTATGTGGGCTTCTTTTAATATTCGTTGCCGTTGGTGTGGAGATATCTCTCAGGCTAGTGATAGATTTCCAAAGGGAGATAATTTCCCTAGCACTCAAGGCCCAGCATATGGAGCACCGACTTCGTCTGGTACTCCATATGGTGCGCGTAAGTCCTATGGCTATTCTGCCGAGCCTTTACCGTCACACTTCTTTTCGGCTTCAGCTCCTGCTGTGCCGAAGAAGCCCGCAAGGCAGTGCTTGTTTTGTCAAAGCACGGATCATGTCTTGAAGGATTGTGCTGCATTCCTTCGCCAATTGGACGAGGACGACGAGCCGGATATCCGGATCATCCCGACTCCTACTTCTGGCAGCACACCTTCAACATCCGATTTTGTGTCCATTTCACCTTCAAGTTTTGAAGGGTATGATGTGGACACAGTCACCAGATGTGTGGCTGATCCAGACTCTGACATGACTGAGCCCATCTCCCCTGTACATATATCACCATGCATAGATTCGATTCTTTGTGAGGAATCGGTGCTTGATTCTTTTTCAAGCCCTATCCCTCCCCCTTTTGTGCATTCTATTACATTTATTTCTGATAACATTGTTGAAGATGCGTTGCAAGAGGAGGCTAGCGATCTTTTTGTTGTGCCTATTCCTATGGAGGAGCACAACCTTTTAGGTGAAGAGGATTTTTCCTCAACACCGGTGGAGGAAGTGCAAATCCTGGAGAAGGCCACCATTGATCCCACCGAACCTTGCGGCATTGTCAACAATGCCGACATTATTTTACTTCCCCAACCTGATGGGAGTGTGACCGGGACCACTCCCCCGCTTGATTTTTATTTAAGTCATTCTTCTTGTTTATTTCTTGATCCCCTTTCTTCGTCTGAGCCTGTGCAGGTTGAGTCTTCACAGGTGCGTCAGGAGGACTTGGAGCATTATGCTCAAGTCAATGATGAGAGCATCCTCTTATGTGAGGAGGTTGATCCCCCCTCCGTAATGGAAGCTCCACTCATTGCCTTCTCCTCCTGCTGCCTCCCTGGAGATGATACCTTGCTGGGCAAGGATTTATTTTGTGGTGAGACGAGTGAGGACCAGCCTTCCTCCTCTTCTTACTTCCTATTTCCTCTACCTGTGTTAAGCAGGTATTATTATTTAGGTAGAGGGGTAACTGCTGTGTCTCCATATCGGTACCCGCTACCGACACGCATATTAGAACAGTTACCTGTTCATTTTCTCTTTCATACGCCCATTAGGTAGAACTGTTATGTTTTTAAATAAGTCGTGCTGGGATGACAATAACCCCAGTAGTTATCTTACTTTTTCTTGTCCTTTATTTTATCGCCCACTCTAACGAGTTAGTTAGGTGTTATTTTAGTTTTCTTGTGCGGAGACCACCCTTTGCAGGTATTTTCTATTTGTGAAGGCAGTGGTCGTGATTCTTCGTAGAGCTTCACTACAGGCTTCTGGAATGCTTACTTGCTGAGCATTGGGTACCCTCTTCCCCTAACTTTGTTTTAGAATATCTTAATGCATAGTTTAAGTCTGGGGGAGATATTTTTGTGTACCCACTCACGTGCACATTTATTCAGCATGCTAGAAGTCTTATTTCAAATATTTTTGTTCATTTTTTCGGCACACAAAGCACCCACTTTTGAGCGAGCTAACTTGTATGTGTATTTCCGTTCATACTTATTTTGGTTGGACTGTGAAATAGGATGTTAGCTTAGGAATTGCAATTCGGAGTATAATGTTGACTCTTGTAGTGCTCTAGTCGCATCTGCATGCTTCCATATAAATTTGAGTAAAATTAGACTATCTCTATGCTTTTAATTTACAATTAGTATTCTTGCGTAATCTTTGATTTACTTTACTCATTTGGTGAATGTGACTGAAATTTACGGTAGCACGGTGTTGTGTGTAAGCGAGCGCTAGTTGTGTGTTGCTCGAGTCGAAAGGAAGGTTTACCTTTCTCGTGGGCTAAGAACTTGCCCCGAGCGACTCTTGAAGCATGGGTGAGAGCAACTCATTCTGTTAAATATGATGTAGGCCTTTGTTTTGGCTAGTTTGAGCCTTGTTTTCCATGACCCATGCGCTTACCTTTGCAAGCCAAGCTTGTGCCTACCCCTCCTTTGTTTCAGCTCCTCTTTCAATCACCAAAGCCTGAAGCTTATCCGATTATCGCAACCAAAAATGTGTTAACTGAAATTACATTTCATATTTGGATGTGATGCTTGGAACCATTGCGATGTGAAAGAATGATCTATATTATTTGCTGAACTTCTTTTTGTAAACCAACCGGGGATAAAAGAAAAAAATCAAAAAAAGGATTTAGAATGAAAAGAAATCCCCTTGAGCGTAATAGAAAATTCAATTGGTATTTGCTGGAGTAGGCTGTGTGCACACCCAGTTTTCAAGCTAAGTCTGAGGGTGTGTCACACTAGCATCGCTTGTGGTCTTGTTTTGGGTTCAGCGTTATCCTTAGACTCAATTGGGTTGTGTAGCCGTCTCGTTTATCATTGAATATCATACCGCAGAAAAATTTAGGCAGAAAAATTTAACAAGCCGCGTCCCTCGGCTTGGTGGATCAACTAGTCCACGCTTTTAAAATATAGTTTTACGCAGCGGAAAAATACTTGATTTAATTACTTAGTGTCCTAAGTGTACATGAAGACCAAGTGAGGTGCACCATGCATGATCGAATGTGTGGATTTACTATATATAAAAGTAGATTTATCACGCGCGTAAAGAAGTGAGATTAACATTTCACAACATGATATGCAATGCAACAATTACCTTAACATATCTAACAAGGGCCATAAAGCCAACCAACATCTAACCATTCCAGAACAAGTGTTCAAAAGTGAACAACAAGTAACAGCAGCAGTGAAACAAAAATCCAACTAAACGGCACCATGGGCGTCAACACCTGACACGAACCCATGGGCCGACAAGTCCACAGAATACTCTACCTCAAGAGAGTCAGAAGACTGCAACTAAAGAAGCTCCGCACTAACACCTGCTACTGTCCAGAACCTGAGGCATTCAAAGAAAGAACACCTCAGAAGCAAGTACAAGTGGTGCAGAAAATAAGAAAGTAAGCAAACCTCCGCGAGACCGGAGGGAAACAGAAGTTGCGAGGGTCAGTGATGACAAAGCTAGCAGCTGATAATCAACAGGAAAAGAAATAGCAGAAGTATCTAATTATTAGCAGAAAAGGAAACAGCAGAACAACTAAAAATCAGCAGAATATGCTCCCCAGACAAAGGTGAGAACACAGGCGATGACAAAACTCGCCATAAGCAAAAGAAAAGAACCATCAACCTTCAAATTATTAATCATGTTACTCTTATTCAGAATTATAGAGACTGATCAGCTCATCAGAAAAAAAAAGAGAAGCCGTGCGGGGATAATACCATCACACATCATCACGACCCTCAGAGCACCGCACCGGTGGCACCGCCAACATCGTGTACGACCTCCAACAGATTATTCACGTTTTCATGGTTCTTTCAAGGAACAAGGGTGAAGCCCAACAGATCATAACACATTATATTGCAAGTAAGAATGGAAAATACAAAGGGAGTTTCATGCCAACAAAAATGCCTTTTTTATGGACTCGCAAAATGCCAAGTTATAAGCAGGTATAATTAGAAGTTATAAAGGAAATGTAACACAGCGTGATCAAGGGAGACTGCTTGGAGCTATTATATGGAAAAGAAAAGAAAAAAAAAAGAAACTAGAGCAAGATCACCAGTTGCCTTAGGTTCTGCTGGAAAAACTCTCCGAATCGCTCCCCGTTGAAGTTCGGGTTAAGAGAAGGCGAGAGGAGTCAAGATCTACAAGAGATCGGGCTAGAAAAGGTTAAGGTACAAAAGACCTAACGAAAAAGTTTCACGGAGCGGAAGGAAATTACCGCGAGGACGAATCTCTCGTCGAGAGATTTCCGAATCTATGCTCGGCTCGCGATTTTGACCACCGGAGCTCCGTCGGCGGCGCCCGGAAGATTCACGAAATCGCCACTCCCGTCGCTCGCTTTTCTCTCTGGTTCAGACAGAATGAGGAAGAAGCTGAAGCTGGGTTCGTTTTCTTTTAGGCAACATCACATAATTTTAATAATAATAATATCATTATTATTATTATTATTAGAATGAGCTAGTGATCGACGCAGGAATGAAGTTGTCGACGCATGAATTAAGGGGGGCTGCTGAAGGGAGTCGACGCATGCATGCAGAAAGGGGTGTCGACGCATGCATGCATAAAGGGGGAGAGAAGTCGACGCAAAGGGGGAGGGAAGTCGACGCAAGGGGGGAGGTCGACGCATGAATGTATATATATATATACGTTTTGATTTTTTTATAATAATAATAATAATATTATTATTATTATTATTTTATCACTAAAAATTAAACGAACGCCGAATCCAATGAAAATTTCGCCTAAGGTGAACGCGGCGCTACGAATCCAACGGCGAAGTCGGAATCAAAATCTGATGTGCCGTTTTCGAGATATGAATGACAGAAGTTACGGCGAGCTTTAAATATATACAAAACTTCTAAAATGTGCTGAGGCTCCAAAATGGCTCGGATCGCGACGAAACTTGATAGGCAAGTCTAAAATTAAATAATCTAATTTCCTAACGTAAAATTTTCCAATTCCGGGTCATCGCAAAATTTGGTCGACTTGACCCAAACGGACGCGAAAACGCGCAAACGGCAACGCGCCGCTAACTCGACGTTAGAAGTAACGCCCCGACGTCATTAACACGTCATCACTGAATTAAACAAATACTGAAAAAAACAGGGGCGTTACAGCCACTCCCCCTAAAAGAAAGTTTCGTACCAAAACTTGACATAAGGGCAGAAAACAACATTAAGATAGGTACATGGTGTAGGAAAGAAGATTTAAGATAAATAATTAATTGGTGCAGGAACAGCACTTGGGCAAAATATATGGTACAGGAAAATAAATCCATCTGAGTCATTTAAATGAGAAGTTGAAAGGTGCAGGAAGAAGATTTACCTGAGCTAATTAATTGAAAAGGTGAGGATGAGACTCTCGCATTGCTGACTCCAGCTCCCATGTTGCGCTCTCGACGTCATGATTCCGCCAAAGAACTTTCACCATGGGAATAGATTTTCTCCGCAACACCCGCTCTTGGGTCTCCAAAATGCGAATAGGCTCCTCAACGTAAGACAAATTGGGCTGAATATGAGGTACCGAATCGAGGACTTGACGATTGTTGCGGACACTTTTCCTTAACTGACTCACATGGAACACATCATGGACGCCAGGGAAGGTAGCAGGTAACTCCAATCTATAAGCAGACACTCCGATGCGCTCAACAATCTGAAATGGCCCAACATATCTGGGATCCAACTTGTGGTTCTTCCCAAATCTTTTAACGCCCGGCATCGGAGAGACCTTCAAAAAAATACTGTCCCCAACCGCAAACTCCAGATCCGCCCTTCTTTGATTGGCATACTTTTCATACCGCTCGTGAGCAACGCGGACCTTCTCCCGAATATTGGTCACCGCCTCTTCCATTTCCATCAAAGCTTCCAGACCTAGCAACGGTCTCTCACCGACTTCGGCCCAAAACAAGGGAGTCCTGCAGCGCCTCCCATACAACGCTTCAAAAGGGGCCATCTGCAGACTTTCTTGAAAGCTCTTATTGTAAGCAAACTCCATGAGTCTGAGGCGCTCGTCCCAAGCTCCACCATGCTCCAAAATGTAGCACCTGATCATGTCTTCCACGATCTGATTAACTCGCTCCGTTTGACCATTAGTCTGCGGATGGTATGCGGTCGAAAACCTGAGGTCCGTGCCCAAATCTCCTTGTAAGCTCTGCCAGAATCGCGACGTAAACCTGGAGTCTCGATCTGACACGATACTCACTGGCACTCCATGCAAACGAATGACCTCATCCAAATATAACTCTGTTATCTTCTTCATAGAATAGCCGACTTTGAAGGGGACGAAATGCGCACACTTCGTCAATCGATCAACTAAAACCCAGGCTGAATCATGTCCACGAGGGGACCTCGGCAAACCCGTAATAAGGTCCATCGATATGCTTTCCCATTTCCACATGGGGATCTCCAAAGGTGTCAGTTTTCCTCCAGGCTTTCCATGATCGGCCTTCACCCGCTTGCATGTGAAGCACTCCGATACAAATTTGGCAATGTCGTTCTTCATGCCCGACCACCACACGATTTGCTTCAGATCTCTATACATCTTGGTGGAACCCGGGTGGTAGAACACGATAAATCCGTGAGCCTCCCTGCAAATCATAGCTCGAATATCTCCCACCGCCGGAATACAAAATCTACCTCTATACAAGAGGGTGTCAAGCTCATCTATGGAGAAATTAGATAATTCCCCTTTCTCGGCCCTTCCCCAGAGATGCTGAAGATCTGGGTCCTCTTTCTGATGTAACCTTGTGAGAGTGATCCACGAAGGCTCTTCTGCCTCCAAGCGAGAGCGCTCCCCGCGGCTGACCGCCGAAATATCCATCAAAAGAAACTCCTCAACTAAGGCTTGAACAGATAAGTTGAAGATCTGAGCCGTCTTCCTACTCAACGCATCGGCCACCACATTGGCCTTACCGGGATGATAAAGGATATCCACTTCATAATCAGCAACATATTCCAACCACCGGCGTTGGCGCAAATTCAGCTCCTTTTGTGTGAATACATACTTCAAGCTTTTATGATCAGTATAAATCTTGCACACAGCGCCATACAGTAAGTGTCTCCACAGCTTCAGGGAATAGATCATCGCCGCAAACTCCAAATCATGGGTGGGGTAATTCTTCTCGTGAACCTTCAATTGCCTAGATCCATAGGTGATCACCTTCCCCTCTTGCATCAGAACGCATCCAAGTCCGATGTGGGAAGCATCAACATACACCGCAAACTCCACTCCCTCAATAGGCAGAATGAGAATTGGGGCAGAACACAACCTTCTCTTCAGCTCTTGGAAAGCCTCCTCACACTTATCACTCCAAATGAAGGCGGCATTCTTTTGCGTAAGTCGGGTCATCGGAGCGGACAATGTGGAGAAACCCTCCACAAATCTCCTATAATATCCAGCCAAACCCAAGAAACTCCTGATCTCCTTTGGAGTAGAAGGTCTCTTCCAATCCATCACCGCTGAAATCTTGGCGGGATCAACAGAGATTCCATCCATGCTCACCACATGTCCTAAGAAAGACACCTGAGGCAGCCAAAACTCGCACTTGCTCAGCTTAGCATACAGTTTATGCTCTCTCAAGACAGACAGAACCTGACGCAAATGATAGGCATGCTCCTCATCACTACGAGAATAGATGAGAACGTCGTCGACGAAGACGACCACAAAACGGTCAAGAAAGTCCTTGAATACCCGGTTCATCAGATCCATGAACGCAGAAGGCGCGTTGGTCAAACCAAAGGACAACATGAGGAACTCGAAATGCCCGTACCGGGATCTAAAAGCTGTCAGAGGAATGTATGACTCACGAACCCTCAACTGGTGGTAGCCTGACCGAAGATCAATCTTCGAGAATTTGGTGCACCCACGCAACTGATCGAATAAATCATCAATCCGCAGCAACGGATATCTATTCTTGATCGTCACCTTGTTCAACTCCCGATAATCGATACACAGCCTCATGGAACCGTCCTTCTTCTTCACAAAGAGAACAGGAGCAGCCCATGGAGAAGTGCTCGGTCTGATGAAACCACACTCCAGAAGTTCATCCAACTGAACACGCAATTCTTCTAATTCACGAGGCTCCATGCGGTACGGGGCCTTTGCAATGGACCGGGTGCCTGGTTCGAGGTCAATGGAAAACTCCACCTCTCTTTCGGGAGGAAGAGCGGAAAGCTTGTCCGAAAAAACATCGGGAAACTCTCGCACCACCGGGATACCCTCCACGGTTGGCTCCACACGAGAAGCATCCACAGCGCAGATAGAAACCAGAAAACCCAAACAACCAGAGGCTAAAGCTCGGCGGGCACGTACCGCAGAAATAATCAGAGAACTCTCCCGAGGTAAACCATAAACGCTCAATGGACGTCCGTCACCCAACTTGAAATCTAGCTGCTTCTCCTTGCACTTGATCACGGCATCATACTTGGACAACCAGTCCATCCCGAGAATCACGTCGAAATCTGCCAAATCTAGCATCTTCAAATCCGCTAGTACCTGGACACCACCCAAGGAAATGGGGCACTCCCGGATACCTTGATCCGACGTAACCTGATCTCCAGATGGAAACTTAACGGACAGGGTATCATCCAACCGATCAACATACCATCGATGCCTATCAACAAAACTTCTAGCAACAAAAGAGTGAGACGCTCCCGAATCAAATAGGACACGCGCCCACTTATTCTTCACCTTGAATTCACCTAAATAAGTGTGCGTCACTAGACAACTAGTAAGCTAAATTTAGGAAAAGGAGGACAAGTTTGGAGGAAAGGAACTAACCAGATATTACGTGCGCTGAGGTTTGAGCTTCCTCTCTAGTCAGCATATTAAGCATGCCCTTCGCCTTGCTCACGAGCTGTGGGGGCGGCGGCAAGGTCTGTAGAGGAACCGCTGAAGTCACAGTCTGAGAGTTCGGGCAGCCGTCCCTACGATGTCCTTTTTGTCCACACTGGAAACAACAACCAACCTTCTTGTAACACCGAGCCGCCTCATGCCCGGGCTTAGAGAAGAATGAGCACACTGAGACCGCCTTGGGCGCGTCCTTAATTTCACTAACCTTTAACGGCTCCAACGCCTCGAGCCTCTTGAAACACCTTTCGAACGGGTGGCCCCGCTTGCCACAGGAGCTACAGTGCCCCACACCCCTCTTCTTCGAGTCCGAGTGAGATACCTTGGAACTCTCCCGATCATCCAACTTTCTCTTATCACTCTTTGTCTGTTGCCCACGAATCTTCGTCTTCTCAATAGATTCGGCCTTCAATGCGGCCTCCACCGCTTCAGCATAAGTCTTTGACCCATAGGCTCTAGCCCACTGCTGGACGTCGCCAGTGAGACCACCCAAAAACCGCTTCACTCTACCTTCCTCCGAAGCCACCAATTCAGGGGCGAATCTGCTCAACTTGCTGAACTCGATCTCGTATTCACTGACGGTGAGCTGCCTCTGCTTCAGATGCAGGAAGTTGTTCATCAATCGGTCTCGCTCAACTGAAGGGAGGAACTTCTTAAGAAACAAACCCTTAAACGTCTCCCAAGAGCATCCCCCGGCGAGACCTTCCTTCTCCCTAATCCACCAACCTTTCGCCAAACCCTTCAGCTGAAATGCATCCACCATCACCTTCAAAGCTTCCGAGATACCTGAATAGGAGAACATCTCCTCCATGCTGATCACCCAATCATCCAGGGCCATGAAGTCTGCCCTACCATCATAGGTAGGAGGTCCCAACCGCTGAAAGCGTGAAATGAAGTTCATCTCCGGTGGCAATGCCACTAGAGACACTAGGGGAGCAGGAGCGGCTGGACTCACCATCGGTTCTTGCACAACAGGCTGCTGCACCGAGGCAGCAGACACCAAAGACTGAATCTGAGCCTGCATCGCGACCAACTGTCTCGTCAAAGCCTCATTGCTCTGTCGCAGGCTTTCGATCACGGACTCACTCTGACCACCAGAAGACTCTCCCTCAGGCAGGGGAGTCGATCGTGTCACTCTCCTACGAGACATGTCTACAAGAAGGATGGACATTCAATCAGAAACAGGCATACAAAGCTTAAGCCAAACAGACTCGGAAAAATTCACGGATTGATTCGGAACAGGAAAGAAAACAACCTGCTATTGCTGTTACCTTGTTCTGGAATTTCATGAAATGATGCCATGATTAACTTAGGATGATGCACCATCATCCTATTGACTCTTGTGCTATGACATAAGTGCATGAACATTTAAATTTCTTTTCAAATCATGTGTGTACATATGTCATCTGGTATGTCTTTAACTTGGCACGCGTGCTTATGCGATGATATGAATGTATGCAGTGCTATGCATTCTAGAAAAAGGCCTTAATGCATGTTATGAGCGGCGTACACATGTAATGTTATGCATCCCATACTACATAACATTACATGTAACGAAAAAAGAAAACATGCTAATGGGCATCCATGTAATGGGGGTTATGCATCCCATACTACATAACCGTCACATGTTGCCACCTATGGTGGATCCATATACAAACACATATTATGCATCCCATACTACATAATATGCCCCGTATACTTCTTTTCATGCTATGAGTGTTGTGTCCATGCTTCAGTCAAGACATATTGATGACATATCGGTGTGTGTATACCATGAAATGGTCTTATGAGGTTCTGCTTAGGATAGCGGTTGCTTGGCTCACACGCCAAACCACCCAACTACCTTTTTCACAGAACCTGCCTCTGATACCAACTCTCACAACCCGCATTTTCCCAACATTTAAAATGCTATCAGAGTAGGGAAAGCTACGCGTTGTGATGCCACGTCACGTAGGGGACGCCTACTGACGTTAAGGCAATTCATCCTCCTTCGCAGTTCAAGCAATGTTATTATTAACTCAAAGAGATTCAATTAAAATTTAGGGAGAAAAATTTAACAAGCCGCGTCCCTCGGCTTGGTGGATCAACTAGTCCACGCTTTGAAAATATAGTTGTACGCAGCGAAAAAATACTTGATTTAATTACTTAGTGGCCTAAGTGTACATGAAGACCAAGTGAGGTGCACCATGCATGATCGAATGTGTGGATATACTATATATAAAAGTAGATTTATCACGCGCGGAAAGTAGTGAGATTAACATTTCACAACATGATATGCAATGCAACAATTACCTTAACATATCTAACAAGGGCCATAAAGCCAACCAACATCTAACCATTCCAGAACAAGTGTTCAAAAGTGAACAACAAGTAACAGCAGCAGTGAAACAAAAATCCAACTAAATGGCACTACGGGCGTCAACACCTGACACGAACCCATGGGCCGACAAGTCCACAGAATACTCTACCTCAAGAGATTCAGAAGACGGCAACTAAAGAAGCTCCGCACTAACACCTGCTGCTGTCCAGAACCTGAGGCATTCAAAGAAAGAACACCTCAGAAGCAAGTACAAGTGGTGCAGAAAATAAGAAAGTAAGCAAACCTCCACGAGACCGGAGGGAAACAGAAGTTGCAAGGGTCAGTGATGACAAAGCTAGCAGCTGATAATCAACAGGAAAAGAAATAGCAGAAGTATCTAATCATTAGCAGAAAAGGAAACAGCAGAACAACTAAAAATCAGCAGAATATGCTCACCAGACAAAGGTGAGAACACAGGCGATGACAAAACTCGTCATAAGCAAAAGAAAACCATCAACCTTCAAATTATTAATAATGTTACTCTTATTCAGAATTATAGAGGCTGATCAGCTCATCAGAAAAAAAAAACGTGCGGGGATAATACCATCACACATCGTCACGACCCTCAGAGCACCGCAGCGGTGGCACCGCCAACATCGTGTACGACCTCCAACAGATTATTCACGTTTTCATGGTTCTTTCAAGGAACAAGGGCGAAGCCCAACAGATCATAACACATTATATTACAAGTAAGAATGGAAAATACAAAGGGAGTTTCATGCCAACAAAAATGCCTTTTTTATGGACTGGCAAAATGCCAAGTTATAAGCAGGTATAATTAGAAGTTATAAAGGAAATGTAACACAGCGAGATCAAGGGAGACTGCTTGGAGCTATTATATGGAAAAGAAAAGAAAAAAAAAGAAACTAGAGCAAGATCACCACTTGCCTTAGGTTCTGCTGGAAAAACTCTCCGAATCGCTCCCCGTTGAAGTTCGGGTTAAGAGAAGACAAGAGGAGTCAAGATCTACAAGAGATCGGGCTAGAAAAGGTTAGGGTACAAAAGACTTAACGAAAAAGTTTCACGAAGCGGAAGGAAATTACCGCGAGGACGAAGCTCTCGTCGAGAGCTTTCCGAATCTATGCTCGGCTCGCGATTTCGACCACCGGAGCTCCGTCGGCGGCGTCCGGAAGATTCACGAAATCGTCACTCCCGTCGCTCGCTTTTCTCTCTGGTTCAGACAGAATGAGGAAGAAGCAGAAGCTGGGTTCGTTTTCTTTTAGGCAACATCACATAATTTTAATAATAATAATATCATTATTATTATTATTATTAATAGAAGGAGCTAGTGATCGACGCGGGAATGAAGTTGTCGACGCATGAATAAAGGGGGGCTGCTGAAGGGAGTCGACGCATGCATGCAGAAAGGGGGAGAGAAGTCGACGCAAGGGGGGAGGGAAGTCGACGCAAGGGGGGAGGTCGACGCATGAATGTATATATATATACGTTTTGATTTTTTTATAATAATAATAATAATAATATTATTATTATTATTATTATTATTTTATCACTAAAAATTAAACGAACGCTGAATCCAACGAAAATTTCGCCTAAGGTGAACGGCGACGCTACGAATCCAACGGCGAAGTCGGAATCAAAATCCGACGTGTCGTATTCGAGATATGAATGGCGGAAGTTACGACGAGCTTTAAATATATACAAAACTTCTAAAATGCGCCGAGGCTCCAAAATGGCTCGGATCGCGACGAAACTTGATAGGCAAGTCTAAAATTAAATAATCTAATTTCCTAACGTAAAATTTTCCAATTCCGGGTCGTCGCAAAATTTGGTCGACTTGACCCAAACTGACGCGAAAACGCGCAAACGGCAACGCGCCGCTAACTCGACGTTAGAAGTAACGCCCCGACGTCATTAACACACCATCACTGAATTAAACAAATACCCAAAAAAATCAGGGGCGTTACAGCTAGCGCCGTGGAGAGAGTGTAACCGGGCAAGCTTATTGTTCTCGTCGTTGATGGATTTCAGCGGAGTTATTCCCTAATTATGGTCTTTCGCAACACCCTCCTGAGTGGCTTGTTTACTTTCACACCGGGCACGACCGCATAAATTCTTCACTAATCATCATCTGAGTACAAATAAATCTCGATTTACGCATTTCTATTTTTGTAAATTTGTTAGTATGGTTAGAATCTTCTTTTACAGAATTTTTATGTGCATATGTATGATACTTCGCATCTTACTCTGTCTCTGCAATTTTCTACTCTAGCTACCTTTTTCATACTCCGCCGGATTTGTTTGCTCGGGACGCGCAAACAGGTAAGTCTGGGGGTGTGATGAGTCCCTATTATATACATATTTTCGGACTCATTTAGGCTAGTTTTCCTGCATTTGTACTTCAGTCTCGTCAATATTTCCTTTATTCATGCTTTTATTTGAAGTACATATCTATGCCTGTTTTGTGTGCAATTGCGCACTTTGTTGTTGGGGGTAAGCACTTCGTGCTCCCCATTGTATTTTCTGTATTTCTGTGCTGCTGGAAGTATTCCCCCAGTTTGTGCTTGAGCTGTAAATGAGGGATGTTACCCATTTGCTAGAATTCATTTCTGTATGAATCGCAGGGTCGTGCATTTTCTTGGCGCACGGTCAATTGCGGTCGTCCGTTCATGATGCCCAGCAAAATAGAGCCTCGGAGTTTACTAGTGCGTTTTGACGCACGGGCGGATTCGCCCGTGCGTGAGTAAAATGCACGGGCGCACTCCTTCTTCTCCTGCACACCTGCTGCGCTTAAGTATCGCACGGTCCATGCACGGTCGTGCGTTCGACCGTGCGTGACCAAATTTCTGATGTTTTCCTATAAAAGCTGCAGCTTCAACCTAAATCGAGGAGTTCCGTACACGTCATACAGCAGCGCCGATTTCTCCATCTCCACTAGGGTTTCGTCCCTTTGGCCTCCTCCTTCATCCTAGAGCTTCAAGGGAGATTTAGCCGCCATTACCTTCAAGCAAGAGGAAGTTTGCAACCTCTACCGGATCGTGAGACGAAGAAGACGGGCTCATTGGAGAGTCGTGACAGCTCTCTCTACCTCGGACGTAGTTGAGGACCGAGCTTGGACGCGGATTGACAACCCAGCGATTCCAACCGTGAATCTACAACGAGCCTTCGGATTCGGTCGATTTCTTGCCTTGTTCTTCTCTTATTGATGTGTATGTAGTTAGATCTAAATATTATGATGAAGTGGCTCATAAACTTGTTTGTATTTCTATATTTCATGTCTATGTGAAATGCTTTTGTGGTTTATGTGATTTGAGGAGCGCCCCATTCCATCCTTCATCCCACCGTCGCGTTCGTTTGCCGCGCTAGCAATTGCTAGTGGCGTGCTTGTCGAAGAGGTGCTTGCGACCCTCATTCCGTTTGCCTACTCGTCCATCCGCCCTTACGAAGTAGCGCGCTCAAGGCCTACGTAGTTTTCATCCTGCCCGGCGAAGCATTGCATAGCAGCATTGCATAGGAATAGTTATAGTATTTTCTCTTTATTTTCCACAATCCAAAACCCCCGTTTCCGCATCCATCTGACTTAAAGGACTTCAATCTCAAGTCCTTCCTCAATAGATAACTCCACCTTACTGTGTTCCTTCGAGATCGATACTTGGGGATTCACTCTCACATTTTATATTACTTGAACGATCGGTACACTGTCGTTTCATGCCGCAATCTTGCTACCGCCTATAGCGGTGTGCTAAGATTTGCGCATCAAGTTTTTGGCGCATCAAGTCTGGGGGTGTGATGAGTCTCTATTATATACATATTTTCGGACTCATTTAGGCTAGTTTTCCTGCATTTGTACTTCAGTCTCGTCAATATTTCCTTTATTCATGCTTTTATTTGAAGTACATATCTATGCCTGTTTTTCTGTGCAATTGCGTACTTTGTTGTTGGGGGTAAGCACTTCGTGCTCCCCATTGTATTTTCTGAATTTCTGTGCTGCTGGAAGTATTCCCCCAGTTTGTGCTTGAGCTGTAAATGAGGGTTGTTCCCCATTTGCTAGAATTCATTTCTGTATGAATCGCACGGTCGTGCGTTTTCTTGGCGCACGGTCAATTGCGGTCGTGCGTTCATGATGCCCAGCAAAATGGAGCCTCGGAGTTTACTCTTGCATTTTGACGCACTGGCGGATTCGCCCGTGCGTGATTAAAATGCACGGGCACACTCCTTCTTCTCCTGCACACCTGCTGCGCTTAAGTATCGCACGGTCCACGCACGGTCGTGCGTTCGACCGTGCGTGACCAAATTTCTGATGTTTTCCTATAAAAGCTGCATTTTCAACCTAAATCGAGGAGTTCCGTACACGCCACACAGCAGCGCCGATTTCGCCATCTCCACTAGGGTTTCGTCCCGTTGGCCTCCTCCTTCATCCTAGAGCTTCAAGGGAGATCTAGCCGCTATTACCTTCAAGCAAGAGGAAGTTTGAAACCTCTACCGGATCGTGAGACGAAGAAGACGGGCTCATTGGAGAGTCGTGACAGATCTCTCTACCCCGGACGTAGTTGAGGCTCGAGCTTGGACGCGGATTGACAACCCAGCGATTCCAACCGTGAATCAACAACGAGCCTTCGGATTCGGTCGATTTCTTGCCTTGTTCTTCTCTTATTGATGTGTATGTAGTTAGATCTAAATATTATGATGAAGTGGCTCATAAACTTGTTTGTATTTCTATATTTCATGTCTATGTGAAATGCTTTTGTGGTTTATGTGATTTGAGGAGCGCCCCATTCCATCCTCCATCCCACCGTCGCGTTCATTTGCCGCACTAGCAATTGCTAGTGGCGTGCTTGTCGAAGAGGTGCTTGCGACCCTCATTCCGTTTTCCTACTCGTCCATCCGCCCTTACGAAGTGGCGCGCTCAAGGCCTACGTAGTTTTCATCCCGCCCGGCGAAGCATTGCATAGCGGCATTGCATAGAAGTAGTTATAGTATTTTCTCTTTATTTTCCACAATCCAAAACCCTCGTTTCCGCATCCATCCGACTTAAAGGACTTCAATCTCAAGTCCTTCCTCAATAGATAACTCCACCTTACTGTGTTCCTTCGAGATCGATACTTGGGGATTCACTCCCACATTTTATATTACTTGAACGATCGGTACACTGCCGTTTCGTGCCGCAATCTTGCTACCGCCTATAGCGGTGTGCTAAGATTTGCGCATCACCCATTTATTGAGAACCCTCCTCTAAATGTCATAAACTTGCACTCAATGCCACATCATTTTATACTTAAAGTATGCCAAGCGTTACACCTGAGAAAAATCAATAACCACATAAAAGTATATGAGTCATCTGAGTATGGACATGACCGCATAATACATTCCAAATGTTCGAATGTCTGCCTAATTTATCCCCTGGTGTGGAAGCAATGTGAAAGAGAACCAAAAAAAATATGATGTAGAAGAGACTCCCACCTTGTTGTGTGATTCTGAACTGATTTGGGGCTTGCTTGAACAGTGGAAGGGAAATCCTCAAGGATCCCAAATCCGTTAACACTAATGATAGCTTTTGTCAAAATCCAAGAGATTTGGTTGGAGTTTCAATTGCGACTGATAAAATGTAATTCACTGGTTGCGGACACTTGGGGTATGGTGGGATTCAATGGGCGCGATAGGTTGAAATGGTGGGAGAATTATAGCAGCCATATGGTTTATTAGTATAAATGTTTGGACTCATGGAGTATTTATTAAAAAATCTCCTCTAATTGTCGTAAACTTTCTCATATTCGAATGTATGCCTAATTTTGCCTCTGATATGGGACAATTTTAAAAATAATTAAAAAAATTATTATGTATAATTACTCAGAAGAGGCTTTGTTGGGAAAAACACCCTTTGATTTATCTTACAAATTATCTTAAAATTGATTTCATAATATAGGATGTATTACCCATGTTGTATATTGAGGGTAATTTGGTCATTAGATGTCCTAGGATATCACACTCACACTAGAGTGTCAAGACCTGTCCAAAACAAGCACAAAATTCAGTTGAGTTAAATTGCGTCGAATAGAAGTCGACGTAATTTTGACTAAAAGTCAAAGCAACTTCGAATACAAGTAGAAGTAACTCAGACTGAAGTCAAAGTATAAGTGAAGTCAACGCAATGTCCAAATGTTCTCGACGTAGAAGACAGTGCTTGTCAAAGCAATATTAGAAGTCGATGCTACTTCGATTTGATTTTAACGTAGAAGATTGAGTTCAAAGTCCAAGTTTTCAATTCGACGGATACGTCGATAAGTATTTGACGCAACATCGACATCTGAGTTTAGTCTGAGCTAAGAAAGATTTCAAAGCTACTTCTATAAGAACTCAGAGGTGCGTCGATTAGAAGTAAGATGAATTTGACGCTACGTCGAATGCAAATAGAAATCGAATATTTTCTGCTGTCTTTTCTGATGCCTTTCCTGAAGATATCAAAGGTTGTAGTCTGATTAATAACGACTCATTTATTGCCAAGAATGGAATGGAGTACTCCAGAGAGAAAACAATGATATTCTTGGAAGTTATTCAAATTAGATTGACGGGTCGGGAGACAGAAATAGAAAGAAATACTTATTGTCCAATAGATATTCCTTCTAAACAGAACAGAAGAGGAAACAAATTCAAATACTATTCGACAAAGAATAATGATACAGATGAAGGAAGAGAATAATAACAATTGAATCATTCAGTATTCTTCTTGCTGAAGCTATCTCTCTCAGAAAGAACAAAGAAGAACATCTCTGTATAGGAATATTCAAAGGCTCTGCTTCTTCTTATTCCACATCTATAGCAGAAAACCATCAAGACTACAGAGAGATTCTCAGGATCACAACCTCATAACCATTGCATTCTTTTCTATCTAAAGCAAGGGTTCATTCAAAACAGATCCTGAAGAACACCAACAGAAGAAACAATTATATAACTTCTTCTTCCTCTTCTTATCTTCTTCACTTATTTTATAACTGTTTAAAGAGTCCTAAGAATCCCTCTCCAAAGGATTCAGTGGTTTTAAGAGTCTCCTTATCAAAAGCCTCAGTTGTCCTAAGAGTCTCCTTATCAAAAGACTCAGTTAGTTGTTCTAAGAGTCTCCTTATCAAAAGACTCAGTAGTTGGTTCTAAGAGTCTCCTTAGCAAAAGACTCAGTAGTTGGTTCTAAGAAGAATTTAAAATTTTCTTTAAGGAATTTTGTAATGATTACCTTAAGGTTCAAAAAGAAATAGAAACAGTTAGGGAAGAGTTAGAAGACTTTAAAAAGGATGATTTGTATTCTATAAATTATGATTTGAGAAATCAAATTTGTAAAAAGGAATCAGATCTAACTGAACTAACTAATGAAAATTTAGCTTTATAAGAAGAGCTTACAAAGGCGAAAGCCTTTGAAGACTCACTCAATGGGAGGAGTCAAAAGCTCAAAGATTACACAAAATCTCTCTGTGAGATTTAAGCACCTTGGATTAGGAGTTGATCCATCCACTAGCATAAAAGTCCCTTGTAGATCTGCCTGGTAAAATCTAATCACTTTTGTTAGACCTAGTGACTCTCAAATAACTGAGACCAGACCATTAATTGAAACTCTAAATAACAATAACCCTAAAAAAATCACTATATTTAATAAAGTAAATTCTAATAGTGAGAAGAGACCTCTAGGGAAAAACAATTCAGAGAAACCAATAAATTTCAATCAAAAGACTAAAGTCAAAAGTAGAATCATTAGACATTCTGCAGATTTATTGTATTTAGATACATTCTATACACATTTCCAACACCAAGGTAATAAACTTAGATTTAATAAACTCATTCTCTGTCATCCAAAAGGATATCATGAAAGACCATTCTATTCTTTCATATCACCTTATAATGGTAAAAGCAAATGGCCCAAGGTAACCTGGATACCTTCTAATGTTTGAGTTACATGTGCAGAAAAATTTAGGGTTCTTTTCTTAGAGATGATGAAGGGGAAGAAAGAACTCAATTTTCAATAAAGAACTGCAAATATTCAAAGGGAGTGAATCTTTCTCTAACAACTCTTGATGTTACATCCTAATTACACATATATTCTTATAAATACTAATTTCAATAAACATTATTGCTGGGAAAAACAGCAAAAATTTTCTAAATAATTACAACTGTATATTCAGAGTTGCATCAAATAGATTTCGAAGCACCGTCGAGTTTTACTCAACGCCAGCATTGAGAGCCACCTAAAGTGGAGTATTCGAATTCATATCGATGATGCGTCAAAATTCATATTGACGCATACGTCGACATAATAGTCATTGTACAAATTTGAAGCCACGTCGATTACATATCGACGCAATGTCGACATGTCAAGCGCGCGCAGTCTTGCTTCTAGAAGTTGTTTCGACATGTTTTGGCGCGATAAATATCAATCCTTTTCGACGTTGCTTCGAATGCAACCCTAAGTTGCGACTAATCGTCTTCTTTTAAGCAACTTAGACGTCAAATTTATTATGCTTTCGAATTCTCTCTCTCTCTCTCTCTCTCTCTCTCTCTCTCTCTCTCTTGCTCTTGTGCCTTCTTGCTCCCTAGTTCTCATGCTCTCTTTCTCTCCTTCCTGTTTTCACGTCTGCAGGTACTACAGATTTAATTGCTCCACCCAAGATTAATTCTGGATTCGACATGGATATCGACTCATTCAATGCGGCTTCTGACAAATTCAAGGCCATTCTCGGCTTATTTCAAAATGCTGGGTTGACAAAGTTGATTTCTACTAAGTGTAAAATCTATGATGTTGAATTATCAGAGTTTAAAGATAACATTCACTTTTGAGATGATCGATCACTCCATGAGAGTATTTCTGGAAATGATATCAGCAATACAGAAGAGACATTATGTCACACCTTTGATCTACCTGTAGGTGATGATTCTGATGAGCTGACAAGTGAAGAGACAAGTAAGGCACTACAAATTATGAAGTTCAGTAAGGAAAATGCCATCAATCTGAAGAAGAATGATGTGGCTGGGGAAGATAGATTTCTAGCAGATATAGTGGGAAAGGTGTTGTTATGCAAGATATCAGCACATGATGCCATCCCCAAGTAGCAACTACAGATCATGGGTGTTCTAGTCCTCAACAAGAAAATAAATTGGGGGAGATGCTCCTGAAACTGATTGGCTACAAGTATTCACATAAAGAAAACTCCTATATGAGAATTATGAGTCAGGTTCTATACTACCATTATCCAATGGTGTGCAAGTCCAAAAGAATACCTATCCCTCCTAGAAAGAGAATGAATATTGGAATCTTATCCAAATGCACCAGGCAGATTCTGAAGCCTGGTCAAGCTCAAACCTCTCCTCCTCCATCTCCACCTCCAGCACCAGCTTCTCAGGATCTTGAGAATATCATGACATATATGAAACTCCAGCTCAAGACTTCCAATCAAGTATACCTGCTACAACATCAGAGCCTGTATTACGGATTCACACCCCACAACAACAACAAGCCTCCATCAACACTACTGTTGAAAATCCCCCAAAGATTCATTCTGCTCCCCTACCACAACAATCATATATCACCCCTTTTGAAGAAAACCTCACACACATCCACCCTGATCCCTTGGAACAAACTTATCTCTAATAATCTCCTCCAGTTATCATAACCACACCCCCAGTTGACACACCTTCTTTCTCTATCTCACCTCCATTTGATGCTGATCAAATAATCTCTAAAGTAGTGGGGATAACCACTGGGACATTTACTGATGTGATGGTAACTCAAGCCAGAAAGTTCAATAGAAAGTATTCTTAGATGGAGTCTGAGCTTCAAGAATCAAAAGAGACACTCCTAGCACTCAAAGCTTTTATGTCCTCCTCAATGGTGACCAAATCTTTCTTAACCTCTCTTGTCAGTAAGGATCAGAAGGGGGAAAATGTGCATGAGGAGGAGCTACATGTTCAAGAAAATGTGGATGGCCAGGAGAAGGAACAAGAGATTGCTCAAAATGCCCCAGATGCTGAAGTTCCTGATCCCAATAGAATTACTATATTTCAGAGAGGAATAGTCCATGGATAGCTTCCTCGTAGTAACTCAGGGGGAGATGCTTGCATCAACCCAGGGGAGCCCTTAGAAGTTGATCAGCTCTTGGATGAAGTTTCAAAATTGCTAAAGAGGCTGCCCAGACTGCTGAAAAGGATGCACAAACTCTGGGGGAGCCTCCCAAAGAAGATGACATTCATCAAGAAACCAACAGGACTGCTGAAGAGGAAGATAAGTCTCTGGTGTTTGCACCAAGAAAATAACACAATATTTTTTCTCAAGGAAGAGGAAAACTCCTACAAAGGAGTAGAACAATACAAGTGAATAATTTCTATAATAACTTCTTAGTAAACATATTTCAAGTAATATAATTATGGAAGACAATCTGATCATTTGGAAGCTTATCATGATTATCTATGCTTCTATGCAAAGATGTCATTTAATGTCTATGATATATTTGCATGTATTTTTTAACAACACGTTTGAAATCACTTAAATCATTTGTAAAATTTGTGAAGATAAATAGGGGGAGATTGTTGGGAAAAACACCCTTTAATTTATCTTACAAATTATCTTAAAAGTGATTTCATAATCTAGGATGTATTGCCCATGTTGTATAGTGAGGGTAATTTAGTTATTAGATGTCCTAGGATATCACATTCACACTAGAGTGTCGAGACCTGTCCAAAATAAGCACAAAATTCAGTTGAGTTAAATTGTGTCCAATAGATGTCGACACAACATCGACTAAAAGTTGAAGCAACTTCGAATAAAAGTAGAAGTAACTCGGACTGAAGTTGAAGTCTAAGTGAAGTCGATGCAACATCGAAATGTTCTCGACGCAAATGACAGCGTCTGTCAAAGCAATATCAGAAGTCGAGGCTACTTCGATTTGATTTCAAAATAGAAGATGGTGTTCAAAGTCCAAGTTTTCAACCCGACGGATACGTCGATAAGTATTTGACGCAACATCGACATCTTAGTTCAGTCAGAGCTAAGAAGGATTTCGAAGCTGCTTCTATAAGAACTCAGAGGTGCGTCGATTAGAAGTAAGATGAATTCGATGCTACGTCAAATACAGACAGAAATAGAATGTTTTCTGGTTTCTTTTATGATGCTTTTCCAGAAGGTATCCAAGGTTATAGTCTAATTTTTAATGGCTGGTTTATTGCCAAGAATGAAATGGAGTACTCTAGAGAGACAACAAAGACATTCTTGTAAGTTATTCAAATTAGATTGACGGGTCGGGAGATAGAAATAGAAAGAAATACTTTATTGTCCAATGAATATTTCTTCTAAGGACAGAATAGAAGAGGAAACAAATTCAAATATTATTTGACAAAGAATAATGATACATATGAAGGAAGAGAACAATAACAATTGAATCATTCAGTCTTCTTCTTGTTGAAGCTCTCTCTCAGAAAGAACAAAGAAGATCATCTCTGTACAGGAATATTGAAAGGCTCTGCTTCTTCTTCTTCCACATCTACAACAGAAATCCATCAAGAGTACAGAGAGATTCTCAGGATCACAAGCTCATAACCCTTGCATTCTTTTCTATCTAAAGCAAGGGTTCATTCAAACAGATCTTGAAGAACACCAACAGAAGGAACAATTCTACAACTTCTTCTTCCTCTTCTAATCTTCTTCACTTATTCTGTAACTATATATAGAGTCCTAAGAATCTCTCTCTAAAGGATTCAGTGATTCTAAGAGTCTCCTTATCAAAAGACTCAGTGGTTCTAAGAGTCTCCTTATTAAAAGACTCAGTTAGTGGTTCTAAGTGTCTCCTTATCAAAAGACTCAGTAGTTGGTTCTAAGAGTTTCTTTAGCAAAAGACTCAGTGGTTCTAAGAGTTTCTTTATCAAAAGACTCGGGCATTGTTTAGTATATTCCTACCAAGGTGGTAGAAGAGTTGATGTACCCATAGTTTGGGGAATCACTATAGCTTTTGTCTTGTGCTGTGATTTTCTGCGCTGTCCCATTTATTTTTTCTGCACTCTGCATTTATTTTATTCTGGATTGCCTTTGCTGATTGCATAGTTGTTAGTAGTTTTATTGTGTTTGCATATTTATGGTAAATGTTTAAATCTCTATTCCCCCCCCCCCCCCCCCCCCCCCCCTCCCCCTCTAGAGAATACTCAGAGGTTTCACAGTGCATTTTTCAGGATTTCAGATTCTCTTCGTGATATGGAGCAATATGAAAGATAATAAAAAAAAATATGATGTGTAATTACTGAGAAGAGGATTTAATTATATTCTCTTCGTGATATGGTACAATGTGAAAGATAATTAAAAATAATATGATGTATAATTACTGAGAAGAGCCTTTTCCAAACTTGAGTCAGTGATCGCAGACTACTGACTCAAGTTTGAAAAACAACTTTCTCAAATACTAAGAAAGTCAATCACAGATAGTTGACAGAGTATCTATGACCATTGACTGCACTGCCACCCTGTAAAAATCTCCATTCAATGATCCGTGACTCAAGCACTCAAAAATGACGATCAAGTTCAGGAGTTTGGCTGAATTAAAATATAGACATTGTCATTTTTTGAGAATGGAAGGCGCTAGCTTTTCAGCCTCCCATGCTTTGGGGAACTTGGTCATATTTGTAAGGAAGACTATATATATACACTCTCAAACGAAGAGCAATATGTTGCTCATATCCCTCTCAAAAACCCTAACTCTGACGGCTGCAAACAATTCATCTTCTCTCTTAGATTTAGCTATTAACCACTTCTCTTGACTAGCTAGCATCTACTTCATCTAAGCTCTTTCAACATCAACTGTTGTAAATGGTTAATGAGTATAGATGTTTGGACTAATGGAGTAGCGTTTATTGAGAAATCTTCTCTAAATGTCGTAAACTTGCACTCTATGCCACATCATTTTCTACTTAACGTATGTCAAGTGTTACGCTTGAGAAAAATCAATAACCACATACAAGTATACGAGTCATCTGAGTACGAACATGACCGCAAAATACATTCCAGATCTTCGAATGTCTGCCTAATTTCTCCCATGATGTGGAACCAATGTGCAAGACAACCAAAAAAATATGATGTAGAATAGAGTCCCGACTAGCTTTGTGATTCCCAACCGATTTGGGGATTGCTTGAACAGTAGAAGGGAAATCTCCAAGGATCCCAAATCCGTGAACACTGACGATTAGCTTAGGTAGAAATCCATGATATTTGGTTGGATTTTTAATTCGACTGATAGAATGTAATTGACTGGGTGTGAACACTTGGGGTATGGTGGGATTCAATGGGCGCGGCAGGCTGAAATGGTTGGAGAATTATAGCATCCATATGGTTTATGAGTAACGGTGAGCACAAAAAACCGCAAACCGCAAAAGTCGCCCGCACCGCAAAAACCGCCAGCACCGCTAAAATCGCACCTATTTTTAAACCGCACCGCATAGTTTAGGTGCGGTTTTAAAAATTTTATAAACTGTGTGCGGTGCGGTGCGGTTTTCAAATCTTAAAATCCACAAACACTGCACCAACTATTTGGGTACTTGAAAATTTCTATCATTTTGTGACATCACATTTTAGTATATTATGTAAGAGTTGGTATAGCAATATGATTCAGTAACCTCACATATTCGCATTTTATTCTTCTACAGCCCTTCATATCAAGTATTCACATTTTATTATATCATATATGGTATTCCATTATTCCCCAATCCCCAGTTCCGAGTCACGGCTCAGAGGCGTTGAAGGCTGATTTTTGTTTGCGAGAAGAGTTTCCAGCCAGAGTTCGAGACGATTTAGGGCTTCCTCTTTGGCGAGAGCTTTCAGTTTCCGCACGTCGGCGTCAGCGATTTCAATTTCTACACGTCGGTGATTTCGGCGAGAGCTTTCAGTTTCCACAGCCACAGGTCTTCCTTCTTCTTCTGTGAGAGCCTTCAAGTGAGACTGCGAGATTTATGGCTTCCAGTGATGCTTATTACATGCATTGGTCAGACATGTATTTATTTTAGGACATTGTTATTAGCAAACCTGGTTACGCTATTAGCAAATTATGGTTATTAGCAAATCAAATTTTTTGAAAATGGCTATTAGCAAACATTTTTTTTATTAGCAAATCATTAAAAAATTTATAAAAAAATAGCCAACATCAAAACCCTTGTCCATTCCAAAAAAAGTGTCAAAAATAGCCAACATTTCTTGTTTTTCATTGTCCAAAAAATACATTCTCCATAATGCAAACATCAAAACCCTTCTCCATTCCAAAAAAATGTTGGATATCCTGCATAAAAATCAATCGAAATATTATCAAAATGAAGCAAAAACATTTTCTAAAAATAAAAAACAATTATACCTTAATACGGTAGAATTTACGCATTCTCCCTCATCCTCCATGATGCTAGCTTGATCAACAAATCACACTGAAAAAGGAAACAAACAAGTTTGAATACCCAGCATAAATCAAACCAAATCCAGAGTGCACGAGGAAGAGGTTTAAAAATCAGAGGTAAATCATAACAAGACATTTCTGAGACAGATAAACCATAACAAGACATTTCTGAATGAATAATCCATTAGTTTGGGGTTTGAATGAACCCAAAAAACTATGTGGTAATGCTTTTGATCTAACTTTGCACAAACACATTGCTAATACAGATCTAAAAATGCCCATTTTACAAAATGAATACTGATCTAAAAATACTGTCATTGCAAATACATTGATAATACATTGCTAATAGAGGTCGACAGGATGAATACTGTCATTGCAAATACAATGCTGATACAGATCTAAAAATGCCCATTTCACAAAATGCCCATTACAAACATGCACACATTGAAGCTCAATCGCCATTGCAGATCTAAAAATGCCATTACAAACAGATCTGATTACGAAGCTAATGAGAATGGGAATGGACACGATGAAGCTCAATCGCCATTGCAGATCAATACCTGAACTAAATGCCGATCTGTGGAAGAGGCGTCGTCGTCGACGGGAGCGGCATCTTCGTCGTCTACGGGAACGGCGTCATACACAAGGACGAAGGGCGTCATCGACGGGAGCGGCATCGTAAGAATGGTGTCGTCGAAGGTGGTCGTCGGACACGAGGAGGGGCGTCGTAAGAGAAACCCTAGATCGCACGAGGGAGGGAGCGGAAGTGGGTTTTTGCGAATGAGGAAGGCAGCGGCGGATCGGGAGTTCCGAAAACCTAAAGAATGGTTTGCTAATAGAGGGCTTTTAGAATTGAAAAAATGGACTAAATTGACTTGAACTCAGCTTTTTTTTATTTGCTAATAGCGAATCTCGATTTGCTATTAACAACGTCCTCATTTTATAAGTTGACAATTTCTTTGCGCTTTGTGGAAGTATGAAACATCATATTATTGTTGTATTTTGAAATTTCACCACGCCTCTTAACAAATAAAATAATAATATTTGTGTAAGATTACTATTTTATGTTTCTGATAATCCATTGGAATGGGTAATGGCACACCCATAGTCTTATTTCTTTTATTTATTTACTCTTTAAAGTATAGATTTTTTTCAAATGTAAGTTGTCATTTTAAGAATATATATGATGAAACACTAACTTGTATTAATAGTGTACTGCCCAAAAAAATTTATAGTCATAGTAAATTCACATCATCGGCTTGCATTAAGCTTAATTTCTAGTAAAAAAAACTGCAAAAAAATGAAATCGCACCAAATCAAAATTGCACCGTATAATTTCGATGTGTTGTGATTTTGCTCTGGCAAAAACCGGGCCCTTGTGGTTTGGGCCACAAGCGGACCACGCACGCCCCTATAATTTTGCCTCTGATATGAGACAATGTGAAAAATAATTAAAAAAATATGATGTATAATTACTGAGACTAGGCCTTTCGGATCAGCGCCCTTGCGGTTTTGGACACAAGAACACCGTGCACACCCTATAATTTTACCTCGGATATGGGACTATTAAAAAAAATAAAAAAAAAACTGATGTATAATTACAGAGACTAGGCCTTTCCGCTCAGCGCCCTTGTATTAAAAATAATTAAAAAAATATGACCTATAATTAATAGTGTACTGCCCAACAAATTTCTAGTCATAGTGGCTAGCATTAAGCTTAATTTCTAGTCAAAAAAGCTGCATAAAATGAAATTGCACGGCAAAAAGTCACACCAAATCAAAATCGTACCGCGTAATTTCGATGTGATGTGATTTTGCTCGGGCTAAAATCGCGCCCTTGCAGTTTGGGCCACAAGCGGACCGTGCACACCCCTATAATTTTGCCTCTGATATGGGACAATGTGAAAAATAATTAAAAAAATATGATGTATAATTACTGAGACTAGGCCTTTCGGATCTGCGCCCTTGCGGTTTGGGCCACAAGTGCACCACGCACACCCCTATAATTTTACCTCGAATATGGGACAACACTAAAAATAATTATAAAAAATCTGATGTATAATTACTCAGACTAGACCTTTCGGCTCAGCGCCGTTGCGATTTGGGCCACAATCGCACTGGTTGCACCCTATAATTTTACCTCTGATATGGGACAATATTAAAAATACAACAACACTCAAGCATTTATCTCCACTCTCTCAAATTTACCTCTCATATGGACAATATTAAAAATAATTAAAAAAATATGATGTATAATTAATAGTGTACTGCCCAAAAATATTCTAGTTATAGTAAATTCACATTATTGGCTTGCATTAAGCTTAATTTTTAGTCAAAAAAAATTGCAAGAAAATGAAATTGCACAGCAAAAAGATGCATCAAATTAAAACTGCACCGCGTAATTTTGATACGATGTGATTTTGCTCCGGCCAAAATCGCGCCCTTGCGGTTTGGGCCACAAGAGGACCGCGCACACCCCTATAATTTTGCCTCTGGTATGGGACAATGTGAAAAATAATTAAATAAATATGATGTATAATTACTAAGACTAAGGCTTTTCGGATTGGCGCCCTTGCTGTTTGGGCCACAATCGCATCGCGCACACCCTATAATTTTACCTCTCATATGGGACAATATTAAAAATACAACAACAACACTCAGGCCTTTTATCTCCACTCCCTCAAATTTACCTCGGATACCGGACAATATTAAAAATAATTAAAAAAAAATTGATGTATAATTAATAGTGCACTGCCCAAAAAGTTTCTAGTCATAGTAAATTCACATCATTGGCTTGCATTAAGCTTGATTTCTAGTCAAAAAAACTGCAAGAAAATGAAATCGAGTGTAAAAAGTCTCACCAAATTCGCACCGCGTATTTTTGATGCGATGTGATTTTGTCCGGCCAAAACTGCGCCCTTGCGGTTTGGGCCACAAGCGGACCGCGCACACCCCTATAATTTTGCCTCTAATATGGGACAATATGAAAAACAATTAAAAAAATATGATGTATAATTACTGAGACTAGGCCTTTCAGATCAGCGCCCTTGTGGTTTGGGCCACAAGTGCACCGCGAACACCCCTATAATTTTACCTCGGATATGAGACAATATTAAAAATAATCTGATGTATAATTACTGAAACTAGGCCTGTCGGATCAGCGCCCTTGCGGTTTGGGCCACAATCGCACCGCGCACACCCTATAATTTTACCTCTAATATGGGACAATATTAAAAATACAACAAAAACACTCAAGTCTTTATCTCCACTCCCTCAAATTTACCTCTGATATGGGACAATATTAAAAATAACTAAAAAAAATATGATTAATAATTAATAGTGTGCTGCACAAAAAAGTTTCTAGACATAGTAAATTCACATCATTGACTTGCATTAAGCTTAATTTCTAGTAAAAAAACTGAAAAAAATGAAATCGCACCGCAAAAAGTCGCAACAAATCAAAACACACCGCGTAATTTCGAGGTGATGTTGCCACAAGCGGCCTTGCGGTTTGGGCCACAAGTGGACCACGCACACCCATATATAATTTTCCCTCTGATATGGGACAATGTGAATAATAATTAAAAAAATATGATGTATAATTACTGAGACTAGGCCTTCCAGGTCAACGCCCTTGCGGTTTGGGTCACAAGTGCACCGCGAACACCCCTATAATTTTACCTCGGATATGAGACAATATATATATATATATACGAGTGACAGTGCACGGGGGGCCCCCCGTGCCCCGCGCATCAGTACCCCGCCCGCCCCGCCCCCGGCGGGCTTCGCCCGCCCCCGACACGCACCCGATTATGTAATTGTCCAAACTATAAAAAACACAAAAACAACTTATTCATTCTATAAGCCCGTCCCGAAACTACCCCCATTCTCATCCAACTTAATGAACAATTTATCAAACAACTTATGAGCATAAATTGGTTCTAACATTAATGAATATTTTATCAAACAACTCTCTGCATTCTCCAATCATCTCTTTCGACAACGACATTCAACAGAAGCTCCGATGCTTATTAGGTTGGGATGTAAAAATGAAATAATATACATATAGACAATCATCTACAACTTGTTCAAAAATGAACATTTTGAACAAATCATTTGAACAATTCATGAGCCACGATGGAATACAGCAAAACATTTTTGTTAATGTTTATCCATTCAGCAAAAAATTCTCCCCAAATTCACATTTTTAGATGCAGATCAGAAACAGTAAATGCTGGAGTGGAACTCAGGCAATCCTAAATAGATCTGGAGTAGGGCAGCATTTAACCAAAACTTCTTCTTCATTGCCCTAATGAAGCAAGATTTGGTGGATTTGTGCTTTCTGAGTTAATGTGAGGAGAAGTAGCAGCCAAATTTCTCCCAAAAATAGGTAACTGAATAAGAATGCCTTCATGTTTATGCATTAAAAGGTAGATAAAATTCCATGTAGTGACTAAGAATCTGCTTCTAAATAAGGTTGATACAAATTATGAGAATTTTATATATTTAATCAGTTTATAAAAATAATTAATTCAGATTTAATAAACTCTAAATGCTTCAGGCCAGCTGAGAGGTGTAAACACTGTTTGGAGGAAGAGCAGAGTAATTTTGAGCCAAAATAAATAAGGTGTAAACACTGTTTGGGGGAAGAGCAGAGTAACATTAACATTGAAGGAGGAAGAGCCTAACATGCCTGGAGTCGCGTTGGAGAAATCCCAAGAGTAAGCTTCAGAGATGTTGTGTTGGAGTAGCGAAATCTGCAGAGGGGTCTGTGGCAAAATCAGACGAAAGAGTTATTAGTATTGTAGTGTTTGTGTTGGAGCAGGTCTATGAGGGAAGAACCTAACAAACCTGGAGTCGTCGTGGAGAAAGTCCAATAGAAGGCATCGGCGTAGAAGGCGTCGCCATGGAGGGGCCTTCAGCGGCGGAGGGGCCTTCAGCGGCATTGGCAGCGGAGGGGCCGTCCGCGGCAGCGGAGGGGGCTTCAGCGGTAGGGGGAATCAACGGGAGGGAGCGGCAGGGGAGGGAGCTGCAGGGGAGGTAGCGGCAGCGATTTAGATGGGGATCGCGGGAGGCGGATTCAGCGGGAAAGCCTAGTAGAAGGCGTCGGCGTAGAAGGAGTCACCGTGGAGGGGCCTTCAGCGGCAGGGCCTTCAGCGGCAGCGGCAGCAGAGGTGCCTTCCGCGGCAGCGTAGGGGGCTTTAACGGGAGGGAGCGTCAGGGGAGGGAGCAGCAGGGGAGGGAGCGACATCGATTTAGGTTGGGATCGCGCGTGGGGGCTTCAGCGGGAGGGATTTTCAGCGGAAGATTGTTTGCGGCGCCAGAAATGTGCAGAAGAAGTAGGGTTGCGGGGTTTTAAGTAGGAGGCACGATGTTTTGATCGAACGACTGAGCTGGGATATTGTATTAAATGAACGGTTAATATTGAGTGGATGGTCATAATTCAGCTTCAATGGGCCCAAAAGTAGTTTTTTATATAATATATATATATATGATGTATGATTAATGAAACTAGGCCTTTCGGATCAGCGCCCTTGCGGTTTGGGCCACAATCGCACCACGCAGACCCTATAATTTTACATCTAATATGGGATAATATTAAAAATACAACAACACTCAAGTCTTTATCTCCACTCCCTCAAATTTATCATTGATATGGGACAATATTAAAAATAATTAAAAAAAATATGATATATAATTAATAGTTTACTGCTCAAAAAAGTTTCTAGTCATAGTAAATTCACATCATTGGCTTGCATTAAGCTTAATTTCTAGTCAAAAAATGCAAAAAATAAAATCGCACCGCAAAAGTCGCACCAAATCAAAACACACCGCGTAATTTCGATGTGATGTTGCCACAAGCTGGCCTTGCGGACAACGCACACCCCTATAATTTTCCCTCGATATGGGATAACATGAATATGCCAAAAAATATGATGTATAATTACTGAGACTAGGCCCTTCGGAAATCAATCCACTCGCTCAAATTTATCTTTGATATGGGACAATATTAAAAATAATTAAAAAAAATATGATGTATAATTAATAGTTTACTGCCCAAAAAAGTTTCTAGTCATAGTAAATTCACATCATCGGCTTGCATTAAGCTTAATTTCTAGTCAAAAAAATGCAAAAAATAAAATCGCACCAAATCAAAACACACCGTTTAATTTCGATGTGATGTTGACACAAGCTGGCCTTGAAATCAGGTTGGTTATTCTTTATGTTTCTTTCACTGGATCCGGTCTACCCTAAACTCTTCGTTTCCTTGCGCCCCGGGGATGAAGAAAATGAAGAAGGTATATCTGCCAGTGTTTAGTCTATCTAGACTGATAATGGCCTTCGGAAATCAATCCACTCGCAGTAGCTGGGTTTCCCATCCTCATCATGGGATGGGCAACAGCCCTCATAATAGGGTTATGAAGCCCATAATTAACCATCAATTTTATTGCCTACACTAGGATAATAGGCCAGCGTGACCAAGCCCAGCGAGGGGTACTTCTGAAATTACATTAATAAAGGCTGGCAACTTCATGAATTTGGCGATGTGGGATAAATGAAAGCACCATATTTTTGGTCTCTGCCGATCTCCACAGCAAAATTTCCCACGACTAATGCAATCCGCTCCCGAGTCCTTCCGCTTTTCACGAATCTCTCAGCGAATCCATCGCCGACTCCCTCGCACTGCTGCGACGACCCCCTCACCCGAATCCTTTGTCTTTCTGCAGCTGGCGCCACGGGCAGAACTCGCACTCTGTGTTCGACGAACTCGCCATACTGGGTTCGACGAACTTGCTCCACTCTGTATTCGACGAACACGCCAAGCTCTATGTTCGACGAACTCACCATACTATGCGCTCGGCGAACTCGTCATGCTCTGCGTTCGACGAACTCCATTCTCCGTTCGACGAACACGCCAAGTCTCAGCGCTCACTTCTGTTCTGTCTCTGTGTTCGACGAACTGTGTTCTGCGTTCGACGAACACGCCAAATCTCAGTTGTTTGCTTCTGTTGTCTCTGTGTTCGACGAACTGTGTTCTGCGTTCGACGAACATGCCCAATCTCAGCTGTTTGCTTCTGTTGTCTCTGTGTTTGACGAACTGTGTTCTGCGTTCGACGAACACGCCAATTCTTTCCCAACTACATGATGCTTCTTTCACTTCTCAGCGGAGCCGCTGAGACAGACATCCGTCTCAGCGGTTTCTTCTATCTGCAGCTCCTTCCCCGTCTCAGCGGATCCTCTGAGACAGTGAGCTCGTCTCAGCGGATTCTTCTATCTGTAGCTCCTTCCCGTCTCAGCGGATCCGCTGAGAGAGTGAGCTCGTCTCAGTGGATTTGACCCTTCGTCTCAGCGGTTCTGCTGAGACAATTCTTCATCTCTCATGAGTAGATTTCTCCTGATCTAAGGTCATGATTGGTCCTTTCTCTTGAGTTACCTAAGCCTGTATATCTTACACAAATATGGCTTTATTAAATACAACTTTGTACTTACCATTATGAGTGATGCCTCTTCAAATCAAAGGAATATTGAGGGCAATGTTCCCAAAAGGTCCCAAATCGGGTAGGCCAAAAGCTCCACTTTCGAATCTTTAAATCTCGCCTCCGTATCCTTGTTCCTGCCGCTTTCGGCCGGCCAACCACCGCTATACGCCGGTCACCCCCTCAACGAAGGTGGTGGTGGCATTGGTCGGCCGGGGCGGCGCTTAGGTGGCCAGGAAAAGGAGGAAGGCAGCCCAGGTCGGGGCAATCTTAGCCGTCGGCTCGAGCTTGAAGACGACCAGATGCCGTCCAAAGCTGCGCCAAGATTCGTGCTGGGTCGAGTTAATTATGAAATGATTGTGTTATAATGTTATTCCATTTTGAAATTGAGTTCGTCGAACTGAAAGTTGAGTTCGTCGAACTCCAAGTTGAGTTCGTCGAACGGAATACACGGCTGAGTTCGTCGAGCTGAGAAGCAAGTTCGTCGAACTGATAGTTGAGTTCGTCGAACTCAACTTTCGAACGGATTACAAGACTGAATTCACCAAGCTGAGAAGCAAATTCGTCTAACTGAACCCGGCGTTCGTCGAACGTAATTAATTCGCCGAACTGAATTAATTCGTCGAACTGAATATGGAGTTCGTCGAACAGAGAGATATTAGCTGAACCGGCTGGAGATCGGATTTTGTCGAACTGAAGCAGCGACGTTCGTCGAACGCAGAATTGATTTTGTCGAACGCAGCTCAGATTTCGTCGAACGCAGAATTTTATTTTAATTAATTACTTTCTGCAGTAGTTCATTTTAATTATTAAAAATAGTAGGACCCCTCAAATGAAAAAGTGGTCAATACCAAATATGTAGCCCTTAGAGTCTATTTTATTTTGAAATTTAATTCAGCCCAAAAGGTGTTAGCTCCCTGTGGGTCCATTTTGGTGGGACTGGTCCCTAGTGTAGGACAACCACCATTTCTTGAATAACTTTTGATTAGTTTTTGGGATTGACTTGAAAATTGAAACCTAGGCTATTTGTACCTACACCCATAACATACCCAAAGATGGGAATTTTTGGAGAACCTTTTTCAAAGGTTTTTATAATAATTACATAAATCAAATATTAATTAACTATTGGGTCAAATGACCTCCAATGCCCTCCAAATTTTGGTCGGTACTTCTTAGGGTTATCACATGGCCCTGGTAAAAATATCAGCCCAATTGGGACTGATTTGGTTGGGTAATTTGTCAACCCAAGTTAGGTTAAATAGGGTCAAAGTTAGGGCATGGTGTTTATCTTGGGATATTGTGGTCAAATCTCCTCACCATGAGGTGAAACCTTGGCCACTGGTTTAGGATCACCTAAAACACCTTCATAAATAAGATGGGGTGGTGTAGAGGTGGATATGCCCTAGGACCCTAGTTTTACCCCTTGGGGGCATATAGAGCTTTGTGAAGGACATGTGGTCAAAAGCTATAGAATGGCCATGAAATTTAGGAGATATGTTTATTGGATGTATATATGCCCTAGGGAATTTTGAGAGGATTTTAGGAGAATTTATTCCCCCTAAATTAGGACATAAATCATTTAGGGAAATTTCTTATAAGAGACATTTACATGCTCAAATGGTCTTGGATGATGATGAAACCTTGGCAGTGACTTTATAATCATATTATAGACCTCTGGTATTATTTGTGAAATTTATTAGATGATTTAACCAGTACTTCATTTACAAGGCACTTATTTTGTCTCAATCTTAAGAAATATAATTAAGGGTCTAAAACTCTCTGGAAAAAATGTGAAACTTGGTGATAGGACATTTCAGAGCACTAGGAAGCTCTGTGAATTTTTATAGAATTTTTGGAAATTGTTATCAGTAGGCTACTTCACAACATGTGCAAATTAGGAATTATTTGGATTAATTAGTTCAGTAAAGAAATGATTCCCATAAATTGTGAAACTCTGTAATTAAGCTTTTCTGGACACAATAGAGGTCTGGTAAATTTTCCTTAATTTTGGCATAAGTATTCTTGGTAGTTCCTTCATAAATCTTCAAGTTTGGATAGATGATAAATATTAAAAACAGAGGACATTTCCTTACTGTAAAATTGTGATATTCATTACTTACTAATATTTTGGCATGATAGATTTATCTTAATTTTATGAGAGTCATATCCTAAGAATACCTTACACTTCATGTTCATATTCATGCTTGGCAAATATTGGAGAAATTTAAATAAATGCTAAAATGCTGAGAAAAATTATGAATCTCTGGAGTTAGTCTTATAATGCCATGATAGCCCTCCAGTAAATATCTTGAGTCAGTTTGATGAATATTTGGAGTACCTCTACTTATAAGCTTCATATAGTTAGTTTGGTCTGCGTATAGTAAAAATGTGAAACTTGGGTATTTAGGGGCCTACCAAGTGGAAGTGACATGTAGTTGGTGTACATGGTCAGGTTGAAGAGATTGAAAGACACCAAAATGGATTAGATGATGAAAGTGTGCTTGGTGAGTTAAGGGTAAGTTATGCTCGGGATAGACGAAAGATCGTCTTTCCCCTTAGAGAGTCATAACACACTTAGGGTAATCCAAGGGTAAAGATAAAAAGGGTAATCTTATGGGTATATACCAACAACACTAAGTGTCTTGAGAAAGGGAACTTTGGGGTGTCATCCCATTATAGTTCCTAGTACCGTAGCGAGCCCCTTACAGGGTAATCCTCAGGAAGTCCAAGATTAACCATAAACTGTAGGAGTAATATGTTGTACAAGATTAACTTAATAACAGACACACCCACACCCCATGGTTCAGTGAGGTTAGTTGGTTTGTTCTTACGAGCGGTAGGCTCGTGGTTGAAGTAGCGGACTAGTTAGTCCGGTGAGCTTGTGACTCAATAATGCTAGTTGGTGCGGACGGGTTGGTCCGGCGAGCCGGTGGCTCGGAAGGTTATGATGACGGGCAGGTTAGGCCGGGGAGCTTATGGCTCGGGATATAGTAGAACATGTTTGCATGTGCATGAAGGTGGTGGGTCTTTGGTATTGGACGGTCGTTCACACCGACGTCAATACATTGACTCGGCGAGTGTGGAATTTGCACTTAGCCATAAAAGTCTGGTGGTCCAGCCAGTAAGAGTACGCAGGTGCTCCGCGGTTTTGCGTTGAGGCGTACGATAGGTCTAAGTTAGGTAGTATGAATACCAACCTAGAGGTGGGTGAGGCCCAACCCATCGCTTCCTGAAAGTGCACAGTTTACCTCACTAGAATTCTCTAGAGGGGGGGGGGGGGGTGAATAGAGATTAAAAATTATTTTGTGCAAAGTTAATATATATATGTGTATGATCACAGATTATAGCTTCCCACACATCAACAAGAATTAAACAAGTAAAGAAAGTAAATGCAAGAAAAGAAATCACAGCACAACACAAGAAAATATAGTGGTTCTCCAAACTTTGGGTAGTCCACTCTTCTACCCCCTTGGTAGGAATTCACTATCTTGTACTGAGTCTTTTGATAAGGAGACTCTTAGAACCACCCTGAGTCTTTTGACAAGGAGACTCTTAGAACCAACTGAGTCTTTTGACAAGGAGACTCTTAGAACCAGTACACTGAATTTTTTGAAGAGAGATTCTAAAAACTCTTTTACAATGTTATAAGTAAGAAAGAAAGAAAGAAAGAAATAAGAACAAGAATGAATCTTCTTCATAGCAAGAAGATTGGAAGCACAAGAAGTAGTGAATGAAAATCTCTCTTCTATAGTGAGAAGGAGATTGTAAAAACTTTTCTCTCTTTTGAGAGAACTTTCAGAGTTTGCAGTAGAATGGCTTCTGAAGAAGAAGGAGAAGATGAAGGCTTTTTCTCTGCAGCACACTATCTCTTTTCTCAAATTTTCTCTCTATTCTCTTGGGAGCTTTTCCTCTATTTCAAATGTATGTGGTGGATCACTCAACTGTCATTTTCTGCCGACCTCCTCTTTATTTATAGCTCTGTGTATTCAAAATAATGCTATAGGAGGATAATTAATTAGCAGTCAGAAAAATAGAAAGATGAAAATGTTTCCATAATATTTATTTCTGTAGAAGGAAAGAACCAATTCAGATTTCAATTAATATCCAAATAAGTTAAATCAAATTAGCCAAGAATTAGATATAAGGAAAGAATGATTCAGAACGGCTATAAAATATTGACACTTATTCCATATAAATCAGATCTATTGAAAGAAGGAAAGAGATCTGGCGCATATTTGAATTCTGTCATGGAAATCGACGTGCGTCGATTACTATTCGACGCAAGCGTCGAGAGCATCCTTTCTGGACGTCGAGAGAAGAATAAGGAAGGTGCGTCGACTAAGGTGCGTCGACTTCTCTATATGCGTCGACTAGAAATCAGAGTAGCGTCGACAACACATACGTCGAAATCTTCCTAAAGTTACTTTGACTTAATCTTAAGGGAACGTCGACTACAGCTCGACGTTGCGTCGAATACTATTCGACGCATATTTACTTAACCTTGTTTTTCTTTCTTAGAATTCATATCCAACTTAATTCAAGGGGTTAAGAGAAATCATTTTCCCAACAATCTCCCCCTATTTGTCTTAACCCTATTTAGAGGGAAATTGTACTAGCATAAAATCAATCCAGCACAGCATTTGTAAAGATAAAAAATATATTGAGTAGAAGGAAAGAGATTAGGAAAAGAAAGCACATGTCAAGTATTTGTCTTTCACAAGAATTAAACTAGAAACTTCTTTTTGTACATGAAATTGACAATAGCAGAATAAAGTTTCCTAGATAAGTCATGAATGGCATCAAAAATGTATCCCCTGGCTCTATCAGGTCTTTCCTGAACATTCCTGATGATTGTATGCAGTTTTTCCAAGAGTTTATCACCATCAGGATTAGTGTCATTTATGGAGTAGCCTTTGCTGATGATGATTGCTGCCTTTTCATCAATCATCTCAATGGTAATGTTGTGAGATTCTTTTTGTGCAGGCTTGGGCTCAGGAGGTCCTTTGTTATCAACCTTTGGCCTAAACTTTGTTTTCTTCTCTGATTCCTGTTTCATAGGACTCTCAGTCATTTTTCCTTTCCCTTTCCAGGAATCTAACTTTGCAGGTCTTGATGGCTTTTTATAGGGAATGTATGTATCTTCTGTACATCCTATACCCTTCTTGTCCTTTTGACCCTTATCCAGGATAATCCCTGCCTGAGGATTTTTCTTTTGATAAGCTTCAATATCAAACAATTTTTTTTGGAATTTTGATAGAAGATTCAGCAAGGATTTGTTCCTTAGTCATTCCCCTGTTAATCTTTTCCATCCAAGCTTTCCTTTTATCTTCCACTTCTTTTCTAGCTGCTTCATATTCATACAGTTCTCTTTCTCTTATCTCTTCATGCCTCTTTTCCATGTCAGGATCATGGTACTCCTTGACAGGACTGTTAGGACAGATACTAGGCATCTTTTCAAATCTTTTTATTTGCTCACATGCTTTTCTATACTTCTTTTCTTTTGCAAACTCCTTCCTTTCTTCTTTAGAAAATTTTTGCCAGTAGGGAGTGACTTCCCTTTTTCTCTTTATCTGTCCTCCTGGACTTTGCCTAGATATGATCTGTTTAGGGAGTCTTCCTGCTTGTGGAGTAGAGGTAGCAGAGGAGGTAGACAAGAAGGAGGAGTTTTCTCTTTGGGTGGAGAGGGAGCTATTTTAAGAAGAGTTCTTAGATGTTCTGTAGTAGAGGGAGGAAAGATTTCTGGTAGAGTATTTTCTGTGAAGGGATGATTGTCTTCTCCAAGCTCTGTTGCAGGGATGTCCTCAAGCAGAGGTGTCTTTAGCTTGATGTAACTGGCAGAGAAGCCAGGAGAATGATGCTGCTGTTCCTCATCACAGATTGGTGCATTAATCCATTCCTGGCCATTCCAATCATCTGAGGTGGCTGCTTCTTCCTCCCCCTGGATTACTGGGTCCTTTACTACAGGAATCTCCCCCTGGTTATAAGGATCATCAGTTCTGAATGCTGAATCCACAGCATGCTCCCCTCCAGTGTTGTAAGAGGAGGATTCACCAAAGTGTTTGATGAAAGTGTAGTCAGAGTGATTTGAGAGGAGTGGAGCCTATAAAAGAGTTAGAGGGAATACTTAGTGTTGGAGAGAAGAGATTTAAACCTGAGCTTTTAGTTGAGATCAAAAACCTGGCAAGAGGGGTTTCTGGAGCAACTCTCCCCCTGGTTTATATCCTTTAGGAAGGATGTAAACCTTTGTGGAGACAGAGGTTCTTCTCGAATAAGGGTATGAAGCTCAGGAAGAGATGCAGATAGGGTGGCCAATTTGGCTTCACAGGTGGTGATCATATTGGCACATTCATTGGAGAAGTTTTGTAGAGGTGTCTGGAAGTCGTTGAGGAGATTTTCCAGAGCATCGTTCATTGCTTTGATAAGGTCAGTTTGAACAGGAATAGGCGCCATTGACGCAGGAAGAGAGAGAGGTAGAAGACGCAGTTTTGGCGGGTTCAGAGAGGTATTTGTTATGAAATATGAAGTACTATTTAAAGGAGATGAAACGTCGAGAAAGGAAACAGAAATCAAGGTAATCCAATCGTCAAAAGAGGAAGTAAGGATTCGATTCTAATTTTGTCTTGAAGTCGACGTTACGTCGAATGAATGTCGACGTTTGCGTGGAGAGTGGCCAGCCTGGTGTTCAATCGACGTGTTCATAGTCTTGCGTCGATATGAACTCGACGGTACGTCGATAAAGGATCGACGTAGCCTTATCTGGTGGAAGTCGGTGTCAACGTCGATTTTGTCTCGACGGAGCGTCGATATGTATTCGACGTATCTTCAAGAGATTTTCTTAGATTGTCTGATTTCTTTAGAGTTCCCTATCAGTGGTGTTTACAAGCTTCCATCAAGCATTCCTAAGGTGTTTATGAAATAGTTATGCTTAGTTTCATCTAAGGGTTTTGTGAAAATGTCTGCTCTTTGATTGTCTGTGGAAATATATTCTAAAGTTATTTTACCCTTCTCAACATTGTCTCTAAGGAAGTGATGTCTAATCTCTATATATTTGGTCCTACTATGAAGGACTGGGTTGGATGCTATGGATATAGCACTAGAGCTATCACAATATATCTTAGAGTTATGTATTTCCAATTTGTAGTCAAGTAGCTGATTTTGCATCCACAGGATTTGTGAACAACAGCTCCCAGCAGCTATGTATTCAGCTTCAGCTGTTGAGGTTGAGACTGAGATTTATTTCTTACTAAACCATGAGATCAATCTGTCTCCTAGGAATTGGCAGGTACCAGATGTGCTTTTTTCTATCAACCCTGCAACCAGCATAATCTGCATTGGAGAAACCTATTAATTCAAAGTTAGTTTCTGCTGAGTACCATAGTCCTAGGTCAGGGGTTCCCTTTAGGTATCTAAGAATCCTTTTTACAGAGGTGAGATGGGATTCCTTTGGATCAACCTGAAATCTAGCACATAGGCAAGTTGCAAACATGATGTCAGGTCTGCTAGCTGTTAGATATAGAAGGGATCCTATGATGGCCCTATAAGTCTTTTGATCTACTGATTTTCCTTTATCATCTTTTTCTATAATGACATTGGTTGTCATGGGTGTTTTCATGGTAGATGCTGATTCCATACCAAACTTTTTGATTAGCTCTTTAGTATATTTTGATTGTGAGATAAAGATTCCTTCACTACTTTGTTTTACTTGTAGTCCTAGGAAGTAGGAGAGTTCACCCATACTACTCATCTCAAATTTAGATTGCATAAGATTAGCAAATCTTTTACATAGTTTAGGATGGGTTGAGCTAAAGATGATGTCATCTACATATATTTGAACAAGAAGGAGTTGGTTTTTATGGGTTCTAGTAAATAGTGTCTTGTCTACTTTTCCTCTTTCAAAGGAATTTTCTAAAAGAAAATTTGATAGAGTTTCATACCAAGCTCTAGGTGCTTGCTTAAGACCATATAATGCTTTGTTAAGTCTATAAACAAAGTTAGGAGAAGAAGGATTAACAAAACCTGGTGGTTGCTCCACATATACCTCTTCTTGCAGATCTCCATTTAGAAAAGCACTCTTGACATCCATTTGGTAGACTTTCATCTTCATGAAGGCTGTATAGGCAAGAAAGAGCCTGATTGCCTCTAATCTGGCTACTGGAGCAAAGGTCTGGTTGTAGTCTATCCCTTCTTCTTGTCTATATCCTTGTGCTACAAGTCTTGCCTTGTTTCTCACAATTACTCAAGTGGAATCTAGTTTGTTCCTGTATACCCATTTTGTACCAATTACAGGGTAGTTTCTTGGTCTTTCAACTAGGTTCCATACTTTGTTTCTCTCAAATTGGCCTAGTTCTTCTTGCATGGCCATAATCCAGTGAGGATCATAATTTGCTTCCTCAAACTTCTTTGGTTCAACTTGTGATAGGAAGCATTGGAGCATCATCCCATTGGAGACTTGGTGTCTTGTTCTTACTCCTGCATTGGGATCTCCAATCACTTGAGCTTGTGGATGATCTTTCAAATTGATTCCTGTTCTACCTGAATTTGTCAGTTGTACTTCATTCTCAATGGGATCATTGTTCAATTGTTCTTCCTGAACCATGTCCTCTTGTGGAGGAGGGTCTTGAGTGCTCTTTTCTGAGGTTTCTTGTTCAGACTCCTCACTTGGTTCCTCTAACTGGTTTTCCTTTCCATTTTCTGTGTTCTCTAGAGCTAGTTGCTCAAGCTGGGTTTCTATGCTGTTGTTTTCCTGTGGAACAGAACTGGTGGGAGTTTCCTCCCCCTTAAGCAGCATGTTAGATTCATCAAATACAATGTGCATGGATTCTTCAATCTTAAGAGTTCTTCTATTGTAACACCTATAGGATTTGCTAGATGATGAATATCCCAGAAATATTCCATCATCAGACTTCTTGTCAAATTTGGCAAGATGATCTTTCCCATTATTTAGAATAAAGCAAGTACATCCAAAAATTTTAAAATATTTAACAGTGGGTGTTTTATTTTTCAGGAGCACATATGGAGTCTTTGATTTAGTTTTGTGTATGAGGCTTCTATTTAGAATATAGTTTACAGTGTTAACTGCTTCAGCCCAAAAGGTTTTTGGTAATCCTGACTCTGCAAGCAGGGTTCTACCTGATTCTATTAAGGTTCTATTCTTCCTCTCAGCAACTCCATTTTGTTGGGGAGTTCTGGGTGCTGAGAAGCTTTGTTTAATACTTTCTTCCTCACAGAAACTACAAATCATCTGATTCTCAAATTCAGTCCCATGGTCACTTCTTATAATTGAAACATTTGTGTTGAACTCAGATTAAATCTGTCTTATGAATTTTGAGAGAATTTTATGGGTTTCAGATTTAACTCCTAGAAAGAATACCCAGCTAAACCTAGAATAATCATCAACAATGACTAAGGTATAGGATTTTCCACCTAAGCTTTGAGTGGATATGGGACCAAAGAGATCCATGTGTAGTAAGTGTAAAGACCTGGGAGAGTCATCCTTACCAATGGGTTTGAAGGATGATTTGGTTTGCTTTCCTAGTTGGCAAGGTCTGCATGGAGAATCCTTAGAGTACCTACCCTTTGGTAAGCCTCTGACTAGGTTATTTTTAGCTAGTTTACTGATTGTTTTGTAGTTTAGATGACCTAGTCTCCTATGCCATAATTCATTTTTATCAATAATATTGTTGAATAAGCAAACTTCTGTGGGTGAAGAGCTAAAGTCCACTACATATACTTTCCCTTTTCTAATTCCATTTAGTACTGTAGCACCAGTCTTGATATCTATAATGTGGCAGAATAGTGTAGTAAATTTTACCTCATACTTACCACTCTCACATATCTGACTTATACTAATCAGATTGTGTTTTAGTCCTTTGACTACTGCCACATTCTTGAAGGTGACTTTCCCTTCTTTGAAATATCCAAATCCCTTGGTTTGGCCACAGCTAGAGTCTCCAAAGGTTACTGATGGTCCAAGTCTTTCCTCAAAGTTGATTAATAGGTTTTTGCAACCTGTCATGTGCATGGAGCATCCACTGTCCAAGTACCACACCATCCTGGAGATGTGATACATCTGCACATAAAAGTTTAAACATTGGTTTAGACCCTGCTGAGCTGGGGTCCCTCTCTTTTATTAGTAAAAGATTTAATAAAGGAATAAGTGGGTTTTTCAGGATATCCTTCCCTCTTATGGGGTACTGGCTTATCATACCAATCTTCTTGGATGATATCACAGAAATAATGTTCATAATAGAAGGACATGGATTGAGAGATCTGTTTGGAAACAGAAGATTTTCTGTCTGATTCATTGCGTCGATAGGGATTCGACGTATACTTATGGTTGCGTCGATATAAATTCGACGTAGCTTTCTGGTTGCGTCGATATGAAGTCGACGCTTTCTTCATTCTGAGTCTTTTCTCAATCGAAGTATGAGAGAGGTTGTGTTGAGTATAGGTCGACGCATTTTGGTGGAAGCGTCGATTAGAACTCGACGCACGTCGAATAGTATTCGACGCATGTTCAAATTCTTTGTGAGGATATTTTCCTAAGATTCCTTTATTTGTAATGGGATTTGGTTTATTAAAAACAGTGGTTATTTCTGGACTTACTTGTGATCTTACTCCTGTTAGATGATTCTCCCTAGTGAAGTGAATGGGATGTTTCCAGACAGGTTTGCTGGATGATTGAGATTTAGATGCTTCATTAGTATTCAGTTTTAGTTGTCTAAATCTATCAGTGAGATTTTCAGAAATATTCTTGAGCTTCTGGCATCTTCCATTTAGAGAGTCCTCAAAGGCTTTAGCCTTTGCTAGCTCTTTTCTTAGTGTTAGATTGTCCGAATAGATTTTGTTTAATTTCTCTTCTGAGAGTTCTAGATTGAGCTTATAATTTTTATGGTTTGTATTTACCTGTTTTAGATTTCCTAATTCAATTCTTAATCCTTTTAATTCTTTTTCAGATTTAATTATATCTAAACATAGTTCTTTGAAATTTTGTTTGAAATCAGTAGAGGAAAAATCATTAAGTATATTTACCATAGATGTAGCATCAAGCTTCTCAGTGGCCATCAGACATGTTTCCTTTTGCTTGACCTCTTCCTGATCATTATCTGATGAGGTGCTTCCTTCAGATTCTGAATCACTCCAGGTTTGAGCAATGAATCCTTTTTCTTTCTTTTTCTTCTTTAGATCTGTTCTTTTCAGATCTTTCTTGCTGTTGTTCTCCTTAGGACATTCAGGGGCAATGTGTCCTGGTTTCCTGCAAGTGTAACAGATAATCTCTTTAGTAGGAGTTTTATTATACCTGGTTTTTGAGTCTCTTCCTCTGGATCCTTCTGTTTTGATCCACCTCTTGAACTTCCTAGCCAGCAAGCTGATTAGTTCCTCTTCATCAGTAGATGATTCACCTTCAACAGCCTTTAATGCAATACTCTTTTCTTTTGAGAGTGGAGATGCCTTTTCTTTCTCAGCTCTGGTTTTCAACAGTTGTTCATAGGATTTTAATTTACCCAAGAGAACATCTGTTGATATTTCTTTTTGACTTCTGGAGTCTTTGATTGGCCAGATTCTTGAATCCCAAGAGATGGGAAAGCAAGTCAGCAATTTATCATTTATCTCAGTGAGAGATATGTCCTTCTCAAGTGTTCTCAATTCATTGACTATGAGGCTGAATCTTGAATACATGTCAGCAACACTTTCACTTTCTTTCTTTTGGAAGTTTTCATATTGGGAGATCAGTAGTGCCTTTCTATCCTTTTTCTCATCAACACTTCCCTCTACCATTTTGGTGAGAGCTTCCCATACTTCCTTAGCTGACTCACAATCAGCAATCTTTTGGAAAATTTCATCTGAGAGGGTTGAGACTAGGATATTCATAGCCTTGGCATCATGTCCTTGGGCTTTCTTCTCATCTTCAGTCCATTCAGCTCTTGGAACAAGTGTTTCAGTCACTTTTCCACTTGAATCCTTCCTGAATGGCTTGGGGGGACCTGTCATAGTAATATCAAACAAGTCAGCATCAATGGAATTCATATAAATTCTAATTCTTGTTTTCCAAATTGCAAACTTTTCAAGATTGCACATTGGAGGTCTGGTGGAAGCATAATCTTTGATTTGTGCCATATGATAACATAGTTTTGAAAAAAAAATATATATATATATATATATATATATGAGAGGTAAGATCTTTTTGATCAAGGAGTTATCCTTTTTAGATCAACCTCCCTCTGATACCAATTGAAAGTGCACAGTTTACCTCACTAGAATTCTCTAGAGGGGGGGTGAATAGAGATTAAAAATTATTTTGTGCAAAGTTAATATATATATGTGTATGATCACAGATTATAGCTTCCCACACATCAACAAGAATTAAACAAGTAAAGAAAGTAAATGCAAGAAAAGAAATCACAGCACAACACAAGAAAATATAGTGGTTCCCCAAACTTTGGGTAGTCCACTCTTCTACCCCCTTGGTAGGAATTCACTATCTTATACTGAGTCTTTTGATAAGGAGACTCTTAAAACCACCCTGAGTCTTTTGACAAGGAGACTCTTAGAACCAACTGAGTCTTTTGACAAGGAGACTCTTAGAACCAGTACACTGAATTTTTTGAAGAGAGATTCTAAAAACTCTTTTACAATGTTATAAGTAAGAAAGAAAGAAATAGGAACAAGAATGAATCTTCTTCCTAGCAAGAAGATTGGAAGCACAAGAAGTAGTGAATGAAAATCTCTCTTCTATAGTGAGAAGGAGATTGTAAAAACTTTTCTCTCTTTTGAGAGAACCTTCAGAGTTTGCAGTAGAATGGCTTCTGAAGAAGAAGGAGAAGAGGAAGGCTTTTTCTCTGCAGCACACTATCTCTTTTCTCAGTTTTTCTCTCTATTCTCTTGGGAGCTTTTCCTCTATTTCAAATGTATGTGGTGGATCACTCAACTGTCATTTTCTGCCGACCTCCTCTTTATTTATAGCTCTGTGTATTCAAAATAATGTTATAGGAGGATAATTAATTAGCAGTCAGAAAAATAGAAAGATGAAAATGTTTCCATAATATTTATTTCTGTAGAAGGAAAGAACCAATTCAGATTTCAATTAATATCCAAATAAGTTAAATCAAATTAGCCAAGAATCAGATATAAGGAAAGAATGATTCAGAACGACTATAAAATATTGACACTTATTCCATATAAATCAGATCTATTGAAAGAAGGAAAGAGATCTGGCGCATATTTGAATTCTGTCATGGAAATTGACGTGCGTCGATTACTATTCGACGCAAGCGTCGAGAGCATCCTTTCTGGACGTCGAGAGAAGAATAAGGAAGGTGCGTCGACTAAGGTGCGTCGACTTCTCTATATGCGTCGACTAGAAATCAGAGTAGCGTCGACAACACATACGTCGAAATCTTCCTAAAGTTACTTTGACTTAATCTTAAGGGAACGTCGACTACAGCTCGACGTTGTGTCGAATACTATTCGACGCATATTTACTTAACCTTGTTTTTCTTTCTTAGAATTCATATTCAACTTAATTCAAGGGGTTAAGAGAAATCATTTTCCCAACACTTCCGTTTGCCACTATAGGAGTATCTTGGGAGTCTTACTAGCTCCAAAAAGGGGGAACTAAAGGTCTGTGCGCATAAAGTCGAAGTGTGTGAGTTGCACTTGTATGAACATAGCATAAACTGCATAACTCTGCATGTCATGGCATAAACATTGCATACCCCTACCCCTATTGTATAAGTCGGTTATGAGACTTCTAATACGATAGGCCTTGCTAAACGACCCCTTGGTCTATAGGTTTGTATGAGCATTCTTATAGATCAATAGTTACTTTTCTACTATATGGTTTGTCCGGAAAGCCCGCGACCTCCTCTTGCTGGTCAAATTTTTCGGTCTCAGCGGTCTCAGTTTCGGTGACCGCCCAGATCGCCAGCTGCCTCCTCGACTGGAATTTTCTAAAGTGCCGAGCGGTCAGAGAAGTGTGAGACCGCCAGCTTAAGCGGTCTGATCGTTTTTCTTTTCTTTGTTATTTGTATTCCATTTCCCTGCCCTGGCTCTCCTGTATCCCGGGCAGCCCGTAGTTTTCAGTTCTGCCCGTTTGGGCAGCCCCCTCGTTTATAAATAAAGGGGTAGGGGTACCAGAAAAAGGACTTTTTGGCTCCGAGGCTCCAGCTTACAACCTGTGTAAGCGGTCTCATTTCTTCGTGATCGCCATTTCGTGATCGATTTCCCTTTGTTCCAGCATCTTCGGTCTTAGTAACCTGCACTTCGCAGTTTTCTCCCATCCCCTTTTAGTATGAATTTTGGAGGTACCATTTTTGGCACCAACAGAACGAACACGCGACCTTCAGATTCGAAGTGTCAGGTGAAATCCATAGACTTTCAAGATGGTTGATCGCCGTAGAGGTCGTCCCCTGCGATCTCTCAGCGTTCCCCCTTCCGATCACAATCTGTTAGAAGCGCTTGAGCGCCGCTTCGAGCTTCGTGTTGAACAAGCTCTCTGTGAGGCCGCCTGAGCTAGGCAGGACGCCGCCTCTGTTCAGCAGGAGATCGCGCGGTCTCAGCAAGAGGCTGCTCGAGATCGGCAAGAAGTCGTCCGGGCTCAGCAGGAGTCTGCGAAGCAGATTGAGGCTATGAATCAGGTTCTAGCCGCGATCTCCCAGAAGATCCTTCCTCAAACCTCTCAGGTCGCTACTCCTGATCGCATGGCAGGCGGTCACCCGAGCGATCACCCCGTCTTTCAGCCCGCAGCTCCTCAGCGATCTCAGCATGAGGAGTTCGCCGCCCGCCGTAATTCTTTCCGAGCCGCATCCCAAGGACCTCCGGCTCAGACCCTGAATTTTGAAGAAGGGTTTCCTTACCCTCAAGATCCTCCCGCACCTTTTCTTCCTCCTCCAGGACCTTCCGTTTTTGGGGAGCCTTCCCCCTTTACCGATGAGATTCGTCGGGATCCGATTCCTCATGGATTCAGAGAACCTCGCCTTCCAGTGTATACAGGAGAAACCGACCCAATGTGCCATCTTCAAGCCTTCGAGTCTGTTGCTGCCCTCAGGACCATTTCAGATGGAGTAAGGTGCAAGCTGATGGTCACCTCCTTTGATGGGTCGGCCATGGAATGGTTCTATAAGCTGCCTTGTCAATCTATCTCGAGCTTTGCTGCCCTGAGGCAAGAGCTCCTTCTAAGATTTGCCACTGCGAAGAAAAGGAAGAGTGGTCCTGCGACCCTCTTTAAGATTAAGCAAGGCGACAACGAAACTGCGACGCATTTCGTTGACCGTTTTCAGAAAGAAATCTTGGGGGTCAGGGATATGGATCCCGAGCTCTATATGGTAGCTTTGATCAGTGGCCTGCAGGAGGGTCCTCTGAAGTTCAAAGTCACAACCAAGGAGCCTAGCTCCTATCAGGAGCTGATCAGCATTGCCAATCGCTACATAGAAGGGGAGATCAACAACCCTACCTATGTGAGCAATTTGACAAACAGGGCCACTCAGAAAGGCTCTGCGGGATTTTATCCGTCTCCGTCTTCCTCAAAACCTCGACCAGAACTCCCACCTCCAGCTCCGAGAGGTAAGAATTATCGCAACGGCCTGTCACGGACTTGTCTTCTTACAAGCTCCTGTGCGGCCTTAGCTCCTCCTTGCCACTCCACGTAGCCAAGCTAAGTCAGCCTCTCCTGCAAGAACTAGGTGGTGATGAAGAAATGATGCAAGGTAGAACTCAAGAGAACACACAATTGCAAAGGAAACTCAAAGAACTCTTATTGCTTCTCCAAACTTGGATGATAACTTGGATTTCTTGGATAGTTACAAAATGAGGGGTCTTCCCCTTTTATAGGCCCAAAAGAGGTTTCCCCCCAAAGTATAGAATATTCTAGACTTATCTAAACTATTCTACACTCCTCTCATGACTATGTACAAGCCTCCAAACTATTCTATAATATTCAAGAGTATTCTAGACTATTCTAGATTACTCTCAACTTCTACACTTCTAGATACTTCTACACACATCTAACGTTATCTAGAAGGTTCCACATTCTTCTAGAATATTCTACATTCTTCTAGAATATTCTAGAAATCTCTACACAATTCCACAATATTCTAGAGCATTCCACATAACTCTAGAATCTTCTAGAAGTCTCCACATCATTCTATAATCTTCCGTCATCTTCAAGATTTCTCTCCAATGTTCTGGAGACTTCCGTATCCTTCTTCGCCATAAGATGTCATGGCCACGCTTAATTCTTATTCTTGGCATACTCCTCCTATGAATGATCATCTTGAGTATGAAGTCATTCTTGTGCCAAGAGCTCCCACACCCAAGTCTTTGACCACTTTGACGCCTTATCATCTCAACATGTGGCTTATTGCGCCATCCGCGCATGAAATCGTGGTCACGGTTGCACCTTGAACTAGCAGCCCGTGACATTCTCCCACACCCAATCTTGTGACGCCCTCGTCGCAACCATACATCGGGTAGTAGTATTGTTCGAACTTTTGCCCTCATGTTGTCGAAAACATCTGGCCACCAATAATCCAATGCGGCTTGGTGATCTTCAACTCCATCAAGTAGTGTCACTGACTCCGCATCAAGTAGTGACTCTTCGACTACTTCACATGTTGTGGACTCCGCACCCTCCTTTGGCTTACCCTCAAGCCAATCTTCCACATGAGCATTGCTCCCTTGAATATCGGACTCCACGTCCTCTTCATGATCCATACAGATCGATGTAAATGGTGCCCTTGTATAAGCATTGCCTCTGCGACTCTCGAAAAATTCTTCCACTGATTGCTCACCTTTGAACTCTTCGACTGGGTCCTCTTCGTCAGCCTTGCCCCCTTGGCGTTGGGACTCCACGTCCTCAACTGGATGCACCTCGACTCCTTCGATTTCTTCCTCCTCGTGAGCTTCACCATCTCGACACTCAGAGTCTCCGTTCATATCCTGATCCACGTTGCATGACTCCATTTCTACCTCCACAAAAGTATTGTCCTCGTGGAAACATGCCTTCACATCTTGCTCACGCTTCGTGTTGAAGTCACTTTTATCTTCGACTGCATGGTAATGATGTGCTCTTGGACAACCAGTAGAGTCATGGCCTCTAAGACACAAGAGGCACCCCAACCTTGGACAATCTTTTAAGTGGTGGTCGCCTTTGCATAAGAAACACCCACCTTTAGGCCCCATCACTCTTTTATTGGTTTCGTCTTCTTCTCGAACGGATGGTAGCCTACTGCGTGCACGAGTGCGTTGTTCTACTGGTTTCACCACAACTTGATCCAAGCATCTGTTATGAATTTCTCTTTAGCTTCTCTTCTTTTCAACTTTTTGCATGACCTCCTTATCATGCTCATCCACACTTGAGTTGCCCATTTCACTAAACATCTAATCTTCTTATGCACCACGAACTTGAGCGAACCTAGCTCTGATACCAACTGTCACGGACTTGTCTTCTTACAAGCTCCCGTGCGGCCTTAGCTCCTCCTTGCCACTCCGCGTAGCCAAGCTAAGTCAGCCTCTCCTGCAAGAACTAGGTGGTGATGAAGAAAGGATGCAAGGTAGAACTCAAGAGAACACACAATTGCAAAGGAAACTCAAAGAACTCTTATTGCTTCTCCAAACTTGGATGATAACTTGGATTTCTTGGATAGTTACAAAATGAGGGGTCTTCCCCTTTTATAGGCCCAAAAGAGGTTTCCCCCCAAAGTATAGAATATTCTAGACTTATCTAAACTATTCTACACTCCTCTCATGACTATGTACAAGCCTCCAAACTATTCTATAATATTCAAGAGTATTCTAGACTATTCTAGATTACTCTCAACTTCTACACTTCTAGATACTTCTACACACATCTAACGTTATCTAGAAGGTTCCACATTCTTCTAGAATATTCAACATTCTTCTAGAATATTCTAGAAATCTCTACACAATTCCACAATATTCTAGAGCATTCTACATAACTCTAGAATCTTCTAGAAGTCTCCACATCATTCTATAATCTTCCGTCATCTTCAAGATTTCTCGCCAGTGTTCTGGAGACTTCCGTATCCTTCTTCGCCATAAGATGTCATGGCCACGCTTAATTCTTATTCTTGGCATACTCCTCCTATGAATGATCATCTTGAGTATGAAGTCATTCTTGTGCCAAGAGCTCCCACACCCAAGTCTTTGACCACTTTGACGCCTTATCATCTCAACATGTGGCATATTGCGCCATCCGCGCATGAAATCGTGGTCACGGTTGCACCTTGAACTAGCAGCCCGTGACAGGCCGCTTCAATCGAGGTAACCATTCTTTCCCACCTCAAGGTTCATTTCTTCAAACCCCTGCTACCCCTGCTCCGCAAGTCACCCCAGTCCACTAGATCCAGTACGCCCAACCTCCTCTTCTGCCCATTTCTTCGCTCTACAATGAATCCCAAGAGTCTTTTACAGACTTTGGTGTTTCTATGAGTGAAGTGCTCCAAATCCTTCAAAAGCAACCCTTTTTTAAGAAGCCAGCTCCGCTAAACTCGGATCCAAAGACCAGAAATCCTACTCTCTACTGTGAGTACCATAGAGATAGGGGACATTTGACAGAGGATTGTAGAGCTCTCCGCCTGTTCTTAGAGAAGCTTCTGAAGGAGGGTAAGCTTCGAGATCTCATCCAGAAGAATGATTCTGCCAAAGCCTCAACCTCCAAGGCTAAGGAAGTAGCGGAAGTCCATTGGGAATGCGAAGAAGTGGACGATATTGGCCATCTCGGCAATATCGGCTTTCCCAATGAATGTGTGGATGCTAATGACGAAGGCGCCTTGGGCAATCTCTTCTGCATCCACGGAGGTGCAGGTCCGGAATCTTCAAGGAAGGCGAGTCTGAAAAGGGTTTATCAATCAGAGGTTGCTGCCACCTCTTCAGCCCCGGTCCGGGGAACGGTCACTTTCGGTGACGAAGACCTTCCTCAGACCATGAATCCTTTTGATGACGCGGTCGTCATCAAATCTGTAATTGAAAATTATACAGTAGAGAAGATTCTGATTGACACGGGAAGTTCAGTCAATGTGCTCTTCAAACCTGCCTTCGAGGCGTTGAAGACAGGTAAAACCCTCCTTTCAACTGAAGGCCCCCTTTATGGTTTTTCAGGAGAGAAGAAAGAGGTAGAAGGGCTCGTCACTCTTTCTGTGATTCTAGGAGGGATAGTGAAGCTGGTCAAATTTATAGTCGTTGATGCTCTCAGTAGCTACAACGCCATATTTGGAAGACCCTTCTTGAATGCATATCAAGCCATTGTCTCCACCTATCATCAAGCGGTGAAGTTCGCCTTGAACGGCAAACAACACCGAATAAGGAGCGACCCAAGGAAAGCCAGGGAATGCTACGTAAAGACGGTCAACATGATCGTGTCCCCTTCTCCCCAAGAAGTCATGATGGATGAATCAATTGAAGTTCCTGAACAAATCCAAACTGCAGAGGAAATTGAGGAAGGTGCAAGAGATGGAGTTCGCTTGGAACCTGCCCAAGCAACTCAAGAGGTTCGGATCAGCGAGGAAGATGAGAGCAAGAGCCTCTCCATCAACGCTGAATTATCTGAAGCTGACAAGAGTCAGCTCATCTCTTGCCTTCTGCAAAATCTAGATATCTTCGCTTGGTCGGCGGATGATATGCCTGGAGTGGATCCGAATGTTGCTTGCCACCATCTCAATCTTGACCCAAACTTCATCCTGATCCAGCAAAAGAAGAGGTCTGTTGCAACTACTCTAGCACAGCCCATCCGTGAAGAGGTAGGGAAGCTCCTGAAGGCAAAGTTCATCCAACCAATCCAATACCCAGAATGGGTGTCAAACGTTGTAATGGTAAAGAAGTCAGGTGGGAAGTGGAGGATGTGTGTTGACTTTACTAAACTCAATAAAGCTTGCCCCAAGGATTGCTACCCCTTGCCTCGGATAGATTCTTTAGTAGATTCCGCGGTAGGTTATTCTTTTATGAGTTTTTTAGATGCTTTTTCAGGTTACCATCAAATCAGAATGCATAAACCAGATATACCTCATACTTCATTTATCACAAATGATGGTTGCTTCTGTTATCTCGTAATGCCTTTCGGGCTAAAGAATGCTGGAGCAACCTATCAGAAAATGATGGATACAGTTTTCAGGAGTCAAAAAGGAAGAAACCTTGAGGTATACGTTGATGACCTCTTGATAAAAAGCAAATTATTCTCTTCTCATCTTAGAGACCTCTCGGAAACTTTCGCAACCCTTCGAACTTTTAATATGAGGTTGAATCCGTTGAAGTGTGTTTTCGGGGCAAGTAAAGGAAAATTCCTGGGTCACCTCCTTACTCCAGAAGAGCTGGAACCCAATCCTGACAAAGTAAGAGCTATACTGGAAATGCCACCTCCCAAGTCCCCAAAAGAAATTCAGCAGCTGGGAGGGAGGATGGCAGGTTTAAGTCGCTTTATCTCCCGGTCAGGGGATAAGAGTGCACCTTTCTTTAAAACCCTCCGGGGAGGGAGTAGGTTCGAGTGGACGAAGGAATGTGATGATGCTTTCACTCAGCTTAAGAAGCAATTGACATCAACCCCTTTGCTCCAAAGCCCGCGAGAGGGAGAAAATCTATTTCTGTATATGGGAGTCGGAGCCGATGCTTTAAGCTCTGTTTTGGTCCGAGAGGAAAAAAAGAAGCAATTCTCAGTCTATTACGTGAGTCGAATTCTGAAGAATGCAGAGACTCGTTATCCTATTCTCGAAAAGTTGGCCTTGATGCTTATAACTTCAGCGAGAAGATTAAGACCATATTTTCAAGCTCATTCGATTCTAGTCGTTACTGATCTTCCATTGAAGAATGTTTTGGAGAAGCCAGAGCATTCAGGCAGGTTGGCAAAGTGGGCAATAGAGCTCAGTGAGTTTGACATATCCTATGTCCCAAGGGTGGCGATCAAAGCTCAAGTCTTAGCAGACTTCATGGTGGATGCCAAAGAAGTTGAGTCGCAGAAGGGAATCGGAGTGCCCCTTGCCTGGAAAATCTTCGTGGATGGAGCCTCAGGGAAAAATTCTTCCGGAGCGGGAGTTGTTTTAATCAACCCAAATGGAGTAAGGCTGGATCAGGCGCTGAAGTTCTATTTTCAAGTAACAAATAATCAGGCGGAATATGAGGCTTTGCTAGCTGGTCTTAAGTTTGCTAGAGAGCTGGGGATTGATGATGTCAAAGTCTTCACAGATTCTTTAGTGATGGCTTCTCAAGTAAATGGAACTTTCGAAACTAGAGATAGTATTTTAAAGCGGTATCTAACTCTGGTAAAAATCGAGGTAAGGAAGTTCAAAAGCTTTACCATCGACCATATTCCAAGAGGTGAGAATGTGGAAGCAGATGAGTTGGCAAAATTTGGACTTCTCTCAGGAGGAACGACTTCAGAATTGTTTCGCCCGGCAATTGAAGAAGGAGAGGTCATGGAGATTGATCAGCATCCGTCTTGGATGGATCCATTTGTTCTATATCTTTCGACTGGAGAGCTCCATTCATCAATAAAAGATAGAAAAAGGTTTAAACGAAAAGCGGCTAACTATTATCTTGTTGCAGGAGTGCTTTATAGAAGAACTTTCCTTTCGCCATTAGCACGGTGTGTTTCGGAGGAGGAAATTCCAACGGTCATTCAGGAGGTCCATTCTGGAGAATGTGGAAGCCACTCTGGGGCTAGAACTTTGGAGAAAAGAATTCTGAGGCAAGGCTATTTTTGGCCTCAAATGAGGAAAGATGCGGAAAAATTTGCTAAGAAATGTGTAAAGTGCCAGAAGTTTGCTCCTCTCCAAAATCAGCCGGCTCAACAACTCAAGTCGATAGCAACTCCATGGCCATTTGCAGTTTGGGGAATGGATTTGATTGGGCCTTTCCCTATGGAAAGTGGGTAGCGACAATATATTATAGTCATGATTGACTATTTCAGCAAATGGATAGAGGCAAAAGCATTGGTCAGAATTACCACTCAAGTCGTGAAAAATTTTATTTGGGGAGAGATAGTATGTCGACACGGAATTCCAATGGCAATCATCACGGATCACGGTTCTCAGTTCAATAATTCAACTCTTGTTAATTTCTGTAAACAAATTGGCACTGAGCTACGTTTCGCTTCTGTACATCATCCAAGAAGCAATGGGCAAGTAGAGGCCGCCAACAAACTCATCATAAATCTCTTGAAAAAGAAGGTAGAAAATGTCAGGGGCAACTGGGCAGAACAACTACCTTCTGTCTTATGGGCCTTGAGGACAACTCCATGTTCTGCTACGGGAGAGACTCCATTAAAATTATCACACGGTTCCGAAGCCCTTATTCCGGTGGAATTTGAAGTAAAAAGCCCAAGGGTATTATTGGCACAACAGAATCGAATTGATTGGATGGAAGAAAATGATGAGGAGTTGAAATGTAGCCTTGATTTAATTGAGGAGTTGAGAGATACGGCGATCATCAGACAAGAAGAGGTGAAAAGAAGAATGACGAGGCTATTCAATAAAAATGTAAGAACCAAAGAATTCGCTGCTGGGGATCTAGTCTTGAAGAAAGTAGATACAGCAGCAAGAGCCGGTTCAGTTGGAAAGCTTAACCCAAATTGGGCAGGACCGTTCGTGGTGAAGAGTGTGCTTAAAAATGGTGCTTACCATCTCCAAACTTATGAAGGAGAAGAATTACCTCATTCATGGAGCGGATATGATCTCAAGCTCTTCTTTTCCTAAAAAGTTAGTATCTGATTCATTCATTCTTTTTCTCACTTTTCTTTTCTCAAACATCACGCAGGTATTGTCAAAACATTCGCAATCCAAGTGATGGACGACAAGTTTTAAAAAAAAAGGTTGTTTTTTGAAAAGCCAAAAACCTGTCAAACGAGACATCGACGGATCCTACTATCTTCCCCCTCGACTTGTTAGCTCAACGTGTAATTCTGCCAGGACCACAGATGTCGGGGAGATTTCGAATCTATGTAGCAGTAGCTCGCCAAGCTCGAGCGGTGGAAGTTTAGGATACTGGGTCCTTGCTGACATCTGGCACACCTCAGCATATCAAGGAGGTCTAGGTGGCTGGCTCAGCTCTGTCATGCATTGAGAAGGACATTGTTACGATCTTAATGATCTTTCAGGGAAAGCAATGTCGGTCTAGCCTCAGCGGCATGACCACACCTGCCCTACCGATCATTTTGGTCTGTAACTTTCGAATACTCGTTGAAGCGTGGTTAGGTAAAGAAGGTCGGAAACATCTATGACCGCCACCTGAATCTCGAAGTATAATCAATCAGGGAAAGCAATGTCAGTATAGCCTTATCAGCATAACCACACCTATCCTACGGATCATTTAGAAATTCTCCTTCTCTCCTCTTCCCACTTCCCATTTCTACAAAGTCCCATTTATCTCCTAATACTGAGATCGAGCGGTCAGAGGTTTTATGAGACCGCATTTTTCCTCTCTTCAAAGGGTGATCTACATTATTCATGATTAATAGCTTGAATCTTCTCCAGGATCTGGGTGAAAGTGATCGACAATATTAATTTTTTGAAGGAAGTTGGAATCGGCCTTGGTTCGCTGTGATCGCCAGGACTTGGGAAGAAGTGATCGTCGGGCAGGACTCTCCAAAGATGATTGAAATTACAACTCAGGAATCCTTTGTTGATAGAAATCGGTCTGATCATAATGAGATCACAATCTGGATGTCTCTTATTATTCAAAACTATATGAGAATGCTCTTAATCCTTCATTTCCCATCAAGTAATAGTTGGGTTTTCTTCAAAGTAGCGGTCTGAGTACATTGAGATCGCCAGACTGATATTCATGAAGATTTATTATCAAGTTAATATAACTAAGTGTTTTAATTTTCTAGCAAGCGGTCTAATTATGCTGAGATCGCAGAATTGTCATTTTTATGCGAGGTTCAGGATTTCTATCAAGTTTTCAAACATCAACATGAACTAGAGATCGACGAAATCTAAAGCGTTGAGATCGAGTGCTAAATCTATTTTAAGAAGAACGTGATCGCGTACGAAAGAAGCTGTAGAGGAAACAGTTAAGATTAAATTATTTAGAAACCACAGGAGACCGCCGGTTTGTCTCCTCCAAAATTTGGTTGTTTGAGATTGCCGGTCGGGTCCCCCATTTCTTCAGTGGTATTCTTTTCAGCGATCTCCAGAAAGGCTGGAATTGACAATCGTCACCCCAAGAAAAGGCTAAGGATAAAACTACAAGGCATCAAGAGTATTCTTCCCAACTCTACGAGCGATCAGAAAGAAGTAAGACCGCACTCTGTCCAGTCAATAATATTTAAAGATCACAATCTGGTATAATGAAGATCGCTAGCGACGACCGCCACGAAGAGAGTACTGTAAGATGTTTTCTTTTCTAGTACTCAGATTTTCATAAAATAGTACTGGCAATTGGAGGATCGCAATTTATACTTATAAAGTAATTATTCAAAAAAAATTTATAAAGATCGATAAAATTTAAATGTATTGAAATCGAATACCAATTTCACCTTAAAGTGAAGAGACCGCATAAGGTATAAACAACATAGAAGAAGTATAAAAGCAGAAATCGGATCGCAAGAGGCAAGAAATACAATATTATCCTTCATGTTCATTCAAAATATTTAGGTACATCAGACTGGCCGGTCTCCAAAAAATAAGAATTACATATTATCTACTCATTTCTTCGATCTCTTGGGAGACCGCTCATCTGAAGAGGAGGACGAGCCGACCTCACCAGAAGATTCTTCCGAGCCCTCTCCTGGAACTTTCGACCCAGAGCTTGAGGCCGCTCCTGAGCTCGTATCCTGGCCTTCCACATATTGGCTGCCGCTCAGCTGGTCTCCATCTTCGATCACGACGTCTTCCTCGTCATCAGCGGACTCTTCAGTAGTCAAAGATTGTTCAGCAATTCTTCTTGCCGCCTGAGGGAAAAGAGCAGCAAAGGTTTTGTACTCCTCAGAAAGACCGCCTCGATTTCGGAGCTCCGTGATTACTTGCTCGGCGGTCTCCCTTACGTGGTGCGCCATTGCTCTCTTAAAATCAGGATTATGGATGTCGTAGGCCATTTCCTTCGCCCGCTGAAGAAAAGAGATGATCAGATCGCGCGGTCTAAACGAGTTCAGGAAAAACATTTAGTAAAGAGATATAATACCAGCAGATCTTCATTTTCCTTCAAGACGCTTCGGAGAGTTCGCCCCATATGATGCTGAAGAGTGGCATTCCGAAGGGCCGTTTGAGCACAGATATCTGGAAGCAGGTCGGTCTCGATATCAAAAATCTCAGCCGTATTTTTCTTTCCGTATAAGGCCGCGGTCACAGCAGTAGCATGGTGGGTCAGTTTCCCGCTCCAGAGGGGGAGATCGGTAGAAACTCTCACGGTCTTTCCTTTGGCGCCCCATTTGAGTAAAGGTTTGCTTTTAAGTCTTTCTGATGACGCATATAGCCATGCAGAGGAAATGGCTCCGCAGCGGTCTTAGAAGAATTACCAGTCTCAGCGGTCTGAAATTTTTCTTCTCTCTTCAATCTTCTTTCCCTTTGGGTAAGTACTTCATCAGCAGGTGCTACCGGGTCCTTCGTTGGGATCGCAAAGGATGCTGAAAATGGAAAGTTAGAGAAATAAAAAAAAATGTATAAGCAATACTGGGGGATCGTTGGAAACAACTCACTTTCTTCAGGAGCGATCTCAGCGATCTCAGGCCAGATCGCCAGATAATGAGTGAGATCCAGGCGCTTTCCAGCCAGACACGTCAGAATCTTTAACTCTTCCTCTGAGATCGATTTGCTCTTCTGAAAAATCTTGTCAGGTCGCGGAGAAGGGCGACTCTTGAGACTGCCAAGATTGCCTTCGAACACAAGGAACCTCTCTGTCCAGAAGGGAACCTTGTTTGGAAGATTGAGAACTTTGAATCCTTCAGTAGAAAAGTATATTAACCCTTTGAATTCCTCTTTCTTTTGACCTTCTTTCAGGACCTTAGCAGTGAAGGACGCACAGAAGAGCGCCATCGAGAATTTTATCTTCTTCGATCTCAGGTAGTTTATAAAAACACTAATAAGACCGATCGAGTTCGGCGGCAGCTGGGCGAGCACCAGCCCGTAATAATCCATGATCTCCAAAAGCTCCCAAGGGAGAGGAATCCTCAACCCACACTCAAAGTGATCAATAGGGATGATGAACTTCTTCTCCTCCCCGAAACTGAGCCCTTCGGTCTCAGTTGGCGGTCTCACGACAATTTGAGTCTGGATCATGTGCTTCTTCAAGAACTCAACGTATTCTTCTTTTGAAAGGTGGCAAGGTTTGTGATCGGCTCTGAGGAAAATTGAGGAAGTAGTGGCTCGAGCGGACACCATTCTTGGAGATCGCTGTGACCGGTGCTTAGGGCGCATACAAAAAATATAAAATAAAATCCAAGAGGGCGGCTATTTATAGTGAGCGAATGATGATTTCGTCATCATTACTTTTTCTCGAAGACCGCCCAGTGAAATCTCTCGGATCGCCAAAACCTGTAAGGAAGCCAATGAAGTATTGGCATCTTTTCGACCTCAAAAGAGAGAGACCGCAACATTTCATATCACAGTACAAACAAGCAATACAAAATAGCAAAAACATCACAGCAGAATAGGAGATCGCAAGCAAAAGGAATTAAAAACGTATTATACAACAATTGTTCATCATATTACAAAATCATATGAAAGCGGAACGTCAAATGTTTATTTCGAATGAGGCCTCTTTCTTCCTACAAAGGCCGCGGTGTCTTGCATCTCATTAATAGAGATGAAGGCCGAAGCAAGACCCTGGTTCGCGTTCATCGCAACCCGGTGAATCCTTGACATTTCTTTGTCAACTATTTCCATGGGGACAACCATGATCTCGGAGCTCGGCCTCATATCCTGGTGATCGCCAGATGGTCCCGGTCTCATCGACATTCTCGCAGTGCCGCCCCTTAGCGCAGCAACCTCAGCAGACAAAGCGGAAGATTTTCCCTTGTAATATTCAACGTCTTTCTCAGATCGACGGAGTGCTTGAGTAAGCTCGCCAATCTTGAGACCGCTCGCCTCTTCCGCTTTTCGGTGTGACTGGATGAGCTCGCTGGCTGGGTCATAAGCTGCACGGAGCTTCTCTTCAAGGTCGCGGATCTGATCATGATAGGCGCGTTCCCGAACCAACATAGACCGAACATCCTCAAACATAGGATTGAGGATATTGGCAAGTTGATCGGAGATCGCAACCCTCCGCGCCGGAAGTTCCCCCTCTTCCATCTCAAGAATGTTTTCATCTGCGAACAAAAGAGCAAAGGTTAGTTCAGTTTTCAAAAACTCAGAATAACAAGGTTCGCAAAGAAAGGATACTTGGAAAGGAATCAAGACCGCAGTCATGCAGCATATTTTCAATATTAATTGTGATCGTTGGTTCTGCGGTCAGTACGAGGCGGTCTGATCCCCTCAAGCATTCGAGGTTCATTCTTTCCAACTCTCACTTTTGCGACCTCTCTCCTTCTTTTCTTCTCCTCTTTAACTCCGCATTACTAACAAGGATATCGTCAGTTTCAATGATAACGACCTCATGTTTTCGTTCCGGAGAATCAGGTCGAACCGTTGGAAGAGGAAGATTTTCTAACGATCTGGCCATGATCAACGCCTTACCAGTTCGCAGAGCGGAAACCGCATTCGCGCGGTCTTCTGCTGCTCGGTTTAGTTCCGCCTCTTGAGCAGCAGAAAGGGTTGGAAGACCGCTTGATAGTGCAGCCTTTTCCTTGGCAATCTGCCGGTTCTTTTCTTCTGCCTCCAGTTCGGAAGCCATTCTCTTTTGTTCCTCGACGGCCGATAGGGCCGCCTTTTTCTCTTCTTTCTTTTTCTTCGCAGCGTCCTGGGCTGCCTTCCTCTCTTCGTCTTCTTTCTTTTTCTTTGCAGCGGCTTGGGCTGCCTCCTTTTCTTCTTCTTCTTTCTTTGCAGCGGTCTGGGCTGCCATCCTCTCTTCTTCCTTTTTCTTCGCTGCGACCTGAGCCGCCTTCTCTTCTTCCATCTTCTTCTTCTCCTCCTGTTCGGCGGCGATCCTACCTGCTTCCGCCTCTTTTCTTTCCCTCTCTTCTCGATCCCTCCTTTCCCTATCTTCTCTCAGCTTCGCTTTAGCAGCGGCGATCTCCTTTTCTTTTTCCAAAATCTCTTTTTCAGCAGCGGCTGCTCTAAGACTTTCCGCCTCAAAAGGGTCAAGCACCTGTAAGGAAGAACAAGAAAAATCATTAGAAGAATCTCCTTCAAGGTAGGCGATCAGTTCAGGATCGGCCTCCCTTGAAAAAGCTGAGATCGCTGAAAAAGAAAGGAGATCGGCCGCGTCATTTACCTCCAAAGGAGCATTCTCAAGATCCTTGAGGTCGCCACCCTCGGATTGAGCGATCGTCTTAGAGGCGGTCACCCCTTTGACATCGTCATTTTTCGGTTTCTTAGCACTCTGAGTAGAAGGATTTGAATTTTTTCTTTTACTCGCTTTGGAAGAATCCAAAGAATTGCCTAACTGTTGCATAATTTTTTCAGCTTCAGCCTTTTTCTCCCGCAGCCCAGCCAGGATAACCTCTGTGGAAGCGGTCTCATTATGTTGAACGGTGGTCAGACCGAGCGCCTCCACGGTTTTCTGGTAATTAAAAGAAATGGAAAAATCAGGAAGGATCAGTTCAGGCCCTGAAGAACTAGATGATAAAACAGCGGCAACGCAATGTAGTGAAACCTCACTTTCGGAAAGAACGGTGATTTTCTCCGGAGAAGGTCGCGCGGTCTCCTTGGACGTGCCCGCCTCCGGTGAAGTCTTAACAACTTTCACAAGCTTTTTCGAAGTAGCGGTTTTCCTCTTCTTCTTCTTTTCAGAGGAGTCCTTTCCCGGAGAGTCGAACGCAGACAACAATGTTGACATTATCGAGCTCGACTTATCTACTTTTTTAAGACCGCTTGCAAGGTAAGCTCGTTTACTTTTTCAGGAAATTATGATTTCACAGACCATCGGAGAGGTATTTATAGCCCGGGGGGCATTGATGGCGATCGCGGTCTCAGCGGTCAAAGCTTACATTTTTGAAGTTCCAGGTGCAACTTAAAAATGTGCGGGGATTATGTTTGTCCGGAAAGCCCGCGACCTCCTCTTGCTGGTCAAATTTTTCGGTCTCAGCGGTCTCAGTTTCGGTGACCACCCAGATCGCCAGCTGCCTCCTTGACTGGAATTTTCTAAAGTGCCGAGCGGTCAGAGAAGTGTGAGACCGCCAGCTTAAGCGGTCTGATCGTTTTTCTTTTCTTTGTTATTTGTATTCCATTTCCCTGCCCTGGCTCTCCTGTATCCCGGGAAGCCCGTAGTTTTCAGTTCTGCCCGTTTGGGCAGCCCCCTCGTCTATAAATAGAGGGGTAGGGGTACCAGAAAAAGGACTTTTTGGCTCCGAGGCTCCAGCATACAACCTGTGTAAGCGGTCTCATTTCTTCATGATCGCCATTTCGTGATCGATTTCCCTTTGTTCCAGCATCTTCGGTCTTAGTAACCTGCACTTCGCAGTTTTCTCCCATCCCCTTTTAGTGTGAATTTTGGAGGTACCATTTTTGGCACCAACATATATACATGTCTTTCCTTACTGCATTTTACTTAGTCTTGACCTGCACTTACTATGCTCTTTTACTACTTCAATTATATATATACATACATGTGTAGTGTAGACATCCCATGTACCCCTGACACCTGCTATTGTTTATAACCATTATTGTCCTCCGCTTCATCCTCCCACTCGTTGCCTAAGATCCGTTGGGGGAGGGGTGGAGAACATAAGGATTAGTCTTTTTTACTAACGGTCAGTGGACCATATCATTTTAGGGGACCTAGGAGATGCTACAGCACCAGAGGCCGGTGCAGACGGAGGCGGGCCAGTCTAGTACATGAGCACCAGATTCAAGATCAGTGAGTGATTGGTAGTTAGCTTCCGTGAGTGACCTTGTAGTGAGGATATGATGTATAGGGCATGAGCCCTTTATTATTGTTATCTTTTTTATTTCAGTTACTCTCTGTAGACATTTACCATTTATGGTTTTATATATTTCCTGTGATGTGGACTTGAGCTTTTCTATATGTTCAAATATACTTTTCTTCTTTTGTGATCGATATGGCCGGCAGGATCGGCGTTTTGTAGTGGCGACCTTCTCGAGTGAGGGTGTCACTGCAAAGCGGCGGTTCTGAGCATAAGACCCGTGTTTTTGAAAGAAAAAAAATTGGGGTCTTACAAAGTGGTATCAAAGCAAACCTCGATCCGAAGAAAAGAAGTCCTTAAACCCTGGGCCACCCCGCGCGAGTTTAGTTTGAGGACAAACTAAGCAGCGGAAGCAATGGTGTGCCAATATGGGAAATCACATGGAAAAGTCCACTTTTAACTGAATCTTTTGGCAAGTTTTCTTTTGTAGCCTGCGGCAAACCCTGCCCCCAGCAGGGAATACCTCTGGCTACAAAGACGTCTTCAGATAGTCTTTTAGTCAATAAGTAGACTCAACTCCATAAGGACATGTGACTTACCATGACAATTTATTCCATGCCCTAGTCTGAAATAGACCGTAGGTATGAATTTGGTGAAGGTACAAGGATACCCCAAAGAGGCTAGAGAAAGAAAGATTGATATATAAGCAGAATGGAAAGGGGACTCATAGACTCAACCCTCGTACCAGTGACATGTTTACATTGAGGCAACCACCATGACAAACACAGAGGGTCAGATAAGAGTCCAAGTGCAGAAGAGACCCGTTTGGGATTGTCACATGTTGACCCTGATAAGGTTATCGTAGAAGGTACCTTGAAGAGTCTAAAGTATGGAGTACACCAAGTCTAAGATTGTGTGCCCAGCTAGGACGAATATAACATAATGATATCAAAGATACTTAGCCCAAAATAGATAGAGGCTTATCTTTTGTTTATTGGGGCTTACCTTTTGTTTATTGGGCAAATTATTGACTGACTTGGGTTTCCCTTAGACATAATTTAGAAAGTGTTGCGTCGTGAAAATAATGATTTTGAAGTTGTTCATATTCGATGTTACTCGGGCGAAGATGAGATTGTGTAAAAGTATGTTCGGAATGATGATCCGTAGTAATACCAGGGCAATGGATAGACATCGTTGATCAAGCAATGACTTAACCTTAGTTGGATCATTGGAAATATAAAGTCGTCAGGATTAATCACTTAGGGATGCCGATGTCCTATTCTAGAAGTTGAGGACGGAAATTAGTTCTTACAAGTTATAGTTATATCCGAAAGTTCTTATGGTTTGGGGCATTCAGAAGTGATCAATTTATGATTTGTTAAAAATCACGCCCTGTCATGGTTGAAAATTTTAACTACAATAATAGCCCTTATACCTTGGGAGCTATGATGATGAATAACCAAAGATCTTAGACGATGACTATTTGGAATTAGAATATAGTGTTTGAGTTTACTATGATAAGAACGATCTAAGTTTATCTTAATTTGGATCTTCCGAAAGTGATCAAGACTAGCATATGGGGAAGTGATAGGATTTTGGTGAAATAAACGTGATGATATTTCCCTGATGAAATTGACTTGTGAAAAATCTTAAGGTTTCAACAGATTTTACCCGTATACCTTATGAATCAAACTCCACATAGAAAGTGATCGGGAGTCATCTTATAAACATTGATACTAGTGTTGTTTGTTTAAAATATGTTCATAAGATTCACAAGTGCACCCCGTAAATTTTGAGGATAATTGGGACGCTTGACGATCTGATCAGTTCCATCAATGGTAAGAACTGGATAAGTTGTAGAGTTGAGATGTTTGAGTACTCGGATGCACGTGAAGAAATAAGAATCAGAACGTGTAGAGAAAACTTTTTAGAGGCGTTGTCTACCCTTACAAACAATAACTTTAGTCACCGAAGAAATGGTGTTTTCCGGACCATGTAGTTTCCCGAAATAAAGAAAGACGTCATAAGTTTCATGATGCACGGTGAAAGATAAGTGCAAAAGTCTTTGGAGAACTACCACAGTCATGGCCTGGGTTAGAGTGGAAGTTTGAGGAAATAATTATGAATTTCATACACAGGTTACCGCATCCCCACTCCAGGCACAAGTTTATTTGGAACATCGAGGATAGGTTGACCAAGGTAGCTAGGGCCACCTAGACCCGGAAGGACGCTCCCGTTGGAGTTTTGCCTGTAAGCATAGAATATCCAGGATGAGGATCTAAAGACACTCGACTCAGAATTTGTGGAGGACACAGATGCCCAGGTGCGACTGATTCGAGTTAGGATGCTAGAGGCCCAGAGCCGCCAGGTCAGGTATTACGATGCGTAGTATCGTCAGGTAGAGTTCCAGGTTGGATACTGGGTGTTCTAGAAGATACGTCTGATGCATGGAATCTTGCAGGTTCGCAGGCAGAAGAAGCTTAGTTCAAGATAGATGGAGCTTTACAGGATCCTGGAGTGGATCGGCCCGTTGGCTTATAGACTGGAGCTGCCGCCGGAGTTAGCGGGTTTGCATGACGTCTTCCATGCCTCCTCCTTTAGGAGAGCTCTACTACGGCCGGAGCTGCGGATTTCTACTATAGATGGCCCGGTAGCCTCCGATCGATAGATTCACCTGGAGCCGGTCCAGATAGACGACACCGAGATGCGAGTCTTGCGACGCAAGAAGGTCCCGTTGGTCAAGGTTCTGTGGAGAAATCATGGACATGAGAAGCCTATCAGGGAGCCACTAGAACTGATACAACAGAAGTATCTGGAGCCTTTTGCGTCGGGTAAAATTAGTTTCTTAAGGGATGTTACATACAACCACTTGCGGTAGAAACCCCGCAGGACTAACCTGAATTTTAGGGACGGAATTATTTTTTTGTTTATTGCGATTTGTAACATCCCCCAAACAACTAGACCCCTATAGTGGTTTTGTCATGACTAGGTCATGACAAAACCCTAGGAAGCTTGAAGAGATCACTTGGCCTTAGGCTTGTAGGGGAAGATTACCTTGGTCTGCAAATAATAATTTCCAGTTAACAAGCATAGGGTTGGACATAAGGGTCGCACCTTGACCCTTTGACCCCACCATGACACACCTAACCCTTTGGAGGGTCCCTTAGAGCATTTAGGACCCATTGGGGTCAACCAAAGAGGCCAAATTGATCAAAGTCAACCATAAACCCAAATTGGTCAAAGTAACCTAATTAGGGTCAATTGACCCCCACCATGCCAAATTGACCCTACATGGACCTTCCTAACCCTTAAGGGAGTCCAATGGGTCATAATCCACCCATTGGGACCAACCCAAATGGTCAAATTGACCAAAGTCAACTCAAGCTTATTTTAGGTCAAAATACCATAATTTGACCTAATCAAGCCCAATCCACTTGGGCTAGGCCCAATTGGAGTAGCCCATTAGCTTTGGGAGGCTGATAATACCAGGAGTTATTACTCAATTTTTGTAAATGGTGATTAGGAGAGAGAAATCTCATTTTCTCCAAGAATGGAGGAGAGAGAAAGAGAGGGATTAATGGCATTTATGGCTTAGGGAGAGTAATAGCCACCAATTCCTCCTCTAATGTCTCCATTCAGTTTCCCCAATTAATTTGAAGGAGTTTAATGGCCATTCCCGGCCACATAGAGGGAGAATTTGAGGAGTTTCACCATGGCCGAAAATGGCCATCAATGGTCATTCATGGCAATTGGGAGTTACACACTTCCCCTCCCCGAATTGATTCATTGAAAAGCTTCAAGGGATAGAGGGGGTTATTTTCCCCCATTCACTTGAAGGAATCGTGCAACTTGGTGTGGAGGTTGCTGAGGCACCAAGAGGCAAAGATCGGCCATGGCCAATCGGGAGACGACAAGGCAATCATCCCTCCACATAGGTCTGGTTCTTCATCTCTCTCTCTCTCTCTCTCTCTCTGGATAGATCTCATCAGATTGCTTGCAATGATTGGGGCCAATTGGTCCCAAATCGGGTAGGCCAAAAGCTCCACTTTCAGATCTTTAATTCCCGCCTCCGTATCCCTGTTCCGTCCACTTCCGGCCGGCCAACCACCGCTATTCGCCGGCCACCCCCTCAACGAAGGTGGTGGTGGTATTGGCCGGCCGGGGCGGTGCTTATGTGGCCGGGAAAATAAGGAGAAAGGCAGCCCAGGCCGGGGCAATCTTAGCCATCGGCTCGAGCTTGAAGACGATCAGATGCCGTCCAAAGCTGCGCCAAGATTCGTGCTGGATCGAGTTAATTATGAAATGATTGTGTTATAATGTTATTCCGTTTTGAAATTGAGTTCGTCGAACTGAAAGTTGAGTTCGTCGAACTCAAAGTTGAGTTCGTCGAACAGAATACAAGGCTAAGTTTGTCGAGCTGAGAAGCAAGTTTGTCGAACTGATAGTTGAGTTCGTCGAACTCAAAGTTGAGTTCGCTGAACAGAATACAAGACTGAATTCGCCAAGCTGAGAAGCAAATTCGTCGAACTGAACCCGGCGTTCATCGAACGTAATTTATGTTGTTTATTGGGTGTCAACTTATCACCTAGAGGGGGGGGGGGGGGGGGGGGTGAATAGGTTTTTCAAATTATAATATCCCCTTTTTGGTGTTCTTGATTTCTGGTTAATAGATCTATAAAGTAGAAAGCACAACACAGAAAAGCACACAAAGATGTATAAAGGTTCCTCAAGACCGGGTGTCTTGAGTAGTCCTCTTTCCCTCTGCGCCTACCTAGCAGTGTGCTAGGCTCGGCAAACGCCGCCAAAAACTTCAGGCCCTCAAGCCTTACACCACGGACCCGTAAGTCCAACAGCCTAGGCCCGCAAGCCCCTACTGCCCCTAAGCACGCAAGCTCGACACTCAGGCCCTCAAGCCCTACACAACACAGACCCGCAATTCCTGTGCCTACAGCCTAGGCCCGCAAGCCCCTACTGCGCCCGAGCCCTCAAGCTCGACAAGATCGGACCCGCAAGTCCATTGCCCTGGCCCTCAAGCCTCATAGCTCTCCAGCCCTCAAGCTAGATGGTGTCAAACCCGCAAGTCCACTGCCCTGGCCCTCAAGCCTCACAGCTCTCCAGCCCTCAATCTAGACAAATAGGCCCGCAAGCCTTACAAGAAATTACAGTAAAAATAACTGCTTCTTCTGCCGGATGAAGATTGACAACTTAGCTTGATGAAGATCGGCTTCTTTAGGTTGAAGAAGATGCTTCTTGATATGGAGTTTCAGCACTGGATCTTCTTCAGCCTCCTCTTCTTTTGCCTGATGTTGATTGGCTACTTTTCAGTCGATGGAGATGACTGATTCTTCAGAGAACACTTGATGCTTGTTCTCTACTTGATCTTCTTCTTCTCCGCTGAAAATTATTGTTCTATTGAAGAGTAGCGGCAAGATTCTTTTTCATTTCTTTTCTCTATCTTAAAAGCACTACAACAAATTACACTTTTACTAAGGACTAAAAACATTACAAAAGGTAACTAATATCGTTACACAAAGTTTTTGTAACGAAATTTACTTTATGTGATGACCATTACCTAAGGCTCGACGCTAGAAGTTCTCGTAACGAATTTTTGTTTGTCGTTACAAATAATTTATTTGTGACAAACATTACTTCCTCACAATAAGATGAGTTATAGTAAAGAATATTTCGTTACAATTGTTAAATTTCTTCCTCACTAAAAATAAATTGATTTATATATCAAATTTATTAATATTAATTTGTCGTTACAAATAACTTTCTTATAATAATCATTATTTCATTACAATATAATATCCAATTGCTAAAAATGACCATTAATATAAACATTTTCTTTTATTTTTATTAATATACAAAACTAAGGATGGGAGATAGCCCAAACCCCTTAATACAATCCAATGAAACTTTAAGCTCTAATACACATTGTTCATGAAAAATATCAAACCTAGAGTTTTTACAAAATTAGAACATCTCTCAATAATTAAAATGCTTAAAATTTTACAACATGATATTTAGGAATTCCAACTATATAAGCAAATCAACTTGATGTCATTTTCATCGGGAAGCGGATCAATCTCTGGTCATACTTGCTCACTTTTGCATTTGATTCATCCTCGATGCACTAAATATAGTCTGAAAATGTCAACAAAAAATAATAACGTAAAAAATTGTTAGCTATATCTTGGCACTAGAAGTTGAAGACACATGATAATATTAATAAAACGAACTAAAGAATTATAACTCACATGTAAGTATTAATAAAAACGAAACAATTCATTCGAACAAACCAAACATCCAAGCTTGCATACATACACTTAAAGCCTAGCCATAACGTCATCCTTTTATTTATCTCAATTGGCACTTTAACAACTGAACTATAGAATGTTAGAGACATTTAACAACTTAGTACTATTGGCATGAAGGCACAACCCAAAGAGATTCTAAAGTAAAAAATATATAGAAACTAGATAAGATACATTGTATCTAAGATGACAGTTTATATTATTCAGGAATCTAATGATCATAGAGCATGAACGAACAAACAGGTTATATTATCCTGGAATCTAATGACCATAGAGCATGAACAATTTACTTTATGAATTCAGAGTAGGATTGACATGGTGTTAGAGTACTGTAATAATTTAATAAAGAAAGAAAATAAAAGGAGTGTAGTGTTATTAAAGCATGACAATAGAGCATGAACAAACATTTAATATTATTCAAGAGTGTAATGACCATAGAGCATGAACAAATTACTTTATGAATTTAAGAAAGAAATCATTCAACTCAGCGTATGGATTGACATAGAGCATTGAACTGAGCTTCTCTTTATAATGGAAGATAGATGAAGACTGCAGACACCTTCATTATTGAATCAAGCACACTCTCCTTCAATCCCATACAAAACCTTTTGTCTGTTTAAACAACAAGTACATGGTGTTGGTGATTAACCCAACATGAATCTATTCTATATCCATCACTACCTCCCTCTCTCTCTGTCTCTCTCTTTTAGGGGTTCTCTTTACTAAATCTAACATGATGAACTGTGCCAAGCTTTCCTTTTGTTCCTATCCTATCAGTACTTTTCAGCTGGTATTCTCCCCCCATTATAATATTATAATATGGCTTGCTCACTTTCCAGCCACAGCCAAATATTACTTGCTGCCCGCTATATGACACAATAATCTCTTTCAAATTTCAGTGCAATTCATGAGATAGTATTGCAGGTTCTGCCATTGATCATCCACAGAAGCATGCACAACTTCAACAACAAACAAACAAAATCCTAGATAGAATAAGCTATCACATGTGCATCACATACTGCAGAAACAATAACAAATAATGCCAGAACAAGAACATAAATTAAGACACCTCGAGTCCAGTAATTAGACAAAAATATCCTATATAATGCAAACTTCTATCCTATACAAAAAAAAAGAATGTTTACAATAACTGGAGTTCTTGCTTAAGATTTATAAATGAAATAAGGCTTAACTTTGTCAAAGTTAGTAGGACACACCTTCATAGGAATTTCATTCATAAACCTATGAGTGTCAGCCCCTATATCCAATCATCCTACAAAATTGGGCCTCACACGGAGACACATAGTCCAGCCAAAAAGCAAGAAAGAAAATAGTTAAAACATATCTCCTTCATTAAGAAATACAAGAAAACATCTAGGTAAGATTAGTCCAGAAAAAGAACAAGAGTATGAAATTATATAATAAAATTTCCAAAAAAATCATTGCTGGATCAACTTCTGAAGCACAGCCTTAGGAATTCCTACTGGATCACCCTAAACTAGAAGGGAAAAGGGAACTGGAAAGTTAAGTACACACCTCATCAGTAGCAGCCTTCTTTTGGGCATAGATTCACTAGTCAAATCTTATGCTTTCCAGACCAACTTGTTAACATTGACTTATCTTAATTTTGCCTGGTTTAGTTTACAAGAAACATTGAGGTATATGAGTTTTACACATCCTGGGTAGCTCAAAGATATTTATATGCACGATAATAATGCATTCTTTCCATATGCCTTAAGCTTTTGGGTTGAATAAAAGGTTGAGTGTTGGTGTATCAAGCTCAATTTTGGCTCCCGGTTCTCGGTAAAGAACAACCCCCCATGTTCTAACATTTTGAGCATTTATGCCATCTTTTTTGAAAAAAGTTATACGAGCCGAAGGAACAAGACGTGAATTTCAATATTTAGTACGGCGGCATAGAGCTGCTGTTCTTATACAAAAGAATGTTAAGCAGTGGGTTGTTCGGAAAGCATTTGCTAAACAACAAGAACATATAGTTCTTTTGCAGTCAGGTGACTTCTGTTAAGCCTGTTTCAAAAGCCTTTTTTTTCACTTTTCTAATTGAATTAATCTCTTTCCCCTTGATTCTAATGGTTATTTGTCAAAGTTATTCGGTCCTGGTTGGCTAAAAAGCATCTCATATTAAGCAAAAAATTGGAAACTACAAAGTGCAGAAATATAAATTTTGAGGGTGACCAAAATAAGCTCCATGAACAAAAGGTAACTTATCTTTTTATTACTTTTCTAGAAAGTTGAATAATTCACAAAATAAGCTCCATGAACAAAATAACCTCCCTGAGGTGAATGGTCATCCAGGTATCATTCACCAAATGACCGTTGTAAGATTCTCCGTTCTTTAACACCACGAGCTGTGAAAATCATCAATACAAAAATAAACAAAAGTTGACCAAGAAACCACAAAATTGACAGTAGAAATTAATGATCCTAAAAGCTCAATGTTCTTACCACAGGATTCCCCAACGCCGTCTTCAAAAAGAGAAAGAGGAAGCTACAGTGTCGACAAAAGAAAGAGAAAAATTAGGTCAAATGCGAGAAGATGTAAAAATTCAGAAGGAAAAGATGCATAGCATCTTCTCCGATTAGGGAGTTAATACCTCTGATCAAACAACCCTCCAGCCCTCTGATTCCAGAAAAAAAAACTGCTAAGTTCACAAAGCGTCGTCTCACTTGGGAGAAATTTCCTCGATATTGATGTGGAGAGAACGATTTCAAGGCATGGAGAGAACCCCTGAAGCCCTGTGGGAGCGTCTCTTGTTGCATAGAAGGCTGGGAGGAGTTGAGAAGTCGATGCCCTACCCGCGCTTCCCTGCTCACGAATGCGCGATGCTTGGGGGAGACGAAATGATGGAGGGAAATTTCACGGCATATAATATATTAAAATTAATAAAATTCATTTTGCCAATAAATCTGATGGTGGAGGGAAATTTCCCTCCGTACATTTCACGGCATATAATATATTAAAATTAATAAAATTCATTTTTTATTTAATACAACTTCGGCGACTCAACTTTACGAAATATTCAACTAATAATTTTAAATGGGGTCATTTATGCAAATTTATTACTTTATTTGATATGTTGACTCAACAGTCTATATAGACTCACTTCTGTAACTCAATAATCTATATAGACTCACTTCGACGGTTCGACAATTATTTTGGTCTAAGACGGAATGTTAGAGATCTCCTTGATGAATTATATGTGATAGCTTCGAATATTTAATTATGATGGTGCCTTTTATACAAATCTATTGGTTTGTTGGTTGTTAGAGATACTTGGAGTTGTCTGTGTGCATCTATTTGTCTATGTGGGTTTGTGTTTATGTGGGTTTGTGTTTGTGTGTGTTTGTGTATGTGTATCTATGTGTATGTGTGTATCTGTGTTGTGTTGGTCTGTGTCTATGTCAGTGTTTGTGTCTGTGTCTGTGTGTCTATGTGCGTCTGTGTTTGTATGTATCTGTGTCTGTGTCTATGTGTGTCTGTGCCTGAATATGTGGGTCTGTGTTTGTATGTGTCTGTGTCTATGTGGGTTTGTGTTTGTGTGTCTGTGTATATGTGTCTATGTGTATGTGTGTTTGTGTTGGTCTGTGTCTATGTGTCTATGTGTGTCTGTGTTTGTATATGTCTGTGTTTCTGTCTATGTGGGTTTGTGTTTATGTGGGTTTGTGTTTGTGTGTCTGTGTATATGTGTCTATGTGTATCTGTGTTTGTGTTGGTCTGTCTCTATGTCAGTGTTTGTATGTGTGTGTATGTGTGTGTATGTGTGTGTCTGTGTGTCTGTGTGCTTGCGTGTGTGTGTGTGTCGATGTCTGTGTGTTTGTGTTTGTGTGTATGTGTATGTCGGTGTTTGTGTCTGTCTATGTATGTGTGTGTGTGTGTGTGTCTGTGCTATGTGTGATTGTGCCTGTGTGTGTCTGTATCTGTGTGTCTATGTGTGTTTGTGTGCATGTGTGTCTGTGTTTGTGTATGTGTGTCTTTTTTTGTGTGTTTGTGTCTGTCTATGTCATGTATCTATGTCTGTGTGTGTGTGTGTCGGTGTCTGTCTGTGTCGTCTGTGCCTGTGTGTGTGTCTGTCTGTGTCTGTGTGATCTCTAGCTATGTATGTGTGTATGTGCCTATGTGTGTATGTATCTATGTGTCCGTGTGTTTGTGTTTGTGTGTGTTTGTGTCTATGTGTGTCTGTGTGTACAATAATGAGATACAAGAAGAGGGGAAAATTACTAGATGATCAGAACACAATTTTAATTCATCGATAAAAAATAGCGATGTAATGAGATAACATTAATGGTAAATCTTATATAAGTTTATATATAACTAAATTTATATTTATAATTTATTATATATACATATATATATATAAACGGTAATATCTTTTACTACTTAGAGCAAAAAATGTTATCTTTGGTGCAACATTCAAAAATGCCCAATATAGCCTTCAAAAATGCCCAATATGCCGGGGGGCGGGCGAAGCCCGCCGGGGGGCGGGCCATATATAACTGAATAAAACTATTACAATTAATTAAATTAACATTAATATTCAATTAATTTTTATATTCATAATGTATATAATAATTTTATAATAAAGCTTTATAATAAAATTTTATATTAAAGTTCTATAATAAAGTTTTATATTTTATTTTAAAAATAATATTTATATTTAGTAAATTATATATATAGACATACGAGTATTTTCATGCGGGCTTCGCCCGTGCTCGATGTGTGCTCTCCGCTGCGACAGTACCCGACAACGTCGATGTCGCTACCTCCACCCAAACTCTAGCCCACTCTCAGACGCTCGTTCAACTGAAAGTGCATTTATAGGAAGCGTCTGTGCCCCGCGCGACATTACCTCCGCCTCAATAGTACTACTGTCCCAATGTGACGACGCTCCTGCAGCTCGCAAATCCCCGTGCGCGAAAATACACATTCCGCAATAATACCACATGTTTATGTGGTTGGACTTTAAGTAAATCTTATTTAAAAATTAATTAATGATAGCTTAATATATCATTAAACCACGTGTTTTATTTATCGATATGATGACATGTTTTATGACTTTTTTTATATCTATTTTCATTAAGTCACGTGTCTTCTAGCAATCGATATGACATGTACGTGTTTTCATACTTTAAGTTTATATGTTTTTTATTTAAGTTTATATTAAAAAAGGGCGTTGTTAAAGGCAAACCAGAATTGGCTATTGGCAAACCAATTTCTATGAGTTATTACGCGCCTTTTGAAAATACGCTTTGTACACGCATTTTTAGGAAAAGTGTTCAACACGAAAATTGTATATCTCGTCGAGATCTACAACTTTCGTGTTGAACACTTTTCCTAAAAATGCACGTACAAGGCGTATTGTCGCCCTGGTCGTAAATATAGTGATTTTTTTGAAAATAACAAGAAAATACGCCTTGTACGTGCATTTTTATGAAAAGTGTTCAACACGAAAGTTGTATATCTCGACGAGATCTACAATTTTTGTTGAACACTTTTCCTAAAAAATGCATGTACAAAGCGTATTTTCAAAAGGCGCGTAATAACTCATAGAAATTGGTTTGCCAATAGCCAAATCTGATTTGCCTTTAACAATGCCCTAAAAATAGTGTCATATTTTTGTTCATTTTAAAATTTAATATATTAATTGTAACAAAAATTTGGTTACAAAAAAATACTAATTGTAAGAAAATTATAATTGTTACAAATACTTTCATGGTGTTATCACAATTGCTACTTATTGTAAGGACATTTTGCTATTTGTAACGTAAAACTAGTCTTGTCACAAATACCTGCACTTATTGTAACAAACATTTCGTTATTGTAACGAATCATAAAATACTTGTTACAAAAAATTAATATTTTGTAACGATAGACAAATTTCGTTACTAAATATAGCTATTAGTAACAATTTTTTTTTTCGTTACAATTTAGTCCTTACTAAAAGTGTATTTTGTTGTAGTGAAGAACTTTTTTTAGGGCATCACTGTTCCCTTTTATAGGACAGATGAGCCGCATAATGGTCACATGTTATGTCCTTTAATGTCAGACGCCCATTCCATAAGAGCACGCGCTGATTGGACAATCAAGCGGCGACGCTAAATGCTGACAGCGCGTCCGCAACATTTGAATCCGTCTCGACGATATTTCCATTGTTACGATGACATGGACAACATCTCGACGATAGGACTTTGTCGATGCCTTGAACTTAGATAGGCCTTCAATTCTCATTGCTTTTGCCTCTGATGCGTATATCTCGACGATACGAGACATTCTGCTTCTGCATATACTACGATATGCTGTCTCTGACTGTGTCATCGTAATCACCTTCTTCTTTCGACGACATGCCTTCTTTACGACGATGTTCAACGCCATCAGTCATACTTAGCCTTTTCAGCGACAAGGCTTCTTCACGACGATGTTGACGATGCTGCATCTTCTCGACGACATTTCTTCCTTTTGTCCTTATTCTTCTCTGCGTTCGACGAATGACAATCTTCATTCGACGAACTCGCCAAGTCTCAGCATTCGACGATCTTGCCGAGTCTCAGCGTTCGACGGTCTTGCCGAGTCTCAGTGTTCGACGATCTTTCTTCTGTGTTCGACGAACAACCTTTTGCGTTCGACGATCTTGCCGAGTCTCAGCGTTCGACTAACTCGCCAAGTCTCAACGTTCGACGAACACGCCAAATCTCAGTGGTCGACGATCACGCCAAGTCTCAGCGGTCGACGATCTTCCTTCTGCGTTCGACGATCTTCCTTCTGCGTTCGACGAACAAGCCAAGTCTCAGCGTTTTCTTTGCTCATCATCATGACGGCAAGCATACTTTGTCGACGACATCTCCTGCTCTTCTTGACGATATAATACTTACTGAAATAACTAAAGTACTTGACATATTGTGGATCTTTGCAAGCATGAACTAGATGGAACATTAAATACAACTTGCATTTATCATTGAGCTGAGCACTTCTTCAAATCAGGAACATTGCTGGGCAGTGTTCCCAACAATCTCCCCCTATTTAAAGAAGTCATAACCCACTCAATGATAAATGCCATTCATATAAAAGCTTTAACATTTCAAGAAAATAAGCATGTAATGATGACATTTCAGCTAAAATTGAGTGAACATAGAATTTTGGCAAATATTACTTCATTTATAAATAGTGCCAAATGTTTTCAAAAGTTTTGACATTTCTACATTTAGCCCCCCTATAGATTTAGCCATCTATATCTCTGGTGCTCTCATATGAGCATCACCCTTTACTTTCTTGGCACTGACTTCCTTCTCCTTATCAGCTTACCTGATGAAGTACTCAATCGATTTAGGATGATACTTTAAAGGTTCAGGAGTGTCAGCTGGAATTCTTCCTGCTTGCTTATTTCTTCTGTGTTCTCTCCTTACTTCTTCTTGATCTTCATGATTAGCCCATTCTTGAGGACTGTATACATTGTATCTTTCACCTTTGTTAACTTTCACTTGCTCCCATGCTTTTAGAATGATGGTCCTGGATATGGGACTCTATCTTTTATAGTCATCCTTTTTTTCCATTTCTTCCCTGTACTTTCTCTTTCTCATTTTTGTTTCTTCTTGTGCAACCCTGAATTCGCCGAGCGAACCCCCGGGACCCAAGAGGTCTTTAAGACTTGTTTTTCCTACAATGCCTGAGGAAAAGCATAGGGGGGCGAGAGGAGGTGGGGGGGCCCCCCTCTCGCCCCCGCCCCCAACATAGGGGGGCGAGAGGAGGTGGGGCGAGCCCCCCCCCCCCCCCCCCCCCCCCTCTCGCCCCGCCCCCAGCATAGGGGGGCGAGAGGAGGTGGGGCGAGACCCACTCTCGCCCCCACCCTCAGCATAGGGGGGCGAAAGGAGGTGGGGCGAGCCCCCTCTCACCCCCGCCCCCAACAAAGGGGGGGCGAGAGGAGGTGGGGCGAGCCTCCCTCTCGCCCCCGCCCCCAGCATAGGGGGCGAGAGGAGGTGGGGCGAGCCCCCCTCTCGTCCCCGCCCCCAGCATAGGGGGGCGAGAGGAGGTGGGGCGAGCCCCCCTCTCGCCCCCGCCCCCAGCATAGGGGGGCGAGAGGAGGTGGGGCGAGCCCCCCTCTCGCCCCCGCCCCCAGCAAGGGGGGCGAGAGGAGGTGGGGCGAGCCCCCCTCTCGCCCCCACCCCAGCATAGGGGGAGAGAGGAGGTGGGGCGATCCCCCCTCTCTCCCCCGCCACCAGCATAGGGGGCGAGAGGAGGTGGGGCGAGCCCCCCCTCTCGCCCCCATCTCCAGCAGGGGGGCGAGACAGGAGGGAGCCGAGCCCTCCCTCTCGCCCCCATCCCCAGCAGGGGGCGAGACAGGGAGGAGGTCAGCCCCCTCTCGCCCGGCCTCGGGATGGTGTTCTGTTCTGCGTTTAGCGCTGCAGAATAACGGGATTTGGCTATCCGCATGCCAAATCTGGGGGCGTTTTGGTAACTTCGCAAGCAGTTTTTGGTTATTTGCAGCCCAAACCCAGAAATCCTATAAATAGGACCAAGGGGGCACCATTTGGAGGAGATCATTATAGGCTAGCTCTCTCTCTCTCTCTCTCTCTCCCTCCCCAAGTCTTTCTAGGTGGTGAGGAGAGCCTCTAGTGGTGCCCAAGCTTACTAGTGGCTTGGGAGGGGAAGTTCCCAAAGGGTTTCCGGGTATGTGGCGGGACCTCCCCACTAAGCCCTTGGTCTAGTCCCTAGTTCCTCAACCTTCAACCTAGAGCTCTCCCTTGGGGGGAGTAAGGGTTGGTCGCCCCTCAGCTTGCTGAGGGCCCCGAACTCCACAGAGACCGAGAAATTGGTTTCAACATTATGGTGCGGTGAGCGTGGAGTGTGACCGATTCAAGAAACTCTCGTGATGAGTTCCATGGACGGAGGTGGAGGAAGATCCGACCCAGGTTACTCGCAGCCCCCGGTGGCTGGGGTGACGTTGGAGATGTTCGAAAACTTCAAGCAAGAGGTCTTGCAGACCTTCCAGGTTGCATTCGCCATGATAGTCGAAGGCAAAAGAAGAGATGGTTCGGAGGTCCCGCCCCAACAGGTGGATGGGAGAACTCGCAGCCAACAGTCCAGGGAAGAGATCCCGGTGGGGGGAAGTGGGGAGGTGCCATACCCCCACTCGCCCATCCCCAAGGTGGTGAGCTCAGGAGGGAGGCGCCCTCCCAGCTCGCCCCGCCCTTTCAAGGGGGCGAGCTCTGGAGGGAGGCGCCCTCTCGCCCCGCCCCGCCCCTTCAAGGGGGCGAGCTCTGGAGGGGAGCGCCCTCCCAGCTCGCCCCGCCACTTCAAGGGGGTGAGCACTGGAGGGAGGCGCCCTCCCAGCTCGCCCCGCCCTTCAAGGGGGCGAGCTCTGGAGGGGGGAGCCCTCCCAGCTCTCCCCGCCCCTCCGAGGGGGCGAGCTCAGTAGGTAGGCGCCCTCCCTGCTCGCCCCGCCCCTCCTAGCCCAACCTCAGAAGGGGGAGAGCGGGGAGGCATCCAGCCACTACTCGTCCTGCTCCAAAAGGAGTCGAGTGAATGTTGGTGGGCGAGACCACCCCGGGTGGCGACCATCCAATAGCTCGGCGAGCGCAGAGGTCAGCAAGTCGACTCCGTGAGAGTAAGGAAGAAAGGGTTTTCAAAGGAAAAGAGCCAACCGATCGAGGTGGAGGCAGGGATCGAAAGCAGAGACCGAGAAATCGGTTTCAACACTTCTGTTGGATTTTCTGAGGTGATCTCAAAGCAATCAACAGTTAGTCTTACTGCCAACGCAATATGAGCCAATAGAGTCGCATATAAAAGTGCTTGGAGAAATTGGAGAATGAATTGAATTATCCTTGCTTATATTGGATATGAGTGGAGGACCAATCATGTGACTGTTTGGAATTAAGTTGAGAATGTCTCAATGGTAAATCGTTTAAAAGGTTTAAATGAATGGATCTGTACTTGACAAATTCGGCTAAAGTGTTTAGACGAACTGTGTCGAATTCGGCTAAAGTGTTTAGACAAATTCGGCTAAGTCAAAATTCGGCTAAAGGGTTTAGTCGAACTGGAGGCCTTCGTCGACCGCTGAGACGGCTAGTATACGGCGTTCGTCGACCGCTGAGACGGATAGTATACGACGTTCGTCGACCGCTGAGACGGCTAGGGTAGCACGTTCGTCGACCGCTGAGACGAAAGGGCTAGTGTAGCGCCTTCGTCGACCGCTGAGATAGATAGTGTAGCGCATTCGTCGACCGCTGAGACGAAAGGGCTATTGTAGCGCCTTCGTCGAACGCAGATCTCTTGAGTTCGTCGAACGCAGATCTCTTGAGTTCGTCGAACGCAGATCTCCTTGAGTTCATCGAACGCAGATCTCTTGAGTTCGTCGAACGCAGATCTCTTGAGTTCGTCGAACGCAGATCTCCTTGAGTTCGTCGAACGCAGATCTCTTGAGTTCGTCGAACGCAGATCTCCTTGAGTTCGTCGAACGTAGATCTCTTGAGTTTGTCGAACGCAGATCTCCTCCAGTTCGTCGAACGCAGCCTTTGGTATATAAATAGATCACGATCTTAGGGTTGTGTGTGTGAGACAGATTTTGTAACAGACCTGCTTCGTGTTTTGAGAGAGAAGCGTCGGAAGTGTTCCGCTAGGGCTTCTCTCCTCTTCCGACAGTCGCCGCCTCCCCTGTCTCGGATCTAGCATTCCGTGGGGATGCTGAGAACTTTTCTTCTCCGACTCATTCCTTATTCGACAAGGCATCGAGGTTCTCCAGCACTTGTGTGGATCTCTGTAGAGGGGCCGATCTATTTCGGCTCTTGCAACTCAAGATTGGTTCTACCAGACTCAGTGAGGTGCATCTTGGTTTGAGTATCAACTCAAATACCCTTCAGGTATAATTTCTGCACTGTGTTGTGGATGTTATTTTATTTCTTGAATCAGTAAAATCGCAAGTTCCTTAACTCTTTGGGTTGTTCTAGTTATTTATTCCGCTGCGCATATATGATATGCTGTATTATCATTTTTGAAATGGTATTAGAAAACCCAACAGTGGTATCAGAGCTAGGTTTGCAATCTATTGCATGTAAATCAGAAATTTAGAAGTGTTATAAATGTCTGGATTTCTTCCTGGATATTTGAATTTCGAAGAAATGTTCTAGATTGGAAAAACTCCCAGGAATGCATGTGATTGCGTTGCGATTTCATTGTTTCAGAAATTGTTTCTCCTTTGCAGTAACCGTCCCTTTAATTGGTTTGTGAAACCAAATGTCTTAGATTTTGAATCTAACATTGAGAGATGAGCTTGTCTACTGCATAAGTGGAGTTGTTTTACCTGTGTCAAATGCATGTAAATCTGGAGATTTAGAAGTGTTCTAAATGCTCAGATTTAGCCCTTTTATCAAGTGTTGATAATTTTGTTTTGTGCACTTCTGGGATGTATTTGGTTGTGATTGTTGTATTTTAAAGTGCGCATTGATTAATTGTTAATCAATTGTATAAATAAAATTCCCTTATCCAATATTAAGTATACAGATGCCTTCCGATGGATGGCACTCTTCCTGCCTCGATCGATGAAGTGTGGGCTTGCCAAAGCAAGGTACATTAATCTATCTTGGTAAGGGTGTGAGCGGATAATTGTGATATCCCACTGTCGACATCGGGTCTAACTTAACTGGGTGACCTCAAAAGTTGAGTGCCTAGAGGCATTGGGTTGGCATGCACCATATGATGGATGCGAATAAAGAGTTATTCACCAACCATACAAGAGTTGCATAGTGATGCAATTGGCAAGTGTTTCCTACCTAAATAACCGCATAATGAGAGGAATGCCAAAGAGGACTCATTGTGTTGGTGAAATACGGATCTTGTCCACTAAGAGAGTAGCTCGCATTAACTCTCCGAATTGATATGAAGGGTTATCAATTTGAATAAAATAGTGGGAGTATTTAATTAAAGACCTTATTAAAATAAAATGTATTTTGAAATATAGTACTAAATAAACTTTGCATTACTTTGTAGAATTTTCATGGCAAATACTTCACACTCCACGTTGTCCCTGAGAGCCATCCTTGAGAAGGATAAGCTCAATGGGACGAATTTCCTAGATTGGTTCAGGAACCTGAGAATTGTTCTCAGGCAAGAGCGTAAGCTCTATGTCCTTGAAGAAGATCCCCCCGATGAGCCAGCCTCTACTGCACCTCGTGCAAATAAAGATGCTTATAAGAAGTATGGAGATGACTCCTTGGATGTAGAATGTCTCATGCTCGCAACCATGAACCATGAGCTTCAGAAGCAACATGAGAACATGAGCTGTTACGAGATGGTGGAGCATCTGAAGAAAATGTTTCAAGGGCAAGCTCGCCAAGAGAGATTTGATATATCCAAGGCGTTGTTTCAGTGTAAGATGGGAGCTCGGGACCCAGTAGGAACTCACGTACTCAAGATGATTGGGTATATAGAGAACCTTGAAAGACTGGGGTTCCCGTTGGGCCAAGAGTTGGCCACTGATCTGATCCCGCAATCATTGCCGGATAGTTTTGAGCAGTTTGTCTTAAATTACAATATGAATGAAATTGACAAGACACTGCCCGAGCTCCTAGGCATGTTGAGAACTGCCGAGATCAATATGAAGAAGGCCAAGCCTGCCAGCCCCATACTGATGGTGCATAAGAGCAAGGGCAAGGCCAAGGGATTCAAGAAGACGAAGATTGGATCTAAGTCTCCTCTTGATCCCAAGTCTTCTGCACTGAAAAAGAAAGGTCTGGCCAAGGAAGGGAAGTGCCACCATTGTGGTAAGGCAGGGCACTGGAGGCGGAACTATCCCCTCTACATTGAGGATCTGCAAAAGAAGAAAGGAAGTATGACTTCCACTTTAGGTATATTTGTTATAGAAATAAACCTTTCTGCTCCTTCATCTTGGGTATTGGATACCGGATGTGGTTCTCACATTTGTACGAATGTGCAGGAACTGACAAGGAGAAGAATGCTGGGCAGAGGAGAGATAGACCTGCGTGTTGGAAATGGAGCAAGAGTTGTTGTCGTTGTCGTTGGTGTTTATCGTCTTTCTCTGCCCACTGGGCTTGTAATTGAACTTGATAATTGTTATTTTTTGTTCCTGCTATAACTAGAAACATCATATCTATTTCATGTTTGGACATGATTGGTTTCTCTTTTATTATAAAGAAAAATTGTTGTTCTATTTATAAAAATGATGTTTGTTATGGCGTTGCCCAATTTTTAATGGTTTATATGTTTTGAACTTTACCATCTGATCTATAACATAGAAAATACTAAAAGACTAAAAAAAATGACTTGAATCCTACATATCTCTGGCATTGTCGTTTGGGCCATATAAATGAGAAACACATATCTAAGCTCCATAAAGATGGATTATTAGACTCATTTGATTATGAATCATTTGAGAGATGCGAGTCTTGCTTATTGGGCAAAATGACTAAAGTCCCTTTCACTGGTCATACTGAGAGGGCTGATGATCTTTTGGGTGTAATACATAGTGATGTATGCGGACCCATGAGTTCTATGGCTAGAGGTGGGTACTACTACTTCGTTACATTTACTGATGATTTCAGTAGATACGGATACGTGTTTTTTATGAAGAACAAATCCGAAACCTTTGAAAAGTTCAAAGAGTTTAAAAATGAAGTAGAGAACCAACTGGGAAAAAGGATAAGAGCACTCCGATCTGATCGAGGTGGCGAATATCTAAGTCATGAGTTTCGTGATCATCTGAAAGAGTGTGGTATTGTATCACAGCTCACTCCGCCCGGAACACCACAACATAATGGTGTGTCTGAGAGGAGGAATCATACTTTGTTAGACATGGTACGGTCGATGATGAGTCATGCATATTTGCCCATTTCCTTTTGGGGATTTGCTTTAGAGACTGCTGCTTTCACATTAAATCGTGCTCCAACGAAAACGGTTCTAAAGACACCATATGAGATATTGACTGGGAAGCGTCCTAGTATGTCTTTTATTAAGATTTGGGGCTGTGAGGCATACGTGCGACGTCAAATGCCTGACAAGCTGGAACCCAAATCAGATAAGTGTTATCTTGTGGGATATCCAAGGGAAACCAAAGGATATTACTTCTACCTGCCGTCCGAGGGCAAAGTGTATATCGCAAGGACTGGCATCTTTTTGGAGTAAGAGTTCTTATCCAGAAAGACTGCAAAGGTGGAACTTGAAGAAGTTCAAGAACCACAAACAATAAGTGAACCGATTTTAGAACCTGAGCAAGGACTATAAGTTGTTGTAGCTAGAGAGCCTGCTCAAGAAACACAATTCCTGCGTAGATCTGATAGACCAAGATTTGAGCCTGAGAGATATGGATTTCTCGTGTCTCAAATAGGTAACGTGTTGCTTATGGATCATGATGATGAGCCAGCAACTTATCAAGAGGCTATGTGTGGACCTGACTCCGAGAAGTGGCTTGAGGCCATGAAATCTGAAATGGACTCCATGTATGCAAACCAAGTTTGGACCTTGGTGGAACCACCTGAAGGGGTACGACCCATAGAGTGCAAGTGGGTCTTCAAGAAGAAGACCGACATGGATGGGAATGTACAAACATTCAAAGGCCGGCTGGTGGCTAAAGGTTTCAGGCAAATTCATGGTGTTGACTACGATGAGACCTTTTCCCCTGTAGCCATGGTCAAGTCCATCAAAATTCTACTTGCTATTGCTGCGTATTATGACTACGAGATTTGGCAAATGGATGTCAAAACGGCTTTCCTTAATGGAAACCTCCTTGAGGAATTGTATATGACACAACCCGAGGGTTTTGAATCTCCAAATGAAGCCATAAAAATATGCAAGTTGAATCGATCCATTTATGGATTGAAACAAGCTTCTCGAAGTTGGAATCTTCATTTTGATGAGAAAATCAAAGAGTTTGGTTTTATCAAGAACGAGAATGAACCTTGTGTTTACAAGAGGATTAGTGGGAGCATAGTCATTTTCCTAATTTTGTATGTGGATGACACACTGTTAATCGGAAATGACATTCCGACCCTGCAAGCTATTAAGAACAGACTAGGGGACTGTTTTTCTATGAAGGACGTGGGTGAAACAACTTATATACTTGGTATTAGGATCTATAAAGATAGATCAAAGAAGTTGCTAGGTTTGACCCAAAGTACATACATTGAGAAGGTGTTGAAATGGTTCAACATGCTTGAGTCCAAGAAAGGATTCTTACCCATGTCACATGGTGTTAGTCTCTCTAAGGACTAGTGTCCAAAATCTTTGGAAGATAAGGACCGCATGAAGTTGATTCCATATGCTTCGGCAATTGGATCAATCATGTACGCAATGTTATGTACTCGACCCGATGTCTCTTATGCATTGAGCATGACTAGCAGATATCAGTCTGATCCTGGTGAGAGTCACTAGATTGCACTCAAGAATATCTTAAAGTACTTGAGAAGGACTAAAGATGAATTCTTGGTGTATGGTGGAGAGGAAGAGCTCGTTGTAAAGGGTTACACAGATGCTAGCTACCAGACTGATAGGGATGACTCAAAGTCCCAATCAGGTTTTATTTATTTCCTTAATGGAGGAGCTGTAAGCTGGAAGTGTTCTAAGCAAGAGACAGTTGTTGATTCTACAACTGAGGCCGAGTATATCGCTGCAGCAAATGCGACGAAGGAGGCTGTATGGATTAGAAAATTCATCGGCGAGCTAGATGTAGTTCCTAGCATTGTTGATCCCGTAGTTCTCTACTGCGACAACAACGGTGCTATTGCACAAGCTAAGGAATCTAGATCTCATCAGCGCTCCAAGCTCATACTTCGGCGGTTCCATCTTATTCGAGAGATTGTCGATCGAGGAGATGTGAGCATTTGCATAGTACCGACTGAAGAAAACATAGCGGATCCACTGACAAAGCCTCTTGCGCAAAGGAAGCATGATGGTCATGTTAGATCAATGGGTATTAGATACTTGAATGATTGTCTTTAGTGGGAGCCTTGTGGATTGTTCGTTTGTTGGTTGTTTATTCATTTGATGAATTGTGACATGTACTATGGTTTTTCATTTTACATTTATGGCAAGTTCTTTTATTATGTCAACTGTTTCTATATGATAGACTAATTAACATAATGAATGCCCTTAGAATGTTTGCTTCCATAGGAATTCAAGTACGTGACTTGAATGTGAGGGCCTATGTTTAAATGAAGCTTCATTCTTAAATGGTCCCTGGTCGAGGTATCATCCTAGAAATTAGGGCGAGGATGAGACCATAAGACTAGCATGTGCATTGACTGATGACCGGTTCTCACATGCCATGATATTGTGATTTCAAGTCATTACATGGGTACTTGTTAGGAACAAGTTGTACTGGACAGACCCACAGTGAGACTACTTTGTGGAATGTTATATAAACGTGTCACAAGTAGGTCTCAAGTGACAATGGTGTTTGTGGTCCTTTGACCTGAAGTCACAGCATTCATCAAGTGAGGAAGAGCTTACTTTGATGCCATCTAAAGTCTTCTCTTGAGAAAGGTTGACGATAAGGGTGGTTGTTGGGTATGTTATGAATCATTTGGATGTTTGTGTGTGAGCAGAAATGGGATTTGTCCTCCTTTATGACAGGAGATACATCCACGGGCCCCTCGATGGGGTGAGACTGAGAAATGCATGGCCATGCTTGGTTGAGTCAATATATGATATTGAGCTCACCAATTTTGTTAGTCTATTCTAGATCAGGAAACGAGGATTGAACAATTATGAGGGTGACACGGTCCATGCCTCTAGTTCTATCCGGATGTAAGGGACAAAGGGACAAGACAACACTGAAACATTGGTCAAGACAGGCTTATTGAGTTATGAACTATTATTGCTTGGGTAGCAATGATATATTGCTAGATGCCGCCCATTGTTTGTGAGACTTTTGTTGACACTTTGTGATCAAGTGTGAGACTGTTGGATTTTCTGAGGTGATCTCAAAGCAATCAACAGTTAGTCTTACTGCCAACGCAATATGAGCCTATAGGGTCACACATAAAAGTGCTTGGAGAAATTGGAGAATGAATTGAATTGGCCTTGCTTATATTGGATATGAGTGGAGGACCAATCATGTGACTGTTTGGAATTAAGTTGAGAATGTCTTAATGAGAAATCGTTTAAAAGGTTTAAAAGAATGGATCTGTACTTGACAAATTCGGCTAAAGTGTTTAGACGAACTGTGTCGAATTCGGCTAAAGTGTTTAGACGAATTCGGCTAAGTCAAAATTCGGCTAAAGGGTTTAGTCGAACTAGAGGTCTTCGTCGACCGTTGAGACGGCTAGTATACGACGTTCGTCGACCGCTGAGACAGATAGTATACGACGTTCATCGACCACTGAGACGACTAGTGTTGCGCGTTCGTCGACAGCTGAGATGAAAGGGCTAGTGTAGCTCCTTCGTTGACCGCTGAGACGGCTAGTGTAGCGCGTTTGTTGACCGCTGAGATGAAAGGGCTAGTGTTGCGCCTTCGTCGAACGCAGATCTCTTGAGTTCATCGAACGCAGATCTCTTAAGTTTGTCAAATGCAGATCTCTTGAGTTCGTCGAACGCAGATCTCCTTGAGTTTGTCGAACGCAGATCTCTTCAGTTCGTCGAACACAGATCTCCTTGAGTTCGTCGAACGCAGATCTCTTGAGTTCGTCGAATGCAGATCTCCTTTAGTTCGTCGAACGCAGCCTTTGGTATATAAACATATCACAATCTTATGGTTGTGTGTGCGAGACAGATTTTGTAACTGACCCGTTTCGTGTTTTGAGAGAGCAGCGTCGGAAGTGTTCCGCTAGGGCTTCTCTCCTCTTCCGACAGTCACCGCCTCCCCAGTCTCGGATCTAGCAGTCCGTGGGGACGCTGAGAACTTTTCTTCTCCGACTCATTCCTTGTTCGACAAGGCATCGAGGTTCTCCAGCGCTTGTGTGGATCTCTGTAGAGGGGCCGATCTATTTCAGCTCTTGCAACTCAAGATTGGTTCTACCAGACTCAGTGATGAGCATCTTGGTTTGAGTATAGACTCAAATCCCCTTCAAGTATAATTTCTGCACTGTGTTGTGGATGTTATTTTATTTCTTGAATCAGTAAAATCGCAAGTTCCTTAACACTTTGGGTTGTTCTAGTTATTTATTCCGCTGCTCATATATGATATGCTGTATTATCATTTTTGAAATGGTATTAGAAAACCCAACATCTTCATCCTCCAGTGCTTCCTTTTCCTTACCCTTATCAGTATCAGGAATATCTATATGCTGCTCTCCAACAGGCTCGTCATAATATAGAGGAGGGAGATTCATTGCTTCCCTGATGGTGTTTGTGGTCCAGATGACATGATCACTACTGGCCTTTATCATTGATCTCTCTCCCTTTTTGACTTCTTCAGATATCCCTCTGTGGAAATTCTCCTCGGATGCCAGTATCTTGTTCTTGAGCATGTGAATTCCGGTTTCCAAGTGATTCTTGGTCTCAAGCAGATGACTGTCTAGATCTTTATTGTGGTGATCTAGACTTTCTTTGAGATCAGTTTTTTTTTTCAGCCATCCTCTTGGTGGATGCAATGTAGGACTTTTCTATGCTGCCGACAATCATTGACTACGGGCAGTGAATTTGTGCAGATTTTTCACATCATTTCTTAGGGTTTCCGTTTCACCAGACAGTTCCCTTCTTAGATCATTGATAGCAGAGGTGACATTGCTTTCAGTTTTTAATCTTTTCTCTTCGAGGAGCATCTTTATCTGAGACAACAGTGAGAGCTCCACTGGACTATCCTCTGGAGGTGAACTATCTTGTTCCTCTTCTTCATCCCCTTCAAATATTGGAGATAGAGATTTTCTTATGAGTGAATGGTTTGGCTCATTCTCCTTTTCAGGACTTTGCTGATCTTTGCTAGTTTCATCAGCAGGGTTCTCTTGGTTTTCCCCTGGCATTGCTGATTTAGAATGAACAGTATCCTCAGCTCCTATGATCTTATTGATCACTTCTTCCACTTGAGCAGGGAGTTCACTGTTCTTCTCCCCCTCAGTTTCAGCACTTCCTTGATCTGTTCCTGCTGTTATCCTGGATCGCTGACTTGGAGCAGAGGTCTGGAGGGCGACATTCCTTGTCTCCACAGCTGCTTCAGAGTCAGATGGAGGTGAGCTGTTGCCTGACTCACTTCCTTCATACGAGCTTTCTCCCTTCCTTTTAACATCTTATGCAATCTTCAACTTCTTGGGAGGCTTAGTCAGAGTTTTCTCCCACCTGTCAAGAATCTTGATGTCCATCCTTCTCATGTGATGAATTTTTACTCCATACTTTTTGTTAAAGTTTTCAGGGTAGGACAGCAGAAAATATAGTGATAGAATTCTTCCCAGATTTGGGGCTTGAAAGCTTTCTTGTATCTTCTTGAAGATTTGCTGACCCCAGTTGGTCCTTTTACTTAGGATTATCCTTGCCATCATCTCGAACATGGGCTTGGATATCCTATCATGTGAACCTACCTTGCAGAGGAGGGCTTTTCCCACAATGTCTGCCAACAGCTTTCCTTGTTGATTTAAGCTTTTCCTTTCCAGAGATCCATAGGTTTTGATCGAATGCCCGCACCAAGCCAGAGCCTTGTCAAGGTCTTCCTGAGTAATCTTTTCGTCTTCCTCCCCCTTGGCAAAGGCTGACAACTGAAGAGCCCTGTTCAATCTTTTGGGATTCACCTTGACCTTTATCCCGTTGATTACGCTCTTCATAGACGTTCCCTTCGAGCCACCCTTGGCATTTGAGTAGAACTCCAGCACTTCTCTTTTTAATATCACTGTTGGCTCAGAGAGGGCGAATTCCAAGCCAATGGTCTCGAGCAGCTTAATGGTGCTCTGGATTTCTTCTGATCCTTCTGAGAATCCATTCCTCACCACTTCACTTCCTTCGAACATAAAATCTTCCTTCTTTGGCACCATCTTTTGCTTGATCCAGGAGGATTTCAGCACTGTCGACTCGTTCACTCTTAGAAGGCATGGAGAACACGACGACTTTTTAGGGCTAATGTAGAGAGTGTGTTAACCTTAAGACATTTGACCTTATTTATAGTGTCCGAGTTAGAAGTTGAAGTGTCATTTGTTAAATGTCTGACTAACTCGAGTTTAGCTGTAGTGATTGAGCTTAGGCCTAATTAAGAGTCCGCTGACGATTGGATATCATCGTGATGCAGATCTTTCGACGATACCAATCATCATTCCGACGATATGGTTTTTGAAAATTACTTTTACAATATTAGATAAAGATGATTTTATGTGTTAAACATTAACATGGTTACCTTCACCTTGGCCTTTAAGTCTCCTTGAGCTAGTGACTCCCCCTCGATGGATTGTCCACTTATCTTTACTACTAGTTCCCCCTAGATTAGTGCACCTTGGTATGTGGTGAGTTTTTCTTAGTCCAGATTTGAGCCTGGAGCACTTATTGTCCATTAGCCTTGTTTGCTTTTTAATGGCTAAATGGACTACTCTGCAAGACAGATTTAATATCCCTTAGGAACCCAAGGTGAATTGGGTCCTAGGTTCTTGTTAGCATAATAAGGAATCCTTCTACTCACCACAGCCCTTCCAGGAGATCTCTCCTTTGCATTAGGCACACTAGGGTTGTGCCAACAATCAATGGCAAAGTGTCCCACTTTGCCACAGCACCAACATTCATGGATGTTGTACCTTCTTTTCTGAGCAATTTTTGAAGTATGTTCAGTAGAGAAGGCAACAACATTCTTCCTATCTCTCTCAGCCAAGAGTTGACTAGCTGCTCTAGTATCATCTTTTCTTCTTGACTTTATCTGTTTGTCAGCAACAGATGTCAGCTTGGTAGCTGACATGGTGTTGATGGCATCAGATATGATCAAGTGAGAATTGGTCATACTGGGGCTACTAGTCTGCTTCTTATCTGGAAGAGATTGGGAAGATGTTGCTCCTTTATCCTTGAGAGTGGGGGCTGGGACACCAAACACAAATGGACCATGATGGGCCATTTGAATTTCTTCATGGGGAGCCTTTAATGCACTCATACCCGTGCCCTTTCTCTTTCCATAGTCAGGAGCATTTCCATGACTAGTGGAGCTTCCATTCATCCAGTGACCATGGACACTGTCCTGATCATATCTATTTGAGGGAAGCACTAGCTTTTGAAAGGTGGTATGAGGATTTTCTTTAGTTTTGCCCCTTTCTCCATTCCCAATAACTTTTGCCCCTTCATCGAAACCCAATCCCCTCCTATTTACATAGGAGGAGAAGGTGTCAATGATGGGCAGTACAGTTTTGGGCTTAGAGAATTGAGCCACCAAGCTTCTTTCCTTAAGAAGGTCATTCTCAAGTTTCTTGATAAGCTCTTCCCTTTGGCTTCTCTCATCAGAAAGCTTGTCTATGCTTTTCTTGAGCTCACAAGAGTTGGTGCCCCCATTGTGGGACATACCTATTTCCACATTTATCTCAGCCTTAATGGGTCTAAGTGATTATAGCTCCCTAGCTTGTTCTTAATAAGCTTCTTGCTCTTTCTCAGAGCTCCCAAGAGTTCACCAAACTGCTCTAATAGATCAGCATGGTTCTTATTGTTGCATGATGAGCAGTCTTCTGCATCATCTTCAGAAGATGTACAATCACCTGATGCACTCTTGGTCTTCTTAAATGAAGCAGGTAGTAAAGGTGTGTAAGTGGTGCATACCTGATCATGATGTGATTCATCATGATTTTCTTCATCTGATAGAGCCATCAGCCCATGAACCTCTTCATCCTCAGAATCACAGTCTGTAGGAGACAGGGGTGCTCTTATTCTTTCTCCTGCTCTAGAGCATTCATCATCTTCTGATTCACTGTCTGAAGTAGTCAGTGGTGCTCTGATACATACCTCTTCATGAGAGGTTTCTTCTTCAAATCTTCCTCTAACCCTTCCATGAGGATTTCTAAGAAGTCCCACATGTCCTTTGCTGTTGTGCAATGACTCAGCTTCTGGTGTGTTGCCAGATCTACTGCACTAGCTAGAATGCTTCTTGCTACTTTGTCCAAGCTGGCGAGAAGAGTCTCATCTTTTAACATTGTCATGGAGGGACCTTTTTGAACAATCAAAAACATTCTTGGATCCATTGCCTCCATGAATATTCTTGCTATAACTTTCCAAAGGGCAAAGTTCTCCCTGGAACAGATAGCTATTCTTGACTCCATATCTATGATACTTGTCAGATCTGTTCAAGATGTTAAGCTTTTCTTTGAACAACCTTGCTTTGATACCACTTGTTGTTTATTGGGTGTCAATTTATCACCTAGGGGGGGGGGGGTGAATAGGTTTTTCAAATTATAATATCCCCTTTTTGTTGTTCTTGATTTCTGGTTAATAGATCTATAAAGTAGAAAGCACAACACAGAAAAGCACACAAAGATGTATAGAGGTTCCTCAAGAACGAGTGTCTTGAGTAATCCTCTTTTCCTCTGCGCCTACCTAGCAGTGTGCTAGGCTCGGCAAATGCCGCCAAAAACTTCAGGCCCTCAAGCCTTACTCCACGGACCCGCAAGTCCAACAGCCTAAGTCCGCAAGCCCCTACTGCCCCGAGCCCGCAAGTTTGACACTCAGGCCCTCAAGCCCTACACAACACAGACCTGCAAGTCCTGTCCCTACAGCCTAGGCCCGCAAGCCCCTACTGCGCCCGAGCCCTCAAGCTCAACAAGATCGGACCCGCAAGTCCACTGCCCTGGACCTCAAGCCTCACAGCTCTCCAGCCCTCAAGCTAGACAGTGTCGGACCCGTAAGTCCACTGCCCTGGCCCTCAAGCCTCACAGCTCTCCAACCCTCAAGCTAAACAAATAGGCCCCGCAAGCCTTACAAGAAATTACTGTAAAAATAATTGCTTCTTCTGCCGTATGAAGATTGGCAACTTTGCCTGATGAAGATCGGCTTCTTTAGGTTGAAGAAGATGCTTCTTGATCTAGAGTTTCAGCACTGGATCATCTTTAGCCTCCTCTTCTTTTGCCAGATGTTGATTGGCTACTTTTCAGTTGATGGAGATGAATGATTCTTCAGAGAACACTTGATGCTTGTTCTCTACTTGATCTTCTTCTTCTCCGCTGAAAATTACTGTTCTATTGAAGAGTAGCAGCGGGATTCTTTTTCATTTCTTTTCACTATCTTGGAAGACCTTTTTTTTCTTGGGCATCATTGTTCCCTTTTATAGGACAGATGATCCACATAACAGTCACATGTTATGTCCTTTAATGTCAGACGCCCATTCCATAAGAGCACGCGCTGATTGGACAATCAGGCGGCGACATTAAATGTTGACAGCACGTCCGCAACATTTGAATCTGTATGGACGATATTTCCATTGTTACGACGACATGGACAATATCTCGACGACAGGACTTTGTCGATGCCTTGAACTTAGGTAGGCCTTCAATTCTCCTTGCTTCTGCCTCTGATGCCGATATCTCGACGATACGAGACATTTTGGCGCTTCTGCATATACTATGATATGCTGCCTCTGACTGTGTCGTCGTAATCACCTTCTTCTTTCGACGACATGCCTTCTCTACGACGATGTTCAACACCATCAGTCATACTTAGCCTTTTCAGCGACAAGGCTTCTTCTCGACGATGTTGACGATGTTGCATCTTCTCGATGACATTTCTTCCTTTTGTCCTTATTCTTCTTTGCGTTCAACGAACGATAATATTTGTTAGACGAACTCGCCAAGTCTCAGCGTTTGACGATCTTACCGAGTCTCAGTGTTCGACGGTTTTGCCGAGTCTCAGTGTTCGACGATCTTTCTTCTGTGTTCGACGAACAGCCTTTTGCGTTCGACGATCTTGCCGAGTCTCAGCGTTCGACTAACTCGCCAAGTCTCAGCGTTCGACGAACACGCCAAATATCAGTGGTCGACAATCACGCCAAGTCTCAGCGGTCGATGATCTTCCTTCTGTGTTCAATGATCTTCCTTCTGCGGTCGACGAACAAGCCAAGTCTCAGCGTTTGCTTTGCTCATCATCATGACGACAAGCAAACTTTGTCGACGACAGCTCCTGTTCTTCTTGACGATATAGTACTTACTGAAATAACTAAAGTACTTGACATATTGTCGATCTCTGCAAGCATGAACTAGATGGAATATTAAATACAACTTGCATTTATCATTGAGCTGAGCACTTCTTCAAATCAAGAACATTGCTGGGCACTGTTCCCAACAATTAATTCGTCGAACTGAATTAATTCGTCGAACTGAATATGGAGTTCATCGAACAGAGAGATATTAGCTGAACCGGCTGGAGATCGGATTTCGTTGAACTGAAGCAGTGACGTTCGTCGAACGCAGAATTGATTTCGTCGAACGCAGCTCAGATTTCGTCGAACGCAGAATTATTTTTTAATTAATTACTTTCTGCAGTAATTCATTTTAATTATTAAAAATAGTAGGACCCCTCAAATGAAAAACTGGTCAATTCCAAAGATGTAGCCCTTAGAGTCCAATTTATTTTAAAAATTTGTTTCAGCCCAAAAGGAGTTCTGTAGCTCCCTGTGGGTCCATTTTGGTGGGACTGGTCCCTAGTGTAGGACAACCACCATTTCTTGAATAACTTTTGATTAGTTTATGGGATTGACTTGAAAATTCAAACCTAGGCTATTTTTACCTACACCCATAACATACCTAAAGATGGGAATTTTTGGAGAACCTTTTTCTAAGGTTTTTGTAATAATTACATAAATCAAATATTAATGTAACTATTGGGTCAAATGACCTCCAATGCCCTCCAAATTTTGGTGGGTACTTCTTAGGGTTATCACATGACCCTGGTAAAAATCTCAACCAAATTGGGACTGATTTGGTTGGGTAATTTGTCAACCCAAGTTAAGTCAAATAGGGTCAAAGTTAGGGCATGGTGTTTATCTTGGGATATTGTGGTCAAATCTCCTCACCATGAGGTGAAACCTTGGCCACTGGTTTAGGATCACCTAAAACACCTTCATGAGTAAGATGAGGTGGTGTAGAGGTGGATATGCCCTAGGACCCTAGTTTTACCCCTTGGGGGCATATAGAGCTTTGTGAAGGACATGTGGTCAAAAGCTATAGAATGGACATGAAATTTAGGACATATGCTCATGGGATGTATATATGCCCTAGGGAATTTTGAGAGGATTTTAGGAGAATTTATTACCCCTAAATTAGGTCATAAACCCTTTAGAGAAATTTCTTATAAGAGACATTTACATGCTCAAATGGTGTTGGATGATGATGAAACCTTGGTAGTGCCTTTGTAATCATATTATAGACCTCTGGTATTTTTTGTGAAATTTATTAGATGATTTAACCAGCACTTCATTTACAAGTCACTTATTTTGTCTCAATCTTAAGAAATATAATTAAGGGTCCAAAACTCTTTGGAAAAATGTGCAACTTGGTGATAGGACATTTCAGAGCACTAGGAAGCTCTGTAAATTTTTATAGAATTTTTGGAAATTGTTATCAGTAGGCTACTTCACAACATGTGAAAATTAGGAATTATTTGGATTAATTATTTCAGTGAAGAAATGTTTCCCATAAATTGGGAAACTCTGTAATTAAGCTTTTCTGGACACAATAGAGGTCTGGTAAATTTTCCCTAATTTTGGCATAAGTATTCTTGGTAGTTCTTTCATAAATCTTCTCAAGTTTGGATAAATGATAAATAGTAAAAATAGAGGACATTTCCTTACTGTAAAATTGTGATATTCTTCACTTACTGATATTTTGGCATGATACATTTATCTTAATTTTATGAGATCCATATCATAAGAATACCTTACACTTCATGTTCATATTCATACTTGGCAAATATTTGAGAAATTTAAATAAATGCTAGAATGTTGAGGAAAATTATGAATCTCTGGAGTTAGTCTTATAATGCCATGATAGCCCTCTAGTAAATATCTTGAGTCAGTTGGATGAATATTTGGAGTACCTCTACTTATAAGCTTCATATAGTTAGTTTGGTCTGCGTATAGTAAAAATGTGAAACTTGGGTATTTAGGGGACTACCAAGTGGAAGTGACATGTAGATGGTGTACATGGTCAGGTTGAAGAGATTGAAGGTCACCAAAATGGATTAGATGGTGAAAGTGTGCTTGGTGAGTTAAGGGTAAGTTATGCTCGGGATAGACGAAAGATCGTCTTTCCCCTTAGGGGGTCATAACACACTTAGGGTAATCCAAGGCTAAAGATAAGAAGGGTAATCTTATGGGTAGATACCAACAACTCTAAGTGTCTTGAGAAAGGGAACTTTGGGGTGTCATCCCTTTATTGTTCCTAGTACCGTAGCGATCCCCTTACATGATAATCCTCGGGAAGTCCAAGATTAACCATAAACTGTAGGAGTAATATGTTGTACAAGATTAACTTAATAACGCACACACCCACACCCACACCCCATGGTTCCGTGAGGTTAGTTGGTTTGGTCTTACGAGCGGTAGTCTCATGGTTGAAGCATCAGACTAGTTAGTCTGGTGAGCTTGTGACTTAGTAATGCTTGTTGGTGCGGACGGGTTGGTCCGGGGAGCCGATGGCTCGGAAGGTTATGATGACAGGCAGGTTAGGCCAGGGAGTTTATGGCTTGGGATATAGTAGAACATTTTTGCATGTGCATGAAGGTGGTGGGTCTTCGGTATTGGACGGTCGTTCACACCGACGTCAATACATTTACTCGGCGAGTGTGGAATTTGTACTTAGCCATAAAAGTCTGGTGGTCCATCCAGTAAGAGTACGCAGATGCTCCGCGGTTTTGCGTTGAGGCGTACGATAGGTCTAGGTTAGGTAGTATGAATACCAACCTAGAGGTGGGCGAGGCCCAACCCACCGCTTCCGTTTGCCACTACGGGAGTATCCTGGGAGTCTTGCTAGCTCCAAAAAGGGGGAACTAAAGGTCTGTGCGCATAGAGTCGAAGTGTGTGAGTTGCATGTGTATGAACATAGCATAAACTGCATAACTCTGCATGTCATGGCATAAACATTGTGAAAGACTTTATTTAAGGGTAGCTAATCACCTAGAGGGAGGGGGGGTGAATAGGTTATTTTAAAATCTATTTGCAATTCTTGATTAAAACCTAAATGAATGTAAATGAAAATCAGAGCTTTCAAGAAAACGAACACAATCTCAAACACACAGGATTTTATAGTGGTTCCCCTATCTTGGGTAATCCAGTTTCCCCCTTCTCCCCTCTAGCAGTGTGCTAGATAGGGTTTATATCTCCTCCAGATCTCAGACCACCAAAAAGGTCTTACAACTCAGATCTCAACAGATCTTACAGTCTCAGATCTCAACAGATCCTACACTCTCAGATCTCAACAGATCCTACCTCAGCCTTTATAACAATAGGCTTACACTCAGATTCACCCCTGAATCTTACAACTCAGATCACACCTGATCCTACACCTCAGATCCTTGAAAGATCCTACACTCAGATCTGACAACTCAGATCCTACAGAAATTGAAAAAAGTAGAAATAACACTTAGACTCAGATTCTCCAATGTATTGAGTCTTCTTGATCTATCTGAAAGATCAGACAGAAAACTTCAGCAGAACAGCAACAACAGAATGGTCTTCTTGAATTGCACAGGCTGTGATGACTGTACTTCTTTAGGAAGACATATTCTTCCTCCTTGACCTTCTCTCTTCAGAAATAATCTCAGCACCAGATTGCTAAAGGAATTTCTTGTAGTACGATTCTGAAAGAGGAGATGGCTTCTTCAACTTCTTCCTCAGATTTTCTCTTGAACGACGGAGAAGATAATGGCTTTCAATAGGAATGTTCAACTTGTAAAACCATAGGTCATGCCTTCTATTTATAACCCGCCATCCGCAACATCTGAGACGCTCCTCCACGTCAGCATGACATTAAATCTTCAACTATCTTTAGTGGCTTCAGAATAGACGAGGAGTTTAGACATGGTCATCATCTCGACATGGCTCAGCTTGCTGTAAATGTACTGTTACCTATTTCTTAACTCAGAGCTTTTCAGGAAAAAAGCGTTAATCACTGTGTATCTCTGTCGACGCTTTTTCTATAAGGTGTCGAGCGATGTGTAGATGCTCGACACTTTCTACTTAGACTGAATCTCTCAACTCCTCCTTCTTAGGCGTCGAGCAATCTTTAGTCGTTCAACACTTTTTATCTGTAGGAGTCAAGCAATGTATAGGAGCTCGACGCTTCTTAACTTTGCCTTCACATCTAGACTCTTTTTGTTGGCGTTGAGCTAACTGAAGTTTAGTCGACACTTCTTGTTCCACGACGTCGAGCGATATTCCTTGGCTCGACGCTTCTTTGTTGGATCTTGTGGCGCCCTTAGAGGGGGGTGAATAAGGGCTTTTTTAAAATATGAATTTTTACTTAAGAATTTTCAAAGCAAATTTTGCTTTTCTAAAAATCACTTATAAAAATTTACAAACTATGAAATTTTTAAATTAGATCAAACACAAATTTCTAAGTTAAAGATTAAGCAACCAAATTTGCAATTAAAGAAAAGACATAATATTTTAATCATGAAATTCTCATACAATAAAAATGATCTTAACAATGCTTAAGATCAAGGCATAAATAAGATAATAAACTTTTGACAATTTTTGTTTACCAATCCTTCTCCCAAGGATCGAAAGGCTATCACTTGTCTCTCCCTAGACCAAGCCCAAGCCTATCCTTTATATCTTCCCAAGATCTAGACGTAGCACACAAGGCCACGATTTCTTACCAAGCCACGCAAGGACTTGGATGCTCCGCACAAGGAAGCGATTTTCCCCTAAGCCACGCAAGGACTTAGACGTCGCACGCAAGACGACGATTTCTACAATGATTACAAGATTAATGTAAATATAAATGAAATACAAAATAAAAACCCCCTTTAAAATTTCTGGACCAAAGCAGCGAAGAAATCTTGAGAAAATCTCCTTAGAACGCGTGTACAATCTTCGGCTTCGCTCTCTCTTTTCTTCTTCAAGGATGGGGATTTTCGTTCTCTGGAGCTCTCTGGACGATAACACTCAGGAAGAAGGCTTGAAGGTTTGAAAACTTGAAATCCACGAAGTTCTGAACCCTTTTAATAAAAAAGAGTTGCCGCCGTCCGTTAGCTAGGTATCGCTAGAATCTGATATCTCCAGAGGCTGCCACGTGTCCCACTAATTCGAAGTTTCTGCGCGAAGCGGAGGTCGTGGTTGAGACGTGGGCCGTCGGATATCCGATAGCACTATCGGATATCCGTTAGTTTCATAACTGTTGCACGTCTTGGAGTTACGGGAAGATCGTGCACTGTCGGAAATCCGTTACTGCTGTTGGAAATCCGATAGCTCTAAACCGTCGAGTAGAGATCGGAAAATGGAAGAAATCGTGCGCTGTCGGAAATCCGATACTGCTATTGGAAATCCGATAGCTCCAATTTCTGGAAAATCATTATTTTGCTCCAATTGAAAACATGTTATTCTTGCACCTATTATCTGCACACCATTAATCAAAAATAGGATCAAATACATTCGGGATTTGTTATTCTCAAATCGGACGAGTGCGGAACGCATGCTCCAACAATCTCCCCCTTTTGATAATGACAAATCCTTATAAAAAGAAATCGACTAAATCCTATAGAGATATTGAAAAGTATATCATGTGTGTACAAGTGTGAACTTTTGATCTCCATGATCTCCCCCTTAATATGATATGATCTCCCCAAAATATTCTCCCCCGACATATAAACTCCCCCTACATAATAAACTCCCCCTACATGAATGCTCACTTAATTAATTAAGTATTTTAAGTGATTTCTTAGTATCTTCTCCCCCTTTGATATTATTAAAAGTAATGAATAGAGACGAGGAAAGAGTATTATAGAGATATGGTAGAAAATAAAAAAAGAATATAGGGAAAGTTGGAGTACACTAGCGGAAGCTTTGTAAGTGATATGATATTGAGATAGGAAACCTTAGAGATTAGGCTAAGCATTCTAGTAATGTGTTATAATGTATAGAAACAAATATACTTAACCATTAGGAGATTCAATTTCAATTATCAGAGAAAGACACATGAGAATATAGAATATTGAATTATTTCGGTCCAATTCTCATAAGAAGAAATTTTATAAATAACAATGAAGTGTAGCAGTGATACTTTGAGAAAGAATACATATAAATATATTTAAAATATACATAATCATGGAATTGTTAAACATAAAATAAATATACATAAAGCCCAAACTGATGAACTTATAGAAACTTTGCAAGTATACGTAAAAGGACCATTTTGTTTTTGAAAGACACTTTACAATTCTTTCCAAGGTGCTTAACCTCACAATGCTCATTAAGACTTATCAGGAGGTTAAGTAGTGCTTGGTGGAGGATCCTTTTCAATTTTTTATTTATTTCTTGCAATTTTTTTTTGGCAAAATATATGTTTTGCATTTGAATTTGCCTCCTTTTTTTTTAATATTCATATATGTTAAGGATCTCCGAATTCACTTGCATGCAAAAATGGTATAATTTTAATAAGTGCAGAGTAGCAAAGTTGAAGGTGGCATTTATGAAATGTATTTTGTTATGTTCGATCAATCATGATCTATGTATAAAATAAATTTTATTAACATGCATTACTAAAGTTAGTGTTTGTGATTGCTCATTGTCATAGATAAAAGATTTCTTATGCTTAGAGGCATGCGAAAACAATTCTTAATTACTGTATGAAAGTGTCATTACAATGGTAACTTAAGATTGAACGTCATAATCATGTGTTAAGCTATTTGTACGAAAGATAACACATGAAGAATCATTTATGTAAGATTATAAAATTCTCATATGAACATTTAGAGAAACAGGGAATGAAAATAGCTAGAGAAGAATAGAAGTCAATTTTTGGGAGATGTCGGATTTCCGACAGCTAGATGTCGCCATCCGACATCTCTAAAAAGATAAAATGACGCGTTTCGTCTTTCCACCGACACCTCACTTCAGTTTTAGGAAAATTTCCGAGATCTAGAGCTCCAGGTCGCCGAAAAACTTTAGATCTAAGGTGAGGAACTTTGATTTTTCAAGTTTTGTGTAAAAGTTTTCAATGTTTTTGTGATTTTGATATTCCTCTTGGTTTTCATTGATTTTTTTGTGAAGAAAAAAATGTAGATCTAGACATTTTAGATCTTGGTTTTCATGGAGTTTTTGTGAAGAAGGAAAAATGTAGATCTTGATTTTGATATTCCTCTTTGTTTTCATTGGGTTTTTGTGAAGAATCATTTTAGGAGATCTAGACATTTTTGATTTTGGTGTTCAAAAGAGGGTTTAGATCTTGTGATGGTGCTATATAAAAAAAATTAGAACTTTGTTTTTATAGGAAGAAGATAATGAATAGTGTTTTAACCAAAGATTTGTCAAAATTATATAGATGTAGGATCTTGTGATGTCTGTTTGTGAAGAAAAAAAATATGTGAATTCGTGATAGTAAGAATATTTGTGAGAGGAAATTCCGGAAGTATGCTTTTGAGCTATCGGATATCCGACAGAAGGGTATCGGATATTCGACAGTTCCAGTTTCTAAAAAATTTTGTAATTCTTATACAGATATGGCATCCAGTTGGAGATCTCGAAGGAGTGATTCTGGAGATGTGCATTCGTCCTATCAAAGTTATCCAGGCATAGAGAAAGCCCAAATTGGAATTTTGAAATTTGTGGAATTTGATCTCCCACGACATGAACGGGTGTATTTTATGCTTGTCGAGGCAGGTATAATTTCTGTTATTATCCAAGACTTGTTCTCCTCATATTTAGTACGAGAGTTTTATAATCATCTTGAGGACCCTTCGTACACTGATTTGAATGGAGGAGTGAGATCGAAAATCCAAGGTCAATTTGTGGAGATCACTCCCTTTGATTTAAGGAGTGAATTTGGAATAGAGGAAAGTAGTAATATTTTGGACATAGTTGAGAACTATAGACTAGAAAGAGATTGGACCTTAGTGAACATGTCTTTGCATGGAAATTCTAGAAAGAACCTTATAACCACTATGACGACATTGTCAGACGATGCTCGTCTTGTTCAAGACATACTAAGGCACACGATTATGCTGAAATCCGGTGATACTCATAGTATTACGGCTCAACTTAGTCTTGTGACTTATTTTATAGTGGAGAAAGAGTTATTTGATGTGGTCGATCTTCTTTTGTCTATGATTCGCTATACATACCGCCTCAAAAATCCTGAGTGGAAAAAGGCACATTCTCTCCCTTTGGGTGCGATTATCCAGCGTATTCTATTCAAGAAATAGACATGGATAGATCAAGACTTTTATGTTGGAGATTGTGTCCCAGATATATATCAAACGGCGGGTATAAAGAGTAAGAAAAATCAACAGAAACCGCCTACTACGGAGATGAGAGAGCCTCCTATTTCACGTGGAGGGTCTATGCGGGAAGCACTCGACTCTTTCCAAACAAAGTTGGATAGACATATAGATGATTTTCAAGAGCATAGAAGGTCTTTTGAGGAACACAAAGTGGAGGTGAAGAAGGATCAGACACGGATGCAGAAGTTCATGAAGTTCCTTATTAAGGGACTAAAATTAAAACCTACGCCTGCAGAAGCCGCGGAATGGGAAGTGCCTACGGAGGAGGAGCCGCGTCGCCAATCAGTTAGTCAGGCTCGACGGAAGAAAACAGTGGTAAGGAGATCAGATTATGATCTTCCAGAAAGCAGTGGAGCAGGCAGTCGAAAAGAGGAGGATTCGGATTGAAAAAGACTTCTGGGAGTTATCGCCATCCGACATCCTACTGTCGCCATCCGATAGCTTCCCAGCCCAGATCTCTCCTTAATTTTGTGAACTTCTTTTATGAGACATTTTAAGTACTCTTTTGTTAAAATTCTGTAATAATTTTTAATATTTGGACATGATTTATGTTGGTGAATGTGTATATTTTGATCGTTTAAGATTTAGTTTTTCTTCTTTTTTTTAAATATATAGCTATTGTGATTTTTTTTTTTAATTTTATAGGTTATAAATAGTGATATATTCATTGTGAAATGTCTAGGATTCCTAATTCTAGCCTAAGAATAGAAAAACGGGAATCCGATAACGATTTAGTGAATATATCCGCTAGTTGATTATCTGTGCCTATAAATGAAATTTTAATGTGGTTATTCTTAATATGATCTCTAATAAAATGATGTCTCACATCAATGTGTTTAGATCTTGAATGAAGTATGGGATTATTAGTTAAGTCTATAACACTTATTATCACACTTTAATTCTACACTACTTTGTTGCATGCCAAAGTCTTGTAATGTTTGTGACATCCAAAGAGCTTGGGCACAACAACTACCTAGTGCAATATATTCGGCATCGGTAGTAGAGAGGGCAACAGAATTCTGTTTCCTACTCAACCATGAAATAAGTGAAGGGCCGATAAAATGACAAGTGCCACTAGTGCTTTTTCTATCTAAAGAACATCCCGCATAATTTGAATCCGAAAAGCCATGTAAAATAAAGGAATCATTATGAGGATACCATAATCCTAATTTAGATGTTCCTATAAGATATCGAAAGATGCGTTTCACCGCTTTTAAATGTGACTCTTTAGGATTAGCCTAAAATCTAGCACATAAACAAACTGCAAACATAATGTCAGGTCTAGATGCGGTTAAATATAATAAAGATCCTATCATGCTTCTATAAAGGGTTTGGTCAATTGAAACTCCACTTTCATCTTTTCCTAATTTTAGTGAAGCACTCATAGGAGTGTTTGCATGCTTAAGATTTTCAAATCCAAATCTTTTTAACATATCATGAATATATTTGGATTGACATATAAAAATACCATCATGTTTTTGTGTAATTTGAAAACCTCAAAAATATGAAAGTTCTCCTACCATGCTCATTTCAAATTCATTTTTCATAATTTGAACTACTTCATTACACAACTCTTCATTAGTGGCTCCAAAAATAATACCATCAACATAAATTTGCAAAATAACTAAATCATGATCAATTTGCTTAATGAAGAGTGTAGAATCGGCACTTCCTATTTTATAATCGTGCTTTAACAAATATTGAGTTAATCGATCATACCAAGCACGAGGCACTTGTTTTAATCCATAAAGCGCTTTATCTAATTTATAAACATAATTAGGATATTTCTCATTTATAAAGCCAGGGGGTTGTTCTACATAAACCTCTTCTTTTATATACCCGTTTAAAAATGCGGTTTTGACATCCATTTGATATAATTTAAAGTTTTTAAAAGAAGCAAATGCAAGAAATATTCTAACCGCTTCTAATCTTGCTACGGGTGCAAAAGTTTCATCAAAATTCACGCCTTCAATTTGTGCATAACCTTTTGCAACTAATCTGGCTTTATTTCTAACAATTCTAGATTCACTATCCAGTTTATTTTTAAAAATCCACTTAACTCCAACTACAGGATGATTTTTGGGTCGTTCTAAAAGATTCCAAACCTTATTACGTTCAAATTGATTAAGTTCTTCATTCATAGCTAAAAACCAAAATTCATCATTTAAAGCGGTGGAAACATCTTTTGGTTCTATTTCAGAGACAAAGCAAAGGTTTGAAAATAAAACTTGTAACGATGAACGAGTTGTAACATCCCCAATCCTTCTAGACCCCTAAATGTTGTTAGGGCATGGGTGGTGTGCAGAGTGGCCACTAGGGCCCTTGGGCCAAGTGGAGTGTGCTAAATGCACCCCAAGGGCACAAAATCAACATAGCCCAATACCACTCCCTTAGGCCAATTGACCCTCAATTCACCAAATTGACCTCCCCCATACCACCCTAACCACTAAGGGAGACCTATAGGATGAGAAGTGCACTTGGGTGGGACCCAATTGCATGAAATTGACCATGGTCAACTATAGGTCAACATTAACCAAACCAAGTCAATTAGGGTTCAATTGACCCCCAAATGTTCAAATTGACCCTACCCCCACACTCTAAACACTTTAAGGAACTCATTGGACCCAAAAGCCCCATCCCTTGGTCACCCTTTTGACCAATTTGACCAAAGTCAACTTTAGCTCAATTTAGGTCAAAATCACACCTTAAGGCAAAATTAACCCAATTGGAGCCCCACCATGGACCAACCTATGTTGGGTGATGTTAAGGGACCCATGACCCCCAAGTGGGGTCAACCCACTCACCTTGGTTGACCAAAATCAACCATGGTCAACATAGGCCATCAAAGGTGAATTTCAAGCCTAGATTTAAATGAACCCTAGCACCCCTTAATTAACCATTAATTATGGACCTTAGGCCTTGCATTCAGCCCTTAGACTGAACCCTAAACTATGGTAGGATTGATCAATGGAAGGGGGGTGGGACCAAAAGCTTGATCTAAAAGTAAAAGCAAAAGCAAAAAGGAAAAAAAACTATCATCCCCTCCTCCACACTCAATCTCCAATCAACCTAGGGCCCTTCCCTTATTGCTGGGGGTCTGCCCTTGACCCAGGTGGAAGCAGGGAGGGTGGCAGCTGCAGGAGGGTGGCAGCCATGGGAGAACCGAGGAGGCCCAAGCTCAAAACCAACCTAGGAGCCCTCCTCACGACAACCTACCCATTCCATTAGCTTCAGAGCTCTGAGAGCAGACGGAAACGATACTTGGAGCTAAGCTTTTGGTGGAGAATCGGGATCGGGAGCAGGATCGCCGGAGCTGCACACTTCCATGGCAAACCGCCGCCGGAGCCGCCGCCACGCGCCAACAAGGGTCCGTTTCTCCTCCCCTCCCCTCATGCTAGCTTCCCATCTCTTAATGCTGAAGGATCGGGCTCAATTGAGCCCGGATCCATTTCCGAAATCCATGGATTTTGGCTCAATTCGTGACACCCAGAACCGCCGGGAACGCCTCCTCCGGCCACCATGTCGCCGGGAGTCGTAGCCCCGACCACCACGAAGGTGGTGGAGGTGGTGGCCGGCCGTGGTGCCCACCAGGTGGCCGGGAAAGGAGGAAGGAAGATGGCCCAGGTCGGTTCGATCCCAGCCGTCGGCTGAAGGAAGAAGATGAAGGAAGGGGGTTGGATGTGCTTTAAGATCTGTGCTGATCTCCTTTTCTTGCATTTATTTAATTCCCTCTATTTGATATTCTGCCTCAAATATTCAGTCATCTTCAAACAGAAATTAGGGCCTCTTAAGGGCTGAACTAGAAAAAGTGCCCAACATGAAAGCTGTAGGTCTTGGTCTTATCTTTCATTTGGCCTTGAGTTTAGGTCATTTGGTGACATACAGCTCCCTAGGGAGCTGTTTTACTAGGACTGGTCCTACACTAGGTCAGTCCATTAAAAAAATTAAGCTTAGGTCATTTTGGGGAGTTGAGTGTGTTAGCCTCCTCCTATCATGTTGGCTATGTGGGTATGTATATACAAATGCTGGTGTCACACCCTAATGGTCCATTTGGATCCATTAGGGTGGTGTGACCTAAAACCCTAAGGGTGAATCCTTAAGGGTGCAAAGTGGGGATTTGTGAAGAACATATGATCAAATGTTCTTGCCATGGCTTGGGACTGTGTAAATATGTTTGTAGGAGCATAAATTGACTTAGTAAATTAAATGAGAATTTTTAGGGGTATTTTGGTGTATTTCTTCCTAATAAATGAAAGTGCCCCCTTTCCTTAATAAAATAATATGCAAGGTCATATGACCTTGTATGACTTTGTTATACTATCAGTGGATGTATTAGAGATGAAATTGTGCTATAGTAATTTTGGTATAATTTATCGAAGTTTCATTCCTTGTGTAGGAATTTTTAAGTACTTGCTAGCTTAAGGGAATTTAATTTTGAAAAATATCAAATCATGGGGAAAAAATGTGATATTTGGTTAACTGTCATTCAATGCTATTATATACCCATGATAATTGTTTGGAAGCTATTGAAATTGTATTTCATATACTTCATGTAGAAATTGAGATTTACATCACTTAAGTTGAGTGTGTTAGCCTCCTCCTATCATGTTGGCTATGTGGGTATGTATATACAAATGCTGGTGTCACACCCTAATGGTCCATTTGGAGCCATTAGGGTGGTGTGACCTAAAACCCTAAGGGTGAATCCTTAAGGGTGCAAAGTGGGGATTTGTGAAGAACATAGGATCAAATGTTCTTTCCATGGCTTGGGACTGTGTAAATATGTTTGTAGGAGCATAAATTGACTTAGTAAATTAAATGAGAATTTTTAGGGGTATTTAGGTGTATTTCTTCCTAATAAATGAAAGTGCCCCCTTTCCTTAATAAAATAATATGCAAGGGCATATGACCTTGTATGACTTTGTTATACTATCAGTGGATGTATTAGAGATGAAATTGTGCTATAGTAATTTTGTTATAATTTATCGAAGTTTCATTCCTTGTGTAGGAATTTTTAAGTACTTGCTAGCTTAAGGGAATTTAATTTTGAAAAATATCAAATCATGGGGCAAAAATGTGATATTTGGTTAACTGTCATTCAATGCTATTATATACCCATGATAATTGTTTGGAAGCTATTGAAATTGTATTTCATATACTTCATGTAGAAATTGAGATTTACATCACTTAATTTTTTAATCTTTTTAAAATATCAAATCATAGGGATTTGTCATGATATTTGGTGATCTGTGATTTTAGGTTAATCTATACCCATGATAATTGTTTAGAAGCTATTGGAATTGTATTTCATATACTTCATGTAGAAATTGAGATTTACATCACTTAAGTTTTTAATCTTTTTAAAATATCAAATCATAGGGATTTGTCATGATATTTGGTGATCTGTGATTTTAGGTTAATCTATACCCATGATAATTGTTTGGAAGCTATTGGAATTGTATTTCATATACTTCATGTAGAAATTGAGATTTACATTACTTGAGTATTTAATCCTTGTAAAATACCAAATCATAGGGCAATGTTATGATACTTGGGAATCTGTCAGTTTATGTTAATATGTGTCCATGACAACAGTTTGGAAGCTTGTAGATGTGTAATTCAAGTACCTCATGTAGAAATTGATAATTGCTACCTTTGAATGTTTAATCATTGTAAAATATCAAATCACATGGTAATGACAAAACAATTTGGCAGAGGACTCTAGGACCCAATTTGGACACTTGATAATTTTTGGAGATTTTTCAGAAATGAAATACTATTTTTCCTAATTAAAGTGGCATTTTGGTAATTATACAATTATGATGATATAGTAGGCCAAATGACATCCTAGGGTCATGATACTCAGTGAACCACCTTGATATGGGATATTATTTTACTGATAATTTTCATGTAGCATGTATAGTCATTTTGAGGGTAGTTCATGTGTAATTTGGCTTAAGGCCTTAACTACTTTAAATTATATTAAATACCAATTTAATATGGAAAATTATGGAAATTGGAGCATACCCAATTAAGGTCAGTGGGAACCTTGGATAATTATTAGAGACCCTGGTGATGAATTTTTAGAAGGGTTCCCTTATGGGGTTGATGGATAGTTCAAATTTGTGGTCTGCGTTTAGTAAAAACAGAATTTTGAGTTCTAGACAATTCAGACCCCTAAGTGAGGTTTAGGAGGTATATCCAATCAGTAAATGAGATGTAGCACACCATGATTCAAGGAGGGTCAATCCTAGGGATACTTGTGGGGTGGTGCTCGAGTTAACGTAGAAGGAATGAAGGTACGTCCAACCCGATTGGGTGGGACGGGGGATGAGCTAAGTCACTTTAACTATATGTAATGATGAAGGGTGAACCAAACATTGACCACCAACTAAAGTAATTGTCTTGAAGAGGATTGTGGGGTTGAGCCCATTGATCTGTAGTACCGTTAGGGGCCCTTTATGGAGTACACCGCGGGAAGTCCAAGATTCACCCTAAATATAACACGAACTAAATTGTAGGCAAGAGTAGCCTAAGTGGATATGCAGACTGGTATGGATCTCCTCCGGGAAGGAGGTGGGTTGGATCAGCTGGTGTGTTAGTCCCTGAGCTGGAAGCTCGGGTGGGCATGTTAATACCTATTACTTATTCAATTAGTGGCGAGTCTTCGGTACTAGGCTAGTCGTGTCACCGACAGTAGTACGTTGACTCGGGTGAGGGTGTGGTTTAGAGGGCCGGTAAGTTTGAGTACCACGGTCTGGAGGACAATCCCTAATAACCCACCCCGACCTAAAAGTCTGGTCGATTCCAGCAAGAGTACGCAGGAGCTCCACTGTTGTGTTCTTAGCGTTGAGGCGTACATGAGGTCTAGGCTTGGTAGTGACCATACCCGCCTAGGATGTGGAGTGCCTGATCCACTGCCACCGTGAGCCACGACGGTCGATACCCGAAAGGTTGGCTTCCTTTCAAACAAATTGGGAACTATAAAGGTCTGTGCGCATAGAGTCGTGTGGGTGAGTCACATTGCATAATTTCATTAAAACATCATAATCATAGCATAACATAACATACACATAGCATACCCCCATCATATAAATTAGTATGGGCTCTTTTATATGATGGGTTACCTGAAGATCTTAACTTATATGTCGTATGGGCGTTCATATAAGTTAAGGTACGAATCTGTGATGATAGTTTAGATTTACTTACTGCACTGCGTTTCCTTTCTACTTACTGCTTACTTCATTACTCTACTTTACTGCCTTATATCTGCACTATACTGCTAGCTAGATTTTACTGCTTTACTTATACATGCTAGAGTAGTGCCATGTCACCACCTTCTTGTTTACCCCTTGTTTGTCCTCCGCTTCTTCCTCCCGCTCGGTGCCTAGGAGTCGTGGAGGGAGGCGAGGACAAAACGGCTTAGTCTTTATGACTAACGGTCGGTGTGACCGCAGGAGTCCGAGGAGGCAGAGTTGTCCCGCGCGCAGCAGGATGAGATGGCAGGACCTGAGCAGCAGATGCAGCGCACTACCACGACGCCACAGGTTGATGATTAGATAGTTAGATTTCCGCTTTTTGAGAGCTTTTGTTGTAGACTTCCGCATGTTGTAGAGAGAGAGAGATAGTACATTATTTTGGTTATGTATCGGGCATAAGCCCCTTTTTGCTTGTACTTCTCTTTTGGACTGCTGTTTTCATTATAACACTGTGGACATGCCTTTTCTTCTGTTCTTACTTCTTTGGCATATTTTACTTATGATCGTATAGCCGGCAGGGTTGGTGCTAAGCGGTGTTGGTCAACCCGAGTGTTGGCGACACCGCGAGGCAGCGATTCTGGGCGAAGATCCACCTCAACCGTGCGATGCGGGAGAGGTTCGAGTTTTCAAGTACCCGATCGGGTTTTGGAAAAAGAGATCTTACAAATGGTATCAGAGCTAGGTTCATAAGAGAACAGTCCACAACATACTGGGTCACCCCGCTCGAGTGTAGTTTGAGGACAAACTATGCAGCGGAAGCTGTGGTGTGCCCAGGTATGAAATCACATAAAACAGTCCATTAAGCAGCAAGTTAGGTCAAATTTTGACTTAGACAATTTGGTGACGCACCCTAGTCTAAAGAACGACCTCGGGTCTAGATTTGGGTTGAGAGTTAAAGTTACCCAACGTAGCTAAGGGAAGAAGTTAGTATAAGTCTTGACGCTGAGACTTTCACGCTAAAGGTTATGCGTTACTATCAAGTGGTAGGACCATCTCGAGGAGATCGGGTGTCTGTAGTCTCCTTTAGAGTAATAGAAGACCCATAAGCATAACCCCTTACCATAACTTGATACTTCCCATTACAGTACGTTGAGACAACCACCATAAAATACCAGAGGTCGAATTGGAATTTGAATATTTTGTTTGGAAAAGGCCCCTTTCCTAGTTAATCATATAGGGAACTCGGAAAAGTTGGCATAATTTATAGCATTGGGAGCCTAAGTTTTGTCATAACATTATGTCTCAGGGTGGAACCCCATGTCAGAAATTTGTTTTATGCCCTAAAGTTTTTGTGCGTATGTAAGATGAATACACCGTAGAGGTATTGGAGAGACTTAGCCCAAATCGGTAGGGGCTTATTCTTTTGTTTATTGGGCCAATAAAATACCGACTTGGATTACCCCTAGGCTTTGTTTAGAAAAGGTTATGACATTTTCGTAGTAATCTCGAGGTTTGGAGTATTCAATGATACTCAGGTGATGACGAGATCTTATTCATACACTTTTGCTTTGCGGACCAACCCTCCTTAGAAGTTTGAGACCCTTGGAGAATTTCTTCACCTTAAATAGCAGGGAGTGCTTATACCAAGTTGTGATCGCTTTAGTTATGCGAGCAAGTCAAGTGAATGGTACACTTCAAGAGTGAGCGTGCACTCATCTTATTGCTCCAAGGATGATTCTAAGGCGACAAAGTGATCAACTCGTTAATCATTTGGTGATACGTAAAGGGTTTTCCAGTGTATAAGCATAAGACTCTCGGAATCAAGAAAGTCAGGTTAAGAATTTAGGGAATTTCACTAATTTCCGGATCCAAGCAATGTGGTCTTATCTTCTATAAGGACATTTGGTCATCAAGCTCTTACCAATCACAAGGGAAGAACGTCGTAAATGACAGATCGAGTGCAAGACCAAGTAAAATGTAGAGTGGATAGAAGTAAGACGGGGCTCTAAATCCACATGACCATAAGAAATAATGAGTTTATCGTAACAAACTTGCAAGTGTATTATTTTAGATACACCTTCTTAACCTCGAGACATCGATTTGTAGAGTTATCCAAACAATTAATAATCATTGGCGTCCGAACAAATGTCTCGTTTTAGTCAAGTATTGAAAACAAGAAAGAATGCCAGGTTTAGTAGCTTGGGATAAAAGTGTCACATCATGGAATTTTGAAATTTGGAGTCAATTCTTCGCAAGTAAGGATTACAACTAGAGTTTCTTGCACTCCAGGGCTTTCAAGGGTAATTTTCGGATAGTATTTTTAATTAAAATTCAAGCCCTCTCCTTGGTGAAAATTTAGTTAAGATCATTTCACTCTTAGAGTTGGTTTTTGCACCACCAGAGAGCTTGGGTAGGTGACTCTTTGGATCTTGTAATACGATGGTTTAATCTATTTAGGGCTAAGATGGAGAATCTTACTGTGTTCGGATCTTGGGAGAAATGACAACGACCGTCATGTGCTGAAATATTGAGGAATGGGGAGTTAAAACGATTGATTAGTGGTCGTTGCTATCAACTCCCGCTTAAGACTGTTAACTTTACTTGATGATACGTAGCGACGTAATTTTTGGATGACATAACTATGAGAAGGGTCATTATGATGAAACCTTTAATTCACAATTTATAGCTTAAGTGAGAGGAGACCTCATGTCTTTGAATTTTTTAACCCACTCTTTAGTGGAAATCTAAGGTGAAATTTGATGAATGATACATTGAAGATATATAATCTACATGAATCCTCCAATCTTAAGAACCAGAGCTTGCAATTTCTCCAAGAATTATAATCCCAGTTAGGGAGATTCAAGAATAAGGGAGACATGTGTGTTTTCCCAGATATAGTTGATGAAACTTCTTGAGGATTAATGGATTTTAATGAGACACCATTCATGTTGAAATCAATTTGTGTCAAATCACGTCATGATAAAAAGGGTTTTACCCTCGTAAGTTACATGGATATGGAAAGTAGATGAGTGTCATATCACGAACATCTCTTTAAACTGCAGACGTCATGTTCCTCAAGGAAAGCATGGGGTTATTTGCATTTATTTAACGTGAAGAAGCGTTAACCCCATGTAACGTTCGTAGGACATAAGAGACTTTGACCAAGTGTAGTCAAGGTTTATGTTATTGTTTTGTAGCTGATAAACCTGACCTTGTACCCGCAGAGTCGGAAACGGTTTATCAGCTGAGACCTCATATGTTAAGGGATAAGGTCTCTTGGTGTAGTTGGTGTTGAACACCTGCGTGTGAGAGAATCGTATAGTGAAGAATCAGAATAGACAATGACGGTTGGCTAAATGATCACGTCCTGGCTAATCGATTTATGAGTAGGGTTCTAAGTAAACATGCTTCGTGTTTATAACCTTATGAAGTTAAGTTGAACTCGAAGGTTTTGATGCCATCTAGCGCGGCATGATAATATAAATTAACCCGGTAAGTTCTATGTATTTCAGGTAGATCCTCCTTCGGGAGTGTAGTGATTTGATAACGCCCGCGCCTGGTTAGCTTGTTTTGATTTCTCTGAAATGTCTATTTCCTATTTATTACCGGGATAGAGCAAGTAGAACCCGCATTGTGATTAATGGCACGATGATCTGAGCGGCGGGTTAAGACTTCATTTGAACCCAGTGGAATTATTGCCGACAATCTTAGCAAGTAATAGTAGAAGTGCTCGAAATTTTTTTGGTAAAGAATGTTGCTCCGGTTTGAGTTCTCTTATTGTAGAGGTCCGAGTTCTTCCGTGGAAGGAGATTCTGATGCCCGATTATTATAGTTTAATCATGGGAAAGAGGAGCACAGTTGGGTGCCCTTGGACTTTATGCAACATTGTTTCCCGGAACTCCTCACCTCAGGTGCAAAGTAATCATCTTTGAAATCTTTTACTCTTATAAGTACTTGCAACCCGTAGACCCAAACCTAAATTTCGAGGACGAAATATTTCTTTTGTTTATTGGGATTTGTAACATCCCCAATCCTTCTAGACCCCTAAATGTTGTTAGGGCATGGGTGGTGTGCAGAGTGGCCACTAGGGCCCTTGGGCCAAGTGGAGTGTGCTAAATGCACCCCAAGGGCACAAAATCAACATAGCCCAATACCACTCCCTTAGGCCAATTGACCCTCAATTCACCAAATTGACCTCCCCCATACCACCCTAACTACTAAGGGAGACCTATAGGATGAGAAGTGCACTTGGGTGGGACCCAATTGCATGAAATTGACCATGGTCAACTATAGGTCAACATTAACCAAACCAAGTCAATTGGGGTTCAATTGACCCCCAAATGTTCAAATTGACCCTACCCCCACACTCTAAACACTTTAAGGAACTCATTGGACCCAAAAGCCCCATCCCTTGGTCACCCTTTTGACCAATTTGACCAAAGTCAACTTTAGCTCAATTTAGGTCAAAATCACACCTTAAGGCAAAATTAACCCAATTGGAGCCCCACCATGGACCAAACTATGTTGGGTGATGTTAAGGGACCCATGAACCCCAAGTGGGGTCAACCCACTCACCTTGGTTGACCAAAATCAACCATGGTCAACATAGGCCATCAAAGGTGAATTTCAAGCCTAGATTTAAATGAACCCTAGCACCCCTTAATTAACCATTAATCATGGACCTTAGTCCTTGCATTCAGCCCTTAGACTGAACCCTAAACTATGGTAGGATTGATCAATGGAAGGGGGGGGACCAAAAGCTTGATCTAAAAGCAAAAGCAAAAGCAAAAAGGAAAAAAAACTATCATCCCCTCCTCCACACTCAATCTCCAATCAACCTAGGGCCCTTCCCTGATTGCTGGGGGTCTGCCCTTGACCCAGGTGGAAGCAGGGAGGCTGGCAGCTGCAGGAGGGTGGCAGCCATGGGAGAACCGAGGAGGCCCAAGCTCAAAACCAACCAAGGAGCCCTCCTCACGACAACCTACCCATTCCATTAGCTTCAGAGCTCTGAGAGCAGACGGAAACGATACCTGGAGCTAAGCTTTTGGTGGAGAATCGGGATCGGGAGCAGGATCGCCGGAGCTGCACACTTCCATGGCAAACCGCCGCCGGAGCCACCGCCATGCGCCAACAAGGGTCCGTTTCTCCTCCCCTCCCCTCATGCTAGCTTCCCATCTCTTAATGCTGAAGGATCGGGCTCAATTGAGCCCGGATCCATTTCCGAAATCCATGGATTTCGGCTCGATTCGTGACACCCAGAACCACCGGGAAACGCCTCCTCCGGCCGCCATGTCGCTGGGAGTCGTAGCCCCGACCACCACGAAGGTGGTGGAGGTGGTGGCCGGCCGTGGTGCCCACCAGGTGGTCGGGAAAGGAGGAAGGAAGATGGCCCAGGTCGGTTCGATCCCAGCCGTCGGCTGAAGGAAGAAGATGAAGGAAGGGGGTTGGATGTGCTTTAAGATCTGTGCTGATCTCCTTTTCTTGCATTTATTTAATTCCCTCTATTTGATATTCTGCCTCAAATATTCAGTCATCTTCAAACAGAAATTAGGGCCTCTTAAGGGCTGAACTAGAAAAAGTGCCCAACATGAAAGCTGTAGGTCTTGGTCTTATCTTTCATTTGGCCTTGAGTTTAGGTCATTTGGTGACATACAGCTCCCTAGGGAGCTGTTTTACTAGGACTGGTCCTACACTAGGTCAGTCCATTAAAAAAATTAGGCTTAGGTCATTTTGGGGAGTTGAGTATGTTAGCCTCCTCCTATCATGTTGGCTATGTGGGTATGTATATACAAATGCTGGTGTCACACCCTAATGGTCCATTTGGATCCATTAGGGTGGTGTGACCTAAAACCCTAAGGGTGAATCCTTAAGGGTGCAAAGTGGGGATTTGTGAAGAACATAGGATCAAATGTTCTTGCCATGGCTTGGGACTGTGTAAATATGTTTGTAGGAGCATAAATTGACTTAGTAAATTAAATGAGAATTTTTAGGGGTATTTTGGTGTATTTCTTCCTAATAAATGAAAGTGCCCCCTTTCCTTAATAAAATAATATGCAAGGTCATATGACCTTGTATGACTTTGTTATACTATCAGTGGATGTATTAGAGATGAAATTGTGCTATAGTAATTTTGTTATAATTTATCGAAGTTTCATTCCTTGTGTAGGAATTTGTAAGTACTTGCTAGCTTAAGGGAATTTAATTTTGAAAAATATCAAATCATGGGGCAAAAATGTGATATTTGGTTAACTGTCATTCAATGCTATTATATAACCATGATAATTGTTTGGAAGCTATTGAAATTGTATTTCATATACTTCATGTAGAAATTGAGATTTACATCACTTAAGTTTTTAATCTTTTTAAAATATCAAATCATAGGGATTTGTCATGATATTTGGTGATCTGTGATTTTAGGTTAATCTATACCCATGATAATTGTTTGGAAGCTATTGGAATTGTATTTCATATACTTCATGTAGAAATTGAGATTTACATCACTTAAGTTTTTAATCTTTTTAAAATATCAAATCATAGGGATTTGTCATGATATTTGGTGATCTGTGATTTTAGGTTAATCTATACCCATGATAATTGTTTGGAAGCTATTGGAATTGTATTTCATATACTTCATGTAGAAATTGAGATTTACATTACTTGAGTATTTAATCCTTTTAAAATACCAAATCATAGGGCAATGTTATGATACTTGGGAATCTGTCATTTTATGTTAATATGTGCCCATGACAACAGTTTGGAAGCTTGTAGATGTGTAATTCAAGTACCTCATGTAGAAATTGGTAATTGCTACCTTTGAATGTTTAATCATTGTGAAATATCAAATCACATGGTAATGACAAAATAATTTTGCAGAGGACTCTAGGACCCCATTTGGACACTTGATAATTTTTGAAGATTTTTCAGAAATGAAATACTATTTTTCCTAATTAAAGTGGCATTTTGGTAATTATACAATTATGATGATATAGTAGACCAAATGACATCCTAGGGTCATGATACTCAGTGAACCACCTTGATATGGGATATTAATTTACTGATAATTTTCATGTAGCATGTATAGTCATTTTGAGGGTAGTTCATGTGTAATTTGGCTTAAGGCCTTAACTACTTTAAATTATATTAAATATCAATTTAATATGGAAAATTATGGAAATTGGAGCATACCCTATTAAGGTCAGTCGGAACCTTGGATAATTATTAGAGACCCTGGTGATGAATTTTTAGAAGGGTTCCCTTATGGGGTTGATGGATAGTTCAAATTTGTGGTCTGCGTTTAGTAAAAATAGAATTTTGAGTTCTAGACAATTCAGACCCCTAAGTGAGGTTTAGGAGGTATATCCAATCAGTAAATGAGATGTAGCACACCACGATTCAAGGAGGGTCAATCCTAGGGATACTTGTGGGGTGGTGCTGGAGTTAACGTAGAAGGAATGAAGGTACGTCCAACCCGATTGGGTGGGACGGGGGATGAGCTAAGTCACTTTAACTATATGTAATGATGAAGGGTGAACCAAACATTGATCACCAACTAAAGTAATTGTCTTGAAGAGGATTGTGGGGTTGAGCCCATTGATCTGTAGTACCGTTAGGGGCCCCTTATGGAGTACACCGCGGGAAGTCCAAGATTCACCCTAAATATAACATGAACTAAATTGTAGGCAAGAGTAGCCTAAGTGGATATGCAGACTGGTATGGATCTCCTCCGGGAAGGAGGTGGGTTGGATCAGCTGGTGTGTTAGTCCCTGAGCTGGAAGCTCGGGTGGGCATGTTAATACCTATTACTTATTCAATTAGTGGCGAGTCTTCGGTACTAGGCTAGTCATGTCACCGACAGTAGTACGTTGACTCGGGTGAGAGTGTGGTTTAGAGGGCCGGTAAGTTTGAGTACCGCGGTCTGGAGGACAATCCCTAATAACCCACCCTGACCTTAAAGTCTGGTGGATTCCAGCAAGAGTACGCAGGAGCTCCGCTGTTGTGTTCTTAGCGTTGAGGCGTACATGAGGTCTAGGCTTGGTAGTGACCATACCCGCCTAGGATGTGGAGTGCCCGATCCACTGTCACCGTGAGCCACGACGGTCGGTACCCGAAAGGTTGGCTTCCTTTCAAACAAATTGGGAACTATAAAGGTCTGTGCGCATAGAGTCGTGTGGGTGAGTCACATTGCATAATTTCATTAAAACATCATAATCATAGCATAACATAACATACACATAGCATACCCCCATCATATAAATTAGTATGGGCTCTTTTATATGATGGGTTACCTGGACATCTTAACTTATATGTCGTATGGGCGTTCATATAAGTTAAGGTACGAATTTGTGATGATAGTTTAGATTTACTTACTGCACTCGTTTCCTTTCTACTTACTGCTTACTTCATTACTCTACTTTACTGCCTTATATCTGCACTATACTGCTAGCTAGATTTTACTGCTTTACTTATACCTGCTAGAGTAGTGCCATGTCACCACCTTCTTGTTTACCCCTTGTTTGTCCTCCGCTTCTTCCTCCCGCTCGGTGCCTAGGAGTCGTGGAGGGAGGCGAGGACAAAACGGCTTAGTCTTTATGACTAACAGTCGGTGTGACCGCAGGAGTCCGAGGAGGCAGAGTTGTCCCGCGCGCAGCAGGACGAGATGGCAGGACCTGAGCAGCAGATGCAGCGCACTACCACGACGCCACAGGTTGATGATTAGATAGTTAGATTTCCGCTTTTTGAGAGCTTTTGTTGTAGACTTTCGCATGTTGTAGAGAGAGAGATAGTACATTATTTTGGTTATGTGTCGGGCATAAGCCCCTTTTTGCTTGTACTTCTCTTTTGGACTGTTGTTTTCATTATATATATATATATATGATGCCGTGACACTGTGGACATGCTTTTTCTTCTGTTCTTACTTCTTTGGCATATTTTACTTATGATCGTATAGCCGGCAGGGTTGGTGCTAAGCGGTGTTGGTCAACCCGAGTGTTGGCGACACCGCGAGGCAGCGATTCTGGGCGAAGATCCACCTCAACCGTGCGATGCGGGAGAAGTTCGAGTTTTCAAGTACCCGATCGGGTTTTGGAAAAAGAGATCTTACACGAGTACTAACCCCTTTTTGCGGATCTCCAATGATAAGCTCCTTTGGATGATCCTTTGAAAATCTCAATTCACTTGGAGGCACATTTTCTTCTCTTTCTTCTCCTTCTCTATCTTTTTCTCTTTCTCCTTCTCTCTCTTCTTCTTTTTCTTCTTCATTTTCTCCAAGTTCTTCATCATCATTCTCCACCGAAGGAAGGGGTTCATCTTCTTTTCCTGTAATTTTCTTTTCTACACATGAAATAAACTCATCAAACCTAACATGAATAGATTCTTCAACTATTTTTATTCTTTTATTAAAAATCCTATAAGCTTTACTAGTTGAAGAATAGCCTATAAAAATACCTTCATCACATTTTCATCAAATTTTCCTAAGGAATCTTTAGAATTCAAAATAAAACATTTACAACCAAAAACTTTGAAATAAAAAACATTTGGTTTTTTACTAAAAATTAATTCATAAGGAGTTAATTTTAAAATAGGGCGAAGCATTACTCTATTAATTACATAACATGTTGTACTAACTGCTTCAGCCCAAAATGATTTTGGTAATTTAAACTCAGATAGCATCGTACGGGCTAACTCTTGAAGAGTTCTATTTTTCCTCTCCACTACACCATTTGTAATTATTTTGGTTATGTATCGGGCATAAGCCCCTTTTTGCTTGTACTTCTCTTTTGGACTGCTGTTTTCATTATATATATATATATATATGATGTTGTGACACTGTGGACATGCCTTTTCTTCTGTTCTTACTTCTTTGGCATATTTTACTTATGATCGTATAGCCGGCAGGGTTGGTGCTAAGCGGTGTTGGTCAACCCGAGTGTTGGCGACACCGCGAGGCAGCGATTCTGGGCGAAGATCCACCTCAACCGTGCGATGCGGGAGAGGTTCGAGTTTTCAAGTACCCGATCGGGTTTTGGAAAAAGAGATCTTACACGAGTACTAACCCTTTTTTGCGGATCTCCAATGATAAGCTCCTTTGGATGATCCTTTGAAAATCTCAATTCACTTGGAGGCACATTTTCTTCTCTTTCTTCTCCTTCTCTATCTTTTTCACTTTCTCCTTCTCTCTCTTCTTCTTTTTCTTCTTCATTTTCTCCAAGTTCTTCATCATCATTCTCCACCGAAGGAAGGGGTTCATCTTCTTTTCCTGCAATTTTCTTTTCTACACATGAAATAAACTCATCAAACCTAACATGAATAGATTCTTCAACTATTTTTGTTCTTTTATTAAAAATCCTATAAGCTTTACTAGTTGAAGAATAGCCTATAAAAATACCTTCATCACATTTTCATCAAATTTTCCTAAGGAATCTTTAGAATTCAAAATAAAACATTTACAACCAAAAACTTTGAAATAAAAAACATTTGGTTTTTTACTAAAAATTAATTCATAAGGAGTTAATTTTAAAATAGGGCGAAGCATTACTCTATTAATTACATAACATGTTGTACTAACTGCTTCAGCCCAAAATGATTTTGGTAATTTAAACTCAGATAGCATCGTACGGGCTAACTCTTGAAGAGTTCTATTTTTCCTCTCCACTACACCATTTTGCTGTGGTGTGCGTGGAGTGGAAAATTCGTGTTTAATTCCTAACTCCGTACACAAAGAAATAAACTTTTCATTTTCAAATTCTCCTCCATGATCCGATCGTATGCGTTTTAATTTTTAACTCAAATTCATTGTGAATACGCAAACATAATTTTGAAAATGCATCGGATTTGGAGGTTAGAAATAAAGTCCAACAAAAACGAGAATAATCATCAATCAATACAAATGTATATTTTCTACCTCCTAAGCTAGAAATTCCAATTGGCCCAAATAAATCCATATGTATTAATTGAAGTGGCCTAGTGGTAGAAATAATATTTTTGCTTTTGAAAGATGATTTTGAGAATTTTCCTTTTTGGCAAGGCACACATAATGAAGAAGATAAATTTCCATTTAACAATGGTAAACCTTGAATTAATTTATCTTTTGAAGGTTTTGTAATTAACTTGGCACTAGTATGTCCAAGTCGCCTATGCCATAATTCTGATTCATCATTTTTTGATTAAAAAACATTTTAAAGTAGAATTTGAAAAATCAAGAAATTTAATCATATATACATTATGACATCTAGGTGCGGTAAAAACAATTTCATTTGTTTTAGAATTAATAATTTTGCACAAATTTGTAGAAGATTCAAATAAAACATCTAAACCCTTATCACATAATTGACTAATAGAAATCAAATTATGCTTTAATCCTTCTACAAATAAAACATTTGAAATTGAAAAATTTTTGTTACCCACAACTCCGATGCCGATGATTTTTCCTTTTCCATTATCTCCGAATGTAACAACTCCTCCTTTTTTCATCTCCAGGCTAAGGAACTTCTCTTTATTGCCCATCATGTGCTTTGAACAACCCGAGTCTAAGTACCACACGTCTTCTTTGTCCTTAGCCTGCCAACACACCTAGAAAGAAGAGGTGAGTAAAGATCTGGTTACCCAAGTGGTTCCACCCATAGTATAGGTAGAAGCCTTAGGCACCCAGATTTGTTTAATTTTACTTTTTTCTTTCCTCCAGCAAGAGTCCGTAGTGTGACCAAATCTATTGCACTTGGCACATGTAATGTATTGAGAAGAGTATAACTTTTCTGGACTTTTACTGAATGATGATGTAGTATTAGACAATTTATTAACTTCAGAATTTTTAAAAATAGATTTTCTGGACTTTTTGCTGTAGCCGGCGACAGTGGTTATCGCCGGGCGATAGCTTCCTGACGTGTATCCGAGTCCACACCTTGCAGATCCATGGCATTGGTATCCTAAGATCATATCCAGTGATCTTCGGCCCATTCCAAATTTTTTCATGGCTAGCGTTAAGTCATGAATCTGGTTTCTCATTTCTGTATTCTCGGATACTAGATTTACACATCTACGTTCAAAAGATTTCTTTCCCTCATGGACTTTGGAAATTGAAGATTTTAGATCTCTCTCTAAAATCTCATTCTTTTCAGCAAGAGTTTTTAGTGTAGAATGAGATTTGGAAAGAGATTCTTCAAGTTCTTTAATTCTTCCCAAAAAGTGATCACACTCTTGGCAAGAAATTTTTCCTTTTCCAATAGTCTTAATTTCATTTAACAATTTTTTGTTTTCGTTAAGCAAAATTTTATTTTCAGATTTAAGAAGATCATTATCTTTTAAACTCTTTTCAAAAAATTTGCAAGTCTTTAAAAATTCAGAAAATAATTCATCGTAGGTTGGAGGAGTTACCTCAGTGTCACTTTGAACACTGCATTCGTCATCAGATATGACGCTCTTTCCCATTAAGCACATGTTGGCCTCCTCTTCTTTTCTTGAGCTTGAACTGCTTGCATCCTCAGAAGTAGTATCATCCCATGTTTCCGCCTTCAGCACCTTCTTCTTCCCTTTGTGCTTCTTTTCTTTAAGTTCTTTCAAGTACTTTGGACACTTGCTTCGGATGTGTCCTAACTTCTTGCAGTAATAGCACTCCGGTGGTGGTCTCTCTTCCTCCTCATCGTCTTCCTTTCCTTTTTTCTTCTTAAACGTCTCCTTCTTAAAATACTTCTTAAATGAATTCCTCCTCTCTGGATTTTTCATAAATTTTCTAAACTTTCTAACAAATAAACTTTCCTCATCTTCTTCTTCCTCCTCAGAATCACTGCTTTCCTCCTTCTTAGATCTTAGAGCCAATCCCTTCTTCTTTGACTCCATATACTCTTGTTGTTGAATTTTCAATTCAACTTCATGATTTTTCAAGTTCCCAATCAGGCTTTCAATATTAAGAGCTTTAAGATCATGAGATTCAGAAATAGCCGTCACTTTGGGATTGAATTTAGGGGGGAGAGATCTAAGAAGTTTTCTTACCAAATCACCATTTGAGAATTTTTTTCCTAAAACTTTTGAGTCATTTACTATCTTAGTGAATCTTGTGTACATGGTATCCACATCCTCATCTACCTCCATCCTGAACTTTTCAAATTCTGACTCCAATTGGAAAAGCTTTGAGTCCTTCACCTGCGAGGTACCTTCATGAGTAATTTCCAATAAATTCCAAATTTCATATGCAGTTTGACATGCGCAGGTTCTATTAAATTCTATCAAGAGCACAAAATAATGCGTTCATTGCTTTTGCATTATTTTTGCATTTTAATTTGTCCTAGTCATCCCATTTATCTTTGGGTTTCTCCATGACAATATCACCAATTGTAAAAGTAGGATGAGTATAATTTGTTTCAACCATGTTCCATACTTCAATATCTAATGAAATTAAAAAACACCTCATCCTAGTTTTCCAATAATTATAATCGGAACCCGTAAATAATGGTGGTCTAGTTATTCCTTGCCCCTCCGAAAATGCATGATCATGGTGCGCCATAATTCCAGGTGGTTAAACCTTATAAGGAATTAACCTCGCTTTGATACCACTTGTTGGATCTTGTGGCGCCCTTAGAGGGCGGGTGAATAAGGGCTTTTTTAAAATATGAATTTTTACTTAAGAATTTTCAAAACAAATTTTGCTTTTCTAAAAATCACTTAAAAAAATTTACAAACTATGAAAATTTTAAATTAGATCAAACATAAATTTCTAAGTTAAAGATTAAGCAACCAAATTTGCAATTAAAGAAAAGGCATAATATTTTAATCATGAAATTCTCATACAATAAAAATGATCTTAACAATGCTTAAGATCAAGGCATAAATAAGATAATAAACTTTTGACAATTTTTGTTTACCAATCCTTCTCCCAAAGATCGGAAGGCTATCACTTGTCTCTCCCTAGACCAAGCCCAAGCCTATCCTCTAGATCTTCCCAAGATCTAGACGTAGCACAAAAGGCCACGATTTCCTACCAAGCCACGCAAGGACTTGGACGCTCCGCGCAAGGAAGCGATTTTCCCCTAAGCCATGCAAGGACTTAGACGTCGCACGCAAGACGATGATTTCTACAACGATTACAAGATGAATGTAAATATAAATGAAATACAAAATAAAAACCCCCTTTAAAATTTCTGGACCAAAGCAGCGAAGAATCCTTGAGAAAATCTCATTGGAACGCGTGTACAATCTTCGGCTTCGCTCTCTCTTTTCTTCTTCAAGGATGGGGATTTTCGTTCTCTGGAGCTCTCTGGACGATAACACTCAGGAAGAAGGCTTGAAGGTCTGAAAACTTGAAATCCACGAAGTTTTGAACCCTTTTAATAAAAAATAGCTGTCGCCGTCCATTAGCTAGGTATCGCCAGAATCTGATATCTCCAGAGGCTGCCACGTATCCCACTAATTCAAAGTTTCTACGCAAAGCGGAGGTTGTGGTTGAGACGTGGGCTGTCGGATATCCGATAGCACTATCGGATATCCGTTAGCTTGCATAACTGCTGCACATCTTGGAGTTACGGGAAGATCGTGCACTGTCGGAAATCTGTTACTGCTGTCGGAAATCCAATAGCTCTAAACCGTCGAGTAGAGATCGGAAAACAGAAGAAATCGTGCGCTGTCGGAAATCCGATACTGCTATCGAAAATCCGATAGCTCCAATTTCTGGAAAATCATTATTTTGCTCCAATTGAAAATATGTTATTCTTGCACCTGTTATCTGCACACCATTAATCAAAAATAGGATCAAATACATTCGGGATTTGTTATTCTCAAACCGGACGAGTGCGGAACGCATGCTCCAACATTCTTGACTTGATCTCAGATCTTCAGCTGCGACCTTGCCTTTTTGAGATAGCAAACATGGGTCGACGCTTCTGGGTCACAGGCGTCGAGCGATGTGTAGTGTCTCTGCGCTTGTGAACTTAGAGGAATTTCTTGAGCACCTAGCTTGACCTGATCTTCTGCACAGTGATTCTAGAAAGTATATCAAATACATTCTGACGTATATCTTTGACTTAGGAATGGACTTCTCTAAATCTAGGACATTGTGGGCAATGGTCCCAAAAATCTCCCCCTATTTGAAGAAGTCATAACCTTTGTCAATGATATACCCCTTTTTACAAAGATAACCAATATTTTCTTCACAGGCAATCATAATATGATGAGTATAATTCTTCATAAAATCAGATTACCAAAACATTATAACAAAAGAAATTATCTCAGACATGATTTATAATATGAGCACAAAATCACAAATTACATGATCTACATCACAAGCAGTTCAGAATAAATCATGTAAATATAAGGAAAGAATCACATCACAGGAATATATATATATATGATGATAAATAAAAGATAGTTTGCTCTGGGAGCTCATCAAGATTGTCCAAAATTATATCAAATACATTTTCTGAGAATTTTTAAGAAAGATTCAAATCCTAATGTTGTTCAGGTTCCTTGATATCTATCCCTCTTTTGGCTCTTTTGGATAAGACTTCAACAACTTCTTTCCTTCTCTTTAAGTAGTCAAACGGCTTTGGGAAATATCTGATTGGCTCCTTATCACTTGCCTGAACTTTCCCAGCCAATTTGCCAGCTTTGAACTTTATCTTCAGCTCCTCCTGATCCCTGTGCTTCAACCATTCAGCTTCAGAGTACCATTTCCCCCTCTCTTCTGGATTAACTTTCACAGCTCCCATGCTGCTAGAATCATTTCCCTTGATGAGGGAGACCAATGTTTATAATCATCCCTTGATTCAACTTCTTCTCTGAATTTCCTTTTGCTAGATTCTACTTGTTCACTGGTAATGTTCTTTCTCTTGATTTTATCTTCAGGACTGTACATCTTGGCAATTTGCTTTTGAATTTGTGTAAGAGATGCTGGCTTGGTCTCAGAAACTTGATCATTATAATCTATGGGAGGATAGCCAAAAGTTTCTCTTATAGAATTGGAGGTCCACACAGCATGCTCAGAGCTGGCTTAAATCATTGACCTCTCCCCCTTTAGGACTTCTTCAACTATATGATCTCTCAGTACATTCTTCTGAAACCTAACCTGTCCCTCCAGATGATTTACTCCACTTCAATGATTTTCTTGACCTTGAGAAGATGGTCATTTATGGTATCTGTATTTAACTTTACTTGATCCTTTATAATGGAGGAGCTCTCATCAATCTTGGCTAGTATAGCAGCATCATGCTGTTGCAGCTTAGCTTCTATTTTAGCTGTACCTGTGAGAGTCTGTGCAACTTGTTCTTTGTACAACACTTGCATATTGTTGCTTAGAATTCCCTGATTCAGTTGCACATCATCTGCAGTCTTTGCAATACCTGCTTATTTTTCTTTGATTTCCTTTGAGGTCTCCTTGATTGAATCTAGCTGTTCAGTTGTATAGTCCACAGAAGCACCAACTCTTTTGAAATTTTTTACCATTTCCTCTCTCAGTGTATTCATCTGATGATTGACTTCAAATCTGACCAATTTCATTTGAAAATCTACATTATATTTCAATTTTGTGTTATTTTCTTCAATATATTGTTCCAATAATCTTCTTTGATTATTGAGCAACTCCTCCAGCTGAGGTAGTATTGGACTTAGATCCACATTGACTTCTCTTGCTATTCCAGCACTTCTACTACTTTCCTCTCTGATGAAAGAGTCATCTCTCTGGCTCATATGTGAGCTAGAGGATTCTATCTTGATCACCTTCTCAGCTTCTTTCCTTGTGACTTCAGGCTCTCCTTCCACATCCATAACATCAACAGTAGAATTCTCTTGAGCAGGGACCTCAGGCTGATACTCCCCCTCAAATGGTGCATTGTCTGGATCAAGATTCTCAGGAGCAAGGATCTCATGCTGAGACTCCCCCTCAACGTCTGCATTGTTAAAATCAGTATTGTCTGGAGCAGGGATCTCATCCTGAGCCTCCCCCTCAACTGCTGCCTTGTTAAATTCAGTACTATCCTGAGCAGGGATCTCATCTGGAGCCTCCCCCTCATTTTGAAACTTCCCCTCATCTCTAGCAGGGGATCCAGGTTGACCTCCTCTCTCTTCTTCTTCTTTCTCATTCCCATCTTTTTCTTTGTTGTTCTTGTCAACCCCTTCCAGTATTGGATCAGTACCTATTGGTGTGTCAGGAATACTGTCCCTAGGTTGTTCCCTTCTTCTTCTTCAGATGATGTGAGATTAGGATCGTGGATTGGAGAGGATTTTGATTTCCTTTTGGAGGATGATGAGCTTGAAGAGCTGGAAGAGACCTTCTTCTTCTTTTTCTTCTGTACTTTCTTTTGCTTGGGAGAAGATTCTGCTGGTGGTTGGCTTGACAGAATCCTTTCCCATCTCTTTAGCATTCTGATGTCCATTTTCTTCATATGATTTATTTTGGATCCAAGTCTTTTGTTTAAGGAATCTGGGATTACATTTACTAGATATAGAGAAAGTATCCTACCCATGTTGGGTGCTTGGATACAATCGATTACTCTGTCAAACACCACCCTTCCCCAATCAGTTCTCATTGTATGAATAATTCTGGTCAGTAGAACAAACATTTTCCTGGAGATTTTATCATGGGACCCTGTCTTGCATAATCGTCCCTTTCCTATTACATCTGTCAGCAGTTTCCTCTTGAGTTCATCCCTTTCCTCAGTATACTCCCAGAAATTTCATGTGATATTTCAATCCCACACCAGACTTGGGCAAATCTTATCTGCTCAGAATTCACCTCTTCTTCTTCTTCATCACTTTTGATCCTTGGCAGTTCTAGTGCCTTAGCGAGTCTTGTAGGTGAAATTTAAATCTTCTTTTCATTTACAGTAGTTTTGAGCTTTGAGTTGGCGGTGTCTATTACTGCATTTGAGAATAGTTCTAAAACTTCTTGCTTCCAGATTAGAGATGATTCTGATAGAATGAATTCTAGCCCTGATTTGTAAATTAGCTCGATGGTTGTCTTGATTTCCTCTGGTGCTGTTTCGAATCCATTGCGGGCGAGCTCGCCTCCTTCGTAAAGGTAATCACTGCTCTTGGGTGGCATTGTAGTTGTTGATTTTTGATTGAAAGTGTTGATACCCTAAATTCTCTAGGGCAGATAATTTTGAACTGGGAATTCTAGGGCATAGGTACTGACGAAGTGTCTTCCCTATTTATAGAATTTTTAAATCAAGAAGATGAATAGCCGCGCGCCAGACTTGTTTAACAAAATTGATCAAATGGTTCAAATTTACCCTGTCGAGACGGCCTTGCTCTTGTAGAACAAGCGTTGAGATTGCTTGATGTAAGGTATCCTCGCTCGACGCCATTTATCTTCGCTCGACGCCAGGTATCCTTGCTCGACGCCAGGTATAACTCCACTCACCTTTTAGGACTTAATTATTATTTTCAATTTTTTATTTCATTTTTTGTACTTATTTGAGAATTTTCATTTATTTTAGCTTTATTTTATTTTGTTTCATGACAACTTCATTCCATTTTTAGCATTCCTAATCCAATTTTGAAGTTATTGAATTTTGTTTCATCCAGGGGTTTAGTGAATATATCAGCCACTTGTTTGTCTATGGGGATATATTCAATTGTGATGTCTCCATTTTCTACATGTTCTCTTATGAAGTGATATCTAATTTCTATGTGCTTTGTTCTGCTATGTGATACAAGATTATTAGCTATAGCAATAACACTAGTTGAATCACAATATAAAGGAGATTTACTTAGCTGGATTATATAGTCTTGGAGTTGGTGTTGAATCCATAATAGTCGAGCACAACAGTTTCCAGCTAAGATGTACTCAGATTCGGCTGTAGAGATAGCTACACTGGTCTGCTTCCTGCTACTCCAAGATATTAGTCTTTTGCCAATGAATTGACAGGTGCCTGATGTGTTTTTCTGTCCTCCTTGCATCCTGCAAAGCCAGCATCTGAAAAACCAGTCAGTTCAAAGTCATTGCTTTTAGGATACCAAAGGCCAAGATTAAGAGTACCCTTCAGATATCTCAGGATTCTTTTGACAGCAGTGTAGTGAGATTCTTTAGGGTTCACTTGGTACCTAGCACACACACATATTGAGAACACAATATCTGGCCTGCTAGCAGTTAGGTAGAGCAGTGAGCCAATGATGCCTCTGTACAAGGTTTCATCAATAGGTTTTCCTTTGTCATCCTTGTCCAGTGACATATTGGCTGCCATTGGGGTTTTCATGATAGTGGAACTTTCCATTCCAAACTTCTTGATGATCTCTTTGGTGTACTTGGTCTGAGAAATGAAGATTCCTTCCTCAGACTGTTTCACTTGGAGTCCCAAGAAGTATTTGAGCTAACCCATGCTGCTCATTTCAAATTTCCCTTGCATAAGGCTTGCAAACCTTTTGCAAAGGTTATTATCAGATGAGCCAAAAATTATGTCATCTACATATATTTGTACTAGTAGAATATGACCTTTAACTACCCTAAGAAACAATGTCTTGTCTATCTTTCCCCTTGAGAATTTGTTCTCAATGAGAAATCTAGATAATGTCTCATACCAGGCCCTAGGTGCCTGTTTTAGACCATACAAAGCTTTTAGTAAAAAATAGACATAGTTTGGATGAGTAGAGTCAATAAAACCTGGGGGTTGTTCTACATATACTTCCTCTAGTATTGTTCCATTTAGGAATGCTGACTTCACATCCATTTGATAAACTATGAATCCAATATGTGCTGCAAATGCCAGGAATAGCCTGATTGCCTCTAATCTTGCCACAGGAGCAAACATTTGATCAAAATCTATGCCTTCCTCCTGTCTATATCCTTGGGCAACCAACCTTGCTTTGTTCTTGATAATCACACCATTTTCATCCAGCTTATTCCCAAATACCCATTTTGTCCATATAACTTTGTGTTTCTTTGGTCTTGGAACCAATATCCAGACCTTGCATCTTTCAAATTGATTTAGCTCTTCTTGCATAGCCAAAATCCATGAAGGGTCCTTATTGGCTTCATCAAACTTCTTAGGTTCTATTTTAGATAGGAAGTTGTGATGCAATGCCTCATGTATTGAGTTCCCTCTTCTGGTTTGCACACCATCATTTGGATTTCCTATAATCTGTTCTTTATGGTGATCCTTCAGGTGCTTGGTTGCATTCCTCCACCTTTCATTCTCCCTTTGTGATTCTGGTGCATCTGTTTGAGTTGGCTGTTCTAGAGGTTCTGGATGTTGTGGTTCTTCAACAGCAATTGGTTCTTCATGTTTGTCTTCTTCTTGAGACTCATCCTCTAGTCACAATCACAGTCTCATTAGTTTCTTTATTGTCTTCAATGTGCTGTTCATTGATATTCATCTCCTTCAACTTCTGTGTTGAACCTGTATTACTAGAGAGACTTCCCAGATCCTTATAAATAAGGCTGGTTTCATCAAATACAACATGTATGGATTCTTATATCTTATTTGAGCTTTTGTTGAAGATTCTATAGGCTCTACTTTGAGAGCTATAGCCAACAAAAATCCCCTCATGGGCTTTTTCAGCAAACTTAGTGAGATGGTGCTTTCCATTATTTAATACAAAGCACTTACTTCCAAATATTTTGAAGTAGACTAAAGTGGGTTTTTTACCTTTCAACAACTCATAAGGGGTCTTATTCAGTCTTTTGATGATAAGAGCCCTATTCTGCACATGGCATGCTGTGTTTACAGCTTCAGCCCAGAAATACTCAGGAAGAGAGGAGTCACTCAGCATACTCCTACTAGCTTCAATGAGAATTCTATTTCTTCTCTCAGCAACCCCATTTTGTTGGGGAGTTCTAGGAGATGAGAACTCTTGTGAGATGCCTAGATTTTCACAAAATTTGGTCATTGCACCTGACTGAAATTCAGTCTCATGGTCACTTCTAATTTTGACTACTGTATTTCCTATTTCATTTTTGATTTGCCTAACAAAGGTAGTAAATACTTTTAGAGTATCTGACTTGTGTCTAAGGAAGAATACCCATGTGAATCTAGAATAATCATCAACAATTACAAGGGTGTAAATCTTTCCTCCTAGGCTATGAATTGACATTGGTCCAAATAGGTCCATGTGAAGTAGGTATAGACATCTAATGGAGTCCTTCTCACCAATTGGTTTGAAGGATGACTTGGTTTGCTTACCCATTTGACAAGCATGGCAGGGACCCTCCTGCACACACTTCCACTTAGGCCCTGCTCTCACTAGATCACCTGAAATGAACTTATTTATAGTCTTATAGTTTATGTGGGCTAACCTTTTGTGTCATTGCACACTACTAGAGACTTTATTTTCAGCAACTAAGCATATTGGATTTTCTTGTTCAGAGCATATAAAATTTAAACAGTAAATGTTGCCACTCCTAGTGCCTGAGAGAATTATCTCATTCTCTTTCTTAATCAGGCACTCATCCTTGTGAAATGAAATGTCATACCCAAGATCACATAATTGACTTATGCTGATGAGATTGTGTTGCAATTCATCAACATGAGCAACTTTGGTGATGGTGACAATTCCATTTGTGATTTTACCATAACCTTTAGTTTTACCTTTGTCAGACCCTCCAAAGATAACCTTTGGTCCATTCTTCATAGAAGTGTAGTAATTCAGTAGACTTCTTGTTCCTATCATGTGCATAGAGCACCCACTGTCTAAGTACCTGCAAGAAGAAATTACCTTTTCTTAGGAACCCACACAAAGTTGGGTCCTAGAACCTTGTTAGCATGAGCTGGTATATTTAGTTGTTGTATAATTCTTTGTGCTGTGTGTTGCCATTGGTCTGAGTACTGGTCTTCCAGAATTGACTCTAGGTACAGTTGGATTGAACCAGTAATCAAGAGCAAAATGACCAACCTTTCCACAGCACCAACATTCATATTTATTATATCTCCTTTGAGGTCTTCTCACCTCTTTGGGTTGACTCACATTTTGTTTAGTTGCCTTATTCAATGGAGTTTTGTAAAGTGTTTCAATGAAATTTGCTGATTTAGATTTCTTGACAGCAGTAGTTTTTACTACTGGTCTCAGTTCCTCTCCTTTGAATTTGGTGTTTGCTCCAAATACAAAGGAGTCATGATGAGTTAATCCTTTTTTCGTATAGAGATTTGGCATCACTAATGCTTGGTTGAGTTGAGTGAGCTTTGCTAGTGGAATACTCACCCTTCCAAAGCTTATGCACACCTTCTAGATCATGCTCATTTGTGATAAGCATGGCTTTGTTGAATTTTATAGGTTGCATGGGTGCCTTGTCATTATTTTAAGATTCATTTTCTGCCTTCCCATTGTATCCTATGCCACATCTGTATTGTGCAGAGAATGTGTCTATTATGAGAAGGATAGTTTGTGGTTTTGAGAATTTTTCCACAAGCTTCCTTTCAGCTAGGAGTTTTGCCTCAAGTTCTTTTATTAATTTCCCCTTAGTGCACATTGTCTGAATATGAATGATAGACATAGCATTCAATTTGCTAAGCTCCTTGCTTACCTGATTTAGCCTCTCAGCTGTCTCAGAGCATTAGGAGTTAGTCTCTTTTAGTTCAGCTATTTTATTTTGTAATTTTTTGTTAATCTTTTTACTCTTTATGAGAGCTTTAAGAATTGACTCATATTTATCAAACATTTCATCTAGTGAAATAGCTTTATTTTCAGATTCAGAATCAGATAAAGGAGTTTTATCAAATACCTTCACATTAGAGATTGTCTCCTGATCCTCTTCATCACTGAGGGCCATGAGTCCTGTATTTTCTTCTTCATCCTCTTCACTATCAGACCTTGATAGTGGGGCTCTTATCATAGGTCTATGGTTCAGAATGTCTTCACTTTCATGGACAGCCACCAGAGCTATGAGTGCCTCTTCACTGTCTGAATCAGATGATTGAGATTCACTGTCACTAAGAGTGACTTTGCCTTTCTTGGCTATTAGGCACCTCTCATGTTTCTTGTCAGACTTGTGCCTCCTTTCATCAGACTTCTTGTTGCTCTTTCTTTTTGATGGACAATCAACAATCATGTGTCCAGATTTCCTGCATCCAAAACACACAATTTCTTCTGAATTAGATTTATTATGTTTAGAGTTATACCTGTCCTTCTTAGAATCTGGTCTAGATCCTTCTGAGTAGTTGGAGTGCTTCTTGGATCTGGACGACTGAGAGGGCCTAGTTTTCTAGTGTTGTTTTCTTCTGAGCATTCTTTTCAGCTGTTTGGTGAAGAGTGCCAGTTCACTATCTGATATTTCAGAGTCAGAATTACTGGTTTCTGATTCTTCAGATTCAGATGGTATCCTGGCGGATAATGACATCCTTTATTTGCTTCTCTTGGAACTTTCTGCCTTCAGAGCAATGGGATTTTCCTTGCTGTGTCCTTCTTCAGCTTTTCTGGTATTCAGGTGAAGTTCATGGGACAGAAGTTTCCCATATAGATTCTGTAGCTGAATGTTTCCCAAATTTCCCATTTCCCTGATAGCACAGATCTTGATATCCCATTCTTTGTTCAGGGATCTTAAGAATTTATCATTCAGCTCATAATCTGTAAATGTTCTTCCATAGGTTTTCAGACCATTTACAATTTTGAAGAATTTCTCATAGCAGATTGCTATTGAATCTTTCTTGTCTTGTCCGAAAGCCTCATATTGCTGATTCAGAAGAGACTTCCTGTCATCTCTGACTTCTTCAGTCCCTTCCATATTGACAAGGAGAGAATCCCACATTTCTTTGGCAATTTTGCAGTGTACTAAGTTCTGGAATGTTGAATCCTCAATTGCACTCACAATGATATTCTGAGCTCTCTTATCTATGGTGGCCAGAATCACTTCATCTTTAGTCATCTCAGAATATGTTTTGGGAGTCTTGATACTTCCATCTGTGAATGAGACCTTCATTGGAACAAAAGGTCCTTCTAGTACTGTGATGTATATCCTAGGGTCAGAGGCTTCCATGAATAATCTAACCATTTCCTTCCAAATCCCAAAGTTTTCTTTTCTACAGATTGGTAACTTCATTGATGTGAATTCCTTGTTCCCTTCACTGTTAGCCATCACAACTTAACAAATATACCCTTAGGAGGTCTTGTTCAGGCTGTTAAACTGATAAGTAGTATTTTTATACCTTTTTAATAGAAAATTTTGTAAATATTTAATATGAATTTTCCTTTTTATGTCAATTTTAGGTTATAAGTAGTTCTTTTTGTAATTTTGATTCTAACTTAGCTTAATTTCAATTTTTGCAGAATTTTGGGACAAATCGGGAAAAATGGCATGTCACGCCCTCGGTCACGCCCGTGACCAAGGGCGTGTAACGTGAAGATCAGTCTAGAATCGATGCCACGCTGTTTGAACCAGTCCACACCAAGTCACGCCCCAGGTCATGCCCGTGACCAAAAGTCACGCCCGTGACTGGGGGCGTGTAATCTTAGAATCTTCCACGTAGAGCCGCCGTCGAGACGTGGAGCTGCAGTCGAGAAGTCAACTTGAGTCACGCCCGTGACCTACATGTCACGACCGTGACTTGCCCGCGTGATCTCTGCTTCGCCGCCGCGCCAAATTCCAGCCCACGCCTCATTTAATGCAGCCGTCCAAAGTCACGGCCGTGACCCGACATTTCACGCCCGTGACATGTCACTTTTCGCCGTGCCGAATTCGAGCCCACGCCGCTGTCGGATCTGATGTGAATAGTGCAGTCACGCCCTTGGTCACGCCCGTGACCGAGAGCGTGTAATCTGAATTTTTTTCCTATAAATTCAGAGGTTCTCCTTGAGTCCAGAGTTCAGAATTTTGGAGTGGGGGAGGTGCTGCTAGAGCTGTTAGTGAGTTTTTCAATGCAAATGTTCATGTTCTTCCTTAAGCTTTCATGTTCTCTTTTTCATGTAATGTACTAGTTTTTATTTATTGCTTGCACTAGTTAATTAAAGCTTGTAACTTTACTTTCCTAGCTTTGTAATCTCTCTTTAAGCTTGTAATCGTTTTTGATTTTCAATAAAGAAAAATTTAGTTTCCTCTTTCATGTTCTCTTTCTCCTTAAGTAATTTCTTCCTTTTTATGCAATGTCAATTTCTCTTTCCTTTCATGCAATGTTTAATCTTCTCATTTAGCTTGCAATTAGTTTCTCTTTTTAGCTAAGTAATCAAAACCTCAAATTTTCGTCGATAAAATAATAATGATTTTCCTCGAAGTAGAAGTAATCAACGCGCCCCGTGGAATACGACCTTGATATTCCTAAATATCCTATACTATATACGATAAGGTACACTTGCCTTTATCGGATATAGTTTTGGAGAAAATCTCAACCTTTCACTAAATTTCAAAACCGAGAAATCTATACCAAGTTTTTGGCGCCGTTGCCGGGGACTTTGCGTAGATATTTTGAAAAGAGGATAGCTATTAATTTTATCATGCTTTTTTTTAATTTTACTTTGCTTTTTCTAAATTTAAAAAAGAATTTTTTTTTTTAGTTTTTCTTCTTCCTTTCTTCTCTTTTTAGTGTATGACCCGAGGTAGCACTTCGATTCTTCCTTTTGATCCGGAGATCGAGCGAACCCTTTTGAGGCACCGCCGTTCTCGTTATCAGGGAAATCAAATAGAATCTGAAGAGTCGATCGGGGACACTAACGCAGTAAATATGGATCATAATCTTAATCCTCCTAATCTTAACGAGCCAAATCCTAATGAGGACGCGCAACGGACCATGTCCTATTATGCGCGGCCGAATTTGGAAGGCACACAATCGAGTATTGTTCGCCCCACGGTGGCGAACAATAATTTTGAGATCAAGTCCAGCATCATACAAATGGTGCAACAATCGGTGACCTTTGATGGTCAACCGGACGAGGATCCAAATTCACATATCTCTTACTTTCTTGAAATTTGCGACACTTTTAAGATCAATGGCGTCACCGATGACGCCATTCGATTACGTCTTTTTCCTTTTTCTTTGCGGTCTAAGGCCAAGCAGTGGCTGGGCTCCCTACCTAGGGGATCCATCACTACATGGGCCGAAATGGCGGAAAAATTTCTTAATAAATATTTCCCGCCTTCAAAGACCGCTAAATTGCGCACGGATATTGCGTCATTCATGCAAATCGACTCGGAGACTCTCTATGACACATGGGAGCGCTTCAAGGAGCTTTTGCATCGATGCCCTCACCACGCACTTGCCACTTGGCAACAAGTGCAAATATTTTATAATGGCTTAAATCTCCAAACGAGGCAAATGATTGATGCGGCCGCCGGGGGGACATTAAATAATAAAACCCCGATCGCCGCTCAAGAGCTTTTCGAAGAGATGGCCACAAATGCGTACCAATGGAACATGCCCCGAGCACGGCCTAATAAGCCGGCCGGAATTTTTGAAATAGACGCAAACGCAAATTTAGCTTTACAAGTTGAGCGCTTAACAAAGCAAGTGGCGGAGATGTCTGCTTCCTCCGCCACTCCTCCTTGGGCTAATAATGTTTTAATTGAAGAACATGTTGACTACATGGGAAATCCACCTCGGCCTTCCTATAACCCAAACATCGCTCCGTATAATAACACCTACAATGCGGGTTATAGGAATCATCCGAATTTCTCATGGAGCAACCAAGGAAATGCTCAGCGTCCTATGAATTTAAATCAACCTCCCCCTAATCAACTTCTTAACTTAACTCCGCCTCCAAATTTGATTTCTCAAAATTATAATCCACCCGGTTTTCCACCGCAACAGCAAAAACTCTCTCCGATTGAAGAGGTTTTTGCAAAATATGTTGCTACAAATGAAACGAACATTCGGAACCTTACCGGATCGATCAAAAATTTAGAGAATCAAGTGGGCCAACTCGCAAAGATGATTTCTGAGCGTCAACAAGGAGCACTACCGGGGAACACCGGGCAAAATCCAAAGGAGAGCGCGCACGCGATTACACTCCGAAGCGGGAAGGAGGTGGTTCAAAAACAGGACGAACCCAAGGTAATTTCCTCTCCTCCTCCTCCTACTTTTAATTCATCTTCGAATTTGCCCGCTACGATAGCTCTGCACACTTCTATTTTAAATCCGCGCGCTCCTACTTCTAATATTCCGTATCCATCGAAATTTAAAAATGAAAGCGCCGAAAAAATTATAAAAAGTTTTTAGATGTTTTAAAACAAATCCATATTAATGTACCTTTCTGCGAGGCTATCTCACAAATGCCTAAATATGCGAAATATCTTAAGGAGTTGCTCTCCAACAAGAAAAAGTTAAAAGATATTTCGCATATTTCTTTAAACGCAGAATGCTCCGCGGTTGTACTCAACAAATTGCCGAAAAAAGCAAATGACCCGGGACGGTTTTCCATCCCATGTCTTTTTGGCAATTCGTTAGTAAAACACGCCTTAGCGGATCTTGGAGCAAGCATCAACCTTATGCCGTTTTCTTTGTTCAAAAAGCAAGGTCTAGGAAATCCAAGGCCCACTCTAATGAGTATCCAATTAGCAGATCGTTCTTTAAAATATCCGATAGGAATAGTGGAGGACGTGCTCGTCAAGGTTGGCAAATTCATCTTCCCGGTGGATTTTGTCATTCTTGACATCGAAGAGGATGCCGAAGTACCCCTCATACTCGGCCGCCCCTTCCTTGCCCCCTCCCGCGCTATTATCGACGTAAGTAACGGAAAGCTCCTCCTACGGGTTGGAGACGATGAAGTTACTTTCGGCATAAATTCCTCGATGCGGAACACGCTAGAAAATGACGATTCATGTTTTTACTTAGAAGAGTGTTGTGAGTTCGATTCATCCCTCGAGTTAGTTTCATCGGCGAGTAGTGATTCCGAGCCCGTAGAGCTCTTTTGTGATGAAGAAGAAGTTTCTCACCCCACACCACCCGAACCATTATTTTTAGAAAAATTAAAAATCAAGACTTCTTATGAAGAACCACCCGTATTGGAGTTGAAACAACTCCCCCCTCACCTTAAATACTTATTTTTGGAAAAAGAGTCTAAGCTACCCGTCATCATTTCATCCGATCTTAGTGACTCAGAAATTTCTGAGTTGACTATAGTCTTAAGAAAGCACCGCCACGCAATTGCGTGGCAATTATCGGACATTAAGGGTATAAACCCATCTTTCTGCACTCATAAAATATTTCTCGAAGATAATTCCCGAAATTCAGTCCAGCCTCAACGACGACTAAACCCTAACATGAAAGAAGTCGCTAGGACCGAAGTTATAAAACTTCTGGACGCAGGAATCATCTACCCGATATCGAACAGTACTTGGGTTAGCCCAGTACAAGTCGTGCCAAAGAAAGGTGGTGTCACGGTAGTTGCGAACGAAAATAACAAATTGATCCCAACCCGTACTGTTACGGGTTGGCGGATGTGCATCGACTATCGGAAATTAAATGATGCCACCCGTAAGGATCACTTCCCTCTACCATTTATCGACCAAATTTTAGAACACCTTTCGGGTCACTCCTACTACTGTTTTCTAGATGGTTTGTCGGGATACTTCCAAATTCCGATTTCGCCCGACGACCAAGAGAAAAGCACTTTCACTTGTCCCTTTGGCACCTTCGCTTATCGAAGGATGCCATTTGGTCTTTGTAACGCGCCAGCTACATTCCAAAGATGTATGCTGGCAATTTTTGACGAGTTAGTGGAGGAGGTGATGGAAGTATTCATGGACGATTATTCCGTGTACGGGAGTTCATTTGAAAACTGTTTAAAAAATCTCGAGCGCGTGTTGCAGCGATGTGAGGAAACGAATTTAGCGCTTAATTGGGAGAAATGCCATTTTATGGTCAAGGAAGGACTAGTCCTTGGCCATAAAATTTCGGGCAAGGGGATCGAGGTCGATAGGGCCAAGATTGAAGTAATTGAAAAACTCCCCCCCCCCCCCCCCACAAACGTAAAAGCTATTAGGAGTTTCCTAGGCCACGCAGGGTTCTATCGGCGCTTTATACAAAATTTTTCCAAAATCACAAAGCCGTTAACCCATCTTCTTGAAAAGGAATCCTCATTTATTTTTAGCGATGAATGTCATTTGGCCTTTAAACTTATCAAAGAAAAACTTATAAACTCCCCGATTCTAGTCGCGCCGGATTGGTCGCTCCCTTTTGAAATCATGTGCGACGCGAGTGACATTGCGGTTGGTGCCGTTTTAGGCCAACGGGTGAGTAAGTATTTCCACCCTATTTATTATGCGAGCAAAACACTCACGTCGGCACAAGCGAATTACACCACTACCGAAAAAGAGCTTCTAGCGATCGTTTTTGCCTTCGATAAGTTTAGGTCATACATCACCCTCTCGAAAGTTATCGTCTTCACGGATCACTCCGCACTTAGGTATCTTTTAAGCAAATCGGACGCCAAGCCTCGTCTTTTGCGATGGATCCTCCTCTTGCAGGAGTTCGACTTAGAGATCCGGGACAAAAGGGGAGCCGAAAACTTGGCGGCCGATCACCTCTCCCGTTTAGAAAACCCCGCCTCTGACGTATTAATAGAATCTGACATTAATGATAAATTTCCCGAAGAGCGCCTCCTTACTCTCGAAAATATTAATTCATCGTCTACCCCCTGGTTTGCAGATCTGGCTAACTATTTAGTAGCCCGGGTCCTGCCGAAAGAATTCTCGAGTCAGCAAAAGAAGAAATTCTTTTCTGATTTAAAGAATTACTTTTGGGAGGACCCCTTTTTATTCCGTGTATGCGCAACCAAGTGGTGAGACGATGCGTCTCGAGTGAGGAGGGTCTTAAAATTTTACGACATTGTCACGAGGGACCATCCGGTGGTCATTATCATTCAAACCGAACCGCGAGGAAGGCGCTGGAGGCGGGCTTTTATTGGCCCTCGCTCTTCAAAGATGCTCACACCCTTGTGAGTACTTGCGACAGCTGCCAGCGGTCGGGGAACATCTCTCGCCGGGATGAGATGCCCCAAAATATTTTCTTAGAATGCGAAATTTTCGATCTTTGGGGCATTGATTTCGTTGGTCCTCTCCCTCCTTCGTTTTCAAATAAGTATATTCTAGTAGCGGTCGACTACGTGTCGAGGTGGGCGGAAGCGCAAGCTCTCCCCACCAACGATGCGCGAGTCGTCGTTAACTTTTTAAAAAAATTATTCTCTCGATTTGGCACTCCGCGCGCTATTGTGAGTGATCGGGGCACCCATTTTTGCAATACTCAATTCACAAAAATCTTAGCAAAATATGGTGTCACGCACAAATTATCCACTGCATATCACCCACAAACGAGCGGCCAAGTTGAAGTTGTTAATCGAGAATTAAAACGGATCTTAGAAAAAACAGTTTCTATTAATCGGAAGGATTGGGCAATAAAGCTCGATGACGCGCTATGGGCCTATCGAACGGCGTACAAGACCGCTATCGGTTGTACACTGTATCGAATGGTTTATGGCAAGGCTTGCCACCTTCCAGTCGAATTAGAACACCGCGCATTTTGGGCGCTTAAATTTTTAAACCTCGATTCCACTCTAGCGGGAGAACAAAGAAAATTCCAAATGAACGAATTAGATGAGTGGCGAGCGAATGCGTATGAGAGCAATAAATTATATAAGGAGCGAACGAAGTTTTATCACGATAAGCATATAAAATTTCCAAAAACTTTTTCGCCAGGCGATCTCGTCCTCCTTTATAATTCCCGCCTTCGCCTTTTTCCGGGAAAACTAAAATCCCGATGGTCTGGACCCTTTATTGTTAAAGAGGTTTGGTCCTATGGGACAATTTTAATTTCCCACCCGGAAAAAGGTACCTTCAAAGTAAACGGCCACCGCCTTAAATTATATCTTCCGGGAGAGTTAACTAATGAAAAGAGTGATTCGATTGTATTTCAACCTATAATATGATCGGCAAGTGGGTCAAGCTACACGACCTTAAACAAAGCGCTGTTGGGAGGCACCCCAAAGTTATCTTTTGTTATTTTCTCTTGTCTTTTCTTTTCTTCTTTAACAACTTTTGCAGGTAATCGCGGCTTCCCCACAAAAGCTTCAAAAAAATCAGGGAAGCCCTTTTTTTCTCTTCTTTCGTTTTTGCATTTCTTTTTACCTTTTCTTACTTCATACTTATTTTTAAACATTGGGGACAATGTTTAACTTTAAGTATGGGGGTGTAAATAGCCCTTTATAAATATTTGTAAATAGTTTAAAAAAAAAATTCAAAAAAAAATGAAAAATGAACAAAAAGAAAATTTTAATTTTGTTTCTATGTTTTCCTTTATTTAAGCACTTGCAAAAACCAAAAACTCAAAAAAAAGTAGAAAACAGAAAAATTTAAATCTTGGAAAGGGACGTTTGGGATTTTATCCCATCACACCTCCTAGTACCTTGCGAACCCTTCACCGGGTAGCCCTTGGGAAGTCCAAGACTTAACAAAAATTGTTAAATTTTAAAGCTAGTTTCTTTTCTTTGTAAATAGTTTTTAATGACAAAAATTCAAAAAAAAAGATAATATAAAAATTAAAAAAATATATATATGAAAAAACTTAAAACACAAAAAAAAAAAAACTTTTATCTTATACCTCTCCTATTTGTTGTTTTTGTGATTTCTTAGAAATCTAGTTGAGAATGTTTATAAGCATGTTTAAGTTTTTAATTGGCTAAAATTTTGCTTATCATAGTTTGTTAATTTTAAATTTGAGGTAATCTTGATTTAAGAATCATCTTATGATTTTAAATTGATTAGAGAATTTTGTTAGCATGACTTCTCTTTTTATTTTTAAATGGCTTCATTTTGTAGTAAATTTCCTAAACCTCTTTAGATTTCAATTATATTTTCTTCTAACTTCTTAGATCTTAGGAATTTTAATTTTACTAGAATTTGCTCTCAATATGATTTAAAGCTAGCTAGATTTATTTTCCCCTACCCTACCCCCTTTGATGGCATAAAAAAAATGTATTAAAAGATCATATGTCATGGGAATAAGAGGATAAAATTCATTATTCCCTAAAACATATGCACCCAAAATATTTGAAAAGATTATATGGCATGGAGTAAGAGGATAAAATTCATTACTCCTAAACCATATACATTTTGGGTTTTTATTAGAAGAGAAAAAAAAAGGAAATTTCATGATAAATTTCATTTCCTCCATTCAAAAATGTCTCTTCTTATGCCAAATTTTATGAAATCCCCCTTAGCCAATTATCATTGTTCTAGTTTTAGTTGAAAATTATGGAGAGAGCAATATTTAGTAATTTACTTTTCCTTAAGTTTCTTTTAAGGTAGAGTTCTTATAATTTTAATTTAATTTAGTTTTATAATTTCTACAATTTTGTCAAACTACTTAATTTTCTTGAGAAGTTCTTGCCTAAACATTTTCCCTCTTTTCAAATCATCATCATAATTTAGGACTTAACTCCCCCTTGAATTTACTCTTTAACTTAACTTTTGGTTAAATGAAATTTTAGTTTTAAATTAAAAATTTTTAAGGATGTCTTATAAATTATGTCTCACACTTTTGCTCTGGAATAGCAAAACCTCAAGTATGGGGGTATTTGATAAGTAGTATTTTTATAACTTTTTAATATAAAATTTTGTAAATATTTAATATGAATTTTCCTTTTTATGTCAATTTAGGTTATAAGTAGTTTTTTTGTAATTTTGATTCTAACTTAGCTTAATTTCAATTTTTGCAAAATTTTGGGACAAATCGGGAAAAATGGCATGTCACGCTCTCGGTCACGCCCGTGACCAAGGGCGTGTAACCTGAAGATCAGTCCAGAATCGATGCCACGCTGTTTGAACCAGTCCACACCATGTCACGCCCCAGGTCACGCCCGTGACCAAAAGTCACGCCTGTGACTGGGGGCGTGTAATCTTAGAATCTTCCACGTAGAGCCGCCGTCGAGACGTGGAGCTGCAGTCGAGAAGTCAACTTGAGTCACGCCCGTGACCCACATGTCACGGCCGTGACTTGCCCGCGTGATCTCTGCTTCGCCGTCGCGCCAAATTCCAGCCCACGCCGCATTTAATGCAGCCATCCAAAGTCACGGCCGTGACCCGACATGTCACGCCCGTGACATGTCACTTTTCGCCGCGCCGAATTCGAGCCCACGCCGCTGTCGGATCTGATGTGAATAGTGCAGTCACGCCCTTGGTCACGCCCGTGACCGAGGGCGTGTAATCTGAATTTTTTTCCTATAAATTCAGAGGTTCTCCTTGAGTCCAGAGTTCAGAATTTTGGAGTGGGGGAGGTGCTGCTAGAGCTGTTAGTGAGTTTTTCAATGCAAATGTTCATGTTCTTCCTTAAGCTTTCATGTTCTCTTTTTCATGTAATGTACTAGTTTTTATTTATTGCTTGCACTAGTTAATTAAAGCTTGTAACTTTACTTTCCTAGCTTTGTAATCTCTCTTTAAGCTTGTAATCATTTTTGATTTTCAATAAAGAAAAATTTAGTTTCCTCTTTCATGTTCTCTTTCTCCTTAAGTAATTTCTTCCTTTTTATGCAATGTCAATTTCTCTTTCCTATCATGCAATGTTTAATCTTCTCATTTAGCTTGCAATTAGTTTCTCTTTTTAGTTAAGTAATCAAAACCTCAAATTTTCGTCGATAAAATAATAGTGATTTTCCTCGAAGTAGAAGTAATCAACGCGCCCCGTGGAATACGACCTTGATATTCCTAAATATCCTATACTATAGACGATAAGGTATACTTGCCTTTATCGGATATAGTTTTGGAGAAAATCTCAACCTTTCACTAAATTTCAAAACCGAGAAATCTATACCATAAACCTTTTCTTGAACAACAACCCTCTGATACCACTTGAAAGACTTTATTTAAGGGTAGCTAATCACCTAGAGGGGGGGGGGGGGGGGGGTGAATAGGTTATTTTAAAATCTATTTGTAATTCTTGATTAAAACCTAAATGAATGTAAATGAAAATCAGAGCTTTCAAGAAAACAAACACAATCACAAACACACAGGATTTTATAGTGGTTCCCATATCTTGGGTAATCCAGTTTCCCCCTTCTCCCCTCTAGCAGTGTGCTAGATAGGGTTTATATCTCCTCCAGATCTCAGACCACCAAAAAGGTCTTACAGCTCAGATCTCAACAGATCTTACAGTCCCAGATCTCAACAGATCCTACACTCTCAGATCTCAACAGATCCTACCTCAGCCTTTATAACAATAGGCTTACACTCAGATTCACCCCTGAATCTTACATCTCCGATCACACCTGATCCTACACCTCAGATCCTTGAAAGATCCTACACTCAGATCTGACAACTCAGATCCTACAGAAATTGAAAGAAGTAGAAATAACACTTAGACTCAGATTCTCCAATGTATTGAGTCTTCTTGATCTATCTGAAAGATCAGATAGAAAACTTCAGCAGAACAGCAACAGCAGAATGGTCTTCTTGAATTGCACAGGCTATGATGACTGTTCTTCTTTAGGAAGACAGATTCTTCCTCCTTGACCTTCTCTCTTCAGAAATAATCTCAGCACCAGATTGCTAAAGGAATTTTTTGTAGTACGATTCTGAAAGAGGAGATGGCTTCTTCAACTTCTTCCTCAGATTTTCTCTTGAACGACGGAGAAGATAATGGCTTTCAATAGGAATGTTCAACTTGTAAAACCATAGGTCATGCCTTCTATTTATAACCCGCCATCCGCAACATCTGAGACGCTCCTCCACGTCAGCATGACATTAAATCTTCAACTGTCTTTAGTGGCTTCAGAATTGACGAGGAGTTTAGACATGGTCATCATCTCGACATGGCTCAGCTTGTTGTAAATGTACTGTTACATATTTCTTAACTCAGAGCTTTTCAGGAAAAAGGCGTTGAGCACTGTGTATCTCTGTCGACGCTTTTTCTATAAGGTGTCGAGCGATGTGTAGATGCTCGACACTTTCTACTTAGACTGAATCTCTCAACTCCTCCTTCTTAGGTGTCGAGCAATCTTTAGTCGTTCAACACTTCTTATCTGTAGGAGTCAAGCAATGTATAGGAGCTCGACGCTTCTTAACTTTGCCTTCACATCTAGACTCTTTTTGCTGGCGTTGAGCTAACTGAAGTTTAGTCGACACTTCTTGTTCTACGGCGTCGAGCGATATTCCTTGGCTCGACGCTTCTTGACTTGATCTCAGATCTTCAGCAGCGACCTTGCCTTTTTGAGACATCAGACATGGGTCGACGCTTCTGGGTCACAGGCGTCGAGCAATGTGTAGTGTCTCGACGCTTGTGAACTTAGATGAATTTCTTGAGCACCTAGCTTGACCTGATCTCCTGCACAGTGATTCTAGAAAGTATATCAAATACATTCTGAGGTATATCTTTGACTTAGGAATGGACTTCTCCAAATCTAGGACATTGTGGGCAATGGTCCCAACACATTGCATATACCCCTACCCCTATCGTATAAGTCAGTTATGGGACTTCTTATACGATAGGCCTTGCTAAACGACCCCTTGGTCTATAGGTTTGTATGAGCATTCCTATAGATCAATTGTTACTTTTCTACTATATATATGTCTTTACTTACTGCACTTTACTTAGTCTTGACCTGCACTTACTATGCTCTTTTACTGCTTCAATTATATATATATATATATACATGTGCAGTGTAGACATCCCCTGTACCCCTGTCACCTGCTAATGTTTATACCCATTGCTGTCCTCCGCTTCATCCTCCCACTCGTTGCCTAAGAGCCATTGGGGGAGGGGTGGAGAACATAAGGCTTAGTCTTTTTTACTAACGGTCAGTGGACCATATCATTTTAGGGGACCGAAGAGATACTGCAGCACCAGAGGCCGGTGCAGACGGAGGCGGGCCAGTCTAGTACATGAGCACCAGATTCAAGATCAGTGAGTGATTGGTAGTTAGCTTCCGCGAGTGACCTTATAGTGAGGATATGATGTAAAGGGCATGAGCCCTTTATTATTGTTATCTTTTTATTTCAGTTACTCTCTGTGGACATTTACCATTTATGGTTTTATATATTTCCTGTGATGTGGACTTGAGCTTTTCTATATGTTCAAATATACTTTTCTTCTTCTGTGATCGATATGGCCGGCATAATCAGCGTTTTGTAGTGGCGACCTTCCCGAGTGAGGGTGTCACCGCAAAGCGGCGGTTCTGGGCATAAGACCCGGGTTATTGAAAGGAAAAAAATGGGGTCTTACATTTGGTGCAGTTGGTTGCGCCGTATCCCTACATTTTGATTTGCAAGATTATAAGAGAAGCCTTTATAAACATGGTTTTATAGAAGAAGTCAAGGATGCAGCTGCCTATGCAGGGCAGAGGGTCTTCACATATGCTTTACGTTTGATTGTTTAAAACTATCTGTGATTCGTGGACTATTCCATTGGGCTATATTTGAGATAAAAGTATGAATTGGGTATACAATTGTGTTACAAGGGGCCATACATATGTTAAGGTATATTTATATAAGCCTTAATAGGTTCATAACGGGTCATCGGGGATTTAGGGTTTCGGCCTATAAATACCCCTGCTAGGGGCAACGTGTTGTTCGTTCCAAACTAGACGGTCACACGGGATGCTTCGAGCACCATAACATTCTCAAAGTTTTCGTTGTGTGTGCCCTAGCCTCCCCCCTCCCGTTCATCCCTCGTGAGATCTAAGGAGCCTCCGCCACTCTCCTTTGCTCGATCTCTCGCGTGCTTAACTCCCGCAGGAGCAGCCACCGTAGCCTATTCCCTCACGCAAGGAGAAACCGCAGCCATGCTGTCTCTCTCGCGTGCAAAGGAGAAAACGAGAGCGAAGGAGTCGCCGCCTCCCCTATTTCTCTCGCACTCTCTGCCAATCTCGGACAAGGAAGCGCGATCCCATCTCTGCCGTCTCTCCCTCCCGCTCGTGCGCGATAAGGGTTGTCGTCGATCTCTCGCGGCAAGTCGACAAGGAGGTGCTCCTCTATGTCTCTCTCGATCGGTCTATCGTACACCAAGCAGAGCCTCCATCGATCACCTACTTCCTCGCGCAAGGAGACGACGTCGTCGATCCCGCTTCACGCCCGATCTCGCGCAAGGTGGAGATTCCGTTGATCTTTCCGCTGATCTCGCAGCCACTGCCATCTCCATCACCGCAACACTCCGAGGAAGAAGACAATGTGATTTCCGTGCGCGTTAGCGATAGCCGCCACTACTGCTAGGCGTTAGTGGATAGCGCCAGCGCTAGCGCCACTTGCTATCCGCCGCTCCTCGCCTCCGTGGGTGGTGTCTTTGAAACCTCCAGACCTAGCCATCACCGTCCAAAAGACACGATGATGAAAGGAGACAATATGTCCTCTCCAGTGTCGATGATCAAGTTGGAGAAATTCTCAAACTCCGAATTTAGCGCCTGGAAACAGAATACACAGTTCTGTATGAAGTACTTGAATATTTTCTATACACTGCAGTCCGATTTTGCAGATTTCAAAGGAGGAGATGATGAAGCTCAGTGGATCAGCGACGGAGACTTATGTCGTGACTACCTCCTAAATTGTCTCTCCAACTCTCTAGCAGAGACCTATGGCAAGTTAAAGACTGCAAAGGAAATCTGGCTCGCTCTGGAAGACCAGTTCAAGGAAGAGGAGAATATGTCCAAGATGCACCTGGTGGACAATTTCATGGTGTTCACCTTCATTGAGGAAAGAGAAATTCTGCCACAAATTGCAGACCTAGAGAATCTTGTGGCAAAGCTGAACAATGAGAACGTCCCTCTGCCAGATGGGTTTGTTGTCAGAGCAATCATCTTCAAGCTCCCCTCCGCATGGTAATCTTTCAAGACTGAGATGTATTAGAAGAAATCTCAGGTAAGTCTCAAGGACCTGAAGCGGTTTATCTGTATTGAGGACGAGAACCTGACTAGACACGCCTTAGAGACTGTTAGCAAGCAGAACTCTACTGCTAACATGGTAACGCATCCTAAGCGCAAGCCTAAGAATAGAAAGACAAAACCGCTGACGAGTGCACCCGCAGTTGCTGACACCAGCAAGAAGGTCAAGAAATTCAAAGGCAAGTGCTACAACTGCAATAAGTGGGGTCACTCAGCTTCGGAGTGTAGGCAACCTAAGAAGGGAGATACTAGCACACCAAGGGTTGTAAACAAAGTAAATATGCTTCATCAGACTGTGCCTACCCACTTTGTTTCCATAGTGGGGAAAGGTCAGGCCAGTACAGAGTGGTGTCTAGATTCAGGTGCTACCTGCCATGTCTGCAACAATCCATCTCTTATGAAGGATCTCACTACTGTGAATGAGACAATTACTGTTGCAAATAGTGCCACTGCAGAGGTTCTCCAAACTGGGGCTGTGGATTTACTACTCTCTTTAGGTACACATTTAATTTTGAAAAATGTTAAATTTATACCTACATTAGCTGCTAATTTAGTTTCAATTAGCCTGTTATGTGATGCCAGTATGTCTTTTAACATTAGTGGCGGTAGAGTAAATTTAATGGTTAACTCGAATTATTTTGGTTATGTCTATGTCTTAAACGGGATGTATAGACTGAGACTAGCAAATAAAGTAGTACGCGTAGTTAGTTCAACCTTGATAGATCCTAAGTCTTTACATGCAAGACTAGGACATGTGAATTACAGAAAACTACTTTTGCTAGCTAAAACTCATAATATCCCTCTATACACAAAAACCAAATTCGACAAATATGAAATATGTGCTCAAACCAAGATAACTAGAACACCTTTTAGTCTGGTTTCTAGGAGCACACAATTACTAGAGTTAATACATTCCGAAATTTGTGATTACAAAAGTTTTGCCACCCGAGGAGGTCGGAGGCATCTGATAACATTTATCGATGATCACTCTAGATTCAGTCACATTTATCTCCTTAAATCCAAGGATGAAGCCTTTGAAAAATTTTGTATTTTCAAAGAAAGGGTAGAAAATCAACTAGACATGAAAATTAAAAGATTAAGAAGTGATAGAGGAGGAGAGTATTTATCAGGTGAATTTAAAGATTTTCTTGCCAACAATGGCATTATCTCTAAAACCACCGCCCCGTACTCACCTCAATCCAACGATATTGCTGAGCGATAAAATAGGATTTTAACAGAAATGTTGAACTCCATGTTGTTGACTGCTGGCATGCCTGCGACTTATTAGGGTGAAGCTGTCATCACCTCAAATCATATTCTTAATAAAGTTCCCCATGCAAAGTTGACTAAGACACCCTATGAGCTCTGGTTTAAGAGACCTCCTAGATTTGACAATCTTAAGACCTGGGGTTGTATCACTTATGTTAGGATACCTGACCCAAGAATATCCAAGATTGGACCTAGAACCAATACATGTGTCTATCTAGGATGTGCAGAGGATAGTGTTGCAGACAGATTTCTAGATCTCTCAACTAACACAATCATAGAATCTAGAGATGTGATTTTCTTTATGGATAAGTTCCTCAAAGACAAAAACCTGACACTTCCAGGTCTGCCAGCCCTAGTACTGAAAATCTAGTTCAGACTGAAACGAGAATCCCTGACACTGAGCCAATAAACACTAGGGTTTTAGAGCCCACAAGGTTACCTAATAGAGAAAGAGTGTCCAAATGCTTCGGTACAGACTTTGTGACTTACAAAGTTGAAGTTGATCCATCCACATATAAGGAAGCGATGCGACCTAGGTATTCTCTGTTATGGAAAGAAGCCATTGATGATGAGATGAACTCTCTCATGCAAAACCACACTTGGACTCTAGTTGACCTGCCCAAAGGAGCTAGAACCATAGGGAACAAGTGGGTTCTAAAGAAGAAACTAAATCCTGATGGGAGTATCGCTAAATACAAAGCACATCTAGTTGCCAAAGGCTACCCTCAAGTGAGTGGTATATACTACTTTGATATATACTCACCTGTCTGTCACATTGCGACGATTAGGATTCTTCTCGCTATAACATCTATTAAACATCTTACTGTTCATCTGATGGACGCCAAGACTGCATTTCTAAATGGAAATCTGACTGAGGAGATCAACATGCACCAACCTAAAGGGTTTGTCATCGAAGGTCCAGAAAATAAGGTCTGTAAGTTGATTAAGTCTGAAGGTCTAGCGGATAAAGGTTTGGGAAAAGGTTTGGGAGAGCTCTAGCGGATAGAAAAGCTGATGTTCGAATATAACTGTTTATACAGAGCTGTTTGAAAAATATTTAAAAGAAAACATTTTTTTTTAATTTTGTAATTTTTCATAACAAACTCGAAAATAAGGAAAAAAAATATTTTTCTTATAATTTTGAAAAAGAATTTCTAATTTTTTTTATTTTTAATAAAAACTGAAAATAAGAGAATACACCTCCATACTTAAAAATAAACATTGTCCCCAATGTTTATAAACAAGGATGAAGAGGGAAAACTTGAAAAGAAAAATTGCAAAAAAGATAAGCAAGGGGTGCCTCCCAAGAGCGCTTTCTTTTTCCCGTCTTTAAGCTAGACGGTTATTGTTAGGAAAAAAGAAAATAAAATTGAAAATGTGATGCGATAATTTCGGCAAGTGCACCGGTCGCGCAAGTAATAATAATGGGGAAAATCCCCGAGTGTCGGTCTCTCAAGGAACACAGTAAGGTGGAGTTAGGTTTCGAGGAAGGACTTGAGATCGAAGTCCAGCGATAGGTGGAATGCGGACGAAAGGGATTTGGTTTGTGAAAAATAAAATAAAATATTACAACTACTCCTATGCAATGTCGCTATGCAATGCTTCGCTTGGCGGGATGGAGACTAGGAAGGCCTTGAGCGCGCTGCGTCGCAAGGGCGGATGGACGAGTAGGCAAACGGATCGAACTATGCAGGCCTTGAGCGCGCTGCTTCGTTAGGAGGGATGGAATACGGGCCGCGATGCCACGCTTCGGTAGGCGAATGGGCGAGTAGGCTAACGGAATGAGGGTCGCAAGCACCTCTTCGACAAACACGCCACTAGCAATTGCTAGTACGGCACACGAACGCGGAGGCGGAATGGAAATGGACGGCGGCGCACCTCAAGCAACTCAAATAGATAAATTACACAATCACATAGACATGAAATATATATGTAAATATAACTAATTCAAGTGCCACTTCATCATCTTGATTAGATCTAGCAAAACACGCATCAATAAGAAAAGAACAAAGCAAGAAATCTACCGAATCCGAAGGCTCGTTGTAGATTCTCGGTTGGAATCACCGGGTTGTCAATCCGTGTCCAAGCTCGGTCCGCAACTACGTCCGGGGTAGAGAGAGCTGTCACTACTCTCCAATGAGCCCGTCTTCTTCGTGTCACGATCCGGTAGAGGTTGCAAACTTCCTCTTGCTTGATGGTGATGGCGGCTAGGTCTTCCCTTGGAGCGCTAGGATAAAGGAGGAGGCCGAGAGGAAACTCCGACTCAAGATTGGCGTGAAGACAAAGCCCGGAGCACCTCCATATGGTGGGCGACGGTGGAGGGGCGAAATCAGAGCCCTTGAGCGAGAAAACGGCGGAACAAAATCGGGATCCCAACCTAATTCGCGAGCAGGCGCATTTATAGGCGCTGGATTAAGCAGTGCGCACGGTCGTTGGCGCACGACCAGTGGTCGTGCGCTCTAGAATCCTGTGATCGTGCGCCTGACTGGACGGAGCCTGCAAGGGAAAAAGATTATAAAATACAATGTTCGCACGATCAGTGGCGCACGACCGGTGGTCGTGCGCACTATCGTAGGTGGTCGTGCGATAAGCCAAACAGAACTCATGAAATGGGCGTTAAGTGCGCACGAGCAGAGGCGCACGACCAGTGGTCGTGCGCAAAGGAGCCAGTGATCGTGCGCAGTGTTCCTGTATAGAATTGTACCGGGAACACCTGCACGACTCCTGTTCCAGCATACGACACCAGTCTGGCCACTGAAGGTGGCACTTAACACAGCATGACAACTAGTAACAAAGATGAACAAGAAATTACACCGAAACGGGCCTAGGAGTGCACTTAGCATGGAGTGTTAAATAGGAATGAAAACATGTCTAAAGTGACGTGCAAAGACTAGAAAATCGGCACGGATGAGTCCATAAATGTGTATATATTTGGGACTCATCACACCCCCAGACTTAACTGTTTGCGCGTCCCGAGCAAACCATCTCTCGCGGACAGGAAAAACATAAGCTGGCGAAGAAACTATCAAGCGGAGTACCATGCGAAGTCGCATGCTCATGTGCGTAGAAATACAGTAGATAAAATTTCTAATTATACATATTAGTTTATAATTTCCTAGGAGCGTATTTATATATTACATTTACTCAAAAATTGAATCACGGTGAATCACAAGGCCGTACATAGGAAGAAAGTAAACTGAACGCTGAGGCGAGCATTGCCAAAGATCGGGGCTCGAGACAACCTCCATTGAAATCCAGCAATGTCGGTGACCATAAGCTTGCCCGTTCGCACTCTCTCCACGGCACTGGTTTGACTCAAATGCGTGAATCAATAGGACTTTAGGTTTTAAATGGGGCTTGGGTTTAGGTGAGGTATACAATGATAAAGACTATGGCTCAAACACTAAACCCAAATGAGCTAATGCAGAAATTTTCCTCATTCACCACACAAATACGCGGGCACCACACCCCCAGACTTGGATTTTACTACATGGGTGTGTGCACCGCCTACTCCCAAACATACATTTATACACAGATTTTTCCATAAAGCTCATAGCTTCTTCTTTTCTTCTCACTTATCTTCTTTTTCTTATTTTCTCTTTTTTTTCACAAATTTTCAGCAATTTAAACAACGATGCATATCCACATTTTCACAAACATATCACCAAATCAACAACCCAACTCATGAAAATAATAAACAGCTAAAGCTCAGATTTGGGTGTGCGACTAGGATTGGCATTTAGGCTTTGGTGAGACAACGGTGGGGCTGAATCATAGGAAGGGTAGGCACAACTGGGCTAACGAGGATAAAGCGATAGGAGTGGGCACAAAGGCTCAACCGGGCCTAAATCACATTCACGCAATTGACTAACCGTATACCCATGCTTCAAAAATCGCTTGGGGCAAGTTCTAGCCACCGAGAAAGATAATCCTTCCTCCCGACTCGGGCAATATGAGGCTAACGAACGTCTACACACATTCCTATGCTACCGTTTGATTCACACCGGATTCACCAATTTTGAGTAGAGTAAACAATATTTACGCTAATAGAAAAAAATATAAACTAAAAGCATAAAAAGAAATTGAATCTACACGAATTTCTAAACGAGACATGAGCACTCGACTAGGAGCACTACAAGAGTCAACATTTTACTCTGCCTCATAATCCTAAGCCAGCACAATGATTTTCCAAATCACATAAAAAGACAAATTCAACTCGCGACGTGCCAACGGCTAAGCGCGCTCAAGTGGGTGCTGTGGTGTGCAATGAAAATAAACAAAACTTTTTCAAAAAACTAAAATAAAAGTACTTCTAGCATGCTATGCGATAGTGCACGTGAGTGGGCACACTAGCTACTCTCCCCCAGACTTAAACTAAACAACCCACATAATATATGACAGGAAAATCAAAATAGGGCTAGGGAAAGAGAGTACCCAATGCTCAGCAAGTGGCATGCCAGAAGACGCAAGAAAACTAACGCAAAGCCGCAGCATCCGCCATCCAGATAAAGTACCTGCAGGGGTCAGCTCCGCAAAACAAAAGAAAAAGAAAAAGATAAACTTCAATAAACTACAGCTAACTAAACAGGATTGAATAAAATAAAATGCATGGAAAGTAAGATAAATACTGGGGTTATTGTCATCCCAGCACGACTTATTCAAAAACTAAAGGTTCTAGCTAATGGGCGTATGAAAAAGGAAATGGACAGGTAATTGTTCTAATATGCGTGTCGGTAACGGGTACCGATACGGCGACAGAACAGTCACGCCTCTACCCGAATATAAATAATAATACCTACTTGACACAGGTAGAGGGAAAAGAAAGTAAGAAGAGGAGGAGATATCCTCACTCAACTCACCAAAAATATCCTTGCCAAGCAAGGAGTCGTCAACAGGGAGGCAGCAGGAGGCAAAGGCAATGAGTGGAGCTTCCTCTACAGAGGGGGAATAAACCTCCTCACATGAGAGGACGCTCTCATCATTGACCTGAGCAAAAAGCTCCAAGTCCTCCTGAAGTACCTGTGAAGATTCATCCTGCACAGACTCAGATGAAGGAAGGGGATCAAGAAATAAAGAAGACGAAGAACATAAATAAACATCAATCGGGGGAGTGATCCCGGTCTCACTCCCATCAGGTTGGGAAAGTAAAATAAAGTTGGCATTGTCATCAATGCCGCAAGATTCAGCGGGATCGACAGTGGCCATGCCCAAGATTTGGACTTCCTCCACCGGTGTTGAGGAAAGCTCCTCTTCACCTTGAAGGTTGTCCTCCTCCATAGGAGCAGGAATAACACATAAATCGCCAGCCTCATCCTGCGACACATCCTCAACAATGTCGTCGGAGACGAATGTAGTATGCACAATAGGGGGAGGAGTAGTGCTCGGATAAAAGTCGAGCACCGATTCCTCACAAAGAATCGAATCCACTAGAAGTGGTGGATGCATATGGAGAATAGGCTCAGCAATGTCAGTGCATAGATCAGCCGCACATCCGGTGACCGTGTCCATGCCATACCCTTCAAGATGTGAAGGTGACAAAGACACATAACCGGATGTTGAAGGTGTGCCGCCAGAGTTAGGAGTTGGGACAATCCGGATATCCGGCTCGTCATCCTCGTCCAATTGGCGAAGATACTCGGCACAGTCCTTCAAGGCATGATCAGTGCTCCGACAAAACCGGCACTGCCTAGCAGGCTTCTTTGGCACAGTGGGTGCTGAAGCCGGAAAGAAGTATGACGGTAAAGGCTCAGCAGAGTAGCCATAAGACTTACACGCACCATATGGAGTACCAGACGAAGTCGGTGCTCCATATGCTGGGCTATAAGAATTATGCCTACTGTTCTCCGTAGGGCATTCATCACTAGAGTGGGAAGTAGCTCCACACCAACGGCAACGGATATTGAGATGTGCCCACATAGTGTGAAGATAATACGATTCAAAATAAAAAAAGCTATTGTGCAAAATACTACACCTAACAAAAATTACTAAAGCAACCTAATTAAAACAGGAAAATGGAATAAAAAGAGATAAAACGAAGAAATGCAATTTACAAATGGAAGGGCTTCTCTCTCAGGTTCTCCCTCTCCAGAAAACTCACATGTTTGTGTTCCCCGGCAACGACGCCAAAAACTTGATGCGATAATTTCGGCAAGTGTACCGATCGCGCAAGTAATAATAATGGGGAAAATCCCCGAGTGTCGGTCTCTCAAGGAACACAGTAAGGTGGAGTTAGGTTTCGAGGAAGGACTTGAGATCGAAGTCCAGCGATAGGTGGAATGCGGACGAAAGGGATTTGGTTTGTGAAAAATAAAATAAAATATTACAACTACTCCTATGCAATGCCGCTATGCAATGCTTCGCTTGGCGGGATGGAGACTAGGCAGGCCTTGAGCGCGCTGCGTCGCAAGGGAGGATGGACGAGTAGGCAAACAGATCAAACTATGCAGGCCTTGAGCGCGTTGCTTCGTTAGGCGGGATGGAATACGGGCCGCGATGCCACGCTTCGGTAGGCGGATGGGCGAGTAGGCTAACAGAATGAGGGTCGCAAGCACCTCTTCGACAAACACGCCACTAGCAATTGCTAGTGCGGCACACGAACGCGGCGGCGGAATGGAAATGGACGGCGGCGCACCTCAAGCAACTCAAATAGATAAATTACACAATCACATAGACATGAAATATATATGTAAATATAACTAATTCAAGTGCCACTTCATCATCATGATTAGATCTAGCAAAACACGCATCAATAAGAAAAGAACAAAGCAAGAAACCGACCGAATCCGAAGGCTCGTTGTAGATTCTCGGTTGGAATCACCGGGTTGTCAATCCGTGTCCAAGCTCAGTCCGCAACTACGTCCGGGGTAGAGAGAGCTGTCACTACTCTCCAATGAGCCCGTCTTCTTCGTGTCACGATCCGGTAGAGGTTGCAAACTTCCTCTTGCTTGATGGTGATGGCGGCTAGGTCTTCCCTTGGAGCGCTAGGATGAAGGAGGAGGCCGAGAGGAAACTCCGGCTCAAGATTGGCGTGAAGACAAAGCCCGGAGCACCTCCATATGGTGGGCAACGGTGGAGGGGCGAAATCAGAGCCCTGGAGCGAGAAAACGGCGGAACAAAATCGGGATCCCGACCTAATTCGCGAGCAGGCGCATTTATAGGCGCTGGATTAAGCAGTGCGCACGGTCGTTGGCGCACGACCAGTGGTCGTGCGCTCTAGAATCCTGTGATCGTGCGTCTGACTAGACGGAGCCTGCAAGGGAAAAAGATTATAAAATACAATGTTCGCACGATCAGTGGCGCACGACCGGTGGTCGTGCGCACTATCGTAGGTGGTCGTGCGATAAGCCAAACAGAACTCATGAAATGGGCGTTAAGTGCGCACGAGCAGAGGCGCACGACCAGTGGTCGTGCGCAAAGGAGCCAGTGATCGTGCGCAGTGTTCCTGTACAGAATTGTACCGGGAACACCTGCACGACTCCTGTTCCAGCATACGACACCAGTCTGGCCACTGAAGGTGGCACTTAACACAGCATGACAACTAGTAACAAAGATGAACAAGAAATAACACTGAAACAGGCCTAGGAGTGCACTTAGCATGGAGTGTTAAATTGGAATGAAAACATGTCTAAAGTGACGTGCAAAGACTAGAAAATCGGCCCGGATGAGTCCATAAATGTGTATATATTTGGGACTAATCACACCCCCAGACTTAACTGTTTGCGCGTCCCGAGCAAACCATCTCTCGTGGACAGGAAAAACATAAGCTGGCGAAGAAACTATCAAGCGGAGTACCATGCGAAGTCGCATGCTCATGTGCGTAGAAATACAGTAGATAAAATTTCTAATTATACATATTTGTTTATAATTTCCTAGGAGCGTATTAAAAAATTACATTTACTCAAAATTTGAATCACAGTGAATCACAAGGTCGTACATAGGAAGAAAGTAAACTGAACGCTGAGGCGAGCATTGCCAAAGATCGGGGCTCGAGACAACCTCCATTGAAATCCAGCAATGTCGGTGACCATAAGCTTGCCCGTTCGCACTCTCTCCACGGCACTGGTTTGACTCAAATGCGTGAATCAATAGGACTTTAGGTTTTAAATGGGGCTTGGGTTTAGGTGAGGTATACAATGATAAAGACTATGGCTCAAACACTAAACCCAAATGAGCTAATGCAGAAATTCTCCTCATTCACCACACAAATACGCGGGCACCACACCCCCAGACTTGGATTTTACTACATGGGTGTGTGCACCGCCTACTCCCAAACATACATTTATACACAGATTTTTCCATAAAGCTCATAGCTTCTTCTTTTCTTCTCACTTATCTTCTTTTTCTTATTTTCTCTTTTTTTTTCACAAATTTTCAGCAATTTAAACAATGATGCATATCCACATTTTCACAAACATATCACCAAATCAACAACCCAACTCATGAAAATAATAAACAGCTAAAGCTCAGATTTGGGTGTGCGACTAGGATTGGCATTTAGGCTTTGGTGAGACAACGGTGGGGCTGAATCAAAGGAAGGGTAGGCACAACTGGGCTAACGAGGATAAAGCGATAGGAGTGGGCACAAAGGCTCAACCGGGCCAAAATGATGGCCTAAATCACATTCACGCAATTGACTAACCGTATACCCATGCTTCAAGAATCGCTTGGGGCAAGTTCTAGCCACCGAGAAAGATAATCCTTCCTCCCGACTCGGGCAATATGAGGCTAACGAACGTCTACACACATTCCTATGCTACCGTTTGATTCACACCGGATTCACCAATTTTGAGTAGAGTAAACAATATTTACGCTAATAGAAAAAAATATAAACTAATAGCATAAAAAGAAATTGAATCTACACGAATTTCTAAACGAGACATGAGCACTCGACTAGGAGCACTACAGGAGTCAATATTTTACTCTGCCTCATAATCCTAAGCCAGCACAATGATTTTCCAAATCACATAAAAAGACAAATTCAACTCGCGACGTGTCAACGGCTAAGCGCGCTCAAGTGGGTGCTGTGGTGTGCAATGAAAATATACAAAACTTTTTCAAAAAACTAAAATAAAAGTACTTCTAGCATGCTATGCGATAGTGCACGTGAGTGGGCACACTAGCTACTCTCCCCCAGACTTAAACTAAACAACCCACATAATATATGACAGGAAAATCAAAATAGGGCTAGGGAAAGAGAGTACCCAATGCTCAGCAAGTGAGCATGCCAGAAGACGCAAGAAAACTAACGCAAAGCCGCAGCATCCGCCATCCAGATAAAGTACCTGCAGGGGTCAGCTCCGCAAAACAAAAGAAAAAGAAAAAGATAAACTTCAATAAACTACAACTAACTAAACAGGATTGAATAAAATAAAATGCATGGAAAGTAAGATAAATACTGGGGTTATTGTCATCCCAGCACGACTTATTCAAAAACTAAAGGTTCTAGCTAATGGGCGTATGAAAAAGGAAATGGACAGGTAATTGTTCTAATATGCGTGTCGGTAACGGGTACCGATACGGCGACAGAACAGTCACGCCTCTACCCGAATATAAATAATAATACCTGCTTGACACAGGTAGAGGGAAAAGAAAGTAAGAAGAGGAGGAGATATCCTCACTCAACTCACCAAAAATATCCTTGCCTAACAAGGAGTCGTCAACAGGGAGACAGCAGGAGGCAAAGGCAATGAGTGGAGCTTCCTCTACAGAGGGGGAATAAACCTCCTCACATGAGAGGACGCTCTCATCATTGACTTGAGCAAAAAGCTCCAAGTCCTCCTGAAGTACCTGTGAAGATTCATCCTGCACAGACTCAAATGAAGGAAGGGGATCAAGAAATAAAGAAGACGAAGAACATAAATAAACATCAATCGGGGGAGTGATCCCGGTCTCACTCCCATCAGGTTGGGAAAGTAAAATAAAGTTGACATTGTCATCAATGCCGCAAGATTCAGCGGGATCGACAGTGGCCATGCCCAAGATTTGGACTTCCTTCACCGGTGTTGAGGAAAGCTCCTCTTCACCTTGAAGGTTGTCCTCCTCCATAGGAGCAGGAATAACACATAAATCGCCAGCCTCATCTTGCGACACATCCTCAACAATGTCGTCGGAGACGAATGTAGTATGCACAATAGGGAGAGGAGTAGTGCTCGGATAAATGTCGAGCACCGATTCCTCACAAAGAATCGAATCCACTAGAAGTGGTGGATGCACATGGAGAATAGGCTCAGCAATGTCAGTGCATAGATCAGCCGCACATCCGGTGACCGTGTCCATGCCATTCCCTTCAAGATGTGAAGGTGACAAAGACACATAACCGGATGTTGAAGGTGTGCCGCCAGAGTTAGGAGTTGGGACGATCCGGATATCCGGCTTGTCATCCTCGTCCAATTGGCGAAGATACTCGGCACAGTCCTTCAAGGCATGATCAGTGCTCCGACAAAACCGGCACTGCCTAGCAGGCTTCTTTGGCACAGCGGGTGCTGAAGCCAAAAAGAAGTATGACGGTAAAGGCTCAGCAGAGTAGCCATAAGACTTACGCGCACCATATGGAGTACCAGACGAAGTCGGTGCTCCATATGCTGTGCTATAAGAATTATGCCTACTGTTCTCCGTAGGGCATTCATCACTAGAGTGGGAAGTAGCTCCACACCAACGGCAACGGATATTGAGATGTGCCCACATAGTGTGAAGATAATACGATTCAAAATAAAAAAAGCTATTGTGCAAAATACTACACCTAACAAAAATTACTAAAGCAACCTAATTAAAACAGGAAAATGGAATAAAAAGAGATAAAACAAAGAAATGCAATTTACAAATGGAAGGGCTTCTCTCTCAGGTTCTCCCTCTCCAGAAAACTCACACGTTTATGTTCCCCGGCAACGGCGCCAAAAACTTGATGCGATAATTTCGGCAAGTGCACCGGTCGCGCAAGTAATAATAATACGGGCCGCGATGCCACGCTTCGGTAGGCGGATGGGCGAGTAGGCTAACGGAATGAGGGTCGCAAGCACCTCTTCGACAAACACGCCACTAGCAATTGCTAGTGCGGCACACGAACGCGGCGGCGGAATGGAAATGGACGGCGGCGCACCTCAAGCAACTCAAATAGATAAATTACACAATTACATAGACATGAAATATATATGTAAATATAACTAATTCAAGTGCCACTTCATCATCATGATTAGATCTAGCAAAACACGCATCAATAAGAAAAGAACAAAGCAAGAAATCGACCGAATCCGAAGGCTCGTTGTAGATTCTCGGTTGGAATCACCGGGTTGTCAATCCGTGTCCAAGCTCGGTCCGCAACTACGTCCGGGGTAGAGAGAGCTGTCACTACTCTCCAATGAGCCCGTCTTCTTCGTGTCACGATCCGGTAGAGGTTGCAAACTTCCTCTTGCTTGATGGTGATAGCGGCTAGGTCTTCCCTTGGAGCGCTAGGATGAAGGAGGAGGCCGAGAGGAAACTCCGGCTCAAGATTAGCGTGAAGACAAAGCCCGGAGCACCTCCATATGGTGGGCGACGGTGGAGGGGCGAAATCAGAGCCCTGGAGCGAGAAAACGGCAGAACAAAATCGGGATCCCGACCTAATTCGCGAGCAGGCACATTTATAGGCGCTGGATTAAGCAGTGCGCACGGTCGTTGGCGCACGACCAGTGGTCGTGCGCTCTAGAATCCTGTGATCGTGCGCCTGACTGGACGGAGCCTGCAAGGGAAAAAGATTATAAAATACAATGTTCGCACGATCAGTGGCGCACGACCGGTGGTCGTGCGCACTATCGTAGGTGGTCGTGCGATAAGCCAAACAGAACTTATGAAATGGGCGTTAAGTGCGCACGAGCAGAGGCGCACGACCAGTGGTCGTGCGCAAAGGAGCCAGTGATCGTGCGCAGTGTTCCTGTACAGAATTGTACCGGGAACACCTGCACGACTCTTGTTCCAGCATACGACACCAGTCTGGCCACTGAAGGTGGCACTTAACACAGCATGACAACTAGTAACAAAGATGAACAAGAAATAACACCGAAACGGGCCTAGGAGTGCACTTAGCATGGAGTGTTAAATAGGAATGAAAACATGTCTAAAGTGACGTGCAAAGACTAGAAAATCGGCCCGGATGAGTCCATAATTGTGTATATATTTGGGACTCATCACACCCCCAGACTTAACTGTTTGCGCGTCCCGAGCAAACCATCTCTCGCGGACAGGAAAAACATAAGCTGGCGAAGAAACTATCAAGCGGAGTACCATGCGAAGTCGCATGCTCATGTGCGTAGAAATACAGTAGATAAAATTTCTAATTATACATATTAGTTTATAATTTCCTAGGAGCGTATTTATATATTACATTTACTCAAAAATTGAATCACGGTGAATCACAAGGTCGTACATAGGAAGAAAGTAAACTGAACGCTGAGGCGAGCATTGCCAAAGATCGGGGCTCGAGACAACCTCCATTGAAATCCAGCAATGTCGGTGACCATAAGCTTGCCCGTTCGCACTCTCTCCACGGCACTGGTTTGACTCAAATGCGTGAATCAATAGGACTTTAGGTTTTAAATGGGGCTTGGGTTTAGGTGAGGTATACAATGATAAAGACTATGGCTCAAACACTAAACCCAAATGAGCTAATGCAGAAATTCTCCTCATTCACAACACAAATACGCGGGCACCACACCCCCAGACTTGGATTTTACTACATGGGTGTGTGCACCGCCTACTCCCAAACATACATTTATACACAGATTTTTCCATAAAGCTCATAGCTTCTTCTTTTCTTCTCACTTATCTTCTTTTTCTTATTTTCTCTTTTTTTTTCACAAATTTTCAGCAATTTAAACAATGATGCATATCCACATTTTCACAAACATATCACCAAATCAACAACCCAACTCATGAAAATAATAAACAGCTAAAGCTCAGATTTGGGTGTGCGACTAGGATTGGCATTTAGGCTTTGGTGAGACAACGGTGGGGCTGAATCAAAGGAAGGGTAGGCACAACTGGGCTAACGAGGATAAAGCGATAGGAGTGGGCACAAAGGCTCAACCGGGCCAAAATGATGGCCTAAATCACATTCACGCAATTGACTAACCGTATACCCATGCTTCAAGAATCGCTTGGGGCAAGTTCTAGCCACCGAGAAAGATAATCCTTCCTCCCGACTCGGGCAATATGAGGCTAACGAACGTCTACACACATTCCTATGCTACCGTTTGATTCACACCAGATTCACCAATTTTGAGTACAGTAAACAATATTTACGCTAATAAAAAAAATATAAACTAATAGCATAAAAAGAAATTGAATCTACACGAATTTCTAAACGAGACATGAGCACTCGACTAGGAGCACTACAGGAGTCAACATTTTACTCTGCCTCATAATCCTAAGCCAGCACAATGATTTTCCAAATCACACAAAAAGACAAATTCAACTCGCGACGTGCCAACGGCTAAGCGCGCTCAAGTGGGTGCTGTGGTGTGCAATGAAAATAAACAAAACTTTTTCAAAAAACTAAAATAAAAGTACTTCTAGCATGCTATGCGATAGTGCACGTGAGTGGGCACACTAGCTACTCTCCCCAGACTTAAACTAAACAACCCACATAATATATGACAGGAAAATCAAAATAGGGCTAGGGAAAGAGAGTACCCAATGCTCAGCAAGTGAGCATGCCAGAAGACGCAAGAAAACTAACGCAAAGCCGCAGCATCCGCCATCCAGATAAAGTACCTGCAAGGGTCAGCTCCGCAAAACAAAAGAAAAAGAAAAAGATAAACTTCAATAAACTACAGCTAACTAAACAGGATTGAATAAAATAAAATGCATGGAAAGTAAGATAAATACTGGGGTTATTGTCATCCCAGCACGACTTATTCAAAAACTAAAGGTTCTAGCTAATGGGCGTATGAAAAAGGAAATGGACAGGTAATTGTTCTAATATGCGTGTCGGTAACGGGTACCGATACGGCGACAGAACAGTCACGCCTCTACCCGAATATAAATAATAATACCTGCTTGACACAGGTAGAGGGAAAAGAAAGTAAGAAGAGGAGGAGATATCCTCACTCAACTCACCAAAAATATCCTTGCCTAGCAAGGAGTCGTCAACAGGGAGGCAGCAGGAGGCAAAGGCAATGAGTGGAGCTTCCTCTACAGAGGGGGAATAAACCTCCTCACATGAGAGGACGCTCTCATCATTGACTTGAGCAAAAAGCTTCAAGTCCTCCTGAAGTACCTGTGAAGATTCATCCTGCACAGACTCAGATGAAGGAAGGGGATCAAGAAATAAAGAAGCCGAAGAACATAAATAAACATCAATCGGGGGAGTGATCCCGGTCTCACTCCCATCAGGTTGGGAAAGTAAAATAAAGTTGGCATTGTCATCAATGCCGCAAGATTCAGCGGGATCGACAGTGGCCATGCCCAAGATTTGGACTTCCTCCACCGGTGTTGAGGAAAGCTCCTCTTCACCTTGAAGGTTGTCCTCCTCCATAGGAGCAGGAATAACACATAAATCGCCAGCCTCATCCTGCGACACATCCTCATCAATGTCGTCGGAGACGAATGTAGTATGCACAATAGGGGGAGGAATAGTGCTCGGATAAAAGTCGAGCATTGATTCCTCACAAAGAATCGAATCCACTAGAAGTGGTGGATGCACATGGAGAATAGGCTCAGCAATGTCAGTGCATAGATCAGCCGCACATCCGGTGACCGTGTCCATGCCATACCCTTCAAGATGTGAAGGTGACAAAGACACATAACCGGATGTTGAAGGTGTGCCGCCAGAGTTAGGAGTTGGGACGATCCGGATATCCGGCTCGTCATCCTCGTCCAATTGGCGAAGATACTCGGCACAGTCCTTTAAGGCATGATCAGTGCTCCGACAAAACCGGCACTGCCTAGCAGGCTTCTTTGGCACAGCGGGTGCTGAAGCCGAAAAGAAGTATGACGGTAAAGGCTCAGCAGAGTAGCCATAAGACTTACGCGCACCATATGGAGTACCAGACGAAGTCGGTGCTCCATATGCTGGGCTATAAGAATTATGCCTACTGTTCTCCGTAGGGCATTCATCACTAGAGTGGGAAGTAGCTCCACACCAACGGCAACGGATATTGAGATATGCCCACATAGTGTGAAGATAATACGATTCAAAATAAAAAAAGCTATTGTGCAAAATACTACACCTAACAAAAATTACTAAAGCAACCTAATTAAAACAGGAAAATGGAATAAAAAGAGATAAAACAAAGAAATGCAATTTACAAATGGAAGGGCTCCTCTCTCAGGTTCTCCCTCTCCAGAAAACTCACACGCCTGTGTTCCCCGGCAATGGCGCCAAAAACTTGATGCGATAATTTCGGCAAGTGCACCGGTCGCGCAAGTAATAATAATGGGGAAAATCCCCGAGTGTTGGTCTCTCAAGGAACACAGTAAGGTGGAGTTAGGTTTCGAGGAAGGACTTGAGATCGAAGTCCAGTGATAGGTGGAATGCGGACGAAAGGGATTTGGTTTGTGAAAAATAAAATAAAATATTACAACTACTCCTATGCAATGTCGGTATGCAATGCTTCGCTTGGCGGGATGGAGACTAGGCAGGCCTTGAGCGCGCTGCGTCGCAAGGGAGGATGGACGAGTAGGCAAACGGATCGAACTATGCAGGCCTTGAGCGCGTTGCTTCGTTAGGGGGGATGGAATACGGGCCGCGATGCCACGCTTCGGTAGGCGGATGGGCGAGTAGGCTAACGGAATGAGGGTCGCAAGCACCTCTTCGACAAACACGCCACTAGCAATTGCTAGTGCGGCACACGAACGCGGCGGCGGAATGGAAATGGACGGCGGCGCACCTCAAGCAACTCAAATAGATAAATTACACAATTACATAGACATGAAATATATATGTAAATATAACTAATTCAAGTGCCACTTCATCATCATGATTAGATCTAGCAAAACACGCATCAATAAGAAAAGAACAAAGCAAGAAATCGACCGAATCCGAAGGCTCGTTGTAGATTCTCGGTTGGAATCACCGGGTTGTCAATCCGTGTCCAAGCTCGGTCCGCAACTACGTCCGGGGTAGAGAGAGCTGTCACTACTCTCCAATGAGCCCGTCTTCTTCGTGTCACGATCCGGTAGAGGTTGCAAACTTCCTCTTGCTTGATGGTGATGGCGGCTAGGTCTTCCCTTGGAGCGCTAGGATGAAGGAGGAGGCCGAGAGGAAACTCCGGCTCAAGATTGGCGTGAAGACAAAGCCCGGAGCACCTCCATATGGTGGGCGACGGTGGAGGGGCGAAATCAGAGCCCTGGAGCGAGAAAACGGCGGAACAAAATCGGGATCCCGACCTAATTCGCGAGCAGGCGCATTTATAGGCGCTGGATTAAGCAGTGCGCACGGTCGTTGGCGCACGACCAGTGGTCGTGCGCTCTAGAATCCTGTGATCGTGCGCCTGACTGGACGGAGCCTGCAAGGGAAAAAGATTATAAAATACAATGTTCGCACGATCAGTGGCGCACGACCGGTGGTCGTGTGCACTATCGTAGGTGGTCGTGCGATAAGCTAAACAGAACTCATGAAATGGGCGTTAAGTGCGCACGAGCAGAGGCGCACGACCAGTGGTCGTGCGCAAAGGAGCCAGTGATCGTGCGCAGTGTTCCTGTACAGAATTGTACCGGGAACACCTGCACGACTCCTGTTCCAGCATACGACACCAGTCTGGCCACTGAAGGTGGCACTTAACACAGCATGACAACTAGTAACAAAGATGAACAAGAAATAACACCGAAACGGGCCTAGGAGTGCACTTAGCATGGAGTGTTAAATAGGAATGAAAAAATGTCTAAAGTGACGTGCAAAGACTAGAAAATCGGCCCGGATGAGTCCATAAATGTGTATATATTTGGGACTCATCGCACCCCCAGACTTAACTGTTTGCGCGTCCCGAGCAAACCATCTCTCGCGGACAGGAAAAACATAAGCTGGCGAAGAAACTATCAAGCGGAGTACCATGCGAAGTCGCATGCTCATGTGCGTAGAAATACAGTAGATAAAATTTCTAATTATACATATTTGTTTATAATTTCCTAGGAGCGTATTAAAAAATTACATTTACTCAAAATTTGAATCACAGTGAATCACAAGGTCGTACATAGGAAGAAAGTAAACTGAACGCTGAGGCGAGCATTGCCAAAGATCGGGGCTCGAGACAACCTCCATTGAAATCCAGCAATGTCGGTGACCATAAGCTTGCCCGTTCGCACTCTCTCCACGGCACTGGTTTGACTCAAATGCGTGAATCAATAGGACTTTAGGTTTTAAATGGGGCTTGGGTTTAGGTGAGGTATACAATGATAAAGACTATGGCTCAAACACTAAACCCAAATGAGCTAATGCAGAAATTCTCCTCATTCACCACACAAATACGCGGGCACCACACCCCCAGACTTGGATTTTACTACATGGGTGTGTGCACCGCCTACTCCCAAACATACATTTATACACAGATTTTTCCATAAAGCTCATAGCTTCTTCTTTTCTTCTCACTTATCTTCTTTTTCTTATTTTCTCTTTTTTTTTCTTTTCACAAATTTTTCAGCAATTTAAACAATGATGCATATCCACATTTTCACAAACATATCACCAAATCAACAACCCAACTCATGGAAATAATAAACAGCTAAAGCTCAGATTTGGGTGTGCGACTAGGATTGGCATTTAGGCTTTGGTGAGACAACGGTGGGGCTGAATCAAAGGAAGGGTAGGCACAACTGTGCTAACGAGGATAAAGCGATAGGAGTGGCACAAAGGCTCAACCGGGCCAAAATGATGGCCTAAATCACAATCACGCAATTGACTAACCGTATACCCATGCTTCAAGAATCGCTTGGGGCAAGTTCTAGCCACCGAGAAAGATAATCCTTCCTCCCGACTCGGGCAATATGAGGCTAACGAACGTCTACACACATTCCTATGCTACCGTTTGATTCACACCGGATTCACCAATTTTGAGTAGAGTAAACAATATTTACGCTAATAGAAAAAAATATAAACTAAAAGCATAAAAAGAAATTGAATCTACACGAATTTCTAAACGAGACATGAGCACTCGACTAGGAGCACTACAGGAGTCAACATTTTACTCTGCCTCATAATCCTAAGCCAACACAATGATTTTCCAAATCACACAAAAAGACAAATTCAACTCGCGACGTGCCAACGGCTAAGCGCGCTCAAGTGGGTGTTGTGGTGTGCAATGAAAATAAACAAAACTTTTTCAAAAAACTAAAATAAAAGTACTTCTAGCATGCTATGCGATAGTGCACGTGAGTGGGCACACTAGCTACTCTCCCCCAGACTTAAACTAAACAACCCACATAATATATGACAGGAAAATCAAAATAGGGCTAGGGAAAGAGAGTACCCAATGCTCAGCAAGTGAGCATGCCAGAAGACGCAAGAAAACAAACGCAAAGCCGCAGCATCCGCCATCCAGATAAAGTACCTGCAGGGGTCAGCTCCGCAAAACAAAAGAAAAAGAAAAAGATAAACTTCAATAAACTACAGCTAACTAAACAGGATTGAATAAAATAAAATGCATGGAAATTAAGTAAGATAAATACTGGGGTTATTGTTATCTCAGCACGACTTATTCAAAAACTAAAGGTTCTAGCTAATGGGCGTATGAAAAAGGAAATGGACAGGTAATTGTTCTAATATGCGTGTCAGTAACGGGTACCGATATGGCGACAGAACAGTCACGCCTCTACCCGAATATAAATAATAATACCTGCTTGACACAGGTAGAGGGAAAAGAAAGTAAGAAGAGGAGGAGATATCCTCACTCAACTCACCAAAAATATCCTTGCCTAGCAAGTAGTCGTCAACAGGGAGGCAGCAGGAGGCAAAGGCAATGAGTGGAGCTTCCTCTACAGAGGGGGAATAAACCTCCTCACATGAGAGGATGCTCTCATCATTGACTTGAGCAAAAAGCTCCAAGTCCTCCTGAAGTACCTGTGAAGATTCATCCTGCACAGACTCAGATGAAGGAAGGGGATCAAGAAATAAAGAAGACGAAGAACATAAATAAACATCAATCGGGGGAGTGATCCCGGTCTCACTCCCATCAGGTTGGGAAAGTAAAATAAAGTTGGCATTGTCATCAATGCCGCAAGATTCAGCGGGATCGACAGTGGCCATGCCCAAGATTTAGACTTCCTCCACCGGTGTTGAGGAAAGCTCCTATTCACCTTGAAGGTTGTCCTCCTCCATAGGAGCAGGAATAACACATAAATCGCCAGCTTCATCCTGCGACACATCCTCAACAATGTCGTCGGAGACGAATGTAGTATGCACAATAGGGGGAGGAGTAGTGCTCGGATAAAAGTCGAGCACCGATTCCTCATAAAGAATCGAATCCACTAGAAGTGGTGGATGCACATGGAGAATAGGCTCAGCAATGTCAGTGCATAGATCAGCCGCACATCCGGTGACCGTGTCCATGCCATACCCTTCAAGATGTGAAGGTGACAAAGACACATAACCGGATGTTGAAGGTGTGCCGCCAGAGTTAGGAGTTGGGACGATCCGGATATCCGGCTCATCATCCTCGTCCAATTGGCGAAGATACTCGGCACAGTCCTTCAAGGCATGATCAGTGCTCCGACAAAACCGGCACTGCCGAAAAGAAGTATGACGGTAAAGGCTCAGCAGAGTAGCCATAAGACTTACGCGCACCATAGGGAGTACCAGACGAAGTCGGTGCTCCATATGCTGGGCTATAAGAATTATGCCTACTGTTCTCCGTAGGGCATTCATCACTAGAGTGGGAAGTAGCTCCACACCAACGGCAACGGATATTGAGATGTGCCCACATAGTGTGAAGATAATACGATTCAAAATAAAAAAAGCTATTGTGCAAAATACAACACCTAACAAAAATTACTAAAGCAACCTAATTAAAACAGGAAAATGGAATAAAAAGAGATAAAACAAAGAAATGCAATTTACAAATGGAAGGGCTTCTCTCTCAGGTTCTCCCTCTCCAGAAAACTCACACGTTTGTGTTCCCCGGCAACGGCGCCAAAAACTTGATGCGATAATTTCGGCAAGTGTACCGATCGCGCAAGTAATAATAATGGGGAAAATCCCCGAGTGTCGGTCTCTCAAGGAACACAGTAAGGTGGAGTTAGGTTTCGAGGAAGGACTTGAGATCGAAGTCTAGCGATAGGTGGAATGCGGACGAAAGGGATTTGGTTTGTGAAAAATAAAATAAAATATTACAACTACTCCTATGCAATGCCGCTATGCAATGCTTCGCTTGGTGGGATGGAGACTAGGCAGGCCTTGAGCGCGCTGCGTCGCAAGGGAGGATGGACGAGTAGGCAAACAGATCGAACTATGCAGGCCTTGAGCGCGTTGCTTCGTTAGGCGGGATGGAATACGGGCCGCGATGCCATACTTCGGTAGGCGGATGGGCGAGTAGGCTAACGGAATGAGGGTCGCAAGCACCTCTTCGACAAACACGCCACTAGCAATTGCTAGTGCGGCACACGAACGCGGCGGCGGAATGGAAATGGACGGCGGCGCACCTCAAGCAACTCAAATAGATAAATTACACAATCACATAGACATGAAATATATATGTAAATATAACTAATTCAAGTGCCACTTCATCATCATGATTAGATCTAGCAAAACACGCATCAATAAGAAAAGAACAAAGCAAGAAATCGACCGAATCCGAAGGCTCGTTGTAGATTCTCGGTTGGAATCACCGGGTTGTCAATCCGTGTCCAAGCTCGGTCCGCAACTACGTCCGGGGTAGAGAGAGCTGTCACTACTCTCCAATGAGCCCGTCTTCTTCGTGTCACGATCTGGTAGAGGTTGCAAACTTCCTCTTGCTTGATGGTGATGGCGGCTAGGTCTTCCCTTGGAGCGCTAGGATGAAGGAGGAGGCCGAGAGGAAACTCCGGCTCAAGATTGGCGTGAAGACAAAGCCCGGAGCACCTCCATATGGTGGGCGACGGTGGAGGGGCGAAATCAGAGCCCTGGAGCGAGAAAACGGCGGAACAAAATCGGGATCCCGACCTAATTCGCGAGCAGGCGCATTTATAGGCGCTGGATTAAGCAGTGCGCACGGTCGTTGGCGCACGACCAGTGGTCGTGCGCTCTAGAATCCTGTGATCGTGCGCCTGACTGGACGGAGCCTGCAAGGGAAAAAGATTATAAAATACAATGTTCGCACGATCAGTGGCGCACGACCGGTGGTCGTGCGCACTATCGTAGGTGGTCGTGCGATAAGCCAAACAGAACTCATGAAATGGGCGTTAAGTGCGCACGAGCAGAGGCGCACGACCAGTGGTCGTGCGCAAAGGAGCCAGTGATCGTGCGCAGTGTTCCTGTACAGAATTGTACCGGGAACACCTGCACGACTCCTGTTCCAGCATACGACACCAGTCTGGCCACTGAAGGTGGCACTTAACACAGCATGACAACTAGTAACAAAGATGAACAAGAAATAACACCGAAACGGGCCTAGGAGTGCACTTAGCATGGAGTGTTAAATAGGAATGAAAAAATGTCTAAAGTGACGTGCAAAACTAGAAAATCGGCCCGGATGAGTCCATAAATGTGTATATATTTGGGACTCATCAAAATGCACAGGCAACTCCCTTAATTTACGCTCAGGTGAGCATGCCGAAGTCGGTCGCCCGGCTACTCCTCCGCTATGCTCTTGACTCTTTTGTTGTCCGTTAGCTCGAAATTGTGAATCCAAATTACCTATACATACCTTAAGTAATTTGGATTGCTGAAGCTGAGCGGCAAATGGATCAGAGAAAATGTGTGATTGCAACGGCTCATCCTCTATATGAAAATCGTTAGAATAAAAAGAATCAAAATTAAGCGAGTCAGAAAATTTTTTACAAGGAGGAGTTTCTTGTGAAAATACATGATTAAGCACCGGTTGTTTATTTTCAAAAATAAGAGTATTATCAAAAAAATCAATATCAAGTGGAGAAAATTCATGAGACACAATTTCTTCATGAATTATAATTTCATGAGAAAGAGAAGAAAGGGCGGGCGAAGGAGAAGAAAAAAAAATTTTCATTTTCTAATTCACCCGGTGTCTCCATGACTTTGTGAAATTCTTGGAACAATTGTTCTTCTTGATCTTGAGAATAATTATTTAATTTTGGAGAAAAAGTCGAAAAAATTTCAAGATCAGAAGAAGAACAAATTTGCGGAAAATGTGAGGAATGCAAATCATGATTGAAGGAATTTCCTTCTTCGCACTGAAAACTATCCGGATGACCTTGCCACCATGAATAATCAACATCAGAGAAAGAAAAAAATTCAATCGAATCATGATTTAAAGAGAAATTATTTTCATCATAAAAATAATTATTTTCATTATAAAAATTATAATTTTCATTAGAAAAATTAATTTGATTTTCATGAGAAAATTTTTGAAATGAAAAATAACATTCCTCACTAGAATGATGATCCCCACAAAAATGACAAATAATTTGGTGCATTCGTGCGGCTTCCAAAAGATTGACTTTATTTTAAAGCTCGGCAACTTTTGCGGCCAACTGTGATAACATCATTTTTTTTGAAAAAGAAAATTAAACAACCGTCACCTAATAGAAAGGAATTTTAAAAGAAAAAGCAAAAAGAGAAATGGGGGCGGAGAAATATAATGATAAAAGTAATAAAATTTACGCTTTCAAAATATCAACAAAAATAGTCCCCGGCAACGGCGCCAAAAACTTGATACGGATTTTATATAGTTTTAAAAATAATTCCAACTAATTAATATCCCGATGTAGGCAAGTATACCTATCGAAATATAGTATAGGAAGGATGTCGTAAGTGCCCGAGGCCTGTCGAGTAATCTTACTCACGTAAATTAATATTTATTTTATCGGAAAAATATTTAAAAGGTTTTTATAAAAGAAATAATAAAAGAAAGGAAACATTTGATCGAGAATCCTTCTTAAGTAAAATACTTCGTAAAACTAGAATTCATAAGAAATGGATTTAGACAAACTTGACCGTGGAGGTTCCCAAAATATGATAGATCCTCTCTCGAGAGAACTACCACCTAATCTTAGGTTGATCGATTAAGACCCCTCGGCCAGTCGAAACCCCTAAGCTTGCTTTATGCGGTGAGCCCCACTATTGGATTTGACTCCAATCCAGAAGATTTGCGTCACCCTCTCTCGAGGAATGCATGTAAATCTTTTTATCTTTGAGTGATCTCCTCGTTTGCATGGATCTCTCGATCACTAGCATACGGATCTTAGATCGAGAAACATATTCGCGATATATGAATTCGAAGCAATTTAATTCAAAGATAAATCCTAGTTTTCGAAAACCAAACTATGAAAAAAAGATTACTAAATACCACTACTTAAGAATTCATCAGATCAAATGTAATAAAATTAGCTACTCATAATTGAAGGAAAGATAATTTTATAACTAAGGAAGTAGAATTACAATTGCTGGAAATGAAAATTCTAAATTATGAATTGAAATTGTAAAGCATAAAATAAATTGCATAAATAAAAATTACACTAATGAAATGCAGAAAAAACTACTCTAAAATTGACCCAATCGAAGCAAGGACTGGATTCCCATCACTTTGGCAGCAGCTGGCTTTTATAGGCAGAAAATTGGTGAGTCACGCCCTTGGTCACGCCCGTGACCAAGGGCGTGTAAACTTCGTAACTGCGTCATGAAAGCCCGGGAACATTGGGGAAGAGAAACCGCCAAAATTGATCATCTCGACGGGTCACGGCCTAGGTCACGCCCATGACCTTGGGCGTGTCTTGACCGAGTCAGGAAATGGTGGAAAACGGCACGATCTGGAGTTAATCTGGCAGTTGCGGGAGAGGTCACGCCCCTTGGTCACGCCCGTGACCAAGGGCGTGTAAGATGGAACGGCTCGGCGGCGGAAACTGCTTGTATTGAATGCTTGTCGGGCGAGTCATGCCCGTGACCTGAAGGTCACGCCCGTGACCTGGGGCGTGTAATCTTAATCCGACGTGGCAATGTCTTCCGGGAGCTGAAGGCGGAGCACGGCTGTGACATGGTCACGCTCGTGACCTGGGGCGTGTACTGAGGATTTTTGCAGATTTGTTCTGGAATTTCCCCTGAACACAGTCGTGGGCTTGAATTTGTTATTATCAGCCCCAGATTACCTGAAAACACAAAATAAAGTAAATTAGATATAAATTAAACTAAAAGTATATAAAAACTAATTAATTACTACAAGAATATTATATAAAAATAACTATAAATAATGCACTATCACTCGCCATTCTTCGTCTCCTTCTCCCGCGGCGGTCACACTAGGTGACTTTACCTCGAATTCAACTGGGAGGACGGCCTCGGACCTGTGAGAGAGCTTAGAAGGAGTCTCCCCTGTGGCCGTGTTTGGGGTGGTCCTCAGGGCCCAGAGGACCGAAAGTAACTGCTCTACTCAGTTCCCTCGAAGATTCTCGACCTTCTTCAACAGGTTCACAATGATCTTTTTTGCTGCTTCCACCTACCCATTACTCCTAGGGTGGTGGACTGAGGCGAACCGAAGATCTATGCTGAGTTGGGTGCAAAAGCCGACAAACTCCTCGCTGGCGAACTGTGGCCCGTTGTCCGTGACTATGGCTAGAGGGAGCCCATGCCTGCAAATTATTTCACCCCAAACAAAATTCCTCACTACCTGGGATGTTACCTTAGCCAGCGCCTTTACCTCGATCCATTTGAAGAAGTAGTCCATCATCACCAATAGGAACTTCCTTTGGCCGCTTGCCTGGGGGGAAAGGCCCCACCAGATCCAAACCCCATATCGCAAATGGCCAGGGGGCTGTGATTGTCCGGAGCCTCTGAGCTGGAAGGAGCTGGAGAGGGGCGTAGAGCTGACACTTGGAGCACCTCTTGGAGAACTCGGCCGCATCCTTGCTGAGCGTGGGCCAGAAGTAGCCCTGCCTCAATACTCTTCCCTCCAAGGTCCTGCCTCCTGAGTGACTGCCACACTCCCCCGAGTGAATCTCCTCCCGGACCCTCAGGGATTCCTCCTCCGAGACACAACGAGCTACGAGCCCCGAGAGGGTTTTGCGATACAGCAATCCTACGTGTAAGGAGTAGTATGCTGACTTATACCTGAGCCGCCGCTTGTCCATCCCCTCCTCGGGGAACTTTCCTGACGTCAAGAAAGTGATGAGCGAATCCATCCAAGACACCCGCCGATCCACCTCCATCAGCTCTCCCTCCTCGATGGAAGGTCGGAAGAGTTCCGACACTGTCCCCCCTGCCCGGGGACCGAACTTCGCCAGGAGATCCACCTGGGTGCTCTCCTCCCTTGGGACGTGCTTGATGGAGAAAGTGTGAAATTTCCCAATGACTCCCTTGACCTTTTCCAGGTACCGTTGGAGAGTTGGCTCCTTGACCTCGAACTCCCCCTTGATCTAGCAAGCCACTAACATGGAGTCTGTTGAGGCCTCCACGTCATATACTCCCAACTCTCGAGCTAGGCGGAGGCCTGCTATCACGGCCTCATACTCAGCCTGTTTGTTGGTGAGGGGGAAATGAACGTTGATTGCTTGCTCAATCCTGGTGCCCTGGGGGCTCACCAACACCACTCCTCCCCCGAAAGAGTGCTTGCCTGACGTGCCATCCACCATCATCTTCCAGGCCACTGGGTGGGGTAGTTCAGACTCTTCCACCTCGGTCACGTAATCAGCCATGAAATCCGCTACTGCTTGCGCCTTTATGGACACCCTGGGCACGTAGGAGATGTTAAATTCACTTAACTCTACTGACCATTTGGCCAGTCTTCCGGAGTGCTCCACCCCCTCCATGATGCTGCAAAGGGGGTGATCGGTCAGAAGTTTGATGGAGTGTGCCTGGAAGTAGGGCCGAAGTTTCCGGGCCGATACTACCAAGGCAAAAGCAAGCTTCTCCAGGATATGGTACCTAAGCTCGGCCTTCCTCAACACCCTGCTCACGTAATAGATTGGGAGCTGTTTCTTTCCTTCTTCTCGAACCAGCACTGAGCTGACTGCTTCCGACCCTACCCCCAATTATAGGTATAGGTCCTTCCCTTGCCTTGGCCCTTGCAGCAGCGGGGCCTGGGTCAGCTGCTCCTTCAGTGCTTGAAAAGCTTTCTCGCACTCGGGGGTCCACTCGAACTTTTGGTTCCCTAGCAGCACCCTGAAGAAAGAAGAACATTTTTCTCCCTCCTTGGAAAGGAACCTACTAAACCCGGCTAGCTTCCCTGTTAGACGTTGAACCTCCTTCACATTCCTTGGAGATCCCAACTCGAGGATTTCCCTAACCTTGTCCGAGTTAGGCTCTACCCCGAGGGGGGTAAGTAAATGACCCAAGAACTTCCCTCGACTGGCCCCGAAGACGCACTTTAGGGGGTTAAGCTTCATTTTAAATTTCCTCAAATTCCCAAAGGTCTCCTCGAGGTCCCTGAGGTGGGACTCGAGGTCCCAACTTTTGATCATCAGGTCATCCATATAGACCTCCAAGTTCCTGCCCTTCTGCTCGCGAAATACTTTATCCATCATTCGCTGGTACGTCGCCCCTGCGTTCTTCAAGCCAAATGGCATCATTTTATAACAGTAGCACCCATCCCCGGTTGAAGGATACATCCTTGATGTCGGGGGGGGGGGGGGGGGGGGGGGGGGGGGGGGGGTGCATGCAGATTTGGTGCTAACCTGGAAAAAGCATCTAAAAAAGACATCATAGAGAAACCGACGGCTGAGTCAACCAACGCGTCGATTCTAGGCAAGGGGTAGCAATCCTTGGGGCATGATTTATTAAGGAAAAATCAACGCGCATTCTCCACTTACCATCCCATTTCTTCACCATCACTACATTGGAGACCCAGCTTGGGTACTGGATCTCCGATACAAAGCCGGCCCTGATGAGCTTGCTCAGCTCCTCCCGGATAGGCACCTCAAACTTGTCCGCTATGGACCTCTTCTTTTGGCGAATGGGGCGAGTGCCGGGATTGAGGTTGAGGCGATGGCACGCCACGTCCGCATCGATCCCGGGCATCTCCGCGACACTCCATGCGAAGACATCCACATTGTCTTGGACACAAGCCGAGATCCTCCTCCGGTCCTCGGGGCTGAGCTCCCCCTGATCTTGATCTTCTCGATTGTCCCGGCCTTGGTGGTGACCTCCACCTCCACTACTTCCTCCACGGCCTCCAGCCTAGATTGTCCCCCCCACGCACTATCCTCCTGTTGGAGTTACCATTGTGATCTAGAAGTGGTCAAGCATGTAATGTCACTGCCAACGCGATATGAGCCTGCAGGGTCGCACATAAGAGCATGTGGAGAAGTTGGAAGATTGACTGTGTTGGTAAAGGTTACCAATCATCATATAGAATGGGGAAGTCCAGCAATTGTTGCTGTCTGAATTCGTCGGATATGATTCGTCGGATTCGTCGGAATTCGTCGGATCATTCCGTGGAATCCCGACGAATTGTCACAGAGACCCTTCACTCGGCAAATGTTGCTGTCTGATTGGATTCGTCGGAATTCGTCGGATCACTCCGTGGAATCCCGACGAAATGTCATAGAGACCCTTCACTCGGCAAATGTTGCCGTATGATTGGATTCGTCGGAATTCGTCGGATTGTCCCGTGTAAACTCGACGAATGCTGATTCGTGAAATCCCGACGAATTATAACAGAAACCCCAATTCTGCTGTGTAGTCTGCGGATAGCGATTATTTTAGAAGCCTGTTTATGCTTTGGGTATAAATAGATCTTCTTTTAGGGTTCTCACTACTGAAAAAGGTTTAGCCGACGGAAGTGTTCCGCTCTCGCTCGAACCCTAGACGGAAAGTGTTCCGCCGCCCAGTTCGCCTCCGCCGACCTCTTCTCCGGCGATTGTCGTCGTGATTGTTCTCCTGGAGCGAACCTAGCAGTTCGTGGAAGTGCAAGGTGCAGTTGTTCTCCCTTCCGAGTTGCGTGCGACGTGACTTGGTGTTCTCCCGGCTCGTGTGGACTGCTGTGAGATGTAGACATTATTCTACGTGAGGACTCGCATAGCCGACGACAGGACTCTTCTTCTTAGAGCATCTAGGTTGGATTGGATCCAACCCCACTAAGGTATTTTTGCCTAGTAGTTTTGTTTTAACTTCTTGATTCAATATTCATGGCCGATCCAAGTCTTTTTGGGTTGTTTCTGTTTATTTCCGCTGCGCCTACATGTGATGTATGGTTCTAGAAAAACCCAACAGTGGTATCAGAGCTAGGTTGCGATCATGAATGTTGTTTCAGAAGTTAGGTTATTGCAGTACGTGCAAATCTAGGTATTTGGAAGCGTTCTAAATGTCAGGGGCGCTGCCCCTTGGACCCCGTTAGGGGCTCTGCCCCTTGGACCCCGTTAGGGGCTCTGCCCCTAAGACCCCGCCAGGGGCGCGGCCCCTTGGAACCCCGCCAGGAACGTCTGGGATTTCGTGGTTATTTCTAATTGTTAGAAATTGTTGTCTCCTTAGCAGTAACCGTCCCTCAAGTGGTTAATGAACCCTTGTATTGTTTTGGATTTTGAATCCAACAATGAGAGACGAGCTTGTCTACTGCTTTAAGTCGAGTTGCCTTTGCCTTTGTCCAATGCATGTAAATCTGAAGATTTGGAAGAGTTCTAAATGTCCAGATTTAGCCCTTTCGTCTATCAAAGGTTGATAGTCTTATGTTGTGCACATAAGGGATGCATGTGGATTTTAGAATGCTTGTGGGTGTGCACTTTGATCAAATGTTGATCATGGTTAAGTGTTAACCTATTATTTAAAATTAAAATCCCTTCATCAAATATTAAGTGTTCGGATGCCTTCCGATGGATGACACTCTTCCTGCCTCGATCGATAAAGTGTGGGCTTGCCAAAGCAAGGTGCATTAATCTATCTTGGTAAGGGTGCGAGCGGATAATTGTGATATCCCACTGTCGACATCGGGTCTAACTTAACTAGGTGACCTCAAAGGTTGAGTGCCTAGAGGCATAGGGTTGGCATGCACCATATGATGGATGCGAATAAGGAGTTATTCACCAGTCATACAAGAGTTACATGAGGATGCAATTGGCAAGCGTTGCCTACCTAAATAACCGCATTATGAGAGGAACGCCAAAGCGGACTCGTGGTGTTGGTGAAATACGGATCTTGTTCACTAAGAGAGTAGCTCGCATGGACTCTCCGAATTGATAGTGAGGGCTATCAATTTGAATAAAATAGTGGGAGTATTTAATTGAAGTCCAAATTAAAATAAATTGTATTTTGAAATTAAGGTACTGATTAAATTCTGCATGAATTCTTGTAGAATTCCATGGCAAGTGGTTCACATTCCACCTTGTCCCTGAGAGCTATCCTTGAGAAGGACATGCTTAGTGGGACGAACTATATGGACTGGTATAGGAACCTGAGAATTGTTCTCAGGCAAGAGCGAAAGCTCTACGTCTTGGAAGAAGAAGCCCCCGAGGTGCCGACCGGGAACTCGTCCCGTGTTGATAAGGATGCTTATAAGAAGTATACCGATGACGCCTTAAACGTCGAGTGCCTTATGCTTGCCACCATGAACTCTGAGCTTCAGAAGCAACACGAGAACATGGGGTGCAAGGAGATTGACGAGCACCTAAAGAAAATGTTTCAAGGGCAAGCTCGTCAAGAGAGGTTCGATGTCACGAAGGCATTATTTCAGTGCAAAATGGGAGCTCGAGACTCGGTTGGTACTCACGTACTCAAGATGATTGGGTATATAGAGAACCTGGAGAGACTGGGTTTTCCTCTAGGTCAAGAGTTGGCCACAGATCTTATCCTGCAATCGTTGCCGGATAGTTATGAGCAGTTCGTCTTGAACTACAACATGAATGAAATAGACAAGACACTGCCCGAGCTCCTAGGCATGTTGCGAACTGCCGAGATAAACATGAAGAAGGCCAAGCCTGCTAGTCCCATATTGATGGTACATAAAGGCAAGGGTAAGGCCAAGGGCTTCAAGAAGACGAAGGTGGGACCTAAGTCACATCTTGAGCCCAAATCTTCTGCGCTGAAAAGGAAGAGCACCGTGAAGGAAGGGAAATGCCACCACTGTGGCAAGGCTGGTCATTGGAGGAGGAATTGTCCTTCGTACATTGACGGTTTGCAGAAAATGAAGGGAGGTATGACTTCCGCTTAGAATATTTACGTTATAGAGATAAACCTTTCTGCTCCTTCATCATGGGTATTGGATACCGGATGTGGTTCTCACATTTGTACAAATGTGCAGGAACTAGGAAGGAGGAGATTGCTGAGTAAAGGAGAGGTAGAACTACGCGTCGGCAATGGAGCAAGAGTTGCTGCTGTAGCCGTAGGGGTTTACCGTCTTTCTTTGCCCAGTGGGCTTGTAATAGAACTTAATAATTGTTATTATGTTCCGGCCATAACTAGATTATATCCATTTCATGCTTAGACATGATTGGATTTTCTTTTATAATTAAGAACAATTGTTGTTCTATATTTAAGAATGATGTTTGTTATGCGGTAGCTCAATTGTTTAATGGTCTTTATGTTTTGAACCTAGACCATCCGATCTATAATGTAGATAATAATAAAAGACTATGAACAAATGACTCAAATCCTACATATCTCTGGCATTGTCGTTTGGGCCATATAAACGAGAAGCGCATATCCAAGCTCCATAAAGATGGACTATTGGACTCATTTGATTATGAATCATTCGAGCGATGCGAGTCTTGTTTGTTAGGCAAGATGACTAAATCCCCTTTCACTGGTTATACTGAGAGGGTTGAGGATCTCTTGGGTGTTGTACATAGTGATGTATGCGGACCCATGAGTTCTATGGCTAGAGGTGGGTATTTCTACTTCGTTACATTTAATGATGATTTCAGTAGATACGGATACGTGTATCTTATGAAGTGCAAATCCGAAACTTTTGAAAAGTTCAAAGAGTTTAAGAATGAAGTGGAGAACCAATTGGGTAAAAAGGTTAAAGCACTCTGATCTGATCGAGGTGGCGAATACCTAAGTCATGAGTTCCGTGATCATCTGAAAGAGTGTGGTATTGTATCACAGCTCACTCCACCTAGGACACCGCAACATAATGGTGTGTCTGAGAGGAGAAATCATACTCTGTTAGACATGGTACGGTCGATGATGAGTCATGCAGACTTGCCTGTTTCCTTTTGGGGTTTTGCTTTAGAGACTGGTGCAATAACACTGAATCGCGCTCCAACGAAAACGGTTCTAAAGACACCATATGAGATATGGACTGGGAAGCGTCCTAGTATGTCATTCATTAAAATTTGGGGCTGTGAGGCATACGTACGACGTCAAATGTCTGACAAGCTGGAACTCAAATCAGATAAGTGTTATCTGGTGGGATATCCTAAGGAAACGAAAGGATATTACTTTTACCTACCGTCTGAGGGCAAAGTGTTTGTCGCAAGGATGGGTGTCTTCTTGGAGAAAGAGTTCTTGTCAAGAAAGACGCAAAAGGTAGAACTTGAAGAAGTTCAAGAACCACAAGTAGTGAATGAACCAGAGTTGGATTCTGAGCCAGGACTACAAGATGTTGTAGCTAGAGAACCTGCTCAAGAGACACAAGTCCTACGTAGATCTGGTAGACCAAGATTTGAGCCTAGAGATATGGATTTCTCGTGTCTCAAATAGGTAATGTGTTGCTTATGGATCATGATGATGAACCAGCGACCTACCAAGAGGCTATGAATGGACCGGACTCCGACAAATGGCTTGAGGCTATGAAATCTGAAATGGACTCCATGTATACAAACCAAGTTTGGAACTTGGTGGAACCACCTGAAGGGGTACGACCCATAGGGTGCAAGTGGGTCATCAAGAAGAAGACCGACATGGATGGGAATGTACAGGCATTCAAAGGGCGACTGGTGGCTAAGGGTTTCAAGCAAATTCATGGTGTTAACTATGATGAGACCTTTTCCCCTGTTGCCATGGTAAAGCCCATTAGGATATTGCTTGCTATTGCTGCGTATTATGACTACGAGATCTGGCAGATGGATGTCAAAACGGCTTTCCTAAATGGAAACCTCCTTGAGGAAGTGTACATGACACAACCCGAAGGTTTTGTATCCCCAAATGAAGCCACTAAAATATGCAAGCTGAATAGGTCCATCTATGGATTGAAACAGGCCTCTAGAAGTTGGAAGATTCGTTTTGATGAGAAGATCAAAGAGTTTGGTTTTGTCAAGAATGAAGATGAACCGTGTGTTTACAAGCGAATCAGTGGGAGCATTGTTGCCTTCCTGTTATTGTATGTAGATGACATACTGTTGATCGGGAATGACATACCTACCCTGAAAGTTGTTAAGAACAACCTAGGGAACTGCTTTTCTATGAAGGACTTGGGTGAAGCGACTTACATACTCGGTATTAAGATCTATAGAGATAGATCGAAGAAGTTGCTGGGTTTGACCCAGAGTACGTACATTGAGAAGGTGTTGAAGCGGTTCAACATGCTTGAGTCCAAGAAAGGATTTTTGCCCATGTCTCATGGTGTAAATCTCTCTAAGGACCAGTGTCCAAAATCTTGTGAAGATAAGGACCGCATGAAGTTGATTCCATATGCTTCGGCAATTGGGTCAATCATGTATGCAATGTTATTTACTCGACCCGATGTCTCTTTTGCTTTGAGCATGACTAGCAGGTATCAGTCTGATCCTGGTGAATGTCACTGGATAGCCGTAAAGAACATCCTGAAGTACTTGAGAAGGACTAAGGATGTATTCTTGGTATATGGTGGAGAGGAAGAGCTCGTTGTAAGTGGTTACACGGATGCCAGCTTCCAAACTGATAGGGATGATTCGAAGTCTCAGTCAGGGTTTGTGTTTTGCCTGAATGGAGGAGCTGTGAGCTGGAAGAGTTCCAAGCAAGTGACAGTTGCTGATTCTACAACTGAGGCCGAGTATATCGCTGCGGCAAATGCAGCGAAGGAGGCTGTATGGATTAGGAAATTCATCGGCGAGCTAGATGTAGTTCCTAACATTGTTGGTCCCGTAGTTCTCTACTGTGATAACAATGGTGCAATTGCACAATCTAAGGAACCTAGATCCCATCAGCGCTCCAAGCACATACTTCGGCGGTTCCATCTTATTCGTGAGATTGTCGAACGAGGAGATGTGAACATTTGCAGAGTGCCGACTGAGGAGAATATTGCAGATCCACTGACAAAGCCTCTCGCGCAGAGAAAGCATGATGGTCATACTAGATCAATGGGTATACGATACCTGAGTGATCAACTCTAGTGGGAGTCTTGTGGGTTGCATGTAAAATATATATTCTGTTGGCTGTTTAATATTTATTCATATGATGAATTGTGTACCAATGATTTCCTTTTACAATTAATGGCAAGTTCTTTTATTACGATATACTGTTTCTATATGATAGAATAAAATTCGTGATAAATACCCTTAGAATGTTCGCTTCCATAGGACATCAAGTACGTGAGTTGAATGTGAGAGCATATGATTTCGAAGCTTCATTCTTAAAAGATCCCTGGTCGAGGTATCATCGTAGAAGCTAAGGGTGATGATGATACATTAAGACTAGCATGTGTGTTGACTGATGACCGGTTCTCACAGGTCATGATATTGTGATATCAAGTCATCACGTGGGTACTTGTTAGTGAACAAGTTGTACTGGACAGACCCAACCTGAGACTACTTTGTGGATTGTTACTTAAAAGTGTCACAAGTAGGTCTCATTTGACAATGGTGTTGTGGTCCTTTGACCTGAATTCACAGCATTCATCGAGTGAGGAAGAGCGTGCTTTGATGTCATCTAAAGTCTTCCTTGAAGAAGGTTGATGATAAGGGTGGTCGTTGGGTACGTTACGAATCATTTGGGTGTTTGGGTGTGAGCAGATATGGGATTTGTCCTCCTATATAACAGGAGTTGCATCCATGGGCCCCTTGATGGAATTGAACTGGGAAATGCATGGCCATGCTTGGTTGAGTCAATATGTGATATTGAGCTCACCATTCTCTGAAGTCCGTTCTAGATCAAGAAACTTGGATTGAGCAATTATGAGGGTGACACGGTCCATGCCTCTAGTTCTTTCCGGATGTAAGGGACAAAGGGACAAAGACAACGCTGGAACATTGGTCATAAAGGCTTATGAGTTATGAACTCTTATTGCTTGGGGAGCAATGATGCATTGCTAGATGCCGCTCATTGTTTGTGAGGTTTTTGTTTGATACTTTCAAGATCAAGTGGGAGACTGTTGGAGTTACCATTGTGATCTAGAAGTGGTCAAGCATGTAATGTCACTGCCAACGCGATATGAGCCTGCAGGGTCGCACATAAGAGCATGTGGAGAAGTTGGAAGATTGACTGTGTTGGTAAAGGTTACCAATCATCATATAGAATGGGGAAGTCCAGCAATTGTTGTTGTCTGAATTCGTCGGATATGATTCGTCGGATTCGTCGGAATTCGTCGGATCATGCCGTGGAATCCCGACGAATTGTCACAGAGACCCTTCACTCGGCAAATGTTGCTGTCTGATTGGATTCGTCGGAATTCGTCGGATCACTCCGTGGAATCCCGACGAATTGTCACAGAGACCCTTCACTCGGCAAATGTTGTCATCTGATTGGATTCGTCGGAATTCGTCGGATTGTCCCGTGTAAACTCGACGAATGCTGATTCGTGAAATCCCGACGAATTATAACAGAAACCCCAATTCTGCTGTGTGGTCTGCGGATAACGATTATTTTAGAAGCCTGTTTATGCTTTGGGTATAAATAGATCTTCTTTTAGGGTTCTCACTACTGAAAAAGGTTTAGCCGACGAAAGTGTTCCGCTCTCGCTCGAACCCTAGACGGAAAGTGTTCCGCCGCCCAGTTCGCCTCCGCCGACCTCCTCTCCGGCGATCGTCGTCGTGATTGTTCTTCCTGGAGCGAACCTAGCAGTTCGTGGAAGTGCAAGGTGCAGTTGTTCTCCCTTCCGAGTTGCGTGCGACGTGACTTGGTGTTCTCCCGGCTCTTGTGGACTGCTGTAGAGACGTAGACATTATTCTACGTGAGGACTCGCATAGCCGACGACAGGACTCTTCTTCTTGGAGCATCTAGGTTGGATTGGATCCAACCCCACTAAGGTATTTTTGCCTAGTAGTTTTGTTTTAACTTCTTGATTCAATATTCATGGACGATCCAAGTCTTTTTGGGTTGTTTCTGTTTATTTCCGCTGCGCCTACATGTGATGTATGGTTCTAGAAAAACCCAACACCTCCTCCCTGCCACAAGCGAGCGCTTGGGATCCTTCCTCCCCCACCATCATCAACTCCTCCGCCCCTCCTCCATGGGCCTCTTTTTCCTTCTCTCCCCATTCTCCTCCCTCCACCCTGGGTCCTTCAATGACCCCTTCCTGGGCATGAACTCCTCCTTCATTCGCCTTTCCTTCTTATTCCCCCTCCTCTCCCGCCTCGGCCGCCTCCTCCATCACCTTGTCCCACTCCTCTGCTTGATATTGAAAAGCGACTTTGGATCCTTCTTCCTTTTCTTCGTGGTGGAGAAGCGCAAGAGAAAACCCCGACGCAAGTCCTCAAAGGCATAGATTGACCCTGAGGGAAACTGGTGGAACCAGTCCCTCGCCTTCTCCTTTAGGGTAGTAGCGAAGAGCCGACACTTGAAGGCATCCCACATAGGTCTGATCGAGACCACATCCTCGAACCACTGCAGGTGCTGAACAGGGTCATCCTTGATGGTATACAGCATCATGGCCGGCTCCCTGGACCCCTCGGGGAGTGGTGCCGAGAGCACCAACTCGCAAAAAGGGCTTCCCCCGCTCACCCTCTAGACCTGTTCTACTCTTCCAGCGAGCTCCCCTGGCGACCCTGCTCCTGCCGACCTTGGGCTCGCTGAAGGACCACTCGTCGGGGCCCCGCCGCCCGGGACCCCTTTTGCTGGGACAACCCTTGCCGGGATCTCGGTCTCCCCCGCCGGGCTGGGGAAGAGTTCCTGCCCAGAAAAATCTCGCCCTACCCCCTCTGTTGCCGCTTCCTTCCCGGCTCGCGGAGCTGAGGCATTCTCGCCTACCCCAGGGGTACGAGTCACCTGGGGCGCTGGGGTCAAGAGACCCCCGAGCACCATGACGAGAGCGCTCTGAAAAGCTCCGAGAAGATCTCGCCTATGGTCTGCCAGCATCTCCACTGTTGCTGGCGCTCCTGGGGGTGGCGAGCCTCCGAAGTTCGCATCCCGCTCGTCCTCTCTTGCCATGTTTCCTCCTCGGGATTTTCTTGAACCAGATGCACTCCACGCTCACCGCACCAAAAATGTTAAAACCAGCAAATGGTCCCTTGTGGAGTTCGGGGCCCCCAACGGTTGGGGGCATCTAGCACTTACTAACCCCTTGGAGTTGACAGACCGAAGCCTCGGAGCTAGACACAGACCACTAGATTCAGCAAGGAGGACCCACCACACACCCGAAAGATCTATAGAGAGCTTCCCCTCCCAAGCCAAACCTGAAGCTCGGGCACCCTGGAGAGCTCTGAAAATGCTAACCAGTAAATGGCCTAAGGAGAGAGAAGCTAAAAAAAGTCCTCTCCAAAGGTGCCCTTTGGGTCGTATTTATAATTTTTCTGAATTGGTCTGCTGATAGCAGGATTCTGCCTCTTGATTTTACTATACGCATCCCAAATTGGCCTGCTAATAGCCAAACTCCGCTGTTCTGAGTGGCTATTAGCAGACCACCGTGGACTAAGGAGTAATTTTGCCTTATTAGCTTACAGGCAATTGGCCTACGAGAAGACTGCTCGCAAGCTCAGCTCTCGCAAATCTCCTCGCGAATCTGGCTCGCGAGATCCTTCTCAGAAGAGCGCGCTGCGAAGACCTCGCCCCTCCCCCCCCCCCCCCTTTGGCAATATCTGCCGAGTTCTGGTCTCACGCACTTTCCTACGAGCCTACCCCGGCCCTGTGAAAATCCTTGTATGGTTAAGCTCGTCGGGCGCAGACGACTTCGTCGAACGGACTTCGCCGAACGTGGAAGATTTCATCGAACGCGGAAGAGATTTCGTCGAACACAGAACCACTGAAAATGGCCCGCGAGGTGTTGGCTCGCCCGCCTTCCTCGCGACTGGTCGGCGAGTGCACGTCTCGCCCGCCTTCCTGCGAGCAGTCGGCGAGTGCCCGGCTCACCCGCCTTTCTTGCGGGCGACCTTTGGCACTCTTGCTCGCATCCCTTGTTACTTCCTTCGCCTTGTTGACCTCTCCAACCACGTCCATCTCCTGGCGAATATCGAGGTTGTACAGAGAAAATGAGAGAGAGGGCACGGGAGAGCTGGAGAACAAGAGAGCAAGAGAGCAAGAAGAGAAGAATTCAAAAGCGCAATGATCTCGATGTTGAAGTTGCTTAAAAGAATATGATTCGTCGCAACTTAGGGTTTATGTCGACGCACCGTCGATATGAATTAGTATTTGGCACGCAGAAATAAGTCGAGAATGCTTCTAGAAGCAATTCTGAGCACATAGTAATATCGATGTTGCATCGAATAATACTCGACGTAATCCAGTCGATGTAATAACATTTTGGAGATTGTTCAACAACCCTTAAGTCAGCGTTGTCCAGTCGGCGTTACGTCGATTTTCAATCGACGCAACCTCGACTTTGATCAGCGACCAATAAGATGACACATGGGTCGATAAGAACTCGACGTTGCGTCGAGATCTATACAAATTATTCACTCTGAGTGCTTCTTGACGTTGGCGTCGAGTAGAAATTGATGGTACGTCAACTTCTATTCGACGCACCTCTGAATGAACAGATCTATTTTCATAGAAAATTCTTGATGTTTTTCCCAGCAATTATATTTATTGAAAATAGATTATGATATTAATTTATAAGCTGTAAGGGAAAAATCAAGACAGAAATCACTCCCTTGGATGAAGATTGTTCCTTATTCATGACCTACATCTCTCTTCCCACTACATTTTCTCCTGAGTGGGACCCTACCTAACCCTGCATAAATAATTCAAACATTAGAAGGAACCCAGGTTATCTTAGGCCCTTTGCTTTTACCATTGTAGGGTTCAATGAAAGAATAGAAAGGTCTTTCATGATACCCTTTGGGATGATAAGGAATGGGTTTCCCAAACCTATGTTTATTACTCTGATACTTGAAATGGGTGTAGAATGTATCTAGGTATAACAAATTAACAGAATGTTTTATTATCCTAGGTTTTGCTTTGGCCTTTTGGTTGTTGTTATTTGATTTCTCTACATTGTTCTTGCCTACAGGTTTTTCTTTCCTATTCAGATTTACTTGATTAGGTTTATCTATCCTATCTGGATGACTATTAACCTTACCCTTGGATGAAGCACTCTTCTCACTTGGTTGGTATTCACTAGGTCTAACAAATGACACTGAATTTTTTCAGGCAGGTTTCCTCGGTGCTTCTGTGTTAGTGGAGGGCTCTACTCCTAACCCTAGGTGATTAAATCTCCGAGAGAGATTTTCTGTGATGTCTTTGAGCTTCTGACTCCTCTCATTGAGTGAGTCCTCAAAGGTCTTTGCCTTTGCTAGCTCTTCTTTCAATTTTATGTTTTCTTCTCTCAGTTTCATCAATTCTAACTTTTTATTATTAATTTCATTTGTTAGGTTTTGATTTATTAGGTGCATTTCATCTTTCTTAAGGTTCTCTAATTCAGTCCTAGCTATGTCTAATTTCTTTTCTACCCTAAGATGATCAATGCAGAAATCTTTAAAATAGGATTTAAAATCATCAGCGCTAAAATCAAAATCATCAAAAACTGATACATGTTCCTCTTCATCATCTAATGACATCCCTAGTGCCATCACGCAGGCTGCTTCTACTGCTACTTCATCATCTATCTCAGATGATGAGGAGCATAATTCTACTTTAGAATCACTCCATGTTTCAGCAATGAATCCCTAGCTTTCTTCTTGTCCTTTCCTCTGAAGGACTTCTTCTTCTTCTCCTCTTTGTTGCTGTTTCTTTCCCTTTGCACTTGTGGGCACTCAGGAGCAATGTGCCCTGACTTGTTGCATGTGAAGCAGATAATCACCTTCTTTAGATTTTTATCATACCTAGGCCTTGAGTCCCTTTCACTTCTCCTTGAGTCTTCAGTATTGACCCATTTCTTGAATCTCCTTGCCAGCAGACTGAACATTTCATCTTCAGGAGTAGAGGGCTCTCTTTTAGTAGCTTTCAGAGCTAGGATCCTTTTGATAGGAGCTGGAGTAGTCTCCCTTTATTCTGACTCAGCCTTGTTCTTCACGAGCATCTCATATGACTTAAGCTTTCCTAGCAAAGCTTCAGTAGAGATCTCTCTGTGGCACCTGGACTCTCTGATTGCCCAGATTCTTGAATTTCATGAGCTGGGGAAGCACATGAGGATTTTATCATTAATTTCAGTCAAGAAAATCTCCTTGTCCAAGCCTCTGAACTCATTAATGATAATACTGAATCTGTCATACATATTAGCAAAAGATTCTTTAGTTTTCTTCTAAAAGTTCTCATACTGGGATATGAGAAGGGACTTTCTGTCCTTTCTTTCATCAGCACTTCCTTCCACCATTGTGGTGAGTGAATCTCAGATCTCTTTTCCTGATTGACATTCAGCCACCTTCTGGAAAATGTCATCTGACATTGTTGATACCAGAATGTTCATGGCCTTGGCATCACATGCCTTGACCTTCTTCTCAACCTCTGTCCATTCATTCATTGGGACAACCTCTGTTGTTGAGGATTCTCCTACCTTTTGTCTGACTAGAGTTGGAGGACCTGTGAGAAGAACATTATAGATGTCTTCATCAATAGAATTCATATAAAGTCTTATTCTGGCATTCCAGAGTGTGAACTTATTCAAGTTACACATTAGGGGTCTTGTAGAAGCATAATCCTTAGTACTCTCTTTCTTTATAAAAATATTTGAATTAAAGACATAAGAGTATGAGGTCTTTTTGATCAAGGTGTTAACCTTTTAATGATCAACCTATCTCTAGTACCAATTAAATGTGCACAGTGTGCCCCTAAGATATACTCTAGAGAGGGGGTGAATAGAGATTTAAAATTATTTCTATTTTATTTGTGCAGATACAATAAAACACTAAGTGCTTATGCTTCAACAAAATCCTAGCACAGAATAAAACAAAGCTGTATAAAATAAAAGCTAGAAAACAGTTAATTAAATGTGGACAGCACAGAAAATTATCAACCAGAAGACACAGAGATTTTATAGAGGTTCACCAAAATATGGGTAGTCCTCTCTTTTACTACCTTGTAGGATTGCACCAACTGTGCCTGAGTCTTTTGACAAGGAGACTCTCAGAACCACTAATCTTTTGATAAGGAGATCATAAACCACCGGATCTTTTTATAAGGAGATCTTGAACCACCAGATCTTTTGATAAGGAGATCTTGAACCACTGAATCCTTTGGAAGAGGGATTCTTAAAACGTTTTTACAGGTGAGAATGAGAAGGAGAAAGAAAGGGGAGAGGAGTAAGAGTTATGTCATAAGAATTCTTATGAAGGCTGTATGAAGAACAACTTCTTGTATCTTTCACTGGATCTGCTCTTTATTAACTCCTGCTTATGATAGTGATGAATTGCAGGAGCTATGGATGTCAGATCCTTTTTGTTTCTACTGATTGAGATCTGGCTTCTATATGATTGTGATGAAGAGCAGCTTTCAGATCCTCTGTTCTATGAGATGGAGAGCAGCAGTTCTTTCTTCTCTGTATGTTTTTCTATTAGGGTTCCCTGAAGGAGGAAGAAGAGGAGGCCCAAAAAGAAAAGTTGTTAGACGATTGTAATGAATGCCCTAGTTTTCTCGTTTCTTTCTTCCCTTTTATTGTCCATGTTCAATTTGAATTTGTTTCCTTTTCTGGTAAGTCCCGAAAAGATATTTTTTCTGGACAATTACTTCATTCCTTCCTTCTTTAATTCCCGACTCGTCCACCAACAATAAGCTTGTTTCCAAGAAAGATTTCCTCTGTCCTCTATTAATTTTTGATTCCATTTGAGGCAATTAAGGAGCCGTTGGGGAACGGTCTTGAGTGAGGTTGGCCATGAGATAGGGTCCAAAAATGACAGCTGAAAAGGTTTCCTTTTCAGACTGTATTCGACATAGTGTCGAGTTCTTTTCCTCTCTTATCGATGCACCTTCGAGTTCTTGTGGGAGAAGCTTCGATTTCATCCTTTCTCTGATTGAACTCTGATAGTCGATGTTGCGTCGATATCTTATCGATGTAACCATCGAGTTGAGGACATTGCTCTGAACTCCATTATCTGCGTCGAGATTAAGTCAACGTTGCGTCGATTTTAGATTGCTTCGACAAATACTTCCTTCTGCGTTGAGTTAAAGTAGAGGCTGCGTCGACTTCTCAAGTTACTTTGACAGGTCCATGGCCTCTATGTTGATGTCTATTCGACGTAACGTCGACTTGAATTACTTCGACAGAAGGGTTGAATTACTTGGACTTCTAGTCAGAGTAGCATCGACAATAACTCGATGTTGCGTCGATTTTTATTCGACGCAAATGATAGCTTTGCCCAAATTTTGCTTCTCTTGATCTGGTCTTGACACCCTAGGTTGAGTGTGACATCCTAAGACATCTAATGACCAGATTACCCTTACTATACAATGGGTAATTTAACCTAAGAGATAAAATCACTTATTAGGTAATTTGTTAAGTTAAATCAAAGGGTTTTTCCCAACACTGCTATCTGGCATGAAAGACTTGGGCATGTTGGGATGGATAAGCTAAAGGCCATGGCGGGAAGAGGCCTTGTGAAAGGTCTGCCGAGTCTATCATCTTTTGGTGATGGTCACGTTAGTGCAGGTTGTCAGTTTGGTAAGGCTCAACGTCTTCTATTTGACAAATCACAAAGCAGATGCAAAGCACCGTTGGAATGTGTTCATGATGATCTATTTAGACCTACCGCAATAGCAAGTCTTGGAGGTAGCAGGTATTTGCTGGTCTTGGTTGATGACTTCACCAAATATACTTGGGTATATTTTCTGAAGGGGAAGTTAGAGGTTTTCGAGATGTTTGTGGAGTTCAAGGAGCTGGTGGAAGGTCGGCTTAACCTGCGGATCAAGAATTTAAGAACCGACAATGGAGGGGAGTTCACCTCAAATGCGTTCTTTAACTTCTGTAGGAAGCATGACATCCGGAGAGAGCTCTCTTGTTCTCACTCTACACAACAAAACAGAGTTGCAGAGCGGAAAATACGTCATCTGACGGAGACCTGCAAATGTTGGCTTCATGCCAAGAGTATTCCTGTAACACCCCAAAGATCGTGGTTCAGCGAGGTAGGCGGAGTGGTAGTGCTGCGCTCGGGATAGGCTAAAAATTCCACATCAGGTCAATGTGCACGACCATTGTCCTCTTCGCGCACGACCAGTGATCGCGCGCCAATGATCGTGCGTAACCCGCAAGGAATCAGAGTTCTGTCTCGGCTTATCGCACGACCATTCTCCTCTTCGCGCACGACCAGTGATCGTGCGCCTGTGATCGTGCGCGCTGTTTATCTGCTCCGCGATTTTGAGCGGAGGAGACGATCCGGCCGTCCAAATCCTTTGGAATTCGATCCAATGGCTAGGATTAGTTGCTGGAGGGTCTTAGGGCTTGTGAGAGGAGTTAAACCCTCATTCTTTTGAGGCTTTTCTCTCTCCAAACCTAGAGGAAGAAGGAGGCAAGGAAGAAGAAGTGAGATTCCGCCATTGACGGAGCTCCGGAGCTCCGTTTCGCGAGCCGTTTCCAGATCTGGAGAGTGCAGCCCGGTGCGGTCATTTCACTCCGTCTAGAATCTCGAATCCATGGCGATAAAGAACGCTCCTAGGGTAACGATTCCTTCTCCAGTTGTTTGGACTTGTCTTTTGTCCTCTCCTTCATTTCTCTATGCTTGCATGAGGGATCCCTTTCACCAAATGGGTGAAGTGTAGGATTCCCTCAAGTTCTTCGGAACTCCGGGTCGATTGTGTCCGTCCCCGGCATATTGCATGTAGAAAATCCGGTAGTCGTGCGGATTTAGGCATTTTGTGTGAAGCCTATTCGTGGCCGTGAGCTCGAATCGGTGATGCTTGGATTGCGACGTTGCATTTAGGTTAAGCCTAGAATGCGTACCGGAGAATGACTCCGTGAAATCGTCTAAAGTAGTGCGGGATTTAAGTGTAGGCGTCTTGTGAAGATCCTAACGAAAGCCCCATGCTTTGAGATTGGATGAAGGCAAACCTTCACCGCGAAATTGATGCGGAGCGTATTATACCTCCCTTTTTTGAGTATTTGTGAAGCCTAGATCCTTGTGAAGGGATTAGGTGCGTAGCTTATATTTGTGTAGCACTTGAAAGTGCTAAACCCTTACGGGCCGAGGCGAAGCCGTACCCGCGTCGTGTGATAGATCGTGACGATTAGAGCACGGGCAAAGCTAAACCGAACCCGTTTCCATGCAGATCGGCAAGAGGTCCCTACCTCATGAAAGTCGTGCGATCATGGGAGAGGTCGTGGAAGGTGTTTTACCTAGACCGACCAAAAGCTCTTTTTCCCACCTAAGGCGATGGCCCTTACGGTGGAGTGTTTGTGGAATTGATGTTGTTAGCCTCATGCGGTTGTTTAGGCGATTGTGGGGAACCTTCGGGTGAACCCAACTAACATCATGTGCATACCTAGGTTCCCTCCTTTTTGATGCTCAACCTAGAAGATTGAATGTGCTTGAAACCTCACCTTGTGTAGTTGCACTTTCTTTATTTAGTACTTGTGCTAGTATGGCTTGCTTGCAGGGTAGAATCTCCGCCACCCCGGGAAAGGGGTGGGGTCGTTATAATTTGGTCAGCTGTGCTGACCGTTACTTTGTTTGCCACCGCTTGGTGGAATGTTCTTATGCAGGTGCAGGTGAACCTAGCGGGAAATAGTGGGCGGTGGCCCCTTTTGCTGAGTTGGCCCTTGAAGGCCAGCCTCCCTTTTTAGCTTTCTCATGTATTGCCGGCCTGCGTGCCGATGTATGTTTTGGAGTTTTAGTACATTTGTTGAATGTAAGGCCTTAAGGCCATAACTCTATTTCATGGTTTCATTCCTACGATAGTGGACAATTCTAATTGAAATGTTAAATCTTTATGCTTCCGCTAGTGTTTAGTATACTCTGTTGTAGTTTCTTTCTGTTTATCACCTTTTAACTCCTAGCTAGTGTGGTTAGTATGGCGTGGGGTCCCGGCCGGACCTACTGTTATATTATTCGTACTGGCAGGGTGTTACAATTCCAAAGTCCTTCGAGGCAGAGAGAATGTCTTATGCGGCCTATGTCATCAATCAGATGCCTCTTAGTCCTATCAACATGAAGACTCCTCGTGAGTTGATGTTCAAGGAGAAACCAAGTGTGGAACACTTTTGAGTGTTCGGATCTACCTGCTACGTGCATGTTCCTGATGCTCTTAGAATGAATCTAAATGTAAAAGCAAGGAAGCTAGTGTTCGTCGATTACGATGACCGGAAGAAGGGCTAGAGATGCATGGATCCTGAGACACGGAGATATGTGGTCTCAAGGGATGTGGTATTTGATGAGCTGACATCATACCAAGGTAGCTCTTCTGTTGAGTTACAATAGAGCAGGTCTGATGGTGGACTTAAAGAAGCTACAAAGGATGTTCTGGTGGAGTTGCATGTTTCTCCAGGTGCTCCAGGTGTTTCTAGCTCTGGGTCAGGTGCCTCATGTTCTGGAAGCAGGGGGAGCGATGATCCATGTCTACCTGAGAGGAGAGCTAATTCAGAACAAGTAGCTGAAGAGGTGGTTCAGAGTCAAGCTCTGAGGAGGTCCAATAGGACTATCATTCCACCAGATCGGTATACAGGTGGAAATTTGGTGAGCTTCATCTCATGTTTCTTCGCAGGTCCCCTAGATGAGAGAGAGCCACCTTGATTTGAAAATGTCGTTGGAGTCAAGTTGTGGGAAGAGGCCATGGATGAAGAGATGGCTTCCCTCAGGAATAATGAGAATTTGGACTTGGTGCCTAAGGTTGAGGGTATTACTCTAGTGACTTACAAATGGATTTTCAAGTTGAAGAAGAAGGCTGATAGTAGCATTGAGCGATACAAGGCTCGAGCCTTGTAGCTCGGGGTTTCTCTTAGAAGTATGGGGAGGATTATGATGAAACTTTCAGCCCTGTTGTCAAGATGACTTCGGTTCGGGTGGTGATCGCGTTGGCAGCTTGTCAAGGGTGGAAGATTTGGCAACTCGACGTAAAGAATGCTTTCTTGTATGAAAAGATTGACAAGGATATCTTTATGGACCATCCACCTGGTTATATTTCTGAAGAGCACCCAAGATATGTGTGTAAGCTCAAGAAGGCTTTTTATGGGTTGAAGCAGGCGCCTCGGGCGTGGTAGAGAAAGATCGCAGAATACCTCCAGTTCTGCGGATATTCAGCTTCTGATTCTGATTCGAGCTTATTCGTAAAGAAGACGGGGGAGCTTCAGGTCTTGGTACTGCTAGATGTTGACGACATGCTCGTCACGAGAAATTCTGAAGTGGAGGTAGCTAGACTTCATGCTGAGTTAGCTATCAGATTTGAGATGAAGGAATTGGGTGAGCTCCACCATTTCCTTGGACTCGAAGTGGAGAGGAAAGAGAGTGGTATGCTTGTATCCTAGAAAGGCTATGCAGAATGAATTGTGAAGCGATTCGGTGTGGAAGGGGGGAAGAGCGCCTCTACTCCACTGGAGGTTGGTGTTCATCTTTGACTTGATGAGGGGAAGGTTCTTTCTGATCCTTTGGTGTTCCGAGCTTTGGTCGGAAGTTTGATATATTTGACGATCACAAGGCCGGATATTGCTTATGCGGTTGGCCGAGTGAGTCGATATATGGCAGAGCCGCGGAAACCTCATCTGATGGCGGCTAGGAGTATTTTGAAGTATGTCAAATCCACCTTGGATTTGGGTCTCTTTTATGGGAGAAACTCAGGCTTATGCTTACATGGATACACAGATGTTGATTATGGTGGAGATTCAGATGATCGGAAGTCGACCTCTGGATATGTCTACTTGACAGCCTCTTCAGCTATCTCGTGGTGTAGTAAGAAGCAAGATTTTGTGTCTGTCTCTACTACGAAAGCGGAGTACAAAGCTTCAGTTTTGGCTGCTCAGGAAGCCATCTGGCTTAGGAGGCTAGTGGAGGACATTCATAGGGAGGTGCGAGTTCCAACTCGCTACATGGTGACAATGAGAGTGCTCTCAAACTGGTGAACAATCCAGTTTGTCACGCACATACGAAGCACATAGAGATTCATCACCATTTCATTCGAAAGAAGGTGTTGGAGGGATCTCTGATTGTGGAGTATGTGCAGAGCAAGGATAATATTGCTGACATCCTTACAAAGCCATTGTCGAAGGGACCATTTGGTCGGTTGTGGAGTTTGCTTAGATTTACTTCCACTTCCCACTTCAAGGGGGAGTGTTGAATTTTTTGAAGTAGAAGTGGAAGGGATCTGGGCGGTCTGAAGAAATTGAGACAGTAGAGACCGCGCGGTCTGCGCGGGTGTTCTGGCTGAGTTTTACCTTGGGCTGTCTGATTGTCCAAGTGCTGAGATCGGGCGGTCTATCTTGTGAGACCGCTCACAATCTGGTTGGCGGTTAGTGTATCTCTTTTTGGGCGGTGAAGGCATCCATCAGTTTGCCTATAAATAGAGGTGCAGGGATCGTTATTTGTAGCATAGAACTGTAAGAACTACAGCTTGGGTTGTTTGTGCCGGTCTCATCTTTGAGGTCGCGCGGTCTGGAAGTGGTTTGATCGTTTGTTGTGTTCGTAGGTTAGCGGCCAGCAGATGCGATTTTCTTCCTTGGTGACTTCCCAGTTGTGAATAACCAATTCGCCAGCGGCTTTCCTTTGGGCGATCTGTGGTGTAGTTCTTGAGCTATTCGCGGTGAACTTGGCGATTAGGCGACCTCAGCGGTCAGGCGATCTCAGTTTCCGGTTTGGCGATAGTTTGTGTAGTTTCTATTTTCTGTTCGCTGAAGCTTCTGTGATCAGGTGACCTCGCGGTAAGGCGATCTCGAAGTGCGGACAGGTTGTTTGGTTTTCAACTGTTGAATAAGGAACCAGGTTGTGCGGTCTGTGGTTTCGGTCTGACAGTTCGCAAGTCATCAAGCTTGCTCTGTTCGCGCGGTCTCATGGATAGCCGTGCGGCGTGGGTGTTCGAGCAGTCTGGCGATCACTGCTTTGGTAGTTTGCTGGCGGCTTGTTTTTTGTCGTGTGCTTCTCTCCTTTGTTATTCTTCTAAATCATGTCTCGCCATGTATGTCTCGAGTTGTAAAGAGCTAGTTAATACAAGATCACTATTCTGTCTTCCCATTATCACTGATTGTCATACTTGTGGATTGTGTTGAAGTGTTGAAGTCTTCTGTGGCTGGAGAGAAGATCAAAATAACTACCAAGAGCTTAGGAAAAGCCCTGAGGATTCCTAGGCTAGGGAAAGAGGTCGAAGTGGAAGACTTGACCGCAGAAGATCTATCCATTGGGTATGCCTGGTGTGGGCATAGTGGCAAGACCTACGGGTCTATTAAGAAGGCCGAATTCAACCAGAAGGGAAAGCTCCTTGCAGATATTTTAGGGGAAGTACTGCTATGCAAGCCTGATTCCCATGACAGGATTTCTAAAGAGATGTTCGAAACAATGTGCAGGATCATTTTTTCAAATAAGACAGACTGGAGAAAATTCCTATTCCAGAGAATAACGAACACCCTGAAGACCCCCTCTTATGGAAGAATTCTATCCATCCTCTTACTGAATACCCTTGGAAATATTGTGAAGAAAAGTATAGGAGCACCCTTGCACTACTCAAAGAGGTTGGATTCAAAAATGTTGGATAAATGGGAGAGAGTCATTCCCAAAAATACCCAAGCACCGGAAAAGGGTAAGAAGAAGAAAGAAGTGATATCTGACCATCCATATAAGGATGAGTCCTCCAGCATTTCTGAAGAAGAAAGAGCCCCAGCTCTACCAAACCCTGCTTTGACAGAGGGGCAGGTAGCTCAAAATCAGATGATCCCAGAGATCATGGGTGAACCTGCTCACACAGAGGTTTCTGAGGAAAGAAGAAGCCCCATTATGGGGGGTGATCTAGTTGAGGGGGAGTTCCTAGAGGGAATCTCAGCCAAAAATACTGAGATGGTTGAAGGGGAGACCCATGTGGAGTGCTCTAATCCAACAAATGAGGAACATTCTGCCCAGATGGAGGACATCCCAGAGTCAAGAAATAACAGCAAGGAAAAAGAACCAGAAGTGGTTGAGAATTCTAATCCATCCATAGGGCTAGAACTGGCTCTTGGAGGTAAGATAGTACTGACAGTAGAAAGTGAGCCCATGAAGGCGGTTTCTCCCAGGAAATCTACTGTTCAAATAAGTAACTACTCATCTGACAGTGCCCTAAAAATGCCCCAAAAGAAACCGTTGCTTCAGAAGAATATGCTGCTGAAACATCCACTGCACAATCAGGATCACTGTTTCACATGATGTCAGCACTACTCAAAGCTCAAAGGGAAAATATGGAACAGTTCATTCTACAGACAGTTGATGGACTCGGGCAAGAGATAAAGGCTGAGCTAAAAATAGTGAAGGATGATATACATCACCTCAACACTCAACACACCCACTTCTTTCATTTAGAAGCACCAGCCATGGAACATGTTGGACAGGAAATCAACAAAATTGCACACCAGTCCCATTAGATTACTCAAAATCAAGGAACCATAACAAGGAATTCTGAGCAAGCCTTTAGGCAAATAGCAGGATTTATGACTGAAGATAGAGATCAAATTTTACAGAGATTAAATGAGAATACACAGAACTTAGATGAACATCTGCTAGTAATAAGGAATAACGTGGATGAGGCTGAACAACAACTACATGAAAGGATAAATCTGGTACAAGTAACTCTTGATGATCACATTGCTGAAGAAGTCCTAAAGGGGGAGAAGGCAATGATAAATATTGGCTCACATCAAGCCTTGTGGATAGTTAATCAAGTTAAGCAAGTCCTTCAGAAGCCTTCATCAGCCTATGAGTTAGTAGAACCATCTGAAAGTACTGCCTCAGAAATCTATGGCATAGAAGTTGGAGATTCTGCTACCTCCAGGAAGAGAAAAAGGGTTCAGAGCAAAAGATACAGGCAGAAGAGGCTAAGGGAAGTGGAGTTGGATCCACAGTCATGCAGCTGGAGTCCTGATTCCAGGGACTTGATCTCAGAAGCCTAGATGGAGTCTGGATACCCTCAGGATGGGTCAGAAAGAGATTATATTTCTGCTGATTGGAATAAACATTCAATTCAATTGGAGAAAAGGAGAAACCACAAACTGGAATTTCCTCATGGCCCTCCTCCTTCTCCAAAGAAGATCCCAAAACCTATCAGCTTTTATGAAAGGCAAAAGAGGAAGGGGAAAGGAAGCAGCAACATGATCTGAAGACCATAGAATGCTTTGTTTAAAAAACGACTTGGGCAAATGACTGTGTTATATTTTGCTCTAAAACATTCTCTATCTATATCATGCTAGATGAATTATATAATATTCTCTGAATGTCCTCAGATTATGATTTTATTTGTACCTTGACATTTATCATTGAAGTGAGTTATGAATTCTTCAAATAGGGGGAGATTGTTGAGAACTGTGCCAATAATGTTCCTGATTTGAAGAAGTGCTCAGATCAATGATAAATGCATTATGTATTTGATGTTATAGCTTATTCATGACTGCAGAAGATAAATTATATATCAGGAAATTTTCTAAATCTAAAATACTCTATGACTGGACATATAGTTGAGAAAGCATCAAAGCTACATCACTGTTGTATAGACAACAAAAGTAATGAAAATTAACTAAGTAAAATATTATCTCAAGACTCAGCAGAAGAGTCATGAAGAAAGTATCATATCGTTGAAATGGTTTCGACGACATCGTCTTCATGAAGACACATCGTCTTGAAGTTTGTAGTAAGCTTGTCGTAGATAAATCCAAGTTCAGATGACGACAACATCGTCTTGAAGTACGACTGTCGTGGAGAAAGCTAAGTTCATATCTCGACGATATCATCTTGAAGAGAACTAATAGCAAAGAAAGACCAAGTCTAGATGTCTCGACGACGTCATCGTGAAGAAGAGATATAGCCTTGATGATTCATGACTTGACTCATTAAGTCATGAAGAAGGAATCATGAAGACAAACATCACTTTAAAGACCTCATATCATCTTGAAGATCAAGACATTATCAGTTTGAGGAAAGGCTATCAGCTTGAAGAAAAGTCTAAGTCTTATGAAAAGGAATATCTCGACGATATCGTCAAGAAGAAGTAATATCGTTGAGATATTACATAAAGACTTGAAGAAGGATGTATGTCGACTTAATGGAAGCATACTACTTTGAAGAACAGAGACATATTGCATATAAGGAAGTATCTTGGCGATATCGTCTAGAAGAAGTAATCTCATTGAGATAACCAGCCAAGTACTGAAGTAGAAAGTATATCGACGACATCGTCGTGAAGTATATATATTGATCAAGACGATATCGTCTTGAAGTAATAATATCGTCTTGATAGTTGCAGAGCTGCATTTAATGTGTCAGGTCTCTTGGAAATTGATATCTAGGGAAGATGTACGCCTCCTATCTTGCGCACAAATCAAGGAGCCATAAATGAAAAATTCTCTGCAGAATATGGTCGTTACACTGTAGTTAAGAAAAAGATTTATTATTTCTATTCTCTGCAAGTTCTAAGGAAGGCTAGTAATAATGACAAAGAATTTCTAATTCTGCAAGACGTTTTCAAACGAGGAATTGATTATGCAATAATCAATAAGGGCCTTTATGCATAAGTGCAGAGGAGTATAGAAGAAAGATTTTTCTTCTACAGAAAGCACAGTACTTAGTAATTCTTTCTCAAGTTCATTCTGATATATACTTATAGAAGAGAAAGAAAAGAAAACTAGAAGAAGACTTCATTGGTTGTGTTGTGAAGATCAAAGAAGTTTCAAAAGAAAGGTTCAGTAATCCATAAGGTCACTGGGCTTACATTTGCTAGAAGAAGAAGAAGTCTGGCACTCAAAGCATATATCTTGAAGCCTTCTCTTCTACAACAGAACAACTCCTTTCTTATTTGGTAGGGTTCTTTGTGAACCTGAGCTTGTAGGATCTTGTATCAGATCTGAGTTGGCAGGGTTCCTTGTGAGCCTAAGCTTGGTAGGATTCTGTGTGACCCTGAGTGTGGTAGGATCTTGGTACAAATCTGAGTGCTTGGTAAGACTTGTGAAGTCTGAGAAACTTGTTGTAAGGTTTGTATAACCTGAGTGTAAGCTTTTCTGTGTGAAGAACTGAAGTAGGATCTTTTGTGATCTGAGTTGTAAGATCTGTTGTATAGAGAAGAGATCTGAGTTTTTGGTGAGGTTTCCTAGTCTAGCACACTGCTAGATAGGTGGGAGGGACAGTGGACTATCTCTAGACACATTGTCTTGTGGGGAACCACTATAAATCATTGTGTATTTTCTGTGTTGCTTTTGTGCTGTGATAAATTTAATTTAAAGTAGCAAAGAAATTTTGAAAACACCTACCCCCCCCCCCCCCCCCTCTAGGTGTCGATCATTGACAACCCATATCTTTCACAATGGTAGCACTCTGGTGGTTGTCGCTCATCATCGACATCGTCACTACCTTTTCCTTTCTTCGATGAGGATCCCTTGTTGATGAAATATTTCCATAAGGTGTTTCTCCTTTCCGGATTCTTCATGAATCTCTTAAACTTCTTCACAGACTGGCTCTCCTCATCATCTTCATCGCCATCTTCTCCATTGGCCTCCTTCTGTGATTTCAATGTCAAAGCCCTCTTCTTTGGTTCCATGTTGTACTCTTGTTGTTTAATTTTCAGTTCAACCTCATGGGTTTTATGATTTCCAATGAGGCTATCGATTTGAAGATTCTTTAGATCGTGCGACTCCAAGATGGTTGTCACCTTTGGATTGAACTTTTGAGGGAGAGACCTAAGAATTTTTCTCACCAAGTCTCCATTGGATAACATCTTCCCAAGCACTTTGGAGTCGTTGACGATCTTGGTGAACATGTGTACATTAAATTTGGGTCTTCATCTGCCTCCATCCGAAATTTCTCGTATTTGGATTCTAGTTGGAAGAGCTTTGAATCTTTGACCTGCGAAGTACCTTCATAAGTAATTTCTAATAAATTCCATATATCTTAAGCAGTTTCGCAAGCACAAGTTCTATTAAATTCCTTTCTATCCAAAGCACAAAATAAAGCATTCAAAGCTTTAACGTTATTCTTGCATCTCAACTTATCATTATCATCACATTTATCTTTAGGTTTCTCCATAGTAACTTCTCCAACAACAAATGTTGGTGGAGAGTAGCATTCTTCTACCATACCCCAAACGTCATTATCTAAGGCAGTCAAAAAACAATGCATTCTTGTTTTCCAATAATTGTAATTGGTACTGGTAAATAGAGGAGGTCTACTAATCACTTGACCCTCATAAAAAGCATGATCATGATGCACCATTATTCCCAGTTGTGAAACCATTTTGTAATAACCTTGCTCTGATACCAAGTGTTGGATCTATAGGTGCCATTAGAGGGTGGTGAATAAGGGTTTTTCGATTTTTGAATAAAAATGGGTAAAATGAGTTCTGTCACTACCGCCTGTGGTAAGTAGTTAACGCCCGCGGTAGCACTCCAGAAATTTATAACTTCATCAAAAGTTGTGCCAAAGTGTTTTTTCTTACCAACTCGTGAGCGAAATAAAATCTTAGAGAATCAGAGAAGATGAAAATTAATTTTATTTCAAAAGATAATTACATGAGTATTAATTTCAATAGCGCTTGGAATTGAGGCGATAGAATATAAAAATAATTTTTAGTTCTTCACTGATCCTTCTCCCAAGGACCGGTTGGCTATAGCCTATCTTCACCAAGATATGGCCTCTAGCCTTCCCCCTAGATCTACACCTAGACCTAGTCATCACACACACTGCTGTGAATTCCCCCTAAACCTTGCAAGGTCTAGTTGCCAACCCCTGCGGCGAATTCAGTACCATTTCAGAAGTAAAGAGAAGAAAAACAAAGTAAAAAATACTCCATATTTAGAAAAGATCTGAAGGAGATGAAGGATCACCATGAATATCATCAGAGTTAAAGCGTGTCCTTCTTCAAGTATGACCGTGTTGAAATCTCCTTCTCACTCTTGTTCTTCAATGATGGAGTTTGGAATGCTCTGGAACTCTGGGATGAAGGCTCTCACGAAAGGTTGGAGTTGTGGCTTGAATTGTGTAACCATGAAAGAGAGATCCATCCTTTATATAGGTAATGGAAACTACCATCTGCGGTAGGACTATCGCGATGCGCTAGCATCGTGCCCGCTATCGTGCTGCAACGTGCCTGCCTTCGTGGAGATCGTGCTAACCGCAACGGATCATGGACCTACCGTGCCACGGTAATATATAACGCGCCGCGTTAGCTTTGATCATTTCATCGTCGAGAAATCGTCTATCGTCAGTTTTCAGTTGTCATCCCATTTACCGCCAGCGGTAGGAGTTACACGGTAGCTCTAAATTCAGAGCTCCATGATCATTCTACATCACTCTTTTTATGAGTATAGTTCTTATACACTATAAACACACGACAAGCAAGATCAAATATATTGGGGAATTTATTATTCTCAAACTAAGAGATATGAAACTCAAGCTACAACAAAGATGTGCCTACTACTTACTAAGATGCTATAAGGGATATAACTTATTGAGTGCAAGTGGATTTTTAAGATGAAAACATATATGGATAATAATGTACAAACCTTCAAAGGGTCATTTGTCGCCAATAGTTCTAAACAAATTCATGGTATAAATTATGATGAGACATTCTTTCCCGTTATTATGATTATATTCATCAGAATCTTATTTGATATAGCAACATACAATTGATTATAAACTCTAAGAAATAAATGTCTAAATAATCTTCCTTAATGGAGTTCTTCTTGAGGATGTGTATATGATATAATTTGTGAGTTTTATCTCTCAAATAGACGCCAAAAAGGTATGTAAGTTGCAACGAATTATTTATGAAATGAAACAAGCTTCTTGAAGTTATAATCTTCATTTTGATGAGAAAATTAAATAGTTTATTTTCATCAAAAAATGAAGATGAATATTGTGTTTACAAGATGTTTATAGAGAGCATAGTTATATTCATAGTGTTATATGTTGATTGCATATTAATCATTGAGAATAATTTTTCATCCTTGTAGTCTATTAAGATTTGTCTAGGGAACTACTTCCCTATGCAAGACTTCAGTGAAACCACACACACACACACTCACACATCACAATTTCTTTGATTCTTTCAAGAATAGAAAAACTCCCTTTACCTTCTCCTTCTATTTTAGAAAAGAAAAAGGCGAACATCTAATCTAGGCCCGGTCGCCTTTCTATGAAGGCGAGCAGCCCAGCCCCCTCTTGCTTATAGTCGTCAGTGTAAGCGGTCTTTCCTTTCGCAATTGTAACTCCGAGAAGCTGTGCTTAGGGTGCGCCTCCAGCGGTCGTTTTAGAGACTCATAGGGCTTCCCTCAGCTCAGACTGGTGTCGCCACCTCTCCCAGGACCGGAATGATTATCCCTGCTCGATGGGTCTACATTCATCCCTGAATGTCGTCGGGTACTGTTTACTTCCCCGCCATTCTTGTAACCGTCACCTGTAATCCACGCAGGTGTGTCTGTCAAAACAAAGAGCGATAGCGAAGTTTCCTATGCGTCTGGCAAAACAGCGTTGGATACCTTGTATGGATTTATTGAGGCCTATGTTGTCTGTCCTATCATATAACCCGACCTTTCTGACCCTATGTCATAAGGGAGAAAAAGAAAGAAGAAATGTGTCTTCCCAAAAGGGAAATTCCTCGCTAGAAAAGACACATAGTGAGGAATTGAAAGATGTGAGTTGGGTTACCAGATTAGACCACTAAGGGGTTCTTTGTTTGAGAAGAAAACAAAGCTCTCGAAAGCCTCGCAATCTTCAGTTTTATGCAATCTTCAGGGAGTGAGGGTGATTGTTATTGCAGGGAGCGGAAAGAACGAGATGTAGCCGGTTCGCCATAGAATTACCTTCACATGCTTTGAGAAAGCTACTTGTCTCAGAGCTCGCACATAGGATCATGCATCTGAACAGAAAGAAATTTCTTTCTCTTAGCATTGGAAACATGCCATAAGAATGAAGACGGAGGACCCGGAATGCCCATCGATAGCAATCCTGAGCCATAGCCTACGAGCTATTCAGCTGAGCTCTCTTTCTTTTCAATTGGTTCCATACCGAAAACCTCAAGAGTTTCTATAGTCTTTCAAGCAAGTGATAGAAGTTCAATCGATTCGCAATAAACCACTCTGGCAGAGGGGGTTTCAGGGGAAGACAAGAGCCATAGTAGTCTGGGCATAGCAAGATATGGGGAAAGGCTAGCCCACAGGGTGAGATATTCCAGAAAATCCCTCTTTCTCATCAACAAAGTGGAAGGCCGAAAGAAGCAAGGATACGAGACGCCTCTTAAGTAAAGTCCGGTAATGCAAAAGGATACGAGACACTCTTCCTTCGTAGGAGACCTATACATTTTCGCAACTCACGGGTGAGCGAAGCATCGAGGGGGAGCAGTGTCAGCGTTAAAAGCGGCCTCGGAGCGCAGTCTTAAGGTTGTAGTAGTTGAACGCGCAACCAGAGAGGAGAGCTGTATGAGCAAGACTGGAGGCGTACCGAACATCGTGTCTATTTACGCTCAAACAATACATATAGGTGGAAAGCTTCAATAGTTCCTCGCAGAAGTCGAAGTGTACCGAACGAAAGGGAAAGGAATTCCCGTGACTATGCATCTCGGTGAAAAGCCTAGCTAACCCCCCCTTCCAGATCCGGTCCGCACATATCTTCAGAGAGAATGCCGGCTCCATGGGCTTCTAGAATACAGGATACGACCGGGGCTACAACGCGCGAATGGGACAGGTGCAGTCATAGAGACCGGGACCTCTGAGTGACTATGCATCTTGGTGAGGGTTCGGCTACCGGGACCTCTGAGTCACTATCGTGACATCAACTCACCTTCTTCGCCTATCAGCCCTCAATGATGCTAGTCATATAGCAGCCAGGGGACCGCCTTTGACTTCTTTTCTTCCTCGCCTGGCTCATACTCTTCGCCTGACCCATAACGGTCACCTTCGGCTCGATCCATATGTCTCTTCACTAGCGCTCGCCTCTCGCTAGTGCTTCTTCCCCTCTGGGTCACCTCTCCCTTCGCCTCGTCAACTCTTATCAAACATTCGACTAGCGTCTCACCTCCCAGGGGATGAATGATGAATAAAGGCCTTCTCACCGACCGGGGCTACAACGCGCGAATGGGCCAGGGGCAGTCATAGAGACCCGGACCTCTGAGTGACTATGCATCTTGGTGAGGGTTCAGCTACCGGGACCTCTGAGTCACTATCGTGACATCAACTCACCTTCTTCGCCTATCAGCCCTCAATGATGTTAGTCATACAGCAGCCAGGGGATCACCTTTGACTTCTTTTCTTCCTCGCCTGGCTCATACTCTTCGCCTGACCCATAACGGTCACCTTCGGCTCGATCCATATGTCTCTTCACTAGCGCTCGCCTCTCGCTAGTGCTTCTTCCCCTCTGGGTCACCTCTCCCTTCGCCTCGTCAACTCTCATCAAACATTCGACTAGCGTCTCACCGCCTAGGGGATGAATGATGAATAAAGGCCTTCGGGCCCCTCTCGCTTTAGCTCGAGCCGATCTCCTCGATCGCCTCGCTGAAAGTTTCTTATTCTTACTGAGTGAAGGGATGCGGGGTATCCTGGGCTCTTTGAGGAAGGCTAAAGTAGACCAGTTGATAAGTCCACTACTCGTGGAGGGACCTTTCCCCACCTTGAATGGAAAGTCAGTTCACAGCTGCTCCCAAGGTTGAAGCAGCTTGGTAGCGGGCAAGTCCCAAAGAAAAGATCTTAGATTGCTAGCCGATCTCCTTTGGAACACTCAATATCTTCATCTAAGTTCTAACTCAAAATAGAAGCAAAAAGCTCGCCCTTTTTTTTGGAAGATTTAGCAAAGCGCTACCGCTCCGTGGTTTCTTTCTTCCCTTGATTGGACAAATCCAGGTAGTTGGGCCTCTTGATCACCTCTCTCCCTACCTTTCCTATGTCAGACCTACCTTGCTCTTTTTCATTACGCATATATGTGCCATGTCTCTTTCTCCATCAGCTCTGGCCCATGGTCTTGGTTCATGTGATGCAGCTCATGCCAGGTCTGATGAGCTCTTTCATCCCTCTCCCAAAACAAGAAAGGAAGAGTAGGCAGAGCTCTATACCGGTCGGCTTCGCTCCTCAATTCCATAGATCCTCTCCTATTCTTTGAAGGAATCCTCTTCCATAGAGGTAAAAAATCTTCGTGGAAGAAGAAGAAGCGGTTCACCAGCCACTACATCCAGGGATCCCCCAAAATCAGGAAACCTGACTGCTGCTCGCTCTTTTATCAGTGATTCGCCGGCCACTAGATCTATGAAGAATCTCTCTAAAATACGCTTTTTGATCAGTGATTCACTAGCCGCTACATTCAAGGATCCCACCTTATTCTCAAACCTGGTCGCTCGGTTGATTGGCACTCCTGTAGGCTCATCTTGCATACAAATTTTTGTGATACCAGGTCCTGCATCCACCAAGAACATTTCTTCCCTGAAGCGTAAAACTGAAGATTGTGAGGCGTTTCCACTACATAATAAGAAACTGATTCACACAAATATATATATATTTATTTATTTATTTATATATATCTATACTACTTTTGATATATATATTAATATTATGTAAATTATGTGAGACACATAATAAATCCAGTCCGCCGATAATAATCATCACCGTCCAATTTATTTTGAATCTGTACCTTACTTTATTTTGAATCTGTCTACTTTATTTTGAATCGGCAGCATATCCCATCATCTACCTCCTTTTCTCGCTCGCTCTACTCCGTCCTTGCCCTAGTGCTCTCCATCCACCGGCACGACATCGCACAAAACTTACGCTCAACCTCTCCAGGTATCCATCTCTCTATTTCTCTCCCTCTCTTTCCCTCTCTCTCTCTCTTTGCCTCTCTTTCCCTCTTTCTCCCCTCTTCACTAAAAATTTTCTGTGTTGTTTTTCGCTCCGTTCAGGTAATCCAATTTTCCCTCGACGATCTTTTCTCTTATTTTTTTATTCATGTTGCTGCTCTAGGCAGGTAAAGCTCTCTGCTCCTTGCAATGTCCCTCAAATCGTCTCGCTCCTCGCACAGCCGAAGCCCGCAGCCACCGGACAGTGCTCGCCATCTATGTTCCCTGGAAGCTCTCGCAGGTATACTCAGACATCTCTGCTTATCTCCACTTATCTCCTCATTTCCCTTTGCTTAGATCTCTGCTTGAGCCGGAGAACTATAAGAGATTTCCTGTAGAAGAGAAGATGATGAGCCCCACGTCCACGTCACATAGAACGGTGAGCTCCTCTGCCTTCTTGAACATCCCCCATCCTCCTCTTTGAAAACGTCATCTGCTTTGCCGTCGCATTAGCCGCGAAGCTCTTTTTCCCTCTTCTGAAAACCAACAACATTACTCGCATTTTTCTGCCTTCAGTAACAACATTCTCAGACTCCATCAGGTATACTCCCAAACCCTCACTTCATACCTTCTGACCTTCTGCTCTCAGCTACATTTTTTTCTTATCAGATGAATGCTTCTCAATCTTTTATTGCACACCTGACATCATCACTTAAAGTAAATAAATAGTTGCATATGCCAAGTTCAACATCAAACAAAATCCAACAATTCTTTTATATGCTCACAATCTATTTGTTGTAAAGCCCAAGGGACGGGGTATTAAAGATGTGCATGCTGAATTATTTTGCTGAATTATTTTGCTCCATTGCTTTCTAGATCAATCAAAGCTCTTTGATCAACTTTCCTCCATTATTTTGAGTCTTCTTTCATTGCTCTTTTAGTTCAGTTTTTTAATCTGCCTAATCAAATAAAAGTAGCACCGCAATGGTGTTAAAACTATCGAATAATGATTTCAATAATTTCATTGCAGGATTGGTACAGTTTTAAATTAACCAGGTTCAGGAGGAAAAGGGTTTCATGCCTTCTGTATAGTTGCTGGCTTAGGGAAGTCTTCTCTCTACATGTAACTTTTCTTCAATTGTTTATTCGGTTCATTATTTTTATCATTTAAGTTCTCTATTAAGGGGTTAAAACTATATAATAAATTCAAATCTTATTGCTCATATACTAAACAATTGCAAGTGACAGTTCAACGCCGAAGAGTACTAACGCGGGCTCGAGTTCAACGTTCTAGAGAGCGAATGTCCGTCAAACAACGTGCATCACAAAAAACCTCCAATGTCAACCCCTACGACAAAGGTACTACACGAGCTCATCGACAATGTGTGAAACCTCCAATTGTAGGTTACTCTTTGTTAGAGTTTTTTTCTGTTCATTAATTACTGGAACATATTTTTTGCATAAATTTATTATCTGAGAACCCTTCAACTTCTTATTAGAGTTTTTTATGTTCAGTCTCAAGTTTATTATCTGAAAACTTTTCATAGAAGCATATGGATGCAAGATTATCATCTTACATATTCAACTTTAAGAACTATTGACTGTGAAATGAGAATTCATCTATTTTTTATTTCACGCAAGATTATCACTTCTTGCTACGCAGGACAATGCAATGTTATGATTTTTTATTATTTGTTATTTGGTTAAAGTTATATTGTGTTTATTGTTCAGTTTGTATTTTTTTTAGTGAATTTTAAAAGCTGTACCAAATTCATAATGATTGCTTGGATTTTTTTTTTCCTTTTACAAAAATGATTGTTGTACCAAATTCATATTGAATTAATTTCATTGTTGTACCAAATTGTTGTCTGATTCATATTGAATCAAATTTAATTATTGTATCAAATTGATTCATAAAGAAATAATTTTATTGTTGTTTGGTTAAGAAGGATTGCAGTTTTTGGTTGCAGGTTTCTTCATAAACTACACTGCCTCCTTCAAGCCATATTACAGGAAAAAATCACATAGAAAAGAATCATGAGATCTGCTTTAGTATAGAAATCTCTTTTCTATAGCATGAACTTGGTGTTTAATGTTCTATTCATTTCTAAAATTTGTGAACTTGGTGTTTAATGCGCTTAAAACCTTTTCTAAAATCTATTCTAAACACATCTTTTTTTGGCTTTGAGTTTTATTACAGCTGTCATTTATAAAATCTGAGAACTTGGTGCACATTGTTTGGAATTATTATTCTTTTGTCGCCGCCCCCAACGAATGTCGTCGCCCTCCACCAAAACCGCCGCCCCCAACCAATGCCTCCGCCCTAGATCAATGTCGCCCCCCATGACCAATGTCGCCCCATAAGACCAATGTCGCTCCATAAGACCAATGTCGCCCCCCACGACCATTGCCGCCCCCCACGACCATTGCCGCCCCCACGACAAATGTCACCCCTCACGACCATTGTCGCCCCCCACGACCATTGTCGCCTCCCACGATAAATGTCGCCTCCCACGACCATTGTCGCCCCCCACGACAAATTTTGCCCCCCACGAAAAATGTCGCTCCGCTCGACAAATGTTGCTGCCCATGACAAATGTCGCCGCCCACGACAAATGTCGCCCCCACGACAAATGTCGCCCCCACGACAAATGTCGTAACCCCCCCCCCCACGACCATTGTCGCCCCCCACGACAAATGTCACCCCATGACAAATGTCGCCCCCCACAACAAATGTCGCCGCCCACGACAAATGACGCCTCCCATGACAAATGTTGCCCGCACGGGGGGCCCCCCGTGCACTATCACTCGTATATATATACACACGAGTAGCAGTGCACGGGGGACTTCCGTGCCCCGCGCGACAGTACCATGCATGCCCCCGGCGGCCTTCACCCGCCCCTAGTTATATTTATTTTTTTATTTCCTTTTTTCATTTTTTTAGAAATTAAAAAAAAATATGTTTTCCGACAAATGTCGTAACCCCCCCCCCCCCCACCCCCCACGACCATTGTCGCCCCCAACGACCATTGTCGCCCCCCACGACAAATGTCACCCCATGACAAATGTCGCCCCCCCACAACAAATGTCGCCGCCCACGACAAATGACACCTCCCATGACAAATGTTGCCCGCACGGGGTGCCCCCCGTGCACTGTCACTCGTATATATATATACACACGAGTAGCAGTGCACGAGGGACTTCCGTGCCCCGCGCGACAGTACCATGCATGCCCCCGGCGGCCTTCACCCGCCCCTAGTTATATTTATTTTTTTATTTCCTTTTTTCATTTTTTTAGAAATTAAAAAAAAAATCTATTTTCTATTTTTAAAATTTTTAAAATATCTATATTTTATATAATTATATTATATATAATATATATATATATATATTATACGAGTGACAGGCACGGGCCTCCGACCCGATCCAAGACAGCATTTGTCGTAGGGGCGACATTTGTCGTGGGGGCGACATTTGTCGTGGGGGAGGTGACATTTGTCGTGGGGGCGACATTTGTCGTGGGGGGCGACATTTGTCGTGGGGGGCGACACTTGTCGTGGGGGGCGACATTTGTCGTGGCGTCGACAATCGGCAGGGGCGGTGACATTGGTTGTGGGTGGCGACATTGGTCCTAGGCGGCGACATTGTTCATTGGCTGCGACATTGGTCGTGGGCGGTGGCATTGGTCGTGGGCGGCGACATTGGTCCTAGGTGCTTATATATATAAGGCAGTAGAAGAGAAATAAATTACATAAAGGTGGCTATATAAAGCTCTGTTCTTCAAATTTATGTGTTCTTTCCATAAATACAGAAATGGCTTCATATATAGTTTGGCTCCGTTTGGAGCGGCGTTTTTGCTCCTATGAGTTTGGACAAAAACGCCACCACCATAGAATGTATGTTTACGTTATGGCCGACACAAAGAAAAGAAAACTAATTTTGAACATAAAAGTGGATGAAGTTCATTAGGTGTGGTCGGGCGTTCAAGACCGTCGCCGTCGTTTCCAAACATAGTCTTAAACTCTACTAAAATAGTTTAGTAGAATTGGAAGAAATAGTTCTGTAGATTGTAGAATCTAAGTGTCTATAAGCAACATTTCTATAAACAAAAAATGCATCAGAAATGATTGTCCAAAATAGTTCAATTACAGTTGTCTGCTATCAATTGCAAAGAACTGAAATTAGAGATACTTGTCTGCACTTGAGGGTATTAAGGTTTCCTAGAAACAGTTAAAGACTGCACTAATCTAAGAAAAGAAATTATTTAGAGGTACTAACAATTTTTAATGCTGGGAATGACACAAATATGTTTCTCATGCAGGATGTTACCATCACCCAATTGCTTTTTATCTAACTGAAATATTGAATGAACAAAATTTGAAAAAAATATATATCAAGACAACTTTGAAATCATGATTTTAGTCATTACAAACATGCACTCAATTTGAAAAATCAAGTCCACTTAGAACCCAAAATTAATTATTTCTATTTGAATGAAAAAACATTAGCGATATTTGGGCTTCTAACACGTTGCACCAATTGAAATTTTTAGAACTATCACAAATTATTAGCACTATGGGAGAATTAATAGAGTTGATGTACCTGAACAGTATTAGTATTTTGAAGAGGCTAAGTATACCAACGCATAACCTGCCATTATTTAAAAAAATTCAAATAACCATGCTTGATGCCCTCTTGCGGGCTGCGTCTGCATTCATTGCCAAGATCAATCCCACTTGGATGCATCAAAACCGCACAAATGAAGCTATAATCTGTATGCACGAATGTGTCTGGTAATTAACAAAATCGGATTACAGAACTATTAATTCCTAAGTTAAATTCATATACAGTAATATATACATATGATAAAGTCAATGGATAATAAAACATATACTCAAAAATCTAGTAACCAGGTTAAATGAGGATCGTATAAATGACTGTGTGGTTGTATAAGTTGGAATATTGGATGCCAAAATTAAATGAGGACCGTATAATAAAACATGTGATCGCTTTCTAAACTTCGCTAAGCTGACATGGCTAGGAGTCGTTTCTTTCGATTCATACAATTTACGTCGATACCAACCAAGAAGAGGCATTGTTTGAATGTTTTCGAGCATGTGGACCATTTTTTCATGTGTGATTTGGAATACTGCAAATGGAGTTGTAAAAAACTGAAAATGATTAAATTCAAAAAAATGAAAATGTTAAAATTATAAAATTGAAGTGCAAAATTGTAGATTTGTGGAGATGGGTCACTTTGTGGTTGTCAGAAATAGGGTTTGCGAAGGAGAACTGAACATTAACATCCATTGATATATAAATGTGTGGACGATCCCTTTGTCATAGAGGAAGTGCTACAAAATTGAAGTGAGGAAAAACCATTACAGCATATCCCATTCTCACCAATTGGTGCAACTAATCCTACTTATAGTAGAAAATATGCATCTTTATCTGCTTGGAATTGTGAAGAGTGAAAGCCAAGAAGGCATTGCATTTATTTATAGTGCAAAACTTTTCATAATGCAACCCCTGCAACTTATAATGCAGAGCTTTTCATAATAGAACACCTGCTTATTTTTATAATATTCTTCCATTCGAACGCAAACTGGAGTTTAGTTAAAAAGGGCATTGGAAGCAAAGTAGAGAAATAGATTTCCCAATTTATTTTCACCAAAAAATCAATTCCACAGACCAACCACAAACCAAGCAGTTTTTTCATTAAGCATACAGCTTTAATGAGATTTTCAATTGAAGTGAGGATCATTTGAACATAATTATCAATTCATGTGAACATAATTATTATCAATGCCCATATTGATAATAATTGGAACTATCTGCACATTTCCAGTTCAGGTCATAACTCAGTTTTCTACAGCCCTTAGTCCTTAGTTCCTTCTATGGAATTAAAAAAAAATGGATCTGCTTAGTTCGGGTAGAAGATAAAGAAACTACAATAAAAAGCGGTTCAAAACAGCTTAATTGGAAATTTTGTACAGTAAGCAATCCTGAAGCCATTTTGTTTAAGATATTAAAAAAAATTCGTGGTAGAGGTAGAACATCAGTGCATTCAAGCCCAGCAGAAACTGAGAAGAGCCAAATTTTAACAGGCTATTGGAGTAGGGGTAAATAAGAGCTAATATAGCAGTTGTATAAAAAAATATTCAGTGCCAATAACTTGCTCCGGTGAGATTGGGCCAAAACGCCATTGCCCTAGAATGCAGAATGAATCAGTGCAGAATGCCGTAGTTCTTGGTGATTTGCGTTTTTGGCAAAAATCAAAGAAAAGAGAAGAAGATACACAATGGAATCTAAAACGAAATCTAAAACGGGAATAAAAAACATAAATAAAAACATAATCGATTTCTGAGAAGTGAACTGATGGAGTGGAAGTCTTGGATGTACACGGCTGGCATCAGTGACCCTCGCAACTGTAAATGGCGTCGAAAATGGCAGTGTAAATGGCGTGATCGGAAAATAGGGAACATACCTAGCGGAGATCTGCGTCGAAGGACTTAGCGGAGATCGCCGGAGAAACTTCTTGCGCGGAGAGGTCGCCGGTGGAGATTCTTGCACGGGGAGGAGTTCACCGATGTGGTTTCTTGCGGTGAGAGTAGTCCGGTGAATCCCAGGCGAGGTCACAGTTGAAGAGCGTAAGGGAGCATTCCAGCGAAAGGGATTGCGGAAGAGCAGGAGAGGCGCAGTCGGAGGAGGAAGGAATGTCGCGAGAGGAGAGGAGCGTGAGGGAGAAATAGTTGCGGGAGTTTAGGGTTGGGCAGCGGTAGAGTGCGGGATTTGACAGCGAGGAGTAAGCCAATCTGGCTGGTATCGGGGAAATGAGAGGAGAGTAGTTTTTGGATATTTGAAGAATAGCTATTTGCATTCCAACTGTATTTGATCGGACGGCGCCTGTATTTTGATGCCATCTATCCGACGGTCCTAATTTTTTGGGGATTTTTGATCTCACGCTGTTCGCAGACTACCATATTTCTTTTTAGAATAGTATAGATATATAATAAAAAAATTATAGAATTTTTTTTAAAACGCCGTTCGCCGTTTTCCGTCCGCCGGCGCCACCGGAGCCACGCCAGCCTGGCTGGAGCCCACCGACGAGGTCGCCGGACCGCGGCGAACCTGCCTGGGTTAGTCGTGGGTGCTCCGACAGGGCCACCGCCGGTTCGCCGGGTCCAGCGACCTCGTCGGTGGGCTCCGGTCAGGCCGGCGGCAGACAAAAATGGGGGGTGGGACGCCTGGATATCGGGCTTGGATCGGGAGGCAGGGAGAAGAAATTCCAAAATTGGCTATTTGCAGCCCAAATCAAGTTGATCCAACGGCTTAGATTTCATGGGTGGTCCTAATTTGGCCCCTAAAAATTTTCCTTTATATTATATATTTATACTATATTATAAAGAAATGTTGGTTTTGCGTCAATGACAAGGAAAATAGGAAGTCTATGACAAGGAAATTGAGACAAAAGCAGATAATAGCCGTTTGATCTCAAATCAAATCAGGAAAAATGCCTGCGAATAGCCAAATTCCTAAAACAGCCCTCCCTCCCTCCCTCCCTCCCAAAATTTTCCCGTGCCCCCCCTCCCCCCCCCCCCCCCCCCCTCCCTCGCCTCCTTCCCGCCCCGTTTTGGGCTACCGCCGCCGGCTAGCCGGCGTAAGGCCACCGGCAGGTTCGCTGGAGACCGGCAAACCTGACGGTGGCCTCACAACGGCGGCAGCCCAAAACGGGGCGGGAAGGAGAGGAGGGAGGGGTCACCGGAAAATCATAAAATAAATAAATATATATATAATTTCATTTATTTTTTAAATCATAAAATAAATATTTATGTAATTAGTTTATATATATATATAAAAAAACTTAGTAAAAATAAAAGGGGCGGCTGCGGGGTGGGCGAAGCCCGCCGGAGGGGGGCGGGCCCTCACGTAGGGCCGGAGGCCCGCGCCGTTCGACTCGTGTATATATATATATATACGTATAAATATATATGTATATATATATGTATATATATGTATATATATACGAGCAGTCGTGCACGGGGGACCCCGTGCGGGGCGGCGACATTGGTTGGGGCGGCGACATTGGTTGGGGAGACGACATTAATCGGGGCGGCGACATTGGTCGGTCCGGTGACATTGGTCGGTCTGGTGACATTGATCGTCGGCGGCGACATTGGTCGTCGGGGGCGACATTGGTCGGGGGCGACATTGGTCGGGGCGACGTCATTGGTCGTGGGCGGCGTCATTGGTCGTGGGCGGCGACATTGGTCGGTCCGGTGACATTGATCATGGGCGGCGACATTGGTTGTGGGCGGCGACATTGGTCGTTGGGGAGACATTGGTCGTCGGGGCGACATTGGTCGTTGGGGAGACATTGGTCGTCAGGGCGACATTGGTCGTGGGGGCGACATTGGTCGGGGCGGCGATATTGGTCGTGGGCGCTGACATTGGTCGGGACAGTGACATTTGTCGTGGGGGTATCATTTGTCGTGTGGGCGACATTTGTCGTGGGGGCGTCATCGGTCGTGGGCGGCGTCATCGGTCGTGGGCGGCGGCATCGGTCGTGGGCGGCGGCATCGGTCGTGGGCGGCGGCATCGGTCGTGGGCGGCGTATCGGCCCTGGGCGGCGACATCGGTCGTGGGCGGCGACATCCCATTGGAATATCAATTCTTTCTAAAATAAAAGTAACTTTAAGTTACATAGGATTTGAAGGAAATTCAACAACATTTGGAGTAGTCATACTTCAAAAAAAGTTATCTAATAAATTTTGAAAATGCAGTTTACCAATTGAAGATATTGCAGATTGTTAATGGAGTAAGAATTCAAAGGAAATGGCATAAAGTTGTAGAAGAAAAAAGTCATCGCACAGCGATAGCATCAATGAAGAGAAGTAGATATTTTCTAAGTAGGTCTCTCCAGGAATGAAGGTATTATATGCAAAAAAATGTGCTTTCCAAAGAGTATTTGAGAAGTTTAATGGAATAAAAATTTAGAGGAAAGGGAACCATGATCAATTAGTGTTAATCCTCATGATCAAGTTTCCCTTTAATAAGAGCAGGTTGCTTATTTGGGTATGCATCAAAATGTGTAATCATTGTTATAGGTTGTGCTCATAGCTATCATGACCTCCTTTAGAGACAATATTCATATATATATATATATATATATATATATAAATAATGAAATTTTAAACATAAATATCATAATAAAAATTTACCTCCTTCGGAGAATATGATTTATCGTTGCTTTATCATGACCTCCACTGCTCCATTGTAAGCCAAAAGCTAATTGTTGTTGCTTTATCATGATTTGTTGTTGCTTAATAGAAATGCTAATTGTTTGCATAATACAATGCAAGAGGATGTGTGTAAAGTTTATAAAAATTGCAAGGTAAAGTTTAAAAAAATTGCAATTTAAAGTTTATAAAACCTGCAAGATGCAATTTATAAAAACCGCAGATGTAGGTGAGGGAGTGTGTTGCGCGGAATGCTTGTATCTTGGATGTGTTGAATTGCTGAAGCTTTTCCCATGACAAAAACTGCTTTCAAATTTATCTTCACCAATTAACAACATGCAACTCAGTACTCAGCTCCGAATGATGGTAAACATACATATTAAAGTTAACAAAATTTAAAAAAATGTCAAATAACAACACTAACCTCTCATGCACAATCCAATGGTTGTTTCTTATACGTTATATTACCATGAACCAATGTTTCACATCCATTATCCAATAAAGGTCACTGCTCGAGTTTAGACAAATATGAAATACCTATAAGAAATCAAGAATGGAATTATCTAAAATGGTATGATGCCACTAAAATGGTATGACTGCAGTTATCAAAGTGTTACATGACTGCAGTAAATGGAGAAGTTTGAGTTCCCCTCGAAAGTTAAGCTACCTCGTTTGATTAATTGAAAAAAACAGCATCTTCACAGCATTTTCAGTGTACACATTTGTCCATTGTTTCCCAAAAAAATGTTCTCTGTGTTGTAGAACAGAACTATAAATTATTCTCTCTGCTGTAAAACACAGAAGAAAAAGCTGAAAACAAAATCTGAGCAGGGTGACACCGTAAGGAGTTTGCCTGAAAGAGGAGCTTGCCATTAGGAGGAGTGTGCGAGCAGGAAACTTGAGGCCCTGTCGAGGAGGAGAAGCTTCGGAAGACCAAGAACACCGAAAAATAAGTTGAAAACCCAAGAAGCTGAGCAAGATGATACTGTGAGGAGCTTGCCGAAAAGAGGAGCGTGCCAGAAGGAGGAGATTGCCGGAAGGAGGAGCTTGCCGGAAGGAAGAGCTTGCCGGAAGGAGTTAGTAGCTGCTTGCCGGAAGGAGGAGCGAAAAGCTTTGGAAGCGCGATGGAGGAGCTGTTGAGGTGAGGCACTATGGAGGAGAGTTGTGGCGCAGTCGAGGAGGTATACACGCAGGCGGGATTCTATTGAGGGCACGGTATGGTTAAGGCTGCTTTCGGCGGGGAGGGTGGCAGTCGAGGAAGAGAGGAGGTGATGGTAGCTTGCAGGGGAGGAGAAAGCAGAAGTCCTTACCTGCCGTGCGGGAGGAGAGCTGAAAAAGGAATGTCCTTTTGCTTGGTTGCCGACGGGAATAGCTGCGAGGATGTCCTTTTGCTTAATGGCAGGAATAGCTTTCTGCTGGACGAAATCAATGTTGATTTAATGAGTAATGTTGGTAAATAAATGTGCAGACGAAAAGACCAAAAAACCAAAAAAGTGAATTTGAAATGCTGATGTTATGAGGGTAAGTTTGTCCTAAAATGTTACACCAAACTCAATTTCCTCTTTGCTTATATAATAAAGATATATATATATATATATATATATATATATACATATATATGTGTATATATATGTATATATATACTAGCATCTTCGAACGGGCTACGCCCGTTCTCGATGCATCGCTGCGGGCTTCGCCCGTAACCAAGCGGGCAAGCGGGCAAGCGGGCAAGCGGGCAAGCGGGCAAGCGGGCAAGCGGGCAAGCGCCCGCATCTGTCGTGGGCGGTGTCATTTATCGTGGGCGATGATATTAGTCGTGGGTGCGACATTCGTCGTGGGGGCGACATTCGTCGTGGGGGCGACATTCATCATGGGGGTGACATTCATCGTGCGGACGACATTCGTCGTGGGGCGACCCTCGTCGTGCCATGAATTATCGAAAGAAACAAAGTAATAACTATATCATGGTTCACAATCCATATATCAGATATAGGGAATTGTTTTATCGCAGCAAGATCTTTATAATACCATAATATAGCAAAGCTAATATTAGTCCGTTCGACGAACGGGAGCCCGCGTTCGTCGAACGGGGCTCCGTTCGACGAACGGGAGCACGCATTCGTTGAACGGGGACAGTTGTGTGTGACGACATTTATTATGGATCGAAATACTACCTATCAATATAAATCCCCTTACATGTACTATTTTTTCGGACCCATTTCATAGATTTTAGAAGATCGCATGATCCATTGAAACCTACAACATCCAAAAAAAACTACTCTTTTTCACTCAAAAAAATCAAAATATAAATAATTTAAACAAACACCCAACTATTTTAGCAATCAATCGAACAATACAACATTGAAAACCATATTAATTCAAATCATACTACAGTGAAGCTTCTATAAACAACAAAGACAGTGAAGCCTTTCTCTTCACTGCCTCGTTCACATAATATATCCAATGTAACCTCAGTCACATTTGTAGAAGTTGATGTACTTCGTTATGTGAAGTCGGGAGTTCACGAACGCCGGTTCATAATCACCCCATTCACAATCACCGCCATCGTCGTGCCAAACAGAGCCCAAATGAATGCAGCTTTAGAAAATTATGGTTTCGATATAACAACATTAATAAAAGGAATCAAAAGGTTCAGACAACTAATAATACCCAAATATGTAATTAAAAGCAAAGATAATATACAAAATATTTTTTTACAAACCAGCAATTAGTTGCATATAATTGCTTCAAAATTCATTGCAGTTGAATACTCTTTGCATATAACAGCTTCTAAAAGGAAGAGACATAACCAACAATTAGTTGCATATAACAGCTTCTAATTTCATTGCATATTAGAGCAGTAGAATACTCAGCAGGTGAATACGGTCTCAAACAAAGTCATTGCATCTGAGAGCAGCATCTAAATGCCATAACTCAATCCACATGAAATTCATCCTCCATAATCAGCAGCTGCAGAAACCGGAATGAACAAAAAACTTCAACTAACTAATATGTGAGATTAGGTACTATTCGATGAAGTCATGATTTATGAAATATCTTGGCAAAAGCACTGCAACAAAAACCATGGAAAAGTATGGCAGCAAATCCATTGGCAGCAAACCCATTGGCAAAAAAAAATAGAAAGCAACCTAATAATATGACACAAATAGAGCAATCCTAAATTTCACTTTGTTTTATCAGCTCACAAATAGAGCAATCCTAAATTGAAATAAATTACTGGTTGTGCAAAGTAAGTGCATTCTCAGCATTCAGTGCATTCTAATTGCTTCCAAATGCATAAACTTTGAACAACTAATTGTTTTATGTCTTCTTCTATCGATTCGATCTGGATATTTGATAAAAATATGCAGTTTATGAGAATGCACTGAATACTGATAATGCAAATGGCATGGATCAAATCATTATGAAATAAAACATCCACCATATTTTACGGCTGCTAAACCTCCACCAAACACTCACATATCAACTAAATTTCTATAACAACTTGCCCAATTAAAACTATAATTAGCAAATTATTTATAACATTGCTTAATTGTTGACAATTTTTTCTACCTAACCAATTCTAAAAAAATGTGCAATTAAAATTACCATAGGCATTCCCATTCCATGTAAGAACAAAAGGAAGAACCGAACATAATAAAATGGGAAACCGATTTCAAGAAAATGAAAGAAAATGGTACATTGTTTTCTATATTTGATTACCTTGGAGGATATGGGGAGAATGTTAAGCAATTTTGTTCTTCAAGCAATTATGTTCTTCAACGGGCACTAATGCTACAGTGAGTTGCTCTTCTCACTGTTCGGTATCCGTCCACTAAAAATATAATCACATTAACCAAATTAGATCAGGGAATTCCTCATTAAATAATACTTATGAAAATTGCAGCGGCAATCTATCAACAAAAGCAAGTAGGATGGATTGAAAACATTGAAATGAAATATTTATTTGTGTCAATGAATGGATGAATGGATGGATGGGCCAAAGTACAGATGGATGGGCCAAAGTGCAGGTGCTGATCATCAGGCGACTATGCAGAATATCTCAAACAGCAGGGCAACTATGCAGCAGTTTTCCGCAGCAAACCGATGCGGGTTGGCCGCAGTTTTCTGCAGCAAACCGCTGCGACTACGCAACGGTTTTCTGGAGCAAACCGCCGAGGGTCCGCTGCGGTTTTCTGCACCGCTGCATAGTCTTTAATATATACCATGATAGAGAACGCAGTGGTTGAAAATAAGATTTTACAATAATAGTCATTCTATGATGAGTTGGAATTTATAATTTCTGAAAGATCCAACAATTATTTCCAATTGGAGCAATCAATACATAAACAACAATAATAGTCATTCTATGAAAAAATGGGAAAGCACTAAAATAGGCATTCTATGATGAGTTGGAATTTATAATTTCTGGAAGATACAACAATTATTTCCAATTGGAGCAATCAATACATAAACACTGCGTTCGAAGATCCAACAATTATTGTTGGAAGATCAATACATGATGAGTTGGAGCAATCAATACATGATGAGTTGGAATATCCAACAATTGATAATTGGAAATCCAACTGGAGCAATGAATACAACAATGCAGTGAAAACATAAAGAAGTTAAACAATAAATAACAATCCATATTCCTTTAGTTAGCCATTTGAAATCAAAAGTTTGGAAGGAGTGAGGTCAGTACATACCTAAAATTAGAATACCATCATGCAAGCTCATTGATAGGGAGAGTAAGCGCTGTAAGTGGACAAATCCTAAAGAACAATTGAATAAAAGTGCATTTTAAATCCAAACAGAGCATGCTACAAATCCAAACAGAGCTCACCTATTCATCTCATTCCTCGTAGAATTGCAATCCTTATCACTGAAAAGTTCAAAAAATGGCCTGACATGTTCGATCCTCATCAGTTCAACTGCCGAAACTACCACTAATGAGAAAACAAAACAGAATAAAGTACCAGTCCTCCTGAAGAATGAAGCATATGCCTCGGTTTGGGGATACAATAGTGAGGACTTTACGATTCCTTGCCGGGGTAAGATTATAAGAAAACGGAAATAGAACCTGTAATGGAGATCCTTAACAGTTGAATTTCATGGTGATTCAATAATAACATATTTTCTATACCTGAAACAATGTTATACACACTCATTTTTATCTCAACGGAACTTACCAGGTAAATTATCCTTTAGAGCACGAAGAAAAAATAAGCTAAATGGATAATGAATGGAGAAAGCAAAGAATTAAAGGTGTCTGATAATAACTGATTGACAATCTGCCTGATAAAGGCCAAAAAATAATTAGAAGGCATAAAACTCAATGGAAAATCATTTGTATATCTAATGACATATTCATGAGAAAGACTACCAACTAAAGTTGCCTTCTTAGATTTTTGTTTGAAGGCAACAACTCAATGGAAATAAGAACTATGATCAAGACCAGGATGAGTTGTAGGTGAGTTCGAGTGATAGCTCCTGTTATCTCCTCCCTGTATTGCTCAGACAAAAATTGCGAACTATGAGCAAAAATCAATTCAGAAACCATGATCAAAATCCTAACATGAACTTCCCAATGGCTACCGAACCAAAAAAATTGTTCAAATCCTAACTCTAACAATGTATAATTAAAATTTAGAACAAAACATTGTCCAGGAAGAAGATAACATAGTATAAAAATACCACCAAATTTCCACTGAACAAAGAGAAATTATACCACAATTTAGTAATCAAAGAAAACTGAGATTCACCATTAGGATTTATCATGTCCCTGCATATATAGAATTGCATAAAATTAAATTTGTGCATAATTGTTATACTTCAAATAGTAATTGATGGAAGATGAGTAGCATACCATATGAACATGAAAAATAAGAAACCCCACCGGAATGGAATGAGATCGTCGAGTATTAAGAATTACATAAAATTTAATTAGTATTGCATGAATGAGATAAAAAATCTAAGGCATTAGAAATTCCCGCTATCATATAAAAGCATAAAAAGGTTGTTCTCTACAATAGAGTAGAATTAACACAAAACATGTACGTAAATCAAGCACGGATCCTGAAATGAAATTAATTATCCCTCCTAATCATCAAGGTGATCTATCCCTACGTTTATTGTCCGGCAAAAAGTTTATCAGAAATAAGGAGTGAATCTATGGACTTTCGCACGTTATAACTAATTTTACAATGTCTACCTCGTAAAATTAATAAAACACTGTTAGAATAGATGAGCTTTCTTTTTTTTGCAAGGCACAAAATGCAATATCTGGAATACCTTCAACATTCTGATGGACCCAGAAATCTTTTCTGTTACAAAAATATATTCATTAAAGTGTAATATCTATTTCAAACCTAAATCAACAATAAAGCTAATCCCCAAACTTATCTGAAATTGTGCAAATTTTTAGCATGTATTTACAACACACCAATATAAACCAAATTTGCCACCAAGGCCTCTGCAATGAGAGGTAATGCACTCATGCAATTAATTTTTCAGCAACTCCTTACCATGTTATCAATTAAGAAGCAAAAAGAAGTATTTTCCAAATTTTAATTTTCTCCTGTTAATGGATAAAAACATGGATGAAGTGTGCAAACCGTAAAAAACTTAGTTGGGAATTGGGAACATGCGAACAACTGTTGACAGATCGAGAATCTCCATGACTATGTAAGACTAAGTTCTCAAAAACTGTGATGTTTACTTTGTGAAATATTAAAATCAGTATTTCTACTCTTCTAATGCGTTCATTGAGCAGTTACGGGAAGCAAACCAACTGAGGAATTGAGGATATTCCTTAGCCGAATATCAAAGCTGTATTTTGTTTCGTGGAAGAAGAAAACAAAATATAAGAAAAATGATAAACAGTTTTCTATTCGCGGGAGAAGAAGAAGAAGATGCACCTTCTTCGATTTCTGCGATGCACCCTCTTCCCCGACCACCAGTTCACGCGAGAAGAAGATCCTTCAAAACTCACCCAGTTGCGAGAATCAACCCTAAAGCTAAAGCTTTGATTCACACTGATGCACCCATTTCCCAGGCAACAAAGTTACGAATAACCCATTTCCCAAGATCAACCCTACAGCTAAAGCAATGAGAGGTAGGCTGGTCTTGCGCAGGAGGCCGATGAATAGGCGTGGTCGCAGAAGAGATCTATCGCTTGAATCCGTAGATCATAGGAGAACGAACCATCGAGGAGGAGGAAGTGCGCCTGCAAGGAAGACATAGCCGTAACGTTGAGGAGCGGAAAATGAAAGGGTTCTGGAGAGTAAATACGAAGCCCTAACCTGATGTCTGTAATCAAGCTCTCGCGGTTCTGCTACAATGTCGCCCAGATTTCTTCTGATTTGAGCGCGGCGGAGGTAGGTGGATGTGCGCAGAAGGAATCGAGCGGCGTGCCTTCGCTCCTTTCACTATTTCCGCCCGAAGAAGCAGAGGCGATGCCCTAGCCGTCGGAAAAGGAATCAAGCGGCGTTAGAGCGAGAGAGGGGTGTTCGAAATGGTAGAAGAGTTTGCTCGCTGGTATGGTATGTGTTTAGCTTCGGGCAAGGAGCGTAATTATCACAGGCGACGTGATTGATCCGTGATTGATTTGAGCGGGAGGGCGAAAGTGTTTTAGCGGGAGAAGATAAATTACAGGAGTAGACGTCTAATTTAAAATGATTTGAATTTTTCCTTAATATATATTAGTCTTTAAACAAAAAGAATGAGGGCATTTTAGGCATTATGAATGTTGCACCAAAAGGGTGTTCTTATTTATAGAATAGTATAGATATGTATATATATATGTATATATATAAATATATATATGTATAGATATGTATGTATATATATATGTATATATATATGTATATATATGTATATATATATGTATATATATGTATATATATGTATATATATTTATGTATATATATATATATGTATATATATGTATATATATGTATATATATGTATATACATGTATATATATGTATATATATGTATATATGTATATATGTATATATGTATATATGTATATATGTATATATGTATATATATATATGTAGATATGTATATGTATATATATATATATGTATGTATATATATGTATATATATATGTGTGCCCGACATGGGGCTCCGCCCCTACGGCCAAGCACGACAGTACTCGGCCGGCGACGATGGGCTTCTCCCGTCCCCGGCACGCTGCTGTCGAGCGGCCTTCGATCGAGCTCAGGCGGGCGAAATCGCCCGCCTCCGCACGGGCTTTGCCCGTGCTCGACGCGTCTGCGGGTTGCGCCTGCAACATATACATATGGGTACTCGAAATAATTGTAAAAAATATACATCAATATTACAATATTTATTTTGCAAAAAAATATATTTATACTCTTAACAAGATTTTTTTTTCTTTCTCTCTCCCCTCTCCCCCTCTCTCTCGCTTTCCGCGGCAATTTCTCCCCCTCTCCTCTCTTTCTTTCTCTCTCTCTCTTCTGGGCTCGGGAATTTTTGCCAAGAGGGAGGGAGGGATGAGGAATTCTGAGAATGGCTATTCGCAGTCAAACATCATGATTTGATTTTGGAATGAACGGACATGATTTGTGTGATGATTTTAAAATGTATGGCTTTTAAAAGTCATATCATATTTCTTTTTAGATATTATAGATATATATATATACGAGTCACGGGCATGGGCCTCCGGCCTGATCCAAGGCGGCATTTGCCGTAAGGGCGACATTTGTCGTGGGGGGCGACATTCGGCGTGGGGGTGACATTCGGCGTGGAGGCGACATTCGGCGTGGGTGCAACATTCGGCGTGGGGGGCGACATTCACCCCACAAGGCAACATTCGTCCCTATCCAAGGCAACATTTGTCGGGCGGCAACATTCGTCGGGCGGCAATATTTTTCGGGCGACAACATTGTTCGGGCGCCAACATTCGTCGGGCCCAGCATTCATCAGGCGACAACATTCGTCGGGCAGCAATGATGACTCTTGATAAAACCCCAATGCGTTTTTTTCAAATCCTTAAGCCGCCATAGAAGAAATCAAAATTTACGGTGTCAACAAAGACATGAAAATTAGGATTCCCACTCTAATTTGTGCTTGCCCAAAGTTTACTGATTTTCTTTATGAAACTTTTGCTTTAATTATTTTCATGTCTATTCTGCTAGTTTTATCTAAGTATATAAAGTAAACATCCTTTTCTGTTTGTGATATCTTTTTTACCCTAATCCTTTATAATCATCATATAGTCTGTTAGCTTACAGCAACCCTGTCCAAAAAGCCCGGTAGGCCTGGGCCTGAACCGGGCCTGCCGGGCCCAGGCTTTCCTGAACCAGGCCTACTGGGCCCGGGCTTTCCTGAACCGGGCTCGGGCCCGGGCCCGATTTTAGTCGGGCTCGATCCGGGCTCAGGCTCCCCCCCCCCCCCCCCCCCCCCCCCTCGGTGGAGCCTGATAAGGCCCCCAAGGCCGGGCCGGGCCTTGGGAGCCCGATTTTTAATTTTTTTATATTTTTTAAATATTTTAAATATATAAAAAACAAAAAATAAAAAATAAAAATTTACATGAAATTCATATCTAAATTTACAAGAATTTTTATTTTATTAATCTTCAAAAATGATAATTACAGATTTACATTCAAATTTAAAAAAAGATGAAAATACAAAAAATGAATTTTCTTATTATAAAATTTGAATGACAAAAAAAATTTACAAATTCAGTAATTTAAAATATCATAAAAAAATTCAGCTCCTCGGGTGCGACTTGTGAGTGTGCGCGTGCTTAATCATCTCCTATTTATTGCGCCCATCTCGTCATCTACGTCAGTTGAGCTATTCTCGATCGGTGTAATATGTTGCTTCCTCTTCATAGAATCCAAGTGGTCCTTGTAACATATATAAATTTCCAGCGATTCTTCGCTTGGGCGACTCCTCCGCACGGTCAAAATCCTGCCACTAAGAGAAAAAGCAAATTCCGAAGCTATCATGCTAGCTTGGATTGTTAATAAATCACGGGCCATATAGGCCATAATAGGATAGGTATTAACCTTACCTTTTCACCATTTTAGAAGATCAAAATTTTCAATTTCGTCCGTACTCATAAAATCGCGAAATTGTGTTTTAGTATACAATCCTAAGTCATTTAAACTATACTAGATGATGTGCGTGCTTTTTTCCTAGAAGCTAATTCTAAAATTTTATTTTTAAAACTATGTTTTATTTTAGGTTGTGATATATCTTCTCGGGATCGCGATCCATATAATTGGTCGTAATTATTTTAAAATTCAGTGAAAAAAGAGTTAAAATTTTAAATACTAACGTTATCAAATTCCGAAAAAGTTATATTTAAGTTTAAATTTGTATTTATTTTTTCGATTAGATTTTCTACGCCGTCTACGCCGAATAGAGGATTCAAGGCGGCGGCGCATGTAAACATTGCTGGCATTTCTTTATAATATTTTAAAAAAAATTCCATTTTCTCAATTAAAGGACGTCACCCTTCGTGTTGCTTATAATAGTTAAATTTTTGTGCGATATTAACAAAATTTTCGATTACTAGAGAGCTAGTTGGATAATACACGACAGATAAATAAATTGTCGCCCTATAAAAACATTTTAATAAATCCAAATAATTTTCTATTACGTCTCAATCGTTGTCGTTCAAATCATGAATATTTAGCATAGTGTAGTATTCCATAAGAAGTGGTTTTTGTCGCAACGCTCTCTTTAACATTTTATATGTTGAGTTCCATCTAATTGGCATGTCAAATTGAGGTTTCAAATATTTTTGACTTTGGTCGTTTACGAATTTTTTAAAATCTTGTCTTCGTTGCCTAGAACAATAAATAAATTGTAACATAAGTCGAATTTTATTTGATTCCAAATAAAATTTGAGCGCGTCGCGCCTAAGCAAAGATCTACTAACCTTCTGATATTTTGGTTGAAGCCCATCGTGGATGTATTCGGTCACTTCCTCGTCATCGTAGTGGCTGAACGGCAATCTACGTCTGATTACGTTTTTTGTTTGCAGCTCCCGTTGTCGACCTTGATCGTACGTCCAAATTTGCCCGGCTCCCGATATTTGTGCCTGACTGGACTCCAGAGCTTGTTTCGAAATGCATGACTTGATGTGTCTTGCTAGAGTCGAGTTGTCGCTCATGGTCAGCAACTTCCCGCATAATTTGCACTTCGCTTTGATTTCGGCGCCGACTTTAACTTTTTCAAAATGCTCCCAAACTGAAGCCTTATGCTTGTGCTCCATTACTTCATGTGCAACCCTTGATGATATCGATGCCATCGAAGACGACGATGCCATATTTGATTTGAGAGAGTGTGCGTGTGCGTGTGAGAGATTAGAGAGAAAGAGAGAGTGTGTGTGTGAGAGAGAGAGAATTGGAGAGTGAGAGGGAGAGAGAAAGTGAATTGGAGAGAGAGAGAGGGAGAGAGAAAGAGAATTGGAGAGAGAGGGGTGGCCGGTTGGAAGGGGAGGGGGTTTATTTTTTTATTTAAAAAATAAAAAAAAATTATTATAGCCTAGGCCCTAAGCCATTTGTAGCTAGTAGGCTGCCATAATGGCAGCCTACTAGCTGCCATAATGGCAGCCAAGTAGGCTGCCATTAATTAATGGCAGCCTATTTGGCTGCCATGGGGAACGACTCTTAAGAGTCGTTGGAACCAAACCAACGGCTCTTAGAGCCGTTGGTTCCTTCCAATGGCTCTTAAGAGCCGTTGGGCTTCAGCCAAGGGTGGGCCGGGCTTTTCCCGGCCCTGTTTTGGCGAAGCCCAGAAAACTGGGCTTTGCTCGCCCCACCTGAGTCAGGTACCGGGCCGGGCAAATGCTTATTGTGGGGTTCTTGTTAGGCCCCAACAGCCCGGCCTGGGCCGATCGGGCAAGCCCGAGCACGGGCCTCACCGAGCTTTTTCCGGGCCGGCCCGGCGAGCCCGGTTTTTATTTGCAAGGCTAGCTTACAGTTTCATGTGATCTAAATATTATTTATCAATATAAAACATTCAAATACGATCTAAATACTACTTATCAATATAAAACATTCTAATACATGTATTGTTTCTTTTTCTGACCCAATTCACAGATTTTAGAAATAAAGCCGCTGATTAGTGGATATGATAAGAAGGTTAGGAAGGAGAAGGGAAGTACCTGGAATCGATGGGATATGATAAAGTGCCTGCCCTTATTGGAGAAGAAAAAAATGGTGACGACGACGTCGCAGAGCACGTTGGCATCATCGGCTTCGAGAACGTCACTTGCCGCTTTTTTCTTGTTCAAAAGTACACTAAAGTTACTCTTTCAAATACAGTACTCTTCCTCCACACATAGTTCCAAATAAACTCTTAATCATGCGGTTCATAAAGAGATTTTTCCAAAAAAAAAAATCTAGGAGCTAATAAAGTTATAGATTTCTAATATTTTGAAATCTCATAACGAAATAAAATGGTGAATATTCTCCACACAGTTCAAAAGCATGATCAAT